>CM070536.1:4957754-6271541 GCA_036346415.1 Raddia guianensis | reverse complement strand
AGTTATTCAAGCAGTAGTAAGTCGTGCCCCCACAAGGGTTCTACGGGGAGCTAATACCAATCAACTCAACGAAGACATGGAGGGATTATCTCCGATATGCATTCGAGCGCGAATGGCCGTTAGTGCTGCTTGTTCAGTGCTACAAAATACCTAATACTCAGCCTACCGCAGAGGGACAATGGGAGGAAGGGGAAGGGCATGTGGATGGAGGCACGGAAGAAGGTTGAGGGGAGGGTGGCGGCACTGAAGGGTTACACAAGGAGAACGAAGTAGAGGAAGAGGTGGAGGTAAGGATGGAGGCGACGGGCGCTGCTGATGAAGGTGAAATGGTGGATGGTATAGTGGAGGCGATGGAGGCCGAGGACGCCAAGGAGGAAGAAGCACCGGAAGAGGATGAAAAATCAGACGAAGAGAGCCATGTTCCTATGGAGTGGAAGTCCAGCAACTTTGAAGGTTTAGAAGTGGTTGAAGATAGCCACGTTGAGTGGGAGTATCACGAGAACGAGATAATTGAGGGGGCCACTTTCAAGGACAAGCAGGCTATAATGGATGCGGTTAAGTGCTGGGCGGTGTCACTGTGTAGGCAGTTCATTGTTATCAAGTCAAGTAAAAAGGAGTATGATGTTAGGTGTATGCAAAACTTATGTCCCTTCCGCGTTCATGCTTTCAAAGGGATGTGGAAGGATTATTGGAAGTGCTCAATAGTGCGACAACACAATTGTGTGGTGCATGTTGCAGAGCAAAAACACCGGAACATAACTTCAACGTGGGTGGCGAGGAAACTATCATGTATGATTGTGGATAACCCTCATGTTACGGCCGGTTTTATAAGGCAACAGAGAGATTTCAGTACGAGATAAGCTATGCAAAGGCTTGGAGGGCTAAGAGGAAAGCAATCGAGGGTCGGTTTGGGACCTATGAAGTGTCATATGCAAATCGCCCACTCATATTGCGGGCCATTGTTAGGAGGAACCCGGCCACATTCATTGGCATTGCAGAGCATGCTGCAGGAGAAAGACACCCAGAAAAGATGGTGTTGCAGCGTGCGTTCTTCGCACTCGGGCCATGCATCACGTCATTCAAATACTGTCGGCCAATCCTTTGTATGGATGGCACATTTCTAACAGGGAAGTACATGGGGCAGATCTTGACTGCCATAGTGTTGACACCCAAATTTGGCAGAAAATCGGATATTTGGAAAAAGCTAAATGTGTTAAGATTATTGGGCCAAATCGGAAATGGGCTTTGTGAACAAAGAAGAAGAGCATATCGTGAAAGCCGATGGATACAAGACTTCGGATAAAGTACGGTTTGATCGGAAGTCATGTGATAGATTAGGTTGTATCTGTATCGGTTTTGTAACACTATAAATAGAACTTTAGGTTTCGAGAATAGATATCTAACACTTAATACACAAAACACTTTCTCGAATCCGATCGACCTCGTCGAAATGCTTCAACTCGCAGGTAGAGCTATCTCGATGGAATAATCGATTCTCTTCTTGTAACCTGTATGCATGGCTGTATCATATTGATCTCATGTATACAAAGCATGTCAGACTGTCTCGGGATTTCTCGATCTTTGATGTGTTCCTGCATATTGCACTGTCTCGATGTATTCGATCTGTAATATGTGTCTATCCTGCAATGCTGATTATCGGATATTACACATGCTTTGTCCCGAATTCGATGTATGCAACTGTCTCGTTTAATCGATCTTGTGTATGCCTTGTTTATGATTCTGCATATGTGAATATTTGCCGATTAGTGTTGTAGCTATCAAATGTTAGCCTTTGAATCTTTACATCGGTTTATTAGCTTATATCTAGATTTGGATCTGGATACTGTCTTGGCTTGACCAATCTATTTGATCTACTTCTTGGTTTAATCTGATGCACTGATATGAAGGTTTATTGTTAATATATTATAAAAAATACTAAAAAGAAGTACAAGATTTGAATTTAATTGTTATTCCATATTTATTTGCTCTATCGGACATTAAGCCGATAGAACTTATAATCGGATATGTTAAAGCCGATTATAGAAAACCTGATCTGACTATTTATAAAGCCGATTAGGGCTATATTACTGACGATTTCCTCCTTGTCAATTTACAGGTCAAATTGACTGGCACGCTTGGTTTTCTTGTTGCGACGCAACCACAGAGTTGACGCTTCAGCACGTGTGTTCGCGAGAAACTAACTTTTCGTGTCAACACATAGCGGTCGATGCAAACAACCAGGTCCTACCAGTTGCATTTGCATTTGTTGAGTTTGAAAACACCGACAGCTGGTATTGGTTCTTAGAAAGGGTGAAGGTTGGAGTGGTTCAGGACCGGCCAGAGGTATTTGTTATTCATGACCGTCATGCCGGTCTGCTGAAAGCTATCATGGAGATGCAGGATGGATCAGACCTAAGAGGTGCTGTCAAATGGGATGACATTATTAGCAGGTGGTGCATGAGGCATATGGGAGCAAACTTATTCCGCCAGTTCAAGAGTAAAGACCTCATGAATATATTCAAGAGGCTTTGTAAGCAGAACCAGGAGAGTAAGTTTAGGAAGTTTTGGATCACGCTTGATAATTTGACAAAGAAACGTAGCTCACTCGGTTCCATTGCACGGACCAGTTCGAAGAATGCAATGTTATACCATGAGGAAGGAGATGATCCAACCGCTCTTTCTGCACTGCCAACAGATGGGCCAGGTTTGCGGCGAAGGAAAGGATCCGCCACGAAGTCATTTAGTGACTGGATCCGTCACGAGCCGAGGGAGAAATGGTGATGCGACAATTTGATCTTTTTCAGGATTTCCCTATTGCAATTCATCACACGGTGCCAGTGCAAGTGCACAAGTAAGAATGTAACCTATATGTCATTACATTATGAATGTCCTAGAGTATTCTTACGCTTATGTCATTTTTGTAGGATGACACGTGCAGGCAAAGCAGCTGGCACGGTGTTGGTAGCTCCTTTGATGAAGGAGTGGGTTTGGCAATGGGCGGATGCCCTCGACGACGTTGTCGACGAGCCACGACCGTATGATCATAGTACGTTCGAGGCGTACATGGCGTGGTACACTCCCAGGACTCGGCTGAGGGTTGGTTCAACGGCTGCGGGAGATGTCAGGCACGACCCGACGCCGGCAGACACGTACCCTCGACAGCCGCCTTCGAGGGCAAACAGGGCGATTAGTTCACTCCTTGTAGCACGTTTCAATTATTTGTTTGATCATTAAGGATGTGACCTAGATTTTTCCATTACGCAGAGTGACATCGGCTTCGAACTCGCCAAGGAAGGGACATTGATGCTTCGCCGGCTCAGACAAGGGATTCAGATCACCGCCATCGATATGAGACAAGCTTGGGAGAGAGTGGTCAGCTAGGCGAATGAGCTAGTTCGTCTCTCCTCTTGTCGCCGTACAGGGGACGTAGTGACACATGCCCCACCAACGCCAGGGCGTGGAAGGCGTGGGGGTGGACGGTCGCATCCAGGTCGCGGCTTTGTACCTGCACCTCCACTCCAGCCTGATGTGCCGGCTTGGGAAGGAACATACGCCACCGGAGGGTCGCTACCCCCCCCAGCACCCACCCCTACTCCTCCTCCCTACAGGCCTCCCCCTACTTCGGCATGGGATCAGCACACGCGGCACTCCTATGGGGGTCCCCCCACTTCGGCGTGGGATCAGGGGCCACGGCACTCCTCTGGGGGCCCTCACATTCTGATGTCGCAGCAGAGATCCATGCCACACCTACGGGGGTGGATCTTGGTCCGGGTGGGACCAAACAGTGGTGCCGTCGGCACCCAATACGGCATGGGAGCATGCGGCAGCGGCGTACGCTGCCTTCCCCACTCAGGGGGGCGAGTGGTCGACCGGAGATCCTTCACCTTGGCAGATGCACTACGGTGCCGGCGAGAGCACCGTACCCGCCTACCCTGATCTCGGCACTAGCGCTGCACCACCCTACTACGGTGCCGGCACTAGCGCTGCACCGCCCTACTGCGGTGCCGGCACTAGCACTGCACCGCCCTACAATATGGGCGTCGAGGAGGGCATCACTACTTCCTACGATGGTATGCACATAATGACCTTTACTTACGATATTGCAATTTGCATGTGGTTGCATAATTTCTAAACTTATTTATTTTTCAGATGATTCTTACAGCTTTGCACCACACGAGAGCGTGCCATTTGATCTCGATAGCTATCTGGTTTACGACCCCACCACACCTGTCAATATGGGGAGGCCTCGGAGAGAAGTTTGGCCACGCGATCCACTCACATACTCCCGAGATCAGGTGCGCTACCGCGGGGCTACAGATCAACAGCGGCAGGGTACGAGGCAGGTGCGAGGACGGCAATGATTTTGTATGTACCATCTTTGTATCATCTTTGTACTGCTACTGGCACGTTTATGTCCCTATTCGTTGTGAACTTGTACCTGAGGCACTACGACAGTTACCATGGCACATCTATGCACAGTGATGAACCTTTACTCTATATTAGGTAATAATATATCTTATATTAGAATACCTTATATCTTATATTATGTAATATATTATATTACAATATCTTATATTATATTAGAATACCTTATATTAGGTAATATATTATATTACAATATCTTATATTATATTACAATACCTTATATTACGGTAATATATTATATTACAATATCGTATATTATATTAGAATACCTTATATTAGGTAATTATATTACAATATCTTATATTATATTAGAATACCTTATATTAGGTAATATATTATATTACAATATCATATATTATATTACAATATATTATATTATATTATATTATATTACAATATCATATATTACAATACCTTATTTTACGGTAATAATATATCTTATTTATAATACCTTATATTTATATTAGGTAATAATATTTCTTACATTATCTTATATCTATATACCACCCCATATACACAAATATGTAAAAATCCATTTGGTCGTGCTTTGAACAAACGATAAGATGCTGTCGCTCTTTGAACGAGCGACAGGCTCCTGTCGCGCTTCCAAAGCTCGATAGGAAGCCTCCGTCAGCTGCCTCCTCCGCGATCGGGATCTACCGGTCAGTCCTGGATTCAAAATGCGATTGGTAGCTTGTCGTTGTTTGAATGAACGACCGGCGCCTAGTTTTGTCTAAAATTGAAATCACCATATAATTTTGAATAAAAGAATAAAAACAAATATATAAAAAAATTTCGAGAGCTCGGGAGGAGGAGGAGGAGGAGCCTGGGAGGGCACGTTTTTGGAGTGGGCTGGTGGGAAAGGGTGGGGGATTGCAGAGAAATGGGTCGTGATTGATGGGCCGGTGGAATGGTAGGCTCTGGTGGATGGGCTAGAGATACTTTATAGGTGTGGTGTGTCTTGAAACTGGGCACCCATTACTATTTCGGCCTAGTACTGTATAGGTGTGTCTTTTGTTCTTAAAATTAATGGGGATCGTGCATCTGCATCCCCATTGAATCCGCCCCTGATAGACGAGATGATACAAACTTTCAAAAGCAAATTTTGTTCCAGAGAGCAAAGGTGAATTAGATGGTGTGGGCGCATGTGCGGGGAGGGAGAAGGGAGGAGGGTGTGACTAGAGTAGGACTTTGTATGGGGCAGATGAGTAGTCACATTTTATAAAATAATAAAGAGCTCTTTTACGGTACATATTCAAATAGGACAACAGTATGAGTACTCCGATAATATAATTCATATTCAATCGTCTATCCAAAGAGCCTTCTACATAAAAATAGGGATACTATCATGGTAGTATAAAGAAAATCAAAATCAAAAGGATTGCACAGTTAATATTTAAGTTTAAATTGTTTGTTTTTTTCTAAAAAACCGGTTTGTTTTTTGATCGCCCAAACAACATTTATCCAAAATTTTGGAAATCGAACTCTGATTTTAGCAGTTTTCAAAAAAAAAAAAAAAACTACCCACGGGATCAGATACCAGTTTTCCAATGGCAAACAGTGTGTGAACCGTCAGGACCAAAAGCCATATTTGACCTCCAGCGCATCACACGGCTGGCATTGGCGTTCCGCGCCTCGATGCATATATAAATATATAGATATGAAATATATTTATCGGTTCGACCAGCTGATGAGCTGAACCAGTGAACCGAACTTACCGAAGCCTCCATCGGCTCAGGTTCCAACAAATAATCCTCACTTGCAAACTTATTCCGAGCCAATTGCTGAGACGCAACTGGCAGAAAGGAGTGATACTATTGCAGAGCAGTGTCATGGTCGGATAGAAGTAATGAATGTAACTGATTTGAAAGCTAATATGTATACTTCTGTACACATATTTACAGCAGCAGTGTTCTTCCCCCATTTTTTTGTTTTTTTTTTTTGCGAGTTTTCTTGGGATATTTTTCTAAGAAGAAATAGAGACAAACTGTCTTAGCTAAGCTAAGCGACGCCTTGAAAGAATCATACGACATGTCTCTCCTATTTATTGTCTGCACTATGGTCAGTTCACGACCATAGTAATTGAATCCTGTATCAGACCCAACACAGTCAGCCAACATTCCTTGATTCCGAGGGATATTTCACGTTCAAGCAGCGTTCGGAACGCTGATCATTACTGCCGATTATTCCATCACGGGTGCATCCTGCGAGTGCAGATGCGAGCTGCTCTGTGGCTAGTGGGCAGTGGCTACTCCTTTGATCCTCTGTCATGATTCCTGTCGTGGCCAAAAATTTTTTTACAGGGATGTCACCAGGAGAGAATTTACCACTAGTAGCAAAGCATGCCTCCACTAGCCACCCATTGAGCAAAGCGGTCAGAGTAGTCGCGAATGTCTGAGAGTTGGCTGCTCGAGCGTGAAAGATCGGTGTCATCCCTTCCCTGCCAAGAGAAAAAGTTCCAACAATGACGAATATAGGAATGCAGCAGTGCGGCACTACATTAAATCTGAAAAATGTGGAGGTTCCATCGACAGAATACCAAGGTTACAGTATGTTTTTGAGCGGCACATGCCATATTGACCTTAATACTTCTATGCTTTTGCTTTCAGGAAAGTATAGAAAAAAAAAACTGACCTCATCGTTGTGCCCTTGTTCACTGTATGATGTAGTTGATTCAACACTGATAACATCAATAGGTGAATTGATGAGGGATGACCTGTAAATTGAGAGTTTGAAACACCATATTAATGTCAAGGGCAACCTAAATATAATAATGCTAAAGTAGACATATCAAGTCATCAAGGGGATGAGATGCAAAAATTAATTGCAGCACATGTTACCTTTCAAAAATTTCTTCATCACAAGAATTTCCTGAAGATGACAACAAATCAAGATCCAGAAAATTTGAAGAATGCAATTCTGGGTAGCCTAATCTTTTCAAATAATTCTGCCGCTCTTCTGAAATGGATTGTCTTGCAGGCATTGTGCTATAGTTTATACTAAACATCAAAAGATGTGGTTAGCTCATTACACTCGTGGACAAGATAAAATTTTCTAGCGGCCAATTTTAAAGAAAGATTAGCGCACCTGGAGCATGGGTTAGGTTTACACATGATATCTGGCGCAGAATCAGAAGGCTCTCTAATGTCATCCAGATGTTGCAGAGGGAGCAATTCTGAGTTTGCAATGTTGTTTTCTCCGACTTTACAGTCGGATACAGGTATAGTGTTTTCGCATAGAATATTGCCATCTGACAACGACCTTTTTATGAATGATCTGCACATATGAAGTTTATCGATCACAAAATAAGGCATGGAAGCTGAAATGTTTGTGAAACCAATATTTGAGTCTAGAAGGCTTGAGAAATATAGTGTTCAATCAAAAGGTCGCCTGGTATTTATCCACATTAATAACGTTCAAACCAATGTTTTATATAATGAGTTAATAACTCACAGCCATATGAATTTGCAGTTCCCAAAAATGTATTTTTTTTATTAATATATTCCATTATCCAGTCAAGCAATGTCATTTTTGCAGTTAGAATTGTGAACACAATGGTTAAATTCTGCCCTGATACCATCTGATACAACTAAATTTAAATAAAAAGCTAAGGTTGTATTGAATATTGGAAACAGCTTTTCAAGCAATATGTTGTAATGGTATAGATGACTTTGGTACCTTCCAGTTTCTTCAGTTAAAGTTCCTTGCCTTCCAATGTTATAATGCTGATCCGAGTCCAACTTCCACAGTGCAGGTTTGCCTTGTTGGGGTTGGAAATGACCCAAGAACCTGTAATTTTTTTAGACAGAAAAAAATCTTAAGGGAGGCAATATACAAACCAATATCAATTTGTTCCATAGATTGTCATTCACACAGAACAATATTTCACAGGCATGAAGAAGCTTACACATTTATAGCATCCTGCTTCTCAGGATCTGTGTAGGCATTATTGTAGTAACGTTGTAGGGTCCGAAGGAACTCCTGGGATTGGGTTGCTGCCTTCCATTGCCCTCTTTGCTCACAGAAAATCTGAGGCATATACAGATAATATGGAGAACTTAGGTTGGTATTTCCAAGAAGGCAGTCCTCATCATTTACAAAGAAACAAATTTACGATAAGTCCAAAATGCCTAGTCACAAATATACCACAAACACTTGTTGATTTACATTTTTTACATGACACATAAAAAAATATAATTAAGATACTTTGGTGGCTATAGTTGTCCTCACCCTAATAACAACCTCACTTGCTTCCAAAGGGCAAGGCATGTATCAATTAATTTATAAGTTCATTTATCATAGGAGATCTGTGAGAACATCTTGTATTCTTGTGTTCTGGTCAAAGTTGCCTTGGTATGTGTGATATTGGTTAAAATTGTGCTTTGAAAATAACAAACTTACTTAATTCTATACACAAGCGACAAGTTGCCTTAATATGCTTCTGATTTAAAACATGAAGCTACAGAATTAACAGGGAGAGGGGGAGGTGTGTGTCAAATCTTAGGGAAAAGTAAAGGGTGATGATGCAGGGGTAGATTAACTACTGCAAATGGGGTAGAGAAAAAATTAAAACAGTTGTACGCTCTAAAAGGATTGTTGTGAGTAGCAAAACCACCATATCATAAAACTCGTACATAACAAGACACCTACCTTATTGTGAGCAGCAGATCCACCATATTGAATAGCTAATGTATCACCCATTCTTTCATAGAAATCCATCAGATCATCGGACAATGGAGTATGCAATTCAATTTTAGGTGCTTCAATGAACCGCAGCACATGGAGTTGACGCCCTAAAGCAGCTAATCCATACGAAAATTGTGCAACATTTGTGCGGTCCAAGCAGTCTATGCAATTTGTCCTGAGGACACCCTTTTGTAGTAAAAGAGGTACAAACTTAGTTATGAAGAAATATTGATCCTCATTCAACTTGGCAGCAGCTCCGTGTTCACTGTAAAACATGCAACGGATCGCTATTAGTATTGAACTCAAAAGAATAAGGCCAGGTAAGAGTAGCCACAAGCTCTTCTAAAAAAATTGACCCTTTTTTAAGATGAGTTATATAATCCTTGGTACCTCAGGTTCATCAAGGTAGATCTACGGGCTATTAAGAGGTGGTACATCATAGTACCTCCTATTCTTTTTGGCATCTTTTGGCACCTCATGGAACCACCAATTAAAAAGGGCAAATAGGCAAATATGGTATTTCTCAACTCTCCTCTCACTTAACTGGTTAGCCTCATCAATGGTCGCCTCTGCCCGCTGCCTGCAAGAGACTGCCTCCGCTGGCACATGCCTAAGCCGTGCTGTAGCCACACGGTGCGTACTCCCGCCTCCACCGCCACACACCTAGGTCCATGCTGTCACAGCATGACGCGCACTCCTGCCTCCGCGGCCACATGCCAGGCCCGCACTGCCACAGCACATTGCACGCTCTCGCCTCCACTGCCCCAGAGGCCCAGACACAGGCCTTCCCTGCCGTCGGCCATCTCATGCGCAAAGCTCCCGCCACGCTCTCCTTGAGAGAAACGATGTTCCAAAAATCCTGATTAATCTATGATTCATGTCCAATTAATTTTTAATCGGTAGTCCGCCGGTTAGCAGCTATTACTGATTAGTTCTGATTAATTCTGATTTTGTTCAATTAATTCATGGATTAATCCCATTTATTTGCTAATCCTCAGCTCGCCGATCGATTACCGATTAGCGATTTCTTGAACCTTGGAAGAGTGAAATTTACAAACCTACACTATTAGATTCGATGGTTGGATCAATAGTGGTACATGGCTGTGCCTCTCCAAGGACGGTAAAATCACTCTCTTTTTAACATTGCATAATTTCAAGACTTTAAGCAATCCAAATATGTAACAGAATCATATATTGGGAACAAGCAGTTTACAGCAAGTAACATCAGTTTTTTTTTTCTTTGAGGCTAACCTATATATTGGATATATGGTCAAATTTAGAAGGGAAAAAAAAAAGAAGGTTGTATTGGAAGGACGTGTTTTTTGGACCGGTGACGGTAATTTCCTGCATTTTTTTTGTAGACCAGAGGGATTCTTAAAACAAACCATTTTTGAACTTCAAAATGGTTCCTAAATGGGTAAATGGGTCTTAAAAGTTACCTTGAAACAACCTCAGGTTTTGATGATGATATCTCACAATGGAGGAAGTCGGTTAGGTCCAATACATCGGATGCTACCTTGTTCAACAGACCAAGCACATTGGTGCATTTCCTGCAAATAGCATGCCGTACTTAACATTGAAGGTAATTCACAACACAACCAACTTGAAAGGCAGGGAGCAAGCTTACGTAGAAGATTCTCTTCAGATAAGATACATACCTTCGAGAAAGCTTACTCAGATCCATGTGTAAAAACTTAAGACGTTTATCATCTGATAACCCTTTATTTATGTAGTAGATAGCCTTTGCAAATTCTGCACGGAGCAAAGACTCACGTGGTTTTTTCTCACGAGTCTGATAAACATACACATGACCCAAAAGGAATATTCAGATTTTCAGATTAACAATAAAGAACAAAAGGATATCAAGCTCATAATTACTTGACAGATATATAAGTCTGGTGATATAAATGGAATAGAAGCACACCGTTTGTGTCAAAGTACAAACAACATTTATGCTCACCTTGATTAAGTTTAAGATGATTATCGGGTTCCCATATCTAAGTGAAAGGTTCTCAAAATGAAGACGGGTAGCCTTGTAATCCACATCTGGTTTTACTGCAGATAGCAAGGGGGTTTGTAGTATCAGAGAAGACCCTCTAAATATAGAAATATCTATGAAAAATTAACAGTTCAGAACTTACATATGATGTCTGGCCTAATATTAAGTCTTGAAGTTTCCTGAAACCAAACAAGAGGTATCGACCCTCTATGTTGTACAACAGAAGTTATCTGATGTGGAATTTCATCAGGTGTGTCTTCACAAACAATCTGTTCCGTCTCAACATCATTAGCAACCCTACCCTTTTCATTAACACCTCGCTTCAAGAATCTATATTTAAAAACGATGAAAGATATAGATGCTTTGAGGATTCACTCTTTTTAATCCAGATCAGGCCATTAAACCTAAGGGCTTGTTATACAAACCTGGTTCCAGCAAAATGACGCGAGCGCCTAGCTATAAGTGTCAACCAGAAGTTTTTCCCAGACACGGAGAGCTTCGCCTGAATGCACCAATATATGTCTATTAGATTGTCTTCATATAGTTTTTTAATAGATGGAACACGCTACTACCATAAGACAATGTAAACCAAATAATAACAAGAGTTCACGCTTCTCATATACACTAAAAAATGTCGATTAGACATGGTGTAATTCACAGTATTTGCACTAGGATCAAGGGACATTGCTCAGTACTTACTATCTAACAAACATTTAAAATAGGTTTGAAAAGCAATGCAATTTCATACCTAAGTATGCAATAATAAATAACAATTGACAAAAATAAATAATAGCTGAACAAAAGCATTAAATAGTCTGCTGAGACTTACGAGCAAAAGTTTCAACTCAGGAAAGCCTCAAGCGCTGAAACTGAAAAATGTCAGCAGGTTATACAAAGCCATGCCTTTGCAAACCCTTTATTTCGCAAGCTTTCACTACATGTCAGTTCATGAAACGTGGAGTTAAAGCACTTAGAGGTTAGTAGGGTGGCATTGAGTTAGCACCAGCGCAGCCCTACCACAGTTTTTCAATGATGAATAATCAATATTGGTGATACGCATAAGCTCTAACTAGAAAAGACAAGGAAGCATAACACAAAATGCAGTTGCAAAAGACCATATGTTACAAAAGAATATACCTGTTTAAAAAATCCATGAATTAAGGCAACAGTCCAATTTGTATTCTTTAGATGGTTCCGAATTGCTCGAGTCAGGAACTCATTCCAGACAAACATTGTTTCATAAACAACATGTTCAGTATTTTTGTCAGTTATGTTCTTCTGAAGGCTGCGCATGATGTTGTAAGAGTAGCTGAAGAAGAAGTCCTTCGAGAGATCGACTGAGCAAAGGAGCCGTTTATATCTACAGAGATTGAGGGATAAAAACATAAATTTCTGCAGAAAACAAAATGAGAAAACACTTGGAGGATATAGTCGTAGCAGATTTAGATTTCAATAAGTAGAAAATACAAATGAAGCAAAAAAAAAATTCAAAACACTTCTATATACCTCTGACCATACGAACACCACACACAGCTCAGAACCGCAAAACACTGCCATGATGTACTGACCATATGATTGCAATGCATGTTGTTATCAATAAGCAAAAATTATACTTACAGGAAAGAAATGTTAAATGCATACACAAAACAAATATTACTATCACCATTTACAATTGGACCAAAAGGAATTGCTCATGTCAACTACAAACATGAATATACCAAGCAAAATGTATCTGAAAATATGCAAATTGTTATAGAAAAGTGCAAATAAGATAAGTATATACATCATTGCCAATAATGCACAGTCTCATCACGATGTAGAAACAAAATGAACTGTCTCTTTGGAAAAGGAAGGAGGCTATAGTAATATAAATGAATAGCTGAACTATATCACATCCATATGAACATGGAAGTAAGCTGGCAATTTTGATATTGCTAAGAACCAGCGATGTAATTACAGCAGGTAACACACAATATTTACATGTTGAAAAAACGAAAGACCTGTTCTCATCCCTAGAATATGCCACATTGGGCCAGACTATAGGACTTGGAATTGCAATCAATTCACTCTTTCCAACAGAATAAATATCATGGCCACAGATTGTGCCGACTTTCCTTCTCCTAGTAATTAGAACCATGTAGTAAGGACCAAGAAACTTTATAAAACCTGAAGAAGCAAGATAAAGCAAATATTATAGTTTGAACTGCTACAAAGTTGCAATTGACACTCAGGAATCTCAGTTTATGTTAAAATTACCAACTATTCCATAGCATTTTGTGACGAATTTCAGCCCACCAGTCAACTTATTTCCCTCATGAATCCGACAAAGAAGCTCTTGACATTCATTCTCCGTGTAACTAGTAGGATCTTCCTCAATGCCCAGTTCAGTAGGCTCCAAACGGTCAATCTTCAGCACCCTCCACAGAGTCCTGCTCTTATCTCTTCCAATAAGATAAAATTTCTACAATGAAAAAATACAAATGATAAGTACAATAAAAATATGATAAATAACAATTTACAATACCGAGTAAATCAACAAAGCAGTACATACATGGGTAACAATTAAACAACACCTACTGGCTATTGAACCAATAGTGAAAACATGATTTTTAAATTAAAAACTAAGCATCCTCCGGATTTGATAATATAATCGTGCATATGCAACGTCAGCTGAAACCTTGTGTTTTGGAATTGGCATAAGGCTAGCAGAGCAGAAGGCGACTACTCAATATAAGCCAAACAACACAACAGTACAGCATCAACAAGATTATGCAACAAATGTTTAATCTGCCTGAAATAATTGCAGGGAACTAGCAAAAGGAACGAATTTTTTTTGGCTACTCTCTCCCTCCCCTGCAAAAGAAACAAAAAGAAGGATCTTTCCTCTCCTTTTTGCAGCCTTTTTCCCCTTTCCTATAAACAAAATTCAACCGAACCGATCATAAAGGAGAGCCCTCGCACAGCACGAAAGCATTAAATCCCTTTGAATCCAATCAACCATAAACAAACAAACATTGCAGGAAGGTCAAACACAGGAGGCTTACTGACACAAAGATCTCCAGGCTTAAGGAACCTGCAATCCGAATTCAAACCAAGGCAAAACAGGCGAAATACGAAGCAAAATTTGCTAGAGATCCCTACCGATCTGGTCTCGTAGAGCCGGAACTTCTGAAGGAACTTGCCGCCCGCCATAGCCTCCATCGGATCAGATCAAGAAGCCCTAACACAATAGCACCGCAAATCGAAGCCACGAAATTATGAGATAACAAGACACCCCTCCGCGCAAGCTCAGCTCCTCGTCGGCTGCTTCAGGTAGAGCATCTTTGCTCGCGCACACAAAATACTCCGGGAGAAAGAATCCAACCAAAGCCCCCCACCTTTGGGATCAAGAACGCTCCGGCGACCCCACGAGGCGGCAGCAATCTGATCGAAATCGATCCAATCCACAGCCCAAGCACCGTGGAAACCACCCAGCAAGGCCGCACCTTGGGATCTGCACAAGATGCAGGCCCCCAATAATGGAAAGAAACAGATACGAAATCAGCGGCTCGGCGCAGGCGGCACGAGAAGGGGATTCCGGAGGCAGCGCGATTGATCACGCGAGATTTGGCCGCCCACCGCGGTAGACACGGGACATAAATAGCAGGCCAAATTTCCGGGGATGAAAAAAAGGATGGATTTTTGTGAGGGGAGGAAGACGAGGGGGGAGCCGAGAGCCACAGGAAGCTGGCGACGCCGCCGCCGTCGTCGTCCACAAAAACACCACGCAAACGCAATGAGACGGGCGAGGGCGAGGGCGAGGCGAGAGTGGCAGGGCGCAAATACGACGAGTAATCATTGCCCCCAAACAGTATCTTGCTTACGTGGCTTTTTAATTCTCTCCCTTTTAAAAAAATCAACGCGAGGAAAGCGGAGAGGAAAATTCGGGTTCGTTTTGTCCCGGAGGAAACTGGTAAATGAGCTCTTTTGGAGTACGACCAGGTAACAGTGAAGCAGAGCCAGAATGTCAATGCACTCAATGCAGCGCTCCTACGCGCTTTTTAGAAGAACGGTATAAATTTTGAACAATCTATTCAACTATGCACATGTGGTTCGTTTAGGCAAAATCTAAACAAATTCTTTCAAGCAAATCTCCTATTTATTAAGTACTATGTATATAAAATTAAGGTCTAACCTGTACATTGGTCTCAAGTAAGAATGTGTTTGTTTAGGTTTAAGGGATGGATTAAGATTTTATCTCACCAAACACCTAGTTATATACTCCCTCCTTTCCAGTATGTAAGGCATAATTTGTTTTCACTTTTTTTTTCAAATCTATAAGACGCAGCTGCATTGACTGTTCAGAAGTTCCAGAAATACTCCTGTCTGGACGCTCGCTGTGAAGGAAACTAATTAATTCTAGGATCGCACGTATGGACGCTCGCTAATTAATTAGGGGCAAATCATCTCATTAATTAGGGGTAAATCAGAAATCACAAATGCTACACACGGTCTCCTTGGTATTCACGAAAAACAAATTATGCCTTACATACTGGAAAGGAGGGAGTAGGATTAACTAACCCAACAATATTCTTCTACTAATCCACCCATCTAGCCAAACACAAAACATAAGTAAAGTTGGTTTATACGATGAGACTCGTTTTTCATATCAATCTAGTGAAATTGACTATATGTTGTGATAATTTGTAACGATTTTTTCATGACTTCTAGTAGTTCTTCCAAAGATCTTAAAACTATTTTTAATTATTTTTTTATAATCTTTAGACGCTCGTTTAGAAATTTCTCAAATTCTTCTGATAATATGTCAACGCAACGATATTTGAAAAGAATGTAGCCATAGAGACACATCGCACATAAAGCAAACACAATATTTTAGCGTTCTTGTGACACACTGTCGTACTCATAGCTCACAAGCACTCAGCATATGTATGCGAGCAACAAACACACAATCAAAGCAATAGGAATATATATTAAAGTTTACCGTGTAGAGTGGACAATACGACTATCCACAACAAATTGAACTATACTAGATTTACAATTGTACAATATTGGAGATTATCATTTGACAATACAACTACAAATTCTTACATGCAAATATATTTAAAACTTCAACAAAAATCTAGCTACGCAAAATATGTAACCATGGAACAAAAGAATTAGATTCTTTTCCATCAAGAATATCCATTAGCAAATGTTTAGTCTAAATGTCAACTCCCGGGGCATAGAAAGTATAGGTTAGATGCAAACAAATCCCACATGGAATTCTTAACTCGATACTCATGGAGAACCGTTATTCAAGCAGAAGGTAAGGCTTTATGGTATTTTGAGAATGAAAAAATGGCATAACCTTCTTCAGGCTTTGTCCCTTCTTTTACTAAAGTCTCAGCTTATATTGTTCTAATCTTCATCATTCTTTAGAGCTTATCTATTTACGTCTTATACACTTTATTATGATCTTCAAAGTTGAGTCCAATTCATGTGACCTGTATTTTAAAACTCTGACAAGAGCTTTTAAGATAAAAAGAAAAACCTAAAAAACAAAACGCCTATATTTTAAAACTGAAGATAAATAGGTAGATACGCGGTATAGAATGGAAAAAGAGAGAGGATGTACGTATAGTTAACTAGCCAAATAGCACCTGTTGCAATGGGTCTTTACAGCATGATCATTTCTTAAGTGAGTAAGCTGTATACGGACTGCTACTATGTAAGCCATCATTGTTGGTACAATTTACAATCGATCATCCAACCACTTAAATTACAGATTAAGTCTTGTGATCTTTTTTTTATACATGTGGAGTTCATGGCATGACTGGTCTATTCTCCCGGACCACTGGAAACCATACATCAAATTGCAGCGGATGTACGTTCAGGAAAGCCACGCATCTAGATCAGTCTACCGAATTAATCGGGAAACCACCATTACTGTAGATGTAGACCTCCGGATTTCAATTGAACATTATCCATCCAATTCTAATCGATCGATACCTCATGATAAGTAGACCTTCATCACGGTACTCGGTACTTATCGCGTAATTACCACATCGACGTCGCTGCGAATGCATGGTCTATCTAAGCCAACTTTCTTACACTACACAGTTACACCGTCGAAAGCTAAATCCCGAGAGTATCTAGGAATGCTTTTTAAAATCGGATTAAGACCTGTTCTTTTCGGCTGATCTTAACGGTTGAATAGCTGAACGACTAAAATGACTGAATTTTAAGCGCTCTTCGAGATAGTCTCGAGATCCAAATTCATTTCATTTGACTTGCTTTTTAAAGCGTTAGTACCCACCTTTAAACACAGTGAAAAAACGGACTCAAAAAACTTAAAGCATATGCCTTTTTAAAACGTAGGTAAGCCGTTAAGCTGTTAAGCCGTTAAACTGTTAAGTTGAAAATAACTGTGCTTAAGACCCAGTTCTCTATACCTTATTTAAATTATTTAACTTATCTGTCTATTGACTTATCTTCGTTTAAATTAAAAAGAATTTATTTTTGAATTCGTTTTTTATATCTCAAAGACTTGTTTAAAAGATTTAAAACACAAGTTGAACGAAGTGAATTAGATTCTAAAGGCTACCTCAAACAGATAAATAAAATCGGTAGGTAAGATAAGATAAGCTAACAAGAACATGACCTAAACTCTGAGAGGTTGTTTGGATATTTTAAAGAAAACGAGGTTGAAAGGTAAACCGTTTTCCCTTTTTTTTTGTGCTAAAATCGCTGATGAACAGTGTAGAAGCAGCAGTAAACTATCCCTTAGAGAGACAGGTGTTGCACGCGGAGCATCCTGTACAGATGGGAGCCACGAGCTTCTCATCTCGTTCATGCGTTTGCAAGATCCTTTCTGAGCGTCGACGCCTGTGGCCATGCATGAGACTCCTCTAGTCCTCTCTCCTTTTTGCTCATTCCCTGCTTGCTTGAATTCGACAGCAGCTTTTGACCTCCTTTCTGGGCAGCTTTGCTGCGTTCCATGCACTGTGGAGTGAGACCCTGGGGGTTAGGTGTGTGACTGCCCCTTTTCCACATGGATTAGGAGGGGATAAGTGGCCATGAGCATGGCCATGTAGCTGATTATTGGTTGCTGATAGGAGCTACAAAAGCATACATGCCAAACACTGGAGCACAAACCTTCCTTTATGTCTCTTTTTGGCAGGTAGCCTGGTGCTAAAATTGTAGATCATTTTTTTTATGTGACCTAAGTGACCCTTTTTCTCTCTCCTTGAGACCTGGTGATTATTTTAGTGTTCCTCATGATGAGAAAGTTCTTTTTTGAGAAATTAGTGACGAAAAGTTTACATAAGCGTTTCTAATATTACTGTTAGTTAGTGTGTGGTACAGTGTCAGGATAAAAGGTTAAAACACAAATATGGGCATATATATATGTTAGGAATTTACTGAGTCAAAACAAATTAAGTACTGTGCTTGCACTGTACTAATGAATCTTAAATAAGAGAATGCCTGACGCGTTGCTTTCGTCACGTGTAGTTTTGGTCGCTTTCTGTCAGGCAGGTTCCCAGAAACAAACGACAGAAGGGACTCTCGTTAATTTGGTCCTACTGGTGGTAATAATTTCATAAAGCAGTTACTTTATCGTGCATGGCTTTTGCTACAATATGACACTACTTTATCGGAAGCTGGGACTTACAAAACACAGAGAAATTTACAATATGATTCAATTATCTCCCGTGCCACGTATAATATATAGGACGGCGGTGACTTAGGGTGTGTTTGGAAGCTTCGTCTTGGACCGTTCAGGCTAAAATTTGGGATGGGTCATCTCTATAAGGGATGGATAAATGATGGAGCCCTTGTTTGGTTCCGCCAGCATGAGCTCGTGCTCCCACTCCCATGCTCCCCCCACGTCGCCCTAGTTAGCCATTCCAAGTGCATTGGACTTCTTCAGATTATCACAAAAGCATTTAACATCAACATGCATCTGTATACTTAGCTAAAACACGGCAAATCAAGAACCACTGGATCACTGATGGTTATCCATGGATGATGCATAGCAACTGCATTCAGGTGCGCGGCCTCGGCCACCTGGGGCTCTCGCCGTCGCCGGCGTTGAAGCGCCATGACGACCATCATGCCAAGATGCCCCACGACGTGCTTGCCGGATGGACTTCCTAGCGACGACGCAGTGCAGATTTGGCGGGCGGAGAGTCTGAGAGCTCGCCGTCACCGATGCAGAGCAATACATTGATTCAGATTTAGAAGAAACAGCATCCCCAAAATGAGCAAACCGAAAGAACTCAAGGAAATTTAGAAGAAAAAAGGAAATACACCCCCAAAAAATAGGCACACTGAAAACGAAGATTGCAAAAATTTAAGGAGATTCAGCACAAACTGCACCTGAAAAATGAGCAAATTCTTCACCCAAACCCTTCTTAACCGTAAGCACAAAGAAACATGATAAATCCATGAGAAATTGCTTGAGAAAACGAGATCAAACTCAAATCAAGTAAACTTTGCCACGAAAGGCCACCTTCTCTTTGCAGATCTTGGTTGTATCTTACGGGTTGATCTACATATCAAGATCGAGGATTGGTCTATAGATCGGGATTGAGGAGTGATCTACAAATCGGGCTAGGCCATGGTGGAGGGGGAGCAGGAAGAGAGAACGGCGGGGGATCCTAGCGCGAGGAAGAAGCATCTGGCTAGGGGGAGGTAGGGAGAGGAGGCAGCGTGGGGAAGAAGGGGCAGCGCCGGCGAGAGCTACGCCATGGCAGAAACGCAGCGCAAGAGGGGCACGTGAGTTGTGACCTCGAGCCTCGACCGAGACGAATCGAACTTCACTTCTGATAATGGATGGAGAAGGACGAAGAGCAAAGCTATGGTGTGATGGGCAGGACCGGGATGAGACCATTCGTTTTGGCCCAACCAAACAAAAACTTCACTCGTGCTGGATGGGATAGTCCGGATCAAACCAACCAAACACACCCTTAGAGTCTGATACGAGATAACGAGAGCCGATCGATCCATACAACGATCCAATCTAGGCAGCCAACTGTTGTTCCCGTGAGATTACCCCTTGTATCGTAGGTAACAATGCTTATGGATGTCTGACGAGGGGGCAATTCATACTGTTGGCATTTAGCGTAAACAACGACTATTTGCGTTTGGATATAATGGAACGGTGTCCACAGATTAAGTCCTGGGCTTAATAATTTGATTACACATGATTTCCATGTGGTGGTCCTCGCCGACGAGGGAGATGCTGATCAGTGATCATTCAGGGTGGCCGTCAGCTAGCGTCGAGACTTCAAAGCGCCGGTCGAGACTTGAGATCGAGTCTCCCTTGTTCAGATTTGGGCCATATATATATTAAGCTGAAAATTGTTGCATGATACATGCATAGATCATATACACATACATACACACGCATATATTCCACTGTACTTTGCACAGCTGGTACATTTGTCTAAGTGACTCCATCGCAATTAAGAGCCATGTCGGAATTGCACAACGAAAAATCAAGAAACTTAGACGATGACTCAGAGATCGAACTGTCTCTTGACTTGATAGGTCTGGATTAGTTTCTTAGGAGCCAGCACACGCAGCCCGTCACGATTGGCCCCTCCGTCCTAATTAATTAATCGAGTCCCATATTTTAACCGAGCAAGATCTGTACGCGAGGTGGCAGCCAGCGGTTGGCGCCCAACAACCAGAAGGTGACACATGCGTCCATCTGTCAGTGTCACTCTTGCTCTAAATTAATCCCGTTCATGCTCACGACGCCCCTCGATTCGATCTTGCCCTGCATGCATCGATCGTGTCAAGTCAAACACAAGCTGGCTAATTAAGTAATCAACAGTAAACGTGTTGTAAAACAGTTTTACGTTTTAGTACGTACTAATCCGGCGTCTTGCTTGCGAATGGAACAAATTAGAACACTTAAATAAATTCGTGTGCGATTCATGTGGCAAACTGGTCTTCGATGTTTTGGAGCCGATCATAACGCGGCCAAGGCTACCAGTACTAGTACCGTTGCTAATGCCACCGGGTTAATTTGTTTCGTTACTAAAATCGATCGAGCTGACATACATGCACCACTTAACATATATATAAAAGCGTAATCAACATCAAGTCACCACGTGATAATTATGCACGCAAAATAGCCAAGTACGTAGGAGTGGTCTCGGTGGCTAAGACAGAGGGCCCAGCTCCCCGAACAAAAAAATATAAAAACCATCTGCATACTAATTAATATATTGTGCTTAAGTCTTGATAAAATTAAATATATAGACCGCCAATTGGCGAATCCGATAATTCTAGTGCATACGGACTTATGATATACAATGCTACTAGTAATCACTCCCTCCGTTCCAAATTATAGTTCACTGTTGACTTTTGAAGATGCCTTTTGACCATTCGTCTTATTTAAAAAAATAGTACAATCATGCAAAAATATATGTCATGCTTAAAATATGTTTAATGATAAAACAAATCACAACAAAATAAATAATTACATATATTTTTTGAATAAGACGAATGGTTAAATAGAATATCCAAAAGTTAATAGTGAACTACAATTTGGAACGGAGGGAGTAGTTTACAACAACCTTCTAACAATAGAGCAACGAAAACGCTCCCGTCCGGGCGCCCGATACGATTGGACTGTTCGGATGGCTGCGTTGCCTTCACGCACTCGTTTTGGTGGGCCCGTAGATTACTCGCTCCTCCCGCGCTCATCTTATCCCAAAACGAAAAACGACGCCTCAGCCACTCGTCTCTCTCTCCACTCGCTGTCCTGTCGTAGGCTTCGTGCGCTCGTCGCCGGCTTGCCGTCTTGCTCCCCATGTGTCTGCTGCGCCGCCACCGCGACATCTGTCTTTGCCGTCGTGCTCCTCCTCTTGGGCAGCGTCGCCATTGTCTACCTCCTTGAGCTCACGGCGTCCGCCGCCTCCGTCGCCGCCCTGGGCTTTGGGCCATGCCGCCGCAATCTTTGCCATCGCCGTTGTCGCCGCCAGTCGCCGACGCCGGAGAGTTGTCAGGAAGTCGCCGGGGGAGGAGTCGCACATAGGGAGCCGCGGGGAAAAACCGAGGTGTGTTCCCTTTTCTCTTCTTCCACTCCCCCCTCTCTCCCTCTCTAGATCTGGATCTGGACACATTTGTTCTTCAAAAAACATTTACAAAATGCAAAAACACGCAAAAACATGTCAAGTTTGGTTTGTTTTCTTCCAATGTTTTTTTTTTGGCCATGTTTCGGCATGTTAGTTCATGTTTCGACATGTTTCATCGAACAAATTATTTTTCTTTCAACACAACTGACTTCTGTGTCATATTTGTTTTTTAAAAAAACTCACATAAAAAATAGCCCGATTTTTTTTGCTACGGATCGGGCGCCCGATCCGTAGCACTGCCCATAGAGCAAAGGTCATATGCATCTCTCTCTCCCTCCCTCCCTCCCTCTCTCTCTCTATCGACTGACTACGAAGGTTTAAAATTTGGTATATCTCTCCGATCTCATTTGCAATGTTTATAGATTATATGATGAACTGACAGACAATTTGATATTGCTCTCTAACTCTTGATAAATTCGTTGTATAGATATGTAAATGACATTATAGTTTTTTTAGTTTGGTGCGCCAACTAACAACAAACATAAATATAAAGAAAACAGCCGTCTGAACACATGTTAAATGCTTTGTATACTATACTATGACGTAGTTCTTATTGTTATATACAATGCATAGTCTCAAAAAGATGCTTAATTACTAGGGAACAAGCTTTCTCAAGCAGTTCAAAAAAATGAACAAACTTCTACAAGCGGTTTAATAGCCTCAAAATAGTCTCAAGCCAGAAAATGACCTCTAGAAGCGGTTGGGGACACGAACCACTTAGGATGCTTGGCTTTACAAGCGGTTTAATAGCTCCAACCGCTTCTAAAGGCCCATTTTTCGAATAGATAAAAGGAAAGCTTTCCCCATTCTATCAGATAATGCGTATGGGTGAGTTGGCTAGCTGGGTGAGATGTGAGGTAAGAGGTCAAGGGTTCAAATCCCCTCAATATTTATTTGCCTTTTTACACTCTATCACAAGCGGTCGTTTTTACACTCTATCACAAGCGGTCGGGGTCCTCTGAACCGCTCACAACCGGTTGCTTACAAGCGGGGGCTTACCAACCGCTTGGAAAGCCCTTTTCCCTAGCATAGAAAGAAAAATTGATTTCTCTATCACAAGCGGTCGTTTTTACACTCTATCACAAGCGGTCGGGGTCCTCTGAACCGCTCACAACCGGTTGCTTACAAGCGGGGGCTTACCAACCGCTTGGAAAGCCCTTTTCCCTAGCATAGAAAGAAAAATTGATTTTTTTTTACCACCTAAGATAGCACTAGGATGGGTGCTTGGAGAAACACCGGATATTTTTAGGCTTTTTAATTACATCTAAGCACAACTATCAAGCACCTAAACACGTTACATCAATTCTTATTGCTACGACTATGCGTACGTACGTGCATGTGGGCGGCATGAATGAATGCATGTAAACGCAAGGTCGGCAAAAAATCGATGGTTCCAGGAACCGGCTGCATGCGTCCAAACTGGCATGACGCCGATCGATCGATGTGATTCCGATGCTACAATCCATCCATCGCTTGCTCAACGCGTGCGTCGTTTACACAGTTCCACGGCGGATTTGGCGTTTTCTTCGACGGGCCTGTCAGTGACGTCGTACGTGTGTATCCATTCTTTTTGTTTTAGCCCAGGTAATTAGCAAATTTGGCACATGTGATTACACTGGCTCCCGGTCGGTATATGCATGCTAACCTAATATATTAAGCTAGCTTATGTCTGAAACATTCATCAGCGGCCAGGTCAGCTGGTAACCGTGAGAGTAAGATATATACCTGTTTCAACGTTAACATCCATAGAATATAATTATATATACAAGACGCAACGACGACGCGCGATTATTTACCCATCACACGAGAGACGACCACCCCTCGTGGGGGGATGCTGACTAGGCATGGATCAGCTGGACCAATGGGAAGGCGTCAGAGGGGCCAGCTCGACTTGCTTGTGGTATTTAGTAACTTTCAGCTAAGATTGCTGCAGAATCGATCTGTACACACATGAGTGACGTGTCCTAGTTTAATTGGAGCGGTTTAATTATTTCGTACGTGCTTTTCGCTTCTGCCTTTTTTTCTCTTGGTAAAAAACTAAACACATAAACAAAACCAAACGAAATGGCTTAATTTGTCTTGTTCTCGTGCATGGGCAGCGCTGAAACTCTAAGCTTCAATTCAATAGCATGTGTGTTTTCATTGCCACAATATATATGAAACTTGTATGGCGCGTTTGGGGGAAATACGCCTAAACCTACCCTCTAATTTTTTACATGTAACTTTCCTACTGAATTAATACAAGGCAGTTCCCTGCCTGTTCCTCAAAAGATATATATGAAACTTGGCATTGCAAATAGGGCCATCAATTCTCTCCATGGTGCACTGACATTGGCTTCGTTCGCTGGCTGTGGTTAGTGAGGATAAGGAATGGAGAGCGTACTGCGCTGCACTCGCGTCACCTGTCAGGGCGTCGTCAGTTGCATGTAGGATTTGGACATTCCGTTGCTTACCTGGAGAAACAACAAGCGGCGACGCTCACGGGCCCTCACACGAGGCGTGCATGGTTATCCACTCGCGCTTCCGAGGAGGGTGCATATAACGATAAACATGCAAGTCATGGGCCATGGTTGTCTACCTGTGGAATTAAATACTGTTCTGACTTTAATTTAATTCGAAATTAAAAAAATAATTTCCCGTTTAATAAAATTAAAAAAATAGCCTCCCGGCGTCCGCTGAGCAGGCGCTATATATTAATCGCCCATTCAACGGGCGTTTATAAAACCGCATAGTTATTAACGCCGAACCAACGGGCGTTTAATACCTCCAACGGCTCGCGGTCCCGTAGCGGCAATAATCGCCCGTTCGTCGGGCGTTTTATTCCCTGTCGCATAAAAACCGCCCGTTCGTCGGGCGTTTAATGCTCGCGGGAATAAATCGCCCATTGACGGGCGCTAAATCATATTAACCTCATGGCGGCTACTGGATCGACAAGATTATCCATCCAAAATGGCCGCAGAGAGAGAAAGAGAGAGAGAGGAGAGGAGAGAGAGAGGAGGAGGAGAGAGGAGAGGAAAAGAGAGAGAAGAGGAGAAAAAGAAAAGGTAATTTTAAACTCTTTTTAATTATTATTTCGTAATATTTGAAAACAAGGTAGGTTAGCAATATGATAAATTGAATATTTCGTTTAGCGATTAGGTTCCAATAAAAATTAGGATAATATTAAGTAATTTCGTAATATTTTACGTACATTTGATTTAGAGGTTTAAATTAGGATAATATTCGATATGGTTTTTGTATGACATATGTAAATTAGTTTTAGGATTTATTATAGACTATGCGCGTATATTATAGACTATATTTAGTGTTATAACTAGGGTTATAAGGTAGGGTATCGTTGATTTAGTGCGTATATTTATTTTTTTACGAGTTTACGGTTAGGGTTTATAAATTCGAGAACATGTGTAGATCATCGTTAGGGTAGTAGCAGTGCTCGTTTTATATGAAGTATAATGCACGTAGGTTTAATGCATAGTACAAAGGATTAAAAGCGATAAATGTTTAAGATGTTTTTGTGAGTACTAAGTAAAGAAAATTTATTAGTAGTTCATGGCTTTTATTTACGTGGTGAATGGCGATGAAAAATATTTTAATGTTTATTACGGACAAGGGATATCAATTTTGGTCCAAACGGGTAGACTTATCTTCGTTCGATCGGTGATGTTGGGGATATCTAGACCCACGGAGAGAACGTTAGCGGGGCTTGAAAATTGGTACATTAAGGGCGTTCAAAATTAACTCAAAGAATATGGTGCGGATATCGGTATTTGTTGCTAGCCGTTCAACGGAAAGACTTTATTAGGAGTTGCTACCGATAAAGGCAACCCGAGGATGGAGGCGTTATGTCGAGATCGCCATCGAGCGAGGACCGCTACTAGCACTTCTTGTTCAAAGCGAAATGTAGGGAACAAAATGCGAAGCGTTGCATGAACCTATCGAAGAGCACTGCAGGAAGAGGTGCGGGAAGATGGTGGCGACACCGAGCATGTGGTGCGGGAAGAGGTGGAGGAGCCGAGGAGGCAGGAGAGGGATCAAGTGAGCAACAAACAACGGAGGAACCAACAGTGCCGCAGATGAGGGAGCATATTGAAGCTATAGTTGCGGAGATGGAGGCCGAGGATGCCGAGCATAAGCAAGTCCACGAGGAAGATGTGTCGACGATGAGAGTCCCGTGGGTTTCAAAATGTCGTGCTTGGTCGAGTGGAACTCATCGAACTTTGCGAGCTATCTATCAGAAGGCACTCAAACAACTGGGAATACCACGAGCGAGGTGACACAAGGAGCGACATACCCTCGAAGGAAGAATTGCCGACACCGTGAAGATTTGGGCATTATCACTTATGAGAGAATTCAGGGTTGTGAAGTCTAGCCGAAGTGTGTACGATGTGATGTGTGTTGTCCTTGGTTGTCCTTGGCGTGTGCATGCCTTTAAAGGAAAGTGGGTAGAATCTTGGGTTTGTTCAATAGTGAGGAGCACAATTGTACGGTGGTGATGTAAGATGTAGCACGTAAATCTAACATCGACAATGGTTGCGCAGATAATGCGAGAATCAAATAGCGAGAACGTGAATTACGAGCCTCGGTCTATCATTCGAGCCATGGAGGAACAATTTCAGTACACCATTTCGTATGCAACTGCTTGGAGGACAAAGCAAAAGGCATTAGAGATGAGATTTGGGACATATGAAGCATCTTATGCAAATATGTCATCCCTGTTGATGGCCATAGCTAAGAGAAATGTGGGGACATATTATGATTACAAAGAGGTGGAGGCACATGGCGATGATATTGGAAAGTTCGCTTCTGCAATGGGTTTTCTTTGCTTTGGGGCGGTGCATTAGGGATTTCAAAATTGTCCTCCGTTCTATGTGTTGACTGGAACATTCCTAATCGGCAAGTATAAGGGTCAAATCGATTTGCAATTGCCGTTGACGGCAACAATCGGTCTCGCGGTGGCATTTGCTTTCGTGGAAGGTGAGAATCTTGAGAGCTAATCTTGGTTCTTAGAGAGGTGAAGCATGCGGTTGTTGTTGGCGCAGACGGATGTTTGTATCATTCATGATAGACATCTTGGGTTGTTGGCGGCGATCGAAGAAATTAAGTTTGGGTCGACTATCGAGTCGCTCGGTGGCGGACATTCATACCGGTGGTGCATGAGACACATGGGTGCCAATTTCTTTAGCCGCCAAGAGTAAGCACTTAATGAATCTGTTTAGCGTTTGTGTAAGCAAAATCAGCAACAGTAAGTTCAATCGGCTTTGGCGGGACGTTGGATGAGTGACTCTGAAGCATACTAGGGAGGTGGGAACGTGAGAAATGTAAGAATTACAAACTTTTCTGAATGGATTGAAGATCGTCCGAAGAGAAGTGGGCATTGTTTGTATGATTCGAAAGGCCGTAGGTGCGGAATCATGACGACAAACTTGGCGGAGGTATACAAGCGGGTCATGAGAGGACGAGGCACCGCCGCCATAGCAATTGTCGAGGGATTACGCACCGAACTTGCAAGTATTTTATGGACCGGTATCGAAGCGACCTCAATTGTCATGTCGACAATCGGTTGTTCTTTTCGGGGTTGTGACAAAGTACATCATTGAAAAGGTTAAGAAGGCACAGCCTACACTCACCTCACGCAATGGGTGCGGACGAAATGAGGTATGAAGTTCATTTGCATGGATAGGGCTCGGCTTGGGCGTAAACGCCGAGGAATGCACAGAGTGCATTCTTCATCGATGATCAATGCAAGTGTTCTGTCGAAGCGAAACTTTACATAAGCCTTGCTCTCATATACTTGCGGCGGCATCGATGACAAATCGACCAACGACAATTATGTTTCCCAGTATTACAGAAAGAAGCTATACTGCACACTTGGCATGCTGAGATATATGGGTACGGTATGTACGGGTCATTCACTGATCCACCGACGCCAAACTGTAGGCATGTCCCTGATAGGAACATGCTGAAATGCAACTTAGGACGCCGAGTGCATCGACGTATTCGAAATGACATGGATTAGTCGGAGGCAGGGCGTCCCTTGAAGATATGCAGCAGGTGCAAGGAGGTCGGTCACACGTACGTCAACTGTAAGAATCCCAGTGGTGGAATGCATGATTTGGAGGCTGGACCTTCAGGGTCAGGACACGACGGTCGACGTCCTTTCCGTTGACTGGACATGTAATGTAATGCGGCGAAATTTGTAATATTTATATTCGTGGATGTCATGTAATAACGACATAACATTTCGCTTGTACTTCGTACCATGTATTGTATCTTGCTATATTAAATCATGAACATGTAGTATATACGATGAGGAATCTTTGCTATATTTACTTCGTACCATGTATTACAATAATGCTATATTCATCGCAGACATGTACTACATAAAATGAGGAATCTTTGCTATTTTGAAGTATGATAATCCGTAATTACTTTTTACATTGATCCGTACATTTCAGTGCTTCAGCATGGCGGACGAGGGTGGCGGACAGCGGTCGACGCCTTTTGGATCCCATTGTGGATCTAAGGCATCGATCGCGAGAGTGCCGTTGAGGGACGTCGACTCCACCTTTCGTCCTAGAGTACCGAAGGAGGCTGCTTGATCGTCGACGCCGTTGGGTTCACGGTGAGAACATAAAATTGTATATTCCTCAATGAAAGATTACGACATCTTATTTATTATGAACATGCAGGTTACGCCTTGCCGGCTTGCTTCCAATGTGCCGGATGCTAGAGGCGACAGCCCTGGAGGAGCGACAGGTCGTTCCGCGTCGGCTTCAGCAGACGCGGTTCTGCTTCGACCGGTCTCTGCTTGCAGCTCTCGTCGACCGGTGGAGACCAGAGACCCACACCTTCCACCTACCTCGTGGTGAGTCGCCCCACCCTCTGGATGTGTCCTATATACTAGGACTTCCTGTGCGGGTGACCCAGTGGTGGTCAGGGCGTGTCGCCACTTTGGCGGTGGTGATGGCCCGGTCGCGAATATCCAATGGCGGCGGGTTCCCGAACTACGTGCCCATTCCAAATTCGAGACGACGGGCCAACGAAGAGGTGGATACTACAGTTTACGGTAAGAAAATTGAAAATTATATTTTTTAACCAAATAACGTCATGCATAATACATTTTGAAACTTTTCAACAGGCGGAGACCATCCACCCGGAGGCAGACGAGGCTACGGTGTCTAGACACCTCGAGGCTTACCCTTTTTGATCGTTGCACGTGTTGTTTTGCAACACGTCTGGGAATGCGGTGGACAAGTTTCTTCTTCCGTACGCGCAGGCGATCGCCGACTCGCAGGGAGACCAGGTACCCGCGTACAGTTGGGCCTCTGCGGTGCTTGCAGCTACCTACGAGGGCTCAGGCGACTCGTCTACAAGACGGGAGGCGAGCCGTTGATCACGTGTCGCCCACTTTGCTTGGGCCAGGTCGTATAAGAGGATCACCGTCGATCGACCACTCATGGATCACGCAGTGTACGGCGGCGCTTACTACCACGAGACCGAGGAGGATAGGCCTACGATGGGGTTTACGTGGTTCCGCCGACGGTAATGAAATAACCACACTTTCGATTTGTCCGAGTAAATCTTATTGAAATGCTGTAATTTCACAATTTTACCAATTTTGCAGCCGACGTGGGCTCACGTCACGCCCCACAGGGACTACCCGGACTACGTCCGGATGCTGGACGAGCTGCAGGACCACGACTTCGAGTGGACGCCCTACCGGCACGACCTCGTCGAGGCTCGTGCACCTCTTGGCCTGTCGTCGCTCTGTACGCGTGACTCCGAGTACTGGCTTACGAGGAAGCCAGTACTCTTCGACATCTTTGTCGAGGAGTACTCACCGCACAGGGTGATGCGTCAGTTCGGGCTCCTACAGCAGTTTCCCCTACCAGTCGTGCACACCGTTCCTCGTCACGTTCACCAGTACGTTCGATACACATATTTTCTTTACAATTGTTGATTATTTGATAGTGGCATGGTCTAAGGATTTAATAATGATGTAGGGTCACCAGACGAGGCCAGAGTGCCGGCGCTATTTGGGGTCCTACGATGGTCCCATGGGTGGAACAGTGGGAACTTGCACTGGAGGATCTCGTCGATGAGGACCGGGAGTACGACGACAGCACGTACGACGCGTATCTACGGTGGTACGTACCCGCTACACGCACTCGTGTCGGATACACGCCTCCTGAGGAGATCGTGCACGTAGCTAGCGTCTCCGACATCGCACCCTCGGCACCACCGACAGTGCGCATATCAGCGGTAACCTTTCTATCTCACACGGATAATTATTAGTTTGTCTCAGATCATAAAACTTACATTTGTATGGGATGTCATGTTTTGGATCATTGTTCAACAGCAAGACCTCGTACGACAGTCCAACATAGAAGCACGGCATGCCATGGAGCGCATTCAAGGGGTATTCAGATGACGGCGGCGAGGTCTTTGACACCTTCAGAGGATTTACGAAAGACCACGCGAGCTATTCGTGCCGACGTCTGTTATGCCGATCCAGCGCCGTCGCTCTTGTACCTCAAATGCCCCTGCACCCCGTTCTCCCATAGTAATGCAAAATTATTTTTTCCCTTCAACATGCACATATGAATCATAATAATGAAATATACGTCGCGTCAATCGGCCAAATCCTCGGGCTCCAAAGACCGAAAGTGTCCTGAGGCATCGGTTGCCTTCCAGGGGTCTTTCCGGCCCCTTCAGGACGTGCCCGGGTCATCCGGAGGGTTTCAGGCGTCGTTCCTGCCCCCTCAGGACGTGCCCGGGTCGTCCGGGGGGTTTCAGCCGTCTTTCCGGGCCCCTCAGGACGTGCCCGGGTCGTCCGGAGGGGGGTCGTCCGGAGGGTTTCGCGGCCCACTCCGTCCTACTGTCGACGTGCCGGGGTCGTCCACTCAGACGGCCTCTACGCTTCACAGGTCGTTGAGGCCACCTACTGCGCCCTCATTTGATGGTTAGTTTTCCTGTTTTTATTGTTCATAGTCGCATATGTGATGATGCTTACAAACAAATACATTGCAGCTCCTGCGTACAGATCGACTTGGGACAGCCCAGATGCTGGCACAGAGATGCATTACAGCCCTCTTGTCGAGCCACCGGCGTACCAGGAGTACTCGGACTACTTCTTCGGGAGTCACCAGGAGATAGGGCCGTCACAGTTGTCTAAGGCACCCCCTGTCGTCTCGCAGCCGTCGCAGCCAGAGCATGCGACGCCAGACCCACAGCCTCGACTGCAGCGGGACGTTGGGGCCCCGGACCGCTTCACTTTTCCGTCTACACAGTTCGGATGTGCGCGCAAGTCTCGAGCTGATGGTTCTGTTGGGGGCGTGAAGCCTAAGAGGGGGCGTCCGTAGGATCTTTGTTAGTCCATACCTTTTGTGTGTTGTTAGCACCGCTACTATGTAACATATACATATCGTGTTGTTATTATGTTGTTTGTGTTATTTTGCCCACGCTCGACTGTACCGTGCAACGTTTAACGCTCGATGACGTAGGTTCCGTTGTACACGGTAGCGCAGCGCAGCGCAACGTAAAAATAGTGCAACGACGAATTTTTTCACTGTTTGCCTAAACAAATTTCGGAATGCCAAAAATGCCTTCGAAATTTCCTATTATGGAAAAACACATCGCAATTGAACTCATGGAACATTTACGTAATAAGTCGCATCAACACCAATCATACAACAATTGTAGCGTACGGTCGTCACTCCCTGGAATACCTACTATTTTACGTGCATGGGCATGGCTGTGTAAAAGGATTGTGGCATTTACATGAACACCACGTCGCTGAACATTGAGAAGTCGCTTCCCACGTTGTGTCAAAGTACCCTGGATATTGATGCTGCATGACCGATCTTCGCCGGAGAACTTCTGCGTTCGGTGTGCGGGGGTAATGGCATCCACAGAGGCATGTGGTGTCACTACAAACACGAGTTGGGATGTACTGTTGATCGAGAACCATGCGGTTTGACAGCTCCGCGTTCGCTGGCGGCTGTTGGCGACGCCTTTGAGGGCGCTGATGAATTGTTTGCTGTGCAGATGGCTGTAGTGCATGGAGCCTGCTCTTCAAGCGATCTATCTTAGCGTGAAGGCTTGCGATGTAAAAATATGCGGCGCTCGGGTAAGGGTCATCCATCCACATATTCCATCCACAGGTAACATCTGGAATCTGTGAGTTCACTTCATACACTTAGTGGAGCACGAGATCAATGAGTGAAAATAAGGACGATACTTACGTTGTAGTCAGGGCACCGATAGAATCTACGACCGGTGAAGCCTTCATGGACATGGTTGAACCACTGCACAACGGCAGGGTTACCACACTGGCATTTCGGCCATAGCCAAATTGAAGCACGCCCGATCTCGAGGAAGGCTGGACCATCTCTCCAGTCGTCGTAGTCCAAAGACACGCATGTCGATGCAAAGACGAGCATGCTCCCCTGGGCCAAATGACTCCCACCAAGTATCAGGAATGAAAGGACGTGACGAAGGACCCCAGCTTGCCATGGTGTAGTTTAGTTTTTGCGGTTCGAAGCTTACGGAGGCATGGTATTTATAGATGGAAGGAGTACCACACTGGCACTGTTCGAAGCAATGAATATTAAATAATTTTTCGCCAATAATTCACGCCATCGCTCGTGAAATTGACTAGTCACGCCGGCATTGTTAATCCCACCCTTTCTCTCCGTCGGTGGACACTGCAACCGACATCGAGATAACATCACGAGTAGCAACAGGATTGAATCGTACTATTTCACCAAGCGATGTGACAGATAAAGAGGTAAAACTGCTCACCACGGTGTTTATGCGCGATGTTTTAAAAGCTCCTCGCCTACACCTCGCTATTTAATCCGATGTCCTTTAAATAGCGCACCCGTGCCCACGAATCTCGCACCGCACTAACACCGTAGCACATATCTCGTTTTGAAACACTAGTTACTTGCACAAGAACGTATCTTCACCGTGAAATTTTATTGTTTTTCGTAACCGATGCTTAAATATTAAAACAAATTGATTAACGTGATACAAGTCATGGCACGATGATGCATAAAACAACCTTGTTTCTTTCTTCCTCACAGCGCCTCGCTCTGCCGCGCCTCGGATTCTTCGCCTTGAAGTCGTGCCTCGCTTGTCTTGAAGTGCGTCTTAGGAATCGGTAGTGCATGCGTAAAAGGCCGATTCTTTGGTGGTACATCCTTTGCTGTCGCCGATTCGTCAAATCAGCTCATATCATGCATGTCTCGTTAAACATGCGTTTAATTTACTAACAAAGTAATTAGCTATTAATAAATTACATGGTAATGATGATTTAATCACACACTCGGCTATATAAGGAGGAGTGATCCTCGTTTCTCTGCACACCATTTGCGCTGACGATGCTCACTGCGCTTACACATTACGTCTTTGCCGATTGCTCAAAGAACTCTTCTATTCTAAGTACTTCACTTCGCAAACCTCTCAAAGATTAAGACACCATATGGAGTTCCCATCGCCACCAAGGAGTCTCTCCACTAATCTGTCCCGAAGGTGTTCAACGCCAATGTGTCTATCTGGCGATCTTTGCGTTTTGAGGAAGTCCCAAAACTTTTCCTATCGTGCACGGGAGAAGATATTGGAAGTCGCGAACTATCGTCGATCGAACAAATGTACCGACATGGAGAGGAGGGCAAAGTACCTGTAAGTCACTTCTTACTTATTTCTTCCTTAATCTAACATATACACGCAGATGCTAACCTCGATCTTTTTAGCCTCCATTATGTGAGTTTATTCAATACTTGGACGCCGAGCAAACTCCCGATATGGAGCGGCAGATGCACCGGGAAGGGGCGGAGCGCAGGGCCAGGGCCGAGGAACGGTGGCAAGATGCCCTCCGTGAAGAAAGAAACAAGCAAGCGAGAGAAGAGTTTCAGGCACAGCGCGAGGCTGACCGACAGCGGCAGTTCAATGAGCGTGAGGCAGACCGTGCCAGAAAGCGCGAGAGAGCTGCTAGAGCCAGGGAAGCAGGACCTAGTGCGTTTGCGAAGGGAAAATACCCCCGCTGCACCCAGTAGTATTATTATCGTGTATGACAACTATGCTTTTTAATCTCCTAAGGCATGTAGGTTTAGTTATGATGCACTACTATGCTAGATTGTTTTATGCATCATGCGTGCCATTGTTTGTATTATGTAATCCAAATTTTTATTATTTAATCTCCGGTTCTTTAAAACCATAAACCGTTTATTTGCTCCGATAGAAATAACTAATCATCATCTCGAAATTTACTATTATTTACTTCTTTTTATTTTTCTACTTAATTGAACGGAGTTAACAAATTAATCAAATAATGTCGTAACGGTACCGTATTTGATAATGTGAAAAAAAGGAGGGAATCAAATAACATAATGGAAAACGCCCTAGAAAGGGTATGAAACGACCTAAAACCCTAAGCATTGCGACATACTTTCTCAATCTCCATATTAATCGACCAATTTTTCCCAGGCAATTGATGGCAGTGGTAGGAGGAGGCAAGGAGGGGGGGCCACTGGCATATAAAGCGCCACCGAGGCGCGCTAATTATTAAGCGCCCAGCGACAAAGCGCCTCATATTAAACGCCCGCTGAACGGGCGATATTTAAATAATGCCCGCTGGACGGGCGTTATTTATATGTCGCCTAATTAACGGGCGTGATATAATTACTCTCCCGTCCATCCGGCGTTTAAAATTTAACGCCCGATCAGCGGGCGCCAGGAGGCTATTTTTTTAAATTTATTAAACGGGAAATTATTTTTTAAATTTCGAATTAAATTAAAGCTAGTACAGTAAAAAATTCTCTACCTGTGATTTTTTTCCCTGGGAGCCCACGGCCCACCAAATGCGCGAGGGGCGAGGGCCAGGAGACCACTGGGCTCGTATAGTCGCACGGCCCGGCTGCCATCCACCAACGTTTTCTTTAGCATTTTTTTTTTCCAAAATATATCCCTGTTGACACGGATTTGATCACAAATATCAAGATATGAGCAAATCATTAAAATGACGATGCGTTTATATAATACAATATGTTGATGGCTAAAAATCCAGTATGTAAAATAATAATTCAAAGTTACAAGCAAGATGACTTTAAAAAGAAAAAAAGAAAGAAAGCTCATGCACGCACAGGCAGCATGTACAGTTGTACACATGTAAATAGTCATGGTTGTTTCTTGATGGCACTAGCTTGTAGACCTGCATGACCTCATAAGTGGCATGACCTCCAATCCCATGCTCCTAGTAATTAGTAAACTCACGGCCAATCACGTGAATCATGGATTAGCCGGCTTGTTAGCAAGTGGATTAACCTAATCGTTAATCAAGTGCAGGCATGCATGCAGATAGCCCATAGTTGGCCCATCATACAAGTGCATGCGTGGTATGGCTTGGCCCATTCACGTACGTACGCATGGCCATGGATTCCTCGGCCAGTTTCCCGATAAGGTTAATGACAACGCTAATTGCTCGAGTGATGGCGCGAACAGTTGTGTCGAAAATTTTGGACGCTGCACGCCTCGCTTTCAGTTCCGAGATGACTTGTGAGTCAAGACGCGCGCGTAGAAGCCACCAACGGCCGCATAAAAAGGCCTCCAATCTCTCCTAAGCTTGATGTGTCTCTTTTGGTTCACATCAAAGGCAATGGGAGAGTAAAATGCATGAGCAAATCATCATCAAAGGCCATAAAAAGGGTAAATCCCTATAAAAGCCTTATTAAAATCATGTTACATTTAAGCTCTCTAAAATGGGCTTTCAAAAATAGGTTAGCTCCTGTTAAATACGGTGAAAGAAATTGTTAGCATTTGCTTAACCAAATCTTGCGTTTATAATGCTAGCCAAATAATTTGCATCTGCATGCTGTTCATAGATGAAGCACGGCTAAGCAAAGATGCTACATGATGCTTGTAAAATCCGATTCATAAGCCAAGTCAGTTCCGTTTAAAGCATGCGGGCTAATTTGATAAATGATGCTGTACGCATATGTAATATGTTTGATATGCTTCATTGATTTGTATCAAAGGCCATAAAAAGGGTAAATCCCTATAAAAGCTTTATTAAAATCATATTGCATACTGCTGCATTTATGTGCTTAAAGCAAAATTTGCACCTTAGATGCATGTATGCACTCACCATGCTGCTAGCTAATGTGCTTTACATGCAAAGGTATAAATTGCTCGGAGACATAGGTGCATGCTCCTCCTGCATATTCAAGAGTACACATGCATGCCCATATGATTGGCATATAAGATGCATATAAAAGTAAAATGCCGTATACCAAGCATGATCGCTTTAGCTGTATGGTAACCAAAGTTTTCCTATGGAGCTAGATCAGTTAGCTAGTGCGGCCAAGTTAAAATCCATCATCTGCATGAATGGTTGCATGAGTAAAATGCATAAACCTAACCCATAAAGTATGCATGTGTCGATCAAAATAAAGTAGTTTGCTTACATGCACGTCCTGTAGCTGTTAGCTAGGGATCAACCGGTCAAATGAGATAAAGATCAAGGTTAACAGCAACATATGCATCGCTGTAGCCATGAAACCAAAATTCTTCCGAGCAAAACACCCATCATGAAACCATGCTTCACGTGTTTGATTAATCATGTTTTGCATGTTTGATTAATTGACTAATGAATCACAAGGCAGATGGACCAAATAAAACTGGTTCTAAATCCATGCCTGTGTGAAACACAGAAGGGTGATTTCTCTAATGCTTTGTTGAGAAAGTTTGACGGAAAAGAGGATTTTATGTGGAAATGGGCTCCTTCTAATGGTAAATTAGGGGGCATTTTGGTGGGTCTGCATAAAGGGGTGTTTGAGGTTCAGGGAGTCCATGTGGGCAGATTCTCTTTAACCACTCAAGTTTGGGATATTGCTAAAAAATGTAGATGGTGCCTAGTGGTGGTCTATGGTCCTGCACAAAATGAGTTAAAAGAAGAATTTCTTCATGAAATCAGTGATATTTGTGCTTCTACTGATTGTCCCATGTTGATGGGTGGAGATTTTAACATCATTTTAAGGGCCAGTGAAAAGAATAAATACTGGAGACCTAATAAGTCTTCTAGGTTGTTGAATCAAATAATTTACAAGTTTTCTCTGAAAGAAGTAATGATGTGTGGTGGCGGTTACACTTGGTCCAATAATCAGAATGATCCTACTTTGGAAAAATTAAATAGGATTTTGATGTGTACTGTTTGGGAAAAATTGTGGCCCATGGCCTTTGTGCAAAAACTTCCTAGAGTTATGTCTGACCATAATCCCCTGGTGATCATGGACGAGTGTGTGGGGAATGCAAAAAGAAGGGCAGATTTTAGATTTTATAACTCTTGGATCAAAGAGCCTGATTTCCTGGAAAGAGTAGAACATACTTGGAATTTACCTGTCCATGGTAAGGATATTTTTGATATTTTCTTGATTAAACTTAAAAGAGTTAAGAAAATGCTGCATGGATGAGGAGCTCATAAGGCTGGGATTAACAAAAAAGATCGGGATTCCTTGATTTCAAATCTGGATACTCTTGAAAGAAAAGAGAACTCATATGGTTTAAGTTTGGAGGAAGGGAAAATCAAAATAGAAATGATGAGAAAGTTTGAGATCTCCTGTGAAAAGGAAGAGGAAAAATGGAATCAATTATCCCAGATTAATTGGCTGTTAAAATGGGATAGGAATACAAGATTCTTTCATATGATTGCTAATGGGAAAAGGAAAAAGAAAAAAATTACAATGCTTAAAGATGGGGAAAATCTTATTCAGGGAGATACTGAGTTGGTGCATCATGCAACTGCATATTATAAAACTTCGTTTGGTCAAGATGAGCCCAGTGCTTTTAACCTAAAAGAGAATTTCTGGGATAACCTGGAAATGGTTAATGAGGAGGATAATAATATTCTGTCTCGAATGTTCTCAGAGGAGGAGATTAGGAAAGCCCTGTTTTCTATGAAAGGTAACAAGGCTCCTGGTCCTGATCATTTGCCGGTTGAATTCTTTCAAACTTGTTGGCATATTATAAAGAATGAGGTTGTAGAGATTTTTCATCTGTTTTATGATTATAAACTTGAGATTGATAGAGTAAACTATGGAATGATTGTGCTGATTCCCAAAAAAGAAGATGTTGGTGATTGATAAGCGGCCCACCTCGGGATGGGCCTTGGGCCGATTCCGTACCGACCCACCGCGCGTACAGAAGGTCCAAAAGGCCACCCCTGGCCGTACTAAAGGAGGCGTCTAGCCCGCCAGGGTCTGCCCCAAGCTTGACCGGGTCAACCGCGTTTTCCTGGGTCCCTGCCAGGGGTGTGACGAGCCTCCCGAGCTATCCTTAGCCCGGGCGAAGGCTCCGCGGACAGTCCGCCTGTTCGTGGACAGGTGGCGACAACTGTCGTGTCCCACCGCACTTTCTCCGACCTTGACCGGAACGAACTGTGTCTCCTCAGGAACCCGCAGCCCAGGGAAGGGCACGCGGGCAGCTCGGTTTGTCGTTTGCCTTCTTTGGCAGGCAACGAATGGTTGTTACGCTACGCGACGCCCCAAAGGGCGGCGCGAGGCTGGCCCAGTCCAGTCAATGCTATATTGGGGATAAAGGGAAAGTGCTTTCTCCCTAAAGAGGTTTTCTCCCCTGTATCGGCATGTTAAGACAAACACGTGTCCAGTACTAACTAGACCAGCTTCTCCCTGCAGGCTTCGGACCAGACAGAGCCCTGAAATGAGACAAGAACATCGTCACTAAAGCAAAGACCGGCGTGGGGCCGCCGCATCAGCTTCGGGCGATCCGCCGGGCCTATAAAAGGAGGATTCCTAGGCACTCGAAGGGACCCGGACCCCCCCAGCTCCAAGCGATTCAAGCCGCCCAAGCAACACACGCTTCCGAAGCTTTCTTAGCAGTAGCCTTAGTCCTTAGTCACCATCGTTGTAAGCTCGGGATCGGTGCCTCCAAGCCCGGTCTCGGCACCTCTGTACTGTTTTCCCACCATATAATCAACCAGGCTGGAGTAGAGCTATTACCCGGCAGTGGGGGCTCGAACCAGGGTAAATTACTTGTGTCTTCACGGTTTGTATCGTTTTCTTCCTCTCACCGTACGAAGGGTCTGTACCCGGATCGCCAAATCGCACCAGGCCCTTGTCCGGGAAGACAGCGCGGCCTGAGCCCCCGTAGGCTTGGCTGCCGCCCCCGGGCTGCTGAGAAGGGTTGTCGTTGGGCCTCACACTAACTACAAATTCGTCTGCCGGTCCGCGGTCTCGCTGCTCTTCAGGAGCGCGATTCCCAGACACCAACAGAAGAGGTGGAAGAGATAACTCAATTTAGACCTATATGTCTATTGAATGTTTTTTATAAATGGGTCACAAAAACTCTCACTGCTCGGCTAGAACTGGTCATTGACAAGATCATTAGCCCGGTTCAGAATGCATTTATCTCGGGCAGAAATATTATGGATGGAGTTCTAGCTTTACATGAGGTTGTGAACTACACAAAAACTAAGAAAGAGAAAGGTGTCTTGCTAAAACTGGATTTTGAAAAGGCTTATAATAGGGTGGATAGAAACTTTCTAATGAAATGTATGAGAGCCAAGGGCTTCAATGTTAAATGGTGTGATTGGATTGACAAGGTGGTGTCTAATGGGACTCTCCATGTGTGTCTGAATGATAAGACTGGACCTTACTTTTGTGGTAAGAGGGGTGTGAGGCAGGGAGATCCTCTATCACCCTTACTCTTTAACATTGCAGTTGATGCCCTTACTAAAATGTTCCATAGAGCCCAGAGTAATGGACTGATTAATGGCCTAACTAGAGATTTAATTGATGGGGGGATTATGATTATGCAGCATGCTGATGATACTATTGTGTGCTTGCCTGATGATCTGGAGGTGGCTAAAAATGTTAAGATTCTGCTTTACATATTTGAACAAGTGTCTGGTCTCAAAATAAATTTCCTTAAGAGTGAGATTTTTCTGATTAATGGTAATGAAGAGAATGGAAGGATTTACTCTGACATGTTTACATGCCAGCTTGGTGATTTACCTATGAAATATTTGGGAGTTCCAGTGGGATATAAAAAGACTCCTATGTAAAGATTGGGATGCTTTGGTAAATAAAGTGCAAAAGAGACTTGCCTCCTGGAAAGGAAAATATCTTTCTTTGGGTGGAAGATTGATTCTTGTGAATTCTTGCCTTTCCAGCATTCCTATTTACACCATGTCAATGTTTTTAATTCCTAAGTCTGTGATTAAGAGAATTGATATGATTAGGAGGAGATTCCTTTGGAGTGGTGGTGATGATAAAAGGAAAATTTGTTTAGCCAAACGGGATATAGTTACCAAACCAAAAGAAAAGGGGGTTTGGGGTCCAAAACCTTCAGCTTCTAAATGTGAGTTTACTTTGTAAATGGTGGTGGAAATTGGAATGCCAAAGTGGGGTCTGGCAATAAATTGTGAAAACAAGATATATGAAGAATGTCTCTGTCTCTCTAGTTAAAGCTAAAATCAATGATTCTTCTGTTTGGAGTGCTTTGATGAAAGTGAGATATGTTTATGTAACTAATAGAAGGGTTAAAGTGGGAGATGGTGAAAGTACAAGCTTCTGGTTGGATATATGGCATGGGAATATTCCTTTTAAGGATATCTGGCCTGAAATCTTTAACTGTTGTACACACAAAGGCCTGACAGTTGGTCAATGGAAGAGGGCGGGTTATACAATGGATTTCAGAAGATGGAATAACCCTAATGAGATGGTTGAATGGGAGGATAAAATCAAAGACCTAACGTCTAATAATATCTCTAGTGGGCAGGACACTAGCTGGTGGGGGAGAAATTCTAAAAAGATCTTTACTATTAATTCTCTGTATAAACATCTTTGTGATGGTCGTGGAGATCCTTTTCTAAGAAACCTGTGGAAAACTAAGATTCCTCTAAAAATCAAGGTGTTTTTATGGCTGACTTGGAAAAATAAGATCCTTACTAAAAAGACTCTTAGCAAGAGAGGTTGGTCAGGGGATCTTACTTGTGAATTTTGTGATGCAGTTGAAACCTGCGACCATCTTTTCTTTCGTTGCCCTTTGGTAAAATTTGTGTGGTGCATTCTGGCAACGTGTCTCAGGGTGCAGTATATTCCTGGTGATTTTAATCAATTTGTAGGATGGATTAAGAAGGCAGTGCCCATGAATAGCTCGTTACCTATTTTTGTCCGGGCTGCTATTTGTTGGTCAATCTGGACTAAGCGTAATGACTCAGTTTTTAACAAAAAATGCCCTCATGATCATTCATCTGTTGTTTTTGTCGTTTGCGCTTTTCTCATTAACTGGGCAGGTCTCTTGAAGGCAAATGACAAAGAGTTAGTGCAAATGGGGGTCTCTATGATTTTCCAGGTGCTGAAGAAGGCTCAGGAAGATGGGGTGCTGAAGGACGATCCTGCGACCGGACCTTCCTAATTGTGTCTATCAACTTTTAGATTCAGTGTTGATGTTTTGTTAGTCCTATTCGGTGAACTTTCTGGTCCCAGGGAATTGTTGGTTCTGTTTCTAGTCTTTTGTTTAGCATGGAGGTTCCTGCTGCCTGCTTGTAATTCTGGTACTGGTGTGTAATAACTACTTGTTGTTTCCGTTCTGGCAATGGAAGTGGGAGATGGGCTCCTTTTGCAAAAAAAAAAAATAGGTTCACTAAAACAACCTGTATACGTTAGCATCGGTTTGGCATTACTGAAATTAAAAAGGAAAATGTATCTGCATATATGCATGTCGCTGTAGGTCCAAACTTGGTATATGCTGGCCCAACGAAAGAAATTTGCATGAGCTAAAATCTGATGCATTCATTAAATAAAGATAAATACCGTCAATATGCACGGTTCAAGGAAAGTAGCGTAGCCTAAAATTTGGTTAATGGTAATGGTCATCAAAACGGCCAAACCATCAAATGTGCGCATATGCAATGATAATGAATTAAATCATTGTTATGCTTAGTGCATAATATTATTCAAATGACTAAAAAAATTAATTGGTAGTATATGTATACATGTGCATGGTCAAAATAAATTTTCATGCGCGACTCAACATATAGAGTATACATGTGCATGACCTAAAAATAAATTTCGTGCACAACTCAACATATAGAGTATATTCATGCGTGTGTGGTTAAAGTATATTCCCATACTCAGCTCTATATAGAGTATATACATTTCTGTGCATGACTAAAATAAATTCTCATGAAGAATAAATAAGGTTGCATCCCGACCAAAGAGAAAGGGCCAAATCATATGTCTATATGCATGTGCGTAGGCTAGCATATAAATGCCTAAAATATGCGCGCATAAAAAAAAATGTTGCCTAACACAACAATATAAAATTTGCCATCATATTACCATCGGAAAATTGTTATACATATCAAATTAGGATGCACTCATAAAAGCATTCAAAAATATTTGCCTCATATATTGTGCTAACCAAAGTAGCATAAAATTCAAATTGTGATGCCCCCATAAAAGCATCCAAGTTACTAGTCATCCATGATGCTAGTAAAACAAAAATTAAATTGAAAAGTCTCCGTCAAAGCATCCATCATCAACGCCACGAAGACATGAAGACCATTTATTTTCTTTTTGTCTTTTGTAATTTTCATTTATGTTGCAAATTGATGTAATATATATATGTTGGAATTCTTAATTAGGGGTTTTCTCTTTTGAGATGTAATTAACAGAATTTATATAAAAATGTATGAATTCTGGAAGTTTTGTACTCACAATCTCTTGAAATTTTATAATCATTTTTAAATAATAAATTTGTATCTAATGACGTGGAGTTGGGAATAAATATAAAAACCACTTTAAAATAAAACAAAGTAAAAGCGCGTTTTCTCCGTCGTACAATCCCACGACCAATTTTGTTTAAAAAAGCAGCCTGTCGTGCTGTGCATGTGCCTCAATCTCTTACCCAACAAGCTGCACTTATGCCTCAAGCTCTTCCCCCAACCAGCTGCAGTCAAGGACGAAGCTAAGGAATCAGAGTCTTTATCCTCAGATGGCTCAGAAGCTGATGATCCCGTCTTCCGAGCTGAGGAATCAGAGCCAGATGACCCAGAAGCTGATGGTCCCACCTTCTGAGCTGAGGAATCAGAGCCAGATGACCCAGAAGCTAATGATCTCACCTTCCGAGATGAGGAATCAGAGCCAGATGACTCAGAAACTGAGGAATCCAACATGTTCCTGCTGCGCCTGTGCCTCAAGCTCTTCCCAACAAGCTGCACCTGTGCCCCAAGCTCTTCCCCACCAAGCTGCACCCGTGCCTGCAGTCGAGGACGAAGATAAGGAATTAGAGTCTTCATCCTTAGATGGCTCAGAAGCTGATGATCCCACCTTCCGAGCTGAAAATCGAGCCGATGACCCGTGTCGATGATCCCATCTTCCGAGCCGAGAATCGAGCGATGACTCGGCCGAGAAATCGACATGTTCTCGCCACGCTTTGCCTCAAGCTCTTCCCCAACAAACTGCGCCCATGCCTGCACTCGAGGACGAAGTTAAGGAATCAGAGTCTTCATCCTCAGATGCCTCAGAAGCTAATGATCCCACATTCCGAGCTGAGGAATCGAGCGATGATCCGGTCGATGGTCCCACCTTCCGAAATGAGGAATCGAGCGATAACCCGTGTGATGGTCCCACCTTCCGAGCTGAGGAATCAGAGCCAGATGACCCAGAAGTTGATGATTTACACCTTCCGAGCTGAGAAATCAGAGCCAGATGACTCAGAAACTGAGAAATCCAACATGTTCCTGCTGCGCCTGTGCCTCAAGCTCTTCCCCAACAAGCTGCACCTGTGCCTCAAGCTCTTCCCCAATAAGCTGCGCCCGTGCCTGCAGTCCAGGACGAAGCTAAGGAATCAGAGTCTTCATCGCCGATGACTCAAACCGAGGAATCGGTCGATGATCCCACCTTCGAGCCGAGAAATCGAGCCGATGACCCGTGTCGATGGTCCCACCTTCGAAAGCAGAGGAATCGAGCGGATGACCCGAGTCGATGATTTACACCTTCCGAGCTGAGGAATCAGAGCCAGATGACTCAGAAACTGAGAAATCCAACATGTTCATGCTGCGCTTGTGCCTCAAGCTCTTCCCCAACAAGCTGCACATGTGCCTCAAGCTCTTCCCGAACAAGCTGCGCCCGTGCCTGCAGTCGAGGACGAAGCTAAGGAATCAGAGTCTTCATCCTCAGATGGCTCAGAAGCTGATGATCCCACCTTCCGAGCTGAGGAATCAGAGCCAGATCAGATGACCCAGAAGCTGATGATCCCAACTTCCGAGCTGAGGAATCAGAGCCAGATCAGATGACCCAGAAGCTGATGATCCCATCTTCCGAGCTGAGGAATCAGAGCCATATGACTCAGAAACTGAGGAATCCAACATGTTTCTGTTGCGCCTGTGCCTCATGCTCTTCCCCAACAAACTACACCTGTGCCTCAAACTCTTCCCCAACAAGCTGCGCCTGTGCCTGCAGTCGAGGGCGAAGCTTAGGAAGAAGCTGATGATCCCACCTTCCGAGCTGAGGAATCAGAGCCAGATGACCCAGAAGCTGATGATCCCATCCTTCGAGCTGAGGAATCAGAGTCGGATGACTCAGAAGCTGAGAAATCCAACATGTTCCTGCTGCGCCTGTGCCTCAAGCTCTTCCCCAACAAGCTGCACCTGTGCCTCAAGCTCTTCTCCAACAAGCTGCGCACGTGCCTGCAGTCGAGGATGAAGCTGAGGAATCAGGGTCTTCATCCTCAGATGGCTTAGAAGCTGATGATCCCACCTTCCGAGTTGAGGAATCAGAGCCAGATGACCAAGAAGCTGATGATCCCACCTTCCGAGCTGAGGAATCAGAGCCAGATGACCCAGAAGCTGATGGTCTCATCTTCCGAGCTGAGGAATCAGAACCAGATAACTCAGAAGATGATGATCCCACCTATCATTGCAGTTATAGCTCTTCTGCCATTGCAGTTATAGCTATAGCTTTGCAGTTACACCCACTACCACGTGGATTTAGGATCCACATGGTAGTGGGTGAGCAACAGCAAAGAATTTCATTCCGGGGAGGGGGAAGGGGGATCGTCTAGGGCCTAAGCGATAGGTCTCCCTACCATTAGTGTCGTCCGCCTCATGCTACTAGTCCAATGTAAGCAACATGATCAGTTTGTGATCTAATATGTATCTTAACATTTAGACCATCCTAAGATCGATCCTGCCTCATTGAAGAATGTCCATGTTCTGTGATATGATCAAATGAACGTCAAGCCTTATGATTGCTATGTTTCCCCTGTTATGTTGCCTGATATAGTGATACGACCCCTCTTCTCTCTCTGCCTCTCAGGTCTTATCGTCGGCCAAACCGCCTCGATACCATCGCGTCCAAGCGTTTCCCTTCACGGCACCGGCCGGTGATTGCGCCGGCGTCGCCGACCCTCGCGCGTCGCGTCAAAAACCCCAGGCGAAGCATGCCTATAAGAGGGGTAGTGCTACCCCCATTGCCGATGCTTCACGCCACAGCCCTGTTGAAAGCCTGAGCCGGTGCGCTGCCGATTTCCCTGCCTCGCCGCTGTTCCCTTCCTCCTATTCCGCCTCGCCTCCTTCCCTCTGATCCGTGCTCTCCTTGGGTGTGGTCCGCAGGTCGTCGCGGAGGAGCTCGCACCCAGGGGATTGAAGCCGTGTGGTCCGCACGTCCCAGGAGCTCACACCATCGTCGCCGCCGTGGTCCCGTCGCCCTACTACACCCTCTGTCCAGGCGAGCTCAGAGGTAGCTCCTCTCCCTACCTTCACCCTCTCAGCCGACGGCATTGGGCTCCGGTGGAGCGCTTCACCGGAACCGTGTGGCCCGCAAATTGCTGCCGCCACGGACCGTCGCGCCGCTCATCCCGTCCACCTTTCGGAATGTTTAAACCCTCAGTGTGTTCGCCTCGCCCGTGTTTCTCTCCCCGCGCGTTCAATTGGTTCGGGGTGGCCGGAATCGTCGTCGCCATGGGCATTGCCGTCGCCGCCTGAAGCCTCCTCTGTTCATTTCCCCTTTCTACCGTTGCCGGAGGTGCCGACAGGTGGGACCAGGGGAGGGCCCACCGGTCAGCTCGCAAGCCGCCGCGCTCTCGCTCTCGCCCTCGCGGTGCCGAGCTGCGTCGCTGATGGACCGTTGGGCCAAGCCAGCCCAGCGCCGGGAGGCCTGATCTTTTATTCCCTTTTGCAATTTCTGTTTTAAATCATTTTCTGGTATCCTAGAGCATTAAGTTAAAAATAGCTATTGTTTGGTAAACACTCTGCAAAAAGTAGTGAAAATACTTTAATGGTTTCTGGATCTAAGAAAATTATATGCATGCATGTCATCCATATAGCATTCGTTTTTGGATAAATAAGTGACCTAGAGATGGCATCATTTCGTGTGGGCTTAAGAAATTTTCACAATATTTCTTTTAAATAAAAACGCATCGGAGTTGTTGCATTTTCCATTTCTTAAAACAGCAAGAATCATCAAACATTTCGCTTATGTATGTTGTATTGCTTTGCATATGCGTGTGCACGTTTAGGAGGTCAAGGCTCCGAAGACCCGATCGACGACGTCCCCTTCGTTTTCCCCGGAACCGATCAAGGCAAGTCCCCCATCGATCATGTTGTGAAGCCATTTTCGTTATTTAGAAAATGTTTACTAGACTTGAAAATATGCATGCCAGTTAAAAATGATAATTACCGTATTTATTAGACTTAGATATCATGCTGAATAGAAAAGGTAAGAGATATTGTAGGACTAAACCTAAGTCTAAAATATGGATTGCTCATATTTAAATACTCCGTTGTTGTAGGATAAATGCTTAAAAATCTTTATGCGAAGTGATATAATCTTTTGCGTGAAATAAGAATATTGTAGAGAAATGTTTGGAAAAAGGGTGATTTAAAGATAGTGCATCAAGGGTGATGCTTAGTAGGAAAATATTTTCCTTCTTTCCCCAAAAATCTTCCGACTAGGGAGAGATATTTTGTCGGTTGGTGCAGTACGGCACCGTTTTGAAAACTGGGCTAAAATATCGACTCTCTCCTACTCTAAGGACTGCTCGTCCTATGATCCTACGAACTGAACCATAACAGTACGACCTCGAGCCCCGGTATGGGACGAGCCCGGTCGCTAGCCCTTGTGGTTAGCGGTCTTATGGTGAAACACTTCTGGTGTGTAGTCTCTCGGGGGTAAAGCGTACCCACTCTACAGAGTTAAAACTATCATGATTGCCGTGCTCGCGGTTATGAGCGTGCGAAGGGACTGTTCATATGGTAGTTCTTTATTTTTAAAACCGTTTTCTAAAAGGGTTTTAAAGCGAAGGATTTGACATGAGTAAAGAATTTGAGAAAGTTTTCGTTTGAGTTAGGTGCCACCGGCTACATTCCGGATTGGAGGTCGGCCTACCGGAAAGTGTCGCGCGGAATAGACCTAGCCGTTTTGAGAAAAGAAATGAGAAAGGATTTTGTTCTCGCTATGGCACTGAGGCCAAGTGGCGAGAGCCGTTTAAGAAGAGCCCAAAGAAAATATTATGGTTTGATGTTTCCAAAACGCTTTGCCAAAACTAGGCCAATAAATGCATTTCAGCAAAATAGCCTAAGCTCTCCTTGTACTTAACCACATCTGCATCATTTTCGACTTGCGAGTACAATTTGTACTCACCCTCGTTTTTCTCCTCCCCCTTTTCAAAATTTCAACAGCTGGTCCATCCGACTATGGCCCGCCGTCCGAGGAGGAGGCGTTCTCCGAGGAAGACTATGAAGAATAGGGTTGTGTGTTCCTACAGCTCTTGTGCCTGTGGAATAAATAAATTTCTAGATATTGTATTAAGCATGTATCGTTGTGTACTTTGTATTGTGGCCTGCGAGCCGTTGCTTGTGTTTGTATCGGACTAAATTTCCTCTTTGTAATAATTCAGAACGTTGGCAATGTACCGTTTCTGTATAACTTTGTGTACTAGCCATGATCCTTGGGACTAGTACGTGTTTATGCAGGTGGAATCCGATCTTGTAAATCGGGTGCCGACAGGAAGGAGGACGGTCCCGCCGCCCAATGTTGTCTTTTTGCTAATTTGCACAGCTTAGCAGCATAGTGCTGATGTTTTTAGCTGAGATACAACGTCGTTCTCGTTTTCTGTTTGGATAATGGTGGAATGGATGTGAGGGCTCACAGGAGGGGGGAAATTTTGAGATGAACTATTGAAAAGTGGTGGCATAATGGCAATAAGGTAAATTTGAGTGGCTTTTTCAGAATTAGACGTGAGATGAGTGGGTGGAGCCCTTTTCCCAACATTTATATGTCCTAACCACCAATTAAAGAGGATGTCAATTAGTGCGCATGTTAATTACTAGCGAGGTTTACAGGCGCGTGACATTAATTTCGTACGGCACAAGTGCATTTTGCAATTTTTTTAGATTTTGGGGATTTTTTTCCTTGGGATGACGTGGCATAACTAGAGGAAGTAATTCGACTATTTTGTGAATCCTATTTTTTTTATAAAAAAAATGGCTAGATTTTTTATGTACATTTAAATAAAATTATAGTTTTACATGCTTTTAAACTATAGTTATATTTTTCAAAGTTTTTTTTTATTTCTATTATTTCTTAATTCATTTTGTAGAAGTTAACATTTCTAATGCTTAAATTTATTTATGAACCAACCATGTTTTTTTTATTGCATTTTGGATTTTTAAGATTTTTTTGAACTTTTTTGCAATGTGACCTCTTTCTTATAAGTTGAATAGAGTTTGTGAGCCAGTTCTAAAAGGACTGTATTTTTTGAAACGGTAGATTCATTGCTCGTACTTTGTGTCTATATACACACCATCTCTAAAATTGTACGTACTAGAGCTAGAACAAGATGGTTGTATTAGGCTTTCCAATTGGGATGTCAATCGTTCGATGCATTTGCACGAGCTTGTGGTTGCTAGTTGACCCTTAATTTGGATGCTGAAAGACCGCGAAACTGAACTGTCCAAACAAATAATAACAATTATACATGATAAATATGGGCATTAAGCCGTTTGATGGTCAAAAGTCAAAACCAACAAACAACACACCCCTGATCCAGCCCCGCGGTTTTGACCCGTTGACCCCCGTGAAAACGTGCACCAGCAACTTGCAAACCAGAATCACAAGTTGTATTTATTTTTTTGAACAACCTCAAAAGGTGATAGGAGCTCGGCCATTTCATTAAATAAAAAGAGAAATATTACAACGATCCAATGCGGAGCACCACAAACCACCACAGCATGAACACCGCTACCACACATGCCACCGTATGCCACTTCGGCCTAAAATGATCAGCTTGCCTACTGGTGACGAACAACGAAGAAAGAAGAAGACAATCCAAAAGGCCACAACCAGACACACGCCTAGAACCACGACGATTGAAGACACTCCATTAGCCTGCAAAACCTAGCTTAAGGAACCAAGCAAAGTGGATGGTGACCACTAACAAAATCACCAGCCAGACGACGTACAAAGATAGCAAGCACCACCGCCGCCGCCGCCGCCGAAACGAAGCACAGTCGAGACTTCAGGCGCCCCAACCACCGTCGAGCGCCCCTGGTTAGGCGCCACTAGAGCCGACACCAACCGCCGACATCAAACGGGATGCTTGTCCGGAGATTGCACGCACTTCACAAAGCACCAAGTCGCTGAGGAGAAGAAAAGTGGACAACGACAGCCGCAAATGACCTTCATGATGGAGCATCACACTTTGAGGCAGCCCTGCACCCTAAGAGAGGAGGCGCGCCCCAACCGGACCACCGTTCCTTACAAAAGTAAGGGCAGGAGTGGGGGCACATGGCTCGAGCCGCAACCTCCTCGAAAAAAAGGAGAGCCAGGGGGTTAGTACGAAGTAGAAGTGACCACTGAGGAAGCCACTAGCGGTTGGCACTTGAGGCGCAAGGATGTTGGGGGAGGGATGGTGGGAACTGGAGGAAGCTCCTAGGAAAATAACGCCACCGACTGTCGGTAGCCAACCAAACGACGCCCACCAACCTAGCGACAATAACCAAATGGGCTAGATGACACCAGAATAAGGCCCTCCTAGTAAGGAGAAAACAACGATGTCTTCAATAAGGAAGCGACGACCTAACAATCACCGCTAATGCCCATATGTAGAGCAGAGTAGGGTTTTCATCCATCTAGGGAGGAGCAACATAATAAGCCTCCAAAGATGGAAAAGGCACCGCCATTGTCAGCCCAGCAAGGTAGGCAGGCTTTTGCCCACAACATCCTCACCCCATAGCCACCATGCCAGCAAGGGGGAACAATGGAGCCCAAAATTGTCGAGACATGTATTGCGCCGAAGTAGACCCGACGAGAGCTGCCCAAACCGCTAAACCTCCACGCCCTTAGGCCACCAAGCGTCCCGCAAAGGAGGGGGATGATCCACCTCGGACGGGCACCACGCCACTAGCGCGACAACTGCCACGCAAACCTAGCGACAGCCGGCAGCGGCAACCACACACGAACGACAGCAGGGCCAGCTCTACCAGCCGGCCACATCTAGAGACTGGCACAGAGCAACCCTGCATGGAGAACCGCGGGATCGGACGCCACCACATTGCTCTGTCGGGGGCTCAGGGAGACGCCGTCAGAAAGCTTGCCCCAGCTGCAGCTTGCCAGGTTGGGCGCCACCCTTCAGATCTGGCCGCCACAACGCCAGATCCGTCCACCGCACCATCGCACCGTCGACGTCGAGGGAGCACTGAACGCCGAGAGGGAGGACGCTGGGCCCACCCAAGACTAGCACTGCCATGCGGGGTCTGGCCGTAGCAGCGCCAGATCCGGTTGCCGCGACGCCGCATCTAGCTACCGCACCACCGTGTCATCGAGGGAGCACCGGCCACCCTAGGGACGACGGGAGGGAGGAAGAGCGAGGATAAGAGGAAAAAGGAATGGGGTGTGTGTGGGGGGGTGGGGGGGGGGGCTCACCACCATCGCCTCCGAGGGGACTTGGAGGGGAGAGCGCTCGAGGGTCACGGGTTCATTTGTAAGTTTTGTTTAATTAATATTTTCAAGTTATGTCAGACCGAAAATTTCAGCGTAGATTCATGATACCTGCGGATGAACTGCAAGCACCAATTTAGTCAAATTGCTCAGCATCTACATCTGACGTTGGATGATTCCGACACTCAAAGGGCTGGTGTTTGTTTAATTATGTACAGATGTTCGGGAGAGAGGCATAACCAACAACTAGTTGAGCTACTGATCGAGGTCAACTGTTAGTTAATTGTTACTTACTTGGTACTTGGCATCGAATAATTTGACCGTTTTGACTTGGTTTGGTTAGATTATTTTAGGTACCATTTTTGAAGCAATTGACTTGACTTGTCTCATGCTGTCATGTACTCTGTTGTTTGCTTCTACAGTTGTAGGGCTTAACACAAGACAGCAGTTCCCTAAAAAAATACACACACACAAACAGTATTTGTTCCCTATAAGCTTCTAATACTAAGTTAGCCATCATATGCATTAGTAGCAATATCAATTAGTTAGTCGTCGTACAAGTTGGCAAACATCTGTAATTTTCATACTGGCTGTCTTAACATTTAGAGGGAAATAAGGAAAAATGGTCAGACCAATTAGAACAATGAAACACAGTGAATTAAATTGCACCGGAGCTCATATATAACTAGGCAATAAAACTCCTGTATATATATTTGGGAAGTGATGCAAACATAAGCCTCTCTAAGCACCTATTGTGGTTTATTTCGTTTCAACAGCTTAGTATTAGCAAAATGTCAATCATTTAGGACCACATATATGTGTGAGTATATATGGCCATTAGCACATATGACAGAATATAAAAGGAAAAATATGTACTCCCAATGCGGTGACAATTATTTTTTGGATCACAATGGCAAGCGGAGCACACCGGCAATTCGATCTATATAGTAAACAGAAGAGTCAGGGGTTAAATGCCATAAGTTAGTTATATGCTAATACATGGAAGGTAAAAGCCATGAAAACCCTCCTGTTTTTTTTAACAGTTGAAACCCGCTTGGTTTTGATGGTTTCTTTATCGTGCCTCTCAGGCCCAGTTCGATATATTGAGTACGAAATTACTCCAAATTGATTTCTATTAAAAAAACTACGTTCCAAATTCAAAATAGAGAAAATAATAAATCTTAAAATGTATGAATATTTTTAAACAACTGGGATTTTTTTAAGTATATCTGATCAAATAAAAAGAAAAAAAAAAAGAAAAACCTCTTGGCAGCGCTGCCAATGGCTAAGGGGTGACGACCAAGTTGGGGAAGAAGTAACTCAAGAAGTGAAAGGGTTTTATCCCCTTTTTGTAAAATTGGGCACTTTTTTAGTAAAAAAAAATGGTGCGAAAACAGCTCAAAAAATGATAGATTGACCTATATTATATACAAATTTTGGAACTTATTTGTTTTTGTTTACAAAATTCGAGCAGCTTTTACCACTGGGCTCTCGATCGGTCACACAAGTGGTTCAAAATTTGAAATCATGGCCCTGAAAACCGGCACAACATATTCTAGGGAGATTTGGTTGACGTGCAGGCTAACAGGTGCTGTTGAAGATTCTTATGTATGTTTCATATCTCCTTGCATATGCTCGCAACGGGATTATAGAGGTTAATTACATGACGCAATCCTGCATGTATGTAGAAGTGATCAGTAATGTGTGTACTGGGAGTTCTCAATGGATCGAGGAAAAGAGCGTATTACGATATATGAGCACCAGAGAGCAGATGTTACTAATACTAATGAACCATAAGTCAGTATTAGGTACAAACAACATTGAAATTAAGGAAGTAAACGGTACAGGAGAGTCGACGCAAATTTACACAAATGAATTTAATCATCGCACAGTTGTAATAAAACCTAAATCCATCGATTACATTGGGGAAAATAATAAATTGACACGGAAATTAAGCACTGTCAGCATGCAGTGCGTACGAAGAAATACATGGATATCTATACGATGGCGAATTTTATTGACAAATCCAATGCAATGCTAGTTACACTTACACCGACCAACGCACCCAAAAAAAATCAATAATGTATATGTATAGTACCATTCTCAGGTACAAGAAGTATACACACGTGCACATATATGGTCCCGTGCTTACGCCGTTCGGCGTCGCGCGCGAGACGCGACCTCCGATCGAGTCCGAGTCCGAGTCTCGAGTCCTCACTGAACGCTTCCGCGGTTCACATGTGGATCGATGCTTTGATCATGACCTGACCTAGTCCTTGATTATTATGTTTATTATTAGCTATAATTAGGCATCCTTAATGAATTACTACGTACGTACGCAGCAGAAACAAATAACGAATCGATCGATCTTGGCTATTAGTTACGGTAAATATAAATATAAATATCTGATTAATTAACCGCAGGTACGTGTGCTCGTGTCGTTAATTATTCAGTCTTCCTTATAGTCCTGGTTGTTGTAGGGGGCGAAGAGCTCGGCGAGCCAGTTGGGCTTGCGGTGGACGCGGGCCCCCAGGTCGGCGCACATGCCGTCGCTGTCGTGGATGCTGTAGGTGGAGATGCAGTGGCGGCGGTAGAAGCGCGTGGTGCGGCGCATCACCTCCGCCTCGCCGTCGACGTGCCCCACCATCGCCTCCACGTCCGGCAGCTCGAACCGCCCGCCCAGCAGCCCCGCCAGCCACCGGCACCGCAGCTCCGACGTGTGCAGGTTCGACACGCTCTCCACGTACCCCACGAACGCCATGTTCGGGATCAGCGGATGAATCGTCCCCCTGCAAATGCAATGCAACCACGCGCGTCTCAGAATCACAACACGGCGGCGATCGATGAGATGGTCTCCGGCGACGGCGAGGGCATGCGTAGTGCATATACCGGTAGAGGGGCATCATGCCGGAGCTGTTGACGACGAGGCCGCGGAAGGGGTCGGGGAGGACGGCGCGGAGCTTGTCCTTGCCCTCGAAGCCGGTGGCGAGGAAGACGAGGTCGGCCTCGACCTCGTCGCCGCCGTCGAGGACGACGCCCTTCTCGGAGAAGCACCAGCCGGCGGCGGCCCTCCGGAAGCGGACGAGGCCGCGGTCGGCCATGTCGAAGAAGCCGTCGGGGAGGATGGCCATCTGGCAGCTTGCGTAGTCCTCCACGAACGGGTGCTCCGGCCGCAGCCCGTACTTGCTCAGCGGCAGCTTCCACGACAGATACGACTCGATGAACTTGGACACCCCTGCCCTCTGCTCACACGTACTCACACCACCATTAATTAGCTCCATGCACGCATGCAGGCATGTCAACGTACGTACACATGTAGATGAATGCGACGAGCGGAAAATGTACACACCTACATCGATCGATCTACATGACTACATGTACATGGCATGTACATACATGAATGCGACCATGAGGTTATACACACATCATGTATACATGCATGGTGTGTTTCGTGTATAGTATATATGTACATACGTACCACTGGGGACATGAGGCGGCAGAGGAGTGAACGGAGGAGGCCCTGGTTGGGGCGCTCGTAGAGGAACTGGGAGAGGCGCGTGGAGTAGAAGAGGAAGAAGGGGAGGCCCCAGATGGAGTAGGAGGGCACCACCCAGTGCAGCGTCCTCACCACCATCGTGCAAGCCTCGCCTCCCTCACCTGCATCGCACACGCACGTACCAGCAGCAGTTAACCAACCAAGTCAACTCAGACCATGCATCAAGATCGATCATTCTAAATCAAGCTAGCTAGCTAGTCTCCCGCCAAGTCAACGCTTGATTATCAGCACGTAGCTGCATGCTATATATCTACAGGTGCATTTCAAGGAACACTTGGAGTTAATTAATTAGAGAGCTCATTAGCTAGCTCACTAGCTAGTTAATTAATTACCCAGTCAATCTCCGGAAAAATGAAGCCGGAAAAAAAAAGAATAATCAGGGTGATATGCATGGAAGGTTGTTTAGAATTAATGACAGATCGTTTTTGTTGCATCGTACGTTGACCTCTCGGTATAAAAGCTCAGTATGTTTATGCAGTCAAAAGATATGGAGTGATGCGTAGTTTCAGAGAGGGAAACAAAAAAGAGAGCTAGAACGTACACCAAGTGGAGCTGAGCTTGAAAAGTCAAAAGTATGCGTACGTACGTATCGTGTTTAGTGTACTTTGAACCCGTAAATGCATGCAAGAGGCTAGCTACCTAGATGCAGTTGCTAGCTAGTAGCTACCTGCTACCGGCCGGCAAACTGTCTAGATGGAGTGTACGACGGATCATGACAAGAGTGACCGTTCCTGGGGAGCAGGAGCAATTACGATCGGGTCTCCGAATCCGTTACCCTTATGTAGTGCACGTACCTGTCACGTCCCGCGTACGTACGTACGTACACCACCCAATATGATTGCATACTTAATTGGTTTCGAGTTAGTTTATTAATTTGTGTGAACTTGCTTTGCCATATGTTTTCTTTTTCTACGACTTGCAAAATGCGCGTACATGCATATGATCGGTTAATTAATTATCTGGCTGCTAGGCGAGCTAGTCAATTAGGAGTAGTTATTAAACGCATTCATGCATGGTTTCCTTGATCACGCATGCATATAGTTCACCAAGGTTAATTAATTAACTAAATCAGTAGTAGTAGAGACATGCATGGATTAATAGCGATGAGTTAATGTGGGGATATATTGATAGGGAGTGGCTGGAGCCCAGGCGACTGGGTTTAAGCAAAACCGATATTGATAACCTGTGCATATATACGTGCATGAATTAATGGCTTATAAGTTTAATTTGTTCACTAATCGATGGTATATAGCTAGGGATATAGATAGATCGATGCTGTTTTTACCTTGGTTGGCCTCGGCGCACTCGTTCGCGAGATCGATGGCGCTCTTCTTGTAGCCGACGACGACGACCTTCTTGCCTCGCATGAGCTGAACGGTCTCCTGGTGCGTGAGCTTGCAGTAGTCGAGGGAGTGCATGACCTGCCCCTTGAACACCTCCGGCCCCTTCCCCGCCGGGAACGCCGGCATCCGCGGCACGTCGCCGTACTTCCCCGTGCACATCACCACGAACTCGAACTTGTACCACTGCACATGCATCCGAATCGATCAAGGGACGACGATGCAGCACGAACGCCGAGGCAAAGGTGGGGTGTGTACGACGACGTACCTGAACGGCGTCGGGGTCGTCAGCGGCGGCGACGCCGACCTCCCACATGGGCTTGCCCTGGAGCGGCGCCTTGCCGGTGCCGCTCCAGAGCTCGGTGAAGGCGGCGGCGGCGCCACCGAGGAACTTGAGGCCGACCACCTTGGCGCCGAGCTTGATGAAGCGCCAGAGGTCGAACTGGTCGGCGTAGCTCTCGAGGTAGTCGATGATCTCCTCGTGCGTCGGGAAGGTGGGGTCGTCGCGGTTGCGCCACGAGTAGTCGGAGAACTCGTAGTCCGGGCGCGGCGTCTGCAGCCGCGTGGAGCGGTACACGCAGTGCTTCCACACGCCGCCCACCGACGGCGTCGCCTCGAACACCACCGGGTCGTGCGCCGCCAGCTGCTTCGCCGCCGCCAGCCCGCTGATCCCGCCGCCGATGATCGCCACCCTCGACGCCGCCGGCACCCCCTCTCTCGTGCACCGCCCTTGCGCCATGGCCGTAAGGGGAGGCGAGAGCTCGCTGCTGATTGTGTTAGCTAGCTAGCTATTGTGCTCTCTGAGCTGCGAGGTGATGGTGCAGTGACGGCGGCCGGTGTAGCTAGCGAGCTAGAGAAGATGGATGCTAAACGAGATGGCCGGGGAGCTTGAAGGTGAAGCTTCAGCTTATGGTGTGCGATCTCATGGGGTGGCTTCGAGCTGGTATTTATAGGGAGCTAGCAAGGGTTTAGCATGTGAGCTTCCGCTATGTGTCCTAGAAAATGGTGGGAAACATTGCAAGAGAGAAAAAAACGGCATAGAAAACTATCTACGTGGCGTCGATGCGCGCCAAGATATCATCACCGGAGGAAGGGGGTGCGGCCGTGCAGCGAGGCGACTAGCGACTAGGCCCATGCATGCACCGACTCGATCTGCAATGCTCTCGCTTCACCTCATTTAAATTTTTGGTTTGCTCTTTAAGAAAGAAATGATTCTATAACAATAAAACATCGCCAATTTTAATTTTTACTAGTATTTAAATTCTTTCGTACACTTTAATACCAACAAAAGATTGCATCGCTTTTATTTCTAGCATATGTTAGCTTTTTTTCCTTATTTGTTACCACAGCACAACACATTAAAGTGTTGGATTACCCTCGTCTTTTCATCCCTGCTCGTCTCATCCCCCTTCTTTTTCCCCTATCAACTGCCTGACTATTGCAGCACGTTGCCAATCCCTACTGCATCCTGAAGTTGTTTCCACCACTGCTGCTCCCTCTCCATCTTTTCTTTTCTTTTTTTTTTTGATGTGAAGGCAGGAGCGCTGCCGTATATTCATCAAATAGGAAAGAAAGTACAGGATGGGGGGAGAAAAGGGCCCCTCCTCCCGTGGGCCAAAACAACAAAATTAGCTAATTACAAAAGGGGCGCCCGCAGCCTCCCAAAGGCGCAGGTCATCAAGAAGTTGGTTGAGGAAGATCGCAACCCCTCTGTCCACCGTCCGGAAGATTCGATTGTTGCGCTCCAGCCAGATATGCCATAACGTGGCGGCGACGATGGAGAGCTCACCCTTCGAACAGGGCCTGACGTCGAGGAGGTCGAAGGTCCACCAGGAGACGATGCTGTTAGCACGAGCCCAGGTTGAAGGGTTGAGGGCAGGAGCGTTGAGAATCGTCGCTAGTCTAGACTAGACGTGACAGGTAAAGGCACATTGAAGAAAAAGGTGCTCTGGCGTCTCTAAGTTGCGCTTGCACAGGGGCAGAAGTACTCATTCTGCAAGCCTCTCCTGAGTAGGGCATCAGCCGTAAAGACACGGCGCTGTAGCAGCGTCCACAGGAAGAATTTGCACTTAGAAGGAGCCCAAAGCTTCCACACTAGAAAAAGCGCAAGTTTGGCGACGCGGCCCGCGAATTGGAGTTGGTAAGCGGTCTTGACCGAGAAAAGCTCCCTTGATATGCCATCCGCCATGGTCGAAGATGGAGGGAGGTAAGCCGGCAATAATGAGGAGAGAGAGAGAGAGAGAGAGAGAGAGAGAGAGAGAGAGAGAGAGGAGTTGGAGGGGAGAAAGAGGGGATGATAAAAATGGTAAAGTGATACAATTGAACGGAATGGCAAAAGAAGGAACCATGCAATTATTTGATGGTATTAAAATGTATCAAAAAAATTCGGTGACATAAAACCAATTTTCATTTTTTAAAAATGTTACCATTTCACTGAAGAGAGGAGAGGACAACCTAGCTAAGTGGTGTGCCTACAAGGCAACCCTCATCCACCAACCCAGTGGTCAGTTGGTTAAATTTATTCCTAATAAATAAGACATAGTTAAATGTATTTGTGCCAAAAGTATCGCATGCTCCATTAAATCACAAATATATATCGTTTGAGATCTATGCAATTAAAGTTTGAAAATTAGTTATGGATTAAATACATAAAAAAGAAAACACTTTTGCTAGTAATCAGGCGACTGAGACTTACTTATCTCTCAGCCAATTTTCTCAGGTGCCTAGATGCTACATTGGATTTTTTATGTGCCTTATGAAGGTGTTTGATCTATGGCTCAGAAAATCGATTGAGAGCTAAATAAGTCTCAGTCGTCTGATGACAAATCAGTCCCGAACGAAAATGTATGTGTATCCTCTTAATATTATTTTTTGCTAAAAACCATCAACTAGCTAGTGATCTGGCAGCTTGAGATCAGATTTTAGCTGTGTCGTTTTCGGCGGATCGGGGGCCTAGTCGCACGATTTTACCGGACCCGTTTCTTCAGAGCAAGGATTCATGACACGGGAACGACGACCATGTCCCCGTTCAAGGGCGCCGCGGCTCTCTTTCTCTCTCTCTATCTCGGGATCGACGAACAATTGAACGGAGCATTGGACCGGAGGAAGCGGGAGCCGGTGCTTGGCCAGATTTGGGCTACCCTCCCACGCCTATATCTCGCTTGTCCCCTCGCCGTCCGGCGAGCCGTACGTCCTTTTCCGGTGGCCGCCATGTCCCGTCGCATCACCGGCAGTGGCTGGCCGCTGGCGAGCGAGCCAGGACAGCCATGGCTAGGCTAGCCTTTCCCTTTCACCACAGTATGGAAGCAGCAAACCGGGAGCAGTGGCAGCCTGCCGCCCGGTTGCCGCGTACCCAACATATTCCCATTGCAGTAATCCAGGCTAAGGTTGCTTGTTCCATTTTTAGCTTAATCTTCAATTCCCTTGTTAATTCTGATGGTACGGGACCACGGCTAATGCGGAATTAGCCATGGTCGGCGTGGTTAACCTACCTAACCAATCCTAGTGTGGTCTGTAGATGCATATATGACAGTAGATGCAGAACTGCAAGTACTATAATTAATACACTATACATAAGCGCTATGATTAATACACATATGAATTAAGTTTGGCAGATACTACTCCATACCAATTAATATATGCAGGACTTAAACCCGGCCCTTTGTTTTTGTTTTTTTTCCATGAATTTCCTCGGGGGAAATATGGATTATACTCCATGCCTGTTCACACATGCCTGTTCACACCATGAAAGCTATAAATGCGTGTCCCTGACATGCAGCACCAATGGGTTCGCTAATTATGCACCTAGATTTGATTAACTATGAAATCTAGTAACCAAACCAGCGTTAGTTAGTAGTTGATCAAATCGATATTGTGTTGGACTGGAGCAGTACACAATGTGTATGATAGCGCGCTTATGAACTGAAGAAACCAAGACTGTAGGACGCTGACCTTGAACATGCATGCAGAAGAAAATCAAGGATTAGGTTGATCAGCAACACATAACTAGTAACTTATGCTCTTTTCATTTGAACTGTCTCAGAAGACTCTGATTGTTAGTTCAAAAAGGAAGACCCTGATTATATTCGAGATCTTTTGACCTCTGCGTGGACCTAATATAGTATCACCAATTAATACTTAGCCGCTCTGTACACATTCACCAAGTTTCAATGATTCTTCGTCACATGGATCAGATCGATTAACCAACGCCCTCCACATGGTTCTGTTCCATTGGTCTTGCTGCTCAATTCAATTGATATACATGCATGATTAGGTGGGGGATTAGTTTGTGACCGTATACATAATTGAGCATATTTGGTGCTGATGAATATTATATTATACAAATGCCACAGCTTGCCCCTGATTATTCCATACATTTACGACGAAGTTACGTTTGAACTGCATTGCAGTTCCCCCATGCCTTGTGTGTTAGATGGTAAAAATATCATTACGTGAAAATTGTATTAGGCGGATCAATTAATCAACGGTGGTAGGATATATATACTTATATAGTATAAATTTGTCCTGGATAATGGAGCATTAAATTTAGTTTGTATACATATGTACGAACCTGCGAAGAAATGGAGGAGAGGTTGTAGGGTGTTACCTACAATTGCACATATTGACGTATACTAGCATCTACTGTTGTTGCCTACGCTTGCACGTATAGCATTAATTTCTTTAACTTTTCGGAAAGTAGCACGGATTTACTGGTGTATGTAGCTTTCTTCTAATTACGTCGCACACATTGGGAGAATTACGTCGCACACATTGGGAGAAGGGACAAAGTACAATTTAGATGGGAAAAATCCTCATGTTAATTGCAGGAAAAAAATGGCATCAATTATACTGGGTCCAATTTATAATGGCTTAGATTATAAAAAAAGAGGTCAGCACTCGGCACGAGAAAAAATAATAAGATAATTGAATAAATTTATTACTCAAGCGAAGGCAAATGTGGAGCTAGTCTATTAAACCATACTCCCTCCATTATAAAATAGTACTACCTCCTGTCACAAAAGAAGTCGCCGTTGACTTTTGGACACACTTTTGACCATTTGTCTTATTCAAAAATTTAGTTCAAATATGTAAAAATATAAGTAATACTTAAAATACATTTAATAATAAACCAAATCATAAAAAAAAATTATATAACTTTTTTGAATTAGACGAATGGTCAAAGGCATGTCCAAAAGTCAACGACGACTTCTTTTTGTGACCGGAGGGAGTAGTTATTTTGGATATTGACGCGGTCTCCAAAATAGAACTTTGACCACGAAAACTTTTAAAATTGTATTTATAATGTTATAATGCATTAAAAATTATAAAATTATAATCTATCTATACGATTTTTATGTTCTCAATCTAAATAGTTTAAAAGTTCTCTATGAATAAAGTTTTAAAACTTTGACTTAAGATAAGTCTAAAATGACTCCTATTTCATAACGAAAGAATAAAAAAGAAAATAAAAATAAATTAGGAATAAAAATATTGAAAATATTGTATTGTTATGCAAATGCAAATGGAGCCATCACGTTATAAAAAGAGAAATTCCCTTATTAATCGGAGGGAAAAAATCTACAATATTGATTATAGTGGATCCATATTGTAGCAGCTTAGATAAAAATGATCCTATCAACTACAATAAATATGCCAAAATATATAAGAATGTAGACTAAAAAAATAACAAAAGAATCCATGTCATTACAAAAGAAGTTTGCACTGAAATTCAAAACAAAAATAATGTGATTAGTGTTGGCATTTATTACAACAACGAATGAAGATCACATCCATGAAGCATATGTGCATCAATCTAGCACTCTCGCTGGAATCATTCTGTTAACGGGATGAGCGAGCATCTCGAAACCATTAAGAATTCAAATATGCTTCGAGAAATTTTCTATGCCTCGGCAAGCAGCTACCAAGATTGAGGAGCAACCATCAACACGAACGTGTGCAATCAAAATTTCACGATGGAAGATCGATCATGGATTCATGGTAGAGATGCGTAGGCACCGAAAGCATGTACCCGAGGAGCAACCACATTATTCCTATAGAATATCAAGGAAGAAAACATTAAACCCATGACTAACCAATGAAAATTGTGTGTTACGTGTGCGCGAAACATCAACGGAAGAGCCTAAAGACTGTCACGCGATAACCATCACCAATATATACAACTCTAAAGTAAATATACTAGGTTTCCAACATCAACTATATATATTAGACCTTAATTATCATGACCAATTAAGTTAATATGATTTCAGATCCTCATACGTACCCCCCAAAAAAAAACTTTCTACAGGGTCCAATATATGCGAGAGACACTTGTTAAGCGTACGTACAAAGGATCAGTTCTAGTCAGAGTGGTGTTCTTGCTGAAATTAAGATTGACCGTCAAATTTCTGGCAAGGTGTCGCACGTTACTTATTGGCAGCAGTAATTTGGCATGATATTTCCTTTCGACCATGCATAGATCGATTAGCTGATGTAAACAAATGCATATATATGTACGCATCGATCGAGCTAGCTACATGGCTCTTGTGGATAGTGACAACACCTAGACGAGCTAATTACAGACAATCTAGTGCACATACGTACATATACGCCAACAACGCGCATGTACTATTTAATTAATTTTTATCGATAGAGAAATTTCCAATAAGCTTAGGGGCAAACTTCGCTTGCATTTCTTCTACTGTGTCACAGCTCTGAAAAGTAATTATAGCATTTATACGATATATGTTGGTAAATCTATCTATTTTATATATAAAGGAGGAGAAAAAGAAGCCACCACGTTTGTCCACATTATCCAAATTATTTCAGTCGTTCGATCAATGGTGGGACCAAATTATAATGGCCAAGATCAATCAAAGAAATTCTCACATAAATCAAGAAAAATAATAAAAGATCTATGCCGTTGATTTTATAGGGCCGGATTATAACTGCTTAGATTAAAAGAAGAATATTAGAAATTCAGATTAAATACTAAAGATGATTTAATATGGTTATTTTATCCGTTCAATCAACTGTGGGATCAAATTATAACGGGATAGATTAATCAAAAATAATAATAAAAGATCTATGCGGCTTAGATTAAAAGAAAATATTAGAAATTCATATTAAATACTAAAGTTGATATAATATATTAGAGATAAACTCTAAATCCGATCTGATATGTTAGAGATAGATTATGAGTTAGAGATAAACACTATATACCAAAACAAATCTAGCCGGGCAAACGCGCGGGCCACCTCGCTCGTATATTAGAATGGTAGTATAGTTTAATTTAGATCTGACCATCCAGTGAGAGATCCTTCCAAATAAAGCATATACTAGTATTATAGTATATATAAATATACTATCATGATAGTTAAAAAATTTAAAATAATCTGAACCGTTAGATCGAAAGGGATAGACCGCTGGTATTCACTAATGTTAATTTGCCACATAATTTCTCAAAGTAATGAATGGAAAAAATAAACTCAACTCATGCGTAATCTTTGAGAAGGAAATCTAGCCCCTGCGATCGAGCTGAGATCGAGTACTGAATATTTTTGTGTCATTCATCATGACGAATTTTCAACCGACAACGTCTGAATACCAATAAGGGGAATGTCGATAGAAAGCTTTGAATTTCTGGAGACCGACTACTGGACCGTCGAACTGAAGGGATCGCGGGAGACAGATTTGCGGAGACTAGAGTAGATCAATATTCAGTAAAAGTACTTGCGGCTGACTGATACGCCTGCTCAGATTTTCGTTGTCCTTTCCTAGTATTTTGCCTACTAATTAAGTTCACGCACACACAATGCTATTTTTTTTAAAAAAAAAATTAAAGGACACAAGAGCTACCATATATTCAAAAGTAAAAGGGATTACAAGAGAAAAGCCCTAGGCCAAAGTGGTCGCACGACGCAAAAAAAAAGCACAGGGCAAGGCCTTATATTACAGAGTCCAAATGAGCTTCAGCTTGCCTCCAAAGACGGAAGTCATTGATGACTTGGTCGATGAAGACCTCCAGTGAGCGTTAGAAGTTAAGGAAAATTATGTTGTTGTGCTTGAGCCAGAGGTTTTATATGACCCCTAAGATGATGGAATTGGCACCAATGCTAGAGCTGCAGGAAAGCGAGCTTCGAATGTCGAGGGTCCACCAGGCGATGAAGTTAATTAGTTTGGTGGGTCCAGTTCACTGGGTTGAGGGAAGGCAAGTTGAAATGCGTTACAAGCACCTGCCAAACCCGGTTGTTGAAGCCGCAGTCCAGAAATAGGTGGAAACTGGTTTCGAGGTTTCTGCGACATAGGGGACAAAAGTAACAGTTGGGTAGTTGGCGTCGAATAAGGACGTCTGTTCTAAGGACATGTTAGTGAAAGGAGCAGCTAGGTGCAAAATTTACAGTTGACAGGTGCCCAAGATTTCTAGATCAGTGAGCACAGGGGAGGGTGAGACTCCTTACCTATTGGAGCTCATAAGCTGATTTAACGGAGAAGACGCCATCCCCGATGAATTTCAAGGTCACCTGATCAGTATGATCCAAATGCAATGTAGAGACCTGCTCCCAGAGCTCCACAAATTCGGTGAGTAGATGAGGGGCAAAAAAGCGCCTTAGATCCTCGATCTAGTTGTCATCCTACGGGGCATCAATGATCGATCAATATGTTTTTCGTGGTTGAGATTCGAGAGAGTCATGTAGCAATGTCCTTGGGAGAATGACCACACAACCAATCCATCAAGTTAAAAGGAGATAAAGCTTCCATTGTCGATGGTGAAGGAGGTAACCATCTGAAAAAGGGCAGAATCACTCCTCAGGCTTGTGTAGAATCGCTAGGCTAGGAGTGAGAGAGGGAGGTTCGGCTAAGCCATAGTCACCTTAGATGGAGCGCACGGGCGAACTTTTTGAGGTCCCTGACACCAAGACCTCCTTGGTCCTAGGGAGCACACACCATTTGCCAATTGACACATGAATGACCACCAGCCAAAAAGCAAGTAGGAGGAGCGTGCATTGATCATCATTACTAGAAATGGTTTAAAAATAAGTTGGAAATATTGGGAGAATTAGGACTCAAACCCAATAACTATTGATTTCAGTCTCACCCATCTACTCAACCCACTCACTGTCGTGTTGTGATATAACTGGAATATGTATCCTTTTTAACCTATCCATCGACCAAGACATCACTACCAATTGGTGACTCAAACCGGTAATGATGCATCGATATCACTACCGCCACAATCTGGATGATTTGGCTTGAGTGGAACAACCGGATTTTCAACCAGACTACTAGGCCAGTCTCGGTCCTTTTTACCTCGCTAACTGATGACCTACGTCTATGGGAGGCCGCAGAAGCCCCTTTTGTAATTAATAGGGTAGTCTTTTTTTTCTTTGTGCCCAGCGGGGGAGGGGCCTGTTTTTTTTTCTCCCCCATTCTGTACTCTCCCTCCTACTTTTGATCAATACAAGGCAGCTCTCCTGCCCCTTTGCTCAAAAAATATCACTACCGGTTCATGGATCAAAAGACTATCAATATCGATCCGTAGATCAATCAAACCGATAGCGATGCAAATGTCATTCCCGGTTTATGAATAATCGGTTGAGATGTGTTGGTAGTACTTTACTAGCTAGTAGTGCCATTTTATTTAACGCGTAGACATCTAATAAAATACTCTTGATGAAGCTAAGCTTAATTGGGCTAGAAACAGCTCGCTCTTGCGCACAAGGTTTCGTAAGGTGGTCTGGTCAAGCTACCTGCGTTTGGAAGCCTTGACCAAGATTATGTATGTACGTATCAACGTATACATCGGGTAGGGCACAAGCAGCCCGGTCTCCATCGATTTGTTTCCGCGAAGAAAGATTAATCAGTTGCGGATTAGTAAAATAATACATTAATGCACTAATTGGTGTTTGTCTTAAAGTCTCTCTCTCTCTGTGTTAGTGTGTATCGTACGTACTCCTGCTCATGCTTATGGCATACGTACGGCATACATACGTACGTACACGACCTTCACTTTGATCAATATGGCATGCATGCACGTACACATATGTGATATGTGACCGTACGCGCATATATATCGCCATGTGCGACGAGGCGAGGCGAGTCGACCATGCATAGACCGACTTTTGGAGTTGTTAAGCTGGACGCGCAGTGTGCAGCAGACGATATATGCATGCATGTTGGAGCTCAGACTGCATCGGGTCGCGGATGGATCGAGCTAAGTAGGAGACGACGACCCGTTCAACATCGCACGCACGCACGCACGCATATATGCATTCATATGTAGAAGCATACATATATAGATCGATCGATCGATGACCAGCATCGATCAGCACGCGATAAAAAAAAAAAATCAAAACGCAGGTAGATTCACGCATCATGACTGATCGAGACGGTCAGGACGACGAGTCTAAGAGAGGTGTTTTGCCTTGCCCTTGCATAGTTGCATGCATGTGAGTTTTGACTTGTGACTGTGAACGGTGCATCGATCGACAAGAACAATCGATCGATCGAGTATGATTAGCGTGTACGACCGCGACGCCCTCGACCGATCTTCCGATTCAACGATCAAAAAGGCAGGCTGGCTAGGTTGATCGATCCGTCGTACGTACGTCCCGATTGAATCAATTAATGAACTGCTTGTCCCTTTAATTTGTACCCTGCCATGCATGCAGCGGTACCAGCCGCCGGTCGGTCGGTCGTACCTACGACTCTACGAGCTCTGCGCGCCGGCGCGTTGGTCGGAGATCTTTTGGCCACCTACGGTCGACTGAAATGCTCGAATCATGTCATATATTTCCGGTCAGATAAAGAAGTCGCCGTTGACTTTTGAACACGTCTTTGACTATACGTCTTATTCAAAAAAATTATATAAATATTATTTATTTTTGTTATGATTTGGTTTATTATTAAATATATTTTAAGTACGACTTATATTTTTAAATATTTGAACTAATTTTTTGAATAAGACAAATGGTCAAAGGTGTGTCCAAAAGTCAACGACGACTTCTTTTTTTTGCAAAAATAGTTTTTTGAGGAATCACTAAAAGATTTATAGAATATCCACAAAGCATTACAACGTCTGTCTTTGAAAAAGGGTTTCATTACAAGCCGGATGTCTGATTTTAGAGGGAAAATCGAACGTTTGTTTCAAACATAGAAAACTTGTTCGAAACTGTATACAGTGTATTACTTTAATATACATAACATACTTCTAGAGCATTTTTGTTGTGTGCATGTTGGAACACGATGTTTTGCCGATGGAACAAGCAACAAGATGTTATCAAAAAAAAATGAAAGAAATGTCCTAATATGCCAATAAGACTGTTAGAATCATAAAAAAAATTTGATGGAACATGATAATTGAAACTTAATCGATCGGTGCTACAACATGCTAAAAAAACTATTGGAAATTGTCGAAAGGAACGTTGGAACATGCAAAAAAAAAAAACTAAAGTGAACATGGAAAAAATGATGAAAACCTCATGCTGCATAGTAAATCATCCACTGCATACAAAGTAAGATGCTCCGCGAGGAAAAAAACCCCCAATGTTTTAACAAGCAAACGTTAGATTCCAAATGCACGCGCGTGATATTTAAAGGCAAAAAAGATGGCACACCTCCACTTAACCGTCTTCTTTCTCAAATCTGATGAGCTAACTAGTCGAGGATAAGTCCAAGTGTGTGTGCGTGAGAGAGAGAGGTGGAGGAGGAGGAGGCCGGCGAATGGGAGCGCCATGTCAGCCTACCGGAAAGAGGAAGGGGGGATAGGATTGAAGGAGATGCACGATGTCCCCTCCACGGGGGCCTATAGCGCACGCGTTGGTTCCATCAGTCCGAACGGCCGATCAGAAACAGTTATTATGTCTAAGAGATACTACCTTCGGTCACAAAAAAGAAGTCGTCGTTGACTTTTGAACAAGTCTTTGACCATTCGTCTTATATATTTCTATATGCACGGTGTCCAAAAGTCAACAAAATAAGTAATAGATTTCTATATATTGTTTTTACATTTCATTTCAAGATGGAAAGCGAGTGAAGCGGTCGTCGTCTCCATCGCCCGGATGAAGCACGCGTTTGCGACTTTGCGCTGCGAATGTAGGAGAGTGACGGGCTGGGCCTTCAGCCTTTGCCGCACGTGCAGTGTAAATATGCTTCGCTCTCGATCAGGACCTGACCTGACCTGACCTGGCCTGGCCTGCTTCTCTCCAAAATGGTCCTGCATTCGTCGTGTCCTGCAGTGAGAGGCAATGTCAGGGTGATTTACGGCCTTGGGCCGAGGAACATGAGCTGGAGAGCCCATCCTACGCTCACCTTCGGAAGTCCGAGGGCCATGGGCTGCAACAGCGTTGCCATTCGCCCAGGTGTTGAGCAAAACATCTGGCCCATGTACGAGGCAGACCGTGGCTAGCTTAGAACATCGCACAGCCTGCGTGCACGCGTGCTCGTACACTAATCATTCTGGCCGAGATTAACATCTTTTGCTTGCAGCCTTGCACATCGGTAGCGCATGGCAATCCGTCTTTGCGTTATTAAATTTTGAGATGCGTGTGCTCATTCACAGCTAGCCTGAATATGCATCCACGTCTTTACTTTCTTTACGTTATTAAAATTTGAAAATTTTAATTTTAATTTTAAAAACATCTTTAGTTTTGAGAGCTAGAATTACAAAACATGAGTTTCAAAATTCCGAGTTTCCAATTTTAAATTTGAATTCCCGGAATTTTAAAATTCAAAATATTGGAAATTTGAAAAAAATAATCAAAGCTGGGACTCTTTTAAAAAATAAAAGTTGTCTATTAAAAAAAATTAAAACAAAAATTAAGTGGATTTCACAAAAAAAAAGGGCATATGTGGATATCCATCTCATTGTTTAACTGCAACATGTCTTCTACCGGTGCGTATTCTCTGCCTTTGTGTGGCAAAGGCAGGGAAAAACAAGCCAAAAGGCACGGTCATCAGAAGAAAACACCGTTAAAAAATCTGTTCATGGATCAGTAGCAAAACACTGTTGAAAACACTGTTTATTTTTCACTGTTTTGCACTGTTCACCAGTTATAAAGTCACGGTTACTGTTCACCTCTGCCTTTGCCACGCAACGGCAGAGAATCCCGTTTGGTCTTCTACGTCAGCCTGTAATGACCATATAGACTGGCACGTCGGTGTTTGATGATTGTCCTAACGAATTTAGGGTAAATATGCAAACGGAGACAAGTTCATAGAGTAAAGAAGATAAAATACAAATTTGGGGGCTAAGTGAGAAACATTGCAAGTTTGAAGGCTACAGTTTAATTTTCTCTTTAGTCAACTCACTACAGGAATACGTGTTATTTTCGTCGGCCTAAAACCGACGAAATTAATGCCGATACCGACGAAAACACAGTAATTTCGTCGGTTTGCCGACGAAATTAACTTGACGAAATATGGGCTACGAAATTACAAACCTTTTAAATAAATACGCCGATTTAAATTAATGTAATTTAAATCGGTTTCTGACAGTCGATTTAAATATGTTCAACTGACGGCGCGACAGGTAGGATGGTGATGTGGCATATTTATTTTCGTCGGCCTATGGCGATGAAATTTATGTAATTTCGTTGGTTTTCCTGGCCGACGAAAATATGTTGAGCCGACGGCAGGGCAGGTCGGATGGTGACGTGGCATGGCTAATTTCGTCGGCCTAGGCCGATGAAATTATGCCGAAAGTAATTTCGTCGGCTTAGGCCGATGAAAATAAGTGTAATTTCGTCAGCCTAGGCAATTGAGTGTAATTTCTCAATATGCGTAATTGCTCAGCCGTTAGCCCAGGCCGACGAAAATACCCTTTGGGAATATGGACTGCGGGTTTTTCAAATGTAATATCGTCGGCTAGACAGGCCGATGAAATTGTCATTAAAGTTTCGTCGGGACCGGAAAACCGACGAAATTACGCATATAATTTCATCGGTTTACAAAAGCCGACGAAATTACGAATATAATTTCATCGGTTGTTTTTTAGCCGACGAATTTTACTCGGGCCGACGAAAAAAACACGTATTCCTGTAGTGACTACGAGGGGGCAGGGAACAGGCGAAGGGACGAGGAGTGAGTGGCATATACCTTGTTTATTTCAGCTTAAATTAAATTTTATTTTTTATTTTTTATAAAAACCAAATGATGTAATACTTTATAGTCATTTTGTGGTGTTTTAAATAGTTTTTCTTATATTTCGTAAAATAGTTTTTCATAACTTTTTGAACTCTTTTAGACAACTTTCAATGAGTTACAACTTTTTTAGATTAAAGTTTTCAGCAATTTTCAACTTAAACAAACAAGACCATAATTGTTGGGTTTTGACATTTACTTCCACGTGGATGGACATGGACTAAACCTAACAAATATTAGTGCAGGTTCATCAATCTGTAATTCTGCATTGACCGCATGTGATATGTGAAGATTTAACACGCAACAAAAGGCAATGAAAAAAATCCAAAAAGAATAATTTAATGTATAAATTAACCGAACAGGCTGAGTTATTTACACCTCTCACTCCCTCACTCCTACGTCAATCGAAATAACTTAGATTCTTCTTCTCTCCGAGTGGCACGAGGATCTGCGTGCTGTAGTGGCCTTGTATGAAAACCTCATCAGGAACTAAGCCAGAAATATAAATACAGCCAGCTCTGGCAAAGCTATCGGTAACCATTAACCAGTTCTTCCTTCGAGAGCTGACGCCGCGGTTTCGACAGTTCCAAGCAGGCAGGAGTACACCCTGTGCTTCAGTCGCTCGATGGTTTCAGCCAAGCCATCCGCGGGTCTATCATCCGTCTCTCTGTGCAGCTCATCTAGCCAGTCGCTTGTCTCCTTGAGCTGCGACAACCGTGCTGCGATCTGCCCATCTCCAACCTTGGACTGTCCTCGTGCTCGATCTCTAGCGTTCTTCACTGGCTCCTCGAATTTGAATCCAGTTTCAAGGGCGTCTTCCAAGAAATCCAGAAACCATGACTGCGATTCATTCTTCAGAGTGTTCCACGACCTGCGGATCTCCTTGAGGCCATCCTCTCTGGCCCATTCAATCTTTTCACTGGTGTAAGCGTCCTCGGAGTTCTTTGCCGTGCTGCTTGCGACAGATTTGTTCTGGGATGTCGAAGCTTTCCTTGATGACTTTTCCTTCTCTGGTCGGGATTCTTTGCCAGGCTCCGGCAAGTGATCTTTCCAAACAATCTTTTGCTGAATGATAAGCCGGTTTAGCTGAAAAAACTTGGTGATTGCAGCATGCGGATCCTCCTCCTTAGTCTTCCTCATCTCAGCAAAAAATCTGGAAAAACAGCACAAAAATTATATTCCTTCTTCACACTCAATACCACTGATAGTCATATACTTATATATATCTTTTTGAAAATTTAGGCAAACTGCCTAAATATTCGTTGCAAGGAGAAGTACAAACAGAGATGGGGACAAATTTGAAAACCTGGCCTTGAAGAAGGCTAGGAGCACCGACACCTGCTGGAACACCAGCACGAGCCTCACGCGTTCGCAAATGCTAAGGTCCTATTATACACAATTACACATCATCCCTAGCAACAGATGCTACAACGTCAGCAGACCTAGTCTTCTGATCAAAGGTCCTACCATTCCGCTCTTTCCAAATGTTCCAAAGGATGTAAAGAATAGCCCCGTCAGCAACTGTGCAACCCCTCCATCTACCCAGAAGCTCATCCCACCAAACACCATTGGAAGAGGAAGACGACAATGAGGCCGAGGTTGGCAGAGCAATCTGCGATAGCCACCTGCTAGCCCCTGCCCTGACCCTAATGGCATAGGGGCACTGAAGGAACAGATGAGTGGCCATTTTAGGCTGCAAACCACAGAGGACACAGGTGGGGGAATGATCACTGAAGATGGTGAAAAGATCACTCTTTTCCCAGTTTACCGCCAACCCTGTCAGTCCCTGAAAGATTGTAAGAATCTATACGATGATCTCAAACTTCTGCTGACACGGGTCGACGGAGAGTGCCACATCGTCAGCATACAATAAAAGTCTGATTTTTGGAATCCTCGGCTGCAAATCACGTAAGACACCTCGAGACGAGGGCATGTCGAATAGCCGCACTACGGGTTCCATATACTTATATAGCAGAAAAAAACCATGATCTTGGAATCCAATGCATCTCCAATTTCCCATACAAGAAATTTATCAGTTTAAAATACCAAATGGGTTCCACAGAAATTAAGAAATTTGTCTTACAGTTAATATTAACGAGTAAAACATTTTTTTTTTAAAAAAAAAACTACGAGTAAGAGACATATGAGCAGTAAACATAGAACTACTAACCCAAGGCCTTTAACAAGAGATGCAGATGCAGTAGCCTCCCTTTGAGCCTCAGCTGCTACTATGAGAGCAATATTCTTTCTCCGAACTACAGCCTATCCACAGAAAATGAATGAAAATCCAGCATAAGTTTAGAGTAATTTAGCAAATAGCGAAGATTAACTCATAACTAAACAATGTTTTGGAATTTAAAATGAATGGTTCAAAGTAATGTCATGCATTTTCTAGTGGTGAGGACCTCATCCTCAATCCAGCAATGCAACTTAAAAACGATGTTTACCTTTCCTAATTTGGTTAGGCTTGTCGGGAGGGAGTCCCAGGATACAGTTTCTGTACTTCTTCTTTTAACACTTGACATAGAAGGTACTGGACTGGATGTAACGTTCTGCTTTGCTGATAAACTGATCCTTGGTGGCGAAGTCCTTGCTGGAGTTGGTGGTGCACTCCTGTAAACCTTTGGTGGTGATCTTGTTTCAGTAACAGATACCCTTTTGCTGTCCTTGTGCATTTGCTTTTTCACTAGAGCAACACCATTCCGACTAGGTGAACTGCTCCTATTATTGTGTGTGTCCTTGTTAACTTCTTGCTTTGCAGAAACTAACTTAGCATGATTGATATTTGACCGTTCCTGCAATACTAAAACATAATCACTAAACATAGTACATACATTCTTCACTTCATATCTTCGCTTATGTGAAATTTAAAATTTAGGAGAATTCCTATATTAGCAGATCGCATACAATAAAAAAGGTAATTAATACATGTCTGCAAGTCCCATATGGTGGAATCTTTCAGCTTAAATTATCAAAATAGGGACGAGGCTAGTTTGTTGTTAATTTACTTCAAAAAAAGCCTATGAGCTTGTGTACCTGATGTTTTGGCTCTTGCTTGATTTTTGGAGCAATCAACTTTTTATTTCCATCACATATGCTACTTCCTCCATTAGTTTTGTCACTATCAATGCTGGAATTCAGATTGGTAATTTTTCCATTGTTGCTTGATAGCCCAAGCATGTAACGGGAAGCAACAACAGCCTTCTGTTCCTTGATAACTACCTTCCTCTGAGAGTTCTCCTTTTCGCTCTCAGACAATTCGGCTGACTTGGTAGTCTTCTTTTGATGATCCAACGCTTCCAAAACCCCAGTAGGAGTTGACATTTGCATTAAATCCTTTGGGTTCCCAATGCAAGGGTTCCTTCCTGGAACTGGTCGGACCCCAACAAGAACTGGAACAGGGATACTAGATTGAACTTTTTCTACATATATAAATTGTCCAAGTTGTAATTTGTTTGCTAAGATGAGTTCGTTGTCCTCCTTTGATAAAGAAACATATGTCGAGTGAGATGAATCTGAAACTTTTATGAAGAAACCATGGTCTGGCCAAAGTTCTGAACCAGTAATTGCAGGAACTATACTAATAACTTGGAGAAGAATGGACCGGTATTCTCCACATACTTTCACATCAGAGTTTATATTTTTTAGAACCTTTAACAGTATCCCTGGAGTAAGAGATGCCATATTTCTCAAGCCAGCTTTCTTCTGAAAAAAAAAACAGTGACAGGTTAATTGCTACTTAGTTAAAAAAAAAAGTTAAATTCTATATAGACATACACCACAAATGGATAATATAACCCATACAACGACAAAAGATCAAGCTAGCAATACAAAACACCAAACAATTATTCTTTTGGGGATTCAATATGATCAAATGAAGTGAATTACAAAAGAAAATGTAGACAGCATTGTGTTACAGGCAAACAAAATCCCAAATCCCCCTTCTTCCCTGGGAAATGTTTAGCAAAAGAAAGAGATGTTATTTAATTTAATGCTGAAGAACAAATTACTTCCCACAATGCACAAAAGATCCTTAAGAGCAATTTTTAGCCCCCAAATGAAGTCAATCAGTTTGTATAGCACAGCTCGTAAAACATATTGAGTTAGAAATACAAGCTTGGAATGCCAACTAAAAATGTACAAATAACACTGATCCAGAGGATGGATGCCAATTTGACAATATTAGCTATCATGGTTTGCATTCAAGGAAATAAGTAAATCAGTCACATTATGGTTTTGATCTGCAGTGGGTAGTTCAATACAATCAGAATTATTTCAGAGAATGTAGATGTAAACAGATATATTCAATAGTATACATGTAAACTTCATCAGAGTAATCTCCTACTTAACAAAACAAGCTTAACCATTTTACAGAAAAAATAAAGAAAATAGTTTAGGACACAGCATCAGAATCACAAAAAAGGAACCACGTGGACATTCAATTAGTACAAATTCTGCAAAGCCAAGCAGACTACTTGCAATCCAAACTGACATATGTCTGAAGATGAATGCAATATGAGAAAACACCAACCAAGAGAGAAGAAAAACAACACATTCAAAAGGATCCCAAATGAGAGAGGCCTGAAGAAAAGTGACTCAACAAATCCCAACCACAGCATTGTTCAGCACCAAACAATATCTTTTCACACAACCAATTAAGTCACATACAACAGAAGCATATTCAATTACATAAGTTCAAAAGTCTAATCAAATACTCTGTAATTTCCAGAAGGAAAGGAGTTACTGAGTAAGCAAAAGTAACTGGAAAAGAGAAAAAGGAGTGTATCAATGTTCCTTAGCTTTTCAGCAAAGATTAGTAGACCCCATCAACCAGAACACAACCCAATAATTCTTGCAAAGCCCTAGCTTCGTGGCCAGGAACATGGACACCAAAAAGGCACCAACTTTCCCAATTCCCATATCTCAGTCCCTGACAAAGAAGACTGGAATCCTGATCAGTCTTAGAATAAGCCATCCTATATGGATTTCTTGACTTAGAGGCCAGGAAAGAAGAGACCTAACAAGGGAAGAAACTGCAATTCTTGGTAGGTTAAATATTTTGGTTCTTAAACTTCAGGGTCAGGATCAAGGAACCAACACCATAACTTACAGTACAGTTATTCGTCCAAAAGAAGAAAAAAAACAGTGGAAAGAAATACTTGTAGACTGATTCTGAAACAAACTTTCTATTATATTTTTAATAGAACGGTGATATTATCATCTATACCAAATTTCCACGAGAACAATATGCAATCAAAACAGAATAGAGGTGTTGCTCTCGAAACGTTTGAAGTCAAGGGGGCTGAAATAGCCACATATGACCTAGAGGTTACCAACAAACGAGATGGCAAGCTATCCTCCCCCGGAGGAACTAAAATTGCGGACTAAAAATGAACTAGGAAAAAAGATCGCCACAGAACTAAAATCCCACCCACAATCTTCTAAGCGATCTCACCCAAACCGGATAGCTCTTCACCACAGGTCCAGGAACAAGAACCAGGGCGCCTGCAGAAGCACCAAGCAACGGCCCTCCTTGAACAGCAATGGCAAGCATCAAATTTGACCAATCAAACGCTTTCTTAATGAAACGGCCCTCCTTGAACAGCAAGGGCAAGCATCAAATTTGACCACTCAAACGCTTTCTTAATGAAGCACCGCACCGAATCAACGCACGAGCGCATAACGAATGGAAACAAGAAGCAAATCGCCTGTGCTCGCACCGCTTCATCGAACAGATGGTGGGAGAGGAAGAGAGGGGCAAAAAAAACGTACCTTTCGGCGCGCGCCTTCGTGGAGGCGCGGAGGGGAGGAGCCGGCCGCCAAGCGGCAGTTGGCCTCTCGGAGGCGGAATAAAAAGGAGCCGAGGTAGACGACGGCGGGGCTTCCAACTGCCAGTAGCCGTCACTGACACCGCTGGCCCGCGCGTCAGCCTCGTGGTGGAGCCGAGCAGGCCAAGCGACGCTGTGACGGCGTGGCTATCAGCCCTCACCGACGTGTGGCATCGTGGAAACCCGCCGGCCCAGCCTACGAGAAGCACGCAAAAAGTGCACGCCTACATGATCGGTACGAACTATGAGGCGTCACGTGAGAAAAGCGTGAATCAGGTCGAGCATGGTCCTACTACTCAGCCCACCTCCATTTCTCCGATGGAATTAGACCCGATCAATCATCGGATCGGGTCGGATTCATGTGATTATGGTTGGGTTGTCGAGCTTGTTTTTTAACCCGAGTTCATCTTGTCGTCAGTTGAACATGTCAGATAGAGTTTTTTGGATTTTTTTTTTGTTTCGGATCGTAAATTACTACTCGAGTCCGTCCGGTATATTGTCGGGTCATGTTCGGATTGGATTTTTTGGGTCGGGTTGGTCCGATCGAACTACCCATGATCATGTCTAAATGAAATTAAGGCGACCAGGCAACATTAAACTAAAAAACATTTTTTAATTATTTATATGTATTTTCTCTCTCCCTCTCTTCTATTTTATTTGATACAAACCTAGATCGAACTAAGCTAGGACCCGATGATGCCCTCAAATGATTAGTGGTATGGTTTCGAGGCATTTAGTTGAGCTTTTATTTTAAGAAAAAAATTGCAATGGTTATCCACATGCATATATTATATTACTTATAAAATATGTACATAACGTGTGAGCTAGAGGAAAGAAAAGAGAGAGAAAACAACTAACTAGAAATTATCTAGTTTCAACGTACGTACAAAGCCATTAGGTACCTTTTTTTTTTAATAAAACTTGGTGAAGAGTTCTAGTCAGAACAATTCAGTCTCGTGATATTAACTCAATCAAAATGTTGGTGTCCTTCTAAACATCGTTTCTTTGTGAGCATGGATGTTACTTTTCGTGATAGTGAATCATTCTATGGATCAAATAGTGATATCACGTTTAATTTATCTTCACCTGAAGTGGAACAAGATGGGGAGATTAATAGTGGGGGAATCCTGGTGAGTCCTACCCTTGCTCCTACTTCAGGTGTTCCTAGTTCTAGTCAGGGGGAGGGTCAAGTTGGTGAGAGTGATGGTAATTGACGGCGTGTTCTCCGCTCAACCACTGCGGATCACACCCCTGGTCAGATTTTTAGACTGCTAGCCAACTCGATCAAGCTCGGTTCGATTTGAGCGTCGGGCACAACGAGGAGCGACTTCAGATTTACCTGAGTTCGGACCCTCGCGGTAATAGTCCTACTCTCGCCGAGCCTTAACTCTTTTCCGAGTGTGGTTGAATGGGAATGTGTTTACAGAGCGTTTGAATGCACGAATGCTAGTGCACGTACCCTTCCTCTCTCTCCTCCCTTTTATACAAGCTTTGGGGTGGCGGAGAGAGCGAGGGGGTAAGCGATCTGATTTCTCGATAATCGACACGACTCGGCAGAAGAGACGAAAACGTGTCAGCCCTTACTTGCGCTGCTGGCGCCGCCTCGCGTGCCGCGCAGTGGCCTCGACCCGCACATCCACACCGTGAGTCTGCGGGTGGGGCCTACGCTGCTCCTCGACGCGGCGGCCTCCTAAAGCAAACCTTCTCTCTGCGGTCAATTCTTACGTACCCACGATGGATGCCGCCGGACACGCAAAGGTCATCAGAAGCGTAATCATTTCTTCACCGTCTATCCGCGTGATGTCTCATTAAATGCGCCGTCCTTCGCGGCGAGGAGCCTTCGTTCAAGACTCATACGCAACGCTTCCCCCGCTGGGCCCCACTTTGGTGCGTGGGACCCTCGCCCTCCGCGTTGGGGCCTTGCTCGCCCGCTGCGACGTGGGCTTCGAGGACTCTTCCTACCCCGGTATTTATTACACCGACAAGAGCCGGGACCACCGTGATACGCGAACCGTCGCGCCGATGTCTGGTTATCTTTGCGTGGCGGGAGGCGAATCGTGGGGGCCTAACCCCGCGAACGGCCGTCGTCGATTCTCCGCACAAGCACGATCTTCCTTGGGGAACCGCGCGCTTTGGGAAACCAAACGCGAGGTAATGATGGCGCCGCAGCCTTGCATGGGCGGAATCAAACCGTCGCGCCATACTTCCCACGATATAATATTTCTCTTGGCGCCGCGGCTAATCCTTCCGCTTAAGTCCTCAAACCGCTACTTGCCTCCATCACTACCACCACGAGCCTTCTTTCTCTTCGCCACCAAGTCTTTCGCCACCACCGCCAAATTTTCCATGGCTCCCAAGCGCGCAAGGGCCGCCAGCGGATGCCGCACCACCTTCTGGAGCTGTTACGCTGCTTCCACTATCGATGAGGATCGTGGCACGGCTTCAAGTCTTCGTGCCACCGACCGCCGCCGGTTCAGCGCGCACCATCATGCCGAGTCCTCGCGCGGGAGATCGTGACCTTCTCTGGCGTCTTTGGCGGGCCTTGTCCCGCCGACTCAATTCCTCTTGGGGTGCTCGCCTTATGGGATCCAGCGGCGCGCCTTCCCCAACTCGATCATGGCCTCGCCATCTTCGCCCCTCTCTGCGAGATGTTCGTGGGGGCGATGCCAAGCCTTCCGCTCTGGCGCCGACTCTTCATCTCAAGACACGGGCTCGCGCCGGCGCGGTTGGGGCTGCTATTCGCGCTCGCGAGGCCTCCGCCTTCATACCGCTGCGGTCAAGTCCAACTGCAGGATCGCACCTGCGGCGATGGTCATATGTGGAAGACTCCAGCGGCTGCGATGATCTTGTCCTTCTGACAGCCCCGCAGAGCCCACCGCCGACCGGGGGCCGGCTAGACGATCCGGCGAATGCGGATGCGATGATGGCGCGCGATTGCCGAAGCTCCGCCGCGGGGCTCGCCGGAACCCACGTGGTGGCGGACTTTTTGCGGCGCCACCTTTGCCCGCTTGCTGAGGGCGCGTCCGCTGGGCGTACTACGGCGACAACGACGGGACCCGCCTTTGCGCTTGGAGGTGAATACTCTCGCGTTCTTTTAGATTTCGCGACCTTGCGGTACGCTCTTTCTTCTCGCCAATCTTATGGTTTCCTTTTTCGTTCATCCACCGCGAGGAACGTCTTGCGACGACGTGCTTCGGATCGGTCAAGGGCTATCTGCCCCACCGCCGGCCGACACTTCACCTGCGCAGCATCCTCCCTCTCGCGATCGATCCACGGGCGCAGAACCAATACTTGAGTCGCCGCTTCCCATGGAGGTCTCGGTCCAGCGGTCCAAGTGGCACGGGGCCACTACAGATCCGCGATCGCCTCGGCGACCGCCCAAGCCTCCGCGCCGCTACCTCTGCCTCGGCGGCCGACTCGATCAAGCCTCCGGAAGCGCCGCCATCCTCGCCGTGGATGATGACGGCGAGGAGGAGAGACGAGTCAAAGAGGCTCGCCTCCAACCTCGAAGCTTCGCTGCCATCGCGGCCCCCTCCGCCGAGGCCTGCTGCTACCCGCCGCCGCCACCGCGGCGAGCGCGGCGACTCTTCGAATCGGCGCCGCTGCTGGCCTCTTCCGCTCCGCCCACGCTGGCGCCTCTGCTGCGCCGGCGCGCCGGCGATCGTCGGCCTCTCTTGCCATTGGTGCTTCTTGCACGGCGCCACTTATGCCGGCCGCGCCGCTGCCGCCGACGGCGGCTGCGACCGTCTTGCGCCGCCGCCGCCGCCAAACAAGCGACTTGGAGCTCCCCTTCGGCTTTTGCCTTTAGGCGCACCGCTTGAGTTGGCTTTCCTGCGCTTACGCATATTTCACATTAGGGTTAGCATGCTACGCTTTTGCATACTGAACCTGTTTGTCCTCCTTGAACAGGCGGACGCTGGCGCCGAGCGTCGAGCTACGCTCCGCCAAATTTCGCCGACCGCCCGCCGCTTCCCGGACGGAGGCTGCTCTGCGGCGGCGGAGAGTTCGCCGGCGATGCGGCGGAGAACCCTCGCCACCGCGTCACTGGCGCCCGCCATCTCGGCCGTGACCGCCGACGTGGGGGCTCGCCGGCGCCAACACCCTTTCCGCGCTGGCGGCGGGAGAAGCCCTCGCCTTTGCGAGCGATCTGCCGGCGAGTGCGGCGGGCCTTTGCCAAGAGACCGCCGCGAAGAGGCGATGACCAGCGAGGTCGGCAGCCAAGCCGCCGCCGCCGCCAAGCGATCGAAGGCCTCCGCTGACACTTCAAGCGCCTCCAACCCCTCGCCGACATGCTCCAGACCGCCATCATGCTTCCGGACGCCTCGCATCCACTGGTGTTACCTTGCATCCCCATTGGAGGAGACGGCCGCCTTGACGCTGGTGCCATGGGACGAGCCGCCGAAGCCCTGCGCGGTCTCCCGGTGGCGTTGCGGACGCGGGCGATCGAAGACGGTCGCCAAAGCGCTCTCGGCAGCGCGTTCATCTGAGCAAGCTGTCTTGCTCGAGACGCGCGTTTGATCTCGATGCCATCGGGAGCCTTTCGCGCCACCGGACCGGTTTGAGCGGTAGCGTTGAGTCGACACCGCCACGACCATGTGTCCATGATGGGCGGCGCCGCTCAGCGGAAGATTTAAGACGAGGAGGAGAAGCGAGACTTCCTGTCTTTTTGCCTTGTAAATGTTGCCTATCAATGCAAACAAACTTTTGCTCTTTTGCCGTGAGTCTCACTTGAACTTCGCACAATTTTAATTTGCGGAACTGAACCGGGGCACCTGGCCGCCGAAGGCTTTAGACTGAATGTTCTGCCGCAAGTGGGCGCTGTTTCCTTAGGCATCTGGTTACTTCAACCCTTATGGCCTCTCGCAACCCGACTTAAACATTACGTGGCGAGCGCTTAGTTTCCGGAAGTGGTCTAGTCGCGGTGCATTGTTGGCGCATTGCCTGAACCGAGCCGACACACCGGCTAGAACCCGCCTTCCGTCCGCTTTGCCTCGCACCAGCGTAAGTTATAAGCGTTTGTCTTTGCGATTTAAGGGGCCATCAGCCATAAGTACTTTCGCCACCAGCTTTCGGCAGAATGTTTTCTAACAGACCTTTTTCAGGCTAAACCACTGATCGCCAAAAAGCTTTAGACAGAGTTTTCGCTGAAAGTGGCGCTTTTCCTCGTGCATCTGGTTACTTCAACCCTTATGGCCTCTTTGCGAACCGACCACGACGTCGCGTGGCAAGAACTTAGCTTCCTGGAAGTGGTCTAGTCGCCGGTGCAAATTGTTGGCGCATTGCCTAGACCGAGCCGACACACCGAGCTAGAACCCGCTTCCGTCCGCCTCGCCGCCCAATCATGAGTCGCAGCGTTAAATCCTTGCAACTAAGGGCCATCCGCTTGAGTACTTTTTTTTACCGACTTTCAATGAATGCTTTCTAATGACTTGAGGCGAAAAAAAAGAAACGGTGCCAGAGAGACAGAACTTATCTCTTATTGAAGATGGCTTTGTACAATGCAGCCCCGGCGGCGGTGAAGGAAGAAGACCTCGCCGCTCGGCTCCAAAGGAAGGCCAAAAAAAGCTCTTTGATCGCTTCCTCGGTAGAACTTCCTCGGTACTCGGCGTTCCAAGTGTTCGCCAATTCGCGACCATCCTCGAATCTGAGCTGACCGAGCTCAAGGAGGATCGAGACCACCTTGAAGGGCCTCCCACAAGGGAGATAGCTTAGGCGCCCGCGCGCTTGATTTTCTGCAGAGCAGGTCGCCATCGCCAGTGTTCTCACACACCCGCTTTGCTTGATAACGACGCAGCCTTTCTTTGGTACTTAGCGGCCCGGATCGCCGCCTGTCTCGGATCTCCTCCAGAGATTTACTTAAATCTGGCGCGGTCGAGTCTTGTTCTTCGCTGAACGCCGCCACCCTTGGGGAGCCGGCGAGCTCGGATGGGAGCACCGCCTCGAGCCATACGAGGAAGAAGGGGTCTCGCCGGTGGCCTCTTAGGAGTTGTCCGCAGCGCCCACAACACCGTGGGGACTTCTTGACCAACAGCGTGCCACGCTTCTCCGAGACGGTCGAAAGCCCTTGTCTTGAGTCCTTTGAGTACTTCGCGTTCGCCGCTCCACTTGCCCATTTCTCTTGGATCGCTGAGGCGAAGCATAGCTTGGTGCCCAAATTGTTCGCACCGATCTTGGAAATCGCTTTTAACCGAGGCGCCGTTATCGATGATGATTACATTGGCGACACGAACCGGACGAAGATGCTCTTCATAAACTTGATAGCCAGCTGCGGATGTGATCGCCGGACCGGCGAGGCTTCAACCCACTTAGTGAACTTGTCGATGGCGGCGAACGAGATGAGTATAACCTCCGATCCGCTCATGAGCGGGCCTGAATGTTCAATTTCTGCATCGCGAACGGCCAAGAGAGTGGAATGGTCTGCGGCGCTGGGCGGTCGGTGGATCGCTTAGCATGAAATTGGCACGCTTCGCATCTCCTCACCACGAAGGCATCACGGAGGCGATGAGGCCAATAAAGCCGTGGCGAAAGCTTTCCCAACCAACGCCGGCTCACTCAATGGCTCCGCGACATGCCTCCATGGATCTCGAGAGAATTTCACTCCCGCTTCCCGAGTGGCGCGCTTCAGAGAACTCCGTTTGCGTCTGTCGATCTGGTCCCCACCTACCGTATGTGGCTTGGCCTTGCGCGCTATCTTCTCGGCCGACGCGTCATCGTGGGATCACTCCATCCCGCAAGTAGGCTAGGATCGGATCCATCCACCGGCCTTCCGGACGAGTGTGACGACGTTACAGACATTGCCGCCGACGTACTCCGCTGGCCGACGTTTCGCCTCAACCGCCTCGGCGGTTCTTCCCTCCTCCCTCCAACCGGGAGCTGCGGCGAGGTTGGTGACGTCTGCTCGAAGTGGGGCTGCGTCGAAAGCGTCGTCCCGCCATAGTTGAGGCTGCGGCGGACGGCCGCGTAAGTCTTTCTTTAAAGACCCGGCCGGAACAGTGCCCTTGATGAGGCAATCAGGGCGATTCATCCGCCATGTAGTTGTCGCGGCGAGGATGTGCACGGCCCAAGCCCTCGGTGCCGCTCCAACCGCGCGCACCTCCGCCAGTAGGCGACCATGACGGGATCCGAGCAGAGAAATCCTTCCTCGCTGGTTGATGACCGAGAGAGTCGCTTTTACTTGTAGCCGCCGGATGCCAAGGGTCGGTTACCGAGCCGGCGAAAGATCCCTTCAGACTCGCGACGTTGTTGGTGGCGGAAGTCCAGCACCACCAGTGCCGGACGACATCGCCGATGGGAGACACCAGACGACGCCACCAAATTTCTCCAAATGGAATGAGCCGTCAAGAAGAGAGTCCACGGCGAGGTCTTTGGGTGTCTTCGGCTTTCTGTGTCCGCGAGTCCACTCGATGAATTCCGCGAGCTTGCTCTTTGATGGCCATTCGGGAGCGAATTTGAGATCGAATTCCGCCACTCCATGGCCCGTTTAGCGTCGACCCGTCGCCTCGCGGTTGAAGAGGATCTCCGCAAGGGATACTTGGTCAACACCGTAACTTCGCCTCGAAGTAGTGACGCAGCTTCGGGACGACGTCGGACGGCGTAGAGCATCTTCGGTCTTGCGAATACCTTGTTTGGCGTCGTGGAGGACCTTGCCGGCGTAGTAAATGGGCGCTGAACGCCTTCTCTTTCCGCCACCAAGACCGCTGACCGCTGGGGTTTGCGCGACGTAGAGGATCAGCGGCTCGCCCGGGTCCGGGCGACTGGGACGGCGGGAGGTGAGATACTTCTTCGAACCGTCGAGCGCCTCCTGCGCCTCCGCCGTCCACTCGAACTGGTTGGTCTTCTTTAGGAGCTTGAGCGGTGGAAGACTTTTATCCCCAAAGAGCTATAAAGCGCCCAGTGAGGTCAAGCAACCCACCAAGCACCGTGATCTGCCCAAGTCGCGTCGGGGCTTCATGTTCTCGATCGCCGCGATCTTGTCGAGATTCGCCTCAATCCTCTCTGGGAGAGGAGGAATCCCAGCCGGTTTGACGGAACGGCGGCGAACACATTTCTCTGGGTTGCTTGATGCACTACTTCCTCGGGTTGGTGAAGGTTTCTTCCGGTCGCCGATCAACTCCTCCGTCTTCTTGGACTTCACCACCAGATCATCAACATACACCTTCAGTTTTCGCCTATTTGGGGGCGGTGAGCGATGTGCATGGCCTCGATAGGTTGGGCCCGCATTCTTCAGTCCAACGCCATCCTTGTGTAGCAGTAGAAGCCCATGGGCGTCACGAAGGCGGTCTTGTCTTCATCTTCTTCGGCCATGCTAATCTGGTGGTACCCGGAGTACGCATCCGAGCACACCGCCGCACCCGCAATGAGTCGACGATGAGATCGATATGGGGCAGCGGGTACGGATCCTTCGAGCACGCCTTGTTGAGGTCGGTGAAGTCCACGCACATCCTCCAGCGCCCGTTGGATTTCTTGACGAGGACGGGGTTCGCGAGCCACCTGGGATGGGTGACACAGCGGACGACCCCGCCTTAAGAGCTTGTCCACCTCTGGCGGATAACTTCTGGCGCTCTCGACCGCTTCGGACCTTCGCATGACCGTCGCGGCGAAACGTCGCCAATTTGTGCTCAATCACCTCCCAGGGACCCCACCATGTCGGACGGTTGCCACGCAAACACGTCTGCGTTAAACGGAGGAAGGAGACGAGCGCCTTCCTATTTGGCGCTAAGAGAGGCGCCACCCGAACGGTCTTCGCTGGTCGACTTCGCTCGGAGACCGCCTTAACCTCCGCAGACGAACCGGAGGAGGCACGGTCTTCGCCGGAGGAGCTCCAGAGTCGGCTTGACCTTCGGCACCGTCGCTTCGCCAAAGCGAGCGTCCTTGTCGCAGCGAGCGCCTCCGGCGATCCACTTTCAAGACGATGGGGCGGTGGCCGGGATCTTCACCACCATGTACGCATAGTGGCAAACCGCCATGAACTTGGTCAGCGCCGGCCGACCCGAAGATAGCGTTGTAGGGGAGGTCGAAGTCCGCCACCTCGAACTCGAGCATCTCGGTGCGGAAGTTGTGAACCTCAAACGTCACCGGAGATCGACGCGCCCGGCCGAGACGGACTCGGCCCGGCGCGATGTCAAGAATGGGGCGTTGGACGAAGCTCCATTCGCCGGATCTGTAGCGCCGCGGCAACCCGGCGACGGAGGTTGAGGAACTCCTCCGTCTACCAAAGACCGCCCTAGCTTTACATTCCGGACCGTGGGCGCGACCACGATCGGGAGATGACCAGGCCGGCGATCTCGGTGGGTGATCGGCTGGATCGAACGCGATCGGTTGCTCCGACCACGCCAAATGCTTTTGTCGACCAAAGCCGAACGCGGCGGCGCCACTTCCTCATCGCACACTTAAAGCTAGCGTGGAGCGGATATGTGGCGAACCGCCGTGGATGGCGGCAACCGGCGCTCGCTGCTGAAAACCAAGCGAGCCGTCTCCTTGCCCTTGCGGCCGCCGGACGCCTGCTGCTGCTGCTTTGCTCGTGGACTCGCTTGTCCAATTATCTTGCTAACGACATGGCAATCCGCCAAGTCGTGGGAGTTGTTGCGGTGAATGGGGCGATGGGCCTTCCGTCCCCACTCACGGGCGATGGTCTCGCCCGCCGTCGCGGCGCGAGGACCGTCGCGGCTACGGCGATCGCCATAGCCGCCGCCTCGGCCGCCCTTACGGGCCGTACCGCCGGTGCGCGACCTCCTCCTCTTTTCTCGCCCGCGCGCCCATTGCGTGGTAGGCCACGGTCGTCATCGTCGTCGTCGTCGCGCTTCGGCGGCCATGACCTGCCGGTCTCGCCGCCTTGCGCTTCTTCTTGTCCTTGCCGCGGGGTTCCTCGAGGTCCGGCCTCCCCATCATGGTGTCCCGCCAGCATAGCGGGGCGGATCTGCGCTCTCACTGAAGGGCGACTTGTCGCGCCAGGTGAAGAGCTCCTCCGTCGTTTTGATCTTGCGGGTGGCCATCTTCTCTTTGACCTTGGGGTCTCGGCGCCTCTCCGAATGCCGTGACCACGGCGTCGATGGAGATGTCGGGGATGGTGTTGCGGACTGGTGAAGCGCCGAATATAGTCGCCAATGCGACTCTCTTTTCTTCGCTTCCACGTTGTGGAGGTCGTCTTCTACCCGGCTGCTCGAAGGTGCCCCGAAAGTTGGTGACGAAGAGCTCGAGAGCTCCTTCCATGACCCCACCGGACTCGGGGCGGGTTCATAAGCCACGAGCGGGCTCACGGTGAGGACCGCGGGAAGTAGTTCGCGTAACCTTCCCGACCCTCCGATCGGTGCATCACCGTCGTATAGATCTGCAAAAACTCATCGGGGTTGGTGGAGCCGTCATACTTTTCGATGGGGGCGGCGAAACCGTTCGCCATCGGACGCGCGCGCAGCTCCTTAGAAAAGCGCGGTACCGGCGTCGGAGCCTCTTGCTCTGGATGCGGTCCTCGCCCGCCGCGTCGCGCTTAGGCGGCGCCAAGAAGCGCCACCTCATCGCCGGGCAGCTCTGCGAGCCCTCTTGCTGGTCCCAGCGTCTTGGCGGCAAATGACATGTGATCGCCACGGCCGTCGCGACCCTGCGGCGCTTATCACGCAGTCTTCTCCATGCAGACAAGTGGCGGTCCTCCAGATGAGACCGGAGATCGCGCCACTGCCGCCGCCGGCCGAGCCCCGTAGGGTCGCCGCTCTTGTCGTCTTGTCCCCGCCTCATCGAGATCTCGAGAGAGTGCGAGGGCAACAAAGAACGGAGGACGCGAAACACCGGTTCCCCGCCTCAAACTTGCACCACCGCCCGGCGGCGCCGTCGAAGGGCTGTTGCCCCAACCACGGCGCCGCCGGAGTCCGAGTCACCGGAACCGTGGGTTCTCAACAAGGCCACGCCGCATGGAGGTTCTGTCTTTGGGGTGCACTCCTCCAAGGCCAGCGCCGCTTAGCTTGGCCGAGGCGGTGCTTCCGCCAGGTTCCAACCTAGGCGGGCGGCCACCGCCGGGTGATCATCGCCATCGCCGCGGCCGACTCGTGGCAGCGGCTCTAGCGGCCGCTTCTGCTCCATCGCGATCTTTGCTCCGCCATCGCCGTCTGAAGAAGGGTCAAGAGCTTGAACCGATGCTAACGCTCCCTACTGGCGCGCTGCCGACGGCGTGTTCTCCGCTCAACCACTGCGGATCACACCCCGGTCGATTTTTAGATCGCTAGCCAACTCGATCAAGCTCGGTTCGATTTGGCGTCGGGCACAACGAGGAGCGACTTCAGATTTACCTGTTCGGACCCTCGCGGGTAATAGTCCTACTCTGCCGAGCCTTAGCTCTTTTCCGAGTGTGGTTGAATGGGAATGTGTTTACAGAGCGTTTTGAATGCACGAATGCTAGTGCATCGTACCCTCCCTCTCTCTCCTCCCTTTATACAAGCTTTGGGGTGGCGGAGAGAGCCGGGGGGTAAGCGATCTGATATTTCAAGATACATCGACACGACTCGGCAGAAGAGACGCAAACGTGCGCTTGCCTTACGCCTGCGGCGCCGCCTCGCGTGCCGCAAGTGGCCTCGACCCGCCACAGTCACACCGTGAGTCTGCGGGTGGGGCCTACCGCCTCCTCCCGACGCAGGCGGCCTCCTCAAGCAAACATTCTCTCTGCGGTCAATTCTTACGTGCCCGAAGGATGGCCGCTCAGACCGCAAAAGGTCATCATGGCGTAATCATTTCTTCATTGTCTATCCGCGCGATGTCTCATTAAATGCGCTTCGTCCTTCAAGAAGAGGGAGCCTTCGTTCAAGACTCCTTCGCAACGCCTCCGCCGCTGGCCCCACTGGTGCATGAGACCCTCGCCTCTCCTTCGAGAGGGCTCGCCACACACTTTGGCGCGTGGGGCCCTCGCCTCGCCTTCAGAGGGGGCTCGCCCACGCGCTGGGGCCTTGCTCGCCCGCCTGACGCGGGGGCCCTCTGAGGACTCTTCCTACTCCGGTATTTATTATTACAAGAGTAATAACTCTAGTCATGGAGATATCTGAGTGAAGAGAAATTCCATCAACCCCTTCAAGAAGTAGAGCATCGCAAAGAATTCATACAGGTCGGGACTTGCATGAGGCTCTACTTCTTGAAGGGGTTGATGGAATTTCTCTTCACCAGATATCTCCATGACTAGAGTTATTACCATCACTCTCACCAACTTGACCCTCCCCCTGACTAGAACTAGGAACACCTGAAGTAGGAGCAAGGGTAGGACTCACCAGGATTCCCCCACTATTAATCTCCCCCTCTTGTTCCACTTCAGGTAAAGATAAATTAAACGTGGTATCACTATTTGATCCATAGAATGATTCATTCTCACGAAAAGTAACATCCATGCTCACAAAGAAACGATGTTCAGAAGGACACCAACACCGATACCCCTTTTGAGATGGAGGATACCCCACAAAGACACATTTAACAGCTCGAGGATCAAGTTTTCCAACAGAATTTCTGTAGTCATGAACAAAGGAAACACATCCAAAAACCTTTGGAGGAACAACAAAATCATTTTTTCCCAAAAGACACTCAGCAGGAGTTTTGTTATTCAACACACGGAGAGGCATACGATTTATCAAATACGTCGCAGTTTTTACTGCCTCTCCCCACAAAAACTTAGGAACATTCATTGTAAACATTAGAGAACGGGCAACCTCTAGTAAATGTCTATTTTTTCGTTCAGCAACACCATTCTGTTCAGGAGTGTTAACACAAGTAGTTTGATGATTAATACCATTCGAGGCAAGGAAGAGACCAAATTCTTGGTTAACATACTCTGTTCCATTGTCAGAACGCAAGCATTTAATTGTTGCCCCAAATTGGTTTTTAATAAGAACACAAAGATTCTTAAAAACAGGAAAAACATCATTTTTGTGTTTTAGAAGATAAAGCCAAGTGTAACGACTATAATAGTCAATAAAAGTCACAAACCATCTGTGACCAGAAACAGAGTTAACCTCACAGGGTCCCCACACATCAGAGTGAATCATCACAAAAGGAGCACGATTTCTTAAACCCCTACTTGGATATGAACCCCTTGTATGTTTAGCTAGCTCACAGGCGTCACATACAAGGGTTTCTTTTGAACATAATTTAACAAGTTCAGGATAAAGGCAAGCCAAAGCACGGAAAGAGAGATGACCAAGACGACGGTGGTGAAGTAACAACTCTTGAGTTGGAGACATACAGGTTGACAAAGCAACTTCATCACCTCCAGCATCAAGATAGTAGAGACCTTCACGCATGGTCCCGGTCCCAAGTACTCTCCCTGTCTGGGCTCTGAAACACACAAAGAGTAGAATCAAACAAACATCGACAATTTAGGGATTTAGTAATGGGCCGACGGATAAAAGATTGACAGGAAAATTAGGAACGTGAAGAGTGGTGACAAGGACAATGACTTTGTGCACCGGATGGATCCACACCCTGTGATAGGAACTGTGGATCCATCTGCTACACGAACCATGTCCTTACCTGAGCAAGGAGAATAGGAAGTAAAGGAGTTAGACGATCCAGTCATGTGATTAGTAGCCCCTGTATCAATGATCCAGGATTGTGGCTGATTTTCTAATTTATTGATTTGGTAAGGATCTATACCTTGAGAGGAAGCATGATAGCTAGAAGCAGCTGGATAAGAATCTTGAGTGGAAGGAGAACTTTCAGAAAGTTGGAGCTTGGACTTGAACTCTGCAAGAGCTTGTTGATCCACCACTGATACCTCACCTGCAGATGCAATATGACTGGCTTGATTCCAACCCTTGGTTGGTGCTCCCCTGGCTTTAATCCTCCCTTCTTCCATCCAGGTGGATAGCCATGCAGCTTAAAGCACTTATCTTTAACATGACCTTTTTTCTTGCAGTAGTCACACCATAGCTTGCTCTTATCCATTCCATGTGTGACTCTCATAGATGTGGCTGCACTAGCTTCCAAGTTTACTGGACTCTCTCCTTTGCCTTGTGCAAGACGAGTCTCTTCCTCTTGTATGCTAGAAATAGTGCTCTCTAGGCTGGGCCATTCCGGCATAGAGTAGATCAATTGACGCCTAAGGTCAAACTTCTGATCTAAGCCATCCAAGAACCATTTACAGACAAAAGCTTCAAACCATTTTTGTTGTTTTGTTTTCCATTCCTGGTCACCGGACTCAAATGGATGAAAGTAATATAGGTCCATGTACAATTTCCTTGCTTCTCCAGCATACTCACTGATAGGCCGTGATCTCTGTTTCATGTTACAAAGCTCATGCATGATCCTGGCAGCATGCATCTTGTTGGATTTCCCTGCAAATTGTTTTTCTAATGCAGACCACACTTTTGAAACAGTTGACATGGCCTCAACCTGTTCACGAACCATAGTTTCCATAGTTCCTAGCAGCCACACAAGGACCTTATCATTCATCTACTGGTTGACCACATCATCTTTGATTGCTTCACTTGAAGTAAGCAAATCTGCATAGCCATGGGAGCTTAGAATTAGCTTGGCATTACGAGCCCAACTGATGTAGTTTTCCGGTCCCGACAATCTAACTGGATTTGATTCAAGTGTGCCTTTAACGACAACCTCAGGAGTTGCTCTCAGCTGCAATTGATCTTGCATCACTTTGCTTTGCTGTTCTATCACCTTACTCTGTTGCTCCACCATCTTACCAACCATTTCAAGTAGTTTACTAATGTCAGAAGTGCTTGATTCAGCCATGATTTTACAAGCACAATGCCGATGGCACACAGGTTAAATGACTGATCAAAAGGATATAAAGAGCAGTAGTAGAACCCTTCTTAGATGCTTAGCAGTGGCACTTCCAAGAGGTACTGAATGAGCTTAATCCAACACAGGGGTAACTCACTCCGGCAAGATCTCACAGGATCTTTAAGCTCTCGTCGTGGCTGCAGTCTGGCGTCGTCACCCAGGGTGAAAATAGTTAGTTACCCAGGGTGCAAAGTGAAAAAAGGATGTGTGCAGTGTATATATGTAAAAGGGGAGAAGTATCCAGAATAGTTAAGAAAGTGAGTGAAATTTTCCCAATCCCACCGTACTCTCTCTCTCCTGTTCATCCTCAAAACTCCCAAATCAATCTTCAATACAAAAACTTTAAACGAGACCATATGTATTACATTTCTTAGCTGGATACTGAATGAAAAGTCCACACGCTGATCAAATACCATGCACGGGCAGCCAAATCTCTTGGCAGAATCACTCCCCTGATGATCGGCAGGAGGGACCACACAAGAGAATAAGAAGGGTAGGAGCTAGGTCCCGATCCCGGGGGCGAACCGATGCGGAGTCCGCGTCGCCGCCGATGACCCGTCAGCCGCGCGCGCGAGGGCTAGCGCACAAGTCAGAGCTGGCCAAACCGCTCGGGCGCTGCTTGGCCTCTTCTTCCCGCCCTCGCGTCGCGCGCTTGCCCGGTCGTCCGGCTCCGGGTCGTAGTGGAGGCCACGGCCTCACGGGGACGTTGGCCAATGGATGCTCATGGAGTCGTGGCCATGGCGACGTGGTGCCAAGGTCTGGGCTTAGTGGCGGGGAGAGGCGTCCGCGTGCAAGCTGCTACAGCTCTGCAACAGCGCTACCCTAGCTAGCACCAGCGCTTATGCTTGCTGCTCCCTCTCGCCTCTCTCATCTTCTTGCTGAATTTGATGCTTCTTGATTCACAACTGGAGCTTGCACCAGTTGTTGGATTAATGTAGGGGCTAGTGCTGCTTAATGCAGCTTGGGTTGGGTCCTGATTGCTGATTGCCGATAGATGGAGATGGCGTGTGTTGATGATCGTGTGGTTCCATTCCTCTTTGTAGAGTGCACTGCTGTGCTAGTTACCACAGGCTTAAAACCTTGAACTGAGAAGCACAGAAAATAAATAGCCGGATGCACAGATTGCTACTATTACATCAATATAGATGAGGATCTCACCCTCTGACCTCACAAATTGAGAGGCTCAGGGCTTGAACGGGGCAGTCGTGCTATGACGAAATGTCAACTTCTGAAGAAAATGACACTTATATTTTTCTTTTTTAAAAAAATTCTTGGCAAGAAAATGTCGTGGGCTAGCTTAGCGGTGAAATGTTTTGCGCAAGACAAAACTCTGAATGACCTCTGCACCTACTTGCTACAGATCAGAACATTACATATAAACATAATCCACCTGTATAATGTATTGAAATATACTAATGATGGTCAGTAGGCTGTCCACATGATTGTCTCAAAAACAAATTTTAAATCTACCGACGAACCGATCCCTTTGGACCTTCACAGCTACCGGTACCACGAAACCAATTCCAAATGAACGTCAGATTCTGCACAAGACATGCTTACGGAATATTCGTGGATTTGGCCAAATTCGCCACTCACTCTTTTTTTCTTTCTCCCAATCCCATGTAGTGCCCAACATTACGAATGAAGCAAACCAAGTAGTTTTAATGTTATTTTCGATGACATCCGTTTGTGGATGGTGGCAGCTATCAAAATTGTAAATTAGGTTTTAGCACGTCCGCGGTCCTTTTATAAACTTCTTTAGTTTGAATAGATCATGATAGTTCTCTTCTAACATTTTCTAAAAAACAAACCCTGCAGTTGTTAGAACAGTTCCACCAGCCTGCTCACCGAATCCATCTCAAGGTGATATCATGACCACATCAATCTGCTTAGCTAATGCCATCAAAAACAGCAGCTCACCCGTCTCATCAAATGAGATCTCTCATCTAATCCGCAGCAACATTTCTCCCTCATAATTTTCTCCCTCGCGCCGTATATCATTGTGAGGTGTCCGGGGTCTGAACATTGCCAACGTGGACATGCCATCTAATTTGTCGTATGTAGTACTTCCGCAAATTTTATTGATCATTCTGGAGTGTCTCGCTGGAAAAAAATCTATTGACAAGCATGGTAGAAATGTAGAACAGTAGTCAAGAAAAGAGTAAAATGTTCCTCGTAAAAAAAATCTCTTGTCATAGGGAAGAAAAAATCGCGTCAAGAATGTGAACGTCCATGTTGCTGGACACCGATGCCGATGCGCCGTCAGGCGAACGCCTGCGCCTGCGCCTCCGCCTTCACCATGGCGGCGTAGAGGCCGTGGGGGTGGGTGGCGAGGAGCGCGTCGTGGGCGCCGAGCTCGGCGACGGCGCCGTCGCCGATGACGGCGATGCGGTCGGCGTCGCGCACGGTGGAGAGGCGGTGCGCCAACACGATCGTCGTGGCTCGCCGCGCCGCCTTCCGGAGCGCCTCCTGCACGTGCTTCTCCGACTCCACGTCCAGCGCGCTGCTCGCCTCGTCCAGCAGCAGCACCCTCGACTGCTTCAGGATCGCCCGCGCAATGGCGATCCTCTGCTTCTGCCCTCCCGACAGCTGCACCCCGCTCTCCCCAACCTGCCCAAAACAATACAAAAAAAAAGGGTGTCAAATTTGAAAGAAATCCAAGTGAAAATCGTTTAAATTTTGGGACCGGCTTGACATCAGGTGAACTCTCAGTCGATCTTCTGGACCGTAGACCAAACATATCCATAAAGTATACAAACGATTCAACGAAAACATATAAACATGTTAAGAAATCGACTAAAATCTATTTAAAAATTAGTCGTCTAATGAATAGAAGAGCGTTAGATTATCGAATATTTTTTTGGTACCTGGGTATCGTAGGATTGGGGGAGGCCGGCGATGAACTTGTGGATGTTGGCTTCCTTGGCGGCCTCCTCGATTTCGGCCCACGAGGCCTTGGGATTTCCGAACCCAATGTTCTCTCGGATGGAGCCACTGAAGAGGGCCGGCTCCTGGCCCACCATGGCGCACTCCCCGCGGAGCCACTTGAGGCCCAGCTCCCGCACGTCCACGCCGCCGACCAGCACCTTCCCGTCGACGGGGTCGTAGAACCGCTGCACCAGCCACACCACCGTCGACTTGCCGCTCCCGCTCGCGCCGACCACCGCCACCATGCTGCCGGCCTTCACGCGCAGCGAGAAGCCGCTCAGCACCGCCACGCCGGGGCGCGACGGGTAGGCGAACGCCACCTTCCGCAGCTCCACGTCGAGGGGCCTCCCGTCCTTGATGGCGCGCTGCTTGCTGCCCTCGTCGTCGGCGATCGCCGGCCGCCGCTTCAGTATGGAGAAGATGCAGGCGATGGCCGCCGGTGCGCCGGAAGTGTCGGGGGCGAGGCCGGCGAGCTGGCCGACGGAGAAGGAGCTGAGGACGAGGATGAGGAAGATCTTGGATACGTCGCCGAAGGTGGACTCGCCGTGCTTGATGAAGTAAGCGCCAGCCCAGAGCGTTACGGTATAGGCGCCGTACATGGCGCCCTGGGATAGCCCGAGGACGGCGCCCATGACCTGCGCCCTTCGCCGTGCCTTGGCCGCGGGGCCTTCCAGCGCGCGGCCGAAAGCGCGGACGATGCCGCCCTGCGAGCAGAGCGCCGCCACGGTGCGCACGTTCGAGACGGCGCCGGCGGCAATGCTGCTGGCCCGCGCGTACGCGCCGTCGTCGGACTTGGCGCCGACGTTGATGAGCAGGTTGAGGTAGCTCGCGCCGAGCGTGAGCGGCGTGCAGGCCATGGCCACGAGCGTGAGCCGCCAGTCGAGCGCGAAGCAGATGCCGAGGCCGACGCCGGCGGAGCCGACGGCCATGAGCAGCACCGCGTACCGGTCGCCGAACATGGAGCGGAAGGCGGCGGCGTCCCTCGCGAGGCGCGTCACGAGGACGCCCATGGCGTTGCCCTCCTCGTCGAACCACGCGGGCTCCTGCCGCATCATGGCGCGGAAGAGGCGGTCGCGGACGCGCGTCGTGAGCCGCGCGCCGGCCCAACCGCACAGCCCCTGCTGCCCCGTCATGGTGAGGATGCAGGCCACGCCGAGGCCGACCACGGCCATGGCGATGTACCATACCTGCCGCTTCATCTTCTCGGCGTCCGCGTCGAAGTACACCTCCACGGCCTGCCCCAGCAGCAGCGGGAACACCGAGAACACCGCGCCGGCGTGGATCCCCATCATGAACCCCAGGATCAGCAACGGGCCTTCCCGCCGCTGCAGCTTCCATATCTCGGACACCTTCACCTTCGGCTTCGCTTCCTTCCCGTCGAGCCCGTCCTTCTCCGCCTTCTCCGCCTCGTCGCCGTAGCCGTACCTTGACTTGGACGCCGACACGTCGTACCCCGACCCGTCGGTGAAGCTGTTGTACGCCGTCGCGGCGGCGGCGGGTTCAGAGCTGGCGCTGTCGGAGGCGAGCTTCACCAGACCGGAGTAGGCGCCGCCGCGGGCCATGAGGTCGGCGTGGCGACCGGACTCGACGACGGCGCCGCGGTCGAGCACGGCGATGGTGTCGGCGTTGCGGACGGTGGCGAGGCGGTGGGCGATGACGACGACGGTGCGGCCGGCGGAGAGGCGGTCGATGGACTGCTGCACCACGGCCTCCGACTCCGCGTCCAGCGCGCTGGTGGGCTCGTCCAGCAGCAGCACGCGCGGGTCGCGGATGATGGCGCGCGCGAGCGCGATCCGCTGCTTCTGTCCCCCCGACAGCTGGGACCCACGGTCGCCGACCTGAACATTGAAATGCCCACATTCAGAGCCCGGCCCAAAAGCCCATCAAACCACTCAGGGCCCATGGGTTTCCGTTTACTGGCCTGCGTGTCGTAGCCCTCGGGGAGGCCCAGGACGAAGGTGTGGGCATTGGCCTTGGTGCAGGCAGCAATGGCCTCTTGCCGCGTCGCGTTCTCCTTCCCCATCATGACGTTCTCGATGACGGAGGTGGAGAAGAGGACGGGCTCCTGCCCGACGAGCCCAATCTGCGACCGCAGCCACGTCAGGTTCAGCGCCGCCAGGTCCAGCCCATCCAGCATGATCGTCCCTGCAACAACCACCCCCGGATTCGATCGTCACCGTGATGCAGCCGCAGGCCATCTCGCCATGAACGGAACTGATGTGTGTTTGTTCTGTGCTTCGCCTTCACCTCGCGTCGGGTCGTAGAACCTCTCGATGAGCGCGAACGTGGTGGACTTGCCGCCGCCGCTGGCGCCGACGAGCGCCAGCGTCTTGCCCGCCGGGATGGTCAGGTTCAGGTTGTACAGCACCATCGCCTCCGGCCGCGACGGGTACGCGAACTCCACGTCCTTGAACTCCACCCGGCCCCTCGCCGCCGGCGGAGCCCTCCCGCCGCCGCCGTACGCGTCGATCTCCGGCGCCCGGTCGATGATCTCGAACACGCGCCCCGCCGCCGCCGTCCCCTGCGCGAACTGCGCCAGGTACGACAGCGACAGCGCCAGCCCCCTGCACGGCCGTCACCAACGCACCACGTGTCAGGCGAAAAAAGGAGGTGTTTTTTTCCGGTGAGAAAATGGCGCGCAGCGTGCAAGGTTGCCGTTGATTTGGTACGTAGTGCGTGCCTTCCTCCGACCATGACGCCGAAGAAGCAGGCAATGGCGTCTCCGCCTCTGATCTCCCCGCCGGCGACGAGCTTGGAGCCGTACCAGAGGGCCAGCGCCCACTGGGAGTAGGTGACCAGGTAGATGACCCCCATGCCGGCGCCCTTGGCGAAGCCCATCTTGATGCCGATCGGCGCCGACTTGTCCAGCAACTCGGCGTACTTGCCGGCGAGCCGCTCCTCCATCACGAACGACAGCACCGTCCGGATCGAGCTGATCGCCTGCTGCGCCACGTTGCCGGCGCGTTGGTACGACGCCTATTTCATCACAGGTTTTTCCAAGAACAAGAGCAAGTTTAATTTAGCATACTACAGCGATCTCGGTCAGAAACAATGGCTGCTCATATGATCATCGCCGGCGACCTCTTCCTTGGCGGTGAGGCCGCCGTAGACGGCCTTGTAGGCGAAGCCGCAGGCCATCATGGCGGGCGTGACGGCGAAGACGGCGAGAGCGATCCTCCAAGACTTGGCGAAGCCGACGACGTAGCCGAACACGAAGGTGAAGACGTGATGCACGAAGCCCGCCATCTTTACACGGATCGAGCAACTAGCCATGTTCAATACCAACACCAACACCGCATGTTTCAACAATTGGTGTGTACGTACAAGCTTGCCACTTAGACCCATACCTTCTCTCCCATGACTTCCTGGATTTGGGCAACGTCACTGGAGATGCTGTGCATCACCTCGCCGGTGCTCACCTCCGTGTCGAAGAACCCGATCTCCTGCCTCAGCACCGCCTTCAGGTACTCCCGCCGCATCCGCAGCGCCGCCCTCTCGCCGATGATCCTCCAGCACATGATCTCTGATCACATGTAAAAAAAATCCCAAATTCATACAACTAGCTCTAAGCATCTCACCGCTTCAAACAAATTAGAATGACATGTCAAAGTTACAGAAGTACTTGCTCACCCAGATAGGCTCCGACCACGACGACCCCAGCAAGGAACGCCATATACACGCTGATCTGCTCATAGAAAAAAGATTAGTGAATTAGTTAGCTGCTTAATTAAAAGCTCGGGGCTTTCAGTTTGTGTCGATTAATTTGGGATCACTCATGGCAGTGGCACACCTGCTTTACGTCCTTCATCATCTGCGTCTTGTCGGAGTTGACGATCTTGTTGACGAAGTTCCCGAACAGGTACGAGTACCATGGCAGCGAGCCGCCGTTGACCATGGCGCCGAGGCACCCCAGCAGGAGGAGCACAATGTCCAGCGCCGTGGAGTACTTGAACAGGCCGGCGATGCTGACGGGCTTCCCGACCCTCACCTCGATCTCGCCGTCGTCCTCGTCGTCGAGGTCGTAGTCGTAGTCGCCGCCGCCGCCGTCCTCGTCGCCGTAGCACCGGCTCTGGCCGTACGAGGTGACGCTGATGTCGTAGACGAAGCTGGGCGGCGCCTCGCGCGGCGCCGCCGCGGGGACGTAGAGCTGGTCGTGGTTGTCGCGCGAGAAGGAGACCTCGCGGGAGACGGGGGTGCGCGCACCTGCGCCGCCGCCGCCGCCGCTGTACCTCAAGATCGCTGCCATTTCTCCGCCGGAGCCCGCGACGACGCTGTCGTCGACGTCGTTGCTGGCGAACGAAGTGTAGTTGGGCGCCGCCACGACGATGGCCCGGCTCGCGTCCGTGACGACGCTCTGCAGCTCCAGCCGCTTGCCGCCGGGCCGGCGTGACGACGACGAGCGGTCGCTGTAGAGCCGGCCGGACATCCTCGACAGGTAGTAGTCCCTCGCCGTCTGCCGGAACAGCGCCGGGCCACGCCGTCCGGAGCCGTCCGACCCCGCCGGCGCCCATGGCCCGACGGCGGCGCCCAGGCCGTGGGGCTGCGCCCACGACGTGTCCGGCTGCCAGGACACGGAGCTCTGCCACGAAACGTCATCACCATCAAGGCGCCGTACAGCTCCCCCGCCGGCGAAGGAGGTGGAGTTGTCGGGGGTCGGGAAGGGGCCGTGCGTGCCCCGGCGGCGCCGCCCGTGCTGCTGGCCGGAGCGGGAGAAGGAGAAGTCGGCCATGCTCATGCAAGCGCCACGAGCTAGCGTTGGTTCCAATAAAATGGCAGCTCGTCGGGTGTAGTTTCTGATGCTCGCCGCTTGGCCGCCGGTCCGGACGGCCCTAGGATACGACGCCGGCGCCTTGGAGCGTTGCGCGTTGGTGGCATGCCTGCCTGTGCTGCTCTTGTCTAACTGTTCGAGCTACAATATTAGTGGAAAGAAACTACTCAGTACTAGCAGTGTACGTGTATGCATATGTTAACCTTGATTTTAGAACGGAATCCTAGTGTTACATGCTGATTATTTTGTGTTCGGGAGCGAACATTGTGTTTGGGAGTTACCGCCGATGACCTTCTTCGATTTGCTTCTGTAGGTCCTGCGTCTTTGGGTGGCGGTAGGTGTCCGTTTTGTAATAAGTTAACTTAATTGTAACGCGCATCCGGAGGAAATGCGCCTAAACCTTCCCCTAAATTTTGACCGTGTAACCTTCCTTTTGAATTAATTCAAAGCAGTTCTTCTGCCTTTTCCTAAAAAAAACATTGTGGCGTATTATAATGGATGATTCTGACAATTTGATGTTTGTTTTGAACTTTTGATCACCCATCCGCGTGTCGTGATTTGTGAACTACTGGTTCTGCCCCCTGCATTGGTTAACCCTATGTTAATTCATCTCGGCACAGAGTGATTATTTCTTATCTATTGCGTACCAAGTCCCCAAGTGTAACATAGTTAGTCACGATAACTTGCACAAATGGAGGGAAGAAGCCTCTTAGGTTTGGATGTAGTGCTTGTGTATAGTGTGATGTCGATTCAACGGTAAACATGTGGAGTCCTGATGAGAATGATCTTGATGTGATCAAAGCTGCCAAGGCCAATGTATATTAATGAATGAATAGTGCAGATGTGATAATCGTAGCACAAAGATCATCGTTTTTGTATCGGCCGCAACAGGATTTTGCTGACCGATGAGCAGTGATCGTCTGATTCGTTAAGGCAAGCCAAGAAAACAGGACAAGAATATCCCTGGACCAAGAAACATCATCCTCAATTCTTCCAGTTTCTTCCTTCTCTACCTCGTACTGCTCAACATAAGCGTCACGAATATTTTTTTTTTTGAGCTAACGGGCAGGAGCTCTGCCATTTCATTTAAGAAGAAGAGAAAGACAATTTACAAGAGAGAAAGGGGGAGAGAAGAAAGCCCGGCCAAGGCTAAGGCCAGGCAACCAACACGCCTGAGGGTGCCGACTATAACGACAAGGTCTGAGGCCGCTGGAGACACAACGCGGCGGAGAAAACACTAGCAGCCAACCACCAAGACCAGAGGCGACGCCTTCAACAAGGGAGCGACGCAAACACGACGCCGTCGCAGGGGAGCTTTCGCTCGGGTAACTTCAGGGGCAGGGCGACAACCACGACGATGCCTTCAAGAAGGGAAACGGCGCCGAGGCGTCGCCATCGCCGGCCCAAGCGAAAACCTAGGCAGGGTTTTCACCCGTCGCAACTGCCTAGAAGCCATGGTGAAGGAAGAAGCTAGAACCGACGAGCGCAGCCACCGCGCCACGCCACCACAGCCACGCGAGGAGGCCTAGCAGCGTGGGATGTCAACAAAAAGGACCTCAGGGCGGAGCTGGAGAGAGACCACCGAAGCCACCCCCCTCCACGAACGCCCGACCTAGGAAGCCGACTGCCGGGATCCTACGACAACACCAACACCGCCGAAGACCCACGCCCCTGGCCCGCAAACCGACCGAGCCACCAACGCCAGGGACCCGCCTCCCCCGCGCAAGCTGGCACCCATCAGCTGCCGCGAGGAGACCGATCCCGACCGCAACCACTCCACGAGAGGGAGAGGCGAGGGGGTGGCTCAATGGGCGTCATTTGCCGGCAAGGAGGGCGAAGAGAGCGACGGCGAGAGAGAGGCGCCTAACCGGACCGCCTCACGCAGAGGAGAGAGGAGAGAGGGCACACGCCGAGCCGCAACTCGCCAGAGAAGGGAAGCAGCGAGGCGGCGGAAGGTTGCCGTCGAAGACAGCAAGTAGCGACCATGTCGACGAAGATGGCACCCATCGCCAACGGCCGGCGCCACCGAAAAGGCGCGGCCAGCCACTACCACGAAGCCCGCCGCCACCAGGGCGGCGAGGGCGGATCCGGCGCCGGCGCGGAGCCGGGCCACCACGCCGCCGCCGCACGGCCCCGGCGAAGCCACGACCTCCGCCGAGGCCGCCACCCGCAATCTGCCGAGGAGGTCGGGTGCGGCTGCTGCGCTGCGTCGAGGAGGAAGGACGTCGTCGAGGCAGCGGCTGGGGAGCGAGGAGAGCGCCATGGCGCCGCCCGTCCCGGCCCGGCAGCGCCGCCACCTGCCGGCTTCAGATCTGATCCAGATCTGACTAGCAGGAGGGCTAGAGAGAGAGGAGGAAGGAGGCCACTGGACAAAGAGGAAGGAAGGCGAGGGAGGGAGATGGGCCGCCGCCGGCCGGCGGCGCGCGGAGGGCTTGCTGCTAGCGGCGGCGGCTTTCTCCCCCGAGCCGCCCCAAGCGAGACGACGCGGGGTCAAGGGTCTCCCCAAGCCACAACATAGTAAAGAATTCCGTCACGAAGATTTGGAGATTAGGAAAGCAGCAGCAGAAAAAAAAAATCATGCCTATTCTTCAAAAACCAGGCTCGGTCTGGACGTCCGGTCAACCGTCGAATCTTGATAGCATTACAGCTTGGATGCCTTTTGCACTAACCCTCTTCCAGATGGCAACGAAACGACATGGTTTCATCAGCACTGACCACTGAGACATTGCTAAGCAGGCACACTGATTTGACTATGTGGTTAGGTACCTCTGAAGTCAACAAGGGGCCGGTATGCAAAAATATGTAGCATTCTGCAAGCAGTGCTGTCAAGTAATAGTTTGGTAGATGAGTTAGATAATTAAGGGTTACCCAAATAGGGAAATTCAAATAGTTCACTTAACAATGTTTCAACAAGTTCTCTAAATTATATCAGAAAATGTATATTGATTCAAAATATTCATTTCAGCAGTGGACGACACAGATGCTAAGGATTCAAATCTCTCTTGCCGTCCTGAAGTTAACCTGACCTGTTTTTAAAACAATCGATCAAATTTCATGCCGTAAGGGGAAAAAAAACCCTAAGTCCAAGGTCCAACTAACGGGAAAAAATCTTAAGCATAGTTTCTTGAAGCTACCTGGCTTTGTACATTTCTGACACTATGAATACATGCACTATAATGTACAAGAGAGTTGCAAAAGTGGTGTCCATTTCATGAACCAAAAAAAAAAACAGTGACCTACTGACCTGTTCAAGATTTTTAAAGCAGGCCAAAAGATCCATCCCTGTTTTTCATTAAAAACCTGCTTCTTCGTTTAGGTGAAAACTTCCAATAAACGGCTGTTGGTGCATCCCTGCTAAGGGGGCATAACCCTGTAGAGCAACCAAAAGTAAGAAGTGCAGGAAAACCATAGTTTTTGTCACTATATACTTATATTTCTCAAATCCTATGCAAACTGTCAACATTGGTATCAAATCTGCAATCACAGCAAGTAGTAATTGTCTTGAGGTTACTTTTACAACAAATTTTGATTCTGTGCCAATTTCATTGGATTGACTGTACTAGAAAGGTTCTAAAAGAACAGCACTAGCCGCCGATTAATCGGTAGTCCCTCATCGTTGGTGACCCAATGCAATTTCACCCCTAGCCAGCCATTAATCACTCAACCCAATTAATCGATCAAACAACCCACTAACTGTGCTTAAACCCGATTAGCCCCGAGAAACCCTCGGCTGCATAGAGCAGGTCAAAACTGAAATTAGTGTCCCACGCGTGAAAAAACCAGAGGCGTATTTGGGCTAGGGTTTTGGTGATTGCATTACTAGGGAGGGAATGTCGCTGCCATCTATTTCATCTCTATTGTTGTCCATTGGGTGCTTAGAGGATTATTGCTCTCCTCCTTGTTCTACTGAAGGTAACCACAATCCTCTTGCTCTCAGTCGCCCTCTGCTTTCCACCTCCGACTGCTCTCACTCCACCGAAGGTAAGCTTAAGGCCTCCTCACCTCTCTCTGCTCCTGATATGAATGCTCCTTATCAAACGCTCGAATCCCGGGCCGAAACCCAAAACACAAGGGGTTGGGCAGCGCCTTGCAGCTGCCTCGCCCGGATAGTTGGTGGTACGACGCCACCGACCGGTCATCGGCGGCAGCACCTGGAAGAACTAGTTTGGTGGCAACAAAAGTGTGCCATTTTCTCCCTTCCTTTCTCCTTTTATTCTATCATCACTGTAGGTAAGACTCTACACTCGACTAGGAAACAACCTAACAAACTGGATAAAGTGATAACAAAGACACTAACCAACTCAATCCTACCCAACTACCTTAGCCACAGCTGTCCGCAGCTTACTGTTGCGCCACATCTTGACCCACCTCCTAGCCTTGCCGGTTACGACAGCAACAGTACACCCATGCCATAGTGTCATGAGGTGTAACAATACTCATCTCCGCTGTTTGGCGGTTGAAAATCCTCCGGCATGGGCGCAATGGTTGGCTTGGGGCAGAGTTGTGCTACGACACTTCGTACCATTCAGCTCATCGCCCGACGCCCTTCAAGCATGCCTATGGTGCCCCCCGAGCTTGCTGCCATATTCTGAAGGGCTTTCTGCTATTGATCGCGTCGATTGCTAGCTGGTGGATTGGGATGCCTTGCTGGATCGTCATCATCTCATGTAGGCTCAGAAATGGATGAAACAATGCTATGATTCACAGCATAGGGAGGTGGAGTTTGCTGTGGGTGATTGGGTCTGGCTTCGCCTCCAGCATCACCGTCAACTTTCTCTCCAAGCTTTGGCACACACCAAGCTCTCTCCGTGGTTCTTCGGCCCTTACAAGGTGTTGGCTCAGGTCGGCAAGGTGGCTTATCGCTTGGAGCTACCCCTTTCGGCTCGGATCCATGACATCTTCCATCTCTCTCTTTTGAAGGCGTTCCACATGATTAGGGATCGGAAGGGGCTGAGGCAAGCCCGCTGGTGACAAAGTGCTGGTCTTGTGCTGTTGGCAAACCGCACACTGTCCAATGTACTCTTCTATAGTTTATCGTTGTCCCTCCCATGTATAGTCGCTATCCCTCTCAATTAAGGCGGCGATAGTACACCCGTGCCATAGTGTCACAAGGTGTAACAGCTCCCACCTTCTGGGTATGGCTGATCAACTGGGTGTGGGATGTGGACAGAAGCAGCTATGAAATAGTGTTGTGGAGAGAAATGGGTTGGGCCTGAGTAGGATGGACCACAAGGGGATGAAAGATGACTGAATGTTTAGACAAAAGAGAGAAGAAAAGGTCAGTTTGACGAGGCAAAAATTGCTAAATGTCTAAAATCAGCCAATTAAGGTCCAGTGATTCATTTTTAATTAATCCTAAATAATCCGATTAACCCCTAATCCCCAGCTCACCGATCGATTACCGATTAGCGATTTGTTGAACCTATCTAGAAGGAGGCATGGGCACAGGCAGCGTAGACATGCCATAAAAAAATACTATGAAAAGAACTGACAATCTTGGTTTGAGAAACGTAAATTGTATCACAACTAAATTCAGATCCAATTTGAAATACCTGATTTCCCTGTACATCTCCATGAAGAACATGCTGATGGAAGTTAGAAACTGAAGCATCCTGTGATTGTCACGTGTATTAACCATGATCTGAAGTAAGAACCAGAACAGACTTCTTAATAAAAGGTTGTGTGGTTAATCAACTTACATGGTTAGGCTCATTATTTGATTGCAAATGTTGTTGATCTACAAATGACACTGGAACATTTGAAGAGGAACTTGGTGTTTGCAAAATTCCATCGTTACAAAATTCTTGGTTGCCTGCATTTGAAGACTTGGCATCCTTCTTCCATCTTGTCATGAAATATTTTTGTGGCAACTCCTTTATATTTCTGAAATCAAGGACTTTCAACACATGGCAACACTGGATGCCTGTCGATTCATATTTTTTACAACTGCAAACAACAGACAAGTCACTGGATTCAAACCTAACATAGTGTTCACCAGGTTTATCAGTTACTGCTACTCTATACTCAGATGTAGTTCCAGACTCCCCACAGCTGTAAATCACTGAATCCACAAACATCTCAAACTCTCTGCGAAAAATTTCAAAAACCGCTGGTGTGTACATGCTGGCAGCTTGTCTCAGCATTTTTGAGGGAGGTATTCTGGGAAAGCTTTGGCTTGCATGAAAATCAGCTTGTAGCTCCGCATACCGATGCTCATCCAGCACTCGTTCATAGTGTTTGAAGAAAGACAACAAATCAAACTGTGGACTCAAGTACTTTTTCAAGAGATTACTGACACTTTCTGACTGCAAAGAATTTTTTATATCTGCAGTAAATACATGTCGATTGTACACTGAAGCCCATTTATCTCGATCTTCAAACAACTTGTGAAGCCATTCATTGTTTCTTAGATCATACTTTTCCAGCATAGTTCTCCATCCTAGCAAGAAGCTCTCTTCCTCCTCATAGTCATAAACACATCTGCTGAAATCCTTTGCAAATGTCTTGGAGCCTTGGAAAATGTGATTAAGGTGCTTGACAGCATTTTGGTCCACTTGCCATGGACAAAGACAATGTATTGTGCCCGGCCAGGCTGCTGTTATGGCAGCACGAGCTTCCATCGATTCATCTATCAATATTGTTTCTGGCTGCTTTCCAGCTGTAGCAATCTTGAAAGTGTCAAACAACCACTTGAACGACTCCATTGATTCATCATAAAGCAAAGCTGCACCAAATATGGAAATTTGCTTGTGATGATTTACTCCGAGGAAGAGAGTTAGTGGCCTGCCATGTGCATTTATCTTGTATGTTGTATCCAAACAGACCACATCACCGAAGTAGCTGAAGTCAATTCTAGATTTGGAATCAGCCCAGAAAATGTTGGTAAGTTTGTCATCCTCATCAAGCTGGATAGCATAAAAAAAAGAAGGGTTATTTAGTTGCATTGTCTGCAGGTACTTTACAGCAGCTCCTGCATCACCAGGTTGCATATTTTTAATGCGCTTTGAACGAAGGAAACTCCTGTAATCTGCAGGGGGGGAATTCACGTTTCTAAAATCTCCTGCCTGCTGCGCCAAAGAGGCACTAGAATATTTTGACGGTGTTGTGGAATCTTCTGAGGAGTCTGCTTCAGTTGTTTGCAGCTCAGTGAGTACCCTCTGAGATCTCAGCATATGCATGGTTGATGGGGGTGCTGGCTGATGGTTATGATCTGCTACAAATTCAGCGATACGATATTTACGATCTGATGTAATCTTTATTGTCATCCGTGCAGGGCACCCTATTCTTGTTTCTGGACGAGGCCTTTTGACTTCTTTAGCTCCTTTCTTGTCCTTACGGAAACCTTCTCTTGAGCATACAAAGGTTCTTGACCTTGTGATGTTATCAGTTGATTTGTCCGACGAACTCTTACGAACACTAAAGCCCGCATGTCCAGCATACCTGTTATAGAACTCGTATGCTTTATCTTCATTGTCGAATTCCATGCTGAGTTCTGGAATCATTTTTGCAACCGTGGCATCATCTATGGGGGCATCAGAATCAATCACTTTCCTCATCTTCCCCTGCTTGTAAAAATTCCAAATCACTCGTAATTAAGCATGCAAAATTGAAAGGAGCAAAAACTTATACTGAAGCAGGATGTCAAAGTATAATACTCCTTTTTTTATGCTTGTTTTGAGTATAGATGAAAAATTATTTATGTTGACAACTTTGAATATGTATAGCGCTCCCCAAACCATAGAATGAATGTGAGACAATATGTGATAAGTACATTTCAGTTTACATACAGCATTCAAGCTCCAAGGGATCTGAGCTGAACGTAGAAGCTCTCCCAATCTTTACTACCCAATGTTAATCAAGTGAGAAAAAACGGAGTGCACATGAACATGCAATTCACATGTAGACAAAAGTGCAAATGCTTCTATCTGATTGAGTCTGATCAGTCTATAAACAAGCACTGTAATTGTAATTATGGTCCTAGGACATATAAACCAACATAGTAGTAACTAATGATAAAACCCGGCACAATAGCCAACAATGATGAAACAAAGTACAGAAAGTAATTGGCGAAGAACAAGTCGAGTCTACCTTTGCCCATGCTATCCCGCATGCATTGCATAAAGTCCTTTGTCCCTCTGGTCCACGACGCATGTGAGGCGTTGCATTTGCGCTGATCCCACAGCGTAGGCACCTGAACAACTATAACACAGAAGTTAGAAATCATCTGAATGTCTTGCAGTATTCAGGCCTTGATTGAAGAAATAAGCAAAAGCTGTACTAATTCCATGCTGCTGGTGTTCCAAAAATCATTGGCACATTATACCTTGCAATCACTGGCGGATCCACCGCCCGGGCAGGAGGGAGCAGCTGCCCGGGCTCCCATGGATAGGCAAGGAAGGGGTCCCCGGTACCTGCTGCAGTCGCCGGAGATGTTGAGGACGAATTGCCCGGGCGAGCGAAGCTAGAGATCTAGAAGGGGCTGGTCGCGGAAGGCCGGAGACAGGGACGAAGCCGGCGCCGGCGCCGGCGCCGGCGCGGAGGGGACAAGGAGCGAGGGACAGAGGAGGCGAGGACGAGGCGCGTCGAGACAGGGACGGGGTGGCGTGGAGGCGGTGCCGGCGAGGGACGAGGGAGACGTGGAGGAGGCCGGAAGCGGAACAGGCAAGGGAGACGGACGGATCCCGGAGGCGACGCCGACGGGGGAAGACGCGAAGGAGCAGACGGGCAGCCGGCGATGGAGATGGAGACGGAGACGGAGCACGGGACGGATCCGGGAGCCGGCTAGTACCGGCTTGGTATCGTGCCAGGCCGGGCATTCGCTAAGCACAGCATTAGGCCCGGCCCATTTCTCGGTAATTGGGTTTTTTTTTGCCGTTTAAGACATGCCACTTTGCAGAATACCGCAACATTGCCTCCTTGTTAATTTACCACTACAGAGGGTTTATAATTTGTTTTACTATTTTCTACCCACGGGGAAATAACGGGATTGTCCATGGCTTCTTCCTCCCATCTTCATCTGTCTTATTGCACACTCCTTCTATCTCGGCTTGATCATGGCCTCGTTTAGCTGCCTCCTCACACCATGCATGAGGTCACGAGGCCGGGGATGGGATGCCAACATCGTGGGATGTGTTATTGGTTACAGTGGACTGGAGGACGGGGTGATGGGCATGGCGCTGGTGGCGACGGACGCGAGATTCGAGCAAGGGCGAGGGAGGGCATCGTCACGGACAACGGGAGCGGCGCATGAATGGGAGGCGGGGACTGCAGTGCATGAATGGGAGTACAAGAGGCAACGTGTGGTCGGTACCGCTGAGTGGAAGTGGGCAAAAGAGATGAAAGAAAGAGGAAGGATGAACAATCCGGCCATTCCCCATTTCTAGAGATTGAGAAAAAAAGCCTATAAACCTTGGAATGGCAAAACAACGAGGCAATGTTGTGGGTGTAACTTCAACAAATTGCCATCAACAAAGTGTCGTTTTGATGAAGTCACGTCTTGAAAGTGCACTTCTTTCGCGGGGGCTAGAATGCAGTGGTTTAGAGTTTGATTCGAGTGAACTCTGTTTAAAGAAAATAAGAAACTAAAATAATGACAATGTTATAAGAGCATCTGGCATGAAAAATCAAACTATTCAATCAAAACTGCATAAAAATATGAGCTCAAAAATAGAAAATTAAAAGTAGATATATAAATACTAAAGAGGAGAACTATAGCCGAGATGATATATTTGGTGCCATAAGGGGAAGTGGAAAGCGAAGAATCCATCTTGTGGATTTTTTTTAAATTTCTGAATACTAATGTGGAGGGAAATTGCCGTCGGTGGGGTCGTATAAACCGGGTCGAGCTTGGACATCAGGCCAGGCTCAGGCTTTATTTTTGAGCTCGGTAAAAAAAAACCGAGTCAGGCTTAGGCTTGGCATAAAAACAAAAACGTAGGGTAAATACGGGATTCGGGTTTCCGTGCCAAGCTTGGGCCTAATTTTTTAAAAAAATTGACAGGTCGGGTGGGGCTCGGGCCTGGCTAAAAAGCATAATTTTTTTTAAAAAATATTTCCCAATAAATCAACAAAAAGGAGAAAAGCTCCATGCCATCGAGTAGCGGCCAAATTACATCTTAATATCTTAATTAGATTTTTGATTGATTGATTATGGCGATGTAAATATTTCTTTTTAAAATCCAATAGATCACGTCTAATATAACTACAACTTAAGAAATTAAGAACATCGTGGGAGCTAACACTTTAGAGATGAAAAGACTTGAGAGTAAAATTTGGAGGTAGTAAGAAATAGAGATGTAGTATCTATTATATTATATGTTTATCTTCTTATTTGCCTATCTATGTTTTTAGAATGGAAATACTTTGATTTTTTTAGTTATTTTTTATCTAAAAAATGTGTTCAAATCTAAAAAAAGGTTGTATGTTGTATTCTCTTATTTGCCTATCTATGTTTTTAGAATGGGAATACTATGGTTATTTTAGATAATTTTTTATCTAAAAAATGTGTTCATATCTGGAAAAAAAAGGCTATAGGACTGTTTTGTTCGTAACCAGCACCTGCCATGCCAAAAAATTGGCACGCCATGATATTTGGTGATCGTTTGGTTGGTAGCCGTCGCTCGGCTTGCCCTGCCAAATTATTGGCTCGCCATCAAAAATTGTACGCGAGAGAGAGCGTTGGGCGAGGGCGCCAGAATCGGCCGCCCTCGCCTTCTTCGGCGCGCCAACACAAACAACCCCACTGACACAGGGACAGGCAACGACTAGTGACACAGGGACACGCAGCGACTAGTTAGCAGCGCAGCGATTCATTTTGCGTGATTTTATTTTCTCATTTTTGTATATATTTCAAACGGTGTCCAAATTTCATGAAACAAATTTAATAATTCATATAAAATCATAATCAACCCATTTTTATAATTTTTAAATTTTTTAATACTTTTTATAATTTAAAATTTTTAAATACCTTTTATATTTCAAACGGTGTCCAAATTGCATCAAACAAATTTTATAGTTCATATAAAATCATAATCAACTCTTTTTATATTTTTTAATTTTAAAATTTTTTATATTCAAAACGGTGTATAAATTGCATGAAACAAATTTTATAGTTCATATAGAATCGTAATCAACCCATTTTTCTACTAATTGGCACATTTCATTGACAACAAACCAAACAACTACAAATTCTCTTATTAGATTTGGCACGTTTTGTTGGCTACAATTCAAACGACCAAAATTTGCAAACAAATTGGTCATGCCCTGGAATGGCATGACCAATTAATTGGTATGGCCATCCAAGGTAACAAACCAAACAGCCCCACATATGAGTTGTATCCGGCCATGGTGATTGTGCCGACCATGCATAAATTTAGGTCGTTGATGCCCTGATTAAAAGCCTTGTCTGCAGGTTTCTTCGCAAGAACCAGTATCCAAATGCAGCCTGCGGCAGCCACACGTACGATGGAGTCCGCGATGGCGACTAATCACCAACTTAACATAGGTTAAACGGTAATAAAATTGGACATAGATAAAGTTTGACACACCAGCGAGTTTGCGCAGAGCGCCCGCACCGCGCGTGCGAGCCTCTGTGCGTCTCAGGCTCTTAGCTTAGCTTAGCTTCTAGTACAAACAGCAACACAAATTAACGGTTTTTAATTAACTGCAACAACACTTGCTGCATCGTGTGATGGATCGGGTGGCATGGTCTCCATTAACTGCAGCAGATCTGCATTTGCGTAGCTAGGCGTGGATGCGCGCCGGGTAGTGGTCGACGGAGTCGAGCCAGGGGGTGCGGGCGGGGCGGCGGACGCGGCGGACGGCGCGCCAGACGGCGCTGTTGCACTTGAAGCCGGAGCCGAAGGCGAGCTGCCAGACGCGGTCGCCGCGGCGGACGCGGCCCTTGGCCTCGAGGTAGGCGAGCTCGTACCAGATGCTGCTGCTGGAGGTGTTGCCGAAGCGGTGCAGCGCGGCGAGGGAGGCCTCCAGGTCGGCGTCCCGGAGGCCGAGGTTGCGCTGCAGGTGCTCCAGCACGTCGCGGCTGGCCGCGTGCATGCAGAAGTGCTCGAAGGCGCGCTTGAAGTCCGGGATGTAGGGCGCCGCCGCGGAGGAGCTCGCCGGCGGCGGCGCGGAGGCCTTGGACGGGAAGAGGTGGCGGAAGAGCACGCCGGCGAAGAAGAGCAGCTGCTCGGAGAAGGGGAGCACGAGGGGGCCGAGGGTGGTGATGTTGGTCTTGAGCGCGTGGCCGCCGACCTCCAGCAGGTCGCGGCTGATGGAGAGGCCCTTGATCCGCTGCTCGTCCTCCTCCTGGTACACGGAGCGGAAGCTGCGGTCGTCGGCGCCCTTGTGCGTGCGCACGATGTGCTCCAGCTGGTACTTGGCGCGGTGGAAGTCCCTGCGCCGGTTGGACAGCAGCACGGCGGCGCAGCCGGCGCGGAAGAAGGCGTTGGGGATGAGCATGGAGCGGCGGCGGCCGGCGTACCAGGTGAAGGAGACGGCCTCGGTGCTCACGACCACGGCGAGCCCGGCTCCGCTCGCCTGCAGCATGTCGCGGGCGAGGTCCAGCGCGATCACGCCGGCGCTGCACCCCATGCCGCCGAGGTTGTAGCTGAGGATGTTGCCGCGCATCTTGTAGTGGTTGACGATCATGGCGGAGAGGGAGGGGGTGGGGTTGAAGAGGCTGCAGTTCACCACCAGCACGCCCACGTCCTTGGGGCGGACTCGGCACTTGTCGAACAGCTCGTCCAGCGCCGCGAACATCGCCGCCGACGCCTCCGCGCGGCCCTCCTTCATGGTGGCGCAGTTGGTGCCCGGCTCGAACACGCACCGCGGCATGTACGACTCGTCGCCGATGCCCGACTTGCCCAGCAGCCGCGCCTGGAACGCCAGGCTCTCCTCGTCGAACTTCCCAGACTTGCGCGCCAGCTCCACGAACTCCGCCTTCGACACCTGCACCACCACCGTCCACGTCATCAGCATTCTCATTTCAAGACGGCTTAGGCTTATTTGACCAGAGGATAAATTCAGTTTTTAGCTAGAACTCTGTGATCTATTACAAAATATAGTACAAATGAAGCAGATCAACCGATATAAAAGCATTTGAAAGGTCGGCTTATTCGCTCGGCCAGCCAGACCACATGTTTGATGGTTCGTGATCAATCCATGCATGATGCATGCAACTATTCATCTCGACTCTGATGCAACCTACGCAAACATATCAAACCCAGCTTCGTTTGATACGTATTCGAGAATTTTAAGATGGGTTTAAAAGTAAATTAATTAAATAAAGATAAGTAAATAGACAAGTAAACTAGCGGAAACAAACCCTTGTTCAATTTCTTTTTCGTTGATACAGTTCCAAGCCGGGTTCCTGTGGCTGTGTGCATGGACGGATTTTTTTTCAGGGTTAGGCAAGAACGAACAAGCGCTCTGGATCATCCGTCGCATGCATGCAAGCTCCCCCGAAGACGGGCACGGTCAAAGACACAGGGATCGCGCGGCGTGCATGGCCACCGAGCTCTTCCCGCGCCGGGAAACGAGCTCCGCCTCCCGCCACCTCACACGCCGCGCCCATAAGACACCCCCCTCCCGTCTCCCCGCTCCCATACACTCGCTCGCTCGCGCCCGGCCGCCACCAACCCGTCGATCGATCGAGAGGCAGCTACTAGCTAGCTAGCGAGGCAGATCGAGCATGAGGCCGTCGCCGCTCGTGGCCGTCGTCCTGGCCGCCGCCGCCCTCGCCGGCGTCGCGCGCGCCGTCCAGGGCCCCGGCTTCGTCGTCACCGGCCGCGTCTACTGCGACCCCTGCCGCGCCGGCTTCGAGACCAACGTCTCCACCAGCATCCCCGGTACGTCCAGCTATGTGTGTATATATATAAAAAAGCGTGCTCATTAAGCTCGCCGGTGCTTGGATTAATGGCGCGCGGCGGCGCAGGGGCGACGGTGTCGGTGGAGTGCCGGCACTTCGGGGGCGGGGAGCTGCAAATGAAGGCGGAGGCGACGACGGACGAGTGGGGGTGGTACAAGCTGGAGGTGGACCAGGATCACCAGGACGAGATCTGCGAGGTGGTGCTGGCCAAGAGCACCGACCCGGAGTGCTCCGAGATCGAGCAGTTCCGCGACCGCTCCCGCGTCCCGCTCACCCGCAACAACGGCATCAAGCAGAACGGCGTCCGCTACGCCAACCCCATCGCCTTCTTCCGCAAGGAGCCCCTCAAGAACTGCGGCTTCATGCTCGAGCAGTACGACCTCAAGGACGCCTCCGAGACGCCATGATCACCTCCGAGCAGCCCTCTCTTGCTTGGCCCCCCTCGGCCGCCGGCCGGCACGGCCGTCAGGGGCGTGGGAAGCCGCCGGAGCGATGCGCGGTGCGTCCGCCGGCGCCGGAGAAGATGACCGCTGTTTTACGGAGTTCCGTTTTGTGCCCTGCGTGGGTAGGAATAATGGGCCTCTGCTGGGCCTGTATTTGCAGATGCTAATTCTTCTCTTTTTATTCCTCTTGCTTTCTCTTTCGGTTCTTTGATTACGTGTTGATCATTAGATGGGAGATGACTCCGTTGATCTTAATTTGTCCATAACAAGGGAACACACGATGTATACTTTCTTTCTTTGCGAGTTCGAGAAAGATGAAATCGAGGCATCAAGCTATGCCTGTGCAATAGTGATCTGTGTACTAGTTGTCTGCATTTCACAAGAATAATAATTCAAATAATAGTATTTTAGAAGAAAAAAAAGGGCATAAAGGGAATCCATGTTTGGGTATAGCTAAACATGGATCGGAGGGCGACCAGTAACTTATTGAGTGTTCCGTGATACGTGATCAATTCATGCACGATGCATGCAACCCATTTATATCTCGGCTCTCACGCAAGATCAGTTCCAAGAAGATCATAGCATATCACGTTGCCAAATCAAAACCGAAAGCTCTTTCAAGATCTTCTCCATGCATGTTTCCGTCACATCGATCATATCGAATCGCATCAATTCCCCATACCGTTCACCGTCGATCCAGCTCAGCTCAGATCGATCCTAATTAACGTGCATGAGAGTGACACGCATGCATCAATGCATGCAGCTGCGTATCACTCTACATCTACCGACCGATGAGGGTACACGACAGGAGTAATAACTAATAAGTGACAGATGTGCAAGTGTACGGGCATGATGCAGGTCGACTCGACGACCGTGCATGCATGCGTATTGGTGTGAGCCTGTGAGGCTAGCTAGCCACTATTATGGCTGGTGCATGCATTGATAGTCAGTGCGTGCCAAGCCGAGCGCCCAACCAACCTGGCCCCAACCGAAACCGTTAATTCTACCTGCTCCGGCCTCACAACAAACTTCCATTCATTTCAATGGAACCAACCAGACCTGCATGTTCCGGCCGGTCTTTTATGCGCTCTCGCAACGTACGTAATCTACAACTTAACACCATCGGTAATCTATGATACGTGTCTAATGGATAAACCATATGCAAGCACGATCACGCATGCATGCACGTACGATTGTGTAAGGCATCGACTCTAATCATATATATATAAGAGCTTATGTACATACAGCGTCTCATGATTAAGAGTAAAATGCATCGGCGGCCCTCGAACTTGGCAGGGGGTGTCATCCGGCCCCCGAACTTAGAAAATCAGCTATTCGGGTCCCTGAACTTGGCATGGGGTGTCATTCCGGTCTCCGAACTCAGAAACCAGCTATTCGAGCCCCTGAACTTGGCACGGGGTGTCATCCAAGTCCCTAAACTTGGCAGGGGGTGTCATCTAGGTCCCCAAACTCAAAAAATTTAGAAAAAATCATTAAAAATCCAAAAAATGAGAAAAACATATAAATTTTAGAAAGTCATTAAAACATTCAAAACAAGTATACAATATTTAGAAATATCATAAAAAAAAGAAAAAAATCTTATAAAACTATGGGAAGATCATGAAAATTAGGATAAATCTTATAAAAAAATTTTGAGTTTGGGGATCTGGATGACACCCTCTATCAAGTTGAGGGACCTGGGTGACACCCCGTGCCAAGTTCGAGGACCGAATAGTTGTTTCGAGTTCGGGGACCGGAATGACACCCCGTGCCAAGTTTAGGGACCTGGATGACACCCCGTGCCAAGTTCAGGGACCCGAATAGCTGGTTTTCTGAGTTCAGGGACCGGGATGACACCCCCTGCCAAGTTCGAGGGCCGCCGGTGCATTTTACTCCGTGATTAATTAGTGCATGTACATACTACTCCCACGAACCTATCAGAAGCACTATCCAAGGGATAATCACATGGAGGTATTTGTGCTTGTGGGCCCTTATTGTCAGTGTTTTGAGCAATTAATATCTGTATCAAGTTTCTGCAGCAGATGTAAATAGCCTCTGTCCTCTGAGTTCTGAGCTGGTACGATACTGCTGGCAGCTAGCTCAGTTCCTCAGGGCTGTCAACAATGACCGTATTAATGGATAGGACCGGGGCAAGTGCTGTAGATACATATATATATATATATATATATATATATATATATATATATATATATATACGATTGATCCAGATTTTTTACTTTGCTAATTAGGTGTGACACTTTTGAAGGATGTATGTGTGACATGAACACACTGGCATTCATGTACTAATAAAAACAGAGGTTTTTTTTAAAAAAACTGAGGCTCTCGAAAAGTGGCTCGGTTAAAAAATTAGTTTTGGGATTTTTTTCATAAGCACCACTATAAGTTCTATAAAATTGACCATAAAGTTCTATACGACGTAGTATAACTTATACGTACTATAACAGTAATAAATTTTCAATGCGTAAATTTTTATTTGGTTTAGGCTAAAAAGTGGGTTGCATTTACAGGTTCTTGACTAATTGCTCTAAGCAATACTATACTACTTCTGGTTTTAAACTTGTCGTTTTAAGTTTGTCTTAAGTCAAAGTTTTAAAATTTTATCTATAGATATCTTTTTAAACTATTTAGATTGTGTACATAAAAACCATATAAACCATATGTATAAATTCTTCTTTAAAAATACTCTCACAATATCATATTTTCGCTAATTTGGTAAATAAATTTTATTAGTAGTTGATGGTCAAAGTCTTATTTCGAAAACCGTGTTAAATGTTTAAAACAACAAGTATTTGGATTGAAGGGAGTACTATTCAGCAAATCTACATGTTCAAAGTTTCTCTTTTGTCTACAGGCATGCCCGAAGCCTGAGCAGCACGATTCATAGATGTCAAAGATTCTACCGTTATTACGTACAATCACTCTCGCGAGCTCTGAAACTACAACGATTTGAAGTACGGCGGCAGCATCTTAAGCCTGGAACCTAGAAAAAAATTTCGATATTTCCGGAGGATATGATTCGACATATACTGCGCAAAATTATATAAAAAGAAACGTCCAGTTCTAAACATTTTTCACAATATATATTTAATTAATTTTTTATATACATGAAAGTATGAAACGAAATGGGATCTATATATTTGTTTTGCTCGTGAGACTATGTTAGGTTTTGTGTCACCAAAAAAGACGAGACAGAGAGCAAGCAAGAAATGAGTAGAGCAACCGAGCAAGCATGCGAATTAACCAAGCAACTAATCTACTCTGGTAGTGGTAGATTAACGTAAGAAAGCACGTACGTACACGTAGTATATATAGTATAGTGATGGGACGGCGGGTCGATGGTGTAGATCGCTGGATGTGGGTACCTTGAGGTCGTCGGCGGGCTTGTAGCAGGCGAAGTCGATGAGGTAGACGGGCCTGGGCCTGGACATGATGTAGACGGAGATGGTGAAGGCGAGGACGGCGAGGAAGGCGAGCACGGTGGCGAGGTCGTAGGTGGCCTCGCCCCAGACCTTGCGCCAGAGCTCGTCGCGGCTGAGGCTGCCCACCTCGGCGCCGCAGACGAGCACGATGACCGGGATGGTGGCCAGGTACACGCCGTGGCTGAGCAGGTAGTGGTACCCCAGCCGCACGTACTTGAGGTTCACCGACTGCAGGAAGTCCGGCAGCCGCCGCCGCACCCGCACCGAGAACGTCGGCGACCCCGCGTCCGGCCCCGACGCCTCCACGCCGCGGTTCACGATCTCCGTCGACAGCAGCGCCTGCTCCCGCGCCATGGCTATCAATGTAGGTGTGATCTCGAGCTGGCTAGCTCAGGCCGGCAGCGACGAGGGTGAGGGGGAGTGAGAGGGCTCAGTGTTTAGATATAGGAGAGGAGGAATTGCAGGGTTGGGGAAGGAGATGGTTGGTGGGTGGGTAGTTGGGCGGCAGTTAATGCCATTAGAGCGCAAGCCGGCCAGGGAGAGAGTGAGGAGGAGGGGGGCATGGCGCGAGACATCGGCATGGCCTTCATGCATCGACCTTTGCAGCCATGCATGCCGATTGGATCATGCGAGCCGGATTTTTCCGTTGCGGTATGGACTATGGAGTTCCATGCATACTGGAACCAAGAAGCGCGCTTATGCGCGCTGTGCAGCTCTTTAGATTAACGTTTGTTTGCTAAAAACAAAACAACAATCTTATCAGGATGATGTTTAAATATTTGCGGTCGACATGAGTGCTAAAATTATAACCTGAGTCATCTTGCTGCGATTGAGGGGATTTATTACAGCAAAAGGATTGGTCATAGGTATGTCTCAGTGACATTAATATTCAACAAAGAGTAGAGTGGCTGGGTCTTTCCTCGGCTGTGTTTGTCTTTGCATTGTCTGCTAGTTTTCTTTGCAGTTGCTGATGTAGAGATGAGTTTTCTCTTGACCTGTTGCTTGTTCTGTGGATAGCCGTCATCAAGTGCTTTTCTGTTTGAAAGAACATATAATCATGTTATTTTGGTAGATTGATGTCGTAGTTTTTGTAATAGGAAAGTCTTAGTCTTTTTTTCTATTTGGCAGAAAATAACGTAAGAGATATGCATACTGCTTGTTTTTATTACTCGTAGCAAGTTCTTCGTTCTCTGGAGTAATGTGGTGCTGTAAAGGAAATGAATGGTCTTTGTAAGGTGTCATGTGTTGAGAAAACTAATATTTAGGATCAGGAAGGTTAGCCGCGGCATCAGCACGGCCAACAACGGGCGTACGGATATCTAGCAGAATAGAAAACATTAGACACCCACTGTGGCAGAGAGCAGCCAACGAATGCAAAAGGCAGGCAAATTTCTCATCTAAGCAGAAGCAGCAAAGATACAAAAGCATTCCAAGAAGAATAGAGGAAAAGAGCACTGGTTTACCGTATAGCTGGCGAGGACGGCGAGGCATAAGGAAAGCAAACCGAGAGGAGGCAACAGGGAAGTGAGGGGAATTTTTTAAGAAAGAAGGTTGCAGCAACGAACCGCAGGCAAGGGAGGCAGTAACCAGGAGCAAGGCCCACCACGACAGCCTGGGAAATGGCATGTGGAACGTAATTCTGACAAAACAATCGGTGTTATTAGAAACGATAAAAGGACCGCGATGGGAAAAACTGGAAAGGGGAAGGATACAATCGCAAACATACACAGGCCAGAAGAATCACCGGGGCAGGTCTACATGGGCGCGTGCAGAAAAAAGATAAAGCGCAGGGAGCCATCCAAAAATATACTAGGAGCATAGCAGGCTGGGGCAGCAGCGCCTGGCGGTCGACACACGGTGAGCCAGCGCAAGAAAGCAGGGGCAGGAAAAGCCGACACGTAAGGCAATTCTGACGTGCGTGCATAAGCCGGTAAGGAGCAGCTCGGTGGCATAGGATCAGCCATCCAGTAGGCCCATCCAACGACTGGCAAAACAGGCGTACGTGTGCACAACCAAGATGCAGAGAATAGGACCGCTATGCGGTATTAATAGGAAGAAAATTCGAGACCAAACGATATGCGTTAAGATTCGAACCGAGCTCCATGAGATAAATTTACAAAAACAACCCCAAATGTTTTTTAAAAATAGCTAAATCCTTCATTTTTTTCTCACCCTCATTGCTCCAACCAAGCCGACCGACGGCGACCACTGCCACGCCGCCACGTGACCATGGTAGAGGTCGCAGATGACAAGGCGTGCGGGTGATAGTTGGCTCGGCTCACAGCTTGGTGCGCAGTGCGCGGTTGGGCGCGGCAGCGGCTCCAATGCGCGCTCAACTGGTCGTAGGCGGGCTACCACGTGGCGGCACCGCTGGAGGAATCCTGACTTAGGCTAGGAGGAGAAGAGAGAATGAGAGGGTGAGGTGTGGAAGAACGGAACAATTACTCAAAAAATTAAATCTGAGGGAATTGTTTTGGCAAATTTGAACAAAGTTTTGTCAGTAATTATAAAATTTGAACTAAATTGGCTTGTACATATGACATAATCCTACCTTAGGTGGTTCTAACTGATCACTAGCCTGCCGTGAGTGTTTCCACCCATAGCCTGGTGTATGACTAGTAGGTTAAGTAACTCTTTCTCCGGGTTCTTGTTGTGCGTGTGTTTCTCGACGTAAGCCTCTTTGTAGCATAATTGAATTGAAGTGAAGATTGGGTATGCATGGTCGAAAAAGTAGAATGGGTCTAGGAAGTTTATTTAAAAGTAAAAAAAACAATGGTCTCTAATATTAAAAAGTTTAAGAGTTGAATGACCTCTAGGAAGTTTATTCTTAATTGTGGTCATTGATTCAACCATGAATAGTCATGCTCCACAAAGACAATGGCCAGCGGTAGTGAAGGGAGTATTTAGTAGGATCATATTGGAGCTAGGATCGGATTGACTTAGTGTGAATGCATGACCTGTGAAGCGTTTCTGATGATTCTTTTCCCCAGAGAAGTTCTTGGCTTCATGTTGGTCTCCTATGTTGTGCCATGCGCGATTTAGCCATCATTGCTGGCCATGCCGATCGATGGCTTCGGGTGTGTTGTAACGGATTATCTATTCAAGAATAGGGATTGACAGCGAGCTGATTACGGATAGGCTCTGCTTTGCAGCACGTCGAGTCACCTCTCATTGCTTCGCTTCAACTACTAACCACCTTCGCCGATGTTACCCTGATCAATCCGACTGATCGAAAACACTTCTCGAGTCATCTCACTGGGCGTTTCCGTTCGGTTGAGCTCCTCACCTTTTTTTATATCCCGTTTTTCTTAACTTATCTTATGTAACTTATCTACTGATTTAATTTATCACTTTGAGGTAGCCTTGAAAGTTCGATCTACTTTCTTTAACTTATTTTTGGTAGCTTTTAGACATTTTTTTTGATAAAAAATGATTTGCTTTAATTTAAATGTAGATAAGTAAATAGACCGATAAGTTAAATAAGTTTTTGTAAAGGGTCTTCACTGCTACACTCTATAAGCGACTCTGTGGAAGCGGCAATGTTTACATAAAAGATCTGGGAGCTGGACGATCTGATAGTGTCAAGAACCGCAACGCTTATACATGGAGAGAGCAACAGCTTGACCCGTGTCAACAAAGGACTAACAACTGTGCTAGCAATATCATTTATTCATGGAAAAGAAATGCACAGTTGGGAGTAGGCCTGAAAACATCGCTCCAAAACTCACTTTCTCTCCCTCAAATCTTGTATTTTGTTTTCAGGCACTATCAAGAGGATGACAACGATTTAATTGCAACAAAAACGAGTGAACAGGATGCCTTTTTTTTGCTGATCTAGTGAATAAATGGATAGAGCTTAGCTCCGATTCTGATCTATATATTGTCGGTAAGTTAGTAATTGATCTATATCTTCTTTTTTCTCTTTCGTATAAGTAAAATGCTGAGTTGACATTCTTATAACTAGTTGATTAAGCATCTTTGAAGATGCTTTTAGAAAAAAGTTTTCACTTAATTCTTTGTTAAATATGCGTATTGATTAGATCAGTTGTTTAGTCAAGTCGGTTGAAAATATACTCACAATTGTCTACAAGGTGATAGGTCCACATGTGCAGTCTTAATGATGATTTTTTTTTTTTTGAGAACAGAGAAAGTTTCATTAAGCTGAAAGATTAGTACACTGATGTAACATCCCAAATTTTCAAAACCAAATTTGGCACGTTAATAATTTCATTAAAATGCATAATTAAAATATTAAACTATTTAAGTGTTGAAAAACATCATGGCATCATCATTGCATGTAACCGTTTTGAAAATGGGTTGGGTCATTAATTTTTAAAGGTATAAATATTTTCATTGGGTGCATTTAGAAGCTTTCAAACCCATGTGAATTTGTCAAAATCTATTTAATATTTGACCTTTGAATAATTATTTAGAAAGAAGAAAAGAGAAAAACAAAATTGGAAAAATTAGAAAACTTCTCTCTCTCACCTTTTCTCTCTGCTCTCTTCTCTCCCTCTGCACCGCAAGCTTATCGCTTCGTAACTCAGCTGTCGTTTGCGAGTTACTCCCTGCAACTCCCGCGTGCGTCGTTGGCTCACCAAAGACCACGCCACGACCTTCTCTCGCTGCCACGCTAAGCGCCCTGACCTCGCCGTCTTGTCGCCGCTGCTATTGTGCAATAGCGCCTGTCTTTCGTTGCCTCCGCGCGCTGTGCCATCCGTCGGAGTAAAGTCCGACGCTCGCCGTGCCCTCCTCAGCTATAAAGTGGAGCTCTGTGCTCCTACCTCTCCTTGCTCAGTGCCTTGCCGTGCCCGTGCTTCTTCTCGTGTTGAAGGAACCCGAAGCATCACCAAGTCAAGAAGGAAGTCGCCGCCGTAGCGCTCAGCTCGCCGTCTCCTGGGTAAGCTTCTGCTCATCTCTAGCTGCGCAAGAGCTTGGGAAGATGATCCCGGAGGGGCCGTAGTCTTCCCTGCGTGTGCCATGTCGAGTTAGAGCTCCCATGGAAGCCATGCGAGCTAGTTAGAACGTGTACTGTAGCTATGTATAAAAATACGTACGTCGTGCGCAGACGGCGGATCAGCAGCCATAGGGTCCTTTGGAGGCGCTGAGTCGAGAGGAATCCATTTTTGCAGTCGGTTTGGCGAACGGAGGTCGCCACAGCCGGCTAGCCGAGCTCCAGTTAGCTCCAATGGCGTGTGTGCTGTGCGTGCTGTGTGCATGCATATGGCTAGCTAGAGGTAGAAGAAGAAGTGCTTTGAGATTAGTGCTTTTGTGTGTGGCTCTGATGAGTGGAAACGTATTCGAGCAGAATACGCTTTCCAGAGTTCAAAGCGCACATATAAATATAATCCAAAATTTAATAACTCTCTATTAATATTAATACCTATAAAAATAAAAATTAAGCTAATCATTTTTCATTAACTAGCAAATAATGAATGATTTTCAAAAACCTTAGAAAATAACAAATATATTATTTGGATGCATACACTTGATTTAATAAAAATATAAAATAGTTGTGCATGCATCACATTTCCATGCATATTTATTTCGTGCATGATTTTTAAAAAAACAAAAATCATATATAAATGTTTCCCTGTTTGATGGATGTTTATATTATGTTGTATGTGTTGTCCGCGTGGTTAGACCCGTCCATCGTCGCCGGTTGCTCCTACCCGTCATCTGACCAAGGCAAGTCCCCTTTGATCATATTGTGAAGCCATTTTCGGTTATTTAGAAAATGTTTATTAGACTTGAAAAGATGCATGCTAGTTTAAAAGATAAATGCCGTATTTGCTAGAATTAGTTATTATGCCGAATAGAAAAGGTAAGAAAAATGGTAGGATTAAACCTAAGGCTAAACTACGAATTGCTCATATTTATATACTTGTTGAGGTAGGATAAATGCTTAAAATTATTTATGCGGAATGATTCAATCATTTATGTGAACTGAGAATATTGTTGAGAAATGTTTGGGAAAGGATGATTTAAAGATAGCGCATCAAGGGTGATGCTTAATAGGAAATGATTTTCCTCTTATCCCAAAATCTTTCCGACTAGGGAGATATTTTGTCAGTTGGTGCAGTATGGCACCGGTTTGAAAATCGGGCTAAAATATAAATTCTCCCCTAGTCTAAGGACTGCTCATCCTATAATCCTATGAACTGAGCCATTACAGTACGACCTCGAGCCCCGGTATGGGACGGGCCCGATTGTCGGCCCTCGTGGTTGATGGTCTTGTGGCGAAACATCGTGCAGGTGCGTAGCCTCTCGAGGGTAAAGCGTACCCACTCTGCAGAGTTAAAAGCTGTCATGATAGCCGTGCTTTCATGTTATGGTAGCCAAGGGACTGATTATATGGTAGCTCCTTCATTTTAAAACCAATTTAGAAAAGGGTTTTGAACAAATGATTTGAGATGAGTAAGGTTTGAGAAGGATTTCGTTTGAGCTAGGGGCCACCGGTGATATTCGAAATGGGTAACGGCCTATCGGAAAGTGTCATGCGGAATGGACCTAGCCGGTTTTGAGAAAAGAAAAGAAGAAAGGATTTTGTTCTTGCTATGGCACTTTGAGGCCAAGTGGCGAGAACCGTTTGAGAAAAGCCCAAAGAAAATATGGAGATTCAATGTTTCTAAATCGCTTTGTCAAAACTAGGCTAATAAGCGCAATTTCATAAAACGCCCAAGCCATCCATTTGTACTAAACCCCATCGGCATATATCCTCGACTTCTTTGAGTACCTTTGTACTCACCCCTATTTCTCCTTCCCTCTTCCAAAATTTTCAACAGTCGAGGAGGCTCCCTACGACTCGCCATCCGAGGAGGACCCGGACTTCGAGGAGGAGGAGGACTTCGAGGACGAAGAGTAGGGTTGTGTCCTGCCTGCCGCTTCGCCTGTGGAATAGTCTAGCTGCTAGAATAAATCGTGCCATGTTAGGCTCTGCGTTACCGTGTGTAACGCTGTATCTTAACTGCGTGTCGTGCTTGATGTATTAAATTGTGACTTCCTGTGGGACGCTTAGTCCCCTATGTTGTAATAATGTAACTCGAAGGCAATGTACCATTATTGTTGTTAAATTGTGTGTGCTAGCCATGATCTTCTGGGACTAGTACTGTATGCACAATTAGGATTGATCAATTAGACCGGGTTCTGACAAAAGTGGTATCAGAGCCGACTGGCTTTAGGACGTAGCCCTAGAATTAGAGACCATATAATTTATAAAGAAAATAATTGTTAAATAAATTCATAATCTTCGCAATCCAATTTTTGCTGATAATCTTTTGGAAATTGTAGATGCCGTCTTTCGCGTCTGCCCTTGGACTTGGCTACGGAGGTTTCGTGCGCCAGCTGTTGCTGATGCTGAGCGCGCTTGGTTTTGGTGACCCTATGTATCATGGGGCCACTACTTTCGCATAAAGGACCTTTTCTTTGGGTGGTGTCGTCCTTGTCTTTCTTCTGCAGTCCACCGCCTACTCGTGGACCGTTCCGCTACTCTGCCAATCGCGTTAATTGCTCAGACGCCATCCAAGACGTGTCCAGACTTGCTTTACATCGACTCCGCAGTCTGTTCACGCGTGAGCTGCATGTCTCCCCGCTTCGCTACTTTCCTCTCGTCGCTTAACGAGCTGTTCAGCCATGCTCGTGCGGCCGAGGTGAGCGACCAGACGGTGTACCACCTTGCCGAGCTCGTCCAATCCACGGACGACAGCGTACACCATCGCCTTGCGGGAGTTGAACTCATCTATGACACCAACCGCCACCGGAGCAAGCCAAGAAGGAGAGCGCGAACTTAAAAAGCGTGACTCTTTCCACTTGGTGGAGAAGGTCCAACCGCAAAAGAATCCGTCGGTTGGTTCGCGAGAACCAGCGTCTCCGTGGAATGCCGCTTCTTCCTCCGGGACTCACTCTCTGCTGCGCCGACCTCGCGCCCAGAAGAAGGAGGTCGGGACAAGCCCGCGTCCCGCCTAAGGATCCTGGCGATCTTCCTTGTGTTCCTTGAGCTCACCCCCAAGGATCTCAAGTTGGATCTGGGTCCTTCCGGAGTGAGAGCTCCGCCTCCCACTCTTGTCGAGCTCCAAGGCATACCGTTGATGGTTCGATCACCACCGTCTGGTTGGCACCCCGCTGTGGATGCCGACGATGATGATGATGACGGGGAAGACCCCGTGGAGTTGGTCTCCGGGTCCGATTGCGACCAGGACTAGCTCGTAGCCCCCTGTATCCTTTGTTGGGTCGTTGTCACCCTTTTCTTTTCTTTTCTTTTCTTTTTCTTTTGCTTTGGGTCTTGTCCGCCGCTTTGCCGTGCTTTGCCGCCGGTCCCCCCCCACTTCAAATATTCGGCCGCCTCTGTAAGAGGGCCGTCCCGCCGCATGATTCGCCGCCTACTGCTTGCTTTTGCCGTCCCACCATGATTCGCCAGCGCCACCGCTTTGCCGCTGCGTTGCCGCGCTTGCTGCTTGCTTTGCCGCCAGTCGGTCTTGTCGCCTACTTTGTCTTTGCCGCCCGCCGTGCCCCGCTTCTCCGGCCCGCGATGAGGAGAAGGTCGGAGATTCGCTCATGAGTCCTCCTCCTCACGTTCTGCGAGCCCTCGCCGCTCGGTGAGCCCTCGCCGTTCTCGAGTCCTCCTCACGCGCTCAAGTCCTCGTCGTTCCCGAGTCCTCGCCCTCGGCCGAGCCGAAGCGAGTTCCGTCTCTTCCTCGAGGAGATGAGGCATTTTCCTCTCGGATCACCGTGGTAGCCATCCTACTCGGTTGGTGCTTACGGTGGGCCTTGTGGATCAATCCTATTAGCCGTCCCGGCGTATGTCCGTTAACCCGTAGATAGTTAGCTCGTGATTTGGGCCGACGTGCAGGTTTGTGGTATTGCGCCTGTTTGTACCCTAAAATTGTTATGTTATGAATATGAATGTGCATTGTGCCAAATTGCATATTTAAAACCATGTTTTGGATGAAAACGTAATTCCTCCTTATGCTTATCTCGTTCCTCTCCTACCTATCGGATGGTGATTGCTCGAGTGGTGGAAGAAGGGATGTTGCCGGGCCGAGGTCATGGAAGTGCCCCGAGCCGAGCAAGTGCTTCGCACCAACCTCGTGAGCAAGATCGCTCGATTCGCATGGATCAACATTCATTGGAGGACCTCCTCTGTTCTTGTTCCTCCTTGACTCCTCGCCAAATCTTCCACCAAATTCCCAACCAAGATCCCAACCATCCCACCACGAAAACTCTCTCGAACATCAAGCCGATTCCAACCACCATCTTCCACCACCACCTCTGAAGAACCTACCACCCGAGAAATCATGCAAATGCAACACCGATGATCCGCGACTTGATTCAAGAGCGGAATCATCCTCCTGCCCCACTCCTCTCTCCCGCTCATACACCAGCTCCACCTCCCTATCGTTCCGTATCAATGACTTCCTTAGGGCCAATCCCCTAAGTATCTTTGGCTCTGCCGACTCTCTGAAGCAATGGATTGGTTAAAGGAGATCGAGAAAAGCTCATCATGTTCCAATGTGGTGAGGTTGAGAGTGTTCACTTCATAACACATCACTCACCGGAGTTCTTCTTTGCTTGGTGGGACACGTTCGTGAAGCCCATGATAACCACGATGCTATCGAATGGGCTGAGTTCGTTGAGGCATTTGAAGAGAACTATGTTCCGACAGGTGTTAAAGAGGCTAAAAGAATTGAATTCCACTCCCTCGTGCAAGGAAGCATGACCTGCAGGAGTACCTCACCAAATTCACACTCTTGGCTCGATATGTTCCAAGGGGCGTGAGGAGCGATCTTGATAAGATATATTTCTTTAAGAAAGGCATGGACCACGAGATCGTGCCTTGATTGACTCCTCTGAATTCCCCACTTTTAAGCAAATGTTTGCCCGGCGGTTAAACAAGAGGAAAACCGTCGCCGATGCTTCGGTCGCCGAAAGAAGAAGAGGGCCCATGAGGATAGCCATTCCTCTGGAAGTTCTCGTTCAAGATCAAGCGTTCTCGTGATCGTGTGCATGCTATCCTCCTCGCCTCGCTTTTCGGTGGGTCGATCGCGACCGCTCCTCTACCACCTCCACCGATTCGCACCCAAGTCTCCACTCCTCAAAAGAAAGATATCTCCACCATAAAGTGCTTTGCTTGCCGCCAGGTTGGGTCACTATGCCACTCGTGTCCCAATAAGAATCTTGAGCCTCAAGGAAGCTTCTTTGCTCGCGACTCATCTTCAGGATGGGTCGCGGGAACTTCCAACCTGCAAGATCTGCTCCTGCTGTTGGACGTGGGCGTGTGAACCACGTCACTGCTGAGGACGCCCATGCCGATCCCAATGTGGTGATGGGTAAGTTTTTCATAAGCGCGATGCCTGCTACTGCTCTTTTCGATTCTGGTGCAACGCATTCATTCATCTCAGCATCTTTTGTCAAAAATCATGAGTTGAAAACTGATGCACTGAAGAATCCAATGCTAATTAAATCCCCGGGAAAAATCATGAGGTCCACTTTGATGTGCCCCGGGGTTAAGCTAAAAATTCAAGACACCGAGTTCTTGGCAGACTTGGTGGTTATAAACTCAAGAGGAATTGAAGTGATTCTGGGTATGGATTGGTTAACCAAAAATAAAGGTCAAATAGACTGTGCCACCAAAACAGTAAAATTAATTAATAGTGTTGGACAGGAGGTCCAATTCATCGCAAATTCTTTCCCCTCTGATCTAATCACCCTTAATAAGTTGGAGGCCTCTTCCCTGAAAACCATAGCTGTGGTAAAGGATTTCCCCGATGTGTTCCCGGACGAGCTGCCTGGAATGCCCCCTGATCGGGAAATTGAATTTGTGATAAATCTGGTTCCTGGCACTGGTCCTATCTCCCAAAGACCTTATCGCCTATCTGCCAATCTAATGGCTGAATTGAAGAAACAAATTGAAGAATTGCAAGAAAAAGGATTTATCCGACCAAGTGTTTCCCCTTGGGGAGCACCCGTGATCTTCGTCAAAAAGAAAGACGGATCTCTCCGCATGTGCATAGATTATCGATCTCTAAATGAAGTAACAATTAAGAATAAATACCCTCTTCCCAGAATTGATGATCTGTTTGATCAAATGAAAGGAGCTTGTATCTTCTCAAAAATCGACCTGAGGTCTGGTTACCACCAAATAAAAATTAAAGATACCGACATTCCGAAAACAGCTTTCACCACAAGATATGGCCTCTATGAGTTCACGGTGATGTCATTTGGTCTGACCAACGCTTCGCCATATTTCATGAATCTAATGAATAAAGTGTTCATGGATTTTCTGGACAAGTTTGTGGTGGTATTCATCGATGATATTCTAATTTTTTCTAAATCGGAAGAGGAGCATGAAATTCATCTTAGAAAGGTTCTGGAGAGGTTAAGAGAAAATCAGTTGTATGCCAAGCTGAGCAAGTGCGAGTTCTGGATGAAGGAAGTGATATTCCTTGGTCATGTGATATCAGCCGGAGGTGTTGCAGTGGACCCGGAAAAAGTCACCGCGGTTGTTGAGTGGAAACAACCGAAATCTGTGAAGCAAGTGAGAAGTTTTCTTGGATTGGCGGGATATTACCGTCGGTTCATTGAAAATTTTTCAAAAATCTCTCGTCCTTTGACAAATCTTCTTAAAAAGGAAAATAAATTTGAGTGGAATGATAAGTGTGAAGCTAGTTTTCAAGAGTTGAAAAGGCTATTAACTTCCGCTCCGGTGTTAATCCTGCCTGATGTCCATAAGGATTTTGAGGTATTTTGCGATGCATCTAGGCAAGGCCTAGGTTGCGTGCTGATGCAAGAAAGGAGAGTTGTTGCTTACGCATCAAGACAACTGAAACCTCATGAGCAGAATTATCCCACTCATGATCTTGAGCTTGCCGCTGTGGTTCACGCTCTCAAAATCTGGAGACACTATCTAATTGGCAATAGAACCGAAATATTCACCGATCATAAAAGTCTCAAATATATATTCACTCAACCTGATCTCAATCTAAGACAAAGAAGATGGTTGGAATTAATCAAGGACTATGATGTGGGAATCCATTATCATCCTGGCAAGGCCAATGTGGTGGCCGATGCCTTAAGCCGGCGTTCCAGTTGCAATCATCTCATGCTTAAAGAAGATCAACCTGAGTTATACAAAGAATTATCTGACCTCAACTTGGAAATGGTTGAGGTAGGCCAAATAAATATGCTTGAATTACAACCCACCTTAATGAATCAAATTAAAGAAGCGCAGAAAGGTGATGATGAAGTTCTTGAAATTAAAGAGAAGCTTAAAAAGAATAAGGCACCAGATTTTTCCATGGATGAAGAAGGAGTACTCTGGTTTAAAAAGAGAATCTTCGTACCAAACAATAAATCTCTTAAAGAAGTCATCCTAAAAGAAGCCCATGAAAGCCAATTTCTATCCATCCTGGAAGTACCAAGATGTATGCTGATCTGAAAACCACTTATTGGTGGACGGAATGAAAAGAGATATTGCCGAGTATGTCGCTCTCTGCGACATCTGCCAAAGAGTGAAGGCCGAGCATCAAAGGCTCATTGGGTCATTGTAACCGCTCAAGGTTCCTGAATGGAAGTGGGAAGAAGTGGGGATGGACTTCATTGTCGGGTTACCTAAAACTCAATCCGGCTATGACTCCATCTGGGTAATCGTCGATCGTCTCACTAAAGTTGCACACTTCATCCCTGTCCGAACCACCTACACCGGAAGCAAGTTGGCCGAGCTGTACATGAGCAAAATAGTCTGTCTACATGGGGTGCCAAAGAAGATTGTCTCTGACCGAGGTACCCAATTCACCTCCAAATTCTGGGACAAGCTCCATGAGTCGCTTGGTACCCATCTGAATTTCAGTACTGCCTTTCACCCTCAGACTGATGGCCAGACTGAAAGAGTTAACCAAATACTTGAGGATATGTTGAGGGCAAGTGCCCTAGCCAACCCCACAAGTGGGATAAGCAATTGCCATATCTGAGTTTTCCTACAATAACATCACCGATCAAGCATCCAAATGACACCCTATGAAGCATTGTATGGAAGAAAGTGTCGTACACCTCTGTACTGGCAAGAAACTGGTGAGACAAAGGTATTTGGTTTGGATATCTTGCAAGAGGCCGAAAAGCAAGTGAAGTTAATCCAAGAAAAGCTGAAGGCAGCCCAGTCTAGGCAAAAAAAAGTTACGCCGACAATCGCCGGCGTGATCTAAAATTTGCCAAGGGTGATTTCGTGTATCTGCGGGTTTCTCCTCTCAAAGGCATGCGCAGATTCCGTGTGAGTGGAAAGTTAGCTCCAAGATATATTGGTCCTTTCCAAATTTTAGCCCGAAGGGGTGAGGTGGCATACCAGTTGGAACTGCCTGAGTATCTGTCCGATGTGCACAATGTGTTCCATGTCTCTCAATTAAAGAAATGTCTCCGTGTGCCCGAGGAGCAGTTGCCATTGGACAAAGCAGACCTACAACCTGACTTGACACTTAAAGAATATCCGGTCAAGATTTTGGATGTGGCTATGCGCAAAACCCGGAGAAAAATGTTTCGGTTTTGCCGTGTTCAGTGGAGTAACCACTCTGAGGCAGAAGCCACTTGGGAGCGTGAAGAGGATCTTCGCGCCGAGTTCCCGGAATTATTTCCCGAAGAATCCGAATCTCGAGGACGAGATTCTCCTTAAGGGGGGAAGGTTTGTAACATCCCAAATTTTCAAAACCAAATTTGGCACGTTAATAATTTCATTAAAATGCATAATTAAAATATTAAACTATTTAAGTGTTGAAAAACATCATGGCATCATCATTGCATGTAACCGTTTTGAAAATGGGTTGGGTCATTAATTTTTAAAGGTATAAATATTTTCATTGGGTGCATTTAGAAGCTTTCAAACCCATGTGAATTTGTCAAAATCTATTTAATATTTGACCTTTGAATAATTATTTAGAAAGAAGAAAAGAGAAAAACAAAATTGGAAAAATTAGAAAACTTCTCTCTCTCACCTTTTCTCTCGCTCTCTTCTCTCCCTCTGCACCGCAAGCTTATCGCTTCGTAACTCAGCTGTCGTTTGCGAGTTACTCCCTGCAACTCCCGCGTGCGTCGTTGGCTCACCAAAGACCACGCCACGACCTTCTCTCGCTGCCACGCTAAAGCGCCCGACCTCGCCGTCTTGTCGCCACTGCTATTGTGCAATAGCGCTGTCTTTCGTTGCCTCCATGTATGTGCCATCCGTCGGAGTAAAGTCCGGCGCTTCGCCGTGCCCTCCTCAGCTATAAAGTGGAGCTCGTGCTCCTACCTCTCCTTGCTCGGTGCCTTGCCGTGCCGTGCTTCTTCTCGTGTTGAAGGAACCCGAAGCATCACCAAGTCAAGAAGGAAGTCGCCGCCAGTAGCGCTCATTCGCCGTCTCTGGGTAAGCTTCGCTCATCTCTAGCTGCGCAAGAGCTTGGGAAGATGATCCCGGAGGGCCGTAGTCTTCCTGCGTGTGCCATGTCGAGTTAGAGCTCCCATGGAAGCCATGCGAGCTAGTTAGAACGTGTCTTGTAGCTATGTATAAAAATACGTCGTCGTGCGCAGACGGCGGATCAGCGACCATAGGGTCCTTTGGGCGCCGAGTCGAGAGAATCCATTTTTGCGATCGGTTTGGCGAGCGGAGGTCGCCACAACCGGCTAGCCGAGCTCGATTAGCTCCAATGGCGTGTGTCTTTGTGCGTCTTTGTGTGCATGCATATGGCTAGCTAGAGGTAGAAGAAGAAGTGCTTTGAGATTAGTGCTTTTGTGTGTGGCTCGATGAGTGGAAGCGTATTCGAGCGAAATCGCTTTCCGAGTTCAAAGCGCACATATAAATATAATCCAAAATTTAATAACTCTCTATTAATATTAATACCTATAAAAATAAAAATTAAGCTAATCATTTTTCATTAACTAGCAAATAATGAATGATTTTCAAAAACCTTAGAAAATAACAAATATATTATTTGGATGCATACACTTGATTTAATAAAATATAAAATAGTTGTGCATGCATCACATTTCCATGCATATTTATTTCGTGCATGATTTTTAAAAAAAAAACAAAAATCATATATAAATGTTTCCCTGTTTGATGGATGTTTATATTATGTTGTATGTGTTGTCCGCGTGGTTAGACCCGTCCATCGTCAGCCGGTTGCTCCTACCGATCATCGACCAAGGCAAGTCCCTTTGATCATATTGTGAAGCCATTTTCGGTTATTTAGAAAATGTTTATTAGACTTGAAAAGATGCATGCTAGTTTAAAAGATAAATGCCGTATTTGCTAGAATTAGTTATTATGCGAATAGAAAAGGTAAGAAAAATGGTAGGATTAAACCTAAGGCTAAACTACTGAATTGCTCATATTTATATACTTGTTGAGGTAGGATAAATGCTTAAAATTATTTATGCGGAATGATTCAATCATTTATGTGAACTGAGAATATTGTTGAGAAATGTTTGGGAAAGGATGATTTAAAGATAGCGCATCAAGGGTGATGCTTAATAGGAAATGATTTTCCTCTTATCCCAAAATCTTTCCGACTAGGGAGATATTTTGTCAGTTGGTGCAGTATGGCACCGGTTTGAAAATCGGGCTAAAATATAAATTCTCCCCTAGTCTAAGGACTGCTCATCCTATAATCCTATGAATCGAGCCATTCTGATCGACCTCGAGCCCGGTATGGGACGGGCCCGATTGTCGGCCCTCGTGGTTGATGGTCTTGTGGCGAAACATCGTCTGGGTGCGTAGCCTCTCGAGGGTAAAGCGTACCCACTCTGCAGAGTTAAAACTGTCATGATAGCCGTGCTCACGGTTATGAGCGCCAAGGACTGATTATATGGTAGCTCCTTCATTTTAAAACCAATTTAGAAAAGGGTTTTGAACAAATGATTTGAGATGAGTAAGGTTTGAGAAGGATTTCGTTTGAGCTAGGGGCCACCGGTGATATTCGAAATGGGTAACGGCCTATCGGAAAGTGTCGCTGGAATGGACCTAGCGGTTTTGAGAAAAGAAAAGAAGAAAGGATTTTGTTCTTGCTATGGCACTGAGGCCAAGTGGCGAGAACCGTTTGAGAAAAGCCCAAAGAAAATATGGAGATTCAATGTTTCTAAATCGCTTTGTCAAAACTAGGCTAATAACGCAATTTCCATAAAACGCCCAAGCCATCCATTTGTACTAAACCCCATCAAGATATATCCTCGACTTCTTGAGTACCTTTGTACTCACCCCTATTTCTCCTTCCCTCTTCCAAAATTTTCAACAATCGAGAAGCGCCTCGACTCGCCATCCGAGGAGGACCCGGACTTCGAGGAGGAGGAGGACTTCGAGGACGAAGAGTAGGGTTGTGTCACCCTGCCGCCGCGCTGTGGAATAGTCTAGTGCTAGAATAAATCGTGCCATGTTAGGCTCTGCGTTACCGTGTGTGTGCTGTATCTTAACTGCGTGCGTGCTTGATGTATTAAATCAGGACTTCTGTGGGGCGCTTAGTCCCCTATGTTGTAATAATGTAACTCGAAGGCAATGTACCATTATTGTTGTTAAATTGTGTGTGCTAGCCATGATCTTCTGGGACTAGTACTGTATGCACAATTAGGATTCGGTCAATTAGACCGGGTTCTGACAACTGATCAACTAGAGCACTATGCATTACATCGTCATTACTAGTAGCCTGGTCGGTCCAACAAAAAGGAATATTAAAAAGCTGCAGACTTTCCCGTAGTTTTCTTGGCAAAAGGGAGAGGCGCTGCTTCACCCAAGCTCCTGTCAAAGCAAACTTAGCTCCCCACTGTGCAACAAGGGCCTTGTTTGTTTCAGATTAATGTAGCGTTGCGTTTTACTGTAGCAAATTTGTGATCCCCTCAAAATACGTCTTAACGAGTTTAAAAAATTATGAAAAAAAATATTTTACAAACTTTAAGAAGTACTATTTAAAACCCCACAAGAATGACTACAAAACATTACATCATTTGGCTTATACAAAAATAACAAATTTTCATTTAATTTAATTTAATTTAATTTAATCCGAAACAAACAAGGCCAAGATGAGCACACCTATTACTCTCTCTCCGGTGATGAATAAGTTGGGCATGACTCCTCTCCTTCCATTTCTTCCTTATGGCTGCAGTCAGCAAAGCAAGATCAGATCTATCCATTTCAGGTGAATTTATCCTGCCAACCAGATTGCAGCAATCTGTCCAAAAAGAGGTAACTTTCCTATCCATTTGAGATGTGAAACTGATCGCTTCATCGAATGCAGCCATTTCAGCTTCCTCTGGGTGTAATCTGAGCCCAAGGTCCATCACCTTGACAGCATGGATTTGACTCTGCTGGTCCCGAATAACCACACCAGCAAAAGCTTTGTGGGAGGAGTGATCAAATGTTGCATCAAACAAACATTGAAGCTCGGAAAGGTGATGTTCTTCTTGCCGATCTGCCCCTTTTTTTTGTACATTAGACCGCAACTGTGGCCTAGATTGGTTGAACAACTTAAGATCCTCAAATGCTTTACGCATTTTGAACACCATCCCTAGGACTGAATCAGGGGATTTATGGAAATAAACCTCATTCCTTCTTTGCCACAGCTGGGAAAAGCTAAGAACTAATGCAGCAAAAGAAGGAGGATCAGCCGTATTTACAAGATCCAGTAACCACACGGATAATCCCACCTTTAGATCCTCTGTCCACCTAGGTATCTGAATGGAAGTGCTGTAACGATCCACATCTTCCCAAAACATAAAAGCTATAGGACACTGAAAAAAGATGTGTTCAGCTGACTCGTACTGGCCACAAGAAAGACAACGTGGGTATGAACTGATCTTCCTCCTTTCCAAATTCCTCCCTATTGGAAGATTTTGCAGGCAGATACGCCAAGTAAAAAGGCGCAATCTATTGGGTAATGGTAATTTCCAAATAAGCTTCCAAGATTTATTAAGAACTTTAGTTGGTTCTTTGAGTTGCATGGCAATTTGGTCTTCTAGCTTCGATTGATTTTCCTGTTAATAAAGTAGCGATTTCATTTGTATAGTTACCATGAGCGAGATGAATCCACGCGAACATCGAGACATAGGAGTAGGTGGTAGTCGATATCTAGGATTGCCCTTGCATCTCTGGCGAAACAATGAGTGGACCAAGTTCCTATCCCAAAAACCGCCACTTGATCAATAAGATCTGAAACCATGAAGTTTAAAGGACCTGAACCCAAAGGCCTGGAAACAACCTCCCTTGGAATCCACCTATCTCTCCATGCTCGAACACTAGCCCCATCTCCAATTCGCCAAGCCAATCCGGTCGATAATAGCTCACGACCAAAACAAATATTTTCCAAGTTCTTTGAAGCATTATGTGGCACGGAAGCCTGTAGGAAATCTGATGAAGGAAAATATCTTGCTTTAAGAACCTTTGCACATAAGGACTGAGGATATAACAGTAGTCGCCATCCTTGTTTAGCCAGCATAGCTTGATTAAAAGCCACAATATCTTTGAATCCTAGGCCCTCCTCTTCCTTTGGTCTTTTCAATTTTTCCCAAGCCGTCCAGTGGATACAAGAGCCAGATGAGCCCTTCCCCCACCAGAAGTTGGCCATTGCACTCTCAATTTGCTTACAAATTTTAGCTGGAACACGAAGGCAACTCATAATATAAGTTGGAATGGCTTGGATTACTGATTTCAATAAAATGTCTTTCCCTGCCCTAGACAAGTATCTCTCATTCCAAACTTTCATTCGTTTCCTGATTCTTTCAAGCAGTGGCTGAAAAACACCTTCTTTCCTACACCCAATAATAGTCGGCATGCCCAAGTACGATTCATTTTGGGCTTCTCTATCAATATGGATAGAGTCCCTTATCAACTCCCTTGATTGTGCCGAGGTATTAGCGGGCAGGAAAAAACTGGATTTCTGCCTATTAATCCTTTGCCCCGATCCATTTGCAAAGACCTCAAAAACCTCATCTAAGGCTTTCAAACCTTTATTATCTGCTTCCAGGAAGACAATGGAATCATCAGCAAATAGCAAGTGGCTAACTTCTACCCCTTCCTTGCCAAACTTGATCCCTTTCAACTCTTTATTGAATTGCTTGTTTTTGATTAAAGCCGAGAAACCCTCTGCACAAAGAACAAACAAGTACGGAGAAATTGGATCACCCTGGCGAATTCCTCTAGACGGTTTGAACAAGTCGGATTCAAGACCGTTGACCCTTACTGTGAAAGAAGCTGAAGTGACACATCTCATAACCATACGAACCCACTCGTCACAGAAACCCAACTTTAACATAACTCCTCTGAGGTAGGGCCATTCCACACGATCATAGGCTTTCATCATGTCTAGCTTGATCGCACAAAGTGGAACCTTCCTTCTCCTCCTCATCTTAATAGCATGTAGACATTCGAATGCTATAAAAACATTATCAGTAATCAATCTACCAGGCACAAAGGCACTCTGCTCCATAGATATTACTGTATATCAGGAAGGATGACCTTCAACCTGTTTGCCAGAACTTTTGATCCAATCTTATAAATGACATTGCACAGACTTATAGGTCGGAACTGAGATAATACCTCTGGGTTAGGCACTTTGGGAATAAGGACCAAGGCCGTTCTATTTATTGTGTCAGTGTCAGTTGAGCCTTTCATAAAATCCCTCACAGCCTGTAGAATGTCATTTTGTAAAAGTTCCCAATTTTCCTGAAAAAAGATAGCTGGGAGCCCATCTGGGCCTGGTGCCTTCAATGGGCCCATTTGGAATAAAGCTATTTTAACCTCCTCTATGGAAATAGGTTCGCACAGATGAGCATTCATAGCCTGTGAAACCTTAGGTACCAACAGATCTAGAATTAAAGATAGGCTCGATGAACCTTCAGATCTGAAAAGGTTGCAGTAGAAAGATCTTGCTAATTGAATTTTATCCTGCTCACTTTCTGCCCAGCCACCTTCGTCCATCAACAATTTGTTGATAGTATTCTTTCTTTTTCTATTAGATGCTTTGTGATGAAAATACTTGGTATTATTATCTCCCTCTTGAAGCCACAATTGACGGGACCGTTGCCTCCACATGATCTCCTCCTTGGTGTACCATTGCATCAATTCAGATTGCAAATTCTGGATTTGAGCATCCCCTTCAGAAAAGCCTTGTGTCAATAATGTCTCAATATGGGCTTTTTTCTGCTTGATGCTTGCACGAACTGAACCAAACACCTTTAAACTCCAATTAGTTATAGCATCAGTGACCTTCTGCAGTTTAAGTCCTATCTTTTGTTGACCTAAACCAAAAGAGCAATCAACCCAAGTTTTTTGAAGGAAAGGTTTAAATCTGTCATCTTTTAACCACATGGCTTCAAAACGAAATCTTGGCCTCGAAGGATAGTGAATCCTCACTTCCTTAGCAAGATGGATTAAAAGCATGTAATGATCAGATGTTGCTGTCCAAACATGGTCTACCAGCATATTAGAAAAAACTGACCCAAATTCTGGGGTAACACACACCCTATCCAACCGTGCTTGAACATTTTCATGGGCCTTCCGCTTATTGTTCCAAGTGAATGGATAGCCTGTAAAACCCACATCCTTTAACCTGCACCTAGCCAAACATGTGCGCATGGCACTCATGTGGCCCTCGGACCTCCTAGTCCGACTAAGATGCTCTTCTTGCTTGGTACATTCGTTCCAATCCCCAGAAATCAACCAAGGCATATCAAATGTAGCTGATAGCGACAAAACTGTTGACCATGTTTTGTCTCTTTTATCTGCTCGTGGTTCCCCATAGATACCAGTGAATCTGAAAGTCTCTCCCGAAGCTTTCAAAGTAACCGTACCATCAATATGATGCTGATTCGAAGAGCACAAAGAGAAACAAACATCATCCTTCCACCATAAAGATAGACCACCGCTGCTACCTCTCATCATCAACAAAAAACAACCAAAAAACCCAAAACTCCTCCCTTTACTAGACATGAAAGAAGAACAAGCTCTTGTATCACACAAAAAGACAACAAGGGGTCGAAAGGATCTTAAGAGATCCCTAAGTTCTCCACTTGTCGCGTCCGACCCCGAGCCGCGACAATTCCAACTTATAATATTCATTGATCCTGGCGGGGCTGGGACCCAGCCACCGCCTGCACAAGAGAAGGATCAAACTCCCAGTTCTTAGCTTTTTTTGTTGGAGAGCTTTGGTGGCACTCCCCTTCCATTCGGTGGTCACAATGTGTTTGCAACACAACATCTAAGCTTTGTAGCCCTTCATCATTGAGCTCTCTGTAATTCTGGTTTATAACATTGTATTGTTGTTTCCTCTTCTCAACAGGGCTAACAGCAGGTTTGTTAACAGGAACAGAAGAAGATGCTGCTAAAGTGCCATGATCAGGATGGGATGCAAGATGAACAAAGGAGCTCTGTTGTGGCAACTTTGAAATAGTTCTCTGGTCGACCTCAGCTCTCAACCAAGGTCACTAATACAGATTTAAAGGTGCATACGAGTAAAAAAATAAGCCCTAAAGAACATGTGGGCACCGTGTCAACGAGCTAGGAAGCACGCCCTCTGACGTGCGGGCCCCATCCACAAGTCACTGCTTACTACCCTGCATGGAATTAGGAAACACGGAGATGCTCTGCTCGCGCTCCTATTCCTGTATACACAGTTGGACTGTGGAGGTCAAATGAATGGGATCTGGGCATGCAGCTAGCTGGACCTTATTGATTGATCGCGTGGTGGTGGTGAGGGCCGATCGGATTTCATGGACGGCCTCTTTATTAGGTAGCGTCGCAGCACGCTCTCTGCTGTAGCAATAGGCGTCTCTAAACATTGCCATATTATTTTATAAACATGGTTTAGAGACAGCTCATACAATGTTAGAGATGGCTTAGATACAGCTGCACTTTTTTTATACCACTTAATCACACGCAATATTTCTTAATTCATGTGTAGGAGACCGCTCAACTCTCTATGCGCACCCTCTCTTCATATCATCATCCATCCTACATGGTAAACTTTATAAACGGCTTGAAGACAACTGATATGTACCATTGTACATGCTCTCAGTGAATCCGAGACCCCGCAACCTCTAGGTTCAAGCCAATCCTTCCATTTGCAACGCTACATTCCGATCCTCTTTGATTCCTCGTATAATTTTAATTTTAGTTCTAGTTAGAAAATTAATCATCTTTAAAAGTGATATGAAAAAGTTAAATAAATTATTTAAAATTACTTTTGAGATCTCTAAAATAAAACCCTACAAAGTACTGACAAATTTATTATAAAAAATTATAATGAATGATCCGTAAAAATATTTTAAAACCCCACAAAACTAAACTAAATAAGAAATCAATGAGGGCCACCATCTTCTTCGCCTGCATTAGCTTAAGCGTGCGAAATTTATCAGAGTTAATTCAGGTCGTCGTTCGATGACAACGCAATATCTTCGTTATACATACCGTTGAAAGCTGAAATTGTGGCCCTGATAGCAAATATATCAAGCCAGCGGTATAATTCGATCAGATCTTTCTGCCCGTTTAGAGAACATTCACATAGAAATATAATATCAATGTAGTAGTAAATACTGCCGTAATAGTATTAAGGAAAGGAAATATTGCCTTGACACCGCTAAGAAATTGCACATTGCCAGAGTACCATTACGTTATATCAAAGATGGTTGGGGTCTGATTTTACATGTCATTAAGATAATAATGGAATTTTAGTAAAGTGTAATTTTTTAATGGTATCAGAGCAAAACCCCAAAAAAGAAATCAATCTAAACTATAAGATTAAGAGGAACGAATGATTCGTATTTATTTTTGTGTATATAAAATTTATTAAATTTAAAACATGTGTCCACTGACCATTAATATACTGGACGAGAGCGTTGCAAGAAAATAACTTGCATGACGATAAGTGTGGTGTTGCGGTAGTTTCTGCGCGTCATTCTTTTTTGTTTTATTTGGGTAGCTTTGGGCATTGGATTGGTTTTTTTTCTTATGATGCAAACTATCTAGTATTTTCATATACTAGCTGACTTTTGTAAAAAAAACAATGGTCTCTAATATTTAAAAGTTTAAGCATTGAGTGACGTATAGGAAGTGCACTCTTAATCGTGATTATTGGTTCATCCATCAACAATCGTGCTCCACAAAGACGATGGCCAGCGGTAGTGAGGAGGGTATTTAGTGGGATCATATTTGAGCTGGGATCGGATTAACTTAGATTGGATTGTGAACTAGATCGTGGTCTCAGGGGTTTAAGCCAGGAGTAAGCCAAGGCCATTGATGGATGAACCGGTGGCAAGATTAAGGCCCTGTTTGTTTGAACTTGTTTGAGTTGCGAACCTTCTAAAAGTTCGCTTTTAGGGAGAAATCATGGCAAAACACAGAAAAAAGCTCATATCACAAGACAAATTGGGCTTTTGGTGGCTTTTGGCTTCTTTGAAGAGGTTCAAAAGTTTACTGTTTGTTTGAAACGCTACGAAATTTAAAATTTAGAAATTTTGAAACAAACAGGGCCTAAAAAGGGGTTTCATAGATCCCGCCCAACATTCGCCATAAGACACCTTTTAATAGCAGAGATTATGTTCATGGCAGTGCTCTTATCATCTCTTAAAAAACGAGCTTTCCATGACGCGACCAGATGAATTGCATGCTGAATTAGCGTGAATACATGATCTGTGAAGCGTTTCTGATGATTCTTTTCCCCAGAGAAGTTCTTGGCTTCATGTTGGTCCCCTGCGTTGTGCCATGCGCGATCTAGCCATCGTTGCTGGCCATACCGATCGACGGCTTCGGGTGTGTTGTAACTAGGGCCGGAACAAAAGCTCGTTTTCTGGTTTTTTGGCTTGGTTTAAAATTTCATCCGATTCAATTTTGAATTGTTCCAACATTAAAATTAATCGATCTTAGACAACCTTGAAATGCACTTTGGCTCGGCTCCGGCTCGGCTCGTGGGCTCGGTTGTAAATTTACTCTCAAAAAACAACTAAAATCATATAGAATCAATCTGCATCAATTTTGGAAGAGACTCGGGAAAAAGCTCGGTTCCACCCCTAGTTGTAACGGATTATCTGTTCAAGAATAGGGCCGGATCGACAGCGAGCTGATTACGGATAGGCTCTGCTTTGGAGCACTTCGAGTCACCTCATTGCTTTGCTTCAACTACTAACCACCTTCACCGATGGTACCCTGATCAGTTTGATTGATCGAAAACACGAGCCAGATCATTGGGCGTTTCCGTTTGGTTGAGCTCCTCACCTTTTTTTTATATCCCATTTTTCTTAACTTATCTTATATAACTTATCTATTGATTTAATTTATCTCTTTGAGGTAGCCTTTAAAGTTCGATCTACTTTTTTTAAACTTATATTTAATAGTTTTTAGACAAGTTTTTGAAAAAAAAGATTTTTAAATTTAAATGAAGATAAGTATATAGACAAATAAGTTAAATAAAAAGTAAAATACACCGGAGGTCCATTACTTGTAGCGTGGTGTCATTTAGGTCCATCAACTTTCAAACTGCAGTTTTGGGTCCATTAACTCTTTAAGTTGTTTCTTTGCGGCGTCTTTTTCGTTTTGTGTTTAGATCCGACGTGGCATGGACAACTTAAAGAGTTAATGGACCTGCAGTAAACAACTTAAAGAGTTAATGGACCTGCAGTAAACAACTTAAAGAGTTAATGGACCTACAGTAAATAACTTAAAGCGTGGTGTCCATGTCACGTCGGATCTAAACACAAAACAAAGGGGTACGGGCCTGCAGTAAACAACTTAAAAAGTTAATGGACCCAAAACTGCAGTTTGAAAGTTGATAGACCTAGATGACACCACGCTACAAGTTAATGGACCTCCGGTGCATTTTACTCTTAAATAAATCAGATAAGTGACTCTATAGAAGCTGCAATGTTTACATAAAAGATCTGGGAGCTGGACGATCTGATAGTGTCAAGAGCCGCAGCGCTTATTCACGGAGAGAGCAACAGCTTGGCCCGGGTCAACAAAGGATTAGCAACTGTGCTAGCAGCATCATTTATTCATGGAAAAGAAATGCACAGTTGGGAGTTGGCCTGGAAACATCGCTCGAAAACTCACTCTCTCCCTCAAATCTTGTACTTGTATTTTGTTTTCAGGCATCATCAAGAGCATGACAACGATTTAATTGAACCAAAAACGATTCAACAGGATGGCTTTTTTGCTGGTCCAGTGAATAAATGGATATAGCTTGGCTCCAATTCTGATAAAATTAAAAAACAACGAGCTCAACTTCTTAATTGAAATGGTTCCCCAATCTCATTAGACGTTAAAAAAAGATTAGTGCCCGATGCGGGAAAGAATAGGTTTTTCTATGAGCGTACCTTTTTTTTTTAAGAAATCCTAATTATTCTTGATTATGGAACATACAGAGTGGTAAAAGGGTCAGACGCAGATGCACTACTGGTCTACCACTTCTTTACGAAGCATACGGAGTGATTAAAGCCCTTTTTGATTCTCAGTTCTCAGCTGTGGTTTGGTTTGATTGTATTTGAAAAAGTTGAGTGTCTTTGAAAGAGCTAAAAAATTATTTTAAAATATTTCTAAGATCTTTGATAAAACCTGACAAATGTTTAAAAAATTATTATAAACTATGGCAATGAATGGTTACAAAAATGATAAATTTTACGAACCAAACCAAAATCATATCTAAACCGCAAACCAAGAAGAGCCTACAGACATTTTCAGGCACTGGCAGTGTCCTGCAACCACTTCCATCCCCATTAAACAGACATGATAACGGCACTGCTACAACAGCCTCAACGGATAGACGAATTTCGAGTCGACAGTGGTCCACAAGTATGCCATAGGGCGTGACCCAGTTCATGGTTCATACCCAACCCAGCGATTGATGCTTAAGCAAAGTTCAAAGCGTAAGCATGAAGATGCCTGAAAAGAAAAGCTAACATTAGGATGAGTTTTGATGTTACAGAAGACATTGGAAATGAAACTCTGCATTGACCTAAGAATTAACCAAGGAGAAACAATCGTTTCCTTGCGGTGGGGCGACGGCCACTAACCACATGAATCCATGGGATCTGAGCAAGGGGAGAATATCTGGATTCAGGACTCTGCCGACGACAATATTGCGCTGATTAATCTGATAGACCATCCACGGTATTGCCATTGTTCATAGGATCGTTGCGACTCAAGCCGCGTGAAGCCTTAAATAAGGAACATGGCTCCATCCAACTAAGCATTTCATATGGGCTGGTCGGGAGATGCATAGCGAGTGTAGTAAGAACATTCAAGGTCGCAACAATTCTAGCAATAAATAAGAGAGGTCTTTGCCCCCATGTGGTTGCATTAAGCCGGTGCCTCTGATCGCACATGTGAGCATGTTTGCGGCAGAGGTTGTGGATCTCTCCATGGACAGGATAGTGAATGCTCAAGTGAAATATTGCCTGAAAAAAAAAAAGAGAGAGATGGAGTTGATGCAGTGAGCAATAGTATTTCTTTGGCTTGATTTTTTTTTTCACCTAAATTAACAAAAAGATATCTTTTTTCCTTCTGCTACATGCAGCACCAAATAGGACAGCCAGATGACCCAGTACAATAGGATAGCATCCTTTAAAGCCGTCAAAGAATTTCATGCCAGTGTATGAGATGGCATATAATAGCGGAAAGACAAAAACCCAATATCTTAGCAAATTGCCGCCAGTGTACACAGCCCTGAAAAAATAGAATAACATAAAATAATCACTATTTATCTTTGAGTCCTTTTGTAAGGAAAGAAAAAAATATATACCTTCTCGTTCCAACAATGGGGTAGAGTAGACTGGATCATGTATTCCCCTTTGCAGTATAAACCTTAGACCTATTGTAAAAGAAAAACAAACTGAGGAGACCAATTACCAAATAACTCCTGTAACACATCTAATAGTTTACTTACTGTAATAAAACCAGCACCACAATGTGCACTTCACAAATTCTATGACAAAACTATAGCATTCAGCCATTCACAATATAAACGTACTGCAGCTTAGAAGCAATTCTCCAGGAACAACATTGGCGAAAACCGTTTAGCAAGAAAATCACATACTCTAGTTTGTTTGCCATCTCAACAGTCAGAAATTCTTCAGGAGCTTTGAGCTCGGCATTGGGTTGAACTAGATCAAGATGAAGAATCTGACACCAACTATTCAGGCGCTACATCACCATTTTGCAAGTCTAACCATTACAGTATCAAAGTACAAGCATATGAGAGCATGGTCTCTTCTTAACTTGGGACTTTTCTCCTATATACTCCCTCCGGTCACAAAAAGAAGTCGCCGTTGACTTTTGCACACGTCTTTAACCATTCGTCTTATTCAAAAATAAATAAATATATATATAAAAATATAAGTCATACTTAAAATATATTTAATAATAAACTAAATCACAACAAAATAAATGATATTTACATAACTTTTTTGAATAAGATGAATGATCAAAGATGTCTCCAAAAGTCAACGACGACTTCTTTTTGTGACCGGAGGTAGTATATTTTTTGTCATTATGTAGCCTTGTTAATCAACACACAAGAAACATATGAAAGAACTCTAGGTCATCCAAGGGTATTGTTGTTGCAAATGAATTACCTGTTCTTGCAGCACAACAATTCTAATGTAGTTATGTGTAATGACTTTGTTTAGAAATTGCAAATTAAACATAGAAAAGTAGCTGTTTGCAGTCTGTGCTTAAGCTTGGGGCAATATATAGTACCCCAGGAGAATCATGAGCAAGTGAAAATTCTCAGTTATGCATCATGAAAAAAAAAACCATAGCCCTAACTTCAAAGTAGTAATCACAAGCACTTGCAAGTTTGATTTTTTAGGAACCAAAAAAGCAAAAAACGTTTTTATATTAACTGGATGTCATTGACTCAATCTCTATAACAATCACTTAGATCCCCTAAATCCATCTCACTATCATCTGCAAGAACACCAACATCTAAGGTTTCATCTGAATCTTCATTCTTTACATCCAATGCAGCACCATCGCCACTACCACTATCACCACAGAACAAGTAGTCCTCTGATTCTGAATCAGATGACTTATCGAAATTTCCAAGTTTCTTGTTCCTTCCTGTATAACCTGTAAGTTGAAGGACCTTCTCCTTCCACCTCACCAATGGGCACTTTTCTATCAACTCTGTCCCTTTGTATGCCTCCGTCAAGAACACGCTCAGACGCTTTCCCCTCTCAGACACATAAAAAATACCATAATGTTTCAGGAGTAACCTCATCAGCTTCTGTGGCATAACAAACTCACGACGGAAATGTGTGAGGTGGTCAGTCACCAGCCTCTTCTCCAATGTGAAGCTCAATATCTCGTGCATCACTGCGACTGCTCTCTTGTCAAACTCCTGGGAGCCAGGAGTCAATCCTTTTGCGTCTGCATAAGGGGATAGGTAGATTGTCTTCTGAAACTTCTCGGTGCTCCCTGTTTTCACATAATGATGAGCTTTTCCTCGGAATCTGTAGTAACTTTTAAAATTTGGTGGAAATTTCATTGCGAATGGAAGCGAGAGCTCTCCTGGTGGACCAGCATCCGTATGGACACTGGCATCGCCGGCCAATGCTGTCACCTTCCTCTGGTGCTCAGTGACAGCCCAGTTTGGGTTCCAAGAAACAAGCTCCAGGTAGTCGCCATCCTCCAATTTGACCACCCTGAACTGCTCGGGGAACATGTGCACCCACCGTGTCCGGAAATCATAAGGAAGACCCATGTCACGCCGGAAATGCGCAATCTTGTCAATCGGCAGGCGCCGTTCGACCGACATCATGAGCATCCTCGTAATGTACTCAGCGGCCGTGGGCGAATGCTCCTCCAGCAGGCGAGCCTCCTCCTCGACGAGCGCCTCGGCCTGCGGCGAGAGGCCCGCCCACATGACGCCGCGGGTGTCGCGGCAGACCTCGAAGAGCTGCGGCGAGCGGCGCACGAAATGGGCCACCTTGTGTGGCTTGGTCAGCCCGAGCTGCGGGCGCAGGATCTCGAGGCGCTTGAGCGGGGTGACGTGCTCCTCCTCCTTCTTGAGCGCGTCGACGACGGTGAGCACCTTGGAGGCCACCTTCCACCGCTCGATGGCCACCTCGAGCTCGTGCACGCGCTTCTTCTTGCTGCGTTCCTTGACGCTGCGGCCGCGCGTCATACCTCGCGCCGGGGTGAGCTGGTAGGGGCGGTGAAATCGGCCCAGCCCCCGGCCACGGAGGCGGGGCAGGTCAGCCAGGCAATTGCGCAAACACGTGATGCGCATGGAGAACGAGGCGGCCGAAAACCAATAAATAGGAGCAACAAGATGGTAGCAAAGAAAAATGGTGGGCAAATCGGGGGATCTCCGGAGCTAATGCTGCGGCGCCGCTGATCGGCGGCGAGAGGAGGGGGTTGGGGGAGCCGGAGAGGTCAGGGAGGGGAGGCGGACAGCGGCCGCGGGGACGGTTTGAAACCTAGGTCGTAACAATAGTACTACCTCCCTTCCCCACTCGGCCAGGCCGAGAGCCAACTGGGCTTCTCCTCGCTCAGGGGCCAGGCTGAGCAGGCCACTGTCACGCCGAGCCCGGCCTTGCCCGAGCCAGGCCACGGCCGGTCCGAATTAGAGCCAGGCCGCGCTGCGTCTGGCCTTTCCCCCGCTCCGCGGGCTGCCACGAGCCCAAGCCGTTTCCTAAGCTTGCTGTGTTATCTTGGGCCTATACGACCAGAATTCCCAGGTAGCCATTTTCCCTTATTAACTTGCAACAATAGTAATTGCTATTTTCATAAATCCAGTTCTTCAAGTTTCTAAGCATTTATAAAATTGCGATTTTCAATTTAAAAATATCAGTTGCGCTCATGCATTCATATTTTTGGTGTGATGCATTGAATATGTGTTGTTTGCATGCTCTAAATCGGATAGATTGCGCCGTTGCAGCCGAAGAACAATCCAGACGCCCACGAGAGTTCGATCACGTCAAATCAATTGTTGAATTTTTCCAAATTTAATTGTTGATCGTATGGTTACCTAGTTTTATAAATGTTTTGATACAGTATGCAAATGTGCATGTTATTAAATTAAAACATTTTATTATATAAACCCGATCCTTGTTAGCCTTAGGACTATATATTGCTTATTGCCCCTTCATTTATCAATTGATCAATTAATGCTTAGCCCTGCTAATTACTGATTGCAGCTGTCACTGTTATTTCATGTGAACCTTGATTGTGGGATCATGTTGGGAATCCTTTTCGTTTTTATTATATATTTTTGACTTTCGTTGTTGTATGGTCTATGTATCATACTTTTGTATCCACACCCTAATGTAATCATCGAACCTTTAATGATGAAGGTTATGATTCAAGTTTTATACTATATATACTACCTACTAATCTAGGGACTAGTACGGGTAAACCACAACAAAGGTCCTACTGCGTTTACTAGTCCCGACACATACATACCGTACTGAGTTACTTGTTAGCATTAATCTTGACTAGTTAGTTTATTTGAGAGTTTAAGTTTCAATAATCAGTAGTGCATGTGCGTCATGTATGAAGAGTAGTGTGTGCGTGTGTTGCATGCATCAGAGTTAATTAGTTTCTGGTTAATTAAGTGGGCCGGCAAAGTAGCTAGCTGCATGCATTAGCACGTTGAGGTGTGGCCTCTACTCAGTCCTGGTGGACCGCTTCCTGTGTATCATACGCGAGACGTCGCGTAGCAGTTTGTGCGGGAGTGGTGGTTTGGTAGATCGTGCGTACGTGCGTGCGCACGAGACCCAGGTAGTTTATATGCATGTACGTGGGTGAGGCTATTTAGCCATGTAACTCCAGTGTTTGTTACGTGAGAAGTGAGTTGAATGCAGGAGAAAAGGCATCAGTTGCCGCAAAGCTTCGTGCGTGCATGTGTGTTCAGCAAGAGCCAAACTCATTCATGTGTTCGTCTCCGCATGTGTTGTGCAAGCTTTGATTCTTGGGCCTGGTTCCAACATTACTAACCTCATCCAATTAGAAAACAAAGAACTTGAGGCATTGTTCTTGCAGATGAAAAGTCAAGACCCGGGCTTTGAGAGACTAAAAAAATTAAAAAATAGTTTTTGTAATTTAGAGAAGAACCATCTAAAGCCTAAAAATGGTTATAAAGTGCTGCAATATACTATAGCTAGTAAAGATGATAAATTTTCAATATGTTTTAAAAAATTTAAAATTATTCATCTAGATTATACATTTAGTCCTACACATAACTAAATTCAGCTCAGCCACTTCAGACACGCCGCCTCCAAACATGCTTGTGCGCAAGACGAGAGGGAAAGATTACTCAACGACCGATGTGAAGTAAGGGCGTAGGATTGAAGCATGTGTTTAGTCACGTCGACGTTCGAACCAAAGGAAAGACCGATAAAACACGGACCTAAACAACTGTCGCAAGTTGTTTTAGGTTGGGAGACTACTCCACTTTAGCGTTTTTCTTCTTGCTTGTACCACTAGCAAGTTCTAGTACTACTCCACCCACTGTAGCTGAGCCAGTTTGCCCCGAGACATCCGACACGTGGTCCGCTCGTTGAGCCATGCATGCATCCAGTCGCTTCTCCAGACCAGTCAACCAACCGCCAAGTGCTTCTCCAGAAGAAAGCGAAAGCACCGGCCACCGGGAGGCGGGAAGGCTGAGCTCGCACATGCTAGACTCGGCTCGTAGAGTACGCCGTAGCATGCATGAAAAGCATCGTCAACCATGTCTCTGAATTATTCATCTTTTTATTTTTGATATTTTTTCACTCTAGCAGAGTGTTCATCCTAAAAAAGCTACTCCCTCCAGTTTGATAATTTACATCATTTGTAGCGTTTGTGTTTAGTTGGAAAATTCGCGTGTTACAGGATCGTTAATTGCAGTTGAACTTTACGTGGCCCTAGAACCATTTGTTGAGTGTGCATGTAAATAAAGTGTAGCATCAAAATTCGAACCTAGACATGCAACTCATGGAAAAGTGGGAGCAACCACTAAGCTACAAGCATTTAGTTGACCATATTACTACTACGAGATATTTAATACTTCCTTGGTATGTGAGATCATGTCTAAAACGACAGGAATTATCAAACTGGAGGGAGTATATAGATTGGACAGAGAATATCTAAATATAAAGCTCGAAGAGAGAATTTCTAAATTATTTAGAGATTGGCATAGAGGTTTTATTGGGCCAGGAGTCTCTAAATATAAAAATACTCCATTTTAATACTTAGTGTATTTTAAAAAAGTAGCATTTTAGATTTATTCTGACTCAAATTTTTAAAAACTTCTTCTATTTTTTAACTATTTAAATTGAGCACTTAATAATCATATAAATAGATTTGTCTCGAAAAAATTCCTTAATATTATAATTTAGTTGCATTTTATAAATAAATTGTAAGTGTCTTAAGTGATCAAAAATATATTTTGCAGACCGTTTCAATGTCCAAATCAACTACTAACTCCTTTTTTTATAAGATGTATTTTGAATTGACACATAGATTAAAGGGGTTATAAAACAAAAGGAAAGTGAACAGAAAATGACCATGCTCCCCATGCTATTAATGTTTTGAAAATATGAGAGAAAACATCATACGAGAGGGTTAATCATAAGTGAACGAGAGAGAATTATGTAATAAACGAGAGTAGATAATACAAATATCAATAGATTCGCACACAGTCTTATATTTCTAAATAAGACTGATTCAAATTAGATGTTTTATATAAAACCGAAAAGAGTACTATTCTAGAGGAGGGGTTGTTTATAATTTGGCTCGTGTGGCAATGCCCGAGGAGGGGTTGTTTATAATTTGGCTCGTGTGGCAATGCCCTGGCGCGCCACTAGTCAACTACTGGTAGGTACTGGTATTCTCTAGCACTAGCAATTAAACACAAGCAGACTAAACAAACGTGTTGTCAATGCCTGGCAGGCACGAATTAAGAAGCCATCGAGCTTGCCCTGCGGACGGAGTCATTGCTTTGTCTCAACTCTCAACTCTCAACGATTGGTCTCACGGTTTCTCGCTGCGAAGGAGCGCCAGGCTGCTGCCTGCTGCCGTTGGCGGCGCGTGGCGTGTCGGACCGGTTCTAAATGGGCGCCACGGCACGGCGCGATTCCCATGCGTTACATGCGTAATTGACAGGCCCGCCACCGCCACACAGGAGCATTTCTTGCGGGAAACAAATTGGAAACTTGCAAGCAGGCGTATAGGACCGTAGCATAACAGGGCCCGATGGCCGTGTCAAGTGTGGCGAGCGAATTGACTTGGCTCGCTACAGTTTCTCAAACACAACCCCCGCAGCATGCGCTCTCCTCTACGCTCCCGATTTTTAAGGATCCATTCTTTTGGGCTGATCTGAACAATTGAACGGTTGAAATGACTGAAATTTGAGACTTTTTTAAGATAGACTCGAGATCTGAATTTATTTCGTCTGACTTACTTTTTAAAATATTAGGACATAACTTCGAGACAACGAAAAAACAGAAAAAAAAAACAAACAAAAGTGTATGCTCTTTTTGTATGTACATAACCCATTAAACTATTAAGTCGTTAACCTGTTAAGCCTTGAAGAATTGGCCCTAAAAGAGCTTAGGATCGATCATATTCGAGATTAGTGACGGATCCGGACGGCTTTGGTGATTTTTGCACTAACTCTTATTCTATTTTTTTATTAGTATATATACACATAAAACTATATTTTGAAGCTAAAAATTAGTGATTCAATGTTAAAATGATCCAATAACCACAACGATTTGTTTTATTATGAACAAATGTCTTTCCACTGCATTACATATATTTGTTTGCTTGACTCGCACTTCAGTTCTACTTTCAATCTTTCACATTCGACCGTGTCGTGCTTTTTCATTTCGCGATTGCTAGCTAGACTATGTTCTTTCTCGTCACTCTAGTTTGGCATATCTTAAACGGATCTGATGTTTATATCAAAAACATATGCATATTGCAGTAAAATTTAAAAAGCGATATAAATAGAATGATTTGATACATGTTGAGCTAGCCGAAAATTTCTTAAAATAAAACACATTAAAATAATAAAAATAAGCTAAATAAAAAAATACCTTGATGCAAAACTACCTTTTTTTACTCCGTATAAGCAAACGTGCATGTGTATCGTACTCCCTCCGTTCGTATTTACAAGTCGTTCTAGGAAATATCAGAGAAATTAACTAACTTGGTGAATGGTCATTTCTGCCCCTCGCTCAATTTCAAATTTGAAAGCAACTGCCCTCCGGCGAGGGAGTAGCCAGCGAGTCGCACAAGTTTTCATCGCCGCCGGCCGCACGATCTGCATCCTCTCCGCCGGCTGCCCGCACGACTCGCCCGCACTGGAGCTCCTCCCGCCGGCCTCCCGCACTGGAGCTCCTCCTGCCGGCTGCCTTCACTGGAGGAGCTCCTCCTGCCGGCTGCCTTCACTGGAGGTCGTGACGCCATTCTCCTACAATGGAGCTCCTCCCGCCGGCCGCCGCACTGGAGCTCTCCCTCGCCGTGATCCACCGCATCGCAGCGACCCTCACGTAGCAGAGCTTGCCATCGAGGCTTCGCAGATGGTTGTTGGCGACGACGCCGAGGAGCACGAGACGACGGACCCTCCAGCCCAAGCCCGCCACCCGCCTCTAGCTCTCGCCAAAGATGCGGGAGTTTGATGCAACCACGACAAGAACAGAATACTCGAGTACTCTGTTCTTCATCCCAAAGATCTGCAACTAGTTGTTTGAAATGGAAGAATATATACGCATCTCGCCATGGCAACAAATTTTCTCTCGCCATGGAGTACTCACGGACCTCAATTCAATTCCTCCCAAGAATTGGATGATTTAAACCATACCTACAGGGAGGCGAGGCTACGACCCTCGACCTCAATTCTACTCTGCCAAAGAAGTGGGCATCTCGCCATGGCAACAAATTTTCTCTGCCATGGAGTACTCACGACCTCAATTCAATTCCTCCTGAAGAATTGGATGATTTAAACCATACCGCAGGAGGCGACCCCCTCCCGCTCGGCCGCAGTGCAGCTTTGTTCTTCTTGTCCAGGGATACCCATGCCATATACACATCATATACACATCATGACAAGTCATGCTTGCATTTAGCCTGAGCAATCTGAATCCCATAGTTCAATCTGTATGGAACTTCGTTGGGTGGAATTCATCCCACCAAACAATCATCGGTGGTGGTCACAAAACCTACATATTATTTGTTCAATCATAACGTGAGTGCTAAGGCAATTTATTTTCAAACAAGGGAAATAATTTGCTCTTTTAGGGGCCATGTTGTCAGAAATATCTTCGGTCTATTTGGCATCTGGAAACTGAAAACAACCATCTCCTGACAACCACTAACCCAATTGATCATATATATTGAAAAAACAATTTATAAACTCCTTTAGTGTACTTGTTAGAGTATATTGGGCCCTTGGGGGGCGGCCCTGTAACATCCCAAATTTTCAAAACCAAATTTGGCACGTTAATAATTTCATTAAAATGCATAATTAAAATATTAAACTATTTACGTGTTGAAAAACATCATGGCATCATCATTGCATGCAACCGTTTTGAAAATGGGTTGGGTCATTAATTTTTAAAGGTATAAATATTTTCATGGGTGCATTTAGAAACTTTCAAACCCATGTGAATTTGTCAAAATCTATTTAATATTTGACCTTTGAATAATTATTTAGAAAGAAGAAAAGAGAAAACAAAATTGGAAAAATTAGAAAACTTCTCTCTCTCACCTTTTCTCTCTCTTCTTCTCTCTCTCTGACTTTGCAAGTTTATCGCTCCGTAACTCAAATTGTCGCTATGCGAGTTACTCTCTGCAACCCAGCGTCGTCGTCGGCCAAGATCTAGACCACGCCACGACCTTCTCTCGCTGCCACGCCAAGCGCCGACCTCGCCGTCTTGTCGCTTGCTGCTATTGTGCAATAGCACTTTGTCTTCGTTGCCTCACTACTGTGCCATCCGTCGGAGTAAAGCCCGACGCTTCGCCGTGCCCTTCTCACTATAAAGTGGAGCTCAGTGCTCCTACCTCTCCTTGCTCGGTGCCTTGCCGTGCCGTGCTTCTTCTCGTGTCGAAGGGACCCAAGCATCACCAAGTCAAGAAGGAAGTCGCCAGTAGCGCCATTTCGCCGTCTCTGGGTAAGCTCGCTCATCTCTAGGTGCGCAAGAGCTTGGGAAGATGATCCCGGAGAGGTCAGAGTCTTCCTGCGTGTGCTATGTCGAGTTAGAGCTCCCATGGAAGCCATGCGAGCTAGTTTAGAGCATGCATCTGTAGCTATGTATAAAAATACGTCGTCGTCTTGCGCGGGTCGGTGGATCAGCAGCTATAGGGTCCTTTGGAGGCGCCGAGTCGAGAGGAATCCATTTTTGCAATCGGTTTGGCGAGCGAGGTCGCCACACTGCCAGCCGAGCCCAGATTAGCTCCAATGGCGTGTGTCTTTGTGCGTCTTGTGTTGTGCTGCATGCATGCTTGGCTTGAGGTTGAAGAAGACCCATGTTTTGAGATTAGTGCTAGCTTTGTAGTGTGTGTGTGTACGATAAATGGAAACGTATTCGATCGTAATACGCTTTCCAGTTCAAAGTGCACACATAAATATAATCCAAAAATTTAATAACTCTCTATTTATATTAATACCTATAACAATAAAAATTAAACTAATCATTTTGCATTAACTAGCAAATAGCGAATGATTTTCAAAAACCTTAGAAAAATGATGAAAATATTATTTTGATGCATACACTTGATTTAATAAAAATGTAAAAATATAAAATAGTTGTGCATGCATCACATTTCCATGCATATTTATTTAGGTGCATGATTTTTAAAACAAAAATCATATATAAATGTTTCCTGTTTGATGGATGTTTATATTATGTTGTATGTGTTGTCCGCGTGGTTAGACCCGCCAAATAATCAGCCGGTTGCTCCTACCCGCCATCGACCAAGGCAAGTCCCCTTTGATCATGTTGTGAAGCCATTTTCAGTTATTTAGAAAATGTTTATTAGACTTGAAAATATGCATGCTAGTTTAAAAGATAAGTGCCGTATTTGCTAGAAATAGTTATTATGCCAAATAGAAAAGGTAAGAAATATGGTAGGATTAAACCTAAGGCTAAACTACTTAATTGCTCATATTTATATACTTGTTGAGGTAGGATAAATGCTTAAAATTATTTATCGAATGATTCAATCATTTGTGTGAAATGAGAATATTGTTGAGAAATGTTTGGGAAAAGTGGTGGTTTAAAGGTAGCGCATCAAGGGTGATGTTTAGTAGGAAATGTTTTTCCTCTTACCCTAAAATCTTTCCGACTAGGGAGATATTTTGGCAGTTGGTGCAGTGCGGCACCGGTTTTGTAAACGGGCTAAAATGTCTACTCTCCTAGTCTAAGGACTGCTCATCCTATAATCCTATGAATCGAGCCATTACAAGACGACCTCGAGCCCGGTATGGGGCGGGCCCGATCGTTAGCCCTCGTGGTTGATGGTCTTGTGGCGAAACATCGTGCAGGTGCGTAGCCTCTGGAGGGTAAAGCGTACTTCTCCGCAGAGTTAAAATGTCATGATAGCCGTGCTTTCATGGTTATGAGCGCCAAGGACTGATTATATGGTAGCTCCTTCATTTTAAAATCAATTTAGAAAAGGGTTTTGAACAAATGATTTGAAATGAGTAAGGTTTGAGAAGGATTTCGTTTGAGCTAGGGGCCACCGGTGATATTCGAAATGGGTAACGACCTATCGGAAAGTGTCATGTGAATGGACCTAGCGGTTTTGAGAAAAGAAAAGAAGAAAGGATTTTGTTCTTGCTATGGCACTGAGGCCAAGTGGCGAGAACCGTTTGAGAAAAGCCCAAAGAAAATATGGAGATTCAATGTTTCTAAATCGCTTTGTCAAAACTAGGCTAATAACTGCAATTTCCGCAAAACTGCCCAAGCCATCCATTTGTACTAAACCCCATCAGCATATATCCTCGACTTGCTGAGTACCTTTGTACTCACCCCTATTTCTCCTTCCCCTTTTCCAAAATTTTCAACAGTCGAGGAGGCTCCCTACGACTCTCCATCCGAGGAGGACTAGGACTACGAGGAGGAGGAGGACTTCGAGGACGAAGAGTAGAGTTGTGTCCTGCCTGCCGCTTTGCCTGTGGAATAGTCTAGCTACTAGAATAAATCGTGCCATGTTAGGCTCCTGCGTTACCGTGTGTGTAACTCTGTATCTTGGCCTGCGTGCCGTGCTTGATGTATTAAACTGTGACTTCCTGTGGGACGCTTAGTCCCCTATGTTGTAATAATGTGACTCGAAGGCAATGTACCATTATTGTTAAATTGTGTGTGCTAGCCATGATCTTCTGGGACTAGTACTGTATGCACAATTAGGATTCGGTCAATTAGACCGGGTTCTGACAGGCCCGTTAACTGTAACATATATACTCCACCTATTGGCAATACAAATCATCAATTCCGCAAAACCTAATCTTCAACATGGTATCAGAGCCTTTGTTCCTAACCCTAATTCTACCCTAACCCCGCCGCCGCTGCAGCCGCCGTCACCGGCCATGGAACCCGCCTCCTCTGGCGGCCTCTCCTCCATGGCCCTCCCCACGGCGTCGGCAATGGTCTCCTCGGAGACAACGCTTGCTACCTTGGCGACGAACACGTCGACGTCGGTGACCGACACCCCTCCTCAGGTCCCCTCGTCGAGTGACACCGCTCAAATTGCTCTCGCCGCTGTGGCTCAAATCGAAGCCGCCGCCAGGCTTCCCCGAGATTCGCGCCGCCTCATCGCCGCCGCCTCGTCATCCCCACCGTCGGCATCTCCGAGGAAGGGGGGCGTATCTTATTGGGTGGATCCGGCGCCGTCTTCACCGTCCCTTCTCACGGATCTGGTGGACCGCTCGCCGCCGGCTTCGCTCCTCCCGCCGCAGGCGCCGGCATCTCTGGTGGTCACCTGACGGGCGCCGGCCTCGTAGGTGGCTCCTCTCCGCCGCCGCCATCGGGCGCCACGCGCCAGCCCGCCGCCGCTTCTAACGCCACGCGCCCGGCGCCCTCGGCTTCCCAGCGCCCTCGCGCCCGCCCGCCGCCGCCGCCAGCCTTCTCCTGCTGCCGCCGGCGCCGCCCATCGGGAGAGGGGAACCTAAATCCCTCTCCCCAATCTGCTCGCTGGTTGGCCAGTCGCCTGCCCCATTCTCGGTGCCCGGCTCGGCTTCCTCTGGTGCCCGGCTCATTGCGGTGCGGCTTCATTGCGCTTAGCCGGCTATTGGCACCGGCTCGGCCCCCTTACGCCCGGCTTGGCGCCCCCAGGCGGCTCGGCTCCCCTCGGCTCGGCTCTTTCAGGTGGCTCGGCCATCTTTCGTCCGCCCGACTTGGCTCCCTTCAGCTCGCACGGACCACTCGGAGCCTACCCCAACTGCTCTTCGACGGGACCCCTTGTCACCGTTCCCGAGCATGGTCTTGGTCCCGGTGCCCCTGTCGAGGACCATGATACGGTTGCTGCACTTCATGCTCAAGCCGTCGCCATCACCAGTGTGGCGTCGCTCGTCCCGGTGGTGCTCGACCTCAACAACCCCAACTACCACCGATGGCGCGGCCTCTTTCTCGTGACACTCAGCCGCTACGCCCTGGCGGATCACGTCCTCTCTCCGGTCGGTCGCTTCTCCGACCTGCGTGGCTCGTATGGACTACGTCGTCTTTGTCGTGGTTGTACGGTCGCATCACGCCCGACCTTCTGGAGGTGGTGATGACCGCCATCGCCACGGCCGTGGTGTGTGGACCGATCTCGAGACCGCCGGGAACCAGGAGACGCGGATCCTCTACGCCAAGGCGCAGTTCCATGCCCTATCTCAGGGGGACCTCTCCATCACTGACTACTGCCGCCGTCTCCGGAGCCTGACGGACAACCTTGCAGACTTGGGTCAGCCGGTCAATGACCGCACTCAGATCCTCACCATGCTTCGCGGGCTAAACGAAAAGTTTTCCGTTCAGAAGCAAATTATTGAGAACAAGACGCCTCTTCCGGACTTCGGCCATGTCCGCTCCCAGCTGCTTCTCTATGAGCTCCAGCTTGACTCCGCCTCCGCTGCTCCCTCCTCCGCCTTTGTGGCCACTGCTCCCCGCCCACCTTCTGGTGGCTCCTCGGGCGGGAACAACCACAAGGGCAAGAACAAGGGGAAGACCAGAGGCAAGAGCGGCGGGGGTGGAGGCAGTGGTGGCAGCGGTGGGGTGGAGGCGGTGGTGGCAGAGCACCACTGTCGATGAGGGGCCGGGCGCCTTCTGCTGGCCCCACTACAACCCCGGATCTGCATACCAGCTCACCTTTTCAAGGCCGGGCATTCTTGGGCTGCTTTCGCCTCCTCCTGACCGACTACTTGACTCGCCTCGGCGACCGCATCCCCACGCCTCGCCGCCCGCCACGCCGGGTTGGTCCAGGCTCTCGCCGCCTCTACCCCGGTTCGTGGAACCCGACGATGGGGGCACTGGATCGCAGATCCTTGGCCGCCTTCAACACCATGTCTCTCACTCCGCCCAAAGACCGCAGAGTGGTACATGGATTCGGGGGCCACCTCTCATATGACTTCAGATGCCGGTACTCTCTCCTCCTCTCATCCACCCTCTCCCATCTGCCCGTCCAACATCATTGTTGGCAATGGGTCTCGCTTACCAGTCACCTCCACGGGTCACCTCACATTTCCCACACCACAGGGACCCATTACTTTACGTAATGTCCTTGTCACCCCTCACCTCATTAAAAATCTCATTTCCGTTCATCAGTTTACTACCGATAACCACTGTTCTATCGAGTTTGACCCGTCTGGTTTCACTGTGAAGGATCTTCGTACCAGGAGCGTGATCGTTCGGTGCAATAGCTCCGGGGACCTCTACTCCTTCACTCCAGCATCCACCGGTCATGCCCTCGTCGCCACCACTTCCACGAGAGAGCTTTGGCATCGTCGTCTTGGTCATCCGAGCCATGACACTATCTCTAGGCTAGCTAGCTCGACCTCCATCTCTTGTAATAAAGACAAACTCGACCATCTTTGTCATGCCTGTCAGTTAGGTCGTCATGTTCGTCTTCCTTTTGTTTCCTCCACGAGTCGAGCTTCACATAATTTTGATTTAATACATTGTGATCTATGGACATCCCCCATTGCTAGTGTTTCGGGTTACAAGTATTATCTCGTGATTCTTGATGATTGCTCCCACTTCATGTGGACTTTCCCTCTTCGCCTCAAGTCCGACACCTTCCCCGCCATCTCCCACTTCTTCTCGTATGTTCGGACTCAGTTTGGCACAACCATCAAGTGTGTGCAACCGATAATCTGTCATGAAGTTCGATAACACCACGCCTAGGACTTTCTTCCTTACTTTAGGTGTTACCTTTCGCATGTCGTGCCCCTACACTTCTCCTCGAACGGTAAGGTTTGAGCAGCCATTCGTACCACTAATGATGTGATGCGCTCCCTTCTGTTTCAGGCCAGTCTCCCACCCTCCTTCTGGGTCGAGGCACTCCATGCAGCCACCTACCTTCTCAACATACGCCCCACCTCCACTCTCTCCCACTCCACTCCTCACTTTGCCCTCCACGGCACTCACCCTGTCTACGACAATCTTCGCGTATTTGGTTGCGCCTGCTATCCCAACCTCTCTAGCACCGCCTAGCACAAACTCGCTCCCCGCTCCACCCTTTGTGTTTTCCTCGGATATCCATCCAATCACAAAGGTTGGCGTTGTTTGGATCTTCAATCCAATCGTGTGATCATCTCTAGGCATGTCACCTTTGATGAGTCGCACTTCCCTTTTGCCTCCAGCACATCCTCCTCCACACCGTCCCCTCCTGATCTTGATTTTCTAACCGAACGAGCCGGTCCTCTTGTCCCTATTGGAGTCCGTGCCTCGTTGTCTTCTGCAGGTACCTCTGCTGCTCCACCGGCAGCCACGTCGACAACCCCTGCCCCACCGGTGGTCACGTCGACCACCCCACCACATCGCTGCCTGCTGCCGGTTCCTCACCACGATTGCTTGCCAAGAATGCCACCCTACCGTCCTTGCTGGTTTGGCGCGCCAAAGACTGCGCAGGGTCTTTGCCGCCATTGATTTGCCGATCCCTCTCTGTCGGCTCCGGCACCGCCTCCGCTGCCTGTTGGACACCCTCCTCAGGTTGCTGCTAGCGGGGCCCTAGCGCCAGCACCCTCTGCCGACGCTACCCCGTCGGTTCCTTCGTCGATTCCTCACGCCTGTTGGACCCCTCCACGAGTTGTTGCCAGTGAGGCCCTTCGCCTCCCGTGACCAATGCTCATCGCATGGTCACGCGTCGCAGGTCGGCATTGTTGTCCCGCCGCGATCGGTGAACTTACACGTCGGCGCCCGCCTCCCCGCCGACGTCAGATCGCGTCGCTCTGGTGATCCAAACCGGCGCGAGGCCATGTCCAGAGTTCGAGGCTCTTCGAGCCATCCACACATGGGATCTTGTCCCACCGCCGACCGGTGCCAACGTGGTCAGCGGCAAGTGGATCTTCAAGCACAAGCTGCATGCAGATGGCTCTCTTGACAGATACAAAGCTCGTTGGGTCCTTCGTGGCTTCACTCAACGACCGGTATTGACTTTGATGAGACTTTCATCCTGTTGTCAAGCTCGCCACCATCCGGACAGCCCTCTCACCGCTCTCTCGAGGATGGTCCATTCGCCACCGACGTCAACAATGCTTTTCTCCATGGTGTCCTCAACGAGATCGCTAATCAGCTGCCCACCGCCAGATTTGTGGATCAATCCTACCCGGATCATGTCATCTCCTCAACAAATCTCTATGGTCTTAAGCGTGCACCGCGAGCTTGGTATAGCACGATTGCTTCACATCTCCGCCTCTTGGTTTTGTTGAAGCTAAGGCGGACACTTCTCTCTTCATCCACAATCGGGTGATGACACGACCTACCGCTACTCTATGTGGATGATATTGTCTTGATGCATCTTGATGATCTCCTCAGTACATCATCGCCGCTCGAGCGAGTTCTCTCAAGGATCTTGGTCCTCTACACCACTTTCTTGGAGTTTCTGTGCACCGACAGTCCGAAGGTCTTCTTCTCTCCCAGCGCCAGTACATCCTCGACATCTTGGATCGTGCCGGCATGACTGACTGCAAACCGTGTGCTACCCCGGTCGACACTAGATCCAAACTCTCCGCAGACGGATCTCCAGTGACTGACGCCACTCTATACCGCAGTCTGGCTGGTGCTCTACAGTATCTGACCTTCACTCGTCCGGATATCACGTATGCGGTTCAGCAAGTCTGTCTGTTCATGCATGATCCCCGGGAGCCTCACTTCACTGCCCTGAAACGCATCCTGTGGTACTTACAGGGCACTCTCGCCCTTGGCCTTCTTCTTCGACGTTGCACGCCTGTTGATCTTACGGTCTACACCGATGCTGACTGGGCGGGATGTCCTGACACCCGCAAGTCCACCTCCGGCTATGGCGTATTTCTCGGCGACAACTTGGTCTCCTGGTCCTCCAAGCGGCAGCACACTGTCTCCCGCTCCAGCGCCGAGGCTGAGTACCGTGCCGTTGCCAACGGTGTCGCTGAGGCCTGCTGACTTCGTCAGCTGCTCCAGGAGCTTCGTACTCCTCTTCGCCAGGCTACTCTTGTCTACTGCGACAACGTCAGCGCGGTCTACCTCTCCACCAACCCAGTGCAGCATCAGCGGACTAAACATGTTGAGATCGACCTGCACTTTGTCCGTGAGCGCGTTGCTCTTGGTCAAGTGCGTGTTCTCCACGTCCCCACGACGTCTCAGTACGCTGACATCTTCACTAAGGGCCTTCCCACTACAGTCTTTACTGAGTTTCGGTCCAGTCTGAATGTCTGTGCGCCGACCGTTCCGACTGCGGGGGAGTGATGGTCCTTTTGTTTTGATGGTCCTTTTGTTTGAAGGTCCGCGGAGGAGTGTGTGTTTGCTTTGTATCAGTCTAAACTGCGTAGTGCCGTTCAGACTGCGGGGGAGTGTTAGAGTATATTGGGCCCTTGGGGGGCGGCCCGTTAACTGTAACATATACTCTCCACCTATTGGCAATACAAATCATCAATTCCGCAAAACCTAATCTTCAACAGTACTCCTGCAATCCTACTACTCAATTTGCCACAACATGTTGTTTCAAATGGAAAATTAGATACAATACTCAATTCAGCATGGCAATAACTTCTCTCCTACCAGACCTCAATACCACTCCTCCCGAAGATTTGGATGGCGGAACCATACCTGGAGGAGGTGAACCTGTAGCCGACGAGGAAGACGATGCTTTCCCTATGGATGAAGAAGGCATTGCTTTCCCTCTGGATGAAGGTGACAACCCTCCGATTCAAGCTGCAGTAATTTCATTTTGTCGCTTACTCATTTCGAACTGAGCACGAGTAATGAACATTTCATTAAGATGTTGTCTTAGCTACTAGGAATCAAATAGCACCGAGTACTCGAGATAAACTACTAGGAATTTGCCTTCACATATCGGTGGAGAATCGGAAAGCATCTCAAGATTTAGTATATGCATGTATCTAACATCTAGGATTAATATATAAATGGATAGTCCAATATCAATGTCACAATACAATGGTATTATGTGTATAATCAAACACATTGTCCTTCAATGCAGTCTGGAGGAAGACAATGGTTCGATATCATTGCAGGAAGAAGACATACTACATACCGCATCCAATGTTTTTAACAAAAACCAGACAGCTGGTAATCTGAAAATAAAAAGCAGTCCATTTTCAGTCCAATAGCAACAAAACCCCAGCTCCTCTTAATCGCTTTTTATCTAGACAAACTTTATATACATCCTTCATTTTTTTTGTGTAAAAGTACCAGAGGATTAGACTGAAATTTGTGTGATTACAACATAGTAAATCATTTTCTTCCTGCTAACACAAGAAACTGCAATAGCCCATCAAGACATAGGAAGGCATCTCACAGTTCACTTTGTTCACTGTGCTAACAAATATTATTGCCTTGCAGGTGTACAACAACCACAAATGAGGTTAAGAAAATGGTTAACGGATGGCCAGAGATATGCTGCTTACACCTCCTTGCACGCAAAGAGCAGAAATGGGAAATTACCAAAGAAAGCAACGACAGAGGTTGCTGCTTTTTTTCAGACACATATTCGAGTTATTCAAAAGATTTGGAAGCGTGCAAGGGAGCAGATTGCACTTGGGCTAGAGGTCGATGTGTCAAACAGAAAAACCGGTCGAGTTGGTCGCAAGAGCTTTGAACTTGACCACTCCCGAATGGCCACAATTCCACTAAATAGAAGATCAACTTTAAGATCATTATCTAAGTCCCTAGATGTCATTGCTTCAACATTGCATAAGAAGTTCAAGTTAGGTCACATAAGACGGCACTCCAGGTTCATTGAAGCCACTTTGTTGAGAGAGGGCAACAAGAGATAAACTCAAATTTTGCATTACAATGCTAGATCGAAACTCTAGGAGATGCTCAACCTCAATTCACTAACATGGATAATATAGTGCACATGGATGAGAAATGGTTTTATATGACCAAAAGGCAAAAAATACTACTTGTCGCGAAGAAGATGATCCTCGCACGACTGCTCATAACAAGAATGACATTGAAAAGTCATGTTCCTTGTAGCCGTTGTTCGCCCAGATATGATCAAGGAACGTGACATTTTCAGAAAGATTGGTGTGTGGCCATTTGTGAAAGAGGTGCCTACAGCCAGAAGGAGCAAGAACAGGCCTAAAGGGACTATAGAAACCAAACCTTTCATAGTGAACAGAGAGGTCATGAGGCAGTATTTGGCTGAAAAGGTAATCCCTGCCATCCAAGCCATATGGCCACAAGAAGTTGGCAAGACCATTTTCATTCAACAAGACAACGCTAAAACACACGTTGGATCAAATGACCAAGCCTTCCTTGACGCGGTGGCAGCGACTGGGCTAGACATTCAACTAATGCAACAACCGGCTAACTCCCCAGATATGAATGTGCTAGATCTTGGCTTTTTCAACTCTATACAGTCCTTAAGTGATTGCAAAAGCCCAAAAACTATTGAAGATCTAATTCTTAGTGTGGAGGAAGAATTTGAAGGCTATCGTGTGGCAAATCTGAATAAAGTATTCCTAAGTCTCTGAGATGTGCATGAAAGAGGTGATGAAAAATCAAGGTGGAAATGGGTACAAAATCCCACATATGAATAAGCAAGGCCTAGAAAGAGAAGAGAGGCTACCTTGTAGGTTGTCATGTGATAAGAGTCTCTATGAGAGCGCAATAGCCTATCTAGCACAAGGAGATGGGTAATGAGGACAGCTAACACCAAAACAGCATGCAGATTTGCAAGCAGTGTTTAATTTTTGGTTCAGTTACTCCTGTCAACAAGATAGCTAACACCAAAACACCAAAACAGCTAACACCAAAACAGCATACGGATTTGTTTAATTTTTCTCAACAAGAAGATGGATTTTATCTCCTGTCAAGAACATGATGAACTGTACTGGAGTATGAATAAGTATGCAGGAACAAATTTCTATTGATAATTTGTGAGACAATGCAATATACTCCTATAATATGAACTGTGCTGGAGTAAATTTGTACTCCTATAATCTGAGTGCTGTGCAAAATGTACTCTCTATATGAACTGTGCAATTTGTATTCATAATACTCCTAAAATATGAGTATGAATTTGTGTGGTGTAACGATCTTCTATCCAGGTTCTAGAGCAAATACAGTACTGTACTCCAGATCAACCCAAAAATGCACAATACGGATGACATCAAATAACCAAATAAAGGAATGCACAATTCGATCAAACAAACAATCAAATGCAGTGGGCCAAATGGGCAGCAGAGGTCTACAGTTCCAGATCTAGCAGAGGTCTGCAGTTCCAGATCCAGGTTCCAGATCCAGGTTTGTACGAATGGCCAGCGGTGGATCCAAATTCCAGATCTACTCGTGCTCTACAAATGCAGGGAAGGATTGATGCAAGCAACTGTCTATCCTTTCTTGGACAAAAAAGGAGAGGTTTTTACCTTCCATGGCACACTGGAGCGCGGCGGAGGCAGAGGCGCTCAGCCGCTTGCACGGCGCTCAGCCAAGCCCCTCCACCATCTTCTTCTTGGACGGCGGGGCCTGCGGCGCGGCCATCCACCCTCTTCTTCTTGGACGCCGGCGCCCGCGGCATGGCGCCTGCGCCAAACGCGTCGCCTCTCTCCACCACCTTGCCGCCGTCCCCTTCGCGGCGCTCTTGCCACGTGATCAGCAACCGGGGGTTCACGCCGGTAAGGAACGCCGACGAGGACGGCGGGGAGAGTAGCTCGCCGGCCGATTCGCCGTGGCGACCTTCGCCATCCCCGATGCGGAAAACCCCCTGCCGTCGCCTAGTGGGAAGCAAGGCGACTACTTTGGGCGAAGACGAGTGGGTTCTGCATGCAGGGGCAATTTAGGAAAAGGAAAATGGATTGAACCGCCGGATATAGAACGACTTATAAATGGGAAAAATGAGCGAGCTCAGACGACTGTAATATCTGAACGGAGGAGTACGCCCTGTGGATGGACATGATTTTCACACCACCTTGATGGACATGATTTTCACACACCGCTGTTCTCTCCGCTAGGCCTCTTTGATACTTGTTTAGTTGTAGTTTAGTTGTGGTTGGGAAAATTTGACCATCTTTGAATGTGCTTTGAAAAAGCTAAATAAATTATTAAAAAAATATTCTTGAGATCTTTGAGAAAACCCTATAAAGTCCTAAAAAAATTATTTTTAAAAAATAAAGTATGTGGCCTATACAAAATAGTCAAATTTTCCCAACCACAACTAAACTACAACTAAACAAGGTATCAAAGAGGGCCTTAATCTAATGGTTCATGCGTATACCGAAGCGTGACAGTGGACTGTGGAGCAGCCATCCATTTTTGAAATCAGTAGATTCGCGGCGAGATTTCCTCATCATTACATTGCGCCGTGTTTCAAAAGGCCGGCCTAGTTTGACATCTTGACAGCCCCGGACCCCGGTCTCTTAAACCGCTTTCTTTAATTCTCTGGCCGGCAAAAATCGCCAAAAATCCAACCTTTTGACTCTCCGACCGCGTGTAGTTAGTAACCTTTACACACTCCTGTTTGCGCCGTGACAGAAGTAAAGTGGACCCTGCCAGCCACTAGGAGTACTAACACGACAACGCTGATCCCTCGGATGCGAAGCATTAATCATCACATCGACAGAAGCGAGGCCGTGCAGATCACTAGTAGTGGAGCAGGGCAGTACTACTCCTTAATTAAAGTCTTATAATTGCAATTGCATTTGGTGTTAAGCTCGTGCGAATTGTGCTGTCCTGTGGTGTGGCAGGCGAGCGTGGCGGGGTCGCAATCTCGTCGATCGCGTACAGCACCGTACGGCTAGGCGTGTGAGGCACGAGCCGAGGCGTGGTGGTATACGTGCTGCTAGGCGTGTGAGGCACGAGCCGCGGGGGACGTACAACGGTACGAGAGAGCGCGCACCAATGACTTCCTGGCCGGTCGAGCAGCAGCGCCCGCGCGTCTCGAGAGATGGCTCGTGGAAGATGCGATCAAACCAAGGGGGCAAAGAGGGGATTGAGGGAGAGAGAGCGCAAAAATAAATCCATCTCTTTGCATGAACTATGGAGTATAAACCAAGGGCACCGCCTAGGCCGTAAGATCCGACACTCCTGTCATCGGATTTGGTCTCCTTGCCGATGGTGAGAAGGCGGAGTAGTAAAAGAAGGGGAAGTTAGGGGATAGGGAGCCGCCTTGCTCCTTCCTCCTCATGGTGGAGTTGACTCCCGTCGCGGTGGCAACGATTAGGGTTAGAATGGGGGAGCTCTCGGGAGGGAGGAGGGGGCAGAGGAGGCTAACTCCTTGATGTCAAATGAAAATTTGGATGATACGGTAGCCAATGACACTCCATCACTTCAAAAGACGTTTTTTGCTGATATGACAATTTTCACATACAACATGTTCACCATTTCCATGAGGGTCTATTAACGCCTTCCTTATCCTACCAATCGGAGTTGTTTCCTAAGAACTTGCCATCGTAAAGGAAAGAATGAACAAGAATCAATTGTTCTTATTGCTTGCGGGCATAGATAAGTCTGGTACTTTTCTTTTTGGCTTGATCTGAGAGAATGCTTGCCACGACAACAAATACCTTAGTGAATTGTTGGAACAGATGAAAAGAGTGGAAAAAACTTTTTTTTGACATGGTACGGACGCACACATTAATGCACACCACACACCGCACTCACACACATGTGCGCGTCCGATGCACACACATAACCAGATCAGAGATCCAAAGTCTCCTTACGTGGTACACGTAGTCCAACTGAATGAGCACACGTGTATGCCCCAGGATTAATCCCGGGTGTACTGGTCCTAGGAATAAATCCTGAAAAAACCCGCGAGTAACCTAGTGCTAAGCAAAGCTCGAACGTTGGCCGGCTGGCCATACAACGACGAGCGCAACCACTGCGCGTAGGTGCAGCCCTCAAACAAAACATATTTTAAAGAGAAAATTACACTGTTACCCCCTGAACTTGCAGCCGATCTCACTTAGCCCCCTGAACTTCAGTTTTACTTTTTCGGCCCCCTGAACTTGTCTCCGTTTGCACGCTAGCCCCAAAACCGTTAGGGCATCCGTTAAGTGATGATGTGGCAGTTAAACGCTTGTGTGTCCAGTTAAGGGATGATGTGGCAGCCGACGTGGCATCCACGTCACATAAATCAATTTAGAAAAAATCATCAAAATCATAAAAAAATGAAAATTCTAGAAAAATTTATAAAAATCATTAAAAAAATTCAAAAAATTGTTACAAAAATAATGAAAAAATAAAAAAAACCAAATCACAAAAATTCAGATAATAAAAAAATTCAGAAAAATCATAAACAAATTCAGAAATTCAGAAAAAAAACCTTAGAAAAATTTAGAAAAATCATAAATAATTCAAAAAACATAAAAACATAAAATAATAAAACTTTGAAAAATCTTAAAAATACAAAAAAGACTTGAAAACTTAATAAAAATTCATAAAAACAGGAAAAAAATAGAAAATTTAAAAGTTATCAAATTTCAGAAAAACCGTTTAAAAATTAGAAAATTATAAAAAGTAAAAAATCATGATAAATTCAAAAAAATAGAAAACCATAAAATCCATACAAAACATGTCTATTTCACCTTCTGTAAGCAACGCTATGCTGACCCACCACATGTCTAATTTTTTCTGAATTTTTCATGTTTTTTACATTTTTTGATGATTTTTCTAAATTTTTCTAATGTTTTTAATGATTTTTTTAATGATTTCATGATTTTTCCTTTTTTTTACGTTTTTTGTGAATTTTTGTGAATTTTTAATGTTTTTTGCAATTTTATGAATTTCTTTAATGATTTTTTTATTTTTATAATTTTTCTAGATTTTTCATAAATTTTCTGGATGTTTTATAAGTTTTTCTGGTATTTTCATGAATTTTATGAATTTTTATTTTTTTAGGATTTTTATAAATTGATTTACGTGACGTGGATGCCACGCTATCGCCACGCCATAACTTAACTGGCACGCATAGCTTAACGCCACATCTCGCGCCACATCATCACTTAACGGATGCCCTAACGGTTTTGGGGCTAGCGCAAATGGAGACAAGTTCGTCGGGTAAAAAGTAAAATCAAGTTCGGGGCTAAGTGAGATCGGCTGCAAGTTCAGAGGGTAACAGTGTAATTTTCTCTATTTTAAATGCTGATTACTGCACTCTCGTTCAAGTGTTCCGCTTTGTCAAGTAGGACCTCCTGAATAATCATATCCTTAGCTTTAGTGTTTATAACCATGGATAATGTTAACTGTAGTTTATTTTTGAAAAAAATAATCACAACGCTTAATTAGATCATGGATCAAAGTAATCATAATAACAACACTAAGAACACAACTCCACGTAAAGACCCAACACCTCCTACTAGAAAGAGCATAAAGAGCATCTTGTGTTTCTCTTGCTAGGACGAGCTTGCTGCATACGTGGTACGGTGCTTGCACTAATATACACAAACCATAAATTTTCATGCACTCCCTGTAAGGCCTTGTTTGTTTCAGATTAACGTAGCGTTGCGTTTCGCTGTAGCAAATTTGTGACCCCCTCAAAATACGTCTTAACGAGTTCAAAAAATTATGAAAAAAATATTTTACAAACTTTAAGAAGTACTATTTAAAACCCCACAAGAATGACTACAAAACATTACATCATTTGGCTTATACAAAAATAACAAAATTTCATTTAATTTAATTTAATTTAATTTAATCTGAAACAAACAAGGCCTAAAGCATGTCTTTAACTTCTCAACTATTCTTCGTAGATATGTTTCCATCAATGCAGCACAACATCACAACAACGCCTTAGCAGCACTTGTAACACTGTCTATCTTTGGCTTTGGAACATTGAGACGAAGAAAACCAGAGAGAACAATATCCCACCATGCAGAAAGAGCGAAACCATTGCCAACAAGAAATTCAGTACTAAGGCTCTCTCCAATAGTAATTCCTAAATTTAATCCCCTATAGCCTCATATACAGGCTCCCTTTAAAAAAATCTCTCCCTACATTTCTCCCATCTCCAACAGCGTTCTTTATATTGAGAATTATATAGGGAAAGGAGAGAGAATCCCTAGGAATGGAGAGAAATTCTCTATTTTAGAGAACGGATTAGAGAACACTGTTGAAGCACATAGGGGAAGAATTCGTCCCCCTATTTTAGGATAGAGAATGTTTTAGGGAATCCCATTGGAGACAGCCTAAAGGTACGAACCCTTACGCAAAAAAAACTTCTGACATAAGCCTCAAAGCTGAACGGCTAGCAAACCGCAAACCTAAGATATAGATCTAACCACTAAACTTTTAAATCTAAATTGAAAAAGGGGGTTTCTCATCCTCGTAGCTAGTGAGGCCACCAGAATTGAGAGGACAAGGGTGGCCCAAGGAAACCGGCGAGGAGGCAGCGGATCCGGATCCTCTGCGATTCTCGCCTTTCGCGGTTGAGTCATCGACATGTGGGCTCGCAGAGGATCTCAGATCTGGCAGTGGCGGCGCTCGTTGCTGATTCTTGGGAGCCGTGCTTTGAGAACTTGTTCTACTTTCCTTCTTTCGCGTAACTTGTGTTCTTTAGCCAGGTTTAGTTCTCTGCAATTCTGCATAACCTATGGTACTCTCGCTTTAATGGATTCTACAGAATCCTTATCAATTGTTCAAAAAAGAGCGGATCAGTAAGTTATTAGTACCAAAAACCGCCCAACGTAGAACTGTCGGTTTTACTATTTAAAGACCATGTTACTCCTACTTCACCAACTGAAGGCGAAAGGACTTCGCAAGAGAGAGAGAAAAAAAAAAGGCGTTCAGATTAGCCGCGTGGCCGAAAGCATCCCCAAGAAGCGCCTTCAAATTCTCTATCGCTACGGTCTGAAATTCCTCTCACGATCAAATTCTCCTGCTGCATTTGAAAAATTTTGAAATAGAGGTGCATTTGGGGGGTGAGATGGGGATGCTCTCACATCACGAGCGGGGATCCATCCATGGCGATGGGGAGGAGAGAGCGACGGGCTTTGAACCGCGGGAAAAGGAAAGGGCTCGTCGTCTCCGTCCGCGGCATGTGGCTCGGGCGCTGGCATGGCCAATCGTGCCAGATCGATGCGTGCGAGGCGACGATGGCGAGATGGACGTACACGCGCGCATGCCTCCCGCCATACGCTTCACCGTCTCTCTCTCTCTTTTCTGACAAGTTGTGCTTCCGTCTTGGACCGCTTCTCCCTTTCGCTCTCTCGTCCTGTCCACACGACCCGCGTGCGTGAGCTGGAGAAAGCGGGATTTTTTTAAAAAAAAAAATCCGGGTTTTGGGGCTCGTTTATTCGGAGATATGTTGAACACGGCGAAGTCAATCGAGAGAGAGGGATTGTTGTGCTGCGAGTCAATTTATGAGTGAATTTCGGCGAACAAAAAAGGAATCACAAATTTTTAGCAATCTTCCTATGGAATTTTACAAGGGCATGGTGTTGAAAACTCCGCTACGCCTGTCTGTACGAGCAAGCCCCCTCTCGCTCCGGTTAATGGGTGCCCGGATCACAGCGCGATGGTGAGGCCGTCGCGGCGCGCGTCGGCGGCGTCGAGGCCGCCCAGCCCGAGCCACGAGGGCGGCTTCTCCTGCGAGTCCTTGGTCGCCGGCCCCGGCGCCGGCCGGGCGTAGGGCGCGCGCGCGCCGAGCCGGTCCTTGCGCTTGGCGAAGAACCGTTGCAGCGACGCCTTCCTCGCGATGGGCAGGTCCGCGAGCTCGCCGCCGTCGCGCGGGGCCGGGGCCCTCTCCGCGCCAGCCGCCGCGGCCAGGCGCATCACCTCGGCCGCCTTCTCCGCGGGGAAGTCGTCGAGCACCACCACCCTCCCGCCGTAGAAGATGGTGAGCGGCGCCGCCGCGGGCCGCTCCTCCTCCTCATGGACGTCCGCGCCGGGCATCAGGCTCAGCGTCGTCGCCGGAGCAGCCCGCATGGGGCCCGCCGACGCCGACATCTTCTGCTCCGCCTTCACGTACTGGCTGAGCACGCCGCACGCCATCGCGAACCTCCGATTCTTGCCCTCCGACGCCATGGCCATTCCACCTCTCCTCCTCTTAACCTCCTCTTCTTTCTTCGCTCCTCCTCTCGCTCTTGCTGCTCTTGCTGTGGTTGCTTGAAGGCTGTGGGGACTCGGCGAGACGCCGGGAGGTTGTTTTATAGGAGGCGTGTGGGAAGCGAAGGGAGGGAGAAGAAGCGAAGAGAGAGAGGGGCATGGCTGGTTTGGTTTGGGGAGTGATGGGGACGGGGGGCGCGGTGGTGGTGGTGTTGGGCACGAAGAACACGTGAAATTTGAGGGCGGTACGGGGGTGGTGGGTGACAGCGACGGCTGCCGCAGCGCGATGGGTATTCTATTCGCCATTCGGTGCGGGGCGCGGGCTCCTTTCCCCTTGTCGACCACCACGCCACCACCCCGTCGCTGCAGTTGTTTATCTATCTCACTCACGTAGTCAGGTCCTCCAAGGCGCGTGCCTGCACGCGCGCACGCCGGTTTTCGAGTGCTTCCCTTCCAACTGGCGCCGTGTCGGCCGGTTTCTCCGTCCCCTCCCACAGGCGTGCATGCATGCTGGCGGATTACTCCAAACGTGAAGATTGAAATTTTTTAAACTGTTTCTAAAGTTCTTTTTTTTAAAAAAATTGAAGTTTCTATGTTATGACCAGGACTCCATGTATACATACATAGATCCGGCAAACCTTTGATCGATTCGGTGATACATGTCTTGAGTACCCATTAATCACACCTGTCACTAAATAATAGCCCCGTTTTGTATGCATCCTTGGTTAAGGCCTCGTTCTTTCAAAGATATCATTGTATTATCAGTAATATCAGAATAAATTTGAGAAAGACTCGAAAAGAAATTTCTAAAGATTACAAAAATTAATTTAAATAGTTTTAGAATTTTTGGAAGGACTAATAAAAGTCACAAAAAACTCGTTACAAATTATCACAACATATAGGCTATATGAAAATAACAAAAATTGCTCCAGTAATACGCAACGGCACGATACAATAAAAAGAACGAGACCTAAATCATGCGTGGGCGGGATTAAGAAATACTAATTTTACATTAGTTCACAAAAGTAATTAAGGAAATGAGATTCATCTATGTGAAATGCACTGTCTATGTTCACAAATATATATACACACTAAGAATTAAGCAGCAGATTTCCCCTACGTAGAGCATAGGTTCAAAGTAACCGGATGAAATCTAATATGTCAAAATACATCTCCATGCTGCTATTACACACATGTTTAGTTTGTGGTTCACATATTAAAAATGTTCAATACAAAAGTATAACTCATCGTTTCTAGATGTAATATTGTTCGTGGATTTCTTTAATTGTTTTCTTCTCGCCCTCGTGTTGTTGCCTTGCCGTGCGGTCTTTCTACTTACCTCACACATGGCAAGTGTTGGGCAGTTGGGCTCCAAAGTCCAAAGTAAGTGACTCAGGTTGGTTCTCGTTCTAGGGGAAATTAATGCATATATTCAAGAATGGAAATATGCACGTTTACAACTAGGATTTGAACTTTTGAACTCTCTTTAATTTGTTTGAGCTTTGGAGGATTCATTGCATGCCTCCATAAACCACATTGGTAGCATGAAGTTAGCGTTGATGCAAAGACAATCAACAATAGTAGGCAGAGTAGCTGGTAGTGAGCGGCGTGGAGCTGATGTGGTAGAGGTGGCCAACGTATGGGGCTAGTGGTGTTGGCGGTGTGGTGGCATTTGAGAAGAGACTATGGCCCTCTTTGATAGATTGTTTAGTTTTAGTTTAGTTTTTGTTGGTAAAATTTGACCATCTTTAAAAGTGGTGTGAAAAGGCTAAATAAATTATTTAAAAAATATTTTTGAGATCTTTGAGAAAAACCCTACAAAGTTATAAAAAAAAATTTTCAAAAAATAAAGTGAATAGTGTATATAAAAATAACAAAATTTGCAATCCCAACAAAAACTAAACTAAAACAAGGTATCAAAGAGGCCCATATACGGTGCTCGATGGGAAGCGATGCAGAATTTCCTAATATGGATTTGGGTGGCACTAGTTGCTAGCATGGGTAAGGTTTAGGTAATGGCTAATAATAGTTTGGACCCACCAGCTCGGGCTAGATGGCTCAAGGTCACCATGTTCTATAGCCAAAAATATTAAATTTGCAATTGTATTTAACAAAGGCTTAATTTTAGTGGCATGCAACATTTTTTAAAAAATTTGCATGACTATTTTTTATATAAATTCAAATTATAAGTTTTTTTGTGGCCGATACTCTATGCCCATTTGTCTTTTTAACATTTTTAAAAAAAAGAGGATTAACTCTATTTTTCATTGCATCGATAGAGATACAACGGAAACCATGTCTGATTATAAATTTCTAAACACATCTACTAGTTATATCTACTTAGGGCCCACCTATCCCTGTTGCACTCCCTCCTTGGTGATTGTTTTTCGTTGCCGCATGCACACGAGCGTGTACGTACCCTCGCGTGCAGCTCCGGCTTCTCCCGTCTTTTTCTGCTCTTCATGCACACACCTCGTGCAGCTCCTGCTTTTCCTCACGCTGTTCTTCTCCTTTTCACTTTTGCCGCACCACTCCTTACTTCTGCTTTCGCGTGCACCTCACGCTCTCGTCTTTCCCCTCTTTTTTTGGCCTCCGATGAGAAGCAGGGATTGAACCCCCGACCAGTTATGTCTCACACCCAGTTAACAACCAGTTGAGCAACGACCACTCCTCATTTGTCTTTTTAACATGTTGCGAATTGATTGGATATCGATCAAGAGGTTGGTCATGGGTTGCTTGTGTGTTGGCTGGCTCGCTTGGCAGTGCGTGGTCCACCCCGCTCCCCTAATTTGGTTCCGTTCTGAAGCTATACGTTCGTAAAGGTTTGCATACACGCCAATACGCCATCATAGCAAAGGATTTAAACACCAATTCGCGGGAATTTGTGAGCTGCTATCAATAGATCGAATATTCAGGCATGAAGCGTTTGAGTTTCAAATTTTGTTTTGGTGTCGAAATATAGGAAAAAAAATTAAGGTACACTCTGGTGATACGAACCGGTTGTCAAACAGTTTTTTTTTACGATAGACATCTTTATACGATGATTGCGTGTACATTATTACATATGAGTCCATAATAATTTTATATCATGACCATTCTATAGGTAGTCCATTGAGAGGTTGTCTACGCTATCTAGAAATGATATGCCCATTTATAATACCTAGCGGTTGACTATAACATTAGAGATGTTCGAAAGTAGGGATACACTTTCACTAACTCTCAAAACATGTTGGGACACACACACACATACAAAATTTGTATTAAGTATCAAATTTAGACAGCTTTTGGAACAATTAATATTCATTATGATTTTGTGAAAAAATGATCTATTATGGAAAAAACTCCAACCGAAGTTTAGATACAAAAACATTTGGTTTCCGAGCTTTGAGCCAAGTTCGTGTCTGAAATTGAGGCCTGTCGCACTGGGCCGGAATAGGCTCGGACTTGGTCCCGCGGGACCGGGCATTTCCAAGCTTGGCTCGGCCTGGGATTTTATCAGGTCTACTCAAAAGGAGGCATACACTTCCACTAACTTTCAAAACGTGTTGAAACGAGATTTTCTAAAAAAAATTATATGTCGAAAAATTGTATTAAGTATCAAATTTTGACAGCTTTTGGAACAAATTCGTCATCTTTTTTGTGAAAAAATAAACTTAACCAGCAAAAACTCCAACCAAAATTTAGATTTTAAAACATTTTAAATGAAAACCAATTTTTTAAAAATGATTATCATAAAAGAATGCTATGCAGGCAGAGTACCAAAACCCAATGTTGTCTCCTTCGGACCGCAAGCTTCCCTCTCCCAACTCCATTCTTGTCTCACCAAATGTTTCTTTCTATATCCTTTGTTACGTTTAAACACGGTGATATCTTATTTTGAAAGGTCAGAACTCAGAACACGTTCGAAACTCACGAAATCTGAAACATAGATATTTTTATAACAAAAAAACACATGAAAATGTTACCCTCTACTTCTTGAGGAAGGCGTATTTAAAATTAAAAAATATAAAAAAGTATTTAAAATGAGTTTATTAGGATTTTAGATGAATTATGAAATTTGTTCTATGCATTTTGGACTCTATATGAAATAGATACAAAAATGAGAAAATTAAATAGAAAAAATAAAACGCTGTTTTTTTTCTAGCAGCGCAGTGCATCACCGTTCCGTGTGCTGCGTGTGCTGCTGGGCTGCCCTGCCCGTATATTAAAACATTGCCGTTATAAAAAAAGAGGGCTACTAGGGGACGGGATCCCGTCAGCCCGCCTCGACGGATCGCTCCCCGCGCCACGTGTCCCCGACCCCCGCTCGGTCTCCATTCCTCCGCTCCGCTCACCAAAGTCCGCCTCGCCCTCACCCTCGCTCTCCTCACCAGATCCGCATCCGCCTCCGCCCCGTCCCCTGCCTTCTTCTCCTCCTCAGGGCGCGCCTCGCCCGCCATCCGCCCGCCTCCTTCTCTCCTCAGATCTCTTGCTGCTCAAGACACACCCGCCGCCTCGCCGCCTCCTTCTCGCTTGCCGCTGCGCCCTACCCGCCGCTCATCTTTCTCCTCCTGGCCCGACGCCGCCCGCCTTAACCCGAGGGGTGAGGCGTTCCCTCCACCGCTGCCCACCCGCCGCCTCCTCGCTCCTCGTGGCGCCACCCGCCGCCTCCGCCGCCGCCGACGAGCCCCCCCCACGCCGGTCCGCCGCCTCCTCCGACCTCCTCTACACCCCGCCGGCCAAATATATTCCCTAACCCTAACCCGAAGGCGGCGCGCCGCCGCCGAGGCGACGGCGAGGTCGACGGCGGCGGCGGTCGAGGTCGACAATGGGTCGACGGCGACGAGGTAGGCTCTCCTTCCTCCTTCCTCCTCCTCCTCCTCCTCTCTCTCGCAGCGCGCTGGCGAGCTGGATGCTGGCGCGGCGAAGCTGGGCGCTGGGACACGTGTCGCGTGGGAGGTATCCCGTCGGCGACGGGATACCGTTCCTAGGAATTCCTGTAAAAAAAAAACAAAAATATTACCCTCTACTTCTTGAGGAAGGCAACGGGAAACCGTACACTCGTACAGGTTTCACATTTTTCTTCCCATCCTGCCCTGCTGCACACGCGGCGCGCCTACCCTTTTTATTCTTTCCTCCCGTGCTTGCTCACGAATCACGAGATTAATCCCACGGCATCAATCCACATCAACCTTTCGTCCTGGCCGCCCCGTTCTCCGCTCCTGTGTAAACGTACGTATCGCTATGAATCACGAGCACATAAATGTGAATGGATAGGCAATTAATCACGTCGTCAACAAGGCAGGCGCACCGTGACAGTGAGCGATGATTCAGCTTAATCTTGTTATAATCTTCAGGATCAATTTCATCGTACAAGAGCAGTACAGCGAGAGGTTATTGGACGCGAAGTCGCGAAGGGGAGGGAGAGCAAATTGAGCATGTGTATCGCTCGGTCCCGTGGACGCAGGGAGCAGGGACAGCGACCCGTGGCCGGCTTGCAAACAAGAGACTTTTCGGGTGGGAAATCAAAGGAGGGAAGCTGCCGCGTGACGCCGAATTGAAATCCCTCACATGTGCAGCAACGTGCGTACGTAGATAGGTAGTGTGTGTGTACACACACAAGAAAGATGTAATACTTGGCATTAGGCGATTGGTTAGGTCTTGTTCTTTTCAGTATATCGTTGCGTTAACGTATTATTGTAGCAAATTTGAGAGCTCTCGAAAAAAGTCTAGAGATTATAAAATAATAATAAATAGTTTTATGATCTTTGAAATGACTATTAAAAGACATAAAAAAGTCGTTACAAACTATCACAACATATAGGCTATAGAAAAAACAAAATTTGCTATAGTAATACGCAACGGTACGTAACGCTCAAAAGAACAAGACCTTAGTGAGACAGTGGTATTAAGCAATTGATTTTTGGATTTGATGAGGGCACGGAATTTCTTTTTCTTTTTTAAAAGGAAAGGAAATAAAAGAAAGAGCGGATTTCGCTTTCTTGCACATGGTGACGAGTGGTTTGTTGAATTGGTTCTTCTTTTTTCTTTGTCTCGCGCAGCCGTGGTAGGGCTGGAAGAATCTCGGTGTTTTTTTTTTTGCCGCTTTGGTTTGATCCGTTCGTCGTAGAGGCCGTCGGCTACACGCCTACCTGTGTTGTGCACTCTACTTGTGTACGTGTTGAGTGTTGACGTTATACCGATGAAAAATTTGAATCTGTGTGCCGGTGGAACATAGGGAAGTAAAATAAAAGTTGAGTTTTTATATTCAAATGAAAGTAAATGGGTATCAGGGTCAACCATGCATGTACCGATCAGCAGTCCAGGCTCCAGCACATGCATGATGCATCGGCGTCCAGGATTCCAGGAGCGCAGCTACGTACGAATCAGTCAGATGCAGTGTCTTGATCACTCCCATTTTTCCAAACCTTTTTTCTTCCATGGTTGGATGAGTCGCAATGTACCTCTCTAGTAGGCTAGCGTGCTCGTATTGGTGAGTAGTCATACCAATACTTGGATTGCATGACTAGCTAGCTAGGGCGCACGTTTCCTGGATATATGACGTACTAGAGCAGTTTATGTATTAGGTTTTAATGTATCTTTTTTTTTTATTCTGGCTGCATCACTTATCATTTTTTTAAAATTTTTACATCAACCAATCAAGTAAAGCAAACTAATTAGTTTGAAGCATTAAATATGTTTTCTGATCCAGCGTTTTTTTTATAGTTTTTAAACTTTAATGGTTTACACAAAAAAGGGAGGAATTTTTAAAATTTACATATGCTATTATTTTTATAATAAAAAACTAGAAAACACTATATCATTCCAAACCTCTGGAACGATATAGCTCCATATTCAATTGTTTGTATAAAATCTTTCATACTCGACCATTGCATGGTGGCTGCCATCTGCGTCTTTGCAGTCACTAGCTCCGTGGCGCCGATGGTGCAGTTTGGCGTCAGCGACAACGACGATGTTGTGGTCATGTGAGCATGCAGTTCATCGCTGGCGATGACAATGTCGTGCCATGCAAGCATGTAGCTCGCCACCGGGGATGTCGCCGCTAACGTTGTGGTCATGCAAGCATCGATCAGTTTTTCGTTGGCAGCGAATGACAACTACTTTGCGACCATGCAGTTCACCGCCGTAGACAATGACGACGATGTTGTGATCACGCAAGCATGTAGTTCGTCTTTGGTGCAACTCTTCAATCATCAACAACATCCGCAACAATGTCTTAGCTATCATCCTTGGTAACAAGATGGTGTCGGAGTCCCTTGACATCAACTATTGCTCCAATTTGAGAATTTTATAGATATCAGGTAGGTATCATATAGCCAACAAGTCGACAATGCAAGTGTTGTGTGTATTAATGAAGAAGCGGGGCAAGATGTAGGGACTCGGTGCCACACAAGAAATTAGGGGGAAGAAGAAACATACGCAATCATTTAATGCAACAAGGCAAAACTAAATATTTAGGACCCGTACGACTGTACCGTTTCAAAGCCAAGAAACGGTATAATGTGCTCTAGATACTCTCTTTTATAATTTTACATTTATCAGGTAAATTCAAATAATTATAAATATTTTAAATCTATATTACAAATATAGATACGTACAACCATCACAACACAGGCTAAATAACATGGGCTAAAGGAAAAATTTAGAAAAGCTTGAAATATTGTATTACACAAAATAAAATTAGAAATTTTTTTCTGAACTTTACATGTAACTCATAATCTTTGTGGATTTTTCAAAATTCATATCACATTGCAACCTTTTTATGGCCTTTCTTAAGAAGTTATGACCCATTTTTGCAACTTAAGGTTTTAGCCACATTAGCAATTGTGGTCAATTGTCCTATCTCCCCTATGTGGCATGGTGGCTATCACTACAAGCTCCTAGCACTTCACAAGCAAAGTGGTTTAATGGCCGAATCACCTCGATGGTGCAGAACCTTTGGTAGAAGATGGGCAAAAGTATTTAGTGCAAATGTTTTCTAGGTACATAAGTGTAAAAACTTATTATGGTCCCTTAGATCTAACATGGACAGTCTAGATGCATTGAAGTGGAACTTACCTCTCCCACTTATGCACTTTGCGCAAAAACATAATGATTGTTTCCCATGTTCTCATGTTTTGGCTGGGCCACTGAGATGATATCCAAAAGTAAAGAACTGTTATTTGCACTTGTGCACTGAAAAGTCTTTTGCACTAGATATTTTTCCTAGAAGATGAACAAACGCTATTTCCATGACATTTGCTCCTTCATACCTTAGGTGGTGGCCACAATCAAGGAGGATCAAGGCTGACGGAGTCGGAGCATTAGTCATTTTCACCTGGACAACTCTTTACTTGATGAGTAGTATGTCCCTTTTGTGAAGTTAGACCCGCCACCTTTCTTCGTTCTTTTTTCTTCTTTTTAATGAAATGTTAGTGCTCCTATATGTTCGCTAAAAAGTTGAAGAGACAAGGGAGAAGATCGAGAGAGCTAGACTATGGAAGGAGTGGGAACTCACCGCCCCAAGGAGGGAGTAAGTTGCCACCAAATTGTGCCCTCGCAAATGTCATGGATTAGGGAAGCAGCTGCTGGGCTGGGGACGATGAGCAATGGATGGCAATTTATAGTTAATATTTTGATTTTAATTCGACTATACCCATCAACTAGGGCACTAGGCACGTGAAATATTCAAACTGTGGCCTGTAATCATGTTTTTTTAGACCATTGTTCTTGTTAGCTAGCATGTCCACGCGACCACACCATCAGGTCAACGATCACGAAAAAAATAGGCGCCAAGTGACAAAAAGACCAAAAAGAATAATATATATATAGTGACAGTGGAGTGCATCATCACATCAATGTTTATTCTGAAACTCATAGCATCAATATTTATTTTCAAAATGAGGCATGCTCAAAGTGAGGGGAGTAAAGCCTTTGCTGGGTGGTAGTATTACCACGCACACGCAATGAATTTAAGGTCCAACCAAACCGAATCAAACAAAACCACGGAACAAAGAGGACCTTAGGTGCGACAAGAGATGGATTCTTATATCCCACAACTTGCAAGAATATTCCGCCACTTCCTACCCATCTTCTATGAATCTATTTATCCTTTTCCACTACTAATTCCAACCCATTAAAAACTTCTTACGTCATGCTCAGCAGTCAGGACATCGATCAGTGGTTTACAGGGTTCTTTATTTGGAATATTGTATGGACAAATCAATCATGTTCGGCTGAACGACACTTTTCTATTTAGTAGGTTCTCAAATTTTGCCACACTTTCTTGCCAAAAGTGTAACACAAATGTTTGGTTTTGAGTCACAACTTTAGTATGCCAAACTTTCTTTGCCTCTTCTCTTTCTGGACTCGTATATGGTAGCCAAATTTTGCTTACAAGTGCGGTATTCATTTTGAGCCCTGCAAAATTTGTGGTGCATGAAGCATAGGAGAAGAGGTGCTCCTGTCTCGAACGCATGGATTCTTCATTATTGCTACGTAGATTTAAACCAGCCTCGTAAATTTTCTGAAGAATTCAAATGTTCTGTGATGAAGTGTTGAACTTTACCGGAGCCTGTAGCTGCAGACTTGCAAGTGCATAAGCGCGAGATGGAGGATAGGAGAAGGGTGATTGAACCCGTTCTCCTTTCACTTTTGGGCCTTTTGACCACGTTAAATTGTGCCATGACGCCGACCGGTGTTTAGCGTAGCAATTAATGACACCACGTGTTTCCAAGGTTAGTCGGAGCTTTCAGCATGGACGCCAAGGTCTTCGAGGAAGACGACGTGCAAGGACTTCACACGCACTCACGTTTCTCTTCTCTCTTGCTTGCTCCTGCTTCCTACCACGGCCGCGACGCTAGGGGTTCAAAATTTCTACAGTAAAATCGTCTTAAGTAGAACAGTTGAATACACACCCGTCTTAATTAAGAGCTTGGCGTCACCCCAGTTGCTATCTACGATGTTATATCATGCATTAACCCTGTCTCTGGTTAACTAGACGTGTTACTATAAAGTGATCGTTTTTATACACACCTATAATAAAACGCGAAGTTGCTCAGATGCTACTCTTAAGTCACAGAAGTCCTAAATATGTCATTACATAAATTTTCAAACCAATGTGCTCCTTCCTCTTCCTCCTCCTTTCAATTCCTTCCATGTCGGTGACCTAGCATTGCTACCATAACTCCAAACAAGCAATTGGATAGGCTCTAGCTCGATAGGGGCTAGTGATCAAGCCAGACCGGTGAGGTCTAGCCTAGACCTGTTCAAAGGTCGGCCTTGGAAAATCACAGTCCTACAGGACCAAGCCCAAGCCGGGCCTGCTCGGCACGTCGGGCCTCATTTTGGGGCCCAAGCTCGGGCCGAAGCCCGAAAGGCCAGCTCGTCCATGGCTTAAATTTCATTTTTGTCAGGCCCGGGCCGGCCTGATGTTGGTCGAGCCGGGCCGGGATTCCCATGATCAAGTATAATCTAAGCCATAGGAGCATCAATCCTCTAAACTGTACACACACCTTCCTTTCCGCTCCTCCTCAGATCTCTCCTCCGCTTTCCATTTCATTCGTTGTCGTCCAATCCCAAACCTCCCAAACCCCACTAGATGACCTCTTTCGGCACTAGTGCTGCCAGCCGCAGTGTGTCAGCCTTGCCATCATAGCCAAGAAGATGGACCTCAACATCACCAAGAAAGGCTTCTCGATCTCCGTCTATAACCACACAACTACTAAGGTCAATGACATGGTCTCCCATGCTTTGTGCTCTATCGCGCACGCCTTTGTGTCTTCGTGCTCCTCGTACAGGTTGGCCCTGCTATCAATGCAACTATCGTAACCCTCTCCATACCGTGATGCCGATGACGCCATCATCTATGGGGGGAATGGGTGGTACCAGAATACAGAATGTTGCATTAAGGAGGTTATGTCTCACAGAATTTGATCCTACACCTTAGGATGGGCGTCTCTGCCTCTCTGGTGGGTAGTAGTGGCACTAGGTCTGAAGAAGGGAAGGAAGGAAGGGAAAAGGAGTAAGAATAATGGGTAGGAACATTTAGGTCCTGTTCTTTTCAGCTTAACGACTTATCTACGTTTTAAAAAGACATATGTTTTGAGTTTTTTGGGTCCGTTTTTTTGCTGTTTTGATGGTGGGTCATAACGCTTTAAAAACCAAGTCAAACGAAATGAATCCAAATCTTGAGACTACCTCAAGAAGCTCTCGAAATTAAGTCATTTCAGCCGTTCATATCAGCTCAAAAGAACCGGGCCTTAGTTTGAAATCTTGTGCAGCGACATATTTGACACTTTTGCAACTTTAAACGGCATGAGATGATCTCATGGTTTATGATGGCGTATTTCAGAAAAGCTACTTTTACGGCATGTATCTAAGTAACCCTAACAGTACTAAAGAGTAAAGCTAATTTATACAATGATTTTTATATGCCCTTTTAGAGAACTTCTTCAAACGCTATATTCCTTACTTCGCTGTAGAGCACGCAATGGCACTCTAGGCGGCCTAATTTCTTTATGCACTCTGTATTCTCAATGTCATCTAAAATCATATGTAAAATGGCATAAATTGCTGATTTGTAATTGCTGCAGTAGTTGATAAATTGTATACTTGTTTTTCCCTCAAATTATTGCGTTATAAACTTATAATTATCTCATTTCTAGTTTTATGGAGAAATAAAGAATACGGTGACTGTCCATCCATGATTTTGACAAGGTTAAATCAAGATTGAAATACCATCTCAAGATAAAATGATTCTACTTTTGACATATCAACCAAATCTATCCAAAAAAATCAGTCAAATATTACATGATAAAAGGTTTTATGTATATATAACCCTTTTGCCTTTTTATTACAATCAACAAAGCTGTATATCCACCAGCTTTAAATAATTTTATGTCCTTAGTTACGGATACCACATCAGCATGAAAAAGAACTCTTTACATCATCAAAGATTCAAAGAATTCTCAAACAGACAAGATACACAGACTACTAAACCAGTTATGACAACTAGATAGCTAGCTAATTCCCTGAATCAGCCAATTAGCCTGTGTAAAAAGGAGAACAGTAAAAAATCAATCCACATACGCGTGGAAAATGGTAATTAGTAAGGCGGTAATTTCTCGATTTCTTTCCCTTGTCGGTCGGGCGCTGTCCTCAAATCTTCAGCTCAGGCTGTCAGTTCACGCCGAGCCACGGCGCGGCGCCACCTTCTTTCACTGGCTTGCTCGTCTCCGCCGCCGGCGGAGCCACCGGGACAGAGTATGGGTCTCTCTCGGCGAGCCTATTCTTCCTCTTCTCCAGGAACCTCTGGAGCGACGCCTTCCTCGCGATGGGCATGTCTGAAGAAACGTGCACAGCAGATGCATGTGTAGTCAGTTCGTTGTATGAGAAGAAGTACCATGTGTTCTCGCCTGTGCAGGTTTGCAGGCCTTCGTGCGATCGAGCTCCTGTGTTACCGTTACCTGGCACGCAAGGCTGCCCCAGCGCATTCTGGCAGGCGGCGGCGGCGTCAGAGGCGGCCGGCGCGTTGCCGGTGCCCGCGAGCTTCATCAGCTCGTCGGCCTTCTCGGCGGGGAAGTCGTCGAACACCACCATCGCCCCGCCGTAGAAGATGGTCAGCTGCGCTCTCTCAGGCTCCCTCCTAAGACCAAACACCCCCCCAAAAAAAAATTGCTCTCATAACTTCAGCAATCAGCATCGATGATCAGAACCATAAAAATTCATGCACGTCCACGCACGCGCTAGCTGTGCGGCGAGCGCATACCTGCTTTCCAGCGAGGCTTTGAGCGTGCCAGCCTGCTGGGGGAAGAGCTCCATGGTTTTCCTCTCCTCCGGCGCCGCCACGGCCGCCGCGCCGGCGACGTCGGCGCCGGGCATGAGGCTCATGGTCACCACCGGCGCGACGCTCCTGCCGCCCTGCTCCTTCATGTACTGCCGCAGCAGGCCGCACGTCACCGCGAACCTGCTGCCGCCGGCGACCCTGCCCCTGCTGCCGCTCTGCTGATCGGTGGCCATCTCTCCTCACAGCACCAGCTCACATCAAATCTTTGCCGCCTTGGGACGGTTGCTTCCTGGAAGAAACGGAACGAGATGTGCCGGACGTGGTATATCTGTCTGCCCAGGAGACGTCGCAGGTTTGGGGGGCTCGAGTCGTTTTATAGGCGTACAGCTGGATCGGCGTCAAGGAAGGCCTAATTTCTTCTTGTTTCCTGGGCAGGAAAGCGGCACGTGAAAGGCGAGCGTGGCGGGGCGCGGAAAGGTTGGGGGGAGCGGAGCCACACGTCTCATTTTCTTGCGGTGATTTCGGCTGGCTTTTGGCCATTTTGACGCCTCCGTGGGTCATGTGCGCGATCTGGCTTACTGGTGGTGGTGGGAAATGTGATGGAGTTCAGGGAGGAGGAGAGGGTTTTTGGTTAAATTTGGCGATCACCGGTTCCGACGATACCGTTGCATAGTGTGCACATGGTGGTCGGGTCTCTGAAACAAGGTGTTTTTCAGTGAGCTGTTGAGTTTTTAGTTTGTGTGGTGGAAAGGTGTAGCTTGATAGAGTCCAGATTACATGCATAATGAGATCTCTAAAATTAGACGGACGGAAAAAGAAGTTTCGAGAATTGTAAGCCTGTGACGGTTATAAATAAGAGGTGAATGTTTCTAGCAGAGGTTCTAAAAGACTTTAAAAGAGGTCCGTTCTTTTTTAAGAACATGTGACTACTACGGTTAAATGGCTTATAAAATATATTATTTTTGCACTATCCTACGATGACTAAACATTAACAAGACAATCTTTTTCATTTTAAGTAAGGCACATATATGTATATACATCTGTGCATGCTGCGAGTGTGCTCTTAGAATGGGCCTAGCTACAAAAGACGGAAGACAGAAATAAATCTATAATCGCATATAATTTCCATAGAAAGTAAAATCTAATGTTGACACTGCAAAAGATAATAAACATAAAGATAATAAACATAGAGGACTCATTATGAATCATATTCCACATTTTTATTACAAGCGACAGATAATGAGTCCCTTACAGAATATTTACTATGACTATTCATCTTGATGAGAGAACAACCCTAAACACAAATGATCTTATACTCTATTAAAAAGAATATAGCATGTTCACTTCAACTTATTATTTATAGTTGTTTAAACAATTTGATTTGTCAGACTCTCAAAACACAAGAATAAGAATTGGGCCAAGCTATCTGAACAGCTTCACAAAACTTTTGAAATTGCATATTAACAAGCCAAACCAACTAAAAATAAATGTAAATTTTTTTATAAACACTATTGTTCCCACTTGAGTTTATTTGTCTTAGTTTCATTTCAAAATCCTCCGTAAGCTTAAAACATATATCCAACAAATTGATTATGATCCTCTGTGACATTAATTGTTTTGCAGTAGTCCGACTAGGAATGGGAAACCAAGATAATCAAATTATACTCATGAGCGATAATACGGCGAAAATATTATAACATTACCTCTTTTGTGATATATTTTACACTGCAATTCATGATCGATTGGTGGCCGATTCAGGTTTGGGTGCCAGTGCTGTAATTAGCAGCTATGACATGCAGGGTTCTGTTCTTTTGGGTTGTTTATCTTCAAAAACATCTAAATTAGTTTGAAAAGTATGTCCCATTTTGTTTGACATACTTTTTTATAGCTTTGGAGGGCACATTTAGAGAAAGAAATATACAACAAAAACCCAAATGTTAATTTTTCAATTCTAAGACAAGCAGATGAGGTAAAAATATAAGCTATTTAATTTGATCCATGTTGCCACTAATGGCATGCATGAGTATGCGTGAAGGAGGAGAGGAGTTTTGGGATTAAATTTGGCGGCCTGTTCCGACGGTACCACTACGCAATGTTTACATGATAGTGGGGATTCCTGGTGCTCCCAAGGACAAGGTGGCTTTTTAGTGAGCTGGTTGAGTATTTTTAAAGTGAAGAGAGGCATAGCTTGACAGAGTCTGGAACATGCATGTACAATGCATGATGAAGTTTTCTAAAATTAGGTGGCAGGAAGAAGAATGCCCGAGAATCGCAACTTTGTGCCAGTTAAATATATGGCGTAAATGTTTCTAGCATAGGTTCTAGAAGAGTTCAAAAAGATTGGGACTTTTTTAGAACACATGACTACTATCAGTAAAAGGCTTCTAAAATGTACTAAGTTTGCACCATCTGTCACATCCTCATTTTCAAAATTCAAAATCATGTCCATTGCATGTCATAAATTTTTTAAGACATTTAAAACCCAAAGTTTAGAAAAGGGTTATGAGTATGTGCCTTTAAATATTTCCAAATAATATTTCCATTATTATTTAAATCTTTTTGGCTAAACTATTTTTTAAATTATTTTCTTTATGACATCTTAATGCCATATGAAATAATTCGGAAAATTATTTTAAATTTTTTGGCTAGGATTATTTCCTAATTTATTTTATTCATTTTCTTTTACTCTCTTTCTCTTGTGCGCAGGACCATCTTTCTCCCCTACACCATCACTCTTCCTGGCGCCTCACCTACCAGTCCTCTTTGTTGTCTTGCCCATGAAACTAAAAGAAGTTTCCATCTCCTCTAAATCTGGAAACTCCCTCCTGACACCTCACCTATCTGAAGGCCAGCCGACCGGCTAAGCCAATTGTGCCAGATTCCTCTTTGCACTGGGTCACGCCCTCTCGTGTGCTGGGCCGACGCCGCTGCTCCCCCCCCCCACTTGGACATCGCCTGCCTGCACTGTCCGCCGCCACTGCTCCCCCACCCCACTTGGGCGTCGCCTCACAGACTGTCTGCCGCCTCGGGCTACTAGCGCCACGCACCAAGCCACTGGGCCGACTTTGCCCACTACTTCGCGCTAGGCTGCCTCCTCCTCCTTTGCACTTGGGCTACATGGGCTGAGGGAGTGCGCGCTCGCCCCTGCCACTTGATGGGCCACCCCAACGGCTGAACCCATCTCACTATTTATCCTATTATCTTAGTTTCTTTTAGATAGCTTAATATATTTATATCTTTTGCCTATTAACTTCAATAAATGTGAAACGAGATGCAAAAGATTTATAAAATTATGATATATTATTTTCAGAGTCCCTTAGCATCATATGCATTCTTATATTTTCTGTTTTCATTATTTTATTGTATTTATGTATGGATTTTTATATGATAAATATGAATTTCATTGATGTCGCCGAGCAAGCAGGAGCCCATGTTGACTTTAATGATAAAGGCAAGGATGAAAACTGGTGGTTTAGTTAGATTTGGGGAATCGGTGGTAAACTTATAAAAGAATGGTTTCAGATTTCAACAATTTATCAAACTGCTTTGCAGAACTATGTAAAAACTAACATTTCCCATAAAAGAGCCAAACCTTTTGCTTACATACTTTTTTATAGATTTGGAGAGCACATTTAGAAAAAATATTAGTGCAAAAGCCAAAATATTACTTTTAAAATTCTTATATAAGTAGGCAAGGTGATAAAATTGGTCCATGTTGCCGCCAATAATGCCATGCATGAGAGACGTGCATGCATCGGTCCGAAGTACTGGCAGCCCCCAGCCAACTATCTAGTCTAGTTTGCTTATTTGGTCTCTAGAGATCGAAGAGAAATGAACCGTAAGGATCAGCAATTCGGCATGCATGGAAGCTCCAAGGAAAGGCCCGAATCATTTCATTTCACTCGCGATTTGTTAAGCGCGCGGCAACGGCGTACGTACGTAACTCTCCGATCGATATATTCGCTACATGCTACACCAGTGGCCACACGTATACGCGCGTACGGCATGCATGGACGCAGCTACGAGCGCACTGGGGCACGTACTGGGCGTGAAACTTCCTCGGACGACGTGCGTTTCTTCTCGTTGACGCGTGCTGATCGATCACTTTCGGCGGTTAGAAAAACATGCCCCTCCAACACACAAAAGTACAATTGGCCTATGAGCATGCAAGCTTTCTAGCCACCGCGAGCACGTCGCACACGTACTGTAGCTAGCATACAGTATACGTTCGTACGTACCCCACAACAACGCGGCGCAAGCTCACACGCTTAATTAAGCTAGCAAGCATATAGTATATGATCATGGGATAGATAGTATATATATGAGATTGGTTGTTTGGCTCCCACTTGGAGCTAAATTAATTTCAATTAAGCTCACACGCTTAATTAAGCTAGCACGCATATATTTATATCATCACGAGATAGTATGAGATTGGCTCGTTTACCTGGAGGTAGAGATCAACTAGCTAGTACGCGTGGGGACTGGACTGGATCGGAGTGGTTGTGTGTTTGCCTCGTCTTTACTAGCTAGCTTTTGCCGCGTTGATCACCCGTTCTTTGTACTAACCCTACGATCGATTGGAGTTAGCTAGCTAGCTAGGCCGACTTGGACAGTTGGACGGATGGTTGGGCGATCAAGTTTGGCGGGAGAGCGACGGCCGCTGCGCGTCGCCATCGCGCGGCTAGCTTAGCTGTGGTTCGGATCGGCGCGCATGCACGCGCTCGCGCGATGATAGTTCAGTTGCGTGGGCGCCGCCCGGTGAGCGCGCGATCGAGCGAGCTAGTACATAGCTAGCGTTCGGCGAACGGAAACAACGTGCCTTGCTTCGCGCGCGCGCGCGCGGTCGGTCGGTCGGTCGTGTCGGGCAAGTGGGATGGGATGGGATGGGGTTGGGGAGGAATGAGGAAAAGGCATCGAGCAATCCACCCATTGATGCAGCGGCGCAAGCAACAGCGCAGGTAAGTGTTAGTTTGCGTTTGCATGCATGTGCAACAGTGCAACACGACTACGCGAGCGATGAGCGAGCTTGTTTGTTGTTCGGTACGGATCGATAGATCCGTCTCGATATGATCGATCTCCGTCTGTGGCTGAAACGTGCGTGCACCTTTAATTTGTGCCGGAAATGTATGCCTGGATTGACACGGTTTGGCGGTGTTCGGCGGAGTTTTTAGGCTTCCCGGGTGCCCGCGATACAAGTAGAACGCACACGCACGTTCCTGCGCTGCGCTTCTGGCATACAGAAAGGAAAACGAGAAGAATGGAGACGCGCGTCAGGCGTGCAACACAACATGTATGCATGAATGAAAGCATATTTGTATAGCAGGTAGGAGGGCACCGGCGGCACAGCAAGCTTCCTATATTTATACACACACATACGAGGCTGGATTTCCCATTAAGATCCTTCGGACACCATTAACAACATTGGTCGTGCTCCAAGATTTGTGCTCCCCTCATAGATGTTTTTACGAAAAGACCCTTCAACTTTCAATCCGAATCAATCAAGTCCTACTTTTCTTCCTAGCTTCTCTCCTCCTCTCTCCTCCTCCCCTCTACCCAGCCGAGCAGACCCACCCTGCTAGCCGCGCTATCGGGGACCACCTCCTCCTAGGAGTGAGACCATGCCGGCGTCGGGAGCTAGGAGCCGTGAAGCCACCCGATGCACTAGCGAGGTCGCACGTCGGGGGAGGCCATGGTTGTTGGTGGCACGGCCATCGAGGCGGGGTGGCTAAGGCTAGGTGGAGCCGTGGAGGTGAGAGGTGGAGAGAGGAAGAGAATGTGGACATGATTGTTTTTCTTCAAAAACTTCTAGGGCGTATTCACAAAAGTGCATGGTGTCCGAGAGCATCCGCATCACACATTCTATCCCTCCACTCCATTCCACGATTAGCTACTCATCACTCTATCATTCACTCAAAATTTTCTTCACAAATTATAAAAGATTATTTCTCATCATCAACTACTGTATCTAAAGTAATTTGTTGGGTGAAGGTTACAGTGTGCGCAGTAGAAGTGGCCATTTTTCTTTTTCCAGAGATTAGTTCATTCTGATTTTATAATCTGTGATCTTTTCCTTTATCATGGCAGCTTCCTTCAGGCTGCTTGTAAGTTTTTTGCTTGCCCTTTAATGACAGAAGTCCACGTACGTGTCGTTTTCGAGAAAAAAATCGAGGAATGTTGTGAGGATATTGATATATGATGAGCCAGGGCCTCCGTTCTTGTGTATCCAAATTTGTGTCAAAAATAGATGCTATTGTAAACAGTAAGTAGCACCAGTTAACTACCCTCTTCGCTTTCCCTTATAAAGCACGGATGGCTACCTTGCAACTTAACCCGGAAGAGTCTGATCTCTTTCCATGGCGCTTCACCCCTAACCAGAAATTCTCAGTACGGTCAGCTTACCTGCTTCAATTTGTAGGCCAGGTCCCAAGGCCGGCCCTGCAGCAATCTTGGAAACTGTGGGCCCCTTCCAGGTGTAAGTTCTTCCTCTGCACACTGCTACACCGCCGCGTCTTCACTGCCGATGCCCTGCTCCATCGCCAGCTCCCCAATGATTACTTCTGCCCCCTTTGCAGCAGGAATCTTGAAACTCCGGAGCATCTCTTCCTGCAATGTACCTTTTTGCGGCAAGCTTGGGTCAAGCTGGCGGCGCTACTCAACTCTCAGCGCCTCAACCCCTCAGGGTGGCTGCATGAGGATTGCTTAGTTAGTTGGTGGTCCACAGACATCATTCAAGACCGCCCAGCTCCCCGAAGTGCACTCTCCGCCGCCTGCGCCTAACTCTGGAGCATCTGGTTGGAGCACAATAACCGGATCTTTCGGAATACCGACAGGCCACCCCTAGTTTTTTTCAATCAGCTTCTGGACGACCTGCGCCTTTGGGAGGCTGCGGGCGCACCCTTTGTAATTACCTGATCTCCTCTTGGCCCGCGGGGGAGGGGCCTTCATCTCCCCCAACCCTGCAACATTTCCCTGCTTTGAATGCATGGCAGTCCTCCTGCCTTGCTTCAAAAAAAAAAAATGACACGACCTCTGTTCGTTTGTTAAAAAATTACGTCAAAGTTTAATCATCGCACATACAAGAATTTCTAGCCATATTCATTCGCAATCTTATTTATATATGTAGTCATATCTATTAGTTTGGGTAAGCTACAACTTTGTTACAATTGCGAACGAGCATGGTGTTCCGCACATTTGCGCATCTAGATTTGTCACAATACTTTAATTGACATGAACTATTATTCCTATTATTGTCTATTCCAAATTTATGTGATTTTTGTTTTTTTATTAGCACATATGTACTCTTTATTTTAATCTGACATAGACTTCTATTTTTTATTCAGCTTTTCTATTATTGTTTTGTTTTAGTTGATACAAACTTTTTAATCTAGCATTGACTATTATTTATAATATTTATTATTCTAAATTTGTAATTTTTTTATTGTAGTTCATATAAAAACTTTCTTTTAATCTAATCTGTTATGGTCAGGGCTCACAACAATCAATGATATAGTCTTTTTTCTTTTCGATTAACGTGAAAATTTTATGATTTTAGGATTAATGTAGTAGCTTCGTTGCACCTTGTTTTAAGCAGGTATATGAACTCTTTATTTTAACATGACATAGACTTATACTTCTACTTTTTTTATTCTGAAGTTCTATTGTTGTTTTGTTGTAGCCGATACATATAAACTCTTTTTCTTAATCTAGCATGGAATTTTATTTATACTATTTTTATTTTTAATTTCTATTTTTTGTTACAGTCCATATAAAAATCTTTCTTTTAATTTATTCCATTAATCGGTTATAATCCGGACCGACAACAATCAACTGTATCTATTTTTCCCCGTTTGATATGAAAACATTTTAAGATTTTAGAATTGATTCCATTAATCGGTTATAATCCGGACCGACAACAATCAACTGTATCTATTTTTCCCCGTTTGATATGAAAACATTTTAAGATTTTAGAATTGACATAGTGGCTCGGTTGGACCAATGTTAACTTTTTATAGTTCACCAGTAATTTAATCAATAATTTAAAAAGTTCCTTTAATAAACACTGAAAATCATTTAGACGCTATTTTGATAATGTGTGGAGTATAATGATAGTAGATCTCGGAGGATCTCAATCCCGCCATTTAATGCCACCTCGACAGGTAACCACCTGGGGTGTGCACGAACCATGCAAACATCCATGCACGCATTCAGCCAGGCAGGGGAAAGCATTCGTCGACGTGTTTGTTTCCCGGAACAATCGAGCACGAGGCGGTTGCTCGATCCTCGCGCAACCGAACAAGACCTTTTCAAACTCTCCGTTTCCCGATCGCGCGCGCCACCTGCGGCCACGTTTTTCTCAACAGCTAGCTCTCTTCCTTCCTTGGGTTGTGCGGTTGTGCCCCGCCCTCCACTAACCTAGTAACTACCGGCCTCTCTCCATCTCTATATAGAACCAAGTAACCAACTCGATCTCCCAGCTTCGAAGTCCCAACCAGGTAATTAACCACCTCGATCGATCGATCACCCCCCCCACCTCAGTACCTCGCCGACTCGCCGAGCTGTACATGCCGCCGATGGCTACGGACTCCGTCACCCGACGCTTCGCCCTGGCGTGCGGCATGCTGGGCCAGCTCGACGGGCCGCCCCCGGAGGCGGGCTTCAGGGCCACCGCCGTCCAAGAACCCGGCTCGCTGGCGGGTGGTGGCACGCAGCAGCTCACCATCTTCTACGGCGGGCGTGTGGTGGTCCTCGACGGCTGCACGCCGGCCATGGCGGCCGAGCTGATCCGGTACGCGGCGGGGGCCGCGCAGGTCGCACCGGAGCCGGTGCTGGTGAACATTCCCATCGCGAGGAAGGCGTCGCTGCAGAGGTTCCTCGCGAAGCGCAAGGAAAGGGCCTTGGCCGCCGCGCGCGCGCACCACGGCTGGCCGGGGGAGTCGCCGGCGAAGAAGCGCTGCGCTGAGGCGACGAGCGCAGCGGCAGAGCCTTCTCCTTGGCTCACGTTGGGCAGCCTGACAGACAAGCACGCGCCATGATCGACTCACCATCACACCTCTGATCTGGGAGCTCTCCGCTGATGGCTATTGCCCATTGGGGACCTCATATTAATTTTTTTGTTTATGGTGTTATTAACAACTAATAATTTATGAAGCCAGTCAGCATTATGGCATTCATGAATAATGATCACCCCCTGCTGCAGAGCAGCCATGAGGATGTAGGATATCCTTGTACTATATAAAGGTAGGAAACTGCACTCGTATTCACAATCGTAGCACTGATCAAAGGGTATGGATGATCAACAAGAAAGATTGAAATGCGCGGTGGATTTTGTTCATTGTGTTATTTTTACTACAAATATATAATTCTTGTATTGCTATGCTGGTTCCATTGTATGCGCCGCGCGTTTAACTTGTGGTGTATGAAGCGTGAAAACAATGAATTTTTAGTACTGCAAAATAAACCTTGGATGGAATCTACACTGCCTTGCAACGCAAAGGATGCCGACTTGTTCAAAATGGCAACTGACACACTTGTGAAGCGGGGACAAGGTGGTGTTCTGGAAGGATCGTTGGCTGCACGGTGAGGCGCCAGCCGAGATTGCAGTTGCAGGCTGCATCAGAAAGATTTGTGCCGTCTCCCGTCTCTGGCCATTGAATCTCCATCCAATAAGCAACGTTAGATCTTGAGTTAATTTTTTTTTTGTTATGTAAAACAATTTAAAAAATTTAATAAAAATCAGAAATATTCTCTATTGCATGTACATTACAACATATATTTTTAAAATTGATATACAACATTTATACATCTGGATTATCATTTAAACAACGTTTATAAAAAATGAATATTGGTCGTATTGATTCGAATAAAATAATTGTGGGATCTAACATTGATTAGAGAATATTTCTAATTTTTATTGGTTTTTAAAATTATTTACATGACGAAACATAAATAACAAAATTTGTCTTAAAATCTAACGCAAACCAACAACCAGCGCTAGGCGTCGGACAACCCTCGCGTCCTGTTTGGAGGGCTCGCGCAGCGTCAAAGGGAAAGCTTTTCTTCTAGGCTGCGTTTGAAGAAGAGAAATAGAAGAAATTTTCGTTATCAATATAGCATAGTATGAGGGATCGTCGAGCATACTAAAGATGATGTCTTTATGCGAATGCGGGTTTCCAGATTCGATGACCATGGCTGATAGACACGGCATATTTTTTCTTTGTTCTTTCGTGTTCATATCTGTATTTTTTTAACGCTCTTTTCTTAATTGAATCGGCAGAACACTGTCAAAGGTTTTTTAGAAAATGTTACCAGGAGTATGAACAAGTCTGAATAGAGTGAAATGACAGATTTCATTCAAGCAATAATCAACTCTTGTTGCCGAATAATTCGGTAGATAACACCACCATTTAGTACGGAAAGAGATGACAATGAAATTTCTGCATGATTGAACTTCTACTAAACGGGCGTGCATTTCTTTATTTTTTTTAAATAGTGAAACACAACTTTTTTGAAAAGTCAGCAGCCGATTTCAATTAAGTAGGAGAGCAAACATATTTATAAGAGGCAAAAGGTCCAAACAGGGGCCAAAGAAGAAGAAAAAAAAAAGAGAAAGCGTCGGATTTCCTTATCCATGCATTGTTTCTCAGTGCCTCTGCCACCGAGACTAATTTCCTTCTCGTCTTGCGAAACAATGTTGGTGCTGAACAACTGAGGGGACTGGATTCTAATCGGAGTGCTGCGCGAGCAATCGAAGACCTAGAACAGGTTCGTTGGTGTTGAACCACTGATGCCACATCCAGCGTAGTCTTAACGTTCTCCCAAACATTTGGAGTTGTAGGTCGACACCAAGCCCCAAGTTTTTTCAGCGAGCATATCTTTTTAGAAAAAGGTAGGAGAACTGTCTTATATTAATTCAATAGAAAAGTTACATGATTAAAATATAGGGGAAGGATTAGGCGCATTCCCCCATATGCGCGCTACAGTAGAGCTAACTTATTACAAAACGGGTGCCTGCCACCTCCCAAAGGCGCATGACCTCCAGAAGCAAATCGAAAAAGGTCATCGACGACAACTCCTTCAAGTTGAAAATGCGATTGTTTCTTTCAAGCCAGATATGCTATAAGGTTGCTAGCACAACGGATTCTAGACTTGGGGTAAGGTTGGATCGTAGGATGTTCTCGATCCACCGGGTGCTGATATCCTCAGCGAGCATATCTCTGTCCAGTTGGCTTTGTAGCTCCCTCCCTAGATGGAGTCCTTGCATGCCCAGAGGAAGCTCCGACACATGCTGTCCAGTTCACTACTCCCTCCAGTTTGATAATTCCTGTCGTATTAGACATGATCTCACATACCAAGGAAGTATTAAATATCTCGTAGTACTCCATATGGTCAAATAAATGCTTGTAGCTTAATGGTTGCTCTTACTTTCCCATAAGTTGCATGTCTAGGTTCGAATTTTGATGCTACACTTTATTTACATGCACACCCAACAAATGGTTCTAGGGCCACGTAAAGTTTTGCTTGCAATCAATGCATCCTAGAACGACAGGAATTTTTCAACTAAACACAAAACGCTTCAGCGACAGGAATTATCAAACTGGAGGGAGTAATTAATAAGGCTCTTCAGTGGATGCTGGACAATGGAGAGGTTGGGAGAGCGCTTAAAACGGAATTTGGGAGACAGGGAAACATAACTCGCACGACGTGCTAAAGTTGTTGTACCTGTGGTTTGTCCGGTCGGCATGAATTTGGAAAAATGGTGATTTTAAATTCGTAGCCCTCCAAAGTTCACGTTCAAACTATTTCATCCGGTGTGTCAATGACATGTAGGTCTTGGATCGATATGTTATTGATACACTTTGTAATAGCACGTGTCTACTTTGTATTAATAAAACAGGAGGCCAAATTGCTAAATGGCAGACCGCATGCAGCATAATCAGCAGTGAATTTTCCGTTCCCAACTTTAAACACGAGACGATATATGAAGCTAGGGAATGGCAGTTTGGCAATCAAGAAAATCGCAGCATGTTACATGCGCAGCACCTAGCTAGCTGTCGAGTCCCTGTTGCTAGACGCGGCGCGCATCGCATCGGCTGCTCGGCAGCCTGCGCCCACGCGTTGCGTTCCGACTTGGCTGCGCAGCCCATCCCGGCACGGCAGGCGGCAACGCCGCGCGCGCGCGCCCAATCGCGGGCAAGGCTGATCGCTCGTGCACACGCTGCCGCGCGCGCGCGACGGCGAGCATGCAGTTACCCTCACGCGGCGCGCGCGGGCGAGGCGTTGGGCGTTGGGACTTGGGAGGCAGCGTACGTAAAAGGGTTTGGCCGCGCGTTCCCCGTGAGTCGTGACCAATCCGACCGATCCAGCCCGCGCGCGCGTCATGCGCACGGAGCGGGCGTGTGGAGAGACGGAGGGATCGCGAATTCGCGATCGGGGCGGAGGCAAGTAGTGGATCGATACGCCTTGTGCCGTGTGCGTGCCTGCCCCCGGGGGAGAAATCGCGTGCCGTCTCTAATGCCGGTGTTAGCTGCTCGGCGACGTTCGCGTGTGCACTGCGGCCGATGAATTCATCCATGCATGCTGCATGTGATGCCGTACGCACGCATCGCTCGCCGTCGTTGCAGCTCGCATGGACTCCGCTCCCTAGCTCTATCGGTCATCGGTTGTTTCGCACGGGATCGTGATGAGCCTCACCTCTCACGCGCGCAGGCTGTAAAGAGAGACCAGGAGCTAGCTGGCTCCGATCCGATCGAGCATGTGTCTTACTCTTCCCTTTAATTAAGCACATTTCGACGGACCGATCGAACAGCAGAGCACACACACGGACACACCTCAACGCATGCAGTACAGTGTTAACGCGGCGAACTTCTTGTGATGCCCTGCATGCACAGCTGACAGATGGAGCACCACATAAATACGCGCCGTGCTAGCTGTGTGACCCCACGCGACCTACCTAGCTGTCACACCGAAATCCGTTCCATCGTGCTCGTACCAAGGCCAGAGGCAAACAGATGTCACCACTCACCTGCAGCCACCATGCATCCGAACCCACGCTACAAAAAACCGTCCATATGCTGACGAAATATATAAAAAAATCGATGGAAATAGCTACTTTAAAAAAGAATCGAGTTATTGGCAGGTGGTTGTTTTTAGATTTATAGCATCCATTCAATTAATAATCATACAAAATAACAAAACAAACACATGTCAAAAAAAATATAAAAGTTAAAACAAAATATCTTAACGTAGTTAATCTAAAAATTTACTAATCATGTTTCTATTAGAACAATAGTTAATGAACAAAAAAGTTAAAAGCTAGACCATATATGATAGGGGTTCTCTTATATACTGATTGATTGAATTGTCTTATTGGGTGCACAACTTTTAATTTTCGAAAGTGCACATATTATAACATATTAACCCTTACTAAATCTTTTCTTGTATTTGGATTCTCGTGCACCACCATGCTTATACCTAGCTCCACTCCTGCTTCTGTGAGTGCCTGACTGGTGACCCGCGTAGGTGATAGATATGCTCATATGCCCCGTGTGGTCGGTGGCTCCCATGGAGACGCAGCCAAACAACCAAATAACATGGCAAATTTTTCTCTCACAAACATCGAAACAATCAAATGGTAAATTTCGATATCTTTCTCTCATAATGTTTTATAAAGTACGGATGCGAAGATCTGGCTGAACGAGCCACCTAAAGTACGGATGCAAAAGATCTCACAAACTTTATGGTCCTGAGGTCGAGTCGTGCTCCAAAAACATGGCAAGGCCCATAAACCCATCCTTAACAAGTCAAGCCCACATGTTTCTAAAAAAAAAAAAGAGTCCAGCCCACATGCCTGCCTGAGCCCAGCTGCCTCCACCCGCAGGCCGCAGCCCAATCAATCATCCATCACACTCCAACAGTAGCCAGGAGCCCAGGACTCCCAACCAACTGAATCCCAGAGATCGGTTGCGTCCGGAGCTCCGAAGGTAGGGCTGAACCAAAAGATCGGGCACGACGAGCTATCCGAGATCGGATTGAGTTTGGATCGAAATCGGATGGAGATTGTATAAAATTCGAGCCGAACTCGAGCCTGGGCCTGAGCTCGAGCTCGATTCGAGCCGAGCCCGAATAGCTCGATCGAGCCCAACCTCCACAGGCCAAAGGCCGACTAGCCTGCATCCTGTCTTATCCCCAATCTACAAATGGGCCGGCCCACTTGCACCAATCCCCACTGCCCACCACACCCGAATCCCTCCACCCCGACGCGCCGCCCTTGAGCTCCGCCCCGACGAGCCGCCCCCGAGCGCGCCGCGTCGCCGTCCCCGAGGTCCGCCCCGACGCGCCGCCCCGAGCTCCGCCCCACCCCCACGCGCGGCGCCGCCGTCCCGAGGTCCGCCCCGACGCGCCGCCCCGAGCTCCGCGTCGCCGTCCCCGAGCTCCACCCCACCCCCACGCGCGGCGCCGCCGTCCCCGAGCTCCGCCCCGACGCGCCACCCCCCGAGGTCAGTCCCGATACACCGTCCTCGAGCTCCAGGCCCAGCGATTGAAGGCCAAATCGAGCCCTCGAAAGCTCGACTCGAGCCCACGAGTTCGATCTCGAGCCTGTCTCCATGCTCGCGAGCTCGAACCCGAGCCCAACCTCAAGCTCGGTACCCTACCGAGCTCGAGCCTGACCACCCTAGGATCGCCCAGGATCGGCTCGAATCCAGCCCTATCCGAAGGTCGACGTCGATGGCCACGGCGGCGGGGAGGCGGAAGCGCGCGGCGGTGGTAGTGCTGGGCGACATCGGGCGAAGCCCTCGCATGCAGTACCACTCCCTCTCGCTCGCCAACCAGGTACTCCCCCCTCTCAAATCCATCGCCTCGTAGCTAGTTTTTCAATTGGATCAGATGAGCCTAGTGCCTCCAACTCCTGCGGCATGGTGTTTGATTCTCTGCTTAAATTCTCTGTGAATTCCATCTCCTGACCAGCTCATGATTCTTAGTTGTATCATGGCCAAAACGAATGAAATAACATGTGCTGCGTCTCACTTAGGCAATTGTGCATGTGCATCAATGAAGGGGGTTAGTTCGGAGTGCTTTTAGATGGCTACGTAGGGTGGCTGTTTGTTCTAGGTTAGCGGCGGATCTTTCTCCTGATTAGTGCCTGGCTGCCCGTTATTTTTGTCTCCCTTGATTGACAGTGTGATCCAGCAAGGGCTAATATTGGATTCTTATTAGCTTACAAAGGCTTTAAAGTGATGAGAAGAGAAAAAATATTACATCTTCCAAGCATTTTTCTTCTTCAAGAGGCGATTGGCATGCTGTGACGTATTTCCGTCCTGTTGAGAGCATGGACAAACAATTCCAATGAGTCAGCATTTGTTTCTATGTTTTATTATCCTAGTCTCATGCATTGTTATTCTTCTTGGCAGGCTGGTATGGAAGTGGACATTGTTGCAAATGGAGGTATTATGCTCTTCACAATCTAACTGTGCTGTTGGATTCTTTTCCCACATAGAAGTTGGAAGTCTTTCATTGGTGCTTCTTGCTTTGAGATTTGTCATTCTACTTGTGTAACTGAGCAGGAAGCGATCCTCATCTCTCATTGAGAGAAAATCCATCAATTCACATCCATGAAATGGTAGTGATTGTTCAAAATATTCTATTTTTCGCTTTTTGAAGTCTATTGCTATTAACTACAATACTGTTTCTTCAGAAATCAGTGCAGTTGACGGGAATGTCAAAGATATCCGGAGCCCTGGCACTGCTGCTTAAAGCTGGCATCCAGTTTGTCTTGCTGATTTGGTTCCTTTGTTTTATGATACCTCGCCCTGATGTCTTTGTTGTTCAGGTCAGTGGAAATTAAACTAAATTAAACTTCCTTGTCAGCGTGTATGGTTCAGAGTTACAAGAACAATATGTCCGATCACTACCACTGTGAGCAAATTATAATTTTTCTAGGAGAATCCAGCAATTTAGAATTTACTATCGGTCATGCTAGGTAAACTTGTAGTGTTAGTTTCATTTATCTTTACACGTTTTAGTGTCATGCTATGCGAAGTATATGATGACCTATTCCTGGAACCTTTTTTACTTTGGTAATGTTTACTGCAGCACATTTGCGAGGTTGTCTAATCGAACTTGTACTTCTTTAGTTAATAGTTATAGGATACGTCCCATCCTCATCTTGCTACATATTATTTTCTGCAAAAAGTGACATAATTTTTAATCACCTAGAGTCCATTTTGTTTGATATTTATAAAGATCTCTTCTGGTAGTAAACAATTTCAAGGTTTATTTATCATGTTTTGCACTAACAATGAGGGGCCTGATTTCTTTCATTTGAACATCTTTTGTCTAACAGAATCCACCCTCTGTTCCTACACTGGCTGCTGTAAAACTGGCCAGCTGGCTAAGAGGTGCTAAATTTATTGTGGACTGGCATAACTTCGGATATACATTGCTTGGATTGTCTCATGGCAGAAGTCATATAGTAGTCAAAATTTATTTCTGGTAATCCATTCCACCCTGTTTGTTTATCTGCTAGTACAGCATATAGATCATGTGTGTTAACTATAAATATGGTGATCTGCTCTCGCGTTCTAGGTTTGAGAAGCACTTTGGTCAGATGGCTGATGGTGCCTTTTGTGTTACAAAAGCAATGCAGCATGAGCTTGCTCAAAATTGGGGAATCAAGTAAGCCTATCAAAATTCAGCTAGTCTTTTTGGTTAAGGGATGCTGTGCACATCCTACAGTTTCTAACTTAGCCGTTGATTTTTAGAGCAACAGTTCTTTATGACCAATCCCCTGAATTTTTCCACCCTGCTTCCTTTATGGAGAGACATGAGGTGAACATCTTTTTTTGGTTCTTATCTCTCCTCTTGCTGTACTGCATTTCAACATATGTGACCTTAAGACATGTGATAGTTGTTTAGCAGGTTGGGGAATTCCATTTGTAGTGCCATCGGAAATTCTGATTGCATCTCTGTTGGTATGTCGTTCTCCAATCAATTGAAATATTTTACGCGGTATAATCGTATTCCATTTTCATCCATTATCTTTGGTTTGCATTTACAACACAGAGAAAGAAGTGGAAGGCATGAACAGTACAGTCTTTACCAGTAATACTGATGGTGAAATTCTCTTGAAGCCTAATAGGCCTGCACTTATCGTGAGCAGCACAAGCTGGTCTGTTCTCTTGAACTTAGTGGTGATAGTTGCGACATCCTTTATGTTCAGTGCACATGATTATTGAACGGATAGTTGAAATGTGAGGAAAATTATATATCTTTTCCACACGTATAACAGGACACCAGATGAAGATTTTAGCATGCTTCTAGAAGCAGCACTGATGTACGATAGACGTGTTGCTGCAACTTTAGGTGAAGACGATTCATTGGATGAGGGGCAATTGTGGATTGATATGAAGAATGGAAAGCGATTTGTCTACCCGAGATTGCTATTTATTATCACTGGTACCCATGCATTCTTCTATATTAGCTTTAATAACCGATTGTAAAGTATTATTCTGATATTTCATATAATATCAATTTTTGAAGGTAAAGGGCCTGATAGGCAGAAATATGAGGAACAAATAAGAAGATTGAAATTGAGACGTGTGGCTTTTCGGACCATGTGGCTTGCATCAGAGGACTATCCTCTATTGCTAGGTGAACCAGACAAATGCCAAAAGAATTTCAAACTGCAGCATACTTGCTGATTCTTTGACCAATTACAGGATCAGCTGATTTAGGCGTATCATTGCACACATCCTCTTCGGGGCTGGACCTGCCTATGAAGGTCACTCATTCATAACTGCAGCTGTTTTCTTGAATGATGTACACATTTTTATTTGATGCATTGTAATCTGAATGGTTGTTATTAGGTGGTTGATATGTTTGGATGTGGATTACCAGTTTGTGCTGCTTCATTCTCCTGGTAACCCATGTTTCTTATATGCTTGATTTCCTATCTTTTGGCTTAGTCTTTAGATTGTTTTGAATTATAGGCATCTTGCTTTTTGCAGCATTGAGGAGCTCGTAAAGGTAAACAGAAATGGACTTCTTTTCTCATCGTCTTCTGAGCTTTCCGATGAACTTATGGTGAGGATTACTTTTAGTATTTTAATTTCTATTTAATTTCATCATGTATCTTCTAGTTTTGATTTTTTATTTCGTTTTTTTAAAAGTATTAGCATTCTCCATCGTCAGTTAATTTTTATTATTGGCAAAGGTGTTAACTATTGCAATTGATAAACCATGCAGATGCTCTTTAAGGAGTTTCCAGAAGAATGTGACACCTTGAAGTCCCTCAAGGATGGTGCCTTGAATACCGGTTCATCATCTAAATGGTCAACAGAATGGGAAACTTATGCACTTTCTTTAGTGAAACAGGTGAGATTTGACTAAACATGGATACTATACTCGCCAGATTAGGCCTTACCTTCATGTGTATCCAATTCGCAGGTCCTAGGTTGAAGTCCACGATAGCAGATCAGATGAGCAAAAGGATGGTTTTACTAAATCCTGCATGACTATCTGCTGATTCTAGAAATTATAGGTGTATTGTACGTTTGAGAGACCAGGTGTACATTTGAGGGTGAGGAGAGATCAGTATGCATATATCTGTTGGTACCACCAGCTATTGCGAGGATTAGTTGCTGGCAAGGGCTTGAACTATCGAGTTGTTTAAAGTTGAGAAAATTACACTGGTGCCCTGAACTTGTAGCCTTGTTTCACTTGAAAATTGTCTTTTCAGCTCCTTGAACTTGCATCCCTTTGCACTGCAGTTCCAAACCTGTTAAGGTTGCTGTTAAATGCTGAGGTGTCATCTACATGCCCATTAAACATTGATGTCACTAGCCACATGCACTATATTAATGTCGAGGTGGCCTCTAACTCATTATCTTCTACCTCTCACCTCTCTCCTCACGATTAATTGTCTTTCTCCGTCTCTCTTTGTGTCGTATAAGCTCCTACCTCCTAAGGTCACCGGAGCGCATCCCTCCCTCATGGCGCCCATGGTGGCACGCTATTGTCGGCGTCGTCCCTCCCCCTGTCTTGCCATCGGTTGTCGCATCCCCTACCCTAGCACGACGACACCCTCTATATCCGGCACGACGGAGCAAGTTGGTGGAGGCGAAACGGTGGACTAGGAAGGTGTGGCGGCGAATGGCAGTGGAGGATGCAGCCACAAGCGGTACTGGAGGAAGCGGCTTTCGTGTCTCGCTCGATCCGACCTCCTCTTTCTGGCCGATCGCCTCATTACACCGACGCCTCACTGGATCGAACCTCTTCGCACCCCAACCTTCTCCTGCTCCAAAAAGGGGACTGGAGGAGAGAAGGATGGAGAAGGAGCCAGCAGCGGCATCACTCTCGGCGGCAACACTCTCCATCAAAGCTCTCCTACGGTGGCACCCTCTAGATTCGGTCGCCCCATCCCCTCCCGACTCCACACCGTCATCTCCCTTATATGAATACACTATACATGCATGGGTTGTATGAATGAGAGTGTTGTCACAGATTTATGTAACCTTACTTTCGTCCCAAACTAATGCACAAATTAATATAGTTGTTTCATTGTAATTAATAATAGATAAATATTTTGAGAAAATATTTAAAAACATGAAATGTCATGTTAACAATGTTTATGCGATGTTGTGGGATCATTAACATTAAATATTCTCATGAGTGCATTTAGTTGATAGCTTTGCTATGATAGCCATGCTTCTAACAATATCTCCTAAAAAAAATTTGGAGATTTTCATGAAAACGCCCACTTACATGGGGTCATCACATTCGAAGCTTAAAAAATTCTGATTTTTTTTATGTTGTTATTTGTTGTATAAACCAACATAAGATGTTCACCATTGTTCATCTTGTGGTATTTTATTTAAAAATTAAAATAAGGTGCGTTGACAATCGAAAGACATTATAGGATTAAATCCTCGAGATATGTATCTCTCGCGATGGCTCCCTTGTGAACCGTCGAGACAGATGCTCTATCCTGAGGATAGTTAATGCAAGCCCTCGAGTGTACTCTCTCATGACGACCAATTTAAATTTGGCCGTCGAGAGAAATTGGCATCTCTCTTGACGACTGGGTGGTAACCGTCGAGAGATGGGAGCCACGTGCGTCCCTTGCCCCATTTCTCTTGACAGCCAAAGGGAGCCATCGAGAGAGATGGGCTCCATGGGCACCCGTTGGCAGCACCTATCTCGACCGCCTGTGGAAGCTGTCGAGAGAGGTGGGTGCCACACGAGCTTGTTTGCTGCACCTCTCTCGACCGCCCATGTAAGCCATTGAGAGAGATAGAAGAGAGAAGGTCGGACTAACAATTACATTTCTCTCTCTCTCTCTCTCTCTCTCTCTCCAGCTTATGGGTGGCCGTCCAGAAAGATGGGTATGGCTGCCCGTTACATAGCGTACTCTTGACGGCCTGTGGATGACCGTCGAGAGCACTAGAATAAAAGATTTGTATCGGGGCTTGGGGACTTAGGCATTGCACATAGTCTCCAAGCCCTGATACACCGCTGCCACCAATCCTTCGCCCCGTGCGCGTTGCCGCCGCCACTTGCCGCCTCCTGTTCTCCGCCGTCTCTTCTCGCCTCGGCCTCCCGCCGGGCCCTGCTGCCGCATCGCGTCACTGCCTCCTCCCCGACCCCATTGTCTCCTCCCTGTCGTGGCGCCGTCGCCTCTCGGCCCCGCCGCCACCTTCCTAGGCTCCTTCGCAGCCCCACCAGGCCTCGTCGCCGCTTCACAGCCTTCACCAGTGGCGCCGCCGCCTCTCGCCCGCGCCCGCCTCCCCATTGACACCTAGCCTTAGCCGCATCACCTCCGATAGCCCCTCGCCCTAGGCCAAGCCGTCACCTCTGAACCGCTCGCCACCTCTCGCCCTAGACCAAGTCCTCCCCTCCAAACCGCATCAAACTCTCGGTTAAGGTACATTTTGGCGCTCTTCCCTTTTTCAAATTTAGTAGTGTAGTCTCGACGACCACACATGATTAGTCGAGAACAATTATGGTCATTCGAATAAAAGTTAAATAAAATAGGAAAAATAGTAAAAAGTTAAAAATATGGTAATGCAAATAGGAAAAATAATTAAAAATAGAAAAATAGTAATAATAGTAATAAAATTAGGGAAAATTTACATTATATTAATGTGTGGATGATGTCTCAAATGCGCTAGTCTATTTAGCGTCCGTGGATGACTGAAATATGCATGTCACCTAGCCGTACGCCACCCATTCATAAATAGCACAACTCGTATGATACACGGACGATGGTTTGTTTGTGTTCTTATACAAGTTGTGGTAAGCATTTTCGAATTGTCCCGTGAACAACCCATTAAGGGTGTCCTAGTGGATAGACTACAAATGACCAATCGAGTACATTTCGTTGTGGTATTGGTGGGTTTGAGATGAGATTTTCAGCGGCATAATCCTGAAAAGTTCTCCTGTGCACAACATGACGTGCTAGCGAGCTGAAATCAGCTTCCTGGCCATCGTTGCACTATGGGTCATCGTCGAGACTATGATCCACTCTTTACAGAGCGGTCTCGACGCCTAGTCTCTCTTGACAGAGCAGACTACAGACTATGTATATTGTGGCACGTTAGTATACAGTGAAGTTTTTGCGCGTTGGCAGCTGTTATCTGGTCCATCCATTGTAGTACCATAGGAATCTAGTTCAGCATCCATTATAATACCATAGGAATCTAGTTAGTCAGAACCATAGTTGATGTTTCTTAGCCACACATTGTTTAGCCAGTCATTAAACGTTCCTTCAACTATTTATCGTACGAGCTTCGTCACTGAAATTGTCATTATATATGATCACAAAATCTGGCATCCTAACAATTAATATTTATAAATAGAATCATTTTTATGATGTACATAAACTATTAACGCAATCTTGTCTGCAACCCCCAAGTACTTGCGCTGGTCGGAGATTCCAATCACCTTCGATCGGACGGATCACTCGGATCGGATACCCTTCCCAGAAAAGTACCCTCTGGTCCTGGATCCGGTCGTTCGGGGGAACAAGCTTAAGAGGGTCCTGGTTGATGGAGGGAGCGGGATAAATGTCCTTTTCGTCAAAACCCTGGACCAGATGAAGATTCCTCGTTCTGATCTACGGCAAAGATCATCTTCTTTCCATAGGGTAATCCCCGGGACGTCCGCAGTACCACTCGAACAGATCTCGTTGCCGGTCACGTTCAGGACCAAGGAAAATTATCGGACGGAGAGTCTGAGTTTTGAGGTGGCCGATTTCGAGACGGCATACCATGCTATCTTGGGAAGGCCGGGCATCACCAAGTTTATGGCGGTCCCTAATTACACATACCTCATCATGAAGATGAAACAATCCCTGGTCTTCGACAGCGAAAGTTGTGAGATGGCGTAGGCCTTGGACATCTCGACGGAGATGGAGAAGGTTCGGCGAGCAGTCACCTCACTCCAGGAGGAGGGGGACATACCGGCCAAGAAATAAGCCAAGACTTCCATCCAATCGGCTGAGGAGACGAAGAAGATAACGTTGGACCCGTCTGACGCGACCAAAACGGCCATGATCGGAACAGGGCTCGATGAAAAATAGGAAGATGCGCTCTTCACCTTTCTCCGGGCAAACCAGGATGTGTTCGCTTGGAAACCTTCGGACATGCCAGGTGTTCCGAGGGAGGTGATCGAGCACTCTTTGCAAGTTGATGACAAGGTTAAGCTGATCAAACAACGATTGCGGAGGTTTGCACCGGATCGGAAGGAAGCCATCAGGGAAGAGATTACCAAATTGTTGGCAGCACGGTTCATCAAGGAGGTATATCATCCCGAGTGGTTAGCGAACCCGGTCCTCGTGCAGAAGAAGAATAAAACATGGCGTATGTGCGTTGACTACACCGATCGCAACAAGGCCTGTCCCAAGGAACCTTTCGGGCTCCCCCGCATTGATCAAGTGGTGGATTCCACCGCTGGATACGAGCTCTTAAGTTTCTTGCCTACTCAGGCTATCATCAGATCAGCCTGAAGGAGGAAGACTACATCCGGACATCGTTCATCACTCCTTTTGGTGCTTTCTGCTATGTCACAATGCCGTTCGGGCTGAAAAACGCTGGTGCCACTTATCAGCGCACTATACAGCGGTGTTTTCACACTCATCTCGGCCGCAATGTGGAGGCCTATGTCGACGACATCGTCGTGAAGACTCATGCTAAGCCCGATCTTATCGCGGACCTGGCCGAAACGTTCGAGAGCCTAAGGGCGTTTCGGATGAAGCTCAATCCCGAGAAGTGCGTTTTCGGGGTTCCATCCGGAAAATTGCTCGGCTTTATCGTATATCATCGGGGCATTGAGGCAAATCTAGAGAAGATCGGTGCGATTATGAAGATGAAGCCCCCGACCAGTCAGAAGGATGTGCAAAAGCTCACTATATACATTGTGGTGCTCAGCCGATTCGTTTCCCGACTGGGGGAGCGCGGTACGTATGCCTTTCTTCAAACTTCTCCGCCGACAAGACGATTTTCAGTGGACCACAGAAGCACAAGAAGCCTTCGAAGATTTCAAGAGGTTCCTCACCACATCGCCGGTGTTGGTCCCGCTCATGCCCCAAGAGCCTCTCCTGCTTTACATTGGTGCCACGACTCATGTAGTCAGCAGCGCACTGATTGTGGAACGAGATGAGAATGGTTCCTCTCAGATTTCCCAGCGCCCGGTCTACTTCGTCAGCGAAGTATTGGGCGACTCCAAGGTAAGGTATCCCCATGTCCAGAAGCTTTTGTACGCTGTGCTCATCATGTCACGAAAGCTCAAACATTATTTCCAAGATAATGAGATTTCGGTGGTCACATCCTTTCCGCTTGGGGATATACTCCACAACCGGGAGGCCACCGGGAGAATTGCGAAGTGGACAGTTAAGCTTGGAGCCTTTGAGATAAAGTTCAAGCCTCTGCTGGCCATTAAATCTCAAGTACTTGCCGATTTTATTATTGAATGGACAGAGTCTCAAACCCCAGCAGCTAAGGAGAATCTTGAATACTGGACAATGTACTTGGACGGTTCGCTCATGCTCAACGGCGCGGGGGCTGGGATTTTGCTTATATCTCCAATTGGCACGAAGCTACGATATGTCCTTCAGATCCTATTTCCAGTCAGTAACAACGCCGCTGAGTACGAGGCACTCATCCACGGGCTTCGCATCGCCATATCGCTCGGAATCCGACGGTTGATGGTTCGTGGAGATTCTCAACTCGTGGTCAACCAAGTACAAAAGGAGTAGTCTTGTATTGGCGACAATATGGCCGCGTACTGCCAGGAAGTCAGGAAATTGAAAGACAAATTTGATGGCCTAGAGCCAACACATGTGCTCCGTCGAGACAATGAAGCAGCGGATGAGCTTGCGCGGATGGGATCCAATCGGACACAAGTGCCAACCGGTGTTTTCGTTGAAAATTACGCAAGCCATCTATTAAACAACCAGTTCCACAAGACGAACAACAGAAGGTCGTGCAGAAGAAGAGTTATTATCAATCAACCCCGGGTGGACGCAGCCATACTTAGATTACATCCTCAGAGACGAGTTACCAGATGATCGTAGCCTAGCCGAATGCATAACACGTCGAAGCAAAAATTACAAGGTAGTCGGAGATGAGCTTTTTCGTAAGAGCAGTTCCGGAGTACTAAAACGTTGCATATCTGAGCAAGAAGGTAAGGATCTGTTGAACGATATCCACTCTGACGTTGCATATCTGAGCAAGAAGTCACTGTGAGTTCAAAGCAATGAAGACAACCAGTCTGACGAAAGGCGATTAGAAGACCTTGATCGGTTTGAAGAGGCCAGGGAAGCAGCAATGATCCAGTCGGCCAAATACCAGCAGGGCCTACGTCGCTATCATCAACGCAATGTATGGGACCGTGCGTTCTTCGAAGGAATCAGAAGCATGAGCATAAACTCTCCCCATTTTGGGAAGGCCCCTATGTGATCGATGAGGTGACGCACCCGAGGGCTTATCGACTCAAGCTTCAAGATGGATCGGATGTGCCTAACACCTGGAATATCGAGCAGCTACGTCGTTTTTATTCTTGAATCCCGTATTCGAGTTTTGTATAAAATAAATGCTCTTTTGACTTGCTACTCAGCCATATACGAATAAGCAGTAAGTCGGGGGTTACACTAAATAGTGTGCGGCTTCGCCGCACCCTATCTTATTAGTAAAGTTGTTTTCTCTTTACATACGATTGTCAAATTTGAGTATCATGAAATTCTGAGTAGTGGCGCCTTGATTTACAATTGACGATGTTCAGTCACTCAGCATGTGTTTGGGGAGAGAGCCAAGGGCCAATTCGTAGCACTCGAGGGCTGGACTAGTCGGCAAAAGACGTTACACGAAAAGTCTTATAACCCAAGTACTCAAATAAACGACACTAGTGGTACGGAGGATAAACAATTACATACAATGCAGAACTATTTCGACAAAGAGAGATCATTTACATATCTAAATTGTTCACTAAAGTGGCAAAAGTTTCTTTGACTTCTTCCATGAGAGCAGAGGCTTCTTCTTCGGAGCAGGCGAAGCCCTCTCTTACAGCATCAAGGTCAACGTTGGGATAATACGACTTCGAAATAGCCAGTGCTTGGCTCGTGCAGGTTGTCGCAGCTTCCTTCGCAAAGGCCTTCAACTGCGCGGGAGTGTTTTGAAGCCGTTCTATCACGACGTCTTCATTGGCGGGCAACTCTTGAGGAGGGACGGGGGTCCCGATCTTCCGACAGGTACGATAAACTCGATTGGTGGAGAACTCGACGTTGACGATCCGATCTTCACCAGAACCGATCTAAGCCTGCAATCGCTACACCACCGTCTCCATTCGTTATCAACCACGCCAAGACGTGGTTGACCTCACCACGCTGGCTAGTTCCTGCAAGCGAATCGAGAACACAAGCAAGAACGCGGTAGATGCAATCTCAAATTACTGATTACCGAATAAGTACACAAAGTTGGGGTTTAGCAAACCGATACACGGCGAAACTGCGACGGCAGAATAATCTAAGCAAAACCCACGTTTATACGATGACGGCTACTGAATATATAGCGACGGCTAGGGTTTGAGGCGCAGCCCCTAGGGGTACACGGGCCATGGGCCGAAAGTGGAGCGTCACAGCACCCGGTAGAATGCGGCAGATTCTGGTCGCAATATTGTTTTGATGATTCCCATTGATTTCTAAGGAATTTGGACATGGGACTAGATCCATTGGAAAGATCTCGTTGAGGGCTTCTCCGTACATTCCAAGAACTTCCAAAACGGAGTCCGTATGCGTCCGGGGCATCCGTTTTAAGTTGACTGCGCGGAGATGGCCGAGCCTAACTCGTAGATAAATTGTGCTCTCTCTTGGGCCGGCTTTGCAACGACGTAGCTTGTGGGGCCAGAGGGCGTCGAAGTGGTGGATATGCGCCTTTCTTAAATACGTCTTGAGCTTGGGGAGGTGGCGACGGTGGAGGCCGAACTGCTGGCGGCAACGACGCATTATCAACACGACGACGTACATGCTGCTAGCTTGTGCGTCCTGGCCATGGTGGTGGTCGGCAACTTATTGTAGATGAAGAGGTCGCATATGAAGTAGACGATTGAAAACTCGTTGACATCCATGCTGGCGAAGTAGTCAATGGAAATATTGATGACTACCACATTGACGTAGTGTTGGTCATACCTATGATGGACATGGTCACATCATCCTCCCTTTCCTGATTGTGAGTCGTCCTCGACTCATGCTCGTTCATCTGCAAAAGGTTAGCTCCAAAGAAAGGCAAAGCAACAAGCATATCATTTGTAATCAAATTTTTAGAATCAAATTGATTTGGATCCGCATCCTATCTTTCTTGAAAAATTTCGTGTTCCTTAGAAATTGAACTAGAGATAATCGACATAACATGATTATTGATTGTGTAGCTCTCTAGTTGATCATGTGGATGTGCATCATAGGCAAAATTTATATTTCAGCAAATGCACACTCGATTCATCATGTAGTTTTCTTTATCATTATTTTTGCCCATAACATGAAAAGTGTTTCTAGATAACCATAAAAAATCAGTAAATCTCTCCTCTAAATTATTTAGATCACATAGAGCATCAAATTCAATGTAACCCAAAGTATTTAAAGACAACAATTTCAACTCATCATTTTCACTCGCATTGTGAATAACATGTTTATTTTGAACGCAAGTGTTATTATGTTTCAAAGTAAGAGTAACATGTTCATTCACTAGTTGTGACATGAATATAAGTGAAGCATTATCACACAACTCTTCTTTATCACAAGAAACATCGAGCAAATTTTCTTGTGACAATGGTAAATCAGCAACTGGTTCCATAATTTGTTGCTCTAACAAAGCATGATTCGTGGAAAGTTCCAGCACATCAATATCGTTCTCATCTTGAATGAGTGTGGTATCTTTTTCATTACCTTTGTTTTCCTTCTCAGCTAATGTAGGTACATCTTCAGTTGTAGGTGTTGAAAGCAGAGGTGCAGCAGCAAGCGTCTCTTCATTCTTCTCATTCTCAATTTTATCATTTGCACTCGCTTGCAAAATGTTAGTCGAGTAAGGATACACAACATTCTTGCAAACAGATGTGTTGATTTTTCGTACAACTTTCTTATATTTTATTTTATTTTCAGCTTCACAAGTAAGAGCAAAGGTTTGCAACAGAGAAACATATTCTTTTTTAGCAATAATATTGTATATTTTCTCATTAAGTCCACATAAGAATCTATCCTCCTTTTCTTGATCCGTTTCCTCCAAACCACAACATAACAACAAATTTTGCAATTCTTCATAGTAAACTACCATGGGTTTATCACCTTGTTGTAAACATTGTAGTTTGTTCAATAAATTTTTACGATAATAGACAGGAAGAAACTTATCCCTTAAAAGTTGTTTCATGTCTCTCCAAGTCGAAAGTATCCCACTAAGAAAACAACACGCCTTTCATTTAATTGATACATTATTAATTAAAGCATTAGCAGTTGTCATAACATTTTCTTTATCAGGGATTCTACGACGAGCAACAATTTTATCTACTGCTATTTCCCAATTAATAAATGCATCAGGTCCAAATTTTATATCATAGAAAGGAAGGTTCTCAATGGTATTATCTTACTTGGTGGTAGAAGTTGATGTGTAGCTCTTTTCTAATTTCTCCTTATGGTGGAACCGATCCAAATTTTTTTTAGCCTCCTCACCAATGATGCTTGCATTCCAACTGGTCGCTGATGGCTGCAATCTCCTCATTCCATTGTATGCCCCTGTCATTATTAGTAGAAAACACAAGATAACATAAAAGTATTATCCCTATCAACTACTAGGTTTTAGAAGATGTAGTCACACACTCTCAAGCGTCTTACCATGCTCTTACAAGTATTCTTACCAAAGCAGCAGAAGGTACAACCGGCGGCTGGTTCGTGATACCGAGCGAGTGTGAGCAAAGCGATTGCAAGTTCGAACCAGAACTGATTAGAAATATGTGGAGTTTGGGTATGCAATATTTAATAGCAAGGAATATGTAATTATCAAAATCAGAATAGCAAAGTTGAATAAATATCCAAAATACTTGTCAATGTTGCTGGCCTAAACTCGTCCTCAGACCTAGCTCAAGCAAGCAAAACAAATGACGTAACACCATGGATACAGAGGATGCAAGCACTTCTGATTTCTTTCTTTCTTTCTTTTCCTTGCTTTTTTTTTCTCTTTTCTTTTTTTTTCTTAGTGCACCTTATTTTTATGCACTTGCCTTTTCTTAATTTTTTTTAAAATATCAATAGTGCCGCATATGAGAAATTATAAGATATATACACAAACACTCAATTTTCTCTTGCTGGAAAAACAGACCTACTATGCAGAAAATTCCAATGCTGTTATCAGATTTTCCGAGGCCTCAAACGCTAAAACGTATAACAGAAAAGTTGTATATCTTTTCGTGCTGATCAATTTTCATATATGGAACACAAATTTTAGATAATGGATCTAGGAGATATGGGCCCCGCAATACAGACTGCTCAGAAAAACCCAAGACAAGATAGATTTACTTCAAACGCGATGTTGGGCAGGAAAACGGCGTTTCTGGAACTCGGTGCAATGGACAAAGTTGTAGACCTTTTTCTGAGCTACAATTTAGACTCTGAATTTATCCAATTTGGAGTTCGGACGAAGGAGATAACGGTAAAATACCGAACTGGACAGATTGGTACCCGATTTGGACACGGCGGCGACGACGACGTGATGGCGTTAGGCTCAATGTCAAGATGCAACACTCAAACTAGACCAAAAACTTACTCTAAACCAGCAACCAAACGATGACGATGGTTACGAATTCAACAACGCGAAACTGAATATGCAATCGCGAAGGGCACAAAGTGGCTTGGACGATGGATATGACAACAAACTCAAATCTTTTTATGGGGCAATTTTCTGGACTCTATGTGGAAGATGAACAAAGAACAAAGGGGATACAAGTATACCTGACGGGCAGCCGAGGCTTTGATACCAATTGATGGGGGACGGGGGTCCCGATCTTCCGACAGGTACGATAAACTCGATTGGTGGAGAACTCAACGTTGACAATCCAACCTTGACCAGAACCGATCTAAGCCTGCAATCGCTACACCACCGTCTCCGTTCGTTATCAACCACGCCAAGATGCAATTGACCTCACCACGAAGGCTAGTTCCTGCAAGCGAATCGAGAACACGAGCAAGAACGCGGTAGATGCAAGAACTCGGGAAGCTCGGGGAGAGGGGGCATAGAAATGAAGGCGGCACGGTCCTGAAAATAAAACAGAAGCAGTTCAAGACTCAAAGTTGTACGAAGGAAATAATTACACAAGAACAGGAGAATCATATTTACCTCAGGAGGCGGATATTTCACTCTAAAGGCATCCAGGCAGTTGTCGTTCTCAATGTCAACACCTGGAGCAAAGAGATCACCGATCCTGGCAAGCGTCGCCTTCTCGGGAAGCTTATCTTCTCCTTCCCAAGTGGGATCGGAGCGCCCTGAGTACTCAAAACTCGGGTGAACGCGCTCCTTCAAGGGCTGGACTCAGCGGCTGTTGTAATTCATTACAACCCCAACTCCGATCAACCCATTCTTCTTCAGCTTCTTGATCAGAACAAGAAACTCTTTGACCTAATCCATTTCGTCCTCACCGGGAAGAGAGGTCCAGGAGGGAGAAATGATTGGGCGTCACCCTTCAAAGGGGGGAAGAGTAGGAGGAAGGTTGGCACAGTAGAATCACTCGGCGTGCCAACCCTTATTGGAAGTTTTGATGCCAAGGTCAATATAAGATTTCTTTGACCCTTCCCGAAGCTGGAAGCCGGCACCGTCGGCTGCTTTTGGGGACTTCTTATTAGGGAAGGGCTTAAGAAGGAAAAGATGGCGGAAGAGAGCAAAGTGAGGCAATATCCTGAGATATGCCTCACAAAGATGGAAATTTGAAGAATCGAATTGGGATTGAGATGAGTCAGCTCAATCCCATAGAAGTGAAGAAGGCCACGCAGAAAGGAATGAGAAGGACCTAATCCGCGAAGAAAGAATGATTCAAAGACTACCACCTCGTCAGATCGAGGGGTAGGAACGGACTCACCTGCGGCTGCACGCCAAGAGATGAGCTCTTGCCCCGGAAGAACACCGGCGGTCATCAGCTTGCCCAGCCGCCTCTCTGTCGAGACAGAGTTCGCCCAATCCTTGCTCTGGGCGCCGGCGGGTGCATCGGAAGCGGAGGAGGACGACGAAGACATGGCGGCGAGGTTGTCGTTTCCGGCGGCGGCGGGCATGAGGTGAAGATCGGCGCGGATCTAAACCCTAGCGGCGAGATCGGCGCAGGAGCAGTGGCAGAGCTGTTGAGGGAGCTGAACGGGCGCGGGCGCGAAAATGAGTAGGGTAAAACCCTAACGGTTCGCCCAGCGTTCAATTTGAAGACCAGCGTACGGGAATTGGGTCTGGCCTTGGTTTGGTTCAAAAGATAGATACCCAAAAATTAAAAAGCCTCGGTTTTCCACTCGAATCACTGGGGTCCGAAAACTGGTAGAGCGAACAAAGTACTTTCTCATCGCATACCCCAAGATGGGTCACTAGTTGGTCTTGCATGATAAGATTAAGTGTTGATGAGATCTGGATCGAGTTTCGAGGGTATGCTCCTAAGTAGAGCTGACCATTGTATACCGCAGCCCGAATACAAATACCACTCGGCCAAACTCTTTTCCCAAGGTACACCCTGTAGGGCCGTCTCCTGTACCCCACGCCAGTTGGGTATAGGTACCACTCGTCTCAAAGTACGTCCCATGATGGGCCGACAACTATTTTCTGCAAGACAGAGACAGGTACTGAGCAGCCGTTAAAAGTGATATGCCTCACAATAGGCCGACTGCCAACGACTCGGCAATACCGAGCTGGGTGTCACTTAAAAATCTGAACACAAACGTCTCTACTGAGTCCTTCACTGTTTCCTTGAAGATAACAGGATGATCTACATCGGCAAACCAGTTGGCAAGTCGTGCAATTCAACTCTGAAGCACTCGGGGGCTACTATTGACTACATGGGCCCCGGGTACCACCGCAATAGGCCCAAAGAACATCCGGCAGGGGGCGGCCCAAGACGGTTGGGGTGTCCACCACTCGAACTCCGCAAGGCTTGACCGACAAGGAAGCGTCCAAGATAGAAGGTCATCCGGATTAGTAAGGAGGCAAAAATTATGGAGATAAGACTCTATCCCGAGTCGGTGCCATGCCTTGTACACGACTCGGACTCTATCCAATGTAACCCGTACCTCCCTCACTATATAAAAGGGGGTCGGGGCCCATAGTTTGATCATCTAGCAACATCTAATAGCCTTAGAAGTCATCTAGGAGCTCTTGTCCAATCTCGACGAGTTCTCTAGATCCCATAATCAATCTCGATACACGTTGTACTTGGGAAACCCCCATATAATCCCAAGAGCACTGGAGGTAGGGTATTACCTCCACGAGAGGGCCTGAACCAGTATACATCTGTCTCCCGTGTTACCATCCGGCTTGAGATCTTTGCGCACCCCATATATTTCATTGCTGACCGGTACCCCCAAGGTACCAACCATCGACACATGTTGATCACGGTGAATTTCCATTCTAAGAATTTTCTTCGCTTGTCCAAGGTCTTTCATCTCAAATTCATGGCTAAGTTGAGCATTCAACTGATCAATCAAGGACACATCATAAGAAGCGATAAAGCATATCATCAATATAAAGAAATAGATACACAAAAGAACCATTTGAAAATTGTTTGAAATAAATGCAATGATAATTATTGCTTCAAGAATAATTGTTAGAAACCATGAACGAGTCAAACCTCTTATACCACCGTCTTGGAGCTTGTTTCAAACCACATAGAGATTTATTCAAAAGACTAGCCTAATGGATGATGAGCGCCCCACCTTTTAAGTTTTTCCCTCATCATAATTACCGATGTGGGACTAAACCCAACAAACTCCCCCATCACACATCGAGCGACTTCATCACAATGGACAAATTCGTCAAACGAGCATGTGGAATCAACAGAGATGAAATGGGTTAAAGCCTGGCTTTGATACCACTTGTTAGGATTTAGAGCCCGCTACAAACAACCTACACATGGACCCACACGCAGTGAAAGGACTCCCAGGTATTAATATGCCTTAAGGCCCAACTAGAGCAACAACCAAGGCTCAGGGCCCACTCAACCCAAAAGACTAGCCTAATGCATGATGGGCACCCACCATTCAAGTTGTGCTCCTCATCATCGATTACCGATGTTGGACAAATCAAATTTGTACATGGAAGCCACTAGCATATGATATACCATTGTATATTTCATTAGTGTTCCATGCAAATACCCATGAAATTCTCGTAGAAATCACAAAACATTATAAAATACCATAGAAACACTATATATCTATTCCCTCCGTCCTGAAATATAAGGGATCGAAGCATTCAAATTTTGTCCTGAAATATAAGGTATTCTAGGTGTATTAGGGACAACTCTTTAAACACTCCTAAAATCCGGCCATCATCGGAGCCCGCTTTCTCTCATTAGATGGCTGGATTAATTCTAAGAGATCGTAAAAATCAACTAAGAACATTTAATGTTGGGATGGACTGAACAACCACCATGTTAAAGTAGGGGTACAAGCGTATTTTTCAAGCCTTCAAAATTACTCCTCAATTCTCTAGAATCCCTTATATTACAGGATGGAGGGAGTAGGTAACTAAAACTCTGTGCTGTAGAGATCCATTTCTTCTTCTGTAAAATCAATATCCATATCTGCAGAAGACATGGGATATGTTCATTTAAAATGAATTGTCCTGATAATCGGGTAAGTACACTAACTAGTTGGAGGTTTCCTTTAGGAATATCACATAATAATTATATGCAATATGAATCAAATGAATGGCACATGTTGTAAATAAATATTACTCTAATGCAATTTTAATTTAAACTTATGAACTTCAATTTTATTGGAGTATGTCTTGTGATGAGCATATGGGGTGATTTGAATGAGTTTTGATGGTTCCGGTCAAGTTTGAGAGAATTCAAGTTGAATTGGAGCATTTTGGATTATTTGGAGCTTGTATGCAAATGCATGTGTGTAGGTGAAGAAGAAATGGAGCAAAGGGAGAAAGGAGGCGGCGCGGGCGAACGGTCCGGCCCGGAGGCGGACCATCCGTGCCACGGCACGCTGGTTCGAAACGGCGCACGCGGGGCGAGCAGCGATGGCACGGACGGTCCGGTCGGGACCGGACGGTTCGCAGTGAACAGTGGCAGATCATCCGCATCGCATTGCGCCGGTTCTGTTTTTGGCGTGGAGATTTCCGATTTTTGCAATTTTCGGTGGGATTTTTAGGGAATTATTTTGAAGGTGATTTGGAGGGATTTTTGAGTTAATTTGGTGGGAAAGCTAACCGATAAAGGCAGGAGTTTGGATTTGGAGTTCGGCGGAGGTGTCTTTGTGTTGCAGGTCTCGGAGGAGACGCTGTCGGTGATAGCTCTGACATGGTCTGGAGGACCGGGGGTCGGTACGGCGAGGAGGTCATGCGAGGCGGTCTGGCTCGAGCCGGTGAACGCAAAGATGACGGAGATGACGTGGACGGAGCCGGTGGGAGGATTCCTTGGTACGGAAGGCGCCCGGCGCGAAGGATACTTCGCGGCGAAATCGAGGTGGGACCCGAGGCCGGCGCAGGGATGCCTTGGTCTGGAAGGAGTCCAGGCACGAAGGCTCACTCGGCGGCGAGGTTCAGATGACACGCGGGCCCAGAGACGGCGGGCTCTCGCAGGCTACCGGGTGGATGAAGGAGGTTGGTGATGTGGCGCTCTTTAGGCCATTGGATGGAGATCTAGTGGCTAGGGAGCCAAACCCTAGCTAGTGCTCACATATATATATGGGTGTTCTCCTTGTTATGAACACTTGAGACTTGAGAAGAGAGAGAGAGGTGGGAGGCTAGGCTAGGGTTTAAGAGAGGTGGTGAGATGAGAGCTCTCATGTGAGAGGGAGTCCATTGAGGGCTTGTAATCAACTCTTCCCAAGGTAATAAAGCTAATCTTCTCCATGAGAGCATCTCCAATGGTGCCATATCAGCTATCTATAAGGATTCCAACTCAGTCTTTTGCTTATGTGGAGGAGAGAAGAAGGGTGTGCTAACTACTAACTTGCAGCTAGTCTATAGCTGATTTTAATGCATCTACTATCTATTACATGTGGACCCATATTCAATATTATAGTCAATGTTATAGCTAGTCCCATTGAAGAAGCTAACTATATGTTATCTATAGATGACATTGCACTTATTTATAGCTAGCAGCTAGCTGCACCATTGGAGATGCTCTGAGCTTGTGTGGTGGTGGTGCTTGTGGTGTTTGAGATGGTTTTTGCTATTTTCGTGATGATTTTTGAGAAGTGATTTTGGAAGATTTTTGGGGTGGTTTTGGTCCTAATCCCTTCCCCAAGGATAGGGGTTCCTTTGGGCTTCATCCCCTTCATCTAGGACCCCTTAGGGAGAGCTAGGGAGTGGGTTCAAACTTTGCCCACAAGGTGTTTGATGAAATGTCCATGAAGAAGAAAGGTTGAGCTTTTGCTTGATCTACATAAGGAAACCAGTCGGCAAGTTATGCAACTCGACTCTGAAGCACTCGGGGGCTACTGTTGACAACATGGGCCCCGTATACCTTCACAGTGGGCCCAAAAGACACCCAACAGGGGATGGTCCAAGACGGCTGGATAAGTGCGTCTACCACTCGGACTCCAAGAGGACTTGCCCGGTAAGTAAGCCCTAAAGATAGAAGATTATCCAGATTAGTAAGGAGTCCATAATTATAACTTAGGCACCACATATTGTAGAGATAGGGCTCTACCTGGAGTCAGGCTTCACCTCATAACCGACTCGGGGATATCCATGTAACTTGTACCCCCTTCCACTATATAATGGGTGGTCGGGACCCATAGTTTGACAAGTTTCTCACGAGCTCTCAATCAAGTTCGATGAGTTCAATAGATTCCACATCCAATCTCGAGCCTCAGGAGATCTCTCGATCATCTTGTACTTGAGATACCCCCACATAATTCCAGAGCACATGACTAGGGTATTACCTCATTCGCCGAAGGCCTGAGCCTGCATAAAAAAACCTCCTTGTCTTGTGCTACCATCTGCTTTGAGATCTTTGCGCACCCCATATATATTTCATTGCCGACAAGTACCCCCAATGTTACACCCGTCGATGTGTCCACTAGGGTGTTGGCCATCTCCTAATACCATGGAGAGCAACCGGTCGAGCCCGAGGACCATTGAGTGGTGAGGTGTGCTTGTGCACACAAGGTGTTCACCTGATTGCATGAGAGACCGTTTGAGTGAGTTGCTTGCAACGAAAGGGGGCGAATTTGGGACCAAATAGCGTCGAGTTGTTGGCATCTATTCAACCCCCCTTCTAGCCGCCTAGCTCGGGTCTTCAAATTTAAATACCAAATCATTTTCAAAGGAGTTTTATGTGCATAACCAAGTATTCTTCCACAACCATATACACATATTCCACCTATCTCATATCTGGATCCTTTTCACTTTCCCAAAACCCAAAACCTTTTTTTAAGAACCTTGCAATCAATTTGAATAGATAGGCATCACCCCATAGATACAACTTCATATACCAGAAGCATGGTCCGTCGATGATTTGTTTTTAACAATTCTGCAAAATCCGTCCAACTTTACCCATATAATGTGTGTGTTGGAAAGAGAGGATTGCGAAATAGATGTATTGTATTGATCAATGGAGGAATATATATAGAGTACAGAAGATGGGCCTCCCCAAGGCCCATATACTCTAACAGTGTGGTTATATGGATGGGCGAATAATTGTATCTTTCTATCCAAACTTAATCCAAGCTGTGGATGATTGGGGAGTTTGTCATCCTCCAGACTCGATCATCTCTGATAACGCCCAAGGAATGTGCCACCTTCCCCAAGGAGTTTGTCATCCTCTTTGTTATAGACGTATCAGGGAAAATTTTAGGGAATTTGTCATCTTCCCTTACTTGGCCTTTTGACCGTGACATGTGCACGGAAATATTGATGATTGGGGGATCTACTCCCTAAGTCAATCATTCATAATAACAGCCCAGGGATATTCTCTCCCCAGAGGATGTAGTCTCCTCTGACTGCATTGATGAAACCTTTTCATAGCAGTTGAGATGCTTAATGCAGTATGCTTAATATTTTTGGCGGAGTTTTGTCATGTGTAAATAATACTATGAGGGCTTTTGGTCGTGGGGTTTGGATAACCATTCTACGTGAAATGATAAACACATTTATAAACATGATAATTCAAGAATTAAACAACTAAAAGTTAATGCAATAAATAAGCAGATAAATACAAAAGAGTAAATTATATTACAGGGCTCTAAACTTATCTTGTCATTCCAGTAAGGTCCCAAATATCTAAAACCAGATATTCGGGTCCTCAAACTTGCAAAGTCGTTTCACCTAGGTCCAAATGAGGTATGTAGCAGGCGGTTTTGTGATGTGGATGGCCACATCATCTGTCTTGTGGCCTAGTTTTGGAAAAACTTTGGAAAATCCCAAAAATATCAAAAAATTAGAAAAATCCTAAAAATATTTAAAATAGTAAAAAAATTCTAAAAACAAAACATTGAAAACATAAAATTTAGAAAATTCCAAAAATTGGAAAAACCAGAAAAAATTGTAGAGAGATACGAAAAGTACCAAAAGATCCAAAAAAAAATAGTGGTTGTAGAAAATTCATCGTTCCATTCAAGAGGATGAGAACTAGGGGTAGTTGTAGATGGTGGAATCTAGTCTATGTTTTCTCAGTTTTTTGGATTTTTAAAAATATTTTAGTTTTTATTTTTTTTCTAAATTTCTCTGTTTTTTATATTTCAGTTTTTCCTGATTTTTGGTTTTTGGTATTTCGCTTTTTTATTTTTATCAATTTCTTCAATAATTTTTTGGGTTTTTAAATACTTTTGGGATTTTCATTTTTTTGGGAATTTTATTTTTTGATATTTTATTTTTCCCTTTTTATCATTTCGGTAGTTTCTATTTTTAAATATTTTTTTTGGTTTTTAGAATGTTTTAGTATTTTTAAACCTTGTTGTTATTTTCCTTTTTTTAATCTTTTTGTGATTTATATTATTTTTTTTTGCAAAACTAGGCCGCACGACAGATGATGTGGCCATCCACATCACAAAGCCGCCATCCACATCACAAAGCCACCTACTACATATCTAATTTGGACCTAGGTAAAACGGTTTGCAAGTTTGAGGACCCGAATATATGGTTTTAGAGATTTATGACCTAAGTGGAACGACATGGCATGTTTAGAGACCTCCGATGTAATTTATTCAATACGAAATTCAATACGCATCAAAGGAAAGGAAACCTGCTTTGTCTATCTATATCAATATATTCCGGATATTCCTCGCAATGAGCAGTTGATCCGGAAGCTGGCTCATATCCTACATATCACAAAATGAAAAGAAGACCCAATAAATATTCAAGAACAAATAATGAAGGAAATACTGCAACAGGAAAATATAATATAAAAGAGATTTTAAAATAAGAGTGGGCTAGGAGGATGGAGATGGGTTATACTTTTTTTTAAAAGAATTTAGCAGAATCCTCTTTTGAGTGGATGGGTGATAAGATATTTTGATAAAGGATATGTTCTTTTGAAATTTGATCTGAGCAATTAAGCAATTTGAGCAATTTGAAATGGTTTGAAAAACTCTGAGAGCTTCCCAAGATAGACTTGAGACTCGAATCCATCTCGTTTGACTTGCTTTTTCAAGCGTTAGGACATACCTTCGTGATAGTGAAAAAAATAGGCTCGAGAAACTAAAGTGTATGCTCTTTTTCTATGAAGATAAGCCATTACCTGCTAAGCCCTGAAGAACCGGCCCAAATCCTTCGTGAACCTTGGGGTAGAGTTTCAGTAGTTCTTTGGATAGTAAGAACTTAGCACTTAGCTAGTGCACGTGTTTGTGCAATAATGTGGATCAACAAAATTTCCGATATCGGGATCGATGACAATTATATTACCAGAGTTCCGAGATGAAATTTATTGAAGATATAAGCATAAAAATTTAAAATATATTTTTAATAAATAAAAATAGAATAGTATATATTTCTAATAATTTTTAAATGTTTTTTCTGAAGTTTAATATAAAAGGGTTTTAATATTAAAAAGAGAGCAAATATTTTTTAGAAATTGATTATAGAAAATGGTGATTTTAAGTTTTTATAAAACTATTATACTGTTTTATATTTTTGAGAATTTTGGAATAATTTATAGAGCTATTTTACTAATTTAAATAAATCTGGAAAACGATTTTCTAAACGGATAAAGGAAAAGAAGCTGGTCGGCTCGGCCAACTTGCGCAGGGGGAAAGAAAATCGGACACGTGGTTCAATATAACTGGAGCGCTTCGTCGCTGCGCGCTGGGGCGGTGAGCCAATAGGCGAGCCAGGAACTAGTACGCCGGATCGGTGATTCGTTTGGATTGGCATCATCCAGACCGTTAGAACATTTTCAATCGGACGGACGAAAGATCACAGGCCACGGATCGATGACCTGTCATATACAGTACGTCTATAAATTGCCCTTGTACCGGCACTCGCACTCGCACTCGCACTCGCGCACACCAGACCCCGAACCCACCACCGCGCCGCAATGCCGCCTCGCCGCGCCGCCCAGGGCCGGTCCAGATAGGGGGGCACTTAGTGCGACCGCTAAGGGCCCCTAATTTTAGAGGCCCCGATCTATATAGTTAGTAGGTATTAGTAAGTATCTCTATTAGTAATAAATATTTGTGTTTTAAACTTTTTAGTTTACAAAGTAAAGTCACTAGTTATCATTATAGTTTATCTATGAAATCCATAAAAATTATAATGTTGTTGAAGTACTTTTCAAAATAAATCTACATACTATTTGTATGTAGCTAATCTAAAATTTTAAAAGATATTCATAACTTAAGTTTTAAACATTGGCCACCATGTATCTCCAACGTCAAATATTTATGACAGGAGGGAGTACTAGGGAGCTTATATATCAACAAAAAATAGTCCTTTAAATTGGCCTAGTCGCTAGCCAATTAGTCATAACAACGTAGTACTTAGTCGTTGCGAGCTAGTGAGTCCACTACCATTTTATTTTCTATAAAAGCATGCATTACTTAGCACAAAGAAGATAGATATAATGGTTGTATAAAGCGGCCTAACCACCTAAGGCTTTGGCTTCGCCAAAGAATACGAGGTGTTATTGGCTCGTAGGATCAACAATAAATTAACATGACGAGGGCTTCTGAATTGTAGTGATCATCGAGATGTGGTTTTCGATTGTGAGCAGTTGATCAATAAGTAGTTTGATTTGTGTAACGATGTCATACTACAACATTAGAGCAGGACAGTGTTGCGCTTCAGCCAATATACAATATTATTAGGTTTCATCTTCATACAATTCTCTTGTTTCCTAAGATCCTAGGCCCATGTGCTTTCGATGCCATGGTGAGTCACCTAAGTGGTACGTGTGCAAGTTATTAGCCATAGCAACATCTAGATGGAGCATGACAAAGACCGAACACATCCACGTCTCGCCGCTCCATACCTCGTGTCACAACTCCGGCTTCACCGGGATTCACTCACAATCCATTGCTAGTCCCAGAGATCAATGCTAGCAACTTGTGAGCGACAGTTTGTTGAACATCATCACACAATCACAAATAACTAAGAGAAATTATATATTATGCAAAAGTAATTGTTACACAACTACTTATTACAATTGTTTGATTAAGGATGACATAATAATGTCCATAATATATCAGAGTGCGGAAATTCAAATATGCATCGGAAAAAGTATGATGATGCTCCAATCCAACCCTTGAGCGCCAGCTAATCCTCATCAAAGTCCAGAACAAGATCCTCCTGATCCTGTAGATACACCGGACCTAATCCTTTTCCTGAATACAAATTTATCCGTGGTTTGTATAATGAGTACACGGCTACCCAGCAAGAGTCCTTATAAATGATGCAAGGATATAAACAAGAATACTGTGGCTATTTTGCATAAACACCTGCACTAGTCAATATTAATTAAAATGTTGTAAAAACATTTGTTGAACAATTAATAAGATGAACGACTCCCCAAGATAACAAACAGAGCTCGGCTTCGAAAGCCCCTCTGCAAAACTGCACAAGTCTCGAATACTCAAAACCAAAACCATCCATCAGGTTATTACTAAACACATGAGACTACCATGTACGGCCTACCTCCCCTCCCATAACCGTGGGAACGGCTATCATGATAGTTTTAACTCTGCAGAGTGTAGCACACTTTACCCATAAGCCGAGTGGTACTTTTGCATCTTAGCTCTTCCTTAGGAGCCCAGACCAAGTAACAATACAAGGCGATTCATTAGTTCCCTCTGTTAACACCGATACCCCCTCTAAGGTTTCGTACTCGGGCCCCCTCTTGAGCCAACGGACCGCAGCCCGATCTTTTCAAAGTAAAGTGTGTTAACAGTCTTCCCTAACTACTAAGTCAGGACTAGCACATGCAGGCCTTACATGCTTAAGGTAGCACTTATGGTTGCGCTTGTTCGGTTTGGCTGGATTGGCACACGTCCAAAGTCCTTAGACCAAGGTGACTACCTCCAACAATCCACAGTCCACAAAACCACCCGACTATGCCACCTTTAGTCAACACATGCCACGTAGGTTTTAGTTGATTAGGTTAAAGTAACTCAGCATCTCCAATCATACCAAGTCACCAGAATAATTAAATGATGAACCTAAATCAACTACCAACCCACAAGCACTAGCATCTATGCACAAGGATAGGCAAGAAATAACAAATAAGGCAGCAATAAAGGGCTAATTCACAGGGTCAATGACGATGTGAATATTAGGTTTCTACCCTTCCCATCATTTTATGCATGAGAAAAATAAAAACAATAAACGGGTGAGTTTTGTAAATGGGGAGAGCAAGATGCAACTATCTTGCCTTGGTAGTACTCCGGGTCTTGGAATCCTCCTCCGATCGGCTCCTCGCACCTCCCGAGCAATGTATCTGAGACGATCTACACGTATATGCAAATGTGCAAGAAACAGCAAAACAATCAACAAAACATATATCTCAATAAAATATATAAAATTCTAGGGAATTTATGGAAAATAATGGCTCTGGAATCACCTAATTTGGAGTTCGGATGCTCCCGGAACAATTCCTAGAAGTTTGACGAAAATCAGAAATTTCAGAAAAGAATAAACCGGTTTAACCGAAGAAAACCGAGCGAACCGAACGGTTCAGGCAGGCAGCGCGCAGCGCGGGGCGAGACACGCGGCAGGCGAGGATTGGCGGGCACGATGCGGGCGGGAAGTGGCGGCGGCTTGACATGCGGCGGTGGCGGATGCGACGCGCGTGGCGGCGCGATTGGGCGACGGCGCTAGCCATCGGCGAAGCGGCGCGTGGCGGCGCTGGTGTAGGCGCATGCACGCGGGTGGGGCTGAGGCGGCGGTGGGTTGGGCCAGGTGATGGCCTGGCTGGTGGCCGGCGGATCCGGCGGCGACAGACGGCGAGGCGACCGGCGGCGGCGGCGCAGCCCAACTCCGGCGAGCTATTTCTCCCTCGTTTCTTGATCAAACTGGGCGATCCATATATGCATCTTGATCGTCTCGACGAGATCTTCAACATGACACCATCTAATCTTGAGTTTGGCCACGGCACAGAGAGGGATCTGTAAAAAAGGGTTTCGGTGGGAAGGATTTTTGACGGCTAGGGTTTGGGATTTGAGGGATTTCGTGATGGGGACTTGGGACAGGGGTCTTGGGTGGTTTATATAGTGTCTTGGACGACCTGGGGTGGGCCTTGGGCTAAGAGGGGTTGGATTAGGACTCAAATTCTAATCCGGGTAGAATTCAGATAGGCTTTGGGCTTGTTTATCAAGAAAACAGAGTTTCCTTTGCTGGATTGGGCTGAAATTTGGAGGGTAATTCGGATTAGGCTTCAGAAAGGTGCCCTCTAAATTTGAGCACGAGATTCCCTCGTTCGCTCATTATTTTACTGGTTTGACGAGCTCCCGACAAAACGGCAAAACTTCAAGGAATCACGAGCTAGCTTTGGAATTTGGACATGAAATTTGGAAGGTGGCTAATTCATGGCATTTAGGATTTTTGAGAATTTTTCCAGAATTTTCCTAAAGGGTTTCCTAGGGTTTTGGCTTTAAACCTAATTAAAAGTAATTTAAACTAGGGTTTTGTATATAACAATTCCCTTTTTATTTTAATTTTAATGTTTTTGAAAATACAAGTGACATACGACAAAATAGAGGATGTCACAAACCTCCCCCCCTTACGGAGAATCTCGACCCCGAGATTCAGAGAAATCCTGCTCGAACAACTCTGGAAACTCAGCCTGCAAATCTTCCTCTTTTTCCCAAGTCGCTTCTGCCTCTGAATGGTTGGACCACTGCACTTTGCAAAACTTGATAGACCGATTCCAGGTGCACCTTTCTGACACATCCAAAACCTTGACCGGCCTCTCTTTATAGGACAGATTCTCTTGCAAATCCATAGCCTCCACTGGCATCTGCTCCTCTGGAACCCTCAGACACTTCCGGAGCTGCGAAACATGGAACACATTATGCACTCAGACAACTGCTCTGGCAACTCCAACTAACAAGCAACTTCTCCTCTCCTTCCCGTTATTTGAAACGGACCAATATATCTCGGGGACAACTTCCCAGAGACATGGAATCGACGAAGTCCTTTCATGGGCGAAACCTTTAAATAAAATGGTCTCCAACCTCAAACTGCAATTCTCTTCTTCGCTTATCGGCATAACTCTTATGCCTCGACTGAGCGGTCTTCATCCTTTGTTGGATCATCTTGACTTGATCCTCGGCCTCCATCAAAGCATCTAGGCCGAATAACTTTCGCTCTCCAGTCTCATTCCAATACAATGGCGTCCGACACTTCCTTCCATACAGAGCTTTAAAAGGCGCCATCTGAATACTGGACTGATAGCTATTATTGTAGGGGAACTCTGCATATGGCATTGCATTATCCCAACTTTTTGAATCTGACAAAGCCACTGCTCTTAACATATCCTCCAAATTTTGATTCGTCCTTTCAGTCTGTCCGTTGGTCTAAAGATGATAGGCACTGCTGAAAGCTAGATGCGTGCCCAATAGAGAATAAATCTTCTCCAAAAACTTTGACGTGAACTGGCTTCCTCGATCTGACACGATCCTCTTAGGAACTCCATGCTGACACACAATATTTGACATATAGATCTCTGCCAACTTAGCACTATCATACCTTGTCCTCACAGGAATGAAATGAGCCACTTTGGTCAATCGGTCAACGATCACCCATATTGAATCAAAACCTCTTTGGGTTCTCGGCAGACCCACAATGAAATCCATACCGACTTCTTCCCACTTCCATTCAGGCACTCTCAAAGGCTGAAGCAAACCTGCCGGTCTCTGATTCTCTGCTTTAATTCTCTGACACATATCACACAAAGCAACAAACTCTGTCACATCCTTCTTCATTCCCAACCAACAGTATCACTCTTTCAGATCCAGATACATCTTGGCACTCCCGGGGTGAATAGAATACGCTGAATCATGAGCTTCTTTCAAAATCAACTCTCGAAGATCCTTTTGATCAGGCACGACGATCCTTTTATCGAACTGAACAATACCTTCCTTATCCATCACAAATCCTGACGTCTTCTCTAGGATTATCCCAACAATAATGTCGAGAATCCCATCATCAACATCTTGAGCCTTCTTGATCTGCTCTTGGAGATCTGGCTGCACTTACATCATATACAGGTGACTATGCACATAACCGTGCGGAACAATCATCAGATTCAACTTCTCCGCTTCTTCTTGAATATGCTCTCTTCTTGGCTTCCGACTTAAAGCATCGGCAACCACATTAACTTTGCCTTCGTGGTAATGGATACCCACATCATAATCCGTTAACTGCTCCAACCATCTCCTCTGCCTCATAATCAGATCTGGCTGGGTGAATATATACTTCAGGCTTTTATGATCCGTATATATCTCGGTACGATTACCAATTAGGTAATGCCTCCATATCTTTAAAGCATGCATCACTGCAGTTAACTCCAAATCATGAGTAGCATAATTCAACTCATGGGGCCGTAGTTGTCGCGAAGCATATGCAACAACTCTTCCTTCTTGCATAAGCACACTTCCGATTTCTAACTTCGAAGCATCACAATTCACCTCAAAGTCTTTATGAATATCCGGTAAGACCAACACCGGTGGCGAGGTTAGCTTCTTCTTCAACAACTCGAAGCTATCCTGGCACTGAGCTGTCCACTTGAACTTAACATCCTTCTTTAACAACTAGGTGAGCGGTCGAGAAATCTTAGAAAAACCCTCGATGAAACGACGATAATAACCAGCTATTCCAAGAAAGCCTCTGACCTTGGTAACCGACTTCGGCACCTTCCATTCCAAAATCTCACTTACCTTAGACAGATCCATAGACACTCCATCTTCCGAGATAACATGACCAAGAAATGCTACCTCCTTGACCCAGAAGTCACACTTTGAATACTTGGCATACAACTGATGCTCTCTTAACTTCTCCAACACCAGCCTTAAATGCTCGGCATGCCCTTCCTCATTCTTAGAATAAATGAGAATGTCATCGATGAACACCACAACAAATTTGTCCAAATACTCCATCAGGACCTTCTTCATAAGCATCATAAAATGAATCAGAGCATTAGTGAGTTCGAACGACATCATAGTATATTCATATAATCCATATCGAGTAGTGAATGCTGTTTTTGGAATATCCTCTGATCTCAACTTGATCTGATGATAACCGGACCTCAAATCGATCTTGAAAAACACCCTGGCTTCTTCAGCTGATCGAACAAATCATCCACTTGAGGCAACGGATACTTATTATTGATGGTCACTTCATTAAACTTCCAATAATCCACACACATCCTTAGGGTCTTCTCACGCTTCTTCTCCACGAACAACACAGGCGATCCCCCATGGAGAAACACTTGGTCTGATGAAACCCTTGGGTTTCAAATCTTCAAGCTGCGTCTTCATCTTCGCAAGCTCCTTAGGATTCATATGGTACGGACGCTGAGAAATAGGCTCCGTACACGGATACAAATCAATGCTGAACTCAACTTCCCGTTCTGGCGGAATTCCAGGCAATTCTTCGGAAAAAAATCCATGAACTCATTCACTATCGGAGTCTCTTCCAATGGCAGACTCTCTTCTCCGTCTCCTCGCATCATCATCAGGTGATGCAATCTTGGCAACCGAGCTTTCTCTAAGCAAGGACACATACTTGGTGATCTCTCCACTTAAAGTAGTAAGGGTTACCGATCTATCAGCACAATCAATCTTACCCTTATACTTACTCAACCAATCTATTTCCAAAATCACTGGGATACCTTCGGAATCGATCATGATCAACTTAGTGAGAAACTTATAACCTCCAATGTCTAGATCCACATTCGGACATCCCACATTCGCATTCATAGCCCCACCAGGCGATAAGCAAAGACTGCCTAAAGGGTACTACCCTCCAACCATTATCAACAATAACCTCTTTGGTAGTAAAAGAATGTGATGCTCCTGAATCAAATAAAACCGATACAGGGATTGAGTTTGCCAAGAACGTACTGAGAACGACGTCTTGAACATTCTACACTTCTTCAGCCGTGACGTGGTTCACACGTCCACTTCCTTGGGGTGTCTTGAATGCACTCCCACGATTCTGCCCTTGCTGCGGCTGACGAGCAGGCGTCCCTCCTTGGCTCTACTGAGGTTGGCCTCCCTTGTTCGATGGACAATCATACGACAGATGACCCTGCTGATGACACTTGAAACAGGTCACACCAGCAATAGGAGTCTTGGCCTGATTATGCACTTGGCCTCCGGCTTGCTGCGACTGGCGAACTTGCTGAAAATTGCCTCCCTGCTGGGGAGTAAAGGACTGCTTGAAACCCGAGTTCTAAAACTGCCTCGGTTGATTCCGATTCTGCCCGAAACTTGGAGCTTGATGAGTTCGGGACCTTGAATTGCTGCTAGACTGCTGAGAAATGAACTTCCTCTTCTTCTCATCATTATGCTTGTGCTGGGCTCCCTCCAAGATACGAGCCTTTTCGGCCACATCATTAAATGTCTTACAACGAAGCGGCTTCAGCTGAACACCATACCAAGTGTCAAGCCCTTCAGTGAACCTCCAGACCTTAGTCTTTTCAGTTGCAACTAGATCTCGAACTCGCGCTTCTTCTCCTCTTGGATGCTCATCGGAACATGATGGTTCTTAAAGACCTCAACAAAGTCATCACATCCTATGTTCACATTGTTTAGGTTGGTGGCGCAATAATTCTCCCACCAATGGGAATCATTCCCTTCAACATATGAGCAGCATACTGCACACTCTCATAATCATCACAATTAGCTAGGTAGAGCTTATTCTCTACATTCTTGATCCAATCTTCAGCTTCTAATGGGTCTCCACGGCTAGAAAACCCCGGTGGCCGAGTCCCCATGAACTCTCTGAACTTAGACTGCGGCAACGCTGGCATTGGCATCGGCTGCGGCGGCGGATCTTGAGCAGCGACATTGACAGGTCCTGCTTGATTACCAGCTGCTTGGTTGACTTGCCCTTGATCATTGGCTTGACCACCCTGGGCTGCTGCATTCTCTTGATTGGCCTGCTGATCCAACTCCTCTTGCAGATTGATGGGTAACGGCTAAACTCCACGGCCACGGCCTCTACCCCTTCCACGACCTCTTCCTCTGCCACGAGCTTCCCTTCCACGACCTCTGGCTACTGGGACAGAAAGAATAGGAAAGAAGACTAACCGGTATGCGACATCCTTAGAATATAATAGTTTTATAAACGCTTTTATCACTCCAATCAAAGATCCAAATAAAAAGCAACACTCCACATGCTAAAGAAAGCATGCTCCAAATAAATCCAACTCAAGCATAGGTTACAACCACATACAATAAATTAGTGCATTATAGTATTGCTGTCATTATCAGCTATTTATTCTCCATACATAGGAAGTATTAAAGTTCAATTAGTGAACAAATCCTTTCTTTTCAAAAACCAAATATAAATTATTTTTTTTTTGAAAGTGTACGGACTGTACGAAAAGGAAAAACAAATACTGTGCCGCACAAGTTTTTCTTTTTTAAAAAAAATTTCCTTCTTCATTTTTTTTTTCAAAAACATTTTTCCACTTACCTCGATCCTCGTACATCGTCTTCCTTCAGTTTTTATTTGTAGTGGCGGGTCTTGCGTCATCTTCTTGTCGATCTCCTTGTCGTTGCATAAATTAAAGGCAAAGCAATACACCAAACAATTTACTACTAAATAACTAGATACCACTATTAACCTAGTTAATGAATATCCGTATTTCACATGGAAAGCCAAAATTTGATACGGTATACTCCACACAAAAATAACAATATATAATTTTTATTATACGACTTCTAACACTTAATCTTTCGAAAGTGATGGTTCTTCATCTTCATCAAGTAGTCTTTCGTTTCTTCTTTCCTTCAACGATAGTCTCTTCTTCTTCGATGCTGGTGTTGGAAGCAATACTTCCTCTCGAACAAATTTGGTGTATTGACTACACTTTTGAATTATGGGGGTGGATGGAATAAAATTTTGTAAGGTAGAAGAATAGGCAAGGATGGAATGAAATTTAGAAGGTGAGTAGAAAAGAGTGAAAGCAAAGAATTCCCAAGGGGGAAAGCAAAGAAGTCCTAGCTAGTAGAGAGATACTAGACTTTAGAAAGATCAGAAAGTAGCAAAGGAGCTTAATTACAATTTTTATTGAAAATAAATCCTTAAGGTTTAGAGGTCGACTAGCTACGCTTCCTAGGTCAGACTGGCTCTGATACCAACTTTTGTCACAACCCCGGCTTCACCGGGATTCACTCACAATCCATTGCTAGTCCCAGATATCAATGCTAGCAACTTGTGAGCGACAGTTTGTTGAACATCATCACACAATCACAAATAACTAAGAGAAATTATATATTATGCAAAAGTAATTGTTACACAACTACTTATTACAATTGTTTGATTAAGGATGACATAATAATGTCCATAATATACCAGAGTGCGGAAATTCAAATATGCATCGAAAAAAGTATGATGATGCTCCAATCCAACCCTTGAGCGCCAGCTAATCCTCATCAAAGTCCAGAACAAGATCCTCCTGATCCTGTAGATACACCGGACCTAATCCTTTTCCTGAATACAAATTTATCCGTGGTTTGTATAATGAGTACACGGCTACCCAGCAAGAGTCCTTATAAATGATGCAAGGATATAAACAAGAATACGGTGGCTATTTTGCATAAACACCTGCACTAGTCAATATTAATTAAAATGTTGTAAAAACATTTGTTGAACAATTAATAAGATGAACGACTCCCCAAGATAACAAATAGAGCTCGGCTTCGAAAGCCCCTCTGCAAAACTGCACAAGTCTCGAATACTCAAAACCAAAACCATCCATCAGGTTATTACTAAACACATGAGACTACCATGTACGGCCTACCTCCCCTCCCATAACCGTGGGAACGGCTATCATGATAGTTTTAACTCTGCAGAGTGTAGCACACTTTACCCATAAGCCGAGTGGTACTTTTGCATCTTAGCTCTTCCTTAGGAGCCCAGACCAAGTAACAATACAAGGCGATTCATTAGTTCCCTCTGTTAACACCGATACCCCCTCTAAGGTTTCGCTTTCTCGCCCCTCTTGAGCCAACGGACCGCAGACCGATCTTTTCAAAGTAAAGTGTGTTAATAGTCTTCCTAACTACTAAGCCAGGACTAGCACATGCAGGCCTTACATGCTTAAGGTAGCACTTATGGTTGCGCTTGTTCGGTTTGGCTGGATTGGCACACGTCCAAAGTCCTTAGACCAAGATGACTACCTCCAACAATCCACAGTCCACAAAACCACCCGACTATGCCACCTTTAGTCAACACACGCCACGTAGGTTTTAGTTGATTAGGTTAAAGTAACTCAGCATCTCCAATCATACCAAGTCACCAGAATAATTAAATGATGAACCTAAATCAACTACCAACCCACAAGCACTAGCATCTATGCACAAGGATAGGCAAGAAATAACAAATAAGGCAGCAATAAAGGGCTAATTCACAGGGTCAATGACGCAGTGTGAATATTAGGTTTCTACCCTTCCCATCATTTTATGCATGAGAAAAATAAAAACAATAAACGGGTGAGTTTTGTAAATGGGGAGAGCAAGATGCAACTATCTTGCCTTGGTAGTACTCCGGGTCTTGGAATCCTCCTCCGATCGGCTCCTGCAGACCTCCCGAGCAACAGAATACAGACGATCTACACGTATATGCAAATGTGCAAGAAACAGCAAAACAATCAACAAAACATATATCTCAATAAAATATATAAAATTCTAGGGAATTTATGGAAAATAATGGCTCTGGAATCACCTAATTTGGAGTTCGGCGGGACACGCGGCAGGCCAGGATTGGCGGGCACGATGCGGGCGGGAAGTGGCGGCGGCTTGACACGCGTGGCGGCGGATGCGACGCGCGGGCGGCACGCGATCGGGCGACGGCGCTAGCCATCGGCGGGCGACGTGGCGGCGCTGGCGCAGGCGCGCGCGCTGGGTGGGGCTGAGGCGGCGGCGGTTGGGCCAGTGGCGCGCCTGGGCTGGCTGGCGGCGGATCCGGGCGGCGCTTGACGGCGAGGCGATCATGGCGCGGCGCAGCCAACTCCGCGAGCTATTTCTCCTCGTTTCTTGACCAAACTGGGCGATCCATATATGCATCTTGATCGTCTCGACGAGATCTTCAACATGGCACCATCTAATCTTGAGTTTGGCCACGGCACAGAGAGGGATCTGTAAAAAAGGGTTTCGGTGGGAAGGATTTTTGACGGCTAGGGTTTGGGACTTGAGGGATTTCGTGATGGGGACTTGGGACAGGGGTCTTGGGTGGTTTATATAGTGTCTTGGACGACCTGGGGTGGGCCTTGGGCTAAGAGGGGTTGGATTAGGACTCGAATTCTAATCCGGGTAGAATTCAGATAGGCTTTGGGCTTGTTTATCAAGAAAACAGAGTTTCCTTTGCTGGATTGGGCTGAAATTTGGAGGGTAATTCGGATTAGGCTTCAAAAAGGTGCCCTCCAAATTTGAGCACGAGATTCCCTCGTTCGCTCATTATTTTACTGGTTTGACGAGCTCCCGACAAAACGGCAAAACTTCAAGGAATCACGAGCTAGCTTTGGAATTTGGACATGAAATTTGGAAGGTGGCTAATTCATGGCATTTAGGATTTTTGAGAATTTTTCCAGAATTTTCCTAAAGGGTTTCCTAGGGTTTTGGATTTAACCTAATTAAAAGTAATTTAAACTAGGGTTTTGTATATAACAATTCCCTTTTTATTTTAATTTTAATGTTGTTGAAAATACAAGTGACATACGACAAAATAGAGGATGTCACACCTCGATTGTCCTATCACCGACACAAGCTGATCATCCATGATTAGGTTGCATTATTTGTATAAAAAGTAGGGGCAATTGTGTTCTTACTCTTGTTTTGAGAGCTAATTGTGATTTTGCCCTCATTTTTTTTAGATTGTGATTTTGCCCTTACTTTTTCAAAGTGAAGTCCACCTTTACCCCTATTCCGTTAAGTGTACTTAACGGTGCCAATGACGCATGTATTTTCATATTAGTACGTTATGATTTTTCCTTATTTTAAGTATATATTATTCAAAATATTTCAACAGTGATATGATAGCTACATGCAATAGTATTTCACAGAGACATTATAGATCAACATTAAAAAAATTTCACAACAATATGGATTGAAATCATACTTAACAACCATGGCATAAGGGGCCAAAATGCTTAATGTCAAAAGCATCAATGTCGAACCATCACCAATGTAGAACATAGCTAGTTTTTACATGTATAGACCATGCACCCCTTAAACATATATGTATAACAAAAATACCGATATAGAATTAACAAAAGCAAGTAACACTATGCAACTATTACATGCTCATTCCGAACATCAAATTCAAGGCTCGCGGCGTTTTGTTTCCCGTTGCGTCGCTTAGGTGGCCCTAGCTTAACGGAGTTAAGAAATAAGGGTAAGCGGCTGGTTCAATTAGAAAAAATAGGGGCAAAATCACAACCCGGGAAAAATGAGAATAAAATCACAATTAGATTTGAAAAGCAGGATAAAATCATAATTTTCCCTAAAAAGTATGTCTACACATAGATATTTTAGTAATCCATACAATGAATAATGACTATTAGATATATTCTTTTATAACAATTTTAAGAACTACATAGAATATAGATATTTTAGGAGATATTTGTATATGGATGAACTAGATTTTACAATGTGGCAATAATCCAATATTGTTAACATATTTATAAATTGATGTGCTTTAGCCTTTAGAGTATCTTTTATAAGTCTGTGAATGACCATGTATAGATATAGGTTAAGTACATGGTCAGTGTGCTTGAGAAAAGGAGTAGGCTAGATACAAAAGATCTATAAATATTTTGTTATATTATTAAATCTATAATATAGTAGTCATTTGTAATAATGAGTCTCCCAATCAAACCATGTCATTTACAGATGTTTAGTTCCTTATTAATTTATGATTCGCTAGCTAAGAGAATAGTTCTTCAACACAAAAATATTTAATATTTAATGTATTAAGTAATTAAAAATTAAAATATAAAATTAAATTTAAAATGACATATTTTAGTCTCGCCCTATGGCCCTTAAAACATTAGGAACGGCACTGGTGCCGCCGCGTTCCCCTTCCGCGGCGCTCTGGCTGTCGTCGTTCGCCTCGCTGCCGTTCGGCCGGGTGCCTTCCGCGCCACCGCCGGAAGGCGGACGCCGCCATGCCGCCGGAGAGGTGTGGACGCCGCCGCAAGCCTCGCCGTGGAGAATGCGGCTACGGCCCGCACCGCCACCGACAGTGCCGCCGACGCCGCGAAGGCCGCCGCCGGACCGACGTTGTACATCGACGTCCGCTCGCTCGCTGAGCTCAACCCTCTGCTCAGCTCCTACGGCAGTGTGGTGGTGGCCGTGGACAGCCTCCGCGTCGCCGCCGAGATGCGGGCCGTCTTCCGCAACCTGGGGCAACGGCGGGGCCTCACCCTCAGCGTCACCAACAACCTCACCGTGTCTGCGGCGGCTCGCGTGGCCGAGCGGCTGCGCGAGGTCGACGAACAGGTTCTGCCGGCTCTCCGCGCCAACCCCGACGACGTCGCCACCCTCCAGCGCCTCCTGAAGGCCACCGTCGACCGCCAGGTGCCGTGGCGCCCCATCCCAGGCACTGGTCGCGTGCGCCGTCTCGCTCGGGCCGTGGCCACCAAGCTCCAAAGGAAAGCGGACAGGGTGCTCGGCGGGAGGCGCCGCCCCGGGTACCTGGCATGGGAGGGCCACCTCGAGGATCTGGTCCGGCGGACCCGTGCTGCTCTGGATCACCGTGCTGTCTCCTTCGCCTGATCCCCCAAGATGAGTGTCCGGCCCCAGCAAGAACAAAACCCCAATGCATCAGTCCACACTATACTAGTCCCGTACTCCACTATACTATAGTCGTATATGCAATGCGTAGTAAGAGTCAGTCCAGAATCGTATATGGCGTCAAGTCCTGTATATAGTAACTATACCAGTATAGTCGTATATGCAATGCGTGCTGAGAGTCAGTCCAGAGTTGAATAGGCCCAACAATTTTGCCCTCAGATCCAGATCGGATCGACAGATGTATCCCCTAATAGCTATCCTCAAGCAGATGAGTGAATGAAAATATGGATCCTGGACTCGAATGAATGAATGGATTCCTAGTATTCTGTTTGGAGTATGCATTTTGCTGTACATCCTCTGGGAATGCTGCTTCTCGCCTCTCTTTCCACCCGCTCGCTCTGCCTTTCATTGTTGCAATTCTTTAGGAACTGTTGTGGACAACGTAGTATGGCATCCAAAGAACTATGACTTTTACATGTGCTCACGCTGGATTGATTGTAAGTATGCTTTTGTTATTCTCTTTGTGGCACTTCAGGTTTATTTTTGTGTGATGCATGCCTGTTCAATGTTTTGGTGGAATGTTGTCTTATTCGTCAACCTACAATGCCATATTATACTAAGTATTGAAAAGAAGTAATGTAGACTGCAACACCTTGGTAACTTGCCGCCATTTTTTTTTTGAACCAAAATTGCCATCAATTGGTTGGCAGTGATGGAAAAGGTTAACTGGCTACTGACCAACCTTTTCCTCTGTTATACCTTACTCTAACCAATAGCTGATTTTATTTTTATTGAAGCGCCATCGCTGATTTACCCTTGACAGTACAAAATTCCTTTAATAATTGTTCACATAAATTTCAATTCATGAGATAGGAAAGGTGTTTACCCTGAGCAGAATTATGACTTATATGAGAACTAACATCTGTATCTGTTGCATCCAGTAATGCAGAGTTTAAAAAATTGGCCCCACAAGATTTATTCATGTCAAAATGTTCCATACCAAACTGAACCTTTTTGGGCCTCCATTTCATCGGTACACTTGTAGTATTTGGCACAAATGGTTTGTAATTGGTTTCATTTGTAACAACTTGCTTCCTTGGCATATGAACAGTTGGAAGCCTAGTAATGGCTACTCTTGTCATCCTCAGAATGTGAGATTGTGAACACTGTAGTACCAAACATTGCTTGTGAACCCCATCCATCATGGGACTGAACAGGGTTTTCAACTGTTGGTTTTAATTGCTTTGTATGAAGTTTTGTTTAAAGAGTTTTTGTTGGCCAATATTTTTGTTAGGTATTGTGTCAAATATGTGTACGAGTAGGTTACAAGGATTCTGTGTTGTAATAGGCAAGGTTGGTTAGTGTTAGAGTCGGACTCTATCCAGGCCTCCACTATATGAAGGGAGGCAGCCCTGGTGTAATCAAGACAACGACTTCATAATAGTAGCATAGACAAGAGAGGAGGTCAGCGGCCGGCATGTGGTCGTAACCTAGTTAGCCGGTGTGCTGCGGTATTATGGATTGGGGAGGAGCGCCAATAATCAGAGCCCCGCAGATGTAGGCGAAAGCCGAACTGCGTTACCAAACATCGTGTCTCCTGGTGTCGTTGGTGATCTTGCATCGGCGTATTTCCTAACAAGTGGTATCAGAGGCCGTGCACCCGGACTCTGGTTGCTTCCTTCTTTTGCAGCCTACAACGGGCCGCCCGACGAGTCCTCATCAAACTCGCCGCCTTTTGAAACAAACGATGCCGACCCTGCAACGTGCTTAGCAGCTCCACCTGCAACAGAACCCCCTTCTAATAGAAGAACCACAGCACTGTCGCCTCCGAAGTCATACAAGCCTATTGCCACATTAGCATCTGCTCCCTTTGGTGGACCTGGACAGTCCCTCTTCATGTGCCCCCACTCATTGCATCTGAAGCACCACACCGCCCTGTTATTTTTCTTATTCTTCTTTTCGGCCCCATGACCGCCTTGATCACCTGAGACTAGCAAAGCAACAGAACGAGGTTCCTCCACTGCATTTTTATTCTTTCTCAATTGATGAGGCATAAGCGCCGCAGTAATATCCTCAGTTTTGATGCTATCCTTGCCATATGTCAACGCCGTGACCAAATGCTCAAAGGACGGAAGCCGATTGTCACCTCCAGATGTGATAAATCTGTGACATACCTGTTGAAAACATCAATGTGTGCTTGCAGATCTGATCCCTCCTGCATCTTCAGCCCATACAACTTCGCTTGAGACATGACTTTTGTCGGGTCGAGTCTTGGACATGAACTGACTGGTCAGCTTATGCCAAATTTCCTTCGGTGATGATAACTCCATGACATGATACATGACCTGATCTGAGAGACAAAGGCGTATGGTTGCCGCAGCCTGCAACCGCATCTCCTCCCAATCACCGGCCTCCACCTTCTCCGGTTTATTCGCCTTAAGAGCCACCACAATTCCCTGCTGTATCAGGATATCCCGGACCCACCTGTCATAAACTGAAGTTTCCTGTACCGTCAAACTTCACCATACCGAAATTTGTATGTGTCGGCTTCATCCTGCCGACCTGCGATTCCACTAACGCCAATTGCTTGTCGATGGATGTATCGCCACCCGACCCGTTCGCCATCTTGAACAAATCGCCAACAGCCCTCCAAGAACGCCTCCCTCCTTCGGAATCTCACGTCTTAAAAACTCCTCCGAAATCTGCGCTCACAACACTGTTGATTGCTTTGGATTGTTGGGTTTGGCTCCCCCTTGGATCTCCTTTTATAGTGTTGAGAGAACCCCTTAAAGGTGAATTCTAGTCTTTTTAAACTTCTAATCCACCTCAAATTCGGGCTCCAGCTCCACTTCTTTTTGAATTATTCTACCCTTTTTTGGTATCAGGACACTGTACACGTGCTCCCGGACTCTGGTTGCTTCCTTCTTTTAATTTGCAGCCTACAGCGGGCCGCCCGACGAGTCCTCATCAAACTCGCCGCCTTTTGGAACAAACGACGCCGACCCTGCAACATGCTTAGTAGCTCCACCTGCAACAGAACCCCCTTCTAATAGAAGAACCTCAGCACTGTCGCCTTCGGAATCATACGAGCCTATTGTCACATTAGCATCTGCTCCCTTTGGTGGACCTAGACAGTCCCTCTTTATGTGCCCCCACTCATTGCATCTGAAGCACCGCATCAAGATCATTATTTTTCTTGTTCTTCTTTCCAAATTTCCATGACCGCCTTTGATCACCGAGACTAGCAAAGCAACGAGTAACGAGGTTCCTCCACCGTATTTTTATTCTTTCTCAATTGATGAGACATAAGTGCCGCATAATATCCTCAGTTTTGATGCTATCCTTGCCATATGTCAACGTCGTGACCAAATGCTCAAAGGACGGAGGCAACGAACAAAGAAGAATAATTGCCTTGTCTTCGTCAGCGATTGTCACCTCTAGATGTGATAAATCTGTGACATACCTATTGAAAACATCAATGTGTGCTTGCAGATCGACCCTCCGTGATCTTCAAATTTATACAACTTCGCTTCAGAATCTGACTTTTGTCGGGTCGAGTCTTGGACATGAACTGACTGGCCAGCTTGTGCCAAATTTCCTTCGGTGATGATAACTCCATGACATGATACATGACCTGATCTGAGAGACAAAGACGTATGGTTTCCGCAGCCTGCAACCGCATCTTCTCCCAATCACCGGCCTCCACCTTCTTCGGTTTATTCGCCTTAAGAGGCACCACAATACCCTGCTGTATCAAGATATCCCGGACCCTCGCCTGCCATAAACTGAAGTTTCCTGTACCGTCAAATTTCACCATACCGAAATTTATATGTGTCGGCTTCATCCTGCCGACCTGCGATTCCACCAACGGCAATTGCTTGTCGATGGATGTATCGCCACCCGACCCGTTCGCCATTTTGAACAGATCGCCAACAGCCCTCCAAGAACGCCTTCCTTCTTCGGAATCTCACGCCTTAAAAACTCCTCTGAAATCTGCGCTCAAAACACTGTTGATTGCTTTGGATTATTGGGTTTGGCTCCCCTTGGATCCTCTTTTATAGTGGTGAGAGAACCCCCTTACAGGTGAATTCTAGTCTTTTTAAACTTTTAATCCACCTTAAATTCGGGACTCCTCCTCCACCTCCTTGAATTTTTCTTTCAATATTTTCGGCTCAGCACTGGATCCAACTTCGAATCTGGCTTGATTTGCATGCGCGCACCGCAGCCTGAACTAGCTTGAGTCCAGACCGGATTCCCGTAGCCATCCTCTTGTTGAATTTGTGCCACACACGCACTCCACCAACCGGCCCGCAGCCCTTCGCGCACAGCAACACACAATCCAATCCTTGATCTCGTTACCTGCCAACCACTGGGTCCCACTTGTTGCATGCTACCCTTGCATGCCAAGCACAAACACGACGCCCTTGTTGCTTGGTAAATGCAACGTGCAGAACACAACATGGCTGGACCACGTGCATGGCAAGGGAAAAGATCAAGGCCCACGTCCTTGCATGTCGATGTCATGGAGCTCGCGTGGCCTCGTCCAATGCTCCACCTTCGTGACCGCATCGCCTGTGGCCCACGCGCATGTTGCCGTACACCGCATCGACATCTGTACAGCGCCACTGCTTTGCGCCACACCTCGTTGCAGCCACCGAGAACATCCATCATCGCCCAAAAACCTCAAAAAAAAAAATCATTTAACTCCAGATCCAATCTTCGAGTCCTCGAGCAGGCTTCCCAGCCCGCCACCGTGCACCACGTCCATGCACAGCAAAACATGCCGCATCCTAGCTATCCGCATCCACGCCACAGCTTCACCTCCAGTGTCGTGATGCAGTGCCTCCTGTGCAACATCCGGTCGCATCACTGCTCCCGCCGTTCCGATCTATCCGGCATCCATCCGCGCCTGCCGGTCTGATCGCGAACGCCGAGGTCGTCGCCGTTGCCTGCCGACCTCACCGGCTACTTTGTCGGCCCTTGATCACCTGGCCTTGATAGATCCCCGCCAACGGTAGCCCATCGAACGGTTCGAGCCTCCTGCCCGAAGTGTCCGACACCACCGATCGAATCGTCGATCGCCGCCATGCTCCACCTTGCGCCGATGAGGTGTTTTCTGCGGCGTCCGTGCATGCATAAACCCTGTGTCTCCTTCTAGATCTTCCGCATGACCAACCTCGCCAACCAAGCTCTGATACCACTTGTTGGAGCCCGCTGCGACCCCATCATCGATTACCGATGTGGGACTAAACCCAACAATTTTGTTTAGGTCAATAACCTTTAGCTCTCTTTTAGCATCTCTTTTGATTGACAGAACTCAAGTGTTTGTGTGCCTGTTTTTCCATGTCAGGGTACTACGAGACTGACATGTTAACATATGCATGATGAGATTGGCTTTGCCCCTGATGACCTTCAAGATCTAGTGCATTCACTCTCATATGTTTAAGTAAATTTCCACATTATTTTTTCCCCACTTCAGATAAACTCCACTAACTTGCTATTTTGCGACCATGTAGCTACCAAAGGAGCACTAGAGGGGGAAATTGGATTTTTGCCCCAAAGTTGACGCGCCTTTGTATTTTTGCCCAAAGTTGATGTACCTTTGCTTTTTTGCCCTGTGTGGACTACCTAAAAATTGATTCCACCATGGGGGCTTTCCAGAAAAATCCAATTTCTATTGTGCCTGTTCGTTTCCTCTCCTCCATCGCTCCATCCATGCACAAAGAGAGGCACCACCGCCAATAAAGTTCTGACTTCTGTTTAGTCTTGTCGGTGTAATAAATACCGGGGTACAAAGAGCCCTAGGAAGGCCGAGAGGGCCCCACGCGTCAGGCGGGCGAGCAAGGTCCCAGTAGCTGGCGAGCCCCTCAGAGGCCAAGAGGCCCCACGTCGGCCAGGCGAGCAAGGCCCAAGCGTGGGCGAGCCCCTCGAAGGCCAGAGGGGCCCCACGGCCAGGCGAGCAAGGCCCAGCCATGCGCGAGCCCCTCAAGAGGCCGGGAGGCCCCACGTCGGCGCGGGTGAGCAAGGCCCAGCCATGCGTGGCGAGCCCCTCGAAGGCCAGAGGGCCCCACGCCAGGCGGTGCGTGGGCGAGCCCCTCTGGCTAGCGGCGAGGCCCCCCCGCGCCAAAGCGGGTGCGTGGGCGAGCCCTCCGACGGCAGGGGCGAGGGCCCCACGCGCCAGGCGGGTGCGTGGGCGAGCCCCTCTGGAGACAGGCGAGGGCCCAGCGCGGGGGGCGGGCGCCAGTGAGCATTGCGTAAGAGTCTTGGACGAAGGCTCCCTCTCGCGAAGACGGCGCATTTAATGAGACATCACGCGGATAGACAATGGAAGAAATGATTACGCTTCTGATGACCCTTGCAGGTCGAGCGGTACATCCTTTATGTATGAGAAGAATTGACCGGCAGAGAGAAGGTGTCGAACCCGGTCTAATTGATCAATCCTAATTGTGCATACAAGATTAGTCCCGTAAGATCATGGCTAGCACACACAATTTAACAACAATAATGGTACATTGCCTTCGAGTTACATTATTACAACATAGGGACTAAGCGCCCCACGAAGTCACAGCTTTAATACATCAAGCACGCACGCAGTTAAGATACTGCGTTACACACACGGTAACGCAGAGCCTAACATGGTACGATTTATTCTAGCGACTAGACTATTCCACAGCGGCGGCAGGCGAGACACAACCCTACTCTTCGTCCTCGAAGTCCTCCTCCTCCTCGAAGTCCGGTCCTCCTCGGATGGCGAGTCGAGGGCGCTTCCTCGATCGTTGAAAATGTTGGAAGAGGGAAGGAGAAATAGGGTGAGTACAAAGGTACTCAACAAGTCGAGGATATATCTTGATGGGGTTTAGTACAAATGGATGGCTTGGGCGCTTTATGAAATGCGCTTATTAGCCTAGTTTTGACAAAGCGATTTAGAAACATTGAATCTCCATATTTTCTTTGGGCTTTTCTCAAACGGTTCTCGCCACTTGGCCTCAGTGCCATAGCAAGAACAAAATCCTTTCTTCTTTTCTTTTCTTTTCTCAAAACCGGCTAGGTCCATTCCGCGCGACACTTTCCGATAGGCCGTTACCCATTTCGGAATATCACCGGTGGCCCCTAGCTCAAACGAAATCCTTCTCAAACCTTACTCATCTCAAATCATTTGTTCAAAACCCTTTTTCTAAATTGGTTTTAAAATGAAGGAGCTACCATATAATCAGTCCTTCAAGCTCATAACCATGAAAGCACGGCTATCATGACAGCTTTTAACTCTGCAGAGTGGGTACGCTTTACCCTCGAGAGGCTACGCACCTGCACGATGTTTCGCCACAAGACCATCAACCACGAGGACCGACGATCGGGCCCGTCCCCATACCGCTCGAGGTCGTCTCAGAATGGCTCGATTCATAGGATTATAGGATGAGCGGTCCTTAGACTAGGAGAGTTTATATTTTAGCCCAATTTTCAAACCGTGCCATCTTGCACTAACCGACAAAATATCTCCCTAGTCGGAAAGATTTTGGGATAAGAGGAAAATCATTTCCTATTAAGCATCACCCTTGATGCGCTATCTTTAAATCATCCTTTCCCAAACATTTCTCAACAATATTCTCGCTTCACACAAATGATTGAATCATTCCGCATAAATGATTTTAAGCATTTATCCTACCACAACAAGGTATTTAAATAAGAGCAATTCATAGTTTAGCCTTAGGTTTAATCCTACCATTTTTCTTACCTTTTCTATTCGCATAATAACTAATTCTAGCAAATACGGCATTTATCTTTTAAACTAGCATGCATCTTTTCAAGTCTAATAAACATTTTCTAAATAACCAAAATGGCTTCACAATATGATCAAAGGGACTTGCCTTGGTCGATGATGGCGGGTAGGAGCAACCGCGACGATGGACGGTCTAACCACGCGACAACACATACAAGATAATACAAACATCCATCAAACAGGAAACATTTATATATGATTTTTGTTTTAAAAATCATGCACGAAATAAATATGCATGGAAATGTGATGCATGCACAACTATTTTATATTTTTATATTTTTATTAAATCAAGTGTATGCATCCAAATAATATATTTGTTATTTTCTAAGGTTTTTGAAAATCATTCATTATTTGCTAGTTAATGAAAAATGATTAGCTTAATTTTTATTTTTATAGGTATTAATATTAATAGAGAGTTATTAAATTTTAGATTATATTTATGTGTGCGCTTTGAACTCGAAAGCGTGTCTCGCTCAATACGCTTCCACTCATCGAGCCACACACAAAAGCACTAATCTCAAAGCACTTCTTCTTCTACCTCTAGCTAGCCATATGCATGCACACAAAGACGCACACGATAACTCCATTGAGCACACTGAGCTCGGCTGGCCGGCGGTGGCGACCTCCGCTCGACAAACCGATCGCAAAAATGGATTCCTCTCGACTCGAGCGCCTCCAAAGGACCCTATAGCGGTGATCCGCCGACACAAGACGACGTCGTATTTTTATACATAGCTACAATACACGTTCTAACTAGCTCGCATGGCTTCCATGGAAGCTCTAGCTCAACATGGCACACGCAGGGGAGACTACGACCACCCCGGGATCATCTTCCCAAGCTCATATGCACCTAGAGATGAGCAGAAGCTTACCGGGCGACGGCGAATCGAGTGCTCTGGCGACAACTTCCTTCTTGACTTGGTGTTGCTCCGTGCTACTTGACACAAGCGGTAGGGAAGATGAGAGGAAACAAGTGAGGAACGACGAAGAAATGGCGAAGGCGAGGGAATAGAGCGAGCTTACCGAGGAGAAACACGGCAGGCACCGGATAAGGAGAAGCAGAACACGAGCTTTATAGTCGAGAAGAGCACTGCCACGGCGTCGGACTTTACTCCGACGGGTGGCACAAATACAGCGAGGCAGCGAAAGACAAAAGCTATTGCACAACAACTGCAGAACACGACGGCGAGGTCGGGCGCTTGGCGTGGCGTGGCCTCTAGTGCACCGACGACGCACGCGGGTCAGCGAGGATTAACTCATAGCGACGGGCACAGAGGAAAATAATAAAGGAAGAGGTGCCCGGTGCAGAGCGTGCGTGCGCAGTGCAAAGTAGCGTTGGATGGAGTAACTCACAAGCGGCAACTGAGTCACGGTAGAGATAAGCTCAAAGCACGAGAAAAGCACGGAGAGGACAGAGGACTTGGACCCAACAGAGAAAAAGGTGAGAAAGAGGAACGCTTTCTATTTTTCTAGTTTTGTTTTTTCTTTTCTTCTTTCTAAATAATTATTCAAAGGTCAAATATTAAATAGGTTTTGACAAATTCACATGGGTTTGAAAGCTTCTAAATGCACCCATGAAAATATTTATACCTTTAAAAATTAATGACCCAACCCATTTTCAAAACGGTTACATGCAATGATGATGCCATGATGTTTTTCAACACTTAAATAGTTTAATATTTTAATTATGCATTTTAATGAAATTATTAACGTGCCAAATTTGGTTTTGAAAATTTGGGATGTTACAAACCTTCCCCCCTTAAGGAGAATCTCGTCCCCGAGATTCGGATTCTTCGAAATAACTCGAACTTCGCCAAGATCCTCTTCACGCCCCCAAGTGGCTTCTGCCTCAGAGTGGTTACTCCACTGAACACGGCAAAACCGAAACATTTTTCTCCGGGTTTTGCGCATAGCCACATCCAAAATCTTGACCGGATATTCTTTAAGTGTCAAATCAGGCTGTAGGTCTGCTTTGTCCAATGGCAACCGCTTCCTCGCACACGGAGACATTTCTTTAATTGAGAGACATGGAACACATTGTGCACATCGGACGATATCAGCAGCTCCAATCGGTATGCCACCTCACCCTTCGGCTAAAATTTGGAAAGGACCAATATATCTTGAGCTAACTTTCCACTCACACGGAATCAAGCATGCCTTTGAGAGGAGAAACCCGCAGATACACGAAATCACCCTTGGCAATTTTAGATCACGCCGACGATTGTCGGCGAACTTTTCTCGCTTAGATCTGGCCGCCTTGACCTTTCTTGGATTAACTTCACTTGCTTTTCGCCCTCTTGCAAGATATCCAAACCAAATACCTTTGTCTCACCGGTTTCTTGCCAAGACAGAGGTGTACGACACTTTCTTCCATACAATGCTTCATAGGGTGTCATTTGGATGCTTGATCGGTGATTGTTATTGTAAGAAAACTCAAAGATATGGCAATTGCTTATCCCACCAGGGTTGGCTAGGCACTTGCCCTCAACATATCCTCAAGTATTTGGTTAACTCTTTCACCGCCATCACCGAGGGTGAAAGGCAAGATTGAAATTCAGATGGGTACCAAGCGACTCATGGAGCTTGTCCTGAATTTGAGGTGAATTGGGTACCTCGGTCGAGACAATCTTCTTTGGCACCCCATGTAGATGAGACTATTTTGCTCATGTACACCGGCCAACTTGCTTCCTGTAGGTGGTTGGACAGGATGAAGTGTGCAACTTTAGTGAGACGATCGACGATTACCCAGATGGAGTCATAGCCGGATTGAGTTTTAGGTAACCCGACAATGAAGTCCATCCCCACTTCTTCCCACTTCCATTCAGAATCTTGAGCGGTTGCAATGACCAAAGAGAGCCTTTGATGCTCGGCCTTCACTTTTGGCGAGATGTCGCAGAGAGCGACATACTCGGCGATATCTCTTTTCATTCCACCACCAAGAAGTGGTTTTCAGATCAAGATACATCTTGGTACTTCCAGATGGATAGAAATTAGGCTTTCATGGGCTTCTTTTAGGATGACTTCTTTAAGAGATTTATTGTTTGGTACGAAGATTCTCTTTTAAACCGAGTACTCCTTCTTCATCCATGGAAAAATCTGGTGCCTTATTCTTTTAAGCTTCTCTTTAATTTCAAGAACTTCATCATCACCTTTCGTGCTTCTTTAATTTGATTCATTAAGGTGGGTTGTAATTCAAGCATATTTATTTGGCCTACCTCAACCATTTCCAAGTTGAGGTCAGATAATTCTTTGTATAACTCAGGTTGATCTTCTTTAAGCATGAGATGATTGCAACTGGAACGCCGGCTTAAGGCATCGGCCACCACATTGGCCTTGCCAGGATGATAATGGATTCCCATCATAGTCCTTGATTAATTCCAACCATCTTCTTTGTCTTAGATTGAGATCAAAGTTGAGTGAATATATATTTGAGACTTTTGTGATCGGTAAATATTTCGTTCTCATACAATTAAATAATGCCTCCGATTTTTAGAGCGTGAACCACAAATGGCTAGCTCAAGATCATGAGTGGGATAATTCTGCTCATGAGGTTTGAGTTGTCTTGATGCGTAAGCAACAACTCTCCTTTCTTGCATCAGCACGCAACCTAGGCCTTGCCCAGATGCATCGCAAAATACCTCAAAATCCTTATGGACATCACCAAGATTAACACCGAGCGGAAGTTAATAGCCTTTTCAACTCTTGAAAACTAGCTTCACACTTATCATTCCACTCAAATTTATTTTCCTTTTAAGAAGATTTGTCAAAGGATCTAGAGATTTTCAAAAATTTTCAATGAACCGCGGTAATATCCCGCCAATCCAAGAAAACTTCTCACTTGTTTTACTGAGACTTGGTTGCTTCCACTCAACAATCTGCGTGACTTTTTCCGGTCCACTGCAACACCTCCTACCGATATCACATGACCAAGGAAAATCACTTCCTTCATCCGTAACTCGCACTTGCTCGACTTGGCATACAACCGATTTTCTCTTAACCTCTCCGTAACCTTTCTAAGATGAATTTCATGCTCCTCTTCCGATTTAGAGAAGATTAGAATATCATCGATGAATACCACCACAAACTTGTCCGTAAAATCCATGAACACTTTATTCATTAGATTCATGAAATACGGCGAGCGCTGGTAAGACCAAACGACATCACCGTGAACTCATAGAGGCCATATCTTGTGGTGAAAGCTGTTTTAATGTCGGTATCTTTAATTTTTATTTGGTGATAACCGGACCTCGTGTCGATTTTTGAGAAGATACAAGCTCCTTTCATTTGATCAAACAGATCATCAATTCGGGAAGAGGTATTTATTCTTAATTGTTACTTCATTTAGAGATCGATAATCTATGCACATGCGGAGAGATCCGCTTTTCTTTTGATTTAAAATCACGGTGCTCCCCAAGGGAAACACTTGGTCGGATAAATCCTTTTTCTTGCAATTCTTCAATTTGTTTCTTCAATTCAGCCATTAGATTGGCGATAGGCGATAAGGTCTTTGGGAGATAGGACCATGCGTGAACCGTGTTTATCACAAATTCAATTTCCGATCGGGGGCATTCCAGCGGCTCGTCCGGAACACATCGGGAAATCCTTTACCACGCCTATGGTTTTCGTGGAAGAGGCCTCCAACTTATTAAGGGTGATTAGATCGGAGGGAAAGGATTTATGATGAATTGGACCTCCGTCCAACACTATTAATTAATTTTACTGCTTTTGGTGGCACAGTCTATTTGACCTTTATTTTGGTTAACCAATCCATACCCGTAATCACTTCAATTCCTCTTGAGTTTATAACCACCAAGTCTCGCCAAGAACTCGGTGTCTTGAATTTTAGCTTAACCCCGGCACATCAAAGTGGATCTCATGATTTTTCCCGGATTTAATTAGCATTGATTCTTCATTGCATCGCCAACTCATGATTTTTGACAAAAGATGCCGAGATGAATGAATGCGCTGCACCGTAATCGAAAAGAGCGAGAGTGCATCGCACTTATGAAAAACTTACCCATCACCACATTAGGATCGGCGTATGCCCTCAAGAAGGACGTGGTTCACACGCCCACGCCCAACGGCGCAGGAGCAGATCTTGCAAGTTGGAAGTTCCCGCGACCCATCCTGAAGATGCGAGTCGCGAGCAAAGAAGCTTCCCATGAGGCTCGAATTTTATTGGGACACGAGTGGCATAGTGACCCAACTGGCCGCAAGCAAAGCACTTTATGGTGGAGATATCTTTCTTTTGAGGAGTGGAGACTTGGGTGCGAATCGTGGAGGTGGTAGAGGAGCGTGTCGCGATCGACCCATCGAAAAGTAGGGCGAGGAGGATAACATGCCCACGATCACGAGAGCGCTTGATCTTGAAACGAGAACTTCCAGAGGAATGGCTATCCTCATGGGCCCTCTTCTTCTTTCGGGCGGCCAGCACTTTCGGCGACGTTTTCCTCTTGTTTAACCGCCGGGCAAACATTTGCTTGAAAGTGGGGAATTCAGAGGAGTCAATCAAGGCACGATCTCGTGGTCCATGCCTTTCTTGAAGAAATATATCTTATCAAGATCGCTCCTCACGCCCCTTGGAACATATCGAGCCAAGAGTGTGAACTTGGTGAGGTACTCTGCAGGTCATGCTTCCTTGCACGAGGGAGGAATTCAATTCTTTAGCCTCCTTAACACTATCAGAACATAGTTCTCTTCAAATGCCTCAACTAACTCAGCCCATTCGATAGCATCGTGGTTATCATGGGCTTCACAGTAACGTGTCCCACCAAGCAAAAAGAACTCCAAAGGAGTGATGTGTTGCGAAATAACACTCTCAACCTCACCACATTGGAACATGATGAGCTTTTTCTCGATCTCCTTTAACCAATCCGCCGCTTCAGAGAGTCGGCAGAGCCAAAGATACTTAGGAGGATTGGCCCTAAGGAAGTCATTGATACGGGAACGATAGGGAGGTGGAGCTGGTATATGAGCGGAGAGGAGCTGGGAGAGGATGATTCCGCTCTTGAATCAAGTCGCGGATCATCTGGTGTTGCATTTGCATGATTTCTCGGGTGGTGGGTTCTTCAGAGGTGGTGGAGGAAGATGGTGGTTGGAATCGCTTGATGTTCGAGAGAGTTTTCGTGGTGGGATGGTTGGGATCTTGGTTGGGAATTTGGTGGAGGATTTGGCAGAGGAGTCAAGGAGGAACCTAACAGAGGAGGTCCTCCAATGTAATGTTGATCCATACGAATCGAGCGATCTTGCTCACGAGGTTGGTGCGGCACTTGCTCGGCTCGGGGCACTTCCATGACCTCGGCCCGGCAACATCCCTTCTTCCAGCCACTCGAGCAATCACCATCTGATAGGTAGGAGAGGAACGAGATAAGCATAAGGAGGAATTACGTTTTTCATCCAAAACATGGTTTTAAATATGCAATTTGGCACAATGCACATTCATATTCATAACATAACAATTTTTTAGGGTACAAACAGGGGCGCAATACCACAAACTGGTATGTCAGCCCAAATCACGAGCTAACTACCTACGGGTTACACGGACATACGCCGGGACGGCTAATAGGATTGGATCCACAAGGCCCACCAGGTAAGCACCAACCAGAGTAGGATGGCTACCACGGTGATCCAGAGAGGAAAATGCCTCATCTCCTCGAGGAAGAGACGGAATTCGCTCGGCTCGGGCCGAGGGCGAGGACTCGGGGAACGACGAGGGCTTGGAGCGCGGCGAGGAGGACTCGGAGAACGGCGAGGGCTCACCGAGCGGCGAGGGCTCGCAGAACGGTGAGGGAGGGCTCATGGAGCGAATCTCGACCTTCTCCTCATCGCGCCGAGAAGCAGCTGGGCACGGCGGGCGGCAAGACAAAGTAGGCGACAAGACCGACAAGGGCGGCAAGCAAAGAAGCAGCGCAACGCGCAGCGGCTAAAGCGCAAGCGGCGCGGCGAATCATGGCGGACGGCAGCGGCAGAAGCGAGGCGGCGAATCATAAGGGACGCCCTCTTAAAGAGGCGCCAATATTTGAAGTGGGGGACCGGCAAAGCGCTGCAAAGCGCGACAAGACCCAAAGCAAAAGAAAAGAAAAGAAAAGGGTGACAACGACCCAAACAAAGGATACAGGGGCTACAAGCTAGTCCTGGTCGCAATCGGACTCAGAGACCAACTCCACGGGGTCTTCCCGTCATCATCATCATCGCTGGCATCCACAACGGGGTGCCAACTAGACGGTGGTGATCGAACCATCAACGGTATGCCTTGGAGCTCGACAAGAGTGGGAGGCGGAGCTCTCACTCCGGAAGGACCCAGATCCAACTTGAGATCCTTGGGGTGAGCTCAAAGGAACACAAGGAAGATCGGCAGGATCCTTAGGCGGGGCGGACTTGTCCCGACCTCCTTCTTCTGCGCGCGAGGTCGGCAGCGATGGCGAGAGTCCCGAGGAAGAAGCGGCATTCCTGCGGAGACGCTGGTTCTCGCGAACCAACCGACGGATTCTTTTGCGGCTGGACCTTCTCCACCAAGTGGAAAGAGTCACGCTTTTAAGTTCGCGCTCTCCTTCTTGGCTTGCTCCACCGGCGGTTGGTGTCATAGATGAGTTCAACTCCGCAAGGCGATGGTGTCGGCGTCGCCCGTGGATTGGACGAGCTCGGCAAGGTGGTACACCGTCGGGTCGCTCACCCTCGGCCGCATCTGAGCATGGCTGAACAAACTCGTTAGGCGATTTGAGAGGAAAGTAGCGAAGCGGGAGACATGCACTCACGCGTGAACAGATCATGAGTCGATGTAAAGCAAGTCTCGACACGCCTTGATGGCGCTCGAGCAATTGACGCGATTAGCGAGTAGCTAAACGGTCCACGAGTAGGCGGTGGACTGCGGAAAAACATGGGACGACACCACCCAAAGAAAAGGCCCTTTGCGAAACTAGTGGCCCCATGATACATAGGGTCATCAAACCAAGCGTGCTTCAAGATCGAAATAAATGGCGCCGCGAAACCTCCATAGCTAAGTCCAAGGGCGACGCGAAAGACGGCATCTACAATTTCCAAAAGATTATCAAAAAAATTGATTGCGAAGATTATGAATTTATTTAACAATTATTTTCTTTATAAATTATATGGTCTCTAATTCTAGGGCTACGTCCTAAAGCCGATCGGCTCGATACCACTTTTGTCGAACCCGGTCTAATTGACCAATCCTAATTGTGCATACAAGATTAGTCCTGTAAGACCATGGCTAGCACACACAATTTAACAACAATAATGGTACATTGCCTTCGAGTTACATTATTACAACATAGGGACTAAGCGCCCCACAGAAGTCACTGCTTTAATACATCAAGCACGGCACGCAGTTAAGATACAGCGTTACACACACGGTAACGCAGAGCCTAACATGGTACGATTTATTCTAGCAACTAGACTATTCCACAGCGGCGGCAGGCGGAGACACAACCCTACTCTTCGTCCTCGAAGTCCTCCTCCTCCTCGAAGTCCGGGTCCTCCTCGGATGGCGAGTCGAGGGCGCTTCTCGATTGTTGAAAATGTTGGAAGAGGGAAGGAGAAATAGGGGTGAGTACAAAGGTACTCAACAAGTCGAGGATATATGTTTGATGGGGTTTAGTACAAATGGATGGCTTGGGCGCTTTCTGGAAATTGCGCTTATTAGCCTAGTTTTGACAAAGCGATTTAGAAACATTGAATCTCCATATTTTCTTTGGGCTTTTCTCAAACGGTTCTCGCCACTTGGCCTCAAAGCCATAGCAAGAACAAAATCCTTTCTTCTTTTCTTTTCTTTTCTCAAAACCGCTAGGTCCATTCCACATGACACTTTCCGATAGGTCGCTACCCATTTCGAATATCACCGTGGCCCCTAGCTCAAACGAAATCCTTCTCAAACCTTACTCATCTCAAATCATTTGTTCAAAACCCTTTTCTAAATTGGTTTTAAAATGAAGGAGCTACCATATAATCAGTCCTTCAAGGCCATAACCGCGAAAGCACGGCTATCATGACAGCTTTTAACTCTGCGAGTGGGTACGCTTTACCCTCGAGAGGCTACGCACCTGCACGATGTTTCGCCACAAGACCATCAACCACGAGGACCGACGATCGGGCCCGGCCCATACCGGGGCTCGAGGTCGTCAGAATGGCTCGATTCATAGGATTATAGGATGAGCAGTCCTTAGACTAGGAGAGTTTATATTTTAGCCCAATTTTCAAACCGTGCCATATTGCACTAACCGACAAAATATCTCCCTAGTCGGAAAGATTTTGGGATAAGAGGAAAATCATTTCCTATTAAGCATCACCCTTGATGCGCTATCTTTAAATCATCCTTTCCCAAACATTTCTCAACAATATTCTCGGTTCACACAAATGATTGAATCATTCAAGATAAATGATTTTAAGCATTTATCCTACCACAACAAGGTATTTAAATAAGAGCAATTCATAGTTTAGCCTTAGGTTTAATCCTACCATTTTTCTTACCTTTTCTATTCGGCATAATAACTAATTCTAGCAAATCGGCATTTATCTTTTAAACTAGCATGCATCTTTTCAAGTCTAATAAACATTTTCTAAATAACCTAAAATGGCTTCACAATATGATCAAAGGGACTTGCCTTGGTCGATGATGGTAGGAGCAACCGCATTTATGGACGGTCTAACCACGCGACAACACATACAAGATAATACAAACATCCATCAAACAGGAAACATTTATATATGATTTTTGTTTTAAAAATCATGCACTAAATAAATATGCATGGAAATGTGATGCATGCACAACTATTTTATATTTTTATATTTTTATTAAATCAAGTGTATGCATCCAAATAATATATTTGTTATTTTCTAAGGTTTTTGAAAATCATTCATTATTTGCTAGTTAATGAAAAATGATTAGCTTAATTTTTATTTTTATAGGTATTAATATTAATAGAGAGTTATTAAATTTTAGATTATATTTATGTGTGCGCTTTGAACTCGAAAGCGTGTTCGCTCGAATCGCTTCCACTCATCGAGCCACACACAAAAGCACTAATCTCAAAGCACTTCTTCTTCTACCTCTAGCTAGCCATATGCATGCACACAAGACGCACACGCATAACTCCATTGAGCACACTGAGCTCGGCTGGCCGCGGTGGCGACCTCCGCTCGACAAACCGATCGCAAAAATGGATTCCTCTCGACTCGGCGCCTCCAAAGGACCCTATAGCAGCTGATCCGCCGATCACAAGACGACGACGTATTTTTATACATAGCTACAATACACGTTCTAACTAGCTCGCATGGCTTCCATGGAAGCTCTAGCTCAACATGGCACACGCAGGGAGACTACGACCACCGGGATCATCTTCCCAAGCTCATATGCACCTAGAGATGAGCGAAGCTTACCGGGCGACGGCGAATCGAGTGCTACAAATGACAACTTCCTTCTTGACTTGGTGTTGCTCCAGTGCTACTTGACGCTGCGGTAGGGAAGATGAGAGGAAACAAGTGAGGAACGACGAAGAAATGGCGAAGGCGTGGAATAGAGCAGAGCTTACCGAGGAGAAACACGGCAGGCAATCGGATAAGGAGAAGCAGAACACGAGCTTTATAGCCGAGAAGAGCACGGCCAGCGTCGGACTTTACTCCGACGGGTGGCACAACACAGGAGGCAGCGAAAGACAGTGCTATTACAACAAATGCAGCAACACGACGGCGAGGTCGGCGCTTGGCGTGGCGTGGCCTCTAGTGCACCGACGACGCACGCTGGGTCAGTAGGATTAACTTCATAGCGGCGGCACAGAGGAAAATAATAAAGGAAGAGGTGCCCGGTGCAGAGCGCGTGCGTGCAGTGCAAAGGCGTTGGATGGAGTAACTCACAAGCGGCAACCGAGTCACGGTAGAGATAAGCTCAAAGCACGAGAAAAGCACGGAGAGGACAGAGGACTTCGCACCCAACAGAGAGAAAAGGTGAGAAAGAGGAACGCTTTCTATTTTTCTAGTTTTGTTTTTTCTTTTCTTCTTTCTAAATAATTATTCAAAGGTCAAATATTAAATAGGTTTTGACAAATTCACATGGGTTTGAAAGCTTCTAAATGCACCCATGAAAATATTTATACCTTTAAAATTAATGACCCAACCCATTTTCAAAACGGTTACATGCAATGATGATGCCATGATGTTTTTCAACACTTAAATAGTTTAATATTTTAATTATGCATTTTAATGAAATTATTAACGTGCCAAATTTGGTTTTGAAAATTTGGGATGTTACTGAAGGTTTGCTTGAGGAGGCCGCCTGTGTCGGAAGGAGCAGTAGGCCCCACCCGCAGACTCACCGGTGTGATCTGTCTGGGTCGAGGCCACTTGCGGCACGCGAGGCGGCGCAGCACAAGGGCGTGGCAGCGCACGTTGCCTCTCTTCTGTCGTGTCTTGTCAATTATCTTGAGAGCATCAGATCGCTTACCCCTCGCTCTCTCCGCCACCCAAAGCTTGTATAAAAGGAGAGGAGAGAGAGAGGGGGAGAGAAGCATTCGTGCATTCAAACACTCAGAAACACATTCCCATTCAACCACAATCGAAAAGAGCTAAGGCTCAGCAGAGTAGGACTATTACCCGCGAGGGGTCCAACTCAGGTAAATCTGCGAGTCGCCCTTGTTGTGCCCGACGCTCAAATCGAATCGAGCTTGATCGAGTTGGCTAGTAGACTAAAAATCTGACCAGGGGTGTGATCCGCAGTGGTTGAGTGGAGAACACGCCGTCAGTGGCGCGCCAGGTAGGGGAGCGCTAGCATCGGTTCAAGCTCTTCGACCCTTCTTCAGGAGGCGATGGCGGAGCAGCAGTCCGCGATGGAACGGAAAGCGACCGCTAGAGCCGTGGCCACGGAGTCGGCCGCGGCGATGGCGGTGGATCACCCGGGCGGTGGCCGCCCGCCTAGGGTTGGAGCCCTGGCGGAAAGCAGCCGCCTCGGCCAAGCTAGGCGGCGCCTGGCCTTGGAGGAGTGCACTCCAGCACAGAACCTCCACGCGGCCATGGCCTTGCTGAAAACCCACCGCCCGGTGACTCCGGACTCCCCGGCGGCGCCATGGTTGGTCAGCTTGGCCCGCATCGTCGATGCGCCGCCAGGGTGGTGCAAGCCGGGGCGGGGAACCGGCGCTTCGCGTCCTCCGTTCTTTGGTGCCCTCGCACTCCTCTCGCAGATCTCCCCGTGAGGAGGGGGGGCCAAGACGACAAGAGCGCGACCCTACGGGGGCTCTCGCCAGCAGCGCAGTGGCCGCGATCTCCGGTCCCATCTCGAGAACCGCCACTTGTCGCATGGAGAAGACTCGCGTGACAAGCTCCGCAGGGTCGCGACCGAAGGCGATCACATTTGCCGCCGCCGCGCGCAGGGACCAAGAAGAGGGTTCCCGCAGAGCTGCCCGCCAAGAGGGTGGCGCTTCTTGGCGCCGCCCTAGGCGACGGGCGGCGAGGCGAGGACCGCGTCAGAGCAGGAGGCTCCGACGCCGGGTGCCGCGCTTTTCTAAGGAGTCACGCACGCCCAAAGGGTCGGAACGGTTTCGTCCGGCCCCATCGGTGTACGACGGCTCCATCAACCCCGATGAGTTTTTGCAGATCTATACGACGGTGATGCAGCCAACCGGAGGGTCGGGAAGGTTCGCGAACTACTTTCCCGCTGTCCTCACCGGCGAGCCCGCCAGGCTCATGAACCTGCCCCGAGTCCGTGGGGTCATGGAAGGAGCTTCGAGCTCTTCGTCACCAACTTCTGTGGCACCTTCGAGCAGCCCGGTAGAAGACGACCTCCACAACGTGGAGCGAAGAAGGAGAGTCGCCGCCGACTATATTCGGCGCTCACCAGTCCGCAACACCATCCCCGACATCTCCATCGATGCCGTGGTCACGCATTCGTGAGAGGCGCCGAGACCCCAAGGTCAAAGAGAAGATGGCCACCCGCAAGATCAAGACGACGGAGGAGTTTTTCACCTTGGCGCGACAAGTCGCCTTCAAAGTGAGGTCAGATCCGCCCGGCCGCGCTGGGGGGCCACCAAGGGCGGCGAGGCCGAACCTCGAGGAACCCCGCGGCAAGGACAAGAAGAAGCGCAAGGCGGCCGAGACCGGCAGGTCATGGCCGCCGAAAGCGACGACGAGGACGACGACGACGACGACGGCCAGCGAACGGGCGCGCGCGGCGTAAAAGAGGAGGAGGTCGCGGCGCCGGCGGGTACGGTCCCGTAGGGCGGCCGAGGCGGCGGTTACGGCGACGCTGTGGCGCGACGGCCCCAAGCGGCCACGACGAAGGGCGAGATCATCGCCCGTGAGTGGGACGGAAAGCCCCACTGCTCCATTCACCGCAACAACTCCCACGACTTGGCGGATTGCCATGTCGCCGGCAAGATGGTGGACAAGCGAGTCCACGAGCAGCGAAAGCGTCCGCGAAGGCAAGGGCAAGGAGACGGCTTCGCTTGGTTTTCAGCGTGAGCGCGAGGTTGCCGCCATCCACGGGCGGTTCGCCACCTATTCGCCCCACGCTAGCTTTAAGCGCGCGATGAGGAGGTGCCGCGCCCGTGCGCTTTGGGTCGGTGAGGCACCGGCGTGGTCGGAGCAACCGATCGCGTTCAATCAAAGCCGATCACCCAACCAAGATCGCCGCCCTGCATCTCCCGATCGTGGTTGCACCCACGGTCCGGAATGTAAAGCTAGGGCGGGTGCCGGTAGACGGAGGAGTTCCTCAACCTCCCGTCCGCCTGGCCGCCAAGGCGCCCAGATCCAGCAGCGGAGCTTCGCCTAACGCCACATTCTTCGCATCGCGCAGGGTCGAGTCCGTCTCACCGCGCGACGATCTCCCGTAATCTTCGAGGTTCGACAACTTCCGCACCGAGATGCTCGAGTTCGAGGTGGCGGACTTCGACCTCCTACAACGCCATACTAGGTCGGCCGGCGCCGACCAGTGTTCATGGCGTGTGCCACTATGCGTACATGGTGGTGAAGATCCCGGCCACCGCCCCATCGTTTGAAAGTGGATCGCCGGAGGCGCCCGCTGCGACAAGGACGCCGCTGGCGGGCGACGCGTCGCTGCTGAAGGCCGAGGCTTGACTCGAGCTCCTCCGCGAAGACCGTGCCTCCCGGTTCGTCCGGGAGGTTAAGGCGGTTTCCACGAGCGAGTCGACCCGGCGAAGACCGTTCGGTGGGCGCTCTCTCGCGCCAAATAGGAAGGCGCGCGTCTCCTTCCTCCGCCTAACGCAGACGTGTTTGCGTGGCAACCGTCCGACATGGTGGGGTCCCGTGAAGGTGATTGAGCACAATTGGCGACGTTCCCGGCGCGCGACCGTCATCGCGAAGGTCCGGCAATCGGTGGAGCGCCGAAGTTATCCGCCAGAGGTGGACAAGTTTAAGGCGGGGTCGTCCGCAGTGTCGCCCATCCTGTGGCTCGCGAACCCGTCCTCGCTAAGAAATCTAACGGGCGTTGGAGGATGTGCGTGGACTTCACCGACCTCAACAAGACGCGTGCGGCGATCCATACCGCGCCCGCGCCGATCTCATCGCCGACTCAATCTGCGGGTGCGAGCGGCAGAAGCTTTACGGATGCGCACTCGGGTACCACCAGATTAGCATGGCGAAGAAGATGAAGACAAGATCGCTTTCGTTACGCCCATGGGCGCTCATCGCTATACAAGGATGGCGTCGATCGAAGAATGCAGGCCCAACCTATCGCCGGGCCATGCATATCGCTCACCGCCCCAAATAGGGCGGAACACGGAGGTGTATGTCGATGATCCGTGGTGAAGTCCAAGAAGGCGGAACGCCAGTTAAGCGGAGTACGCCGGCGACAATGTACGAACGCCGCCACACTCATCCGGAAGGTCGCGGATGGATCCGATCCAGCCTACCGCGGATGGAGTGATCCCGACGATGACGCTGCTTACCGAGAAGATAGCCCGCAAGGCCAAGCGCCACGCTGGTAGGTGGGGACTCAGACGCTGCGCAAATGAAGTTCTCTTGGCGCGCCACTCGGGAAGCGGGAGTGAAATTCTCTCGAGATCCATGGAGGCATGTGCGGAGCCATTCAGGAGCCGGCGTTGGTTGGGAAAGCTTTTATACGGTTTCTATTGGCCTCTCGCCTCCGTGATGCCTTCGAGCCGCGAGGAGATGCGGCGTGCCAATTTCATGCTAAGCAGATCCACCGACCGCCCAGCGCCGCAAACCATTCCGCTCTCCGCCGTTCGCGGTCCGGGGCCGATATTCTGGCCTGCTCCCGTTCATGACGGAGGATATACTCATCTGCTCGCCGCCATCGATAAGTTCACTAAGTGGGTTGAAGCCTCGCGGTCCCGGCGAACACATCCGCAGCGGCTATCAAGTTTATGAAGAGCATCTTCGTCCGATTCGTGTCGCCAATGTAATCATCATCGATAACGGCGCCGCGGTTCAAGCGCTGATTTCAAGATCGGTGCGAAGAGTTGGGTACCAAGCGTGCTTTGCCTCCGCTCGCATCCGAAGAGCAATGGGCAAGTGGAGCGGCGAACGCGAAGTACTCAAAGGGCTCAAGACAAGGGCGTTCGACCGCTGAGAAGCGCTGCAAGCGCGGGCGGAAGAAGTTCCCATCAGATATGGGCGCCGCGGACAACTCCCAACAGAGCCACCGGCGAGACCCCTTCTTCCGGTGTATGGCTCGAGGCAAGATTCCCATCGAGCTCGCCGGCTCCCCAAGAGTGGCGGCGTTCAGCGAAGACCAAGACCACGACCGGGCGCAGATGAAGTAAACCTCCGGAGGAGATCCGAGACAGGCGGCGATCCGCCGCCAAGTACCAAGAAGCGCGCCGCCGTTATCAAGCAAAGCGGGTGTGTGTGAGAACACCGGCAGGCGACCTGCTCGCAAGAAAATCCAAGCGCAGCGGGTGCAACAAACTGTCTCCCCGTGGGAGGGCCCTTCAAGGTGGTCTCGGCCTCCCGCCTGAGCTCGGTCAGCTCAGATTCGAGGATCGGTCGCGAATTGGCGAACACTTGAACGCCGAGTACCGAGGAAGTTCTACCCGAGGTAGCAGTCCAAGAGCTTTTTTGGCCTTCCTTGAGCCGAGCGGCGAGGTCTTCTTCCTTCACCGCCGCCTCGGGCTGCGTCGTACAAAGCCATCTTCAATAAGAGATAAGTTCCGCCTCCTTGTGGGCATCTGCTTTTTTCTCGCCTCAAGTCTGTTAGAAAGCATTCCGCTGAAAGTTTGGCGGCAAAAAAAGTACTCAAGGCGATGGCCCTTTAGTTGCAAGGATTTAACGCCTATGACTCGCGGTTTACGAGGCGGCGAGCGACGGAAGGCGGGTTCTAGCCCGTGTGTCACCGGTCTAGGCAATGCGCCAACAATGCACCGCGACTAGACCACTTCCGAAGCTAAGTTCTCGCCACGCGATGTCTAGGGTCGGTTCGCAAAGAGGCCATAAGGGTTGAAGTAACCAGATGCCCGAGGAAAAGCTGCTCACTTTCAATGTAAAGCTTTGTCTAAAGCTTTTGGCGATCGCTGGCTTAGCCTTAGAAAGGTCTCATTAGAAAACATTCTCACCGAAAGTCGGTAGCGAAAGTACTTATGGTCGATGGCCCTTAGTTGCAAAGGCAAACGCTTATAACTTACGCCGTGCGAGGCGGCGACGGAAGGCGGGCTTTAGCTCGGTGTGTCGGCTCGGTCTCAGGCAACGCGCCAACGGCGGCACCAAATGACTAGACCACTTCCGAAGCTAAGCGCCGCCACGTAATGTTTAAGTCGGGTTGCGAGAGGCCATAAGGGTTGAAGTAACCAGATGCCTCACGAAACAAATACCACTTGCGCGTAATCGCTCATTCTAAAACCTTTGGCCAGTGCCCCAATTCAATTCCGCAAGTTAAAGTTGTGCGAAGTTCAAGTGAGACTCACAACAAAAGAGCGAAAGTTTGTTTGCATTGATAGGCAACATTTACAAGGCAAAAAAGCGGGGAGTCCCGCTACTCCTCCCGGTCTCGCTTCGCCGGAGCGGCGCTTCATCATGGACACGCGGTCGGCGGCGGTGTCAACCCGCTACCGCTTAAACCGTCCACCGGGCGCTGGGCTCCCGGCGGCGGCGCCGAGATCAAACGCGCGCTCGAGCAAGACAGTTGCTCAAGATGAACTGCTGCCGCTTCGAGAGCGCTTTGGCGACCGCTTCGATCGCTTCAGCGTCCGCAGCCGCCGGGAAGGACGCGCAGGCTTCGGCGGCTCGTCCACGGCGCCAACAGATTCGCGCAGCGCCTCTCCAAATGGGGTGCAAGGAAACACCAGTGGATGCATGGCGTCCGAAGCCGCGATAGGCGGTGCGCAGATGTCGGCGAGGGTCCGGAGGCGCCAAGTGCTCCAGCGGAGGTCTTGACCGCTTGGCGGCCGAGGCAGCGGCGGCTTACGCCGCACCTCGCTGGTCATCGCCTTCGGGCGGTTTTTGGCAAGGGCCCGCCGCAGCTTCGCCGGCAGACGCTCCGCCAAGGCAAGGGCCTCCTCCGCCGCCAGTGCGGGAGAGGGTGCGGCGCCAAAGGAACGCCCCACGCCGGCGGTCACGGCCGAGATGGCGGTTGCGCCACGGGCGAGGTGGCGAGGGTTCTCCGCCGCCACGGCGAACTCTCCGCCGCCACGGGCGCCTCCGTCGGCGAGCGGCGGGCGGTGGGTGGCGAAGTCGCGTGGGCGGAGCCCGATGCCCAGCGTCCGCCTGTTCCAGAGGGACAAACAGGTTCGTATGCAAAACCGTAGCATGCTAACCCTAATCGCGGCGTGTCGCGTAGCGCAGGAAAGCCAACTCAAGCGGTGCGCTCAAGACGAAGTCAAGAGGGAGCTCCAACTCGCTTGTTTGCGGCGGCGGTGGCGGCGCGGTCGCGATCACCACTGCCGAACCAGACGCCGCATCGGGCGCGAAGCGGTGCGGCAGAAGCGCCAACAGAAGAAAGCGCCGCGCAAGGAGCGCCGGCGTGAGGAGCGGAAGAAACCGCGCAGCGGCGCCAGCTTCGAAAGTCGCCGCTTGCCCGGTGGCGAGCGCGGCGGCGTAGCAGCAGGCCCCGCTGGATGGGGCCGCGGTGGCGGCGAAGCTCGACTCGCGGCGCGCTTCTTGGGCTCGCCCTCCTCCTCGCCGCTGCCGACGGCGAGGATGAGACGGCGCTTCCGAGAGCACGAAGCGAGTCGGCCGCCACGGCAGAGCAAGGCGCCGCGAAGTTTGACGGTCGCCGAGGCGCTCGCGGATCTCGCAGTGGTCCCCGCCACTTGGACCGCAGACCGAGACCTCCATGGGCGGCGCTGCAAGTAAGGGTTGCGCCCCATGGATCCCAATCGCAGAGGGGGCGGATGCCCGTCGGCAGGGCGATGTCGCCGGTCGGCGTGGTCAGAAGCCCCGCCACCGATCCCGAGCACGCCGCCCGCGAGTTCCCATCACCAACACCCAAAGAAGCAACGAAGTTGGCTATTAGCCAAAAATGGAAAGAAAGAAGGTACGAAATCCAAAAGAACGCGAGTATTCACCTCCAAGAGCAAGGCGGGTCCCGCTGCCGCCGCCAGTACGCCCAGTGGGCGCCCTCAAGCCGGAGCGGCAAAGACGGCGCCGCAAAAAGTCCGCCACCACGGGTTCCGTGAGCCCGGCGGCGAGCTCGCAATGCGGGCCGCCATCGCCTCCGTGCTTGCTAGATCGTCTGGCCGGGCCCCCGATCGGCATTGGGCTCCGCGGATCGCGGGAAGAAGAAGATCGTCGCAGCTACCGGAGTCCTCCACGTCTGCCCATCGCCGGTGCGCTTTTTCCAGTTGGACTTGACCGCGGCAGGGATAAAGGCGGCGGCGTCGCGGAGCGCGAAGTAGCAGCTCCCAACCGCGCTCGAGCGTGAGCCCGTGTGCAGGATGAAGAGTCGGCGCCAGAGCGGGAGGTTTGGCATCGTCCCCACGAACATCTCGCAGAGGTGGGCGAAGATGACCAGGACCATGATCGAGTTGGCTAGCAGACTAAAAATCTGACCAGGGGTGTGATCCGCAGTGGTTGAGCGGAGAACACGCCGTCAAGTCTAATAGAGCAATTAAGTTAAAATGGATTTTTTTCCTGTGTGTTTTACAATTTGTACCGAAGCAACTAGTAACGCAGCAGCTAAAGAAAAAATGCAGGAAAAATTGACTGCACGCTAGCAAAAATTAACTAGCGCTAGTCTTTTTCTGGAAATTAACTAGCAACGAACAGGCATATGATTTGATAATTTTTAGCGAAACACCATTGCTCAGCACACGAGATTTTTTAAACAACACTAACCTGGAATGCAAGCATTTCTTTTTTTCTATGCAAAAATTTGAGGGTGGTGAATAACATGATCTAAATGTACATCTTTTCATCTCTCATGCAAACACTAATGGCAAAGCACACAATTGGATTTCAGATCCACGGTCACTCGTATTAACGCTCTAAGTGATTTTCTAGAAAACCCCCCGTGGTGGAATCAATTTTTAGGTAGTCCACACAGGGTAAAAAAGCAAAGGCACCCAATTTTGGGCAAAAATACAAAGGCGCGTCAACTTTGGGACAAAAATTCAATTTCCTCGCACTGGAGCCATATCAGTCGGTAAGTTGTGTTTTCTTGTAAGGCGCTGCCTCTCAACTCCCAACTTGCTGCATATATATCCATGCCTATTTACTGTTTCCTGTTTGATTTGTAGTTGCTCCGATGATCCGATCTGCTATGCTCGTCTTGCTGCTGCCCAGGTTGGCCAGTTCATAAAGTTTGACCAAATGTCGGAGACATGTGGCCACACCTCGGTGGGTAGTGGCATGGTAGGATCTTCATATTCCAGATGACCACATATCCATCCATGACGATTTCTTTTCAGTCACTCCGTATGACTACATTCGGCTTTTGTTGGCTCATAAAATGTTGATCTGCATCCATTGTAATAATCGTCCAGGAAAAAGGCGGCTATCCGGAAGAGCATATGAACTGAAAATTTTACATGTGTGCTGTATACCTGGGAAGGCATTTGGACTGATGAAGTAAATGTTTGCAACGGGAAAATGTGGAGCCATACATTCTGATGAAATATAGTGTCCTGTAGATAAATAATTGCTAACAAAGGTGTAGTAGAGAAATTAGAATGAGGTTTAAACTGTATAAACAAAATGCTTGCAACAAGGGTAAACACATAAAAACCTGATGTTTTCAGCCACATCCTCGTCATTTTTTTAGATGTACGTAGTGGTGTTGGCTGCATGTATAACATATGCAGAATTGCAGATAAGATGCGTGTAATTTAGTTTTGGAATAGTATAGAAGCACTTGTGTTATTATGATCAATATTAATATTATTTACATAAATAATTGCCTTTGTCCAGAACTAATAGAAATAGCATGTCATTGGAACGGCTTGTGTTATTATAGAATGTTGTGTATGAAGTTCTTGTTCATTGGAACTGCTCTTTTTCTGCTTTTCATATTATCTCTCATGTTAGCAATGATTTTGAAGCAAAGAACTAACAAAAATAGCAAAGATTATTTATGTCATGTCTGTTAATTGATGAAGCAGTCTCACTCTTAAGTTTATAAGGGAAATTGGTTGCACTTTGTTTTTTTTTGAACAAACGGGGCAGGCGCTCTGCCATTTCATTAAGAAGAAGAGAAATGTACACTGCACAAAGACCTAGCCACTGCTAGGAAAACAAAAAGGAATTACATTGGGGCAGTAGAGAAATTCATGAAACAATCCTACAAGTAAATGGGTAATAATGATCCATCCATTCTTTACATCTTAAAGGAATTGGAATAGCTGGTGAATGAAGAGTGTGTTTTACCAGATTTTTGGCTTGTATCATGATTCATGAATTCAAGATGCTTTTGCGTTCATCATACTGCATGAATCGTGCATGCATTGGAACGGCCGGTGAATCGTGTTTTTGGTTTACTATAAGTTGCACCATGTATTGGTGCTAGCCTTGTGGTTTTTGTGTTGTGCTTCTTGTCTCTGTAGTTGCCCCCTCAGGTGCATGGATGTCAGTCAATTAGTCAAATAGTCAGTTCAATCAGTCGCATGAATGTTAGCTAAATAGGTGTTGTACTTGTTAAGGGATTAGGGTTTGTTTTGCCTTTTAGTACATTTAAATTTTAGAAGCGGTTTGGGTGAGTCATAGTTAGCAAAAAACCATGAATTACTATTTTTCAGACCATAGGTTTTGGAATATTAATTATTGTTTGAGTTGTTTATACAATTATTTATGCATGGATTAGGATTCCATCTAATTGAATTACTATGTCCAGACCATAGGTTTTAGATTATTTTGTTTCTATGGGGGGTTTTGAATTCTAGCTTGCAAGTACTGTTCAGAATCTATTTTTTTGTAGATGTTACAGATTTCCTATTACAAGAGACATTTAAGATACGTTACCCATCTGCGAAGGGTGCAAAGGTTGTAAGTTGTAACAGACAAGACAAGCTGAATGCGCTCAAAGGATTATGGCTTTTTGAAATTTGGTGATCCTACTGAGCAAGCTCGTGCAATGACTGAAATGAATGGGATGCTCTGTTCTTCAAGACCTGCGTATTGGTCCAGCTGCAAATAACAAAGCAACTGGTGTTCAAGAGAAAGGTAAGCCCTAACTGATTTTTCATTGAGTTTATCTTGTACTAGCTGCATTTTTAAATTATTTTCATTTGCATTTTGTTGCAGCTATTACGTGTTTATTCTGTTAATTAGCTGCCGTGTTGCAGTTTTGCTACTCCTTGCTGGCTTTATTAGTTTTCTGTGATTTTTTTCTCCACTTTGTTCCAAATGTATCAAAGATGTGTTGCCCTCCTTCAGAAAGAACTTAGTTGTTCCATAGTATTTCCTTCGTGAATTCAGATCATTTCATACAATAGGATTCTAAAGTACTCATAAAACTCCCATTGTCTGGAAGCAGGATGCCAACAGGCTCTTTTCGTATGGGAGCCTTGGAACTGACTTGAGCTGCAATGCATGTCTTGTGTAATGCGTGGCCTCTGTTAAATCGCTTTTGTCCTAAATTTGAAGTCGGTTCTTTTGATATACGGTACTTTATTTCTTAGTTTTTTTACCTGCTACATAATCCATTTATTTCTTCCTGCATCTTTTGTTAATGCTTATGTGCAAAGTTTATATTTTAGAACCTTCACTCGGGGAATGCATAATTTATAAGCCTACTGCAGTAACTGGGATCTCAAACTTTTCTCTCCACATAGTTGAATGCCCTTTACCATTTACTTCTCTGCGTAACCTTTCTTTTGAAGGATGAAGGATGCTATGTTCAAAATATTACTTTCGAACTCAAATCTTTTGTGTCTATCCTGTCCAGTTTCATTTTGTATTCGCTTGTCAGTTCTTTATTTGATATTGATTTCTATGACTTCTCAAAATAACGACGACAAGAAATGCTATTCTGCTGATTCCTTGGCAGTGCTGTGAGCTATTAAGGTATCAATGGCTTGTGTCAGTTGACATGTCTTAGCCTCGTACTATGTTGCTACTAGGCTAACGTCCTTTCTTATGAGGCCTTTCGTGAGTACTTTCTCGAACATGTTAGGCTCTTCTTTTCTAGCTTCATCGGGAAAGTAATTTATGGGGCTACACATGCACACAGGGAAAAAGACAACCATGACCTGTACCTTCTGATCTATTTTGCCTTTGTTACTTTGTTAAATTGAGATATAAGGATTTTCATTTTTTTTCCTTTTTGTTAATTAGATTACTTTTTTGTATGATGCCAGTTGGCATTTAATGCACCGTTATTTTGTTTGTTTTGGACTTGTAGAGAGATTTTAATTTTCAAGGCAGTCATTTCTATGACTTTTGCTACCTTTGTAGTTTAACTTCTTTCAGGCTTATAATTAAGATGTATCACAAGTGGGCGGTCATGTTCTTGTAGGTTTTATGTTTTACATGTCTTTGGTTAAAACTTTACCTATTAATGGAAGAAGTTTTTCACATGATTATTAGAGATTCGTGAAATTCCACACAACTGATCATGTTCAAGTGTAATCAATGGAACATTCACATGATTAGAGATTTGTGAAATTCCACACAACTTGATCCTGTTCAAGTGTAATCAATGGAACATGTTTTTTTCGAAAAAGGAAGCTTTATAAAAACGTTCAAGCACAATACATCAAGAAGATACAAAGTCTTGGCATAACTTCAGGCCTCTGCAAACACACACAGCCAGATAACAAGAGAGACAAACACACTCTAGTGGCCCTCAATCCGAAGACTAGACCACCACCCATGTGCCTAGGAGAAAAAATCCTTGGCCGTACGCACCAAAAGTCGCGAACCCTCCGTAGCCGACTCTTGTAAGTCCGCCCTCTGGAGGATAGCCCAACTCGTAAGCCAGTGCGCCGTTGAAAGAATAACCTGCAATGGAAAAAAGAACTCTTTCTTTTAAAACCAAATCATTCTCGCAAATCCAGAGTGACCAACATAACGCGGCGCCTCTAGCGAAATAAAGGTCTCACCTTTCATCAAAGCCCTTTAACCACTTAACCAAACATCATATCCACACCGTTGGTTGTTTAACCCCATGGCGACAAACAAAACACTCCAAACCGCACGAGCAAAGCGGCAATCAAAAACAAATGCTTAATTGTCTCATTCTTGTGACAAAAGCAAAAAGTCCGACTTCCATTCCAATTTCGCTTGGCTAAATTATCTTTTGTAAGCAAAACCCCACGCCGCAAGTACCAAAGAAAAATTTTTATCTTCAAAGGAGCCTTTAACTTCCACAAGTTTTTATTTAACTTTGGGATATCGAAGATATTAACGAGAATAATGTGATTTTACCGAGAACGCCTGCTTGATGTCGATTCGAAGAAATAAATCATGTTCATGGGTTAATTCAACTCCATCAATGCGAGACAATAAGTTGTTCCAAGCAATTAGCTTTGGGCCAATGAGATTTAAATCGCCAGAGAAGGTTGGGGTGAAGTGCCCAACACCTCCGCTAATGTTACTTAATTTAGGTCCGCAATGTTGTAAAGGGAAGGGTATTGATGCATGAGAGGGGAACCTCCCAGCCAAGTGTCCTCCCAAAATCTCACTTGAGATCCATCTTTCACAATAAAGGATCCAAAACGGAAAAAGTCACGTTTTACCTTCATTAGACAAGACCAGAAATGAGAATCTCCACTCTTCTAATCCATTTGAACCAACGGTTTTGATCCCATGTATTTTTTTCGGAGGATTTGTTGCCACAACCCATCTGAATTAACCAACTTAAACAACCACTTGCTCAATAAGGCAATATTCTTCGTGTTCAGATCCTGAATCCCCAAACCACCTTGGTCTTTGGGCTGACACAGAATACTCCACTTAGCAAGTCTATATTTCTTCTTATGCTCATCACCCTGCAAGTAAAATCTAGAGCGAAAATAATCCAATTTCTTTAGGATCCCTTTTGGTAATGAGAAGAAAGACATCATGTACATCGGAAGGCTACTAAGCACCGAATTAATCAAAGTTAAACGTCCCCCAATTGAAAGGTGCTTTCCTTTCCAACTACTAAGTCTTTTCTCAAACCGTTCCTCCACCTTTTTCCAATCACAATTTAAGAGTTTCCTAAAATGTATCAGGATGCCCAGATAGTTAATCGGAAAGTCCCCGACTTTACATCCGAAAATACCAATATATTGTTCTAGATGATTCATAGCTTCTCCAAAACAAAACATTTCACTGCTAGGAAGTTAATTTTGAGACCAAACTTGCTCGAACGCACGAAGAAGTAACTTCAAGTCACAAGCTTTGTCCAGTCATGATCCAAAAAAGAATTGTATCATCGGTATTGAAGGATCGAAAGACCTCGTCAACCAAAGTGAGGAACAAGCCCACTAAATTGACCATCTAATTTTGCCTCATTATGAGCACACTCAAAGATATCACCGTGATGTTAAAGAGCAATGGAGGTAGAGGGTCTCCCTGTCGAAGGCCTTTTCGAGTTTGAAAATAATGCCCGACATCATCATTAACATTCACAGCCACACTACCTCTCGATATGAATGATTCAATCCAAGAAATCCACTTGGGAGAAAAACCTTTCATACGAAGAGTCTTGTCGGGGATAAAATTACGGCCCATTGCCATGGCCCACTCCCTGACGGCCCAATCGAATAGACCTACGGTGGCCCAAATTTCTTGGAAGGTTCTATCTGGCCCATGTGTGTCTTGCCGAACAGCTTCCTGGCTAGCGAGATGCGTGGTGGCCAAGGCTTCTGTTTGAGTCCGACTCGAGCGTAGTTCTCAGATCACATTTAGAAGACCTTACAAGGTTTCCGGATTGGATTAGGAGTCGTGATCCCCAAGATTAGGAGCTTACCTTATCTACCGTAGGTTATATTTGGCATGTAATGAGTTCGCTTCACGATCTCGTAGTTAGCTCGGCCCGATATTCCTCGGAGGTCGGTTTGTTCTCAGATTATATAAACAGGCCCCTATAGCGTTTAGAGGACCCCTTAGCGGATAGATTTTAGATACTACTCGCCGAGACCTGCTGATCTCGCCGAGTTCCACCTTGTAATCCTCTTTGATATAAAGAAAGGTCGTGGGTTATTATCTCTCCCGAGAGGCTGAACCGTGATAAAAACCCCCGCTCCTCGCTCGTTGTTTGTTCGTGGTTGTTCGGTGTGTCTCCTATCTCCTCTTTGAAGAATCTTGGTTGACTTGGGTCGATATCCCAACCGTCGACAGCTGGCGCCGACCGTGGGGATACGCAGATCGAACATGTCGAACTCCGTCAGCGATACAGAGATGCTTCCTGAGGGTTACGACTCGGAAGACGGATGTCTCATCCTCGCGATTCAGATCGATCTGCTCGATCTCGAACACTTTTCGTATCCGAGGTAGAAGTCTCTGCCTATATGGCGGAGATAGCCTCAGATCGCACTCGCCATCGACGATGACTACGGAACCGATGATCTCTACGATGGTTTAGATCTATCGGATTCCAAGGCTATGTCGGTAGACTCTACCTGTGGAGACACAGCGATGACACCGTCTAGCGTACCTTCGCATGGCCCCCGCAGCATCAACATGGCCGATGTAGGAACCTCCGAGGATCCTGTGCGGCCGTGGCGGCTGGGCGAGGTCGGGCAGATTAACTCTGCTCGGCATCAAGACGAGGCTGCGCTGGCTGCTGGTGAGCAAGAAGTCATCCGCCGCAACCTCGACGATTCCATCAATCAGACCGTGGCACGGTTCCGCGATCGGTGCAAGCGACCGCGTCGCGACCCACCTCGCGTGCCCTCGCCAAGTCTCCCGGCAGAGGTTTCTCCTGTCCGGATTAGTTCCCCGCGTAACCGGACTCCGGTCGGACAGAACGCGGATGCCTCAGGGGTCCCAGAACCCCTAGAGCAGAGTCGGGAACGACTCGCGGCCATGGCTTCGGTGATTAGATCTACCAACCAGGCCGACCTCGCCCGTATGGGCGATGCTGTTGCTTCTAACCTAGAACGGTTGGCTGAAGGCCTAAAATCTCTAGGAGAAGTCAACAACTCCTCCAGGCAGCGCAGCCAAACTGCCCGGAATGGTTCGGACAGCTCTGATCGATCGCGTGACCCTCGTCACCATCGAATGATCATCGCCCATGAGCAGCTACCGTGGTCGCCGTCGCCGCCGAGTCCTCGTAGTCATCGCGACCACGAGGGCAAGCGCGCGCGTGATGATCACGGACGATCCCTCGTGAGGAGCGCGTCGTCGCGACCACGAGGAAGGAGCGGTGGATTGTCCCGAGAGAGTTTCTCCAGGCGAATCATCCGCTCAGCAGGAGTTCCTCCGCGCCGCAGACCAACGCCTTCTTAAGACTAGGTTCTACCGGAAGGTGGCGGTCGATGCTTTGGGTCAGCAGGGCTTTCTCGACGAGCTTCGGTTGTCCGATGGCCCTCAAAGTTCAAGCCCTGTTACATGGAGAGGTACAATGGGACTCGTAACCCGGAGGAATTCCTTTCCATCTACGCTTCTGACCATCATGGCGGCCGGGGTGACGAGCTCGTTATGGCTAATTACCTCCCGACCGTCCTTGAGGGTGCCGCTCGGACGTGGTCGTTCAATCGCCAGGAGGGTTCCATCACCATGGAACCAACTTTGTAACGCCTCGATCGCCAATTTCCGGAGCATTACGCGCGTCGGGCAAGGAGGATGATCGCACCAGATGATCCGGATGAACGGGAGACCCTCCGCAACTTCGTGAAGCGTTTCATTAAGATCCGCAACACGATCCCGAACATCTCGGATGAATCTGCTGTCCGCGCTTTCAAAAACGGAGTCCGCGACGAGCGCTCACCCAGATCTCGAGATCAATGAGACTGGACCGCCAACGACCTATTCAAGGCGGTGACCGCTATGCCAACGTGGCGAGCGTGTTCAAGACAAAAGACGTTTGACAAGGGCGAGCCGCCTACCCAACCCGTGTGGATGAGAAGAAGAAGAGCAGCGAAGAACCACGGTGACAAAAAGTCCCGTAAGAAAAGAATAAAGGTGATGCGAACAATACCGTCATTGGTATAGATCGCGTACCTCCTCCCAAGGATGGGCAGAAGAAGCCCAACAATAACTACAAGGGCAAAAAGCCTGCTCAGGGAGGCGGTCAAGGCAAGAAAGGTCCAAGCGACCGATTTTGCAAGTTCCACTAGCACTACGGGCACGACATACGCCATTGCAGAACTTGGGCATAAAGCTCAAGACTTTACAACGGCAGGGCCCAATGCCCACCCCGCCCGAATGGTGATGCCATGAAGGCCAAGCGCCAAACCGACGATGGTGATCGGAAGATGATGATGAGTATCAAGAACCGTGAACCATATCGCCGTCATCTTCGGCGGCTCCTCGGCTTACACCTCTCGACGCAGCCTCAAGGCAACCGCCGGAGGTCCACAACGTTGAAAAGGCAAAACCTCAGCCTAAATCAATGAAGTGGACCGAGGTCCCCATCTCCTTCTCTCGGGAAGATTGCCCCACCGGATGACCAAACCTCGGTGCTCCCTCCGTGGTCGCCCGACCATCGACAACGCGAGAGTTGGCCGTGTGCTCAGAGACGGCGGGGCGCTTTGGACTTGCTTTACGCTAAGGTCTTGGGCGAGATGCGATTCCTCGTTCTAAGTCAAGGAAGTCGCAATGCCCTTCTATGGATTGTACCGGAGAGGTCATCAAGCCGTTGGGCGAGTTGTCCTACCGGTCACCTTCGCAACCCGAGCAACTTCCTGGACGAGTTGATTACTTTCGATGTGGTCGACTTCCCATCCACAGCATAACGGATCTTGGGCGAGCCATCTCTCGGTAAGTTTATGGTCGTGTCCCACCACGCTTACCATTGCGTGAAGATACCGGTCCTAACGGTGTGATCACGGTCAAGGGCAACTACAAAGTCGCTCGATTGCGACGAGCGATCCCTCGCCTGGTCGACCAGCTTCCACCGCTGGTCTCAAGTTCCGCAGACCAAGTCTCAGACGCTCTAGGGTCTCCCTTCACCAGGGGAGAAACCAAGGAAGTTCCATTGTCTCTTGATGATACTTCCAAGATAGCCACTTGGGGCCAACTGACCCCAAATAGGAAAGCGAGCTCATTGCCTTCCTCCGAGCTAATGCGTATGTGTTTGCACGGGAGCCATCGACATGCCCGAGTCCCAAGGAGGTCATTGAGCACAAACCGGTCAGTCCGGCCGGACAAAAAGCCCGTTCGCCAGAAGCTTCGTCGCTTTTCTGAATTCAAACAGGGGATCATCAAAGATTAGCTTGGCAAACTACTCGCTGCCGGGTTCATCCGCGAGGTTGATCACACCGAGTGGTTAGCCAACCCTGTCATTGTAAAGAAGAAAGGCGGCAAGTGGAGGATGTGTCGATCACACAGATCTGAACGCCGCTTGTCCTAAGGACAACTTCAGCCGCTTTGTATTGACCAAATGGTCGATGCAATCTATGGATGCCAGACTCTGAGTTTTTGGATGCTTACTCCGGTATCACCAAATAAGCATCTCCCGAGAATGAAGAGAAGATCGCCTTCATCACCCCTTCTAAGACTTTTTGCTATAATGACCATTTCTTTCGGTCTCTGCGCATGTCGGTTTGGTGCCCGTTCGGTAACAATGGAGAAGACCTTCCCGAGCAATGCTGAAAAACACGGAGGTCTATGTCGACGACATAGTTGTAAAGAGCAAGTTTGCTCCAGATCATGTAAAAGACCTGGCCGAGACCTTTCGTAATCTCACCAGGCATCGAATAAAATTAAATCCAGAGAAGTGTACCTTTGGTGTTCGATCCGAATGTTGCTCGGTTATGTTATTGGTTATGGGTATTTCTACCAACCCCGAAAAATCGAGGCCATTGAAAATATGCGCTCCAACTACCGTAAAGGAAGTCTGAGCCTCATTTGGGCGGATGGTCGCTCTAAGGTGTTTATTTCCCATCAAGGCTAACGCTGGCTGCCCTTCTTTAAGGCCCTGCGCGAGCACAATGGTTTCGAGTGGACGGAAGAAGCCGATAGATCCTTCTAGGATCTGAAGCGATACCTGTCCTGACTACCCCACGACATGGCGAGCAGCTCCTGTTGTACCTAGGTTGCACGCCACAAGCGGTGAGCGCGGTCTTGACGGTCGAAAGGGAAGGCATACAGCGAGCAATCTACTATGTGAGCGAGGTACTTCATGGATCAAAGGAGCGTTACCCTGAGGTCCAGAAGCTACTCTACGCCTTGCTCATGTCCTCCAGAAAGCTTCGCCACTACTTCCAGGCGCATCAAATACTGGTCCCACCACGTTCCCCTAGGAGAAATCCTACTAACAAGGAATCTAGCGGACGATAGCTAAGTGGGCAATGGAACTAGCGTAGTTTGATCTCATTATTTGTCGCCCGAACGCTATTAAGTCACGTGTCCTAGCCGACTTTGTCGCCGAATGGACTTGCCCGCCCAAATCCTGTGAAGCTCCCCGAGCAACTTTGATGAACCCTCTTGGACCATATTTTTCGATGGCTCGCGACCGGAAACTCGGGGCTGGTTTTGTTCTCATCTCCTCAAGGAGAGCAACTCGATATTCTATCCAACTACACTTTGCGCGACTAACAACGCCGCAGAGTACGAGGCCCTCCTCGTGGGACTAAGAGCGTGCAAGTCGCTTGGTGTCCAACGGCTAACTGTGAAGGAGATTCACAAATGGTCATCAATCAGTTAACAAGGAGTATCGCCGCGATGACTCAATGGCGCGATACCGGTTGAAGTGAGGAAGTTGGGCGGCATTTTCGATTTTCGGTGCTCTTCGTGCCTGTGAAGGACAACTTCTGGCCGACCAGCTATCCAAATATGGATCCTCACGAGAATCTGCTCGGCAGGGTGCTCGTCGAGCACCTTCACAAGCCCTCAATCACGCCTCCGGACGAGGCAACAGAGACAGTGGTGCTTTGTCTCCGTTATCGAAGCAGTCGCGGATCGACAACGCCATTTGTCCAAGACCTTGCGATGGGACCTCGCCGACGACGGCCGAAGCGTTCCGGCTTACAAGGCGTGCCGCTCCATACAAGCTTGTGGATGGCACCCTTTACCGTTAAGGTGCTCTGGGAGTTCTCTCCAAGTGCATCTCGCAACAGGAGGGTGTGTTTCTTCTTAGGGACATACACGAGGGTGCCTGTGGCAACCACGCCTCCTTAACTCGTCAAGAAAGCGTTTAGCATGGGCTATTATTGGCCCACTGCGTTACAAGATGCCCGGGACATCGTGACTAAGTGCAAGGCTTGTCAATTTCACGCCCGGAAGGCACACAAGCCCGCCCAAGAGCTCCAAACAATTCCCCTATCTCGGCCTTTTTCCACATGGGGTCTGGATCTGCTCGGCCCATTCCCTAAGGGGTACAAGGGCTATACACACCGCTGTCGCCATAGACACTTTTACAAAGTGGATTGAGGCGAGCAGCTGTGTCGTCTCTTCACGCCAAAACGGCTGTGCGCTTCTTCAAAAGCAACGTGGTCACGCGCTTTGGGATTCCCCATAAGCTGATCACGGATAACGGTACCCAGTTCCTAAGCGAGCTATTCCAGAAATACTGCGAACAGCTGGGCACCAAGGTCTGTTTTACTCATGGCACATTCACGAGTAATGGAGCAATCGGCGAGCTAACAGACAGATAGTCCGGGTATTAAACGGCGGTATTTGTTGCTCTCGGCCGAGCACAACAAGGCTGGGTTGACGAAGTTCCTTCCGTCCTCCGGATATTCGCAGACTCTCGCCACCGGGCGGCCGGGAAACTCCTTTCCAATTGGTCTATGGTGCAGAAGCCATCCTACCCGCCGAAATCGTACTTGGTTCGCCTCGCACGAGCTCGGTCAACTTAGTTGACAATGAGCAAGAGCGCCTCGATCTCGATCTCCTCGAAGGCACACGCGACCGGCACAAGTCGAATGGCACGCTACCAAGAAGATCTTCACGCAACGCGCCAAGTCGGTTCGACCAAGGGCTTTGAAGGCGGGCGACCTCGTTCTGCCGTGTCCGAACTTGTCTAATGCCAACAAGTTAACTCCACGCCGGGAGGGCCCATTCACGGTCGTTTCTTTTGCTCGTCCGGGCCGTTCACCGCTATGGAGGACGGAGAGAGTCGACCAAAGACTTGGAACATCGACCACCGTAAGTTCTTTGTGTAGGTCTTTTTCGCTTTTCTTAACCTGCGCTTTTGTAAACTTCACGCCTTAGTTCGTCCAAGTCCCTCGGGCACCATGTAAAGTTCAATCCAATTCTCGGTGAATCCTCGCGGCCTCTGTGCCCTTTTCACTACTTGTCTTCTCGCACTACTTTCTTCCGTAACACTTGATGGTCGCCTACCTTGCGAACTCTTGGCTCCGCGTTTTCAGATCTTTCCTGCCCGTGACGAGTTTCGACAAATTCCTAAACTCGGGGTTGCGTAACACGACCTTTCCACCTTGCGGCTAAATGCTCTCTCGTAAGCCCTCCGTGGCGAGGCACTTCTTCGCTTAGCACGACCACTCGGTAAAGTCTGCTCTCGTAAGCCCCCCGCGGCAGAGGCACTTTCCTTGTTCGGTTACTATCGGAATCGCCTAACTTACGTTAACGAGCAGACTATGGAACAAATCGAGCAAGGTACGGGTGTCGCTCTGTCTCTCTACGCACGTGCTCGAGGTCGCAAGTTTAGGTTCTTGAGCATCGCTCGTACCGGGGGCTAGGGTGTCGCTCTTTCTCTTGTGCACCTGCTCGGGTTCGCAAACTCAGGTTTCCGAGCAGATGCACAACGGGGGCTGGGAGTTAGGCAGAGCGCTCTACCGGTTTTCTTAAACTTCCTAGCGTTGTTCGCTTTTTTCTTAGTTTCTGTTCGTTCTTGTCTTTTTGCTGCTCTTTTTTGCAGAAAAGAAGGTAATTACTTTATTACATTACTCAAAAGTATCAGGTACAAGGCCCTTTCGATTACAACAGCGGTGCTACTTAGGAGCAAGTCGCTCCTTGACTCCTCAACTTCTAACTTGAGGCGCACGACTTATACTGAGCCTTGATTCCTTCCGGGCTTCAGCTGGGGCGCTCGATCTCCTCCTTGTTCGCTTGGCTTGCGCGCGGCCTCGCCGGATGGCCTCGACCTCCTCGGTCTTGGCCTTGCACTGATCGGTCGAGCCTCGCTCTGGCCGACTCACGCTCGGCTGCCTTGAGCTGCTCGTCCAGCTCCTTGACTTTCTTCTCTCGGTGATCGCCCTCACCGCCATCCCACAAGATCTCCTCGATCTCTCCCGTGAAGCCCACAGGTTGAGATTTTTGCAGAGACCCGCGGAAGTTTGCTCTTCCTTGGCGAGCTGGGCCTTGAGTCTCTTGGCTTCCGCCATGAGCTGGTCCCGCCGTTAGGAAGCGTCGCCACAGAGCTGCTTCGAGCCACTTGTGCGGCGGCTTCTCCTCCATGATGCTTTCGCCTTAATGGCTTGCTGCTGCAAGCTCCTCGACCTCTCCTAGGAGAGACTCGCAGAACGCCTCTCTTGGCCAGTTGGACTTTGAGCCTCTTCACTTCGCCTTGGTAAAGCCGACTTTGGGTGGTGCAGAGGGCCCGCCTCGGACCCCTCGTCTCGGAGGTGCTCCGGAGCGACGCCAAGATCTGGCGCCCGCTCGATGGTGACGCCGTCCTCGAGCTCCTCCATGGTGTCCTTCAAAACCTGAGAGAGAAGACCAGTTAGCCCCTTTTACGGTAAAACTACCCAACTAAGTTAGAAGTAGTCTTGGTGTTTACCTTCCCAAGTCGTTGCTTGATCCATGGCGCAGCGGTCCTCGAGGCATCGTCCACGAAGCCCTTTCGTCTTGGATGAGGCGGTGCGTTGTTCCCGTCGCCGTCTTGTCCGCTCCTTCTTCCCGCTGGAGCGCATCTTCTTGGGAGCAGGAGCGACGGGCGAAGCGCTTTCGTCTCCGTGCTCCCTCTCTTCTTTCTCTTCCTCTTCCGCCCGAATGTCTTTGGGCGAGGCCGGAGCTACTCACGGTGGCGCCGTTGTTTCCACAGGCGACGACTTGCGCGACCGCTCGGGGCTTTACTTGTTCCTGGCGGTGGGGTTTTACCACCTTTCGGAGAATCCGTCGCCTCGGGGTGAGCTGCCCTACGACGGCACTGGTCGAACGGCTGCTCGGTCCCGCTTTCAGCCTCCGGAGCCGTCGTCTTGGCCTCATTGTCCGTGGCGCCAAGCGCCGCTTCCTCCGTCTCCAGCCGCTCCACGCTTTTAAGCCGAGTCGCTCTCACGGAGTTCGACGAGAGCGAGCTCCATGTCGCCATTTTGTCCTTGAGGCACGCTAGCCTCATCGCCCGCGATCGCCGTCTGAGATGTTTCGGCAAAGCGGCGACCGCCGAGCGCCTCGACGCGTCATCGTGGCGATCTCTCCTTGGGCAAACGATGAAAAAGAGATGATCGTTAAGTCTAAAGCGGTCGGTAGGTGAGAGATCTAAAGATCGACTCCTACATACCGCCGTGAGAGGCTTGATCCCGATCTTCTTCACTGAACTTTCCGCCTCTTTCTCGGGGCTCCTTGGCGGCTTCTCCGCCTTGGCCCTTGGGTGTTCGTGGCGGCGAGCTCAGCTCCGTGGTGGTGGCGCTCCTCTCAGCAGCGCAAGAAGTTTTTCCTTGCGCGACTTCTTCTTCGAGCCTCCTCGCTTTCGGCGACTGTGCGGCCCGATCCATGCGGCGGGTGAGCTTATGGTAACGCCTAAGCCGATGGCCATGGTCTTTACTCTCTTGTCGCTCTGCTTTCGGCGAGGAGGAGGGGCTTGGTCTCTTTCCACTGGGGTGACCGCTGCCGCTTGGTCTGCTCGGTCGCTCCGTCGCCATAGGTGGTCTCTTCGACGGTGGTGGCCGCCGTGTCGCGGTGAGCTCCGCGTCGGCTCAGCCGCCACCTTGGGCTTAGTGGCTATCTTAGCCTTGCCCTTCTTCGCCTTCTCCTTCTCAAACCCGGAGAGCTCCTCACGATCCCTCCAAGGATCACCGGTGCTCTGCTGCGTTTGAAAGCTTAACGTTAGCATTTAAACAACATTGCAAGTCTAGCAACACAGACTGGGTATAAGCGATTTACCTCGCCTGTGCGGACAAGCACGTTGCGCGGGCAGGTGTATGCCACCTCGCCGGTGACCTCCCCGTCCTTCTTCGCCGCCTTCAGCATGGCGTCGACCCGCTCGGTCACCCATGCGTTGGTTGGCTTCTCTGTCCGAGCAGAGTGAATTGTTAGTCCCTGTTCGGAGGCAATGATCGATGTAAAGGTTGAGTCTTAAAGGCACTTACCCGTGCTCTCCCTTGTGATGTCTTCCCATCCCTCTATCTTGTAGAAGGGATATGACCTCCTCCGCAGCGGACAGATTCTGTTCGCTGTGAAGTCCCGTATGATCTCCCTGCCCGTGAGTCCGAGGCTCACGAGGGAGGCGATCTTCCTTGTTAGGTACCAATCCTCGGCGGACATCTCCGGCCGAGGCATTGGGGTTCCTTTGCTTGCGCGCTTTCCGGTGAAGACGAGTTCTTGTCGCCCGCTCGCTTGCGGTAGAACCACCTCACCCACCACGCGCCCATCGAGTCGAGCAGGGATGGGCGAGGGTACGGCGCGTCGTCGGCGGTGGCCCGGAGCTTGAGGTAGTAGCACCCCAGCGCCGAAGCGGCGGAGCTGCTCCTCGTCACTGTGTAATAGTGGAGGAACAGACCCACCGATGGATCGATGCCCAGATAGCCCTCGCACAGGTGTGCGAAGACGGCCATCTGGAGGATGGAGTTCGGATCGAGGTTCGCCACCTCCAATCCGCTGATGTTCAAGAAGGCCTCGACGAAGTCGCTCTCGGGAGACCTCAACCCGAATAGTGCGAACTGTTCGAAGCTGACGAACTCTCCCTCGAACGGCTCCGGAGTATCCTCCTCTCCGGGCAGCCTCTAGCTACCGGTGTCGATGTGGCCCTCCTCCTCCCAGATCCTAAGGTCCTCCTCGGTCAAGCTAGTGCCTGTGAATTTGGCCATAGCGATTCCCAGGGCTGGACGAGCGGAGTTGGTAATGGAGTTTGGGTGCTTGATGCTGAGCGTGGTTGGAGCTAGGGCTTGGAGAGGAAAAGCGTGAGAGCAGAAGTGGCTGGCTGCGGGCAGCTTGGGTACTTTTATAGTCCCGTATAAGCAGCTCTGCAACGGTTTAGTCCCAGAACGGCTAGTTTTTACTCGCAACGGCTAGGTAAAACGGTCACTGCTTTCACTTCTTGCAATGATAGGAAGTTACTGTTGGAGTTCCGCTAACGGCTATTTTTTTCAAAGGTCCGTGACCAAGGCCGAGTGCTCGCTTTCGGATAGATGTTATTCTCGCTCGACGAGCGGAGTCGCTTGGCATCGAAAGGTGTTTGTTCGGTCCCGAGCATATCTTGTTCGGTTGAACCTTAACCTGTTCGGTCGATTGTTACATGTCTCTGTAGCAGCAAAATACCCTCTTCGTGACTTGGAGTCTCAAGAGGATGACCCCACTCTAGTGAGTCCTTCCACTTGAGTCTCGGGGGCTAGCTGTCGGGGATAAAATTATGGCCCATTGCCATGGCCCACTCCCTGACGGCCCAATCGAACAGCCTACCAGGGCCCAGCTCCCTGGAAGGTTCTATCTGGCCCATGTGTGTTTTGGTCAATGCTTCTGGTCGGTGAGATGCGTGGTGGCCAAGGCTTCTGTTTGAGTCCGACTCGAGCGAGTTCTGACGGCCACGAGAAGACCTTGACGAGGTTTCCTGATTGGATTAGGAGTCGTGATCCCCAAGATTAGAGCTTACCTTATCTACCGTAGGTTATATTTGGCATGTACTTGAGTTCGTTCACGATCTCGTAGTTAGCTCGGCCCGATATTCCTCGGTAGGTCGGTTTGTTCAGATTATATAAACAGGCCCCTATAGCGTTTAGAGGACCCCTTAGCGATAGATTTTAGATACTACTCGCCGAGACCTCGCTGATCTCGCCGAGTTCCACCTTGTAATCCTCTTTGATATAAAGAAAGGCCGGACGAGGGCTATTATCTCTCGAGAGGCCCGAACCAGGATAAAACCCCGCCTCTGTTCGCTCTTCGTCGTGGTTGTTCGGCGTGTCTCCTATCTCCTCTTTGAAGAACCTTGGTTGACTTGGGTCGATATCCCAACCGTCGACAAGTCTGAAATATGAATGGCCATCTTACTTTGTCGTAAGCCTTCTCAAAGTCCAGCTTAAGAACAATCTCGTTTTGTTTCTTTCTATGAAGTTCATGTATAGTTTCATGAAGAATTACTACACCTTCAAGAATATTACGTCCCCTCAAGAAAGCGGTTTGGGTCGGGCTGACTACCTTATCTGCAACTGTGTTAAGTCTGTTCGTGACCACTTTGGTAAAAATCTTGTAACTCACATTAAGTAGACAAATTGGACGATATTGTTGAATAATGTTCGCCTCCTGCACTTTGGGGATCAGAGTAATGATCCCAAAGTTGAGGCTAAAAAGTGGTAAATCTCCTCTACTAAGATCCTGAAACATTTGCATCAAGTCCCCTCTTATGATTTCCCAGAAATGCTGATAGAATTCAGCTGGGAAGCCATCTGGGCCAGGCGCTTTATTATGTTCCATCGAAAAAATAGCCTCCTTAACTTCACGATCTGAAAAATCAGATGTGAGGAAGTCATTTTCAGAGGCGGACACTTGGGGTAAATCAAGGGTTATTGACTCATCTAAGGTGAAGGAGTTCTCTTCGGGTTCACCAAATAAATCTTTGTAGAAACCCGTAATATAACTCTTGAGGTTAGCATGACCCTCCATTTTGCTATCTCCACTTTCAAGCGAAAAAATCTGTTTCTTCCTATGTTTACCATTGGCAATCATTTGGAAATATCTTGTATTATTATCGCCCAGGAGTATATCTTTTGTCTTTGCACGCTGATAATACTTAATCTCCTCATCTCTAAGGAGTTTGATCAGATGATCCCGAGATTGATTTAGATGGTTTTGCTCAAATTCAGTCAAATCTCGGACCTCAGCAAAAGTGTCCAAATTGCAAATTGTGTTCTGTAGCTTAGCTTTCTTTTTCTTATACTCGCCATTTGTGTGGACTGCCCATCCCCGGAGGAATCTTCGTAAGGCACTTAGTTTGTTATTCCATCTTTGGACCGAGTTCTTACCTTTTACTGGTTTATTCCAAATCTCGACCACCCGCTCATCTAAACCCTCGCGATTAAACCAACTGAGTTCAAATTTGAACTGTCTGTTGTTTCCATTGAAGGCCTGGTTACCAGTATCCAGTAGTAAAGGAGTATGGTCAGATACTCCCCTATCTAGGGCTTGAACTGTAACCAATGGGTGTTTAAATTCCCATTCAGTTGTCATTAGAACTCTATCCAGTTTTTCATAAGTTGGGACCGGCAAAGAGTTGGCCCAAGTGAACTGACGACCCGTAAGGTCAATTTCTCGTAAATCAAAGCTATCGATGACAGCATTGAAGAGAAAAGGCCAACGGTTAATAAAATTGTCCTTGTTTTTTTCTTTACTACTTCGCATAATATTGAAATCCCCACCAATGAGAGTAGGGAGCGAATTTTGTTGGCAAGCCCTCACCAACTCAGCAAGAAAGGCTGACTTGAAGTCATTCTGTGCTGGGCCATAGACTGCCATCAGAATCCATTTGAAGTTATCCGACTTGTTGCAAAGATGGAACTTAATGTAAAATTCCCCTTCAACAATTAAGGATAGAACAAGTAACTCAGCTCTAACCCCCTAAAGAATACCTCCTGATCTCCCACGGGGTGCAAGACAATGCCAAACGAAATCTGCACCCCCGGAGAGTCGCGACAGATTCTTTTTTGACATATCTTGTTTTCCAGTTTCCATAATTGCAATAAAATCTAGATTATGCTCAGTAACAGCCTTAGAGATGTACCGATATTTAGCCAAGTCAGAAAGACCTCCGCTATTCCAGAAAAAACCTTTCATTCTGAAACTAATTTTTATAATTACTATTCCTTTTCTTGTTCTTTCGGATCTTTGGTATTTTTTTGACCTTCGTGTGGACGCCATCAAATCACATAATCTGATGTCTAAATCCGCATCATCAAAATCAACCTCCGAAACATCCTTAATTAAGTGAGCGAGTAGGTCGTTGTCAGTTTCATCGACCTCATCATCACTTGCATTAAAGGGGTTTTGTAAACTATCAACAAGACCTTCCTTAGCCGAACACTTATTCTTAGCTTTTGGCGTCACTACAGTCTTGTCTACTTTATTCGCTTTAGAGCACGGATAGACGCTTTTACCTTGCATTGGTGTTTCCGATTTTGAGCCCAACATTTCTTAGGTTTGACACACAAGTATCAAAAGGTAAAGAATTGAAGGTTGGGGAGACAATATGATTTTCCATACCAGTCTGAAAGTGTTGAGAGGGGCGTAGCAAATTTGACCCATTCTTGCTATCCGCCTTCGTCAACACAGGTTGTCCGTCTAAGTTACGAAGCGACGCCCGCTGCATAGCCCTCAAAGTCATATCCTCATCTGCAGCAGTGATTCCATCAACTGTATGAGAATTAATTCGCATACTTCGTCGAGGTTCTGAAGATTTGACAGAGGGACTAGTAATTTGTCCTGAAAGCAAACCTGAAACAGTAGTGCTAGGCCCAGCTGATCCAACAAAACTGGGAGAGACGATATGCCCTCCACCACTCGGAGTGCCCAAGCCACCCACCGAAATGTCCTGCATAGCAGGCAAAACAATCGAATCAGCCAACAAATCATTACAGCCATGTAGCATGGTTTGATCAAGAGGAGCATCTTCAACACTCACCATCACACAGTGCTCCGTATGGGGTGTGATAAAACCATTGCAATTCAGATTAGACTCCGGAGTCCCTGAACCCAACTTATTTCCTACAAAATCCTGCAAGAACACATTTTCAGCCGACCTATGCATGGAATCAACTAGAAAATTGTGTTTAGGTAAAGTGCAGGGACTGACCTGAGTGCCAAATCCGATTTGGACAGCAAGACCTTCTTGATTAAGAGAAATCAATTCAGAATTTGAAACCGACCCAATACCACCATCACTTAATGCAACCAGCTGATCATCTTCCTTCTGAAAAGTCGGTTCACCCCAAGGTGGTTAGCATAATCGTAAGGGCAAAGATCAAGCTTCCATGAAACTCTTCACTAATCTCATCGGAGTTACAGCAATGGCCGGTAAATTCGAGATCCCATCTAGAACAATTGGTCTAGATTTTCGCACCGGCCTACATTTTTCGAATGGAATCGCAGCCACCTGCATAGGAGTAGGACCCCCTCCTCCACCAACCGAAGGTGCATCCTTACTACTGCACCCATCCGCACTTTTATGTTTCTTTCTTGCATGATCGGTACTTTGTCAACCTCATCTATATCTTTCCCAAAGACCACTATCTTCATCGTTTTTAGGATCTTTATCACAGAAGGTGGGACAATGGGCTGAAATCCTCCTTCTCCAAAGAAAAGGTGATGTCATAACCCCAATTACCAAAGACGATATCTGTGGAGAGAGGAAGGTGGTCCCTGTTCATCATTCCCACCAATGCATTTGGATAATGCCTTTTTCCTATAAGTGAAGCGTGTCAACATCAAGAGTCGCCTGATAACAGTTCCTAGAGCCCAAAAACCGAGATAGTGTCTCCAGGCATGAGGCACTCCAGTTACATGAACCCACACTTCATCAAGTTGATAGGTAGGCAAAACATCACTATTAGCTTGCCACTCCAAAATGGTAAGAGTAACCCCATGTTTTGTCAAGCGAAAATCAATGTCTGCCATCCTTTTTAACTCCTCATCGGAGGGGAAAGCAACCAAAAAAGAATCCTCGCTATGAGGCAACGCCTCCCACTTCCATTCCTTCGGAATCAACCTGGCAAGCTCAGTTTGTACAATCTCAGCAGTGATCTGGCCACCAGCGACCTTAACTAGAGCAGTAGGTGCTGAATCAGGAGTTTCAAGCTTAAAGTCAAATTCTGGAATGCGAAAGAATCCCAGTTCATTCTTGCCAAACCCGAACATGGATGCATCCGGCTTTGGCATCTTCAGTAAAGGACATTTGGATGCAATGTGGGAATTCTTCTTATTGCAGATCACACAATCTAAATCCGCAGAGCAATCTTCACTGACATGGCCATTACACTTGCATCTAAAACAATGAGGAGAACGCGGCTTCTTAGCCTTTGGAGCCGTACCTTCATATGATGCTGCAATACTCGACCCAGGAGCCACATTCGCAATCTGCAAATCCCCGGGAGCAGGGACACCACCAGGAACAATGGGAGCGCCATGACCCGCGTTATCAGACCGGCCTCCCACCCTTGGTTGGAATCTTTGATGTGGCGGGAATCGGCCTCCACGGCCGGCAGCACCGCGACCAAAACCACCCTGATTACCTCTTCCCTGGAAACCACCGCGTCCCGGGCCAGGTTGCCACTGATGCTCCCGTCCTTGCCACTGGTTGCCATTCCGGTGAGCAGTTCCGGCAATACGAGAGTTAGGCGCGATGCCGGGTCGTGGAACTTGAGCACCGGCTTTGATGCCTGGTGGCGGCGGCCTAGCTGCCATTGCTGCGTATGTGGGGCGAGAGGCAGGTAGCGAAACGCCAGCCCTCTCCGCCGTCACACACGAAGTAACTCTTTCCCGAACCAAAACCGTAGAGGAGTGAGCGAGAGACGATCTGGAGCGTCCAAAACTCTTGACCCGTTGGATAAGCAGCGCCTGTTCAGCAGCCGCGCCCGCACGCCTATCTTGGGCATACTGCTCTTCAATGCGATGTTCCCGTCTGCTCGAATCCTGCGACCACGCCGCCGTGTTGCACGCAACCCCAGAACCAATAGAAGAAGCAACGGATGGCATGAACGCAGCGAGCGTCGTTTCCGTCGCCGGTCGTGGCCTAGGCAACGGACCTCTCCATGGCCGGATCAAGCAGGCTCTGCGAGGGAAAGCCTTCCCATAAATTTTTGGGGTCCGCTTCGCAAGACCCTGCTGATCGTGTTCCTTAGAAACAATAGCATAATCCTTCTTAGTCAACAAACCATCCTCAAGCCCAGGGACGACCGGATGAATCGCGTGAGAACGAGCATATAGCCGATCAGCGTTTACATCCTCGTCCCCTGTAGCTAATCCGGCAACAGCACTTTGTGTTGATTTTGGGGCTCCGGAGGCCAATTGATCCGACTGAATCGGGTCTGACATCTCCCACCATCGTGATCCTTTAGAAAAACCAATATCGTTCCAGAAATTTTCGCAAATCTCAGCATCAGATTGAAAGGTTCTGCTAGAAATAGTTGAGCACAACCCAATTTCCGCAGCAACACCAACCTGAGCCACCCGCTCAAACGCAGGCTCAGAAGAGAAAACAGAAAGAGATGTCGAACCTGCAACAAGATCCCCCGCAACGACGACCCCGCCGTCACCCTCAGCGCCTCCCTCAGAATCTCCCTCGGCGGCACCCACAGCGCCGCCCTCGGACTGAGGCAGTGAGCGCTTGGTTCCCAACGCCACAAGGTCACACGAACGCGAAGTCGAACGCTGGGCATGTCGGCGTCCACGAACGCAGAGAGCGCTGGTCTTGTTGGCGTCCACGAACGCGAAGTCGAACGCCTCATCGCCGCCGCCGGCGAGGAGCTCGTCAAGCCGCGCGCCGGCGTCGCCCTCGCGGAAGTCCACCTTGAGCGCCACGCCGGCAGTTGAATTTAGGAATCGGCCAAGCTGCTGCTTTAGAACCACTGTCCCATCAATGCAACATGTGAATGCTATTGTTTTATCTCCTGAAACATAGCTACATGATCTTAATAGATACGGGACTTTGAAAAGTGAAACATAGTTGGTTTCTGACTTCCTTAGTACTCCTGTTGGCCCTACAAATTTTTATGATCAAGCTAAACAAATTTTAAATGTTATGGTTGTGTTCTGAATGGCCGAGCTGAATGCTAGCTGGACGTCAAGAGCACATTGAAATGGTTTTGACAAGATGACCTGCTTTATTCAACTTGTTTTGTGATCTTTGAAAAGTGATTTCAGAAAAAGCGAGCTAGAGAAATCCGGCTTTCTGAAACTGTTTTGAACAGTTCTTAACGTCTTATATGTTACATGTCTTTAGTCGCATTGTAAATCTAAAACGCTGGAGTTACGTCACTTGGACAAATGCTAGCTAAGTCACCTGCACAATTGTTATTACTATTTGGTTATTTGAATTATGAATTTTCAGTTCTGACAAGTAGAAATGGATGTAAACTGTTTTGAAGAGTGTTTATATGTTACTTGTTTTTTGTTATTTGAACCATGCCTAGTTTCTCAAGTTTAACATGCAACAACCAAACACCATGATATTCCTAGTTTCTGACGTTTGATATGCAACAATTGAAACACCGCGATATTGCTGATTTCCATTTTTAGACTGGTTTTGTTGCTTCATATTTTGGTTTGTCAACTTGTTGTGACTTGTGATTCTTTTTTCTTGTTGCTGAGATTATTTGTACCTTGTGTGCTGGCTAGTCTGATTGATTCTGTAGTGTTTTTTTTTTGCCAATGCAAATGGCATGGCGCAACTGCATCTGACTTACTGCATTCATTGACCAAACAATCTTTTGCATCTATGGGAACTTTGCAGCCTGCATGAGTCTTACTTTTTATCTTTTCATTGGTGTTTTATTTACAGTACCGAGTGCTCAAGGAGTTCAGTCTGACAATGATCCTAACAATACAAGTGTGCGTTCTTTGTTCTACTCTTGTGTGAAAGCAGTTAATTATTTCTAGTTGATAAATAACCTATCTTTGTTGATGAACACAGATATTTGTTGGTGGGCTTGACTCCAGTGTGACTGAAGATATGTTGAAACAAGTTTTCACTCCTTATGGAGATGTGGTCCATGTTAAGATCCTTGTTGGCAAAAGATGTGGTTGTGTTCCTCCAGTTTAGGTGGTGGTAGTGGTGGTAACTGGGCCGTGCCATGCCGGCATGGCACGGGCCCATCATGCCTTGGGCACAAGAATCGGGCAGGCACGCCTCGGGCCCCGGCTCACTTCACCGTCTGGGCCGGGCTGGCACGAAAAGCTATTGGGAAGGCCCTGCACGGTACGAAAAATCGTCAGGCCGCTGACGAGTCGCGCTAGTTTGGACGATTTCGCATTGGACGCGCCACAACTTCGGCCGCCTTGGGAATCTGCGTGCTACCTAGCACGTTGGGCCAGAACTCGAATCGGTTGGTAGGCGGTCAACTAGCTGTAAAAAAAGGAAGCTGGGCGTTGGCTATTGATGGCTTGGTTCATTGGTTGTTGGGTCAAAAGTCAAGGCGTGCCGTGCTACTTTGGTACTAGTATCATGTTTTTGAACGGAAGAAATTTACTTTACCCCTCTCAACTATCACAAAAGTTCGGTTTTGCCTCCTTAACCGTAAAACTGGCCATCCAACCTTCCTCGACTATTAAAACCGGTCAAAATACCCTCTCCAACCAAAACCACCTATGACATGTCATCCTACTTAGCATTTTTTTAGAAAATAAATTCATAAAATCTAACAAATGGTAAAAAATCATAGGAAACTTAATAAAATAAAATAAAAATACCTAAAAATTTAGAAAAAATATGTAGAATCCAAATAATCAATAAAAGTATAATGTTTGTATATGTACTTATATGCATTTTTTGTTTTTAGGTGTCTTTTATTGATAAAATAAATTAAAAATTTAGGAAAATTTTGTTTGTCTTCCATAAAAATGTGAAAATTACATTAGTTTTGGTAATAATGTAGAAAATAATAAAAATGCAAAAGATAAGTATGCTATTTTGACTGTTGAATTTGATTTTAAAAATTGCAATTAAAAGGTCAAACTAACTTTGAATATGAATTAAAAATGAAAATTACAAGGTAAAGCTAATGTCCTAATATTTCTCTTAGTTTTATCCAATTTTTCTATAAGCCAAACTTATTTTTTCCTAAAAGCTCGAGCTATTTTATCGATAAAAGATATTATAGGACAAATATATATTTTCATATAATTGTACACATAAAATTATAATAGTTGGATTCTACAATTTTTTTCTAAGTTTTTAGCTATTTTATTTTATTTGATGGGGCGATTGCGTTCTTGCCCTTATTCTGGAGTCTAATTGTGATTTTACCCCCACTTTTCCCACTTTGTGATTTTGCTCTTGATTTTTGAAAGTGAAGCCCTCATTCCGTTTATATTAGTTAACGTTGTTAACTCATCTGTAAGTCTAATTGTGATTTTACCCTTGATTTTTGTACTTTGTGAATTTTCCCCTGAAATTTGGAAAGGAAATTGCCATTTGCCCCTAATGTTAATACTGCATTAGTGTTAGCTGGATTAATCAATTGAAAAAAATAGACTCCATGCTAAAGGACTAAAATGCCCTCGTACTGTTTTTGATCTAATCGACTCAATATGAAACAGCCGACACGGCCAGGGATTCAAGGACTCAGGGCGGCCTTGACAGGCAGACAAGCAAAACATCCATCTATGCGTCTCTGATCTCTGCATGCGGCATTGGCGTATCATGTGTCGGTGGCCATGGTGTAGATCTCGGCATCCAAGCATTCAATGATCCTTCCATATGTCATCGAATTCAATATAACTTTTACCGATATGTTGTCAAAATGCGGTTTTCAAATCATCACTGTTTGAGTTGAAACAGTGGTAAAATCACAAAGTACTAATAAAATTATGGGCAAATTCACAAAGGCGTAGATGCCTTTTTATAGCTAAGTTAACACCGTTAAGGAATGAGGGCAAACTGTAGCTTCGTTTTTAAAAATTAAGGGCAAAATCACAATTGGACTCCAAAACAGGGGCAAGAATACATTTCTTCCCTTATTTTATTGAGATTCCTATGATTTTCTACCACTCGTTAGATCTTGTTAATTTATTTTCTAGAAAAAAATGCTGACTAGGATGCCATGTCATCCAAAATCATGGTGGTTTTGGTTGAAGGGGTATTTTGACCGGTTTTGATAGTTGAGGGAGGTTGGATGCCCGGTTTTAGAGTTGAGGGGGCAAAACCGAACTTCTACAATAATTGAAGGGGGCAAAGTGAACTTTTTCCTTTTTGAATTTTGATCGCGCGTATGGACGATGCATCGCTGAAATATGCATTGGCCTGGCTATCTCGGGTCGATCCAAGCACGACGCGCACCACCGGACCGGACCGGGCGGCATGGCGTGCCTGGATTTGAGGCACAACACGAGCACGCCCTTCGGGCCAGGCCGACACCACTCATGCCCTCTTTTGCGAGCCATGCTCATGCCAGACTATATGGGCCGACCCATTCTCCCAGCACTAGGTGGTGGGGCGTGGGAGGTGTTGCAATTAGGTGATGACGGTGTTGTCGGATTTGAGAGGGATAGTGGCAAGCATAGTTGGTTGTTGGATCCATGATGATCCCGATCTAGTTCAATTTGGTACTCCTTCGGTTTAGAGGGTGGTTGAGGGTGGTGCTACGGTATGGGGATGATGATGACGAGGCTGCTCTAGATTGGGTTGGATTTACTTTGCCTAGGTTTAGAGGGAGGTTGAGAGTTGGTGCACTTAAGAGCAGGGCGGAACTAGAACAAAAGTTATCGTGTTTCACCAATATACCATGTAAACATACATAATCTTAAAAGGTAGTAGACTAGTAGTATAATAAAATCAAAATCATGGCCTACATGGTAAACTTCAGTTAGCATCTCGTGAGATCTCGCTTTGCCCTGCTATGAGTGGTTCAACTCCGTGGGGATAAGGTTGAGAGCCTCATTATAGCCACCCAAGTCCATCCCCTTCCTTGAGAGAGCTCTCCCATGGTTGCTCCATTCTAGGGCCTTCATGAGGGTTTGAGAAAGGGAGAAGGAGAGAGAGAGAGAGAGAGAGAGAGAGAGAGAGAGAGAGAGAGAGAGGAAGGAGTGCATCGTCCCTACCTTTTCTCCATCCATCCTCAAGGTGTGTGTGCTTCTCCCATGGAGTCTTTGGCCTAGGGTCTCCATGTGTGTGAGTGGTGTGGTGAGGTGACTGATCTCTGGTCTTATGCTCTTGGGACTCCACAGCCAGAAGGGAGATCGTCATCTAGCTGTTTTTTTTTCAAGCCACCGCCGAGTTCTTGGAGCCTCCGTGTGTCGGGGGTGATGAAAGGATCTCAGGCCGAGAGGGGGGTGTGGATCGGCTTCTTTTTCAAATTTTACGCTATTTGGTTATGTCTTTGAGGCTTAGCAATTTGGGAACCCAACTATCGATTGCACCTACCAAGTCTAGTAAACGGAAGCAAGATGATCACATGTCAAGCACAATTGGAAGCAAACGACTACACTTGGCACGAAAGCACAAGCTCACAGGCAATCGGTATAAGTGCGAAAATGTAAAGATGGACAAGAAAGCACAAACCAATTTTTTTAACGAGGTTCGGAGCAAGCTCCTACTCCTCGATGAGGAACTTCCTAGAAGGAAGCCGGGGCCCTCTCGTCCCGTGCCCTCAATCCACTCATGAGCTCTTCAACAACGGATGTTGGGTGAGCACCGAACCCGCACAGAGTCTAGGATGTCATCCACAGGCGGAAGCACCCAAACCCATACATTCCGGCACCGCCGAAGGGTCGCCGACCGCCCCGCAAGACGGATTTGACTCCGGCGTCGATGAAGGACCACCGACCTTCCAGCAATAAGGGTTTCCGGGCACCGCCGAAGGGTCATCGGCCGCCTCACAAGATGGACTTTGCACGCACCCTCACCGAGGAGGATGACCGCCCACCGGACGGGTTTCGTTGGTGTCGAGGAGGTAGACGAAGTAGTCATACGGTTGAGGACGGGGTACGGCTTATCATAGTCGTACGCTTGGTGAAGACGAGCTCTCCGGTGCGATGAAGTCTCACGAGCACAAGACCGGAAGAACACCGGCTTCACCACCTCACATCCACCTTGGGGCTAGGTGGGAAACCCCATGGGAGTGAAAAGGGAAGCTTGGGGATGACCGGAGGTAGCAAGGTATGGCTTCTTCTTCTTCCTCTGAAAGGATCTCAGACCGAGAGGGGGGTTAATCGGCTCGTTTTCAATTTTTACGCCAATTGGTTATCTCTTGAGCACTTAGCAATTTGGGACCCAAACTACCGGTTGGACCTAACAATACTAGTGAGCGGAAGCAACAAGCTATTGAGCACAATGTTTGACGTGAAAATTTCAATTTTTTTTTAAAAAAAAGGTTTTTTCTAATGCTGATAATTTATTTATCGCATTATTGAATAATTGATCAGAGGATAATTATTAACAAATGTGCAGCGGCTTTTTATTCTTGAAATGCATGGTTAAAGGATAATTACGGTGCTTATCTTCATTAACCAACATGCAACAGCCTATCCTATTTCTCTCTACGCGTGATCAACAAACTCCAGGCTCCCGATCCTACTAATCTGGCTTGCTTTTGCCTATAAAATGCTTAACACATCACACACAAGAGAGGGGGTCTCTCCTGCAGGTCGTTTCTTCTGCAGGTGCCGCGCTTTGGAGAGGAGATCGATACAGAGATTACTCCTTCTCCTGCAGGTTGAACAGGGAGGAAACCACACAAACAGAAGTCATTTCTTTCGCAGGTTTTGAGGATCAATTGAAGAAGGAAGATCGAATCAGAGAAACCAAGATGGAGAACGGGATGGCATGTGCATAACTTTGCCAAACTTTCGTCTTCAATGTAGGAAAGAACAGGGAGCCCGTCGCCGTGTGCCCCACGCGCTGGTGCATTGCCATGCCCCTACCGTCGTCGTGCGCCGCCCCATGCTGCCGTCGGGTCGCTATGTGCCGCCGCCGCCATCCCTAAGCCGGCGCCGCTCCTGGCTGACACGCCTCCATGGCCGACGTCGCCACTCCTCTCCTCTCTCTACAGGTTTCTCCACCGCGAGGTCACCTCACAGGTCGCCGCCGTGCGCCGCCTCTGCCGGCGCCGCCCCTGACCGGCGCGCCTCATGTGCCAGCGAGCCACCCGCCTCTCCAGTGCGCCCCAACGCCGAGCGCCGCCCCTGACCGGCGCGCCTCACGCGCGCGCCGCCCGCCTTCTGGCCGCTGCCGCCGCTGCCCTGGCCGGCGCCCCCAGCGCCGCGCGCTCCAAGGCCGACGCCGCCGTATGCCACCCATGGCCAAGCCGTCGCCGCCTCCACAGCACCAGCGCCGCCTCAAACCGCCATGTGCCGCCGTGCGCAGCCCCAGCGCCGCCGCCCTAGCCGGCGCCGCCCCCAAGCCGTCGCCGCCCCTGGCCGCCGCCCCTAGCCGGCGCCGCCCCTAACCGATGCCGTCCCCAAGCCGGCGCTGCACCTGGCCAAGCCGTCGCCGCTCCTGGCCGCTGCCCCTCGCCGGCGCGCCCCATGGACGGCACCGCCTGGCCGGCCTCTTCCTCACTCTCTGTGTGGAGGATTTTGCCTATTTGCCACTCCCAAGAGTGGCTCACTCTTATTTGCCACCTCTAAGAGTACCATCACACCCAATATGCCATTTTTGCCCCATTTTCCTCATTTCTACCCTTTTTCCTTATTTCCAAAAATAAAAAGGCATTTTCTCTCTTCCTTCTCCTTCCCCATGGTCGCCGGCCAACTCCCATGGCCGTCGCCGCCTCCCCATGGTCACAAGACGCTGCCGAGCTCCGCCGCCACCTCCATGTGATCTGGCCGTCGAACTCCGCCGCCGCCAGGGTGCAGTCGTGGAGCTCATGCCGCCTCCGGCGAAGGCCAGCCGTCGAGCCTCCACGCCGCCGCCGAGCATGCGGAGCTCACACGCTGCCTCCACCGCTCCTCTGCTAGAGCTCGTCGCCGCCTCCCCAACCTGTGCTTGTCATCGATGCCACCGCCGCCGCCGCTCGCCGGACTCGGAGTGGCCGGACTCGGAGAAGAAGAAGAAAAGGGGTGAAAAGAGTGGGAAAATGTAGGAAATAGGTGAAAATAGCATATAGGTGGGTGTGGCAATGTTGGGGATGGCAAATAAGAGATGGCAATGTTGGGGGTGGCAAATAGAAGTGGGGCATTCTTGGGGGTGGCAAATAGGCGAATTCCTCCTCTATGTGTGTATGGCTTAGAGAAGAGCACGGTGGGGAAAAGGAGATGGGGATTTAGGGATTTTGGCACTTTTGCAATTTAGTCCCTGGATTCCATGTTAATTTGATAAGGGTGCTGAAACCTTATTTTTAGCCCCAAGTCCTAATATTCCTTGACAATATAATCACAATTTAATCCTCTGAGTATGCCATACATGCACTAGGGTGCTTTACGATCCTGATTTAGCCCCTTTCATGATAAATAAGCTATTTAACTTATCTGCTTTTAATTTGGCAAGGGTGTTAATAAATCTTGATATAACCCATGTTTCTCATATTATTTTTCTCGGTCATCCATACAACATAATCATATTTGCATTAGGGTGCTGATGTCGTCCGGTCCTATATTGTTAATTCATGTCACTGATTTAAAGGGAGCTTAACCTTAATTTGGCCCCATATTCATGCGTTCTTTAAATATTTGAATGATCATGTACTTGCTAGTAAGGTGCTTGTAAATTATAGTCAAGCCCTGTTTTCATGTCGTTCCTATTTTGTAGTTTATCCAATATTCTCATTTTTTATATAGGGTGCTAGACGATAAGTCAACCCCTAAATACTCCAATCATATATTGATCTGATATAGGGTGCTAGCTAGTCTTAATTTAGCCCCATGTTCATCTCTGCTTTAAATAAGTCTTTTAGACTTAAAATATTATACAAGGTGCTTACGAAATATACTCGAGCCCTTTGATTTTCTATTCAATAATTACGACGTGATGTCCAAAACGGGAGCTATATATCTTGAATGCCCCGTAGTTACATAAACATCAAATAAGTGACGCGTCTTTACTCGATGCAATATTTATTGTGATCTACTGCAGGTCGTTGATACATTTTCATGATGTGCCCAAACGGGAGTTAAAAATCTTAAAATGCCCCGAAGTTACATAAAATATCAAAATACAATATTTGTTATGATCTATTGCAGGTCGCCGAAATACATATCAATATATCTTGCAGATCTATTTTTGCAGAATTATCCGACCCGACGAAGCTGTGTTATCGCCCAGTTGGTCAAGCCTAGCATATCTATGCATGTTTTGATTTCAGGTTATACACATATCTCAGTTGTGCCGTTCGAGACTGATGAGGCCGGACGACACAGGCGGGCGAGGTCCATCATACAACGACTTCGCTATCTTCGGCGCATGGTCTCATACGACCATGGTTTCTGCCGGCGCCATTTACTTTGTTTATTATCTATTTTCTCTGCATGCATAGTGACTGCAGGCGAAGACTGATGTCGACGATAACACAGTTTAATCGGAGGTATTCTATGAGATTTATCTTGCAGATGTAATTAACCGGGAGACCTTCCGAGGCCCCGGGAACAGCGACCTTGCAATCGCCCATGTTAGATGTTCTTATCTACAGGCTATGGAGCGCAAATGTATCGGGAGACTGTATTTTATTCCATTAATAAAATATCTGATTTCCCATATTTATTATTTCTTTTGTGTATTTATATACACTGGCACGCCCGCATATTGTTTAATTCTCACCCGTGGCCGCCGAGATGTTTTGCGTTGCGCATAAGCCATTAAAAAGGGAAAAAAACACCCGAAACACACAAGCACAATGGAGTGGAAACGACTACACTTGGCTCGAAGGCGCAAGTCCACAGGCATCGTTATCACAAGTGCGGTATGTAAAGGATGTGAGAGAGGCACAAACCAATTTTTTAACGTGGTTCGGAGCGAACTCCTACTCCACGATGAGGAACTTCCTAGAAGGAAGCCGGGACCCTCTCATCCCGTGCCCTCAATCCACTCGTGGGCTCTTCAACAACGGATGTTGGGTGAGCACCGAACCCATACAAAGTCTTGGACGTCTTCCACAGGCGGAAGCACCCAAACCCCGTACACCGGCACCTGCGAAGGGTCACCGGACCACCCCGCAAGATGGATTTGACTCCGACGTCGACGAAGGACCACCGACCTTCCCACAAGAAGGGTTTTCGGCACCGCTGAAGGGTCACCGGCCGCCTCGCAAGGCGGACTTTGCACGCACCCTCACCCTGCAGGAGGATGACTGCCCACCGGGACGGGTTTCATTGGTGTAGTCGAAGTAGGCGAAGTAGTCGATCGGTTGAGGATGGGGTACGGCTTGACGTAGATGTACACTTGGTGAAGACGAGCTCCTCAGTGCGATGAAGTCCCAAGAGCACAAGAACCGGAAGAACACCGCCTCACCACCTCATATCCACCATGGGGCTAGGTGGGAGACCCCATGGGAGTGAGGGAGGAAGGCTTGGGGATGACCGGAGGAGGCAAGGTATAGCTTCTTCTTCCTCCTCTCTCCCTCTCCCTCTCAAACCCCCTCTCAATCCCTCTCTTGGAGCATGGAAACCCTAGGTGGAGGGAAACCAAGAAGGAGCTAACCCTAGGGGATGGATGGAGGGGATTCAGAGCAATACCTTCTTCTTCTTCCCTTCTTCTCCCTCTCTCTCTCTCTCTCTCTCTCTCTCTCTCTCAAGCTCTCATGGTGGATTTGGATTTGGGGATGAAGAACACCATAGGAGGAGCTCTCTCTCTCTCTCTCAAGTGGGCAATAGGTGAATAAAATGAGCTCTCTCTCTTATCCCTTCGGCTAGGAACTCCTTATATACCCCCTCACAAAAGCCTCAAGAACAAGATATCGCGAGATAAGGTACATACACACTCTGGAAGTACCAGTCCGAAAGTTTCCGGAGCCAAGTCTGGAAGTTCCAGACCGGCCTGGTCCCATTCGGCTTCGAATCGGTCTCTACCCGTTCAGTTTGGAAGTTCCGGACCCAGGTCTGGAATTTCCGGACTGGCCTGGTTCCGTTCAGCCTAGACCGGTCTCTACCCGTTCAGTTCGGAATTTCCGGACCGCAGTCAGGAAGTTCCGGACAGCTGTGCGGTTTTCCCCCTTTTTGAGGTCCTTCCTGTGCTCGGATTAAAAAAGTCAAAACACAAAAGTTGTAGAGAATTTCGAGACGCATATTTTTTTTGTGTTGACAAGTTTTTCATTTGAGCTACGGAAAAAATCATAAAAATCGAGAAGCTAGCTACTGTCAAGTGGGTGTACCAATACTAGGGTTTGGACACTTTGGACTCGGCGGGAATTTCGGATCAGTTCGGCGGGAAGTTTCACACCCATGGGATTGGAAAGACTTAGCGGCTACGAAACCCTGGGGACAGGTGGACTCCCGAACCCTCTCGAACATAGGACAGGTGGACTCTCTAGAGGCTTCGCTCGTGTCTCACACCTGTCACTCTTGGAAACCCCCAGAAACCCCACGGCTGATGTGTTCCACAACTGTGCTTAGTGGGACCCTGCAATCAGAGTAGTAGATGATCTGCCGGTGTAGCTGGATTGGGCCGAAGACGCACACAAGGAAATTCAAAGAAACTATGAAATAAAATCTTTATCTTTGGTGTTTCAATCCGGCCCAGTTGCCATCAATTACCAAAATCAATCAAGCCCTTAGGAGCTTGAGCTTTCATCCTCTCTCTCTCCCCCTCTCAATCCCCCTCTCAATCTCTCTCTTGGAGCATGGAAACCCTAGGTGGAGGTGGGAACCATGGGAGGAGCTCTAACTTCAGGCTATGGCATGGGATGGCTATCCAAATGAGCTCTCTCAAGTCCCCCACGAGCTGGACAACTCTTATTTATAGCCTACACCCGAAACCCTAGGTCTAAATGAAGATGGACGGTTCAGATTTGATCTGGACAGCTTGGGCTAGAAAAATCAGGCTCGCCGAACGCGTCTGGTCGGCACTTGTCGAGATCTGAAAATTGGTGCATGTCGGGTGTTCGGTCAAATGTATGACCCCAAATTGGATTTGGGGGCGCTTCTATTCATCCACCACCGGACGCGTCCGGTGGATCCGACCTAACCTGAATGCGACTAAGTGTTGGGACGGGGTCGGTTCTGGTTGAAATAATTCCGACGGGCCCACCGGACGCGTCCGGTGGGGATCAAACCTCGGAAATTTGGCTAAGTGTCGGAAGCTGGGTTCTTCTGGCCAAAATAATTAGCCGACCGGATGCGTCCGGTGGGTCTGGACAATCAGAATTTTGGCTAAGTGTTGAACTAGTGCCCTTCTGTGTCCTGAGACCGACCGACCGGACGCCTCCGGTGATCCACCGGACGCTGGGGCCTGAAAAATTTCAGGCTTCGACACATGGTACGCCTCTCTCCCTCTATGTCATCCTTAGGGATTTTTGGAGTTGGTTAGGCTTTTTGTCAATATGTGGACTCGGCGGGAGTTTCAGATGGATTCGGTGGGAAGTTTCACGTCACAAGAAAAATATCTGTACTGGGAAGACTTAGCGGCTACGAAATCCCGGGGATAGGTGGACTCCCGAACCCTCTCTAACATGGGACATGTATACTCTCTAGAGTGTTCGCTCGCATCTCACACCTAGCACTCTCGGAACCCCCTAGGAACCTCATGGCTGATGTGTTCCGGAACTGTGCTTAGTGGGACCCTGCAACATAGAGAAATTGTTCTGCCGGTGTAGCTGGATCGGGCTGAAGACGCACACAAGGAAATCAAAGAAACTATCAAATGAAAGTTCTTATCCTTGGCGTTCCAATCCGGCCCAGTTGCCATCAATTACCAAAATATTCAAGCCCTTGGGAACTTGAGCTTTCAATCTCTCCCTTTTTGGTAATTGATGACAACATCTGCAACCTGCAAAATCTATCTTGACCAGCACAAGTATATCTCTGATGCATTGGGGTTAGTTCCATTCAGTGTGCATATGACAAGTGAAATATACCACTAGAAATGGCATGATGCACATGAGAGTTCCACTCGACACCACTTGAAACATGAATGCACTTCAAACACACCTAGCTACTACCACATGAAGCACATGCGCATGAAACATCTAATGACCATAAGAATGAAGTGATGCACATGTTAAGCTCCCCCTAGATCAAAGCATATAGAACCACTAGATCAACCACATGGACATTCCAATTCAAATGCACATGGTAATGGAGCAAAGCATCTCCAACCGCAAGACCTGCAACCTAAACCATCTCCCCGTGGGCAAAGCATTGCAAATGAGCAAGAAAGATAGATTTAGCATGCTTTCTCCCCCAACAATCTTCTCCCCCTTTGGCATCAAGGATAAAAATGTACAAATTACAAGTCCAAATGAGCATGTAGACATGAGAAGTAACACATGTGCTTTGGGGGTTATACTAGTGCAAATCCACCTAGTGATCCAGTAAAGTTCAAAATTTAGCTCATGCATGATCACATGACACAAGGTCAATACAAGCTCAATTAAGCATGATGTTCAAATTTAATTAGTCTTAGAGCAAGTACTAGATGGACCAAAGCCAATGACTACTAGTTGTGCTCATGCCCTACAAGAATTCACATTGCACCAACTAGGACTAGTACGTGCACACCATGAGGCACAAGTCAATACCAAGCCCAATCATGAGTCTAAAACATTTAGTTGAGAATTTTTCAAAAAAATTTGCATTTTGATCACATTTTTCAAATTTTCATGTCTCAAGCAATCAGCGACGTTGCCCAGCACGACACTGAAGGATTCAACGTCTTGGTCATCCAACGCTCCCCCTGAGTTTATGCCAAGTGCAGTGGCAAGCTATCTCATCGGAAATACATTGGTGAGACATCATGGTCCTTTGCGACCTTATTGACATTTTAGCACATTTTCAAATTTTTGCTCAACAATTCACAAAAAAGTTGCTCAATTCTAGTCAAGGCATTAACAAATATCAAATAGATAGCACACCTAGAACTAGTAGCACAAGATCATTCAAGTAAACTAGAGCAACAAAGAGCAATTAAGGGCTTTGACAATATAGGACAAGCTCAAGGGTTCAATTTCATATGGATTTGAATTAAAGCAAGTATTGAACAAGTGGCAAACGATCCATGTAATTGCTATCAAGATCACAAATACATTTCACACATAGGATAAGATCTAGCAACAGGTATAACAAGCAAAGCACACGGACTGTCTCAAACGATGGCTTAAAGATATGCAATGAATGGTGAAGCCCGAGTCAAGCTCAAACAACGTTGGACCTGTCTAGATGTTTACTTCATTTCTCAGCTTGCAAAAACGCGCCTCATTGAGTGGCTTAGTGAAAATGTCGGCAAGCTGGTCCTCCGTTCCCACATGCTCAAGCATAATGCCCCCCTTCATCACGTGATCCCAAAGAAAGTGATGTCGGACGTCAATATGCTTCGTGCACGAGTGTTGGACCGGATTGCTGGTAATTTTCACAGTGCTCTCATTGTTACACAGAAGAGGCACGTGGTCCAATTTAATGCCAAAGTCGTAAAGAGATTGTGTCAAGTACAGAAGTTGTGCACAGCTACTCCCTGCCACTATATACTCTGCCTCAGCGGTAGATAGCGCCACGGATTTCTATTTCTTTGAAGCCCACGACACTAGACACCTACCCAGCAAATGACAGGCCTCTGAAGTGCTTTTGCGATCGATCTTGCACCCGGCATAATCAGAGTCAGAATAGCCTAGGAGCTCAAATCGCACACCCTGAGGGAACCACAGACCTACACTAGTGGTGTGTTTCAGATATCGAAATATGCGTTTCACTGCGGTCATATGCATCTCTCTAGGGGAGGCCTGGAACTTAGCGCACATGCAAACACTGAACATGATATCTGGTCTAGATGCAGTCAAGTAAAACAGTGCTCCAATCATAGAGCGGTAGAGTCTAGGGTCCACAGGGTTACCTTCAGTGTTCAAGTCGAGGTGGTCGTTTGTCCCCATAGGCGTCCTGATCGGCTTGCAGTCGTTGAGGTGGCAGCGCTTGAGAAGATCTTGGATGTACTTCTTGGGGCAGATGAAGGTCCCGGTCTTGAGTTGCTTGATCTGGGACCCCAGAAAGAAGTTCAGCTCACCCATCATGGACATCTCAAACTCCTTCCTCATCAGCTGGCTAAAGTCAGTGACCAGAGCTACACCTGACACAGCATCAAGTCGCCATCCTCCACCTTCATGAACAGGGTGTTGTCCACCCTTCCAACTGTGAAGCCTTTGCCAGTCAGGAAGTCCCTCAGTATGTCATACCATGCCTTGAGAGCTTGCTTGAGGCCATACAGAGCTTTCGATAGCTTGTACATATGGTTTGGGTGTTGCGGATCCACAAACCCTGGAGGCTGCTCCACGTACACGAGCTCGTTGATGTAGCCATTGAAGAAAGCACTCCGCACATCCATTTGCTTGAGCACTATGTTGTGACATGTCCTGAACGCCATAAGCAAACGGATGGCATCCAATCTGGCCACTGGAGCGTACGTGTCACCACAGTCTATCCCCTCAACCTGACTGAAACCCTGTGCCACAAGCCTGGCCTTGTTCTTGACCACCTGACCGAACTCATCTTGCTTGTTCTTGAACACCCACTTTGTGCCTATGACATTGCAATCTCTGGGCCTTGCAACCAGAGTCCACACCTGATTCCTCTCAAAGTTGTTCAGCCCCTCGTGCATTGCATTGATCCAATCCGCATCAACCAGTGCCTCTTCTACCTTTTGTCGATGGGTGGCTAACCGGGGGTTATCGTTGGCAATGAAATAGATTGAATTGTAAGGGTGCGCTAGATCTCGAACTAGATGGTAACACAAGACAACGATTATACATGTTCAGGCCCTCACGGCGGAGGTAATACCCTAGTACTGTGTTCTAGGATTATGTGGTCGATCTTTCGATCGTATGCGAGATCTCAAGAGGATTGATGTCTCTCTCTGTGGATCAAGGGGAGGTATTGGATTCCTAGATGTGTACCTAGGGGCCCCTGCCCGCCTTTATATAGTGGAGGTGTGGACTACATGGGCCTCAGGTATCCTCATGAAGGGCCCATGAGGTAGCAAACGGGGGCGGTCCGAGCCAGCTGATTGAGTCGGCAACCAGTCGAAAAACTTTGGACTTGGACGCCAAGCAAGAGGTAAAGAAGGAAACCTATCTCGGATAGGGAAGATGAATCTGTAAGCCCGAATTGGATATATTTGGTAAGGAAGGCTATAGATAGAATCTGCCGCCTTGTAATCTACTCGGACTTGACTTTGTAACCGACTAGGCTTGATCTTGTAACCCTGCCCCCTCCACTATATAAAGGCGGGCAGGGGTCCCTAGATCATCGGATGAGAGATCTCACATCTCGCATCTTACATCCCGCATCTTGATCCACCATATAATCCTAGAACACAGGAAGTAGGGTATTACCTTCTCCGTTGAGGGCCTGAATCTGTATAACCCTGTCTTGTATTACCATCTGGTTTAGTTCTTGATTAGCGTCCCCTCGTATAAATTCATTGCCGGCGGTGACCCCGCACTTAATCACCAATGACAATTAGGCGCGCTGTAGGGGCAACACAAGATCATCTCTCAAGTCAGATGGCTTCTTTGAGATCGCCGTACGTCGCCATGAGGCTGGGAGAGTCTCTTTGCTTCGGCACCCTGGACTTCGTCGTCGACGGCATCGGCAATATTCACCTCTCTCCCCCTGGAGAGATTCCTTCGCAAGGAGGCGCGCACAATCAATGCGACCCATTGCCTTTTGGCTTGGAGAATTTAGCAAGCGCCTTCAACAAATTGACTCCCGCGCTGTTCGCCTTCGCACCTCCTCCCAAGGAAGATGAAAAAGGACTCGGCAGGCTCAACCGTATGGACGTGGATTGTATTCCGCCCAACAACAACATAGTGCCTTCGGCTGGATTTTCCCCCGGACTCGAGAGCTTCGCTGCGGCCTCCGCACGGATCTCATCTGAGATTTGGATGGGAGATAACCAGTCGGTCAGTGCGTCAGATCCACTTGGATCAGATCCATCTATGTTCGTGGGTGTCATCAATGCTGGCCAACCCATTGGACAAAGCGAACAAGTTAGCCTCTCCGTCTCTGACTCCGAGTCCGACGGAAGCGCTGAGTGTAAGTTCAAGGTACAACTTGTGTTATTTTGATGATTAATGACAAACACACTTAATGACAATGCTTGGTTTAGTGTTTACTTATATTGCTATGAGACTAACGTGTTTATTGCCAAGTTGAACATTAGTCTCATCTATTTAGAGGAGAATTAAATATAACAAGTGGACAAGCTCTCCATCCTAAAAAGGTATGCTCATGTTTTATGTTGAGGCTAACACACTTGATTGTAGATTTTCCTTAGCCCCATATATGCAAATAGGATGGATGACTAATTGAGGTATGCAATCTCGGTATCCTTGATCTACATTTGTGATTGCATTTTTTATGTGTAAGTGCTCTTTATCTTATCTAGAATTAAACTTCATATTGCTATAAATGGAATTGGTGCATGCATGCCTTGTTTGTATATATTCTCATGCATCTCACTTAGTGAAGTTTAATATAGTTTAGTCCACATCTTCACTCTTGTTCTAAATGTTGTTCGCACATATACAATTCTTGTATATCTTTTCATGTGCTTCATTTAAAGTGAAGATTGTGTTCTTTGCCGTGATTTAATTGTTTCATCATGTTGGCAATCACCTCTCAAGTGCATATAGATTATTTACATATGTCTTGATGCACTTAATGAACAATATTGTGTCAAGTGTTTTTATTCATATTGTGTCTCCTTATATGAAATACTTGACGCGCTTAATTGCTCACGAACATAACCTTATTCATATGTATTGAGCTTTCGAGACTAATGGATTTATTGAGTGATTAGGAAAAGAATTAGGTCCCGTGCATGTGTGTGATGACTAAGGTATGTCAAGAGGATGACGGCTAAGTCAGTAGTCAACAAGATCTACGGTGTCACCAAGAGTTGAGGAATAAGTCGAGATCGATTTGACGGGAGATCGCTCGGGGATGATCAAGTCAAAGTCGATAAGACAAGAGTCTCATGAGGTGAACCAAGTCAAGGTTGGCAAGGTGAAGACGTCATCAATCATTTGGTGAAGGTCATCATGCACATTGCTTCAAGTGTGCGACAGCATCAAGAAAAGAAGACGGCAAGTGCTTTTCCTAGACTTGTACTATCTTACATTCATTTGAGTCTAAGGATTGCCGTACTATTAAGGGGGATGCCATGGAGAATGGCTTTGATATGTCTCAGGTGCTCAATTGATCAATCCTTGTGAGGAGACAAAGAGAAGTAATTGGTGGGGGTTAGAGAGTGCAAAGGTGTGGTGTTGCCTTTGGTTTCCTTGATCTATGCATCACTCACTTGGGTTTGAGGTGGTGATACCTTGTGGATTAGATAGCCCTTGTTCTCAGCTTTCCGTAGAGCCCAAGATCACCTAAAACGGAGTTCGGAGTAAAAAGTTATGCATGTTTTCGCCGAGGTCAGGATGCGCCTCGACTGTCTGAAAGGCCCACGGACCGTCCAAGGTTCGGACCGTCCGAGGTGTCCTCCAGCTTGAGCTCTCTGCTTGGAATTTATTCGATTTACGGACTGTCCAACAAAGGTCCGGACTGTCCAACTCGCGAGATCTCAACCCCAACGGCTAGTTTTCCAAGCCATCTATTTAAAGCCCTCACTCCCCACTTGCACACAACGGCTAGATCACAAGTTTATTGACCTATCATCTTGTTCTTGAGCCTCCCACACCTCCTAAACCCTAGATCTTAGTGATCCTCTTTGAAAGAAGAGTTGGGAAGGGATTAGGTTAAATCTTAGTGATTCCCTTGTGAGGAGTGTTGGGAAGAAGGATTGAATCTTTGTGATTCATCTAGCGGAGAGAAGATTGGTGAAGAAAGTGTGAATCCAAGCAAGCAAGATTTGATTGTTGAGCACTTGAGTACATCTCCGGTTCGCTCTTCATTGAGCATCTATTACCCTTGGAGGTTGAGGACTCCTAGACGGCTAGGCGCCACCGGTGAGCCACTCACGAGGTGTGGTTGGCCACCGCAAGTTTGTGAAGGTACGATTCCGCCTCCGCAAGGAAGGAATCAAGAAGCAAAGTCGGTGAGTGCGCTGGCACAACCGAGAGGAAAGAGTCAAGGGACTCGGGCTCAAAGGTGTTGGAGCCTACCTCAACGGAGAGTAGGATCCCTCAAGGATCCGAACTTCGAAAACAAATCTCCGAGCCTCCATCTTCTTGCCGCTTTTATCTACTCTCACCTCAAGCTTGATTTATTTGATTATTGCGCTATTGGCTTGATTGTCTTGTGAGATACTTTTGCACGATACTTGCTTGTGAATCATATTGTGTCCTTGTGATATTGCTTGTGGTATTTGAGTGGTGCAGACGCTCCGAGATTTGGGGACAAAATCTTCTCGTTGACCCTGACCGTCTCAGGGGTGTCACTGACAATCCAACCTACTTCCGCAGTCATAGCTTGAAGATTGAATTTGGTGTCACGCCTATTCACCCCCCCTCTAGGCGTCATCTCGGTCCTTTCACTGAGGTTTGTAATTACTGAGAGGTTTTCGTCCTACGCGCGGATGATCACCACTCCACTTCTCCGCTTGTCGCGTACGCAGAAACCGACACTGGCGTGAACCCAGATCCTCGCCAGGTGGAGAACCAAGATCGTGATACGTCACCTTTCGCGTCATGTCAGCGATTTCCGTAATGAGCTTCACGCGGTGAGGCTAAGGGATCAGGAGGTCTACACGACTCTCAGCGAATGTCATCGCCTCAAGATGCTTCTAGAGACCATCGCACAAGAACTTCTAGAAGGCGCCCGCTCGCCTGCACCGCGCAAGCAACAACCATGGTGGAGATGGCTGCCATACAGCAAAACGAGGCGATTCCCGCTCCGACCGCATCGGCTCGCAGCCGCTCTACCAGCAATCGGAACCGGGCTCGAGCCTCCGCGGCTAGCGATTCCCACCAATCGCCTACCCACGATCTTCGTCAAGACATTGAAGCCAAGCGGCGGGAGCGCAGTAACGGCGAGTGGAACTCTCGTGGCCATCATAGCCGTCGCAACGAGGACCAAGCCGAGAACACCGCCAGTCGGCGCGACCACCGTCAGGAGCAGCGTCAAGGCCCGCGCCGGAAGCATCATAGTAGATCCCCGACGCGGAGGTGGCCACGACCGTTGGAGGGGATTCGAGCCTTCACCCTGGATCTTCGCCGAGTGGTTTGGCCGAATGGTTTCAACCTCAAAGGCATCAACAAGTTCGATGGCGAGAGGGATCCAAAGAACTGGCTGCAGGTTTACGCCTTAGCGCCAACAAGCAGAGGTGATCAAAACGTCATGGCAACTACTTATGGGTCGCTTTGACCCCAACCGCCCGCACTGCTAACGGACTCCGGAGAACTCTATCGAGTCTTGGGACGACCTCCAGGAGCAGTTCATCGCCAATTTCCAAGGGACCTATGAAAGACCCATGGGGAGATGGGAGATTGGACAGTTACACCGGCGTAAGAATGAGGCTCTTCATGAGTTCATCAAGCGCTTTACCAAGAAAAAGAACGAGATCCGGACGCTTTTGAGCAAACAATGCCGACGCTTTCTTCACGGATGCAACCGAGGAGTTAATCAGCAGATGACCCGGACCCCCGCAGAATCTCAAACCCATGTTCACAATGGCGACCAGAGGCGGGCACGGCCAGAGCGAGCGATCAGATCCCCACGCCGGAAGATCAGACGCTGCGCGCCTCGCTGAGCAAAGGGCCCCACCCACTCAAGCGGCTCATGGAAAAGGGAGGAAGCTTCGGTTAAGGCTCCTCGCAGCTTCAAAGATATCGCCAGATTAAATGCAAGGATTTAGGCGTGCGAGACCGAGAGAGATGATTGCTTGCACCGCCACCCCGCCCGGCGCGATCAGAGTGGTCATTCTTCACAGGCGGTGGCAGAGCTAAGGGCGCCTGTCGCGCCTTCCATGTCCCGTCCGCCCAAATAACGGAGAGAGCTATTAAAGATATTGACGTCCACCGGGGCAAGTGGGGTGTGCAGTGACAGAAGTCTCATCAGTGGAATGTCTCTCTCTCTCTCTCTTTCTCTCTCCCTCTGACCGAAGTCTCATCAGTGGAATGTCTCTCTCTCGCTTCCAATATAAAGGGGCGCGGGGCCGGAGGAAGAAGGGGGTTCCGAAACATTCACACACACACACGATTGTACAAGCTCCCGAGAGAAGCTTTTCGTACTCTAGAAAATACAGCCCTAGCAGGAGTAAGACTATTACTCGCATAGGAGGGTCCGAACTCGTAACCGGCCCCTCGCGAAGTCCGAGATCGAGCGAGCGAAGCGCGAAAATCCTCGATCAACTACGAATCTCCCCACGAGACAAATCTATCTGGTTTAGAACACCGACAGTGGCGCACCACTTAGGGGGATAGTCGCTTGTTCGCTTTCCTGATTTTGCTTTCACGATCTGGACGAAGATCGTCCACGATTTTCCCCGGCGACGAGGCGATGGAGGGCTCTCCGTCTAGGCGAAAGGAGAAGGCGGTGGCGAACGAAGGCCGTTCCACTCCCCCTCTGGAGGGTGGCGACCCCAGGGGTCGTAGGAGTCAGCAAGGTGAGGCAACGCTTGCCCTTGGAGTAAGCGACGCCCGCCTAAAATCTCTATGCAGCGCGAGCCCTGCTCGATCACCCTCCTATCTCGGTGGCGGAGGGTTCTCCGGCGGCCCCCTGGCTAAGGGACCTCGCCCAACTTGTTGGTGCGGCCGCGGTGGGCGTGGAAGCTTCTGGTGGTCGAGGACGACCGCGTCGCGGTCGTATGCCTCTCGCTCGTCTTCCCCCATTCGCAGGGACCGCCGAGTGGAGAGCGGGAAAGGCAAGAAGAAGGTGGTGGCGTCGGCAGCGGCCTCGGTTCCTCCCCCGCCTCGTAAATGCCGGGGGGGACCACGGGGACCTTAGGACGTATTTGGAGGACCGCCGCCAGCGGAGCGGAGGAGACCTCCGCGACACGCTCCAGCGCCGTCGGCGCAGGGAGCAGGCCCGAGCGTCGCGTGAGGATATGGAGGGCCACGGGGGTAGTGACCGTGCAGACCCCGACGACCATAACGACGACTACGACTATCTCAAGGACACCGTATCTTCTAGATCCTGGCGATCCTCGAGCCGAGAAGGAGGAGAGCGAGTCCGCCTGCAGACGGACCGGTGTAGGGCGCTCACGGCGACTGCGGCTGCGTCAGGTGGCTCCAAAGAGGTTTCGCCACCGCCATCGAGAAGTACGACGGTACCACTAATCCTACGAAGTTCTTGCAGATCTACACTACGATGGTGCAGGCGGCTAGAGGCTCCGAAAAAGTCATGGCTAATTACTTCCCCACGGTCCTCACCGGTGGAGCCCGGTTGTGGCCGATGAATCTGCCCACGAGCTCTGTGGGCTCATGGAGGAAGCTGTACAAACTTTTCGTCACTAACTTCCAGGGCTCTTTCGACCAGCCGAGGGTGGAGGATGACCTACACGCCCTGGAGCAGAAAAAGGGGGAGTCGCTGCGGGATTTCATTCGGCGATTCAGCCATGCCGCAACACGATTCCCAGAATATCTGACGAAGCCCTCATCACCGCCTTCAGGCGAGGCGTTCGCGACCGCAAGATGCGGAAGAAGATGGCCACGCATGAGATCACCACCACCAGTGAGCTTTTTCATCTGGCGCACAAGTGTACGCGGGCGACGGAGGCCCGGGACCGCCCGTCTGGCCAGGCGGGTGGAGGAGGGGGTGACGCCGGGACTTCCAAGAATCCCAGTGGCAAGGATAAGAAGAAGCACAAGGCGACCGAGGCCGGAAATGCCTTGACCATCGAGCGCGATCGAAAGGAGGATAGGCCACGGCGTGACGGTCGGCGCGAGCAGCAGGGCGACCGGCGCCAAGAACACCAGAACGACCGCGATGGTCGGTGCGGTGACCGCTGCGATGAACCGGGAGGAGGGGATATTGTCCCATCCATCCGTCGAGCACTCATGATCTGGTGGACTGCCAGGTCGTGAGCAAGATAGTGGAGCAGCGGCTCCAGGAGCGCCGTTCGCCGAAGGAAGGCAAGGACGAGGATCCCGCGCCGTTGGGTTTCCAGCGGGCGGAGCATGAGGTGGCATACATCCATGGTGGTTCCACCACCTACTCTTCCAACACGAACTACAAGCTGATGATGAGGGAGGTGTGCGCTGCCGTGCTAAGTCTGGGGTCGAGAAGGCAGCTGAGGTGGTCGGAGGAGCCAATCACCTTTAGTCAGGCCGACCACCCAGAGAGCACTGCCGGCCTGGGTCACCTTCCGATCGTGGTGTCGCTTCGGCGAGTGCTGGTGGATGGGGAGAGTTCAATAAATCTCCGCCCTCCCAGCGCATAAGGCCTCGCAGATTCCGAACGCGAGCCGCTTCAGCCGCTCCGTTCTCTACGGGTTACCCTTGGCTGAATCTGCGCCTTGGGCGCTGCTACCGCCTCAGAACCTTCGGGACTCGCAAGTTCCGAACGGAGATGGTCGACTTCGAGGTCGCCAACTTCGATCTCCCATAAAACGCTTTGCTTGGTCGACCGGCGTTGACCAAGTTCATGGCGGCAACCCACTATGCGTACATGGTGGTGAAAATCCCGGGGCCCGGTGGCCCCATTGTCATCAAGGTGGATAAGCCCGAAGCCCTCCGATGTGATCGGAGAGCCCTAGACTTAGCGAGAGCAGTCTGTACGCAGTCATCAGCCGATTTTGTCCCGGGCGCCCCTCCGGCAAAGACCCTTGTCTCTCCCGATTCATCCGGTGAGGTTAAGGTGATCTCCCTGAGTGGTGCCGAGCCCGCCAAGACTATCAAGGTGGGCGCCAACCTCAGCGCCAAATAGGAAGGCGCGCTCGTCACCTTCCTCCGGTCTAATGTAGACGTGTTTGTCTGGCAACCGTTCGACATGACTGGGGTCCCCAGGGAGGTGATTGAGCATCGATTGGCTACGCTCTCAGCTGCACGTCCGATCATGTAGAAGGTCCGGCGACAATCATTGGAGCGGCAAGACGCCATCCGCGAAGAGGTGGACAAGCTGTTGATCGCGGGGATCATCAAGAGGGTCGCTCATCCCTAGTGGCTCGCCAACCCCTTGCTCGTCAAGAAATCCAACAAGCGCTGGAGGATGTGCGTGGACTTCACCGATCTCAACAAAGCATGCCCGAATGATCCGTACCCACTCCCCCACATCGACCTCATCATCGACCCCATCATTTGCGGAATTCGTCGCCGAGTGGTCTTCTATTGCCCCCGAGGCTGAGGAGCTACCTACTGTCCCGCCCTGGACTCTCTTCTTCGACGGCTCCTTCAGGCTCGAAGGCGCGGGGGCTGGGGTGGTGCTGGTCTCCCCTGCAGGGGACATCCTCTAGTACGTGGTGGTTTTGGATTTCAAGGCCACCAACAATGTTGCCGAGTACGGCGGGTCGCTTATCGGCTCATACGCATGCATTGCTACTGGTGTCGCGGCGTTTGCAGGTCAAAGGTGATTCTCTCATGGTCATCAATCAAGCACGGAAGTAATTCCAGTGTTCGGACCCTACTATGGCGGCGTACTTGGCAGAGGTGCGCAAGATGGAGCGTCACTTTGAAGGATTGGGTTTCGAGCACATCCCCAGGCGTGACAATCATCTCGTTGACGCCCTCTCACAACTCGCTTCCTCGCGAGCCTCCGTCCCGGCCGGAGTCTTTGAAGAAAGGCTACCGCGGCCGTCCGTCGCAGCCCCCGGACCCGGTGGGGACGACGCTGTAGCTGCCTCAGCCTTCAATCCGGGGAGGGAAGGTGGAACAACCGCCGAGGCGGTTAAGGTGGAAACGCCGGGCCAGGCGGAGTACATCGGCAGCCACCATGTGGTAGCCACCCTTAGCCGGGAAGGTACGTGGATGGATCCGATCCTAGCCTTCCTGCGGGACCAAGTGATCCCTGACGATGACGCCTCAGCCAAGAAGATTGCGCGAAAGGTTAAGCGCTACGCCCTGATAGGTGGGGACCTGTATCGTCAGGGCGAAAACGGAGTTCTTCTGAAGTGCATCACTCAGGAAGAGCGAGGCCGAGTGCTCTCCGATATCCATGGAGGCGTGTGCGGAAGCCACGCGAGTAGTCGCACCCTGGTCTGCAAAGTGCACCGCCAGGGATTCTATTGGCCCACTGCCCTCCAGGATGCCTTCGAGCTGGTACGGAGATGCGAAGCGTGTCAGTTTCATGCTAGACAGATCCGCCAAACGGCCCAGGCTCTGCAAACCATCCTGCTCTCGTGGCCGTTCGCGGTCTGGGGGTTGGATATCCTTGGCCCGTTCCCACGGGCCATAGGGGGCTTCACCCATCTGTTCGTCGCCGTCGACAAGTTCACAAAGTGGGTTGAATCCGTTTCGGTTTAGGCCATCACAGCGGCTGCAGCCGTGAAGTTCATCCGTAGCATCTTTGTGCGCTTCGGAGTCGCCAACCGCATTATCACCGACAACGGCTCCCAGTTCACCAGTGTCGTCTTTCAGGATTTCTATGAAGAAATGGGCACCAAGATCTGCTTTGTCTCTGTTGCTCATCCAAGAAGCAATGGGCAGGTAGAGTGAGCCAATACAGAGGTATTGAGGAGGCTCAGGACAAGGGCATTCGATCGGCTCCACAAGCACGGAAAGTGATGGGTCGAGGAGGTTCCCACGGTATTGTGGGCGCTGCGCACTACCCCGAGCCGAGCCACGGGGGAAACAGCTTTCTTCCTGGTGTGTGTACGGAGCAGAAGCAGTGCTTCCATCGGAGCTATCCTTTGGGTCACCACAGGTGGTGGCATACAGCGAGAACGACCAAGAAGAGCGCCGGATGCAAGAAGTCAACTTCCTGGAGGAAGCCCGTGACCGAGCAGCGTTACGGGCGGCAAGATATCAGCAAACCCTACGGCGGTACCACGCCACAAGGGTGCGCGAGAGGACGCTGACGGTGGGCGATCTCGTCCTGCGCAAAGTCCAGACGCAGGTGGGCCGCAACAAGCTATCTCCCCTATGGGAGGGCCCCTATAAGGTGGTCTCAATCTCTCGCCCAGAATCTGTTAGGCTCGCCATGGAGGACGGCCGCGAGCTAACCAACACATGGAATATCGAGCAGCTGCGGAAGTTCTACCCCTATGTGCTGTAAGTAAAAGCAGTGTTTTCATTGGCCGGCTAGCAAAGAGTTCCTCTTCCCTAGCTGGCCAGAGGTCAGTGCAAACCCCTTTCGCAGAGGCAAGTGTTTCGCTTCAGCCGTAACTGCTTTTCGTTGTTCCTTTTTTGTTTTATGCGCGCCAGTCAGTTTTGTTGCAAGTACTTTGGTCGAAGGGCCCCTTGTCAGTAAAGGTGATCACTTAGCACCGCGCCGGGCAAAGGGAGACGATAGGAAGTCGTATCCGGCACGGCGTTTTTTCTCGGGCTGGGCGCCATGCGCCACCGAGGGCGCCGGCATCCTATGATCGCTTCTGGAAAGTCTTATGCTTTTGCCGTGCGGGGTTAAGAGGAATCCAAAGAGACTGCGGGGATTTAAGCCCTAAACGACCTAAGAAAAGAACGCTCGCCCCAGTCAGAGCACTCAGTTCGCTCCACTCCCAGAGCAATCTTTGTGTATAACATTTTGCGTCGTAAGTCCATCTTGCAGAGAATAACAAGGCTGGGTCATGCGCAACTTTGCAAAGGCTAAGTGCGGAGGAGCGTATATGGAAGTGGATAAACAGACTTCAAAACTTAACATAGAAAGATAATTTCAAGTTGGCACGCTTAAGTGCATGATAACAAAAGTGTAGGGGTGTACAAGACTCGTCACACCACGGGCGCAGCCCTTTCTGCCCGTTCGTCGGCGGAGGCTTCGGGCGCCACCGACATCAGCCCAGCCACATAGTCGACGGCCTCGGCGACGCGCGCCTCTACAGGGCCAAAGCTGCCCTGCACGCCGGCGCGGACTACCGAGAGGTCAAAAGCAGCGTTGCGGCTGGCATAGCAGGCCAGCACGTAGCTCGCCGCCTCGGTCGCCACGGCGTGGCCGTCACTCGCCGAGCGCTCCCTCAGCAACTCTGGCAGGGGACGAAGGGCTTCAGCGGCGCGGGTGACGCCGAAGGTTTACTGCGTCGCCATGGGCTTCTGTGTCTCATGAAGTTCAGCACCCAGCGGCTCGAGGCTCGTGCGGAAGGTCCGGTAAGCCGGGCGCAGTATCTCGACGAGAGAGCCGAGCTGGCGGCGTAGCTTGTCGCGCACTGCCGCAGCCTCGGCTGAAGACGTTTGCGCCGCAGCGGTGGCAGCCCGGGCTTGGCTAGACAGCCCTGTGTCCTGCGCGCCTCCGTGCAAGGTCACGACAGCCTCCACCGCTCGCAGAGGTTTGACTCGCGGCTCGCCTGTCTTGCGCGAGCCGCGCCAGCCGCTGCTCGATCCCGCCAGTGTCGGGGCGAGGGCGTCGAGCTCGGCGACCCCAGCGGCTGGCGTGATGGGCCCAATGGCCCGTCCTGTGCTAGCGTCATGGTGCTCCCGAGTCGGCTCAATGGCGGCTTTTGGTCGCGCCGCAGCGGAGGCGCTGGCAGGGATGTCGGGCGCCGAAGAGGCACGTGTCGCCTTAGGTGGCAAATGTAAAATCGTGAATGCATAAAAGGTACCCCAAAAGCCAAAAGTTAAGTACGGTTTCTTTTTAGGGCTTACCTAGCAGGTAGCCCCCCAAAGCTAAAAGCTGAGGGGGGCAAGGTAATTCCGCTCGCCGAAGTTGGTGCAGGCGCTGACGGCGTCACGGGCATCGGGCGGCCGATGGGCCGAGGAGGCGCTGGTGCCGCCGCCGTGGCGGCGCTGGCGCTGCTTGGGCGGCGGCGTTTCCTTCGCGACGGAGCTTGCCGCCGCAGTCCCGCTCGAGGGAGCGCTGCGGCATCAGAAGAGGACGTCCCGCGAGCGGTGGAGGGTGAGCAAGGCAGTGGCGGCCCACGGAGCCAGTCCGGGGCCTCTTGGGGTCCGCTCCGTCATCGTCCTCCACCACCAGGAGTTTCCCACCGGCGCGGTCGACGCCCGGGGGCTGGTCCCGGATTTGGAGGGGGGGATCTCCCGTCGGATGGCCGGTCCTGTGGCCTCCATGTACGGGATTTCAGACAGAAGCGCGAGGCGATCCGCCGGCGCCCACTCACACAGTGGAACTGCGGTGGACGGCCGGCGGTGGCCTAGGGACGATTGCGGGACTAACCCCGCAACCTAGGTGTGGAGAACGTCTTCCAACACCTCACCTGCGGCTGCAGAAGACCACAATATCCACCCCCGAGATCAGAAGAAGAAAGAACGAGGAAAGGAGGAAAAGTGCAAATCAGAACGAAGGATTGGAATACTTACGGTCTGGGTGGATGCGGGTGCAATCGTTGACGCCAGTATACATCCAGGCGCCGCGCTCCCTTTGGCGTAGCGGACAGAGCCGCCGGGCCAGGAAGTTCGTCAGCACCTGGGTGTCGGTGAGCCCGGCGCGGCAAAGTCCATCTACGCGGGCGACCATGGTGCGCATCCAAGGCGCGTCTTCTGGCGTCGTCTCCCATGTCTCGGCATTGGGCATCGCCGCCACCTCGGGAAGCGCTAGTTCATCCAGTCCGCTGTTGTCGCCGACGTAGAGCCAGGCCTGCTTCCAATTTTTCCAGCTGCTCCTGGTGGCGATGTCGATGAAGGACTTGGAGGTGCCGGGGCGGGAGCGGAAGTGGCAGCTCCCCACGGCGCCTTCGCCCTGCTGGCTGTGCAAGACGAAGAAGTGGCGAAAGAGCGGGAGGTTGGGCCTCACCCCCCACGAACATCTCGCAGAGGTGAGTGAAGATGGAGAGGATGACAATGGAGTTGGGGGAAAGCTGCGGCGCTTGGATATCGTAGAATCCGAGCACGGCAATGAAGAACTGGAAGTACGGCGGGACTAGGCCCGCCATAAGCTCCCAGGAGAAGGAGATGATTTCATTCGCCGGCAAATGGGCGCCACGGCACGGGCGCTGAGAGTCAGGGTCCCTACAACACGAGGTTTTGAGGATCCGGATCTCCCCTCGCCCCGCCGACGAGGCGTAAGGTTGACCATTGAAGGAGGAGAAGGCGCGCGCCGGCGCGACGAGAGGCGACGACGCAGCGGCGTGGTGAAAGATTTTGGGTGCCGAAATCAGGGAAGGAGTATGCTGGGGCGTGAGATGTTGGAGCTGGCGCAAGAGCCAGAAAATGTCCAAGTCCCCTCTTTTATAAGCGCGGCGCACGTGGAGGCGGTTTCTCTCCCACCGTCAGTACGTGGCGTTCCCACGAACTGCGGTTTCCCTTGCTTCCTTGATTCTCATGGGTGGCGGCAGCAGTTTCCAATGCGAACGCAATCAAGTTGAGGAAGTGGGGCGCGAAGCGGCAGAAAGTGGTGGGCCCCCACGATTCGACCTCCGCAGGCGTGGGGTTTTTTTGTTGTTTTTGTTTTCCCGCACCAGCGTTTCACGTCTCGAAGTGAGCCCGGGGGCTACTGTCGGTGCACTGTGCACCCGGGTATGCATGCCCCGGAAGAGCAGGACGCGTGGCAGCTCGGCGTAGAGCGGGCGATCAGACCCCCACGTCGGAAGACCAGGACGCGTGGCAGCTCGGCGTAGAGCGGGCGATCAGACCCCCACGCCAGAAGATCAGGTCGCGTGGCGCCTCGTTGAGCAGGCGGGCCCTAGCCCCACTTTGTGAGCGTCTGCGCGAAAGGGGGAGGAAGCTTCACGGTTAAGGCCCTCCTCGCAGTTCAGCGTATCAGCAGCATTAAATGCAAGGATTTAGGCGTGCGAGACCGAGAGAGATGATTGCTTGCACTGCCACCCAGTCCAGCGCACTGTAGTGGTCATTCCTTCGCTGTGCGGTGGTAGAGCTAAGGGGCGCCTGTGTCAGGCATCTCCCATGTCCCGTCCGGCCCGGCGATCGGAGGGAACTATTAAAGATATTGACGTCAGCCGGGGCAAGTGGGGTGTGCAGTGACCGAAGTCTCATCAGTGGAATGTCTCTCTCTCTCTCTCTCCCTCTCCCTCCCTCCCTCCCTCTGACCGACTGTCCGCCCCTTCCAGTATAAAAGGGCGCGGGGCGGAGGGAGAAGGGGGGTTCCGAAACATTCACACACACACGATTGTACAAGCTCCCGAGAGAAGCTTTTCATACTCCAGAAAATACAGCCCTCGCAGGAGTAGGACTATTACCCGCATTGGGGGTCCGAACCTCGGTAAATCCGGTGTCCCCCTGCGGGTCTGAGATCAAGCGAGCGAGCGGTGAAAATTCCCTCTGACGAACTACGAATCTCCCCACGTGATAAATCTGTCTGGTTTAGAACACCGACAACTTGCGAGGTGACCTTTGATGAGGCTATGCCGGGGGCAAGCCCAGATATCTCAGGTTCTTTTGAGCCAATCTTTGTTGAGGAGAAGGTCATTGAAGATGACGGTTCTTCAGAACCCGACCATGACTTAGCTTCACCGGTGGCGCCTCCAGTTTCCAGTGTTGTTCCTTAGTCTCATCCCTTACCTTCTGCTTCTACTCAGCTGTCATCTTGTGCTTCTAGGTTCTCACCTATAGAATCTGATTCGCCCGATGGCTCTGATCCTACCTCTCTTGCTCCCGAGGTAGAGGCCATTTCTAAGGCTCCTCGTCACATCCAGAAAGACCATCCCCCTGAACAGATGATCGGTGGTTTGAGCGAGAGGATGCTAACCCGATCGAAGTATGGACTTTCTCACCTTTGTTTATCTGCTGCTTTCATTGCTTCCTTTGAACTGAAGGATGTCACCCATGCTCTTTTTAATCCTGATTGGGTGAATGTGATGCATGAAGAGCTTGAGAACTTTGAGAGGAACAAAGTATGGCAGCTTGTTGAACGCCCTAAAGGACATAATGTAATAGGTACTAAATGGGTGTTCAAGAACAAACAAAGTGAGGATGGGGTAATGATTAGAAACAAGGCAAGATTGGTTGCACAAGGTTACACTCAAATCGATGGGATAGATTTTGATGAAACCTACGCTCCTGTGACTAGACATGATTCCATCAGGATCTTAGCGGCATTTATGGCGCCCAATGGGTTCAAGCTGTATCAAATGAATATCCGTAGTGCCTTCCTGAATGGCTATATTAAGGAGGAAGTGTATGTCAAGCAACCTCCTGTGTTTAAAGATTCAAGGTATCTTAATCATATATATATAAGCTTGATAAAGCTCTATATGGGCTAAAACAAGCACCCAGGCCCTGGTATGAGAGGCTTAAGACCTACCTGGTGAGTAATGGGTTTCTAATGGGTAAGGTAGACCAGACCTTGTTTACCCGTAGGGTTGGCTCTGATTTCCTTCTGGTGCAAGTATATGTCGATGACATTATCTTTGGTGGTTCCTCCTCTGCTCTTTTTTCTGAGTTCTCAGATGTGATGAGCTCGGAATTTGAGATGAGCATGATGGGGGAGCTCAACTTCTTTCTCGGCTTTCAGTTTAAGCAAACACCAGAGGGAACCTTCCTTCACCAGAGCAAGTACACAAAAGACCTGCTGAGTCGGTTTGCCATGTCTGATAGCAAGCCGGTCTCTACTCTGATGGCGACCACTGTTGCCTTAGGGCCCGATGAGAATGGTGAGCCAGTCTACCAGAAGGAGTACCGTAGCATGATAGGCTCCCTGCTTTACCTCACCTCTTCCCGACTGGACATCCAATTCGCCGTGTGTCTTTGTGCCCGTTTTCAGGCCTCACCTAGAGTATCTCACCTTCGGGCGGTGAAGCGGATCTTCCGCTATCTCCATGCGACTGCAGATTTTGGCCTTTGGTTCTCTGCTACCTCTTGTCTATCTCTCAGAGCCTTCTCAGATGCAGACTTTGCTGACTGTAGGATAGATAGGAAGAGCACTTCTGGCACCTGCCAATTCCTTGGAACTTCTCTTGTTTCTTGGTCCTCTAGGAAACAATGAGTGTTGCATACCCATCGCCGAGGTCGAGTATGTTGCATTCTGCCAGTATGTTGCGATCGAGTTGTTTGGCTCTGCTCTACCTTGAAGGACTTTGTGTTGGTTCAAGCGAGTGTGCCACTTCTCTGTGACAACACCTCTGCCATCAACATTGCTAAAAACCCAGTGCAGCACTCTAGAACAAAGCACATTGACCTGAGATATGACTTTCTTATAGACCATGTGGAGAAGGGTGACATAGTACTGTAGTTTGTTGAGACCGACCGTCAGTTGGCTGATATCTTCACCAAGCCACTGGACAAGGCTAGATTTGATGCTCTCAGGGGAGAGCTTGGGGTCGTGAGCTTGGCTAGCTTGTAGTCAGGGGGAGTTTGGGCTACTTGTACTATATGTAACATATTCTTTTCGCTTTCCCTGCATTTGCATTTGGGTTGCATTCAGGCTTAGATAAATTGTGTTTAGGCAGTCAATACTCTTCACTTAGACTTCTGGCGTGCTGTGGCACGGACCTCTCATCTTGTGCTTAGGTTGCTATCACGCGTAATAGGCTTCCTTCTCTCCTCTGGCTAATTTCATCCCACACAGTCTTATAGGTCTTTTGGTAGACAGAGTCTGTGTCATTTCTCTAGTATCTGAGGTGTATAGTTATCCTTTCTTGTAAGTCGCAAGCAGCAGACGAGAGCGAGTTTGAGCTTGAGTGGTTTCTGTTTTTGCCTAATTCTTTGCGGTTAGCCCAGTTGCATTTCCTTGGTTTTCCGACTCTCTATTTTCTTGCTGATCGTCTTGCACATCATTTTAGGAAAATGTTGACTCACTTGTTGAGGGGGAGTTTTGGAGAATTTTGCATTAGCATATAGACTTATTTTGTTTTGGAAGTCTAATGGTTGATGGTCACCCCGCCTTTTAAGTCGTGCTCCCCATCATCGATTACCGATGTGGCACACATCGGACCACTCGTCACAACAGACAACTTCGTCTTACAAATGTGTGGAATCAATGAAGATGAAATGGGTTAAAGCCTGACACTAATACCACTTGTTAAGATTTAGAGCCCACTGCAAGCGGCCTTACACATAGGCCCACACGGAGCAAAAGGACTCCGTAGGTATTGATGCATAAAGAGAAATGTTCCCTAGAATCCCCAAGGGCATTAATCTTCGCAAATACCAACCAAGCCAAGAAAATGCTTGAACTTTTGTTTGAAAATGGCTTTGTAAGCATATATGCATGATTTTCATCAGTATGTATATTTCCCACAACAACCTTGCCTTCAACTTCAACATCGCGGATAAAGTGGTACTTGATACCAATGTGCTTGGTCTTGGCATGATACATATCATTCTTGGTCAAACAAATAGAACTATGGTATAATAAACAAACATGACATCCTGTGGAATACCAAGTTCAGAAACCAAACCTCGCAACCAAATAGCTTCTTTAAAAACTTCAGTAGCTGCAACATACTCTGCTTCAGTAGTAGAAAGAGCATCATTATACTGTAATGGAGCTTTTCAACTCACTGTAGAACCACATAACGAGAAAATATAGTCAAAAATAGACTTATATTTATCAAGATCACCAGCATAATTAACATCAACAAACCAAATAACATTGTTTGACTTCACCAATTTCTTATCAAACATCAAGCCATTGTCAGAAGTACCTTTCAAATAACGATGAATCCACTTAACTGCATTCCAATGCTCCTTACCAAGATTACGTATAAATCTGCTAACAGCACTAACAACACGAGACAAATCGGGTCTTGTACAAATCATATTCATAGCATACATAAGGTTGCCAACAGTAGTATAATATGGAATACGAGACATGTATAGGGGTGGAGCTTAGTTGGGGCCAGGGTGGGTCCTGCCCCCCTACAAAATTGTTTTTCCTTAATGATGTACTATTATTTGCTATCGTTTAGGAAGATTTTAAGCAAAATATAGCAATTCGGCCCCTTCAAACTTAGCAACATATTATTAGGCCACTCTAATTTTGCCTTCAAGCTCCGCCACTGGACATGTAGTTCTTGTCTTCTTTGTTGGTAGGACATTAACTAAAAGATAATTTAAAGTGTGAAGCAAACAGTGTAGAAACAAGCTTGCAATTACTGAGATTGTACCTTTCAAGGACTTCTCAATATAACTTTTTTGAGATAGAAATAAAGTACCAGCATGTTGTTGACTGGGCCACGGGTACCACCGCAATAGGCCCAAAGAACATCCGACAGGGGGCGGCCCAAGACGGTTGGGGCGTCCACCACTCGGACTCCTCAAGGCTTGACCAGCAAGGAAGCGTCCAAGATAGATGGTCATCCGGATTAGTAAGGAGGCAACAATTATGGAGATAAGACTCTATCCCGAGTCGGTGCCATGCTGTGGACTACATGGGCCTTGGGTATCCTCACGGAGGGCCCATGAGGTAGTAAACAGGGGCGACCCGAGCCGGCCGGAGGAGGTGGTAACCACTCGGATGGCCTGGAACTTGGGCGCCAAGCAAGAGATAAAGATGGAAGTCTATCCCGAATAGGGAAGACGTATTTGTAAGCCCGAAAATAGATAAATTTGGTAAGGAGGGCTATGGATAGAATCCGCCGCCTTGTAATCTGTCTGGACTCAACCTTGTAACTGACTAGGGCTTGGTTCTGTAACCCTACCCCCTCCACTATATAAAGGCGGGCAGGGGTCCCTAGATCGATATATCTCTCTCTCCATCCCTACATCTCATATCTCTCTCATACGAGCTCCCTTGATCACCAGATCATCCTCATAATCCCAGAACGCAGGATTAGGGTATTACCTCCGCCGCGAGGGCCTTAACCTGGATAATCCCTGCCTTGTGTTAACATCGAGCTCGAGATCTAGCGCGTTGTCCCAATTCAATCTATTGCCGACGATAACCCCGGTTAGCTACCCGTCGACAGTTGGCGCGCCAGGTAGGGGCTGCGTCGAGATCATCTTTGAGCTAGATGGCATCGTCAATATTGTTGACCGTCGTCTTCACGCCGGGGCAAGCACTACGCTTTGGGTCCCTGGATTTTGTGACCGACGGCATCGGCAACCTTCGTCTCTCCCTTCCTAGAGAGATCACTTCTCCAGAGGGTACCGTCGTTTCACCATCTCCTCTACCGTTTAGGTTGGAGAACTCTGCAGATACCTTCGGTAGATTGTTGCGCCGACAATTCGCGCCCGCATCCTCCTTCGAGGCGGGCAGAGAAGGACTCGGCACCAGCACTTCCTTGGATCCGGACGCGACCCAATCCAGGTGAGTCTCAGCATCTCAGATTGGATCTTCCTTCGGATTCAGGAACTCTGCTGCGACCTTCGCGCAAACCTTCCCTGGACTCGGGATAGGAGGTGATCATACTAAGAATCAACCCCATAATTCTGTCGAAGCAATCCGACTGGATCCAACCACGTTCATGGGTGTCATCAATGCTGGCAAACCTATCGGACAAAGTGAGCAGGTCAGCCTCTCCCACTCAGACTCCGAGTCAGATGAGAGCACAGAGATCTGCAACTACAACGAAGTTTTTGTCCTTGGCGCGGGTGACCATTGCCCCGCTTCCCAATGCGCAGGAGACGAAGCAGGCGCCACAGAGGCGGTCGACGCGGATCAGCGTCGTGCGAAAGATCAAGATCGCATGTGCCAGCTTCAAATTCGCTACCGTAACGTCCAAAATGAGTTGCGAGCGGTAAAGCTGAGGGAGCATGACGTCTACACGACCCCTCAGGCGAACATCGTCGCTTCGAAGGCTCTTCTGCAGACCATGGCGTCGCAGCTTCCAGAAGGCAGTCCGCTGATCCAAACCCTGACTCGGGCAGCAGCCATGGTCGAGATGGCAGCCATCTAGCAAAACGAGGCGCGCCCGGCTCCTACGGCACCCGTGACGGGGGACAGCCGTTCCGCGAGCAACAGGAGCAAGTCGCGCGCCTCTGTCGTCGGCGGATCACACCGATCGGTGGGCCATGACCTCCGCCACGACTTAGAAGCCAGGAGGAGGGAACGTGCTGATAGCGAGCGGGCAACCCGTAGTCATCGCAGTCGGCACAACGACGGCCACGCCGAGAGCACTGCCAGCCGGCATGACCACCACGACCGGCATCCTCGCTAAGGACAGCGCAATGAACGCCGCAACAGATCTCCGCGGCACCAACAGCCACGACCCTTGGAAGGAATTCGGGCGTACACCCCGGATCTCCGCCGAGTGGTTTGGTCGGACGGCTTTAACCTCAAAGGCATCGACAAGTTCGATGGCGAGAGCGACCCAAAGAACTGGCTATAGGTCTACGCCCTGGCAGTCAGCGCGGCAGGAGGTGATCAGAACGTGATAGCGAACTATTTGCCAGTCGCTCTGACCCCAACCGCCCAAACATGGCTAATGGGGCTCCTGGAGAACTCTATTGAGTCTTGGGACGACCTCTAAGAGCAATTCATCGCCAACTTCCAGGGGACCTGTGAAAGGCCCGCTGGGGATGGGAGATTGGTCAGCTGCATCGTCGGAAGAGCGAGACTCTCCGCGAGTTTATTAAACGCTTTACCAAAAAGAAGAATGAGATTCGGGACGTTTCGGAATAAACCGTCATCGATGCCTTCTTCGTCGGATACAAATCTGAAGAACTAATCAGACAGATGACCCAAGACCCCCCGAGGACACTCAAGGCAATGTTCACCATGGTGGATCAAGAAGCCAATGCTAAAGAGGCCATCCTCAACCATCGAGGTGGCCACGAACGGAGGCTCCAAGAAGAAGCCAACTGATGAACCAGGCAAGTCTACGGATAAGAAGCGTAAGGAGAACGAGATGGTTGCGAACATGGAGCACTATCGACCTAAACCCCCTAACGACAATGACTACAACAAAGTCATGGAGGCAGTGTGCCTCTTCCACCCTCGTGGTTTCTAACATGTTTGGAAACTGGCTAACGGGTTTTGATAAGAATTCTAGAAGCCTAGCCCTACTTGGAGCAGCAACCACTTGTTGGTCTCTCTGGTTGAGTAGGAATGATTTAGTCTTTCAAAAGAAACTTAATTTATCTCCCTTGCAGGTTATTTTTACTACTACCCACCGGGTCATGCGGTCTTGGGTTGTGCTACTAAGTATGTGAGCTACAATCTTCAGTTATGGAGGCTACGCTTCGTTTGGTGCAGGTGGCCAAGGCCTTCTTTTCCCATGCTCATGGGTGGCGCTCTAGTCGAAGGATTGAGTGTCATTGAGAGTGTGTTTGTTCTTTTTTTTGGCTGTGTGTATCTTGTATGCAGAGGCCGGAAGTTATTTTCAAGACTTTGTATCAACTCGATGTTTGGTTCTTGAAAGTAATTTTATCTTCCATTTAAAAAAAAAAACCCTCGTGGTAAGCACGCTGCAAAAGATTGCCTCATCTTGCACAAATTCGCAGATAATTCCAAGCAATCGGCGCCCAAGGGTGGCCACGGCAAAAAGCCAAATGGGGACTAAAAAGACGCTGAACGCGAGATTAGTTATATATTTGGGGATCAGATGCATATGAGTCCAAGCGGAAGTTTTGTTTTGAATTTAGATCGACGATTTAATGATCCATTATCTCTGGAGTATAAGATGGATAAATACATCTGATCTGTAAATGGTTGGTTGCCACGCCTAAGATGGATAAGTACATCTGATTTGTACAATTTGTTTGTTTGTTTTTTGAGAGAGCGAGCACATGTACACTTTGTTAATCGGTGTGTTAATGTCATAGTTAACATGTGCCCACATGTCAGACTTCTTTTGCCAAAGTTCGGCTAACGTGTAGCGTCCAATTTCGTTGCCACTAAACCAAAGCACTGAAAATTACGGCATGAAAAAAGCTTATATATGACGATATTAGCCTGCAAACCAGACGGGTATCCAACAGCGGGGGAGCTATTACCCTATTATCATGGAGGAAGGCTTGGTGATCCGGGAACAAGTATACATTCGACATTTTCCCAAGCAGCTAGATGAGGGAGCCATACCACTGAAAGAACATATCGCCTAATTCCGCAAATTTTACAACGTATGTGCTGACAAAAAGCCTGCTATACGAATATTACAACAGCTATTCGTAACATTTCTATCTCGCTACTTATCTCTGCCATATACAGAAAGTTTTTTTTCATCTTTCCTCTCTTTTCATCTGACTGTGTACATAAGATTTCTAGACACCGCCATCCTGCTACATCACTGTAGCAGGACGCGGAAGAGGCCTGTCTGTGCCTGTGTGTACTGAAGGCCATGCTCCAGGAGATACTGCTCGACGGCAACGGTCAGCCTCGCCGGAGTTCTGGTGCTCGATATTATGATGACCTGGAGCCTCTGGCCGGTGGATCGTGCGATCTTCCTCCGGTTGTTGAGCTCATAGTTCAGGACATGGATCGCCTCGCTTACATGGAGACCGCAAAGGTCAATTGGGGGATTCTGCTCCTGGATGAGGCCTTGCAAATCTGGCATTTGGAACCTAGGTCCAGGAAATGGATCAGCTTTTGTGCAGTAGTAAACAAGAACATTGTGTCTAGAACAAGCAGATCATGTTGCAGCAAAGTTTAGCATGCCATATCCATTCGTGTTGCAAGCAATAGGAAACCAAAGCTGTGTGGTTGACACTAGTTTATCAGGTAACTTAGGGCCAGCATATCAACCAATAACATCAATTCAAAAGTAGAGTGCACTCAAATAAATACAATGGTCAGGTAGCTAACGTTGAATTTCATTTTTTTCTCGGTACTCAAATTGATGCTACCTGTATAACAGCAGATGTTACACTGTATTATCATGAGAGTACCTCAGTACTTATCCTACTGTTATTCAAGAATATATCAGCTCTAAAATTAAAAGGAAAAGTGTCAGGTTGATGCATGCAAACAGATTATGTTTTTTGAATAATATGTCATAAATGCAATGCAGGTAGCTCGAACACTCCATGAACAGAACAGTTCATATGCTTAGATTTGTTTATAATGCACATAGCAGCATTGTGCAAATGTTCATACATGATTAAATCAAGTAATTAAATGACGTTGAGGAGAGTAAAGTCTGACCTCTGACGATATATTGTTTCTCTAGCCTTCTCCTGAGCTAATCTGCTTTGGATATTGTATAGCTCCTTAATATTTACTTCCTTTGCTAAAGGATTGCCACCTGTTAGAAAAGCCTGCCTGTCCTGCTAAAATTTTCAGTGGATAAAAGCAGACTGAGTAATCATAATCACATTTTTTTTGAAAAAAAAACTCACAATTCAAGATATTTTTCAGAGGTGTACTATTTAAGTGGTGCAAAACTCAATGCGAAACCACGTTATTTAATGTTCATATATATATACACAAATACTATATTATATTATATATATATATATATATAGGAAAACGGAATGGGACTCCATGGAGTCAGTGCTCCATTCCTTGTTGCCGTTGAATTTCATCAACATTCGTGCAAACAAAGTAAATACATGCACGGCAACACTATCATTTGCCATACATAGGTGTGAACACAATAACTACGTGATTAATTGTTTACAAAGAATGTATGGAGCACAGGCTCCATGGAGTCCCAAGTATTTTTATATATATATATATATATATATATATATATATAGAGAGAGAGAGAGAGAGAGAGAGAGAAATGCTAGCGTACTCTCAATAGTACGGGATCCCTCCGTACTCTCGACGAGTTTACGCAATCCAAAGATTTTTGGACCGATCCGAACCATTGATCTTGTTCGTCTCATCGAAACATAGCTAGCGACCAAGTTTCGTAATTTTTTAAATTTGTTTACTATTTATTTTATATTTTTAAAAATCAGCCTTCCAATTATTCATGGAGCGTCCGAAAAAGCTGATTTTCAAAAATGCGAAACAAATAGTAAACAAATTAAAAAAATTACGAAACTTAGTTGGTAGCTACTTTCGATGAGACGAACAAAATCAACGGTTCGGATCGGTCCAAACATTCTCGGATTGTGTAAATTCGTCGGGAGTACGGAGGGATCCGTACTCTTGAGAGTACGCTAGCATTTCTCTCTCTCTATAATGCTAGCGTACTCTCGAGAGTACAGGATTCCTTCGTACTCCCGACAAGTTTACGCAATCCGAGGATTTATCGACCGATCCGAACCGTTGATCTTGTTCGTCTCATCGAAACGTAGCTACCGACCAAGTTTCGTAATTTTTTGAATTTGTTTATTATTTGTTTTGTATTTTGAAAAATCAGCCTTCTAATTACTCGTGGAGAGTCTAAAAATGCTCCATGCCTTGATGCCGTCGGATTCATCCAAGATCGGTGCACATCAAGTAGATACATGCACAACAACGTTGTCATTTGCCATACAAAGGTGTGAATGCAATAATTGCACATTTAATTGTTTTCAAACAAGGTACGGAGCACAGGCTCTATGGAACACCAAGTACTTTTACTATATATATATATATATAGTAAAAATATTTGGGACTCATATACACACACACACAGAGAGAGAGAGAGAGAGTATTGCTAGTGTGAACTCGAGTGTACGGATCCCTCCGTACACTCGACAGGTTTATGAAATCTGAGATTTTTTGCGATCGATCCGAACCGCCGATCTTGTTCATCTTGTCAAAATGTAGCTATCGTCCAAGTTTCGTATTTTTTCAAATTTATTTGCTATTTGTTTGATATATAGATATAGTACATTATCCGGACCAGATTGATTTATATAACAAATTTATATATCATAGCTCCAGATGATGTTACCAAGAACTCTCGTATGGTCAAATGTTTGGTCCAAAGCAATCATGTGTCGCACCAGCAAGACATGAAGCAAGTTCTTAATTGTGGTGGTTCCATCATACAAACCATGAATAGTAACAACTTTCAGTTCTAGTCTTCTAGTAATTCTTACTACATGGGAAGTAACAAACATGGCTTTATGTTACAGTGATTTGATTAAACAAATAGTTGAATTGAGAGAGTAATGAATACTGAACATGTACATGATTGCTAACATTGTTTTACATACTTTACATCTTCTCCAAATACGGGGTAACATAGAGTGATTGTATGTATTTAGAAAATATTAAAAACAGCATAAACAATAAATTTGGCTCGATAACAATGTCCAATAATTTAGTATCTCAGAGTAGCGCATCTACCTGTTCAATAAGCGCGCGTCGTAGACTTGCAAAATCATGAACTTCATCCTTTGAATCCAAAAACATGTTTGCTGCCATCACAAAAAATTCAAACCATAAGGCAAATAGGCATGTATGTTACCATGGTCGATGAAAAACATGTATTGTAATTCAACAACACTACCCGTAGCATCAGTCTCGAGCCAAGTAGGTCCTGTCTGAACTCCAGAAATGCTTTGCAGTGTGTTGTTTGAGATCATATCATGATTACCATTGTATGTGCCAGCTAACAGCTGAGAGCCTCTGCTTGAACCGAGACCAGAAACAGGCAAATTAGTCATCTTGTACCTACCTCTTGGAACATCCAGTGATACATGCTCCCGACCAGCTGAAGGTGAAACTATATCATCTGTGAGTACAGCTGAATGAGATCTATATGGACTACTTGGCAGACCAAAAGCTTCTTTGTTATAGTTTGCGAGACCATTTTGAGCATATGATGCTGGTGATGTAGGACTTGAGTGTCCAAATGACAGTGACCTGAGATTCTGATTGAGTCGACCATCAACTTTATTCTGTTATTGAACATATGACAATATTAAATATATATTTGAAGTAGACTGTAAATATAGATCATATCCATTGACATCAAGCATGCCCACATGCAAGTAAAATAATTCCCTTAGCAGATATGGCTTATGCGGCTTTGTTAGCACATAGGCAAACGAGAGAAATAACCATTTGATTATAGACACAGCCATCATAGGTCGCAAATGGTATTTGTAAGCAAAGGTTTCTTAAAGTATATACTACTATAATGGACAAGTTAATGGAGTTCTTGTCAAAAGATTAATCAGACCGAGAATCAACTGAAGTATGTTACACTCATTTGTAGGGCATATAGTTTTGATTGATATGAACTACTCCCTCCAATTCTCAAAAAACATGTCGTTTTAGACATGTCCAAAGTCAAAGTTTAAAAACTTTATCTATGAAAATCTTTCGAACTATTTGGATTGGACACATCAAAGTCAGGCGTATAGATTCCTCTCGAAACACACTTCCATAATATCATAATTTTGCATATTCTATAAATAAATTGCATGGGCAATTAGTGGTCAAAATTACATTTCGAAGACCGTGTCAATATCCAAAATGACATGTTTTCAAGAGCTGGAGGGAGTAATAGTAAATGATATCTAAACAGAGAATCAATACAACGGTATTATATTAATGAGATATAATCAGTTTCTATAAGGGAGTGGCTCCACAATGGCACACAACCAGACTGACTCACTATAGTCACTATTAATACAAGATATTATTTTCAGATCCAACACAACATCACATGGTGAGACTGATATATTAGCTGCACCATAGAAGCAAGTTTAGCATAAATAACTAAGCCCACCAATGACATAATATTTTTTTTATCTATGGCTTTCAGTGGCTTGTACATTTAAAAAAATGGCGATGAATGGGTTCTAATCCTGTAGATTAAGAGAATCAGTGGGTACAGCTCGTTTGCACACAACAAGAGCACACCAATTTTATACTTCTCTAAAACGAGACTCAAATAACTATGAGCTATCTACAAAGTTTATACTGGTCCTTAACACCAGACTTGCTGAAATAACCATACTGTAAGAAGTCTACTAGCACAATTTTGTACTCATTTATGTAAAACAGAGATGGTTCGATACAAATAACACAGTAGACTGGTTCCTATAGTAAGTCTCTGACAGTGAAAGACACATGAGATCCCTATTGCTCATCACCAGTTTGGAAATCAAACTGAATATATGTTCCTGATCAGGAAGTAAAATCCTAGCTAAAAACCAAGGGCCAACAATGGAACAAGAATGCCGCTACCTGCAAAACTTTACCTTTTAATCGAGAGAAGCACATACATGGACCATCAAATTGGCGGCTTATTATTTAGGAATTTGTAGCACGATAGCATTTTAACAGCCTAACAATCACAAAGAGTTACTGTGTTATGAATTGATGATGTTATATGAATTGGATGACAACCAACCCAACAAGGTCTGCTCAGCATGCCAATATTCATTCAAACAACAGCTACTATTACCAAATATTCCAAGCCTTGTTGTAATAGGAAGTTTAACTGATGCTCAAACTTCTGCAGTGTTGATGTAAAAACCAGATATTGTAAGTCATTAATGACCACTCTATAAACATGTCAAACCTTTTTCTTTATGGAATTTTCTGTGATATATGAGAGCATAGCCTCTGGGATTTGGCCCTAGTGAAGGGGACGCAGCTGTCAGTGGAAAGATGGAAATTGGTTCTAAAACAGCCGAGCTAGGGATAAGAGATATGGTTGGTTGGCAGAATGGAAGGAATGCTATTATAAAGGGAACCAGAAAAAGAAAAGAAAATATCAGTACACGCACAAAAATTTTAAGCTGGTAAGATCAAGAGCAACTTTTTTCATTACGATTCTGGTGTAGCCCAGACCCTAACGGATAGTGTGGAATACAACTTTCAAGAAGAATAAATTGTGAATTGAGATTGATCGCATAAGGGACAAATGCGTACAGACCTCAAGCTGACTCATGATGTCGATAGTCGAGTTAAAGCTTCGCCGGCTTCCATAATAAGGGTCAGCAAGGTTTTGCGATGAAGCTCCTGAAATTTTAGGGCAAAAGTTAGGGTTCATAGAAACACATTGAGAACAGAAAATCACACCCATTAAATTAACACTATACCAATGCTAGAATCTCCATTGTAGTGACCGGCATCCCTTCTATTGTTGTGTTGTCCACCATTCCTTACTGTCTTTACCCATGGAGTAGCAGTTGGACTCATAGTACTTGCAGTTGGGCTCATAATGGTAGCTTGTGACTGTTCTTCCACAAAATTTGGCCCAGGAAATTCAATCTTTGCACGTGCACTCAGTGTGTCCCTAATAAAAGGCGAAGCACGGTGCTGCATGCTCGATGGAGAAAATATTGAAGCACCAATGCCATCATCTATTGACAAGCCGGTGAGGGAAAGACTTTCAGGTCCAGGAGTATCATCTTGTCCCAGTACTTTGAAATCTGGGGTAATATCATCTGGAAGCTGTTGTTGCCAATACCGATGGGCTTCTTCATCAGGGTTACTAGGTATAACAGACTCTGGTTTGTCTGCACTAGTTTCTTTGGAGGACCCTGAGACGGTAATCCTGGTTGTGTCTGATCTGTTTGAAGCATCGTTGACAGATCTAAGGGATGAAGGAACAAATTCTTCTGCATTTGGATTTAATGCAGTGCTCTTGTTTATCAAACTTAATTTTCTCTCTTCAACAGACATACTGCTAATGAACTGATGCAGCTCTTCTCCAGGATTCAAAAATTGCCACGAACAACACCAACTAACTAATGGCAATTTTTTTTTTCTGGAGAGGTTGCTCCTAGTTCTATCAACCTATCAAATAGAATTGTGCAAGGTAGAGTTAGATTTCTGAAGATGCATAATCAACAACAGTGCATGTTGCATTGCAAGAACAAGATAAATGGCCTTAAGTAGAACATTTATGTGGAATTCACAGATTATTCACTAGATGACAATGAGGAAAACTCAGGAACAGAACTTCTGTGTGTTTGATTTTGCACAAATAACTACACAGGATTCATGCATTGCACAACACAAATCCTGAGGCTTCTCTTATTAGATGTATTAATTCTTTCAGTCAGACAGATGGTTAGATCAGTTGAACTAGAATTCTTATACAGAATGGAATTTTCCCTGTACTGTTTTTAAGAAAAACAATTGGTACATTTTGAGTTCTAGGGTGACTGATAATAAAAGGTCATGGAAGATTTATATGACTTATCAGACATTAAACTGGGTCATGGAGATCGGTACATTTTTAGAAAGATCTAAGTCATCAAACTTTTTACAATTATCAAGAAAATAGGTACCCCCTTCAGTCACAAATATTGGTCGATTGAAGTACGTGCAAGTCAAAGTTTTAAAAATTTAGCTCCGAATATATTTTGAACTATTTAGATTGAGTACATGAAAACTATATGTGTAGGTTCATCTTGAAGAGTACTTTCGTTCATAATATTATAGTTGTAGTAGGTTTTACAAATTAATTGTACTGGTAGTCAATGGTCAAAGGTGTATTTTGGAGACCGTGTCAATGTCCAAAACAACAATTATTTGTGGTTGGAGGGAGTATATAATAAGCGGTAAATCCGACATGATGAATGTGCTGAAGAAAACTGGGGCATGCTAAAAAAAGCTCCAAGGAGCACAAAAATAGCTTCTTCCATTTTGTTATTAGGTCAAAAAATGAGATGTTAACCAGCAAAAATATCTTAGAAATTCATGACTGTGCACAAGAAAGCAAACCTACCAGATTCCATTCAAGAATAGGCAAAACCAAACACATTACCACAAGTGAGAGTGTATGCTGCTAGGCCAACAATCCATAATAACTTCAGATTGATTTCACAAGCATGGATGCAGTGTGCACATTTGATGCTTTATGGATAAAAAGGTAGAAAGGTACCAGGGTAAGAAGCATTTTCTCATAAGGGTGGGGGATCCAGTTATGAATGAAAGCTTCTAATTGTAGCTTTGTTGCATGGGGGCATCCAATAATGGAAAAAGGTTGGTAACTTTACGCATAAAATAGTTGAAAGAGTAATCTCTTAACCATTGAACAACTCCTGAGGGAAGAATGTGTTCCTACTGAATTCGTAATCATTTGATTCCATACTACCATCCCTACGTGCAGCAGGCAATGATTCAAATAAAATAACTCAAAACTGCTGTAAGCAACAGAACGTGCCTAACACCACTAATTACGTCAGAGCCATCCATAAGCAGAATTACACGACGCATTGTATTTGGAAAGCAGCGAACCATCTAGGAAAACAACTAAACATCTAAATTTGGCAACCCTAATCACTGCACAAGTCAGACTCAACAAGCTCCTCTCCCCAATGTATCCAAAAGTATCTAGAACCGAGCTAGAAAAGGGTAAAAGCATTAGCTCTGCCACACGGCCCAACGATGCCGATCGAAGTGATAGGATGCTTCCATGTGTATATTGAACTAGAAAAGTAGCATTACGAACTCGAACGCAACAGTAAGCACCAGAATTACAGGATTCAGGAGGCCTAATCCACAAGTCCACGAGTGAAGACTGAAGACCATGCACGCGCAACAACCGAGTCCAAACATCGCAACACCCAGATTGATGCAACGGGAAAGCGGCTGGAGAAATGCGTAAGCAGGTTTCGACGAGTGGAAATTAACGAAATCGAGCACCGAATAATCTGAAATTTCGTAGCTTCATCAAATCAATCCACAGAACCCCATGCGCGCACGGAGCCCAATTCAATGCGCCGATAAGCATCTACAGGGATCTGAAGCATCAGGGCCCTCACCCTTCGCGGGATCGACGAACTAGTCGTGCGCGGAGGAGGCCACGACGGCGGCCCTTCTCGAAGCTTCCGCTCCGTGCAAGCGAGCTCCGCTGCCGCACCTACCTACCACTCCGCCGACGAAGCTCCCATCTGCGAAAGGAACAACTATAGAAGGGGTTCGATGTCGGCTCCAGAAGCTTCTAGAAGGATTGGGGATCTCACCTTCGCCTTCTTCTTCTCCTCCTCCTCCTCCTCCTCTCTTCCGTCGGCGTCCTCCTCCTCTCTTCTCACTGGTTTTTTTTTCCCGTGATTTTTTTAGCTTTCTGTCTCTCTATCAGTGTTGTTCGCTCTGTTGACTCGTAGCCTTATATTATTCGTGGACGCGATAGGATCCCACGGGCCCATCCCGACCCTCCGATGCGGAGCCCAGCGCGCATCCGGCCGTCCGTTGCCGCGGGGTATGGATCGAGTGTACAATGGAATGATGGGAGCCACCGATCTGTGGCAGGCTGACACGTGGGCCCGTGCGGGAATGGCGTCGCCTGTGGCGTGTTTGTTTGTCCCGTGAGGAAAGCCGTGGGCCCCCAGCCGATGTGAGGGGCGGGCAGGAGACGTGCTGCTGGCTGGTGGGCCCGGGTAAAGTGGGCCCGTTTGTCATGGGGCGTGGAGCGCGTGCGGCCAGGTGGGCCGTCGCGCTCTCTTCGAGGTGCGAGGGGGCGAATAATTTACGCGCTGGACCCTGCACTTTCGTACCGAATGATCCTCGGCTGCGTGGGATTTTGTGGTCCTTCGTGCGTCTCCCTGCGGGTGAGGACGAGCAGACAGACAAAGCTATCGCTACTTCGCTAGAGATCGATTTCAGATTTCAGAGCTGTGGTGTACACACTACACAGCAACCTATACCGTTTGTGACGATGCCCCTGCATTTGGTGCGATGCCGTGCACTTACCATTAGGGCATTTGCTAACTTTAATTTTTTGCGTTAATCTGGATTTAAAACTACAGATAGTGAATTTAAATATATGAATAGTGAAATTTAGGGTTGAGCCAAGGTATTGAGACTAGTAGAAATAATATGCTCTAAGTGCTTTGTTTTATGCGTAATGTGTGATAAATTAGCTGATATTTTTTACATTCACTCATTTATTTTTTTTAAATGACAAGTTTTGTTGCCAATTCATTCACAGAAAGAGTAAAATACGAAGAAAAACATTCTGGTACAACTCACCAAGACACAACACCACCAAAACACAAATGCAGCACCAGCACTGCCTCAACAACCTAATACCAACCGGTGCTCCCACAATAGGTTCACCGCTAGTTACTCTAACATGGTGCGTCCTAAATGCACACAAAAAAATTGCTACATATAAACGCATTGCTTTGTGATAAGGCTTAATTAAGGGGCCACTTTAGGCCATGCTCAGCTTATTTGAATTTCTTTGTTTAAATACAAAATAATTGGTTTTTTAGGTGATACATGATTCGAGTAATGTGATTCTTCTAATAAACATACTAATTCTTTACATGATTTGTTGTATTATCTCGTACTCTGTTCTGGTGACGGTAGCATATAGCAAGTAAGAAAACACCTTTAATATAAGATATTTGCTTGATGAATCGTCCATTTTGCGCTAACTAGTAGTATTTTAGCATGTTTTCCATTATGCAGTTTTTTAAATGGAATTGCTCCGTATGAATCGTCTTGAAAATTGATGAAATCTCAGTCGACATATTTACACTAGTAAATAATTAAATTCACATATGGTTCGATGTTGTAAAAAGTATACAATGTAACTTTTAAAAACCTTAAATACTATTTCGGCACATTCCTTCAATAGCCTCTTGTGTACCATTTTTCTTCTGTATAAACTTGTAACTACTAAAAAGTATCATCTAGTTGATTTTTGCAATCTTTTACGGCATCAAACTATATGTATATAAAATGATAGTATATCAGTTGTGGGAGCTACAGGTCGGGTGTTCAACTCCCAGTTTTCACCCTTTTTCTAGGCATGTTCTCACCCTTTTCGGGATTTTATTCCTGGGAATTATTAGTAATGGGTACGCACACACGTGTCTTGATGTTTGGCGTCATTCTTTTCGCCTTGTTTTAACTTATCTTATCTTTTCACATACAAAGTTAAAGAAAATATGTTAATATAAGGTGAAAAAAATGACACCTTAGTTTGCAATTTGTAGTATGTGTTCAAATCCATGCATGTACGTACATATAGTGTGTGGTGGGTTGAGTTTGTGTATGATTTCTTTATACCCTCTAAAAAACTACATAGAAATTTAATTATTAATTAATATAAAATACGTCAACGAAATTTTTCTCAATTTCAATCGACTACGTAGTCACGCCGCTTTTTAAACGTAGGTCTCATGTTTGGAGTTGGAATTTCCATCTTACTTGGCAAAAAAAAAAATGTCACGGGTACATCAACGTCACTTGCATGCCAGCTCAGCGAGCCAGTTTCTAACTTAGCTCATCGAACCCCCGAAGCAAATCCGACCTCAATGATTAGCCTGCGCGCCCCGCATCCTCCCGCCATTTTAACCCACACTACACGCGTTGCTCCAGCCCCATATAACGCAGTTCGTCGTATGCACCAGGCGCGTACCCACAGAAAAAGCTGCTCCACCAATCGGAGCTCCCCCAATGCCTTCCTCCTCGTCACCGTCCATGGACGATCCACTGCCCCTCCCCCTCCTCCTCGCCGCCGGCGAATAGCGCCTCCATTCCCTCCTCCCTTACCGTCCGGATCCAATTCTCCGTGGTGTCCTGCAGCCTGCAGGCTTCTTTTGTCGGATTTCTTTTGGGGCCTCAAGATCAGAGAAGGTTCCGTAGCGGCATGTCGGCGGCGGCGGCCGGACAGGACGTCTCGCCGGCCAGCGTCTCCGCCACGGCGGAGGTGGAGTGGGCGGTGTGCGCGTGCTGCGGGCTGAGGGAGGAGTGCACGCCGGCGTACGCGGCCGGCGTGCGCGCTCGGTACGGCGGGCGGTGGCTCTGCGGGCTCTGCGGCGAGGCCGTCGGCGAGGATCTCGCGGCCGCCGGCGAGGGAGGGGGGTCAGTACCGGTGGAGATCGAGGCGGCGATCGCGAGGCACGCCGCCTTCTGCCGGGCGCTCGGCTGCCGGTCGCCGGCCGCTGCCGATCGGCTTATCGCCGCCGTGCGGCGGCTGTTCCGCGGCGAGAGCGGGAAGAAGGAAAAGGCGGCCGTGGTGGTGCTAGAGTTCCAGGAGGCCTGAGGCAAATCGAAGATTCGTTCTTTCGGGCGCTAGCAATATATAGGGCCACTCTCATCTCTCTTTCCGTATTTAAATTTGATGTTTCCGCAAATTATATTCTAGTTTTCAATATCAGCATGCAATTTCTTTAGCTTAATTTGTTCGAGTTTTGAATGCATGAAAAACAAACATTGTGGGGGAATGGGAGGAACTGATAGTATAAAAACAAACTCAAAGATGGGGAAAATCCATTTTGGTTGTTCATGCTGTTTGATCAACTTTTGACAATTGTTTCATTCCTGATGTTATTTTCGACAAAACATTCTCATACTGATAGATTTTAAATATTTCGGGTGAGGCAAGGGAGCCAGGGAGACAGCATCTAAGCTCGAAGAGCAATATTTCTTTCTCAAGTCTGGAGAAATCAAATTTAATTACTTTCAGATATAATTATTGAAACGCTGCAAAATTTGCCGTATATGATAAGCAAGAATTCCGTATCATTTTATACGGTAGTTGGCTACCGATGCTCACCTTTTGTGAGTTTTACGTTGCTCACAATTCTGAATCAGTAATAGATAATTCAGGTTTGTTTGGATAGCCAGTGTCATTAGAATTTAATAAGAGTAGTTGCTCGTACATATCGCACGTGCACAGAACTTTTGCCAGCTCATATAGTAGATAGAAGATGCATAAATAGCCGTTTGTCTCCTATACGGTATAACACCATACCACAGTGCATTTCAGGCAGGTCAGGTGAGTGAGCCTCTAGAGTAGAAAGCAATAACTGATAAATAAACTGGACACTGCAATAAAGGCAAGTCACTAGGTACAAAATCGTCCTGAGATTATGCCAAGTTGCCAAGGACAAAAAAATATACTTCCAATGCTAATTTTACACTCTGTCTTCCCAAGCAAAATCTGTTGAAAACCAATTGTGCTCCTCGTCAGTTTTTCTAACCAGAATTCACAATTCAGTCAACTTTTGTTCAGAAAGAAAATGAGCTCTAGAATAATCATAGATCCCTTAATATACTATCATAGAAAAGAGGGGAGCAAGCTTGCAATGGATTGGAAGCCACCAGGCAATAATTGCAACTATTTTTAGGGTTGTTTGATGTTGATTCAAGGCTGTGGATTGGCTGGAAGGAGATGCCAATCTTCCAAGGTTTGGTGGGGTTTGATGCAGTGATGCTGATCTTCACGTGCGCCAAGATGAGCATGAAGATCATCCCTAATCAAGGACCCATGATCTCTACCCAAAATTCTTCCTTCACAGTTCACACAGCCGACATGAAGAATCAAATTAGATGGGGGGCTTAGCTCTAGCCTGCCCTAATGATCAACAAAGCAGTGCATGGTCACCATCACACACACATGCTACTGGGTGAGTGCTGATAAACAGTCGGATGTGGCGCATTAGGTTTGGTTTGTTTTAATTCGCCGGCATCGGATTCGCGAGCTTTTCTGACTTCTTAAGCAGAAATGTAATCCCTCTGTTCTAAGCTATTCAAACATGAATGTTAGGAAAATTTAAAGTGATTTTGTTGTTCTCTCTCTCGCACGGACTCAAACCGGTTTCTTGTTTGGTTTTACCTTCACTCGGAAGTGGACCGCTAATAGGTACTCCCTCCGTTTTTTATAAGGCGTGTTTTATTTTATTAGGAAAAGATTTTGATCAATGATTATTTCATTAATATGTCATTTATGTGATACAAAATCATACTCATATGTAAGTACTTTTGAATACAAATCTATTAACATCAATCTTATGTCATAAAAGTTATGTATTAATGAATTAATTGTTGCTCAAACTTTTGTCGTAACGAAACAAAATACGCCTTATTAAAAAATACGGAGGGAGTAATAGCTCCAACTGAGCGCAATTAATTTAGGCGCCCGGCGTGATTAATTAAGAGTAAATTGGCCACATTAGTCATTGCACGGCCAGGCTCATGATAATATGATATCATTCGTCCGACCGAATCTTCGGCGACGTAATTGTCGCTTCTTTGTCTGGCACTGGATAAGTGTACTTATTAGGTGGAGTTCATGATCTGGCCGCCATATTCTACTAATCAATCCTCCCTTTAACCCCAATTGAAAATTCCTTTTTTTTTCGTACAAGTTTTTTTGTTCTTGCCCAGCTAATTTAATCGCCCATTTCATCAGGGATCTGGACCACTGGATTAGAAACCAAATGCATGAGTATTGAGTAGCTATCGGTGATCATGTCATGATCAGATCTTTTCTTGCGCTGCGCATAGTGTTCCCGGCATATTCGACGGCCTGGGCTTCTCATGATGAACCTGCCACATCTCTGAGGGTTTGTGATCGCTAAATTATGCGTGAAAGCGTGAGCTAATGCGTTGGTCGTACTGGACACTTCGGCCACTTAGGCACTAAGCAGTTCTTAATTACTACTTTTTTTTTCTGCCTAGGATTTCTCCAATTGAGTGCTTCCTTGCATTGGTCATAGATGCAATTAAGTAGCAGCAGTAGTAGTGTTGCGACAATATTGCTTTGGTCAGAAATGCTTCGTGACATGCCTAGGTTTATTAACCATGTGAGGGCGAGGCAGTGCGGGGAGTTAGTGGCCAGTGATCACAACTTCAAAGAGGTCTTATTTCTTGCTAAGAAAAAGAAAGCAACAACATATGGATGCATTAGATCGAGCTGCATTGATATTTAATAGGTTGGTGCAGATTGCCTGACAGGTTTATGTAAACAGGGATGGACCATCGCTGAAAATTAAGAATGCCATTAACTCTAAGCACAGCTTCGATTAGGACAGGTTATACAAGAAATGCATGCTGCAATGGGCAGAGCATAGCCGCATAAGGGCATTTCCCTCCTAGGGCCGCTGCTTCTCCCGAGTATTCCAATTTTCTTAGTATTCAATAGAGCGAGTTCAGTGTTTATGAAGTGTCAACTGTCAACTCGAGGGATATCTTATTTTAAAAACCCACCCAAACAAAACAAGGAGTAAACTGGAGGTACTTAGGTACAATTCTTTCGCTGATTTTTTCGATAATGGAAGAGTATGCCGGCCTTGTTAATGTACACAATCTTATTATATTCAAAACATAATTAGAATTACAATGCTGCATAAAGTAAACATTGCTAGTCTCATCCCACATCAATACTATTATTAATACATCTGTTATGGCTAAATAAAATTGTCCGAGCCACCACATTCATCACTTGGCAAGTCTTGATGATGCCTTATATATCTTCATCCTCTGCAACAATGCCCAACATAATCAATAACTGCCCTTCAATATAACATACATGACTGTAATATTTTTGAATGTATCACAGAACATCGTTTGGACAAAATCCAAGTTCCCCAAAATATAAAGCTAAGATAAAAAATAAATTGTGCATATAAGTATACAAAACACAAGAAATATTTTTATTGCATATTTGGATTTTGCATATTTTTTCTATGGTTTTCCACAATCTATTTGATTTTCTGGAAAAATTGTTTTTTAGAAAACAACGCTCAATGGGACACCACGCCATTCAAAACCTAGGTGGATTTGGGTGAGGGAGGTATTTTGTTCTATATTTATAGTATAGTAGGGAGGTTGAGTGTTGGGCAAAACTAAAATTTCAGCGGGGTTTCTTTTCAGCGTATCGTACCGTTGCGTATTACTGTAACAATTTTTGTTATTTTTATATAGCCTATATGTTGTGATAATTTGTAACGATTTTTTCGTGACTTTTAGTAGTCAATCCAAATATCCTAAAACTATTTTTAAAATTTTTTTATAATCTTTAGATCTTATTTTGAAATTTCTCAAATTTCTTCTGATAATAAAGCCGTCAGAGTACAGAAAAGAACAAGGCTGGACGGGAAAATGTGGGAATTTCTATCCGAAACGATCAGGCCCAAGAACAGCCCGATTTGGGATGGTGACAGCCCAGCCCAACTAACAACAACCGTTCGTTCGTCCGGTCTACGACCCGGCACCGGCACGGGAAGCAAACCCGGATCGTCTCGTCCTCCTTCGGTCCCTTCCTCTGGCCGTCGATTCCCAAGCCACGCCACCTCCGCGCAAACCCTAATCCCCCGAAACACCATTCCATCCACCGAATTCCCCAGATTTCGCCGTAGATTTGGCATGCTCGCCCCCGGAAACCCCTGTCCCCGACCTCGCCGGAGATGATCGCGTCGCGGCCGCCGCATCCTCGCCGGATTCGGCCCCTTGCCGCTGCCTCCCTGGTACTGTTCCTCCTCTTCCTGTACAGCCGCTCGGATGGGAACTTTGCGCAATCCCCGCGAGTCTTGAGCCCCAATTTGCATCCGCTCTACCGTAGACTCATCTCCGATGCCGATCCCGCCAGCCCCGCATCCAAGGGTGGGGGGAAGCTTTCGGAGGTCACCGAGCAGAAGGGCGAGCAACGGGAGGATCCCTCCACGGCGTGCGCCGGCGTCGCGCGGCATGAGGGGTTCGGATCACAGTGCGAGTTCCTCCGGGCTCACCCGCAGTGTAGCTCCGGTGGGTTCGTGGACTACCTAGGCTTCTTCTATTGTAGGTGCGAGAGGTTTAGGGTGCTCGGCTATGCTGTGCTTGGCGTCTTTCTGGCGGCGCTATTCTATGTGCTCGGCAACACAGCTGCAGACTACTTCTGCTGCAGCCTCGAGAAGATGTCGGCGCTGCTCCGGCTCCCGCCTACTGTGGCTGGTGTTACGTTGCTTCCCTTTGGTAATGGTGCTCCTGATGTGTTTGCAAGTATCGCCGCATTTGTGGGGACCGGTGCCGGGGAGGTTGGGCTGAACAGTGTGTTGGGTGGAGCTGTATTTGTGACTTGTGTCGTGGTTGGGGCAGTGTCATTGTGTGTTGCAGAGAAGAATGTGCAGATTGATAGGAGGTGCTTTGTTAGGGATGTTGGGTTCTTTCTGCTGACTCTGGTTGCTCTGTCGATCGTTTTGATCGTTGGGAAGGTGCCTGTCTGGGGAGCTATGATGTTTGTGTCGATTTACGTGCTTTACGCCTTTGTGGTAGCAGCAAATGAGGTCTTGAGGAAGCATGCACGGATGCTGAAGTTTGATGTGGTCATGCCGTTGCTGCCTGTAAGGGGAATTATCTTTGCACAGGGAGCAGAGGAGGATGTGTCAGTGTATAGTTCACTTCTTGAGGAGGATGCACATGGTGAGGTGGCCCATATAAACACATCCTTGCCTCAGTGGATGTGGGCTTCTAATGTGGCTATTTACTCAAATCATGGTATTAGAGGCAGTTTGTCGGACGGTTCCAGGCCATTGTGGGGTTGGAGGGAGGAAGATGGAGAAGCAAACACCTCTGCACTTAACATTTCCAGCATTTTTTTGTTTATGGAACTGCCCTTGACGATACCAAGAAGGTTGACTATTCCAGTAGTTGAGGAAGACCGCTGGTCGAAAGAATATGCTGTTGCGAGTGCTGGCCTAGCACCTGTTCTTTTGGCATTTATATGGAGCAGTCAAGAAGGAGTATCAACCAAGGCTAGCATACTGGCATATATTATAGCTGGTATTTTGGGGGTTACGCTTGCTGCTCTTGCATTCATGTTCACCAGTCCTGAACGCCCTCCACGGAGATTTTTATTCCCATGGGTGTTTGGAGGGTTTGTGATGAGCATCATTTGGTTCTACATTGTCGCTAATGAACTGGTTGCACTTTTGGTTGCTTTTGGTTTGATATTGGGTATTAACCCTTCGATTCTTGGTTTGACGGTGTTAGCATGGGGGAATTCAATGGGTGATTTAATGTCAAATATTGCCTTGGCAATGAATGGAGGAGATGGTGTGCAGATTGCCATATCTGGGTGTTATGCAGGACCTATGTTCAATACACTTGCTGGTTTGGGAATATCGATGCTGCTTGGAGCTTGGTCAACAGCACCCAATTCTTACATTCTTCCACAAGATCGTTCGCTCACCTACACAATGAGCTTTCTTGTTGCTGGATTGATCTGGGCTCTTGTTATGCTGCCACGAAATGACATGCGGCCCAATAAGATACTAGGAGTTGGTCTCATTGCTCTATATTCAATTTTCCTTTTTATTAGGGTAAGCAATGCCATGGGTATATTGTCACTTCCTGGCTTGAGCTAAGTTTCTTCCTCCATTGTAAAAATTAGATCCACATCAAACTGCTTGTCCATGTCTGTCATTTATACAGATGAAATGAAACCATACGCTATTCTGCTGGCATTGCGTGTCAAATTGGGGGTACGGTTACAGGTTTGGGACAATGGAAATTGATGACGCCTGCAATGTGTATATTTATACTTGCAAACTCATCACGTTGCATAATAATAATATTACACTTTTGTGGTGTCAACTTTTCAAGCGTACATATAATATTGGTTATTTTCTGTGCATTACTGTTACTTCATCCGGTAGAGCCGTTGCTTCCGTGTGAGGACATGATCTGTTGTAATGTTTGCGGAACTACTCGTTTAATGCAGCAAGCATTCTAACGATCTGTCTGATGATCAACGACTATGCATTTTACGTGGCATACACCTCTTCGCGCACACTAATATACATATGCATATTGCTTCTTATCACGCCAGTAGAATCGAAAAATCACTTTTTAAATAGCATAGACCAATAAATAAATAAACCATGCCATCTCCAACGATTTCCCTTGAATCCCACCTCTGTAGCAACTCTCTAAAAGGATTCTCGTTGAATTATACGTTCTTCAAAATCACCCTTAAAATCCCACTCTAATAGAAAATATAATAGGGAACGGGAGAGAATCCCTAAATATAAGGATTCATGTAAATAGGGAACTAATAGAATAGCTCTTGAACTAGTTTAGTAAGGGAGCCCCATCCTCAAATTTTAGGTAAAATGAAAGGATACAAGTCCTGTTTGGAGATGGAAGATTTCAGCTAAGGACACTTTTATTTCCACACATACAAGTGACATACCAATTCCTAAAATATTTTGTTAGAACCGGCCGCCAATAGAGCAAAAAAATAAAAAGGCAAAAAAGTGGAAACAAGAGATCAACGATGCATCTCTTGTTGTGCCCTATGCATGATCATATAGATATGCTATTGGGCACGCCGCGGCAGGTGACCCCCGGCGGCGAGCTGGGAGCCAGCAGCTCGTACGGCAGCACCCCCGCGCCGCACCGGTTCTTCCTGCCGTGGTCGGCGTTGCGCCTCTCGATGGTCTCCTCGGCGCGCCGCACGTCGGCGGCAAACACGCGGTGCGCCGCGACGGCCTCCGCGTCGCCCGTCCACGGCGCGCCCCCCTCGTCGCGCCCCTCCCCGAGGTACTCCTCGTCGGGGGAGTGCGTCGACAGCGTGTCCACCACCGCCATCAGCTTGGTGGCCTCCAGCACCCCGGGCAGCGCGTTGAGGAAGAACCGGTGCGGGTCGGCCAGGAACGCCGCGTACTCCGCCGCGTCGCGCTCCAGATCTGGAAGCAGCCGCCGCATCAGCGGCGGACGGTTCGGGATGTAGCCGCCCAGCGGGTACTGCCCGAAGTTGAGCGCCGCGTGCTGCGCCGACGCCAGCCAGATCAGCGTGGTCAGGATCGCGGCGAGGTCCCCCGGCGTGGAGAGCGACGGCCACCAGGGGGCGTCCCGGAGGTCGGCGTGGCCGACATGGATCGACTCGTGGTACCACCCTTGCAGCTCCAGATCTGACTGGATTGTGCCCGCGTCCGGGTAGTAGAGCTGCACGTAAGACTCCACCCAGTTGCGAATGGCCGACCACAGCAGAAGCCCGTCGTTTGCGTAAGGGTAATCCTCGATGAGAAGCCTGATGCCATGAGCTTGTGTCGCGTCCTCCACAGCCACTCCCCTGAGAAGAAGGAAGAAGCAGGATGACGTCAGTGAGCATGGTGGACTGGTAGTACAAAGCTCTGTCGTTTGGGAAATTCGAGCTGTGGTAATGGAGGGTGGCATGCCTGCGGATGAGCTCGGCAGGGAGGCCCTCGAGGTCGAAACGCCAGTGGTTCCGGTAGTAGGCGGCGCTGATCTCCCCGGAGACGGGGCCAGGGGTGAAGCAGGACTCGATCACGCCATCGGCATTGATCAAGCTCTGCCGCGCAAGTGCATTGATCTCCAGCGTGTACCTCATGTGTGGGTGCAGGAGCTTGAAGATCGGATGCAGTGCGCTCATGTGCCGGTGCGCGGCCAGGATGAATGGTTCCATTATAGCATGTGTTCTCAACCTGAAAGAGTTTGCCAGAGAGTAAGATGGTAAATATTTCTTGAGTAGTGCTGTGCTGAAAATTAGAAGGGGCGGTGAGAACATATATGTTCGGTTGTTCAGCAAACAATTCATTCTGGAATTACAAGGGAAAGGGCTAAGAATTCATACCAATGATTGACGAGCTGATGAACACCAGCATCATTGGAGCTGACATGAGCCTTGGCAAGCATCCAGAGCCAGTTGGAGGTAGCATCACACCGAGGGGTCAGGACCTTGCTTGGCCGAGGCTCGCCTGGCTGGGTTGGAGGAAGACAAAGCTCAATAGCAATCGGCTTCAGCGTGCCAGCTTGGGTCAGGAAGAAGATTGTCCGGGTTGCATATGATTTCCGACCCTTTGTCGCATTGATCCGGTCCAAGAACGGTAGGTACGCGTCATGGTAGTCCACTATGAACAGCTTTGCCTTGTCCATTGCCTTTATTCATGGCTTGTGATCAGAATCAGAAAATGAATAACAATTGGGACTAGGCTGAAATAAATTGAGAGTCCATCTTGTGATGGTACATTGGTACCTGTTGTACTGTGAGTCCGTTGAGCTGACCAGCTATGTGTCCTTCAGTGATTGATGATTCTGGCGGTCCATAGATTGCAGGATCCAGCTTGCTTACTGGAGGGAAAACCTATTTCAAATTTTACTGTCTCATTTAACATTCACAATTCATTGATGTAGTTTATAGCAGCAAAGACCATGGTCATAGTTTTGTACCGTGAGCCTCTCGATGTTAACTGGGTTAATTCCTGCGATAGCCTGCCGAGCAAACTCATCATCACGGAGCCATGCAAACTTGTCCTCTGTAGAATGGGAGTCACAGCATTAAAGCACTAGATCTCAGGCTCATGAATCCGAGCAAACATTTCACAATGGTGCACCAGCTTTAAGGTAAATTCTAATGAATTTTACTCACTAGAAAGGATGCTAGGCGTGTCATAGCGAAGCATCCCCTCGCTCGATTCCTGGATCTTCTGAACAAGTGGTATCTTCTGGAACAGGTGCTCCTGGAGGCCCAATTTCAGCCTGAGGCCCTCCTTGTACAGGTTGTCAATATGGTGGAATCCTTGGAAGTTATGGGTCTCAGCTGAGATGGATGCAATCAGTGAAGGGATCAAGGTGTGCAGTACTGCCCGGAGCCTCCCTGATGAGAAGGCACCCTGCTTCAGCTCCTCAAATGCCTCATCCCGGGGTACATATATGGGATGTGGTTTCTCTACTCTCTTCTCTGCTAGCATGCCTACACCACAAGTAAATGCATAATGTCAGTCCTGCACTTGTATTCTCTGTGTCGTGAGATGCAAAAATGTTTTATCTGGAAAGTACATGGCCACTTTGTAGTAACCTATCGGAGTGCTGATGTTTGTCATAAACTACCATGTCACATCAGTTGAAGAGAATTCAGAAATAAACTAAATCAACAAATCCTACAGAAAAGTCTAATATTACTAGGGATGACACCAAATAAGATTAGCCCCCTTAGTTTATTTTCTCTATCACGCACATGGTCATTGCATGCATGAAAGTTCCTGATAGACTTGAAGGCATGGGTGTGGACATAATCAGAAATTGGAAAGTCACGTCCATGGAGAGTAAAGTGGGAAATCAAATTGTTGAACTTTTGGTGGGAACTACTGATGATGGTCATGCACTAAAAAAAGAAACACCAACGAAGATTCCTTTGGTGCCGTGTCTCGCCTTCAAAAAAAGAAAAAACAATGAAGACTTCTTCACGCTTTCATATAGAATTATTAGTCAATACCACGGTCAGAATCCAAGAGCTGTGGCATGCCTAAACAGATATAACACAAATTGTGGTAGATATTGTCTATCCATGTTCCTGGTTGCTACTGGAAATATGACCATGTACTCCCTATCCAACTAATTGCAATGTTAATACTTATCAGGATTCATGAACCAGAATAAATTGTTCTGATCCTGATCTGAACCTGTTGAACTGTTCTTTTCTATTTCAATTGGCAACTCCTTTTTTCCCATGAAGCGCATGGAATAGATTTTGCAAGCATATGACCAGACTCTTAACTTTTTTATTTGTGTAAAGTCAGGTGTCATTCAGAATTTAAAAGACACGTTTTTTTTTTTGTTAAATCCGGGCATGATCAAGCCAAACCACGTGGTGAAGGACTACCACCTGACTGGTCAAGCTATCCAAGTCTGAAAAAGACATGGCCTTTGATAAAAGTAGAATTGGACATGCACATATTTAGTGCTGGCTATAGTTGGAAAATAACATGCCCTTTTCTTCCTTTGGCCAAATTCTGTTTCCCATTATCTGCCATGGATTCTGCAAAAGATAACATAACTTACTAGTATCTGTTGGTGGGCGCCCAGTTCGGCATCGCCGTGGGTAAGGGATCTTCTCGCCTCCCAGGATCGGCCTGATGAATTCTTTTCCCCGATCTGGATTGCCCAAATCATTGTACATGGCATAATCATATATCCTGTCAAATAACTTCCGAATCCCTGTGCCATCTCCTCTTAGGTCCTTAAGCTCCTTCTCCCTTAATTCTCTAAGCCCGGAGGGTGTTTCCGATGGTAAATATGGCTGCACGAGATCACCTATATTTTATCAGAAATCTGATTACTACACTACAAGCTCACAGTGAATGAGTCAAGCTTCATGAAATTATTACTGTAGTCACCAAGATCAAGTCTATACCATTTTTGGCTGAAAGGCGGCAATATGGAGATTACAACCTAAATTAGACTATATACTGCCTTTTATAAGTATTTATGAATTTCCAGCTGTTCTATGCTAACTCTGGTAGTACAAACTTGTAAGAAATGGACAGACCTATCAGATTTCAGTCATTTGACATTGTTGGAAAACCATGCGCATTAATTGAAATATACATGAACATAGACATTGATGTCCCACTAGGTTCATTTATGTAGTGGCTTAGTGCTGGGAGATTGTTCTCGAACAGGCCACAGATATGTTCTACTGAGGCCTACCCAAAAGCTGGGCATTTTTAAACAGCTCATAGACATTGACGTAACTTCAATAAAAATCATGCCTTTATACTGGCATCCTCGTTTCGTAGCTAATGGCCTCCTTTCTCCACCACATCAACATCAGACAAGGATGCACAACCAGCTTAGCAACAAAAACTGCGATTAGTTAGCACAAGACATGATTGCTGTAACAGGCACCTAGCCATGATGATCATCCAATGCTACTAAACAGTCCAGGTCTACTTACTCACTGCACTTTTTTCCCTGAATTAAAAACTATATATATATGCTCACTCACTGCAGTTACCTTGTTGCTGAAGAACACCCTCTTGGTCGGCAGTTCCGAGGTGGACTGGACCCAGGAGTTGCAGGCGAAGTGCACCGGGCCGCACGGCAGCCCGCCCTCGACGACGATGCTCTCCAGGAAGAACTCCCGGTGGTGGCGGTTGGCCACCGTGATCGCGCCCGGTTCGCCGAAGTCCGAGTCCACCGTGAACTCCGCGGTGTACACGACGTGCTCGCCCTTGACGCCGCTCTTCTGGCACCAGTCCTTGATCGCTGCCTGGCCGCTCTGCACCGGCTTCCTGGTCCCTGGGAGACCGAAGAATCATCATCATCATCATCATGCAGTGCAGAGCTTCAGATCACGGTGCACGAGCTGGAAAATCAGGACGGCCTTGGGAAGAAAGGTCAGACACGGGGAAATGGACAGGGACCGGGAGAGCTTGGCCGACCACATGGCTAAGAAATGGGAGCGGAGAGCGAGGAAAACATATGGTTTTTGCAGAGCTGTACAGTGAGTCAGTGGTCCATTTGATCACGAGGACATATTCTGCTGTGACATAGGACTACAATTAAACGGTAGCTCTACAATGCTCAAAGGATTCTGATCTGATTGGAACCTGTAAGGTAGAAAGATCAGTAAAAATTTCTGCCCATTTTTGTGAAAGATGTCATGAGTTAAAAAAAGAAACAATGGGTTTGGAAGCACCCCCGGTTATTTGTATATTCTTTTCTATTGAGTCGTGAAGAGGAAAAGGTCCTTTGAAAATGCACGGACAATATCTTAATGCAAAAAAAAAAAAAAAAACGCACACATGCGTGCTCTTTTAATAATTCCATTATTGGAGATTGCGATGATCATGTGCATCTGGTTAGCATCTCTGACTGCCACCTACCGGTTAGGACCGTCCAGAGCAAAGGAATAATAAAGCTGCAGTCCGAAAGGGAAGAACTTTGCATATCTCCCAATAAGTCGAACGACGATCTAGCCAAAGCTATGTTTTTTTTTTGCAGAAATTTAACAGCTAGGCGTAGAAAGGGGATGGGAAGTCAACTCGATGAAGGATTAGGCTCTCCTTGGTGCTTGCTTACTTGGGTGCATCTTGGTGCTGATGAGCTCGAGCACGACATTCCGGCCGACCATGTCCCAGAGCGCGTCGAGGTGGCCGGCCACCGCCTCCTTGAGGTCCTCCTTCTGCTTCCGGCGCACCGTTAGCGCCGCCCGCACCGCCACCTTCTCCGGTGGCCGCCCCTCGGCGGCACCGTTCCCGGCCGACGCCAGCCGCGGCAGCTCCTCGCTGATGGCCGCCACCACCGCCACGCCCCGGCCGCAGCGCCTCCGCCGCCGCCTCCCCTGCCCTCGCTCCTCTTGCTGCAGCGAGCGGCGGGCGCGCGGCGGCGCGAAGCGGAGCTCGTTCGAGCTCCGGCGGGCCGCCGCCCCGGTGGCCGTCGGCCGCGGGAGGCCGGCGAGCTCCCTGCATGAGGCGGCCATGCCACTATGCTAGCTCGGCAGCTCGCGGCGTTCTTGGCTCGGCGCCTGCGCTTCGGATCTTCGGTTTTGGCTATGCTTAGGTGGGATGGGAATGGGAGCAAGTGAGCGAGCCAGCGAGGTGGTTGGCCTTGCGTTGGTACTTGGTAGGGGAAGGGCAGCCGGGCAGGAGGAAGAGTCGTGTCGTCGGTCGCGTGTGACTGTTTTTATATTTGCAGTCAGGGACTCGTCAGAGTGAGATTTGGAATGCACTCCGCAAACAGTCGCATGATTTTATCGATCAGATATTTCTCTATATATATCAGCTCTATTACCCAGACTCCAGAGACCGCTAAAGTTGCTCTTATCACCGTGAGGTTCTTTTATCATAGCTAGAGTTTTAAATAACAGAGGAGGCCATCCGACAATGATCTATTAAAAACAATTTCAACAAATTGATAATTTCAGTTAGTTTTGTAAAAAGTCGTATAGTTTTATGAGGTTGATCCCACCATCGGATTGTGGTTTTCATATAGCTTCGTGCTGATTTCATGTTGTTTTAGCCCAATCCGGTGGGAAGCTAGAAAACAATGTTCGTTTCTAGGGATGGCAAAAATATCCATATGTCCGGGTACCCGTGGGTACCCAACCCGATGGGTTCGTGTCTAGTCCAAGAATGTACTCATGGGTATGAAAGTTTGGGTTTGGATCTGTATCTGGGTCTGACTTTAAACCCATGGGTATCTAGACCTGAACCCGAACTGTAGGACTGACATGTGAGCCTAATTGTCATTCAGCCAGACTATGAATTGATGTTGGATTGGTATGTAATAAATTTAAATGTGTGCGTTGTTGGATTGAAGACTGGTTGTTGTTTTGTGTTTAAACATTTTAGTTGTGCCTGCTGGAGTAGTTTATATTTGTGTTAGCTTATATTCTCTCTCGCGCACACACACATAGAGAGAGTAGAAGATTGGTGAGAAGCAAAGAAAGATGATAAGGTGGCCACTAAATGTTACTTTTCCATAATAACAACGCTAGTGTTTAATGGACATACGGGTGCTACCTCAACATATAACGATAGCCAGTGGTGTAGCCACTGTCCGGCGGCAACACGTTGTTAATCTGCTAGCTAGCGGTTGATGGGCTTGAGGGTGATGACATCGGGTGGTAGATGCATTGCGACGACTAGCATGCTCATGATTTGTGAAGCCCCTGCTTTGTCACGGACGGTAGCCCGTAACGAAATTGGGGCAACATCGTAAAGGATATATAAGTTCAAGAGGTCGCATAAGTAATTTTTAAATTCAGCGGGCTAAACGAGATTTTTTCGATGAATTTGGTGGGCCACAAGCCCATAATGTATTTTCTCAATTTGTTTTTCTATAAATAGTGGAGACACAAGACCAAATTACAATGCAACAGTACTATTGAAAAATTTAAAATAGACATTAATAAACTCGAGGATGACAGCACTTAAAAAGGAAAAAAATCGAAGAAAAAAAATCCTCTCTTAATTTGATATGTAGAGCTCATGACAACTTTTTAAAACAAAAAAGAAAAGAAAATAGGGTTGTTGTAAAGCTAGTGCTGGTGCTTCTGCATGGTCTCAGATCTCTGATGACTCCCATTCCGAGACGCTAGAAGAAACGCACCGATGAACAGAAGCCGGCCCCGCTTCCGTCCGATCAGCGCTCTGAATTTGCAGATCCACACGCAGCAGGCAACTGTAAATCTGTGGTGCCCAGCGACGAAAGGAGGAAACATTGCATTGGATTTCTATGGCCCATGGAGTCGGGGATGGGCAGGCCTGTCTCGTTGTCGTTGTCGCTCACCATTTCATCAGCATCATCATTGACATGCCATTTTTTGCCCCCGTAGAGGCCATCTCGTCTGAATTTGTGACCATGTCCCTGAAAATATTTAGGAACTTGTTTGTTTCAGCTTAAATTAAATTAAATTTTGTTATTTTTATATAAGCCAAATAATGTAATATTTAGTAGTCATTTTTGCGTAGTTTTAAATATTTTTTCTTAGAGTTTGTAAAATTTTTTATAACTTTTTTAACTCTTTAAAACGTCTTTTAAGTAGTTACAACTTTTTAGATTGGGCCCTATTCTTTTGAGCTGATCTAAACGGATGAATGGCTGAACGGCTGAAATGAATGAACTTCGAGAGCTTCTTGAGTTAGTCTCGAGATTCGGATACATTTCGTGTGACTTGCTTTTTAAAGCGTTAGAACCCACCTTCAAAACAGCGAAAAAACGGACTCAAAAAACTCAAAACATATGTGTTTTTTTTTTGAAAGATAGGCGAGCTGCCCAATTCATTCAAAGGAGAAGCAAGAACAAACACAGTTCAGTAACACCAGAACAACAACACCCCGACACCCGGCTAGACTAGCACTAGATCATTCTTAATTTTAATGAGTACATCGTCCGGCCAACAATCCTTATGGCGGAAAACCCTAGCGTTCCGCTCTTTCCAAATGTTCTAACAGATGGTACTGATGATACCGTCTTCAATGCGCCTGACGACCTTGCCTCCCGTCTGCCGATCCCACCAGTGGCCAATCGAAGGGAGTGTTGGGCTGTCTACCTTGGAATAGCAAAGAAGTGGTGCCAATGCACTCCAAATTTGCCTCACAAAGGCACATTCCCAAAACATATGTGTTTTCAAAATGTAGATAAGTCGTTAAGCTGTTAAGCCGTTAAGCTGAAAAGAACTGAGCCTAAAATTTTCAACAACTTTTTTTAGAAACATTTTCAACAACCTTTTATATTAAAACAAAAGGCATGGATCATGCTTTCCTGGCTGGCCTGCAGCTTGCCACGGCCCACGGGAGTTTCTCCGGCCGCGCGTCGCCAACGGGCCCAACATAGCAAGCCCACAACTGTGAGTCTGAGCTGCCACTAGTCTCAGCTTAATTAGCACGTGCGAACTTGGATCGCTCATGCTTCTACCGTCTACGAGAGACATGCATGGATGCAGCGATCCTGCTTGGCTGAAAGTGATATCAGTCTGTCAGAGTTTGCTTAGTGTCGAAGAGTAATGAAAGGGTTAGACTCCGGAGAAGAAACACGGCAGCATAATTAGGCCCATAATTAGGAATAATTCTCCTCATCAAGCCGGAGTTCACGTGAACTAATCGAAAAAGGAAAACATGAAGCTGAATGCAGTTCCCCCAATGCAATTGAATACAAATATTCTATATATATTTTCCTTTATCGATCATACGTTGCTTCTACTGTTCTACTAGCAACCAAATCACCTTTTTTTTAGATAATAGAATAAAATTCCGACCTCTAAGCAGCCAAATCACTTGGCTCACATTAATCGCAACACCAATCAGCATTCCTGGTTAGGCGGCTATGTAGACGAGTGATGGGACACACCCACACTCAATTCACTCTATTTATTCCTCGCTGAATCATCTGCCAACCTGATCGATGCTTGCACCACCAGGGATAGGTTGCATTTACCAGCTTGAAAGGAGTCACTTGTCACATTGCCCATAGGCTGCCATGGGCGCGCGAGCAATCCTCAACCCAGTCGTCGGCAAGCTCTTCTGCAGCTCTCTGCACGCCGTGCTCATGGTGCGGCAGCGCCCCCCCCACCGTGAACGGCGGCGGCTTCGTCGTCACGGACCGGGAGCAGAAGGTCGTCTTCAGCGTGGACGGCTGCGGCATCATCGGCGCCACCGGGCAGCTGATCGTCCGGGACGGCGATGGCGCCGCCATCCACTTCGTCCAGAAGAAGGTGAGCTCGACCGATGCTTCACACGCGAAGCTCAATCGATTTCCCAAACAAAATCACTGCGTCTGCGTGTGCTGTGTGCATGGCGGAGCTACTGTCTATTCAATGCATTCTTTAACCTGTTCTTCTTGGCTATACATTACAACTGCATACTAGCAAGGAATGGCAGTAGGAACTAGGAAGTAGGAACCAAACCAGATCAAATGTGTGATTCACTTTCTGAATGTTTCCATGCGATTTGATCGCTCAGGGAGGTATCGTGCAAGCATTGAGCATCTGCAGCTGGTGGAAAGGGTACCTCATGGACTACGGCGAGCCAAGCAAGCTGGTGTTCAGCCTGCAAGATCCCAAGCCGATCCTCTGCATGAACGGAGATGTTCGGGTCACCGTCGAGCCCAAGGGGAGGAAGAGGCACTGGGACTACGAGGTGACCGGATCCTTCGTGCGGAGAGCCTGCGCCGTCAAAACCCGAGCAGGCCATATCGTGGCACAGGTAAAATTATGCAGACAGCACGACGAACTCTAATTGGATTTAGAACTGTACGTAATCACGTCAAAAAACTTAAGATGATGCAAATTTGCTCCTTTTTTTAACCGTTGATCACTAGATTGGAGTGAAGGGGATGATGGCCGGCAAGGACTTCTACCATGTGGTGGTGCAGCCGGGCTATGACCAGGCATTTGTGGTTGCTGTGATTGCCATCCTTGACAACATCCACGGAGAATCAACAAGGTGTTAATAGTGCAAAAAGCAGTTGCTGATCATATCAGACAGTCTATGAAATTGCGTTAGCTACTGAGTTGCGTTGGCTCATTATTTGTCGAACTGCTAGTCCTGAATGTGTTGTAAATTGGTGTAAAGTCCTGTAAAAATACCCAAGTTATTTGTTACTTCTGCCAGACGTCTTACTGTGTCAGATACTACCTCTAAGCCACCTTTAATTAACTGCTTTTGCAATTTATATTTATAATCAGCAAAAAGGGAAAATATTTGGTACAAAAGATTTATCAGTGCACAATTGCAAAAGGCTGGTCTTGGTCCTTAGATCTTATTTCGGTGATCCAGCTAAAACATAGGAACATGAAAAACAATCATCATGGTTTTACACACAAGTATATAAGTGGGAGAGAGGAGTTACGCCTCAATGCATCTAGACTGTCTAAATTGAATCTAAGGGATCATGATGAGTTTTTGCACTTGTCCACCGAAAAATCTTTTGTACCGAATATTTTTTCAAGCAAAAATTATGATATTATGAAGTGTTTTTGAGACAATCTAAATTTTTATGTTCCTAATCCAAATAGGTTAAAAATATTTTTACAGGCGAAGTTATAAAAATTTTACTTATGACATGTCTAAGTCGTTGTGTTTTAATTTTTGGGAACCGGAGAAAGTAGTAAGTCGGTCCGCGACATATCGGGCTAGCCCAGGCCCAAGAGCCCACATGTGCTTATTCTGATATCCTTCCGAATCCCGAGGAAACCTCGGCCCATCAAAGAGCACACATGGACCTTTTCCGATTCCCGATCTCCTAGTGAGGCCCGATGAAAACAAGGCTCAGCCCAGCGCCCAGAAATGCTCGTAGCCCAGATGCCTTCCCTGCCTATGGGCTATGGCCTGTGCCACAGACATCGGCACAGGCTTCCGTTACATTGCAACTGTATTGCAGTAGTGGGCATGCATGGAACGCTCGAAAAACATTTCAACTTCATGCGACAAACCATACATATATGATTACAAATCCTGTCCTGTTTCTACCAGCTTCATTCCAGATTTGAAAGGCAATATTGCAAGGAACATATGCAGAAACACCGGGATATCTTTTTTATACTATCTGTTTTCTTTTCTTTCTTTCTTTTTTTGAGTTTTGAAGCAATCTATTTCCTCGAGAGTCTAAAGAAAGCAGTAAAACATACTACTAACAAACGTCTGCATCCTCATAATAATATAATTATGAGATGCTCCTATTTACACGGCCCAATTCTTCAAAGCCCCTTCTTCTATGCTTTGTCATGTCGAAGGCAAGCATTTTCTTCCTTTCACAGTCCTAGGCAAACTCACTCACCAAGTCGAACTTTACCCGCCATTAATCGTTTGATCACTAGCTCAGTGAGCTGAGAAACAACTGCATCTGCTTGCATGTACTCCAAGAAAACAAAGCATTCGATGCTTCACTCTCGTTGCGGCGCCGCGGCGCCCTCGGACGGCGGCCGCCGTCGACTAGCTCGCCTCCTGGAGGCTTCCCTTCTGCCGCTGCCGCTGCCGCCGCCGCCGCCGGCGTCGGCGTCGGCGTCGTCGGGCGGCGCGATGTAGACGAAGGGCACGACGATGGCGTCGTCGAGGGCGAGGAGCGGCTCGAGGGCGTCGACGACGGCGGACATGTGCGGGCGGGACTTGGGGGTGAGGCTGACGCACTGGCTGGCCACCGCCGCCGCCTTCTGCGCCGCCCTGCCCGGGTACTGCATGGCGAGGTTGGGGTCCATGACGCGGCCCAGCCGCCGGCCGTCGTTCAGGTACGGCCGCGCCCACTCCACCAGGCTCTGCTCCCGCGGCGGCCGGTTCTTGTCCACCGACTTGCGCCCCGTCAAGAGCTCTAGCAGCACCACGCCGAACCCGTACACGTCGCTCTTCGCCGTCAAGTGTCCTACCAAGAAACCACCACAAAACTGCATGTCAACACTGGCGATCAATCTAGCATCCCAACCACATTACACTAGGATAGAACTCGGCCCGGCCCGAACCCTTTCTATAAAAAAAAAAGGCTAGGGATGAAAAAAATGAGTGAATATATCCTTGTGTATGTGTACCCAAGTATCCAGTCGTCGAATTTTGGTATAAATAGGTCTTATTCTAGACTCATGAGAAATCAGTTTTAGATTTAGCTCCAATTAAGATATAAATACGAGCTAGGTGCCAAATCTTACCTATAGGTATCACCATGGATGCTATCAGGGGCGGACACAGCAAAAAATGATACGAGGGGCTGAAGTTTAGTTTAATACACAAATATGAAATTCAGCCCCTTCTTCCCTTCTAGTTTACACTAAAAATTATATGTGGGTCTAAGGTGGGGCTGTACTATTATAGACAGCGTAGGTGGGGCTAGAGCCCTACCTGACCCGGTGCTGGGTCCACCCCTGGATGCCATGCTTTATGGGTAATGCTATTGGATAATATCCCCTTCAATCCCTTTGGAACGAATTGAAATAGCTTCCCCATCCAAACTTTGGTAGACATGGGTTGTACCCAAACTAGTATCACTTAGTTTTACGTGGATCTATCATTAAAATATGGTTCCATATGATTTTATAAATGATCCCCACTTGAGTGTCTATCCTCTAGTTGCAATGCTAGAAATCCACATAACAATATATAGCGTTATCTAGTAATTTTGTTATTTTTAACAATAGATATCACTACCAAAGTACTTGATCCATCCGAACCTAAGCTCATCTCTCCACCTCACCACTCCCGCCTGCATGTTCTACCACTGATGCAACCTTTTTCACATGCACAACGGTCCCCTCCCCCCGACGCACAACCCCATATTCATGAACCACCTCCTCCGATGAGCGAGATCCCTCTCTCTAAGTGTGTGTGCGTGTGCGCGTGTGTGTTGCGACGTTGTCAGACCAACTAGTACCCATTTAAGTCTAGGTATGGGTCTATATTTTGATGCATGGATGAGTTAGGTCTATGCCCCGAGTTAAATAAATGAGTCTAAGATATTTGATATATGGGACCGAAACCGATTGCCATTTTTATCGATGATTTTTCATGGAAACTTAGAAATGTTATAATTTCATAAATGTGTACCAGTCATGATGTATTCCGGTGCAGCATAACCTTGGGTGCCCATGACCCGTGTTGACACGTGCGTCTCGTCTTCTTCTGGTCCATCTTTTGCTAGCCCAAAATCTGATAGCTTTGCCTTATAATCCTACCAACAATCGAAAGGAAATTTAAAAATACAATTAAAAATCATTGCTACAGAATGGTGGGTTGAGCTGACATGGAAAGATCATCACAAGTGGGAAAGACCGAACCAAATTAACCAGATCGATGCACTCAACTTCAACTGCACTCCAACAACAAGAAGCTCGTGGCTTATATACTATTAGTTACTAGTTAGTGACACTTTTGTTGATTGACCTCAGATGAATAAATAATTCATTCTTGTCTCTCCTATGTTTTCGTGGCACGTTATCCACGCACGACAATCAATATGGAGACGTACGTACGTACGCTGCAATATTTGAAACAGTTGGCATTTGGCAGCCGGACAACTTCAACAGTTTACTTAACTACAACCACTAAGAAGCAACCAGCTACGCTCATGCATATGTATGAATGTATACTTGCACTTGAGTAATGTATTGACCAAATTAACCAGCCTAATCGTAGCTAATTAATCAAGCCTAGCTAGCGTTGTGTGTTTGGGAGGAGATAGGTGAAGAGCATGATGCCGATGCATATGTGCATATATGGTCGATGGATCGATGATATCACGTACGAACGTACCGAGTCGAGCAAGATGTTGGAGGTCTTGAAGTCGCGGTAGATGACCGGCTTCTCGGCTTCGTGGAGGAAGGCCAACCCTTTGGCCGCGCCGATGGCGATCTTCAGCCGTGTTGACCATGGCAACGACGCAGCGTACTCTACACACACACACATATATAAATCATAAATGCATGCGTATATCGTGTAGTAAGTAAGATTCATAATCAGATGAAGTAATTAATTAATCAAATATGTGTGCAATTTGATTGCATGTCCATGGTAAAAAAGCGGTGATCATATCTCCATTACGCTTTTTTGATTGGAATATGCATGTGTTCTCTCCATTTTCCAAGACAGAGAGAGAGAGAGAGAGAGTACACGATGGTGGAAGTACTGTACTAAGCTAGCTAGCTAGCTAGTACTGGTCTGCCAAGCGGAAGTGTTACGTGTTCTCTCAATTTAATTTTTAGGCCTACACTTAACACTGTCGCTCTCACTAATGAATTAGCACGAATCACATTTAGTTGTTTTATGTCATTTCACCTGTAATGATCGAGATGATTCGTGCATATATACCGATATAACACACAGCTGAAAATCTTTTGACTTACGAGAGAAAGCAGGGATTATCCAAATCACACATATGAGGAGAGGGTCATTTTAAGTGCTTTGCATAAAGATTAAAGTGAGACAATCGGAGAGACAGCAAGTGGTGTGCGGGTGTACTACCCCTACCATCTCCTGATAAAAGCTTAAAAATTCTGTACTACTGTCTCCCCCTGTTCTCCTTCTCGCTTTTGTACTACTGTCTCCTCTTACTGTTCCATTGGAGAGGGATAGAGAAGGAAGAAAACAAAACAAGATGGTGTGAAAATTATATCAAAGTGGTTAAGAGAAAATGACACTGCCCGTGTATGTATAAGTACCCAAGAGATGGAGAGTGAGAGATGATGTAACACCAAAATTGACGTCGCAACAAGAAGTCCAAAAGGCAGTTTGAACCGTCATGAAAAACGGGAGAATTTTAATTGAAGGGTGCAGAGCAAGGAAAGCTACCCCGGATCAATCCATCGGTGTTAATTTTTTGCAAGAAAAGTTTATGCGAGCCATCTGGTAAAATCGCGCCTTCCAGTTCGATCAAGCGATGCGCAGCTTAGAGATTCGAGACACACCTTTTTTGGTTTAGAAAATTAGCTAGCTTAATGATGCAGAGAGGAAAAGGAGACTGAAAACTACGTGCTAGGAATATCTCTTTCTTGTGGTCTGCAACTCTGAAAGATCGGCATGCACTCTCCCGCTGTACACTGTACTTGTACTGTTCTAAACGATGCGATTAAACAAGTTCAATTGATGCAGTTTTGGGGAACTTACTCTTGAAGAGATGTTTCTCCAGGCTGCCCTTCGTCATGAACTCGTAGACGAGAAGCCTGTGCTCATCTTCGTAGCAGTAGCCGATCAGTTTGACGAGGTGAGGATGCCTCAATTGCCCCAGAAAAATGACTTCAGTCTGCATGGTCGTCGCATGCATGCGTATGTTAATTTGTATGCAGGCCAGACGTCGTCAAATGTAAATCAACATTTTTTTCGTTGGTTTGGTTGATTTTAACAGAGATAAATAAATTAAGGAGGCTTTTGAGCTACGCAAGCAACGGTACATTGCCATTGGACTGTCCCATGTTGTCAAGCATTCCAAAACTCTCTTCAAGGGAGTTCAGTATCTAGAATACGTCAACCGAGGAAACTTCTGCTTCTAAGAAAAGACTACTGGTTTGGAATATTCTGAAATATATAAAATAAAAAAAGTATTCATGCACAAATTAAGCATAACACCAGTACACAACATACAAATGTCATAAAGAATCTCTCGGACTACAAATCATTTTTTTCCCTACTAACAGTGCACATACTAAAGAATTATCAAACTATATATATGTAAACAAGGATCTCAAAAAGTTTTTTCTTCTACATTTATCTTATATATATATATTTTACATCAAATTCGGTCCAGAAAGATACGGTGCATATTTCATATTTTTGTATTAAAAAAATGAGTGCATATTTCGGCCGGGAGTTGATAAAAAAAAATTGAAGGCCTATTTATCATGATGAAAATTCCTAGCTAACTGGTGCCATTTTTACGATAACTCAAACCTGATCACGGGAACAGCTCAACAAACTTTGAACAAGCAAGTCTCGTCATCTACTGTAGTAGTACTTGTGAAAACCAACTAGTAAACCCATGGGTGCATCAAGTACAACCACACCCATGTAACATTCATCACACCGATCGACTCAGCAAATTTCTCTCCTATTTTGATTAATTAGCAATGTGCACCAATTTAGCAAGCATGATCAAGGCCCGTTAGTGATGTAATTAGTTTTCAGATACATACCAGCCACTCGTTGTGGCCCTGCGTGCCCTCGAGGTCGAGCAGCTTGACGGCGACGGGCTGGGCGCGCAGGCCGGGCTTGACCTTGTCGTCGACGTAGCCCTTGTAGACGGGGCCGAAGCCGCCCTCGCCGATGAAGTTGGTCATGGAGAAGTCCCTCGTGACGGCGCGTAGCTCGGCGATGGTGAAGACGTGCAGGTTCGAGCCGGCGAGCGACACCGACAGGTCCTCCGGCGACACCATCCCGCTCAGGTCCGAGAACGACAGCCGGCTCTGCAGCGACCGCTGCTGCCGCGGCTTCCCGCCGCCCGCCGCCGCCACCTTCTTCTTCTTCTTCTTCTTCTTGCCCTTCCCGCCGCCGGCGGCGGCGGCGGCGGCGTGCGAGCTGAAGCACCCGAACAGCGAGCTCCACGCCGACCTCGCCATGCGCGCGTTCACGTTCGCGCCCGTGTGCGTGTGCGTTTGTGGCTTTGTGCCCCCGCTCCGGCTACCAGACGCTTTGGCCGGATCCAGCCATATATATACGGGTGGTGCCGGCGTACATGGCCTAATGCTGTGGATGGGTTTAATTAATTGCTTAATCTGTGATTCAGGGAGTAGTTGCGGCTGATTAAGGTACTTATTAATCTGTGATTAAGCGAGTAGTTGCGGCTGATTAAGGGGCGCTAATTAATTAACGGCGGGGTTTGGTTTGGATGGATGGGGTGCGGTGCGGAGAGGCTGTTGACTTGGCGGATCATTGACACGGGAAAATGCATGGAGAACAGGGGATTTTCGACGTTTCGCGTGTCCGGTATCCCGCGGCCGCGCCGTCAGTTGGAACGCCGTTCTTCCGGGCGTTCTCACAAGTCACAAGGGCACCGTGTGCATCCGATTAAGGATGAACGGTTCAGATGGAAGCCACGTGGAGGTTTGGGTGCTCCGGACGATGCCAGTGGGGTTCATGCATATGTTTTTGCCTCACATTGGCCGACATGAGGTAATTAATTTTCTTGTCGGGGATAAAATCACGGCCATCATGCATTACCACTCACGACGGCCATTCAAACAAATTATTTGGGCCAAATTTCGCGAAAGGTTCTTTCGGCCCACGTATGATCCTGTAGAAACGAACTTTCTACCGACACGTGCGTAATGGCCTAGAATTCGTGTTTGAGTCCGACTCGAACAGAGTTCTGCACGGCTACGTGAAGACCCGGACGTTGGTTTCCCGGATTGGAGCAGAAGTCGTGATCCCTAAGAATTGGAGTATGCCTTATCTATCTCGGGATATATTTGGCATGTATCGAGTTTGTTACGGATTCGTGGTCAGCCCGGCCCGATATTCCCTCAGTAGGTCGGTTATTCAACACTATATAAACAGAGCCCCTACGGCGTGTAGAGAGGACTGGATCGCACGTCTTAGCGCATCATCTGATCTAATCGCACTTGTACACACATAATCTCGTCGAAATCTGTCCATCTCGTCGAGCATCCTCTTGTAATCATCTCTGATATATAAGAAAGGCTGGACGTAGGGTTGTTATCTCCCCGGAGAGGCCCGAACCAGGATAAAAACCCTGTGTCTCCCTGTTGCTCGTTAATTGTTGTTCAGCTTGCTCGGCAGGTCTTCTATCTCCCTTTTCTCAAGAACCTTAGTTGACTTAGGGTCAATATCCCAATCGTCGACATTTCTCTCTTTGTTTCCATTTGTAATACATTTTTCGTTTCGTTATATTTATCCACGTCCATCGCTACGCACAAATAAAAAAGATATACACTCGAGTGCAATTTGGTTGCATGCAATTGAGCTTTTTGGAAACAATAGTTTGACTAGCTTTACCATTAAAATATATCATAAAACATTCTTAGTTGCCACAATTAATAGATAAACAATTTGAAAGAATACTCTTGAGTCCATTGACAAATATAGTGAAACGAATGTTGTGTCATTTATATAATGTGCTTTGCATGGTTAAACATGCTTGTGGGCTCGCTGCTTGTCGCACGTTGAACTTAATTTTTTAAAAAAAATCAATGGATCTTCCGGACAACCTAGATCACATCTTCACTTCTATAAAGCCTACACTCTCAAACCCTAACTTCCACCCTCCACTCACCTGTGCAATCACCACCATCTATGTACACCATGTTCCTCTTTTGATCATTCAAGCAATGCTCCGACGCCACCTTTGTTGCTCCTTCACCACCAACACATCATTCTCATTTTTTTGGGACCATCTCTTTACATCACCAGCAAGGACCCTTCACGCTCCACCCTCCCTCCTCGTCTCCAACGACTCCCATTGTCAAATGTTTCCCTCCACCCAATGCCAATCCTCTCCTCATTGATGTAATACCCTTACCCATTGAGATGTGTGGTCCGCGTGGCTCATGTGATTGGTAATAGTGTAGTTGTACCATTTTGCTAGTCTAAAAAGATTTGTAGTAGCATATAATGCCTAATAGATCCAATCATATCACCTTAATATGCACCCACCCTACCACCACCTTAGCCTCCATCACGGTATCCTCCCTCTAAACCAGACATGGGAGTGGAGAACCCTAGGCGCTAGTTCCCTATATGCAAGAAAACCGACCCATCAGGTCTAGACAAGAAAACCAACAAAAAAATTATAAAATAAAGACAACTATGCATTAGCAATCTATATTTTATTGCTAAACCAACCAAAAATTATAAAATAAAGACAACTATGCATTAGCAATCTATATTTTATTGCTAACTTAATAGAAGAATGTTTAATTATTTCGTCTGAAATTCCTATTACACTCTGTTTGGCGCAGTATAGGAGCCTCTTCTACTGCTTTCTGATAAAAAAAAATAGACAACCCTAGTCAGCCAGACATGCATGATCAAGATCTACCATTAAAATTACGCCTAATTTTTTTGGGAAACGACCTTCCCCGCAGATAGACACCAATTAGGGATGCAAATGGGTCGACCCTAGGGCCATCTTAATTTGACCCTCTCTAGTTCATTTGTTTGTACTAAAAACTTGATTTCTAATCTATTTAGTATAAATAAATGAACTAGTGAGGACCAAAGATGATCTTAGAGCCAACCCATTTTCATCCCTAACACCAATGGCCAAAGTTCACATGTTTCCTCGGGGGCTGTAAAGTATTACACCTTTTAATACAAGCACCGGCCTAGTACATGTATATCATAGTTTATGAACGATTGAACAGTCCCATGCAACCTCCTCACTTAAAATAACTAACAGCTTGGCCAAGGCCAGACCAGCGAAAGGTGCATGCTCTTTTGTTTTACTGGTCGTAACTAATTCTATCATTTGGAAGCATTATCATTTTATCCCCTAAGCATTACCTCACCTGGATTAGCATAAGTAGACATGGAGTTTTGTTATTAATTCTTGTTATATGCATTAACCCTCTACCGCTCACTAGCACCTTGAATGCCCGAGTACGTGTGCTAATAGTTGGGAGTAACAAATTAAAGACGCGCGTTGATGGATGCTAATACGAACATTTGGCACGGTTATTCAAATGATAACTCGACACTCATCGGGCACAAATATGGTCAAGTTTGTAGGGTTATACATAAGACGTTCAAGCTTAGAAGTGTGTCACAGTGATTGCAGACGCGTATGTTTGTAGCCCTCCCCTTATTTCTCTTCTTCCACTACAATTATATACGATATTTATATTCTTCTTAATGAAATGACAGTGTTCTTATACGTTTGCTATAAAAATATTAAGAGATAATGCTAGCTAGCTTAGGGTATGTCCAACGCACCATCCATATCATCTCTATTCATCCACTTTTCAATTATTATCCTATCTCTCCCTATATTTTTCTCTCTTGTATTTTATTCCCTATCCTACTACTACAGCGTTTTGTGTCTAAAATGAGGATGGAATGAGGGTGACATTGGAAATTCCCTTATTCCCACTTTCTCAACGGCTCTTTCTTGTACTTAAATGTCATGAGGTCGCCGTCGATCTATGTATGTCTTCTCAACCTTGTGCACCAAGATATATACGCATGTACTTTTTAACTCTTCCACCACATCACATTATATTTAAAGAAAGCCTTCTAGTACTCTAGCTAGCCACTAAAAAATATTACTGCCATGTGATGATCTTAGAGCTCAAGGGCAAGATACACATCAAACTTAAGAACACTACAATCCATACTGGAGCTCACCCCCCTCCCCCACCGCCCTCCCTCCAGGGCCTTTGCTCAGGTGGCCTGGTGGTGCCATCAACCCTCTTGTTTTCCATGCAGTCATGTTGCTCCGTACTGTCCTTCTATTCGGCTCCCACCATCTCTAGTGTGAGCTGTGTGGCATCAGGGTGGTCGCGCGAGCAACGGTTACGGCTGGCTATCAGAGGTCTCTTGTGGCATTCATTGGCAGCTATATTTCTTCAAGTCTACGCTTTGGTTCTATCTTTAGCGTGGCTCTGGTATAAGGGTGTGCCAAGCGAAAGCTCTGATCAGCTTGGGCTAGTGGTGACAACACCTTCTGGCGTCGTTCCATCCTTGGTGGCACCATCGTAAGTACTCTCTTGTCCTTGGGTGAAAACCCAATTGTGGACATTTAACGGCGGCGACCTTGTCACTTTCTTGTTGAAAACGTCTTGGTGGTCCTCCCGTGCTACTGGTGCTCCCTACGAAGTTTCTTTTTTGGTAGCGGAGTTGTCGTTTTGGTGGTGGTTTTGCCTGGACCAAGGTGGCAGCGTTGTGTTGTGGTGTTGGCCAATGGATTCCAATCGTTGGGCGGGTGTTGTTCTGATGTTCTCGCTGGTTGGCAGCACAGAGCTACAGCGTGGTTCAAATTTAAGTTGAGTGGCAACGTTGAGCTGTGTGGCGTGATGTGGCTTTTAGACTGGGTGGCTGTGTTGTGCTACGTTGTGGTTCGATGTTTAGCGCTGTATTGTACTTTTTTTATACATTTTTTCTTCTCGAGTGAATGTGTAGAACTAATGTCCTTTGCGTTCTAAAAAAATCTATGATCCATGACATGGAAGACTCAAAGGGACGAGCCCAACTAGGAAAGGAAACTCCTGGGATAGGCTTAGAGAGTGATTTTTAAGGGCTGGGGGTTAGGTGCAATTATATAAAAACGGGCACGAGATATACTGCTAATTAATCTAGCTTTCATTCTGCGAGGGAAGGAAGATATGTTAGCTAATGATGCAGACCTATATTAATCCTGTGGCGCATGTCAGCTGCGTCCATCTTGATATGGATGTGGCTTCTAGAAGCTAGCTTGACCTTGCCGCCTGCACCTGAAAATGTAATTTGGTGTTGCAGGTAGGAAGGAGCTCGCATCCTCGCACGTACAATTGATGGGACATGAACGTTTTCTATCGTTTCCTTTTTTTGGCGCAAAGTGAAAATCGTACGGGAACTTAGCTTAGACTTGGGGGGGGGGGGGGGGACATTATGCACGTATATATAGCTCATCAAGACGTAGCAAAGCTAAATGATCGAGTTCACTCATCATCGGTTATCACCTTAATTCTAAGGAAAAACACTGTTTAACCCCGCTTGATCTTTAGTATTACTATCGTTTGGTCGGTTTACTACTTTATGTTATATTCCATGTGGTTCTCAGAAACACGACGATGTAGACATATTACCTTATCTATGTATATCTTTTAAATATTTGGACTGGATATATAAAAATTATACAAATAGATTTTTCTCGAAAACATTTTTACAATATCATTATTTTTATAGATCTTTCATCAATTAGTAGTCAAAATTACATTTCGGTGACCGTATCAATGGCCAAAACGTCATGTATTCGAGGATTGAAGGGAGTACTATCTTTAGTATCGCGCCTCCACCCTCCTCCTTCCGCATCCACTTTCTTCCTCCTCATTTCGCACCGTGCACCTCCCACCACTGACCACCACCGCCTCTGCCACAACCCGCTATAGCAGCACCATCGCCACCTCACCTCACTGCTTCACTTGGCCCCATCCCCCCCATCCTCCTGTCACCACGACCCGACCCAAACTGCCGTGTGCAAATCATCCCGTCGTCTCCACCGTCTTTGATCATGCTTCCATCGACATATCCGATAACTATCACCCATCCAAAATCAATCAACACGTACGTACCTAAGAGTGAGCTGCAAGGTGCAGCCGAGAGCCCGAGACTACTCTGTCTCTATCTAGCACACGTTTGACGAAGCGCGAGCTGGTGGCTCGTGCCGATCGCCGAGTTGGCTCGTGCCGACCTCCCGCACGCGTCAACGCTTGGCGGCTTGTGCCCTCGACGCCCTCCATGCATCCAGGTCGAGCTCTTTCACACGGCCGCCCGCCGGACGGACCATCACGGACACGGGTTTTCTCCTGTCCCACTCGCTTGCGCGGGTGGCCAGGTCCAGCGTGCCGCACGTGTGCTGTGTGCACGAAGCCACGGGCTCAAGAACCGCGTCCGTGCCAAAGAGTACCGGAGATTTCTGATCGAGCTTCCGTTTGGCAACACTGGTTCATTTCACTCGAGATTTCGCCAGAAGCCAACCTTCCTCGATCTCGCACAAAAAATATTCTTACCGGGAAATCTAGAACAAACTTTCATATCTATGTCCACCTCCCATTCTCTTGATATTTTGCGGAAAAAAAGTCTTCGAATTCTTGTCAGAGGCCCTTCATCGCTCTCCCTTCCTCCTTGCTCCCTTCCCATCGATGGTTGGGTTTGGCGCCACATCCCTTCCTCATACTCTAATTAATCACTACAACATCAATGTAGACTATCATGTCACCATATCGTGAACCTATCCCGACCACTGGTGAGGAGGGTGAGCATGGAGGTGCATGTGATGGTTTAGACAGTCATTATTTGGGAGCTAGGGGTATATAACGATACGGTAGTCTGCATCAGCACCATGGTGGTTAAGATAGGGGAGGATCATGATGTTGTCTTGGACCACTTGCCGGCGAAAGAGAGGAAGACTTTATCGAGATAATTATGGAAAAATGTTGAGTTTGTTCTTTTAAATATGAAAAGATAGGAAAGAAAATTAGATGCACAGATCTCAAAACTTGCTATCCCGATGCTTCCCTTGTACGAGGAAACTCTTATACCAGAGAAAAACAAAACTATCGGTGTCGAGTCTCTGTTAGGAGTCAAATTTGGTCGATTTATATTCGAGGCTGGATTGTGTTTTATCCTTACAATCCCTTGTCACGGTCGTAAGAGGAGAAAAATTGTATGCTAGATATGACATGGGTCCGTCTATACTTACTTCGACTGGACTAGAGGTCTAGAGTACATTAGTTTGAGAGCAGCAGCCGGGTTACGTAAACAAGAAAGGATTAAACGGGGTTGGTGAGTTGATGTGAAAACGTTGGTTGGGCTGCCAACTCGGTCGTCTTCCTTCCATTTCTTTGCCTCAATTTATCACTTGTTTCATCTAACGATATATAGATATCAAATTAATCACTACGGTCTTCTTTTTCAAAGATTACGATATTCACAAAATCAAGATATTACACTTGATTGAATAGCCTAAATTGATTAATTTGGAGAGGAATATTACCAACCTTGAAGAAGTACCATTTAGCTTAAGATACCAGTTCAAGGGTGTAGCTTAGGCATTTAGAAAAAATATCTTTCTTCCTCTATCTTTAAATCCCTAGCCGTCACGGCTGCCCGTCGAAGCTCATGCTTTCATTATCATGATAACCCCGACAGATTGGAGGTTATGGCGCCACTGCTACCACTTACTAGCTACGTGGGGCCATGAAAACGCCACGCACATAACTCGGTGCAGGGCGGCTCTGCACTGCTCACGGGATGGTGGAATTGTGTGGGGTTGCGTCGGGCGGAAAGGCGGTGGTACTGGCCAGTGGCATCAGCAGTGTTACATGGAGGTAAGACGGCGGTGTTGCGCACCAGCGCGATGCAGGCTAGCAGCAGACAACGACGAGGCAAACCAACAGCGAGGCAGTGACCTGAGAAAGAGGGGGTAAAAAGGAATAATGAGTAGAAATCCCACATTTCTTTTTTATTTTGTAGTACCAACAAAATTAGAGGAAAGTACCAAGAGGTAAAACTAAAACGCCTCAAGGAAGGATTAGAGCTAACAAAGACATAAGAAGAGGGCCGCCCCTTCTTCTTTGAGGCAGTGGGGAAAAAAAAGAGTAGAGGGTTGCAACCGCATCGGCCAAAGCTCGTTCCTTCCACGATAACATGCACCGATTCACGCTTGTGCGCCACTGCCGCCCTTGGAAATAGGCTCTTGCGCACCACCATTGTCACGCTGGTTTGTCCGTACCATCACCACTATGAATCCCTAAGTCCGTCATTTTCGTGTGCGTGCACGTACGCTGTTGACACGAGCCACGACGCCGCTGCCGTCGCGAGACCTTATACACGTCACCGTCCTACTTGTACGTGTGCCACCACCATCCTGCGTGCACTTGCGCCGCCGCCGCTGTCCTGTGTGGCGCATATGCCACGGCCACAAGATGCATGTCGATGCCACCCTAAGCACGTGCGCAACCTCTAGCAAGCTCCCATGCACCCTACCCTGCAGCTAGTCGTCCCGTTCGCCGCCATTGTTGGCGGTCACACCGTCACCGCTGACCATTCAAACTAGCTAAAGAGATGGTGAGATAGGTGGGGAAAGATGATTTTTCCAATTTTATCCTTACAAATAGACGGTTAGATTTGAATGATACCTCTTGGTACCTAGTACCTCTAGGTATCTCTTTAAGGATATAAAATCTTACCCGTAAGTATTTTATCATCTTACAGTAATTGATATTCAAGTCATTTCGGTTAATACTAGCTCCAAAATCGAAGGCTGTAACGGTCGTCTGATTTCTGATCAAAGGGTCAGCTGCGCTAGAGATCAAAGCACGTCCGAGCGCGACGGCACGCGTTTGACCTCAAGGCAAACTAATTAGCTAAAGATGCAGATCCTATTGCATTTTCAATAGTGATGTATGAAAAGGAAAAGCCAAGGGCGTTCTGATCAAATATTCCAACGTCTCAATGATACCAAAACCAGAACTTGTATTCAGGCGTTTATCCTAATTCGCCCCTGTTCAAATTAGTTACATCTCACATACTTTGATAGACTCTGTTTCTTATACTTCCACCTTTAAATAAATTTGAATATTGTATTCTTCTTCTACTTTGATCAATAGATGACAGCTCTCCTGTCCTTTGCTTAAAAAAAACCTTTAAATAAATTTGGCAACTTGTCAATTATTCAAAAAAATGATATGTATATTGCTACTTCTTGTTAAAACAATTACTTATTGTGCTGAAATTATATGATTATTAGCCAAAGAAAGTAAACTTTGAGAGCTTCAAAATGTGCCTTCAATAAGCCAAAACCATTAGGGTTTGAACTTCGAAATTTTCTAGAAATAGTTTCCACAAGTGAAAGCTTTTTTTCTAGATAACTAATATATAAATTTTGGCCCATGGAATTCATCTGAGCCAAAAGGGTCATCTGAAAACTTTGAAAGAATGATCAGTTCTCAGTTCACTCAAAGTAGCAAAAATTGAATTTTTTTCTTGATGCAAAAGAATTGTTGTCCAATTTTATCAAGTAGAAGTAAAAAACAGAAAAAGTCAGTGCAAAGCATAGGGGTACAACCGTTATGCAACCGTGGCCACCGCGACCAAAGTCCAAACACCACGGTCCACGGGGTACAATCTCAACGCAACCGCTAACACCGTGGCCAAAGGTCGGACATCACGCCCACAAGACGAACAAGCAGCCCTGCGACACCAGAACACACCCAGATCTACAAACGCCAACTACCATCAACCACAAGACGAACAAACAGCCCTGGAACACCAAAACACACCTAGACCTACAAATGCCAAACACCGTCGGCCACACCAACCATCGTCAGCCACGACACCCGTCGACGCCCCTGCTAGCCACTTGAGGTATAAAATTTGTCCTGTCTTAGCAACAGATAAAACAAATTAAGAACAGCGTCAGGAATTGGAGACTACTTCCTTCGGGATTCTATAATCTGGAGCCTCTCCCGCTATTTGGATAAGTACAAATGAACAAAACTTAAAGAAGATTCAAGAAGAACATCATGACCAAGATGAACAGTGTCACCATCAAGAAGAGTGGCTACGAGCAGTTTACCCATTCACTCAGAGTTGGTTGCATAGCACATTCTTCATATTTTATTTTATCCTCAGATATGGCTCATTGGCTATACGACTTGCTTGATTGACATATGCTGCAAATATATGTGCCGAGTTGCCGTCGGCTGATAGTCTTCCTGTTTTTTCAGACAGAAATATATCACTATCTTGAGCTCTAGTCTCCAATCATAATCATTCATTTCCTTCGAGACCACGCCAATTTTTCATTGCACAGATTCTAAGTACGCACAAACTCTTGAATTTGAAACAACGATCGCACGCATGTATTTGTCAACAATCAGCAGAGAAAAATAGCAGGTTTCTTCTCCCCAAGTTGGTGATTCTAAAAGTTAAAATGGCCCAAATCTAATGGTTTTGGGCAGCCTAGCGTGTCAACACGGGAGAGGAATGGTAATCGCTAAACCACACTGCCTTTAGAATTGTACTGCAATCTACGACTTCTCCATGCCTCTCCAAGAAAAATTTTCGCTTCATCGGAGATAGCCACTTATTTTAGCAATCACTCGCTGTGTTTTCTTTCCATCTCTACGATCGAGACGACCTTGTTCATTGCATGCGACGTCCTTGTCAGGGATTAGGTGCAGAATTGAACGCTTCGTATCAACCAGTCGCATTACGTCTGAACCACACTTCCGAGGGACGTCATATCGATCTGAACATCACCGAAAAATAATTTTCGATTCTGCATGACCTGAGATGAAGACGAGCTTAATTGGGAGGAGGCAAGCCTTGACGAAATGGTCCTCACCTAGAACAGCCGAAAACGACTAGCGCAGCGAAGTGACTTGCCTTGGACCTTCATTTGTGTGGTAGATGCCTCAAGGAGTAAATTTCTTGGCCGCGTCATGGGCTGCATTTGTGTTTTGTCAAGATTGTTGTATTAAGCAATTGAGGGCAGGCCGCAAATAAGTTGAGCAGCATTAATTAATTATTGTATTTGATGTTTCTAGTCTTATATCCTTTTTGACACTAATCGTCAAGAACTAGGGGCTTGCTGATTTGTATCCTTTGGATGTTTGGCACTGCCTTTCATAGAGAAGATCATGCGACCATTCATCACTTTAAAGGTTTTTCTTGCTGGAGTGAGATTTTACATTACAATAAAATGAATATGACATGTCTATTTCTTTTGATTTAACGGCTTAGGCTGATTTTATTTTTTAAAATACTACTAGGGAGTATTTATACTATAAGATCGAACGAGGTGACCCGCGGGTTTGCGCGGCTAGATTTATTTCGACATATAGAGTTTATCTCTAGCTCATGATCTATCTCTAATATATCAGATCAGATTTAGAGTTTATATCTAATATATTATATCATTTTTAGTATTTAATATGAATTTCTAATATTTTTTAAATTTAAGCCGCATAGATCTTTTATTTTTTCTTGATTTATGTGAGATTTCTTTAATTAATCTAGGCCGTTATAATTTGTTCCCACAGTTGATCGAACGGATAAATTAATCATATTATATCATCTTTATTATTTAATCCAAAATTCTAATAGTTTTCTTTTAATCTAAGCCGTTATAATTCGGCCCCACAAAAATCAGCGGCATAGATCTTTTTTTATTTATGTGAGAATTTCTTTGATTGATCGAGACCGTTATAATTTGATCCCACCATTGATCGAACGGCTAAAATAATCTGGGTGATGTGGAGTTGTGAACTAACGTGGCGGCTTCGTTTTCCTCTACTTTAATAGTATAATAGATAATATACTTTGTAAGTAATATTCTCTAAATGAACAATAAGATCTAAATGAAAATGCAAATCCACTCCCATGTATATTTGTTGCCCTCAAATTCTCATCTAGAATTGTGTGTTGCCCTCCACCTCCTCTATCATGCCCTTTTCAAAAAAAACCTCCTGTCTCTCTCCCCTCAATTACATTCGATGGACAGGAGAGTAGACCTGATCATGCCTTAGGACGGGCCAGGTTTTAGGCCGGGCTTGAAAAAGCCCGGTCCAGTGGGACCGAGCCCGAGCCCGAGCCCGGCCCGACCCAGTGGCCGGGCTTCGAAACAAGGCCCGAGCCTGGCCCAGTGCACCGGTCGGGCTTTTTCGGGCCGAGCTGCCCATGAACAAGTCTACAGGAGAGTACCGTCATCGAGGGATAGGAGAATCAGAACTTCCCTCTATCAAAATAAATGCCAATCAAAAGAATCAGAACCCATCCCGAAATGAAAAGACCTCCATTTGTTTACAACCGGCTTCCATTTCACTCTGCTCTCTCCACTGAAAGCGAAATTGCCACCGCACATCTCTAGCATCCCCCACAAAAACCTTGGTGTACTTATGGAATTACATCTTTAAGAGGTTTTTCTTCGAGCCATTTATCCCCCCAAAAGTCAGTATCCATACCATTATTAACCACTTGCCTTCTATTTCTCAAATAATATTCTTTGACCTTAATCAACCCCCTCATAAGGGGAATGGCAAATCTAACTCAAAGGAACACCCCTCAAATATTTAGCTTTTATCAATTGTTGCCATTTCCCATCTTCCTTATCCTTCACCACCACTTAGAAATCAAGCTGATATTTGTTTCCTTCAACTTCAAAATACCCAATCCTTAATTTTTCCTAGAGTGACACAACATTTTCTATTTTATCAAATGATATTTCCTCTTATCACCCCTCCTTGCCAAAAAAAAAAACCTCTCCTAATTTTGTCCAATTTGTAAAGAACCATTTTAGGTAAGATATTACAATAAAAATGTTGTTAGGACTTCTTTGCTTCAGAGGCCTCAACAAAGCACCAGCTGGTCCCACTTTGCATTGCCTCGGCAGCCCTTTGTTTTGTGCCACTTTTATGGGAAATAACATCCAAACTTTCTCGCATGGTACTATCGTGTTGGAGGGAAAGGGTGTATTATCCTTTCAAATGAAAAAAAATATACTCTCATTATACCAAACGGTAGCCACAAAAAGGAGATAGAGATCAGGGAGGGGGAGGGCGTCTTGCTAGCTTGCTCATGAATGGAAGAATTTCGTGCACGAGAAGATCTGAAGATGAGGTGCCTGGTCGAGCCTGCAGCCTGTCCATGGTCGTGCTCATTTACCTGGATTCTGTCTTTCTACCACCTTTACTGATGTCCCCTGAAAGGAGAGTTGAAGCGGTACTAAAGAGATCCCTTTCCCGTCAAAGGAAAACGAGAGCTTTCTACTCGTGTTCTTGTTCATCTCCATATATGCCAGTGCCAGCCAGCCACTTGTTGCACCATATATCTCCAGATTTTCCTACGCCATACGCATGCAAAGCTCTTTCAGAAAATCAAGAAAAATTGGAAAGACCAGTCTCCTTGTGCACATCAGCCTGACACGGTTATTGTGTCACTCCGTCTGAGTCTGACGTACACATACGTAGCTTAGCTCCAGTGATATGAGATGTGTATGTTTGTTGTTTTTGCTTTCAGAATACTATTCGCTCGTGTGTGTGTGTTTTTCACAGCACTGGGCCGTCAATATGGAGAAAAGGACGGTTATTGGGCCAGAAAATAAATTTAGGCCCTTATTCATCTTGAGCTTTTTAAAAGTATTTTACAAGTATTATTATTCGCAAGTCTAATTATAGACTCGTATGCTCTTTCCAACTTAAATTTAGATTATAGGCAATAGTGGAAGATTTGATATTTTTTACAAAGAGTAAATTTCACCAGCGGTCCTTGAACTTGTCCCAAGTTCTCATCTAGGTCCCGGTACTCTCAAAATGCACTTCTGGCTCCCTGAACTTGCATGGGAGTTTCATATAGGTCCAAAATTGCACTTTTGACTCCCTGAACTTGCATGGGAGTTTCATATAGGTCCAAAAGCCTCTCCAAAATCATAAATTTATTTTAAAAAGAATAAAAATGTATAGAAAATTATAAAAAATCTAGAAAATCATTAAACAAATTCCAGAAAATCATAAAAAATCTTAAAAAACCATAAAAATTCATAGAATCCAACACTCTAGGCTCCCACATGCCATGGCATGCTTCTCAAGCCCACACAACAGACACAAATGTCCACTAGTTGACACACAAATTTGTGTCTTACATGTTTTTTCATTTTTTTAAATGAAATTTCAATTTTTTTTATCATTGTTTTAGAATATTTAATGATTTTATAAATTTCTATAAATTTTTATGATTTTTTAGAATTTTTTATGATTTTTTGGAATTTTTTATGGTTTTCTAGATTTTTTATAATTTTATATACATTTTTATTCTTTTTAAAATAAATTTATGATTTTGTAGAGGCTTTTGGACTTATATGAAACTCCCATGCAAGTTCAAGGAGCCAGAAGTGCATTTTGAGAGTACCGGGACCTAGATGAGAACTCGGGACAAGTTTAAGGACCGCTCGTGAAATTTACTCTTTTACAAACCAACCACTTTGATGAATTTAAACCATCTATTATATAACTAAAACATGATAGAACACAATCACACATTAATCGTAGAATACTATGAATTCTCACGTTAATCAATGGATTGAGATAACAGAATTCTAGGACGGATCCGTTCCGGACGGATAGCCCCCAGAGACACGTGTCCCTTCGCCCTTCGCTTCACTGGCTTGCCACTCACGCCACACCATGTGCAGAGGAGGAGGAGGAGGAGGAGGAGGAGGAGGAGGAGGAGACCTGCCCGTCGTCGACCGACCTCGCCGCGCCGTCGACCTCGCCGTCGCCTCGGCCGCCCATATCATTGCTTTCGGTTAGGGTTAGGGAATATATTTGGCCGGGGGGTGTAGAGTGAGGTCGGGTCTGTGGCGGATCGGCGCGGGTGGGGCTCGTCGGCGGCGGCGGGCGGCCTTGCCACGAGCGAGGAAGGGCGGCGGGGTGGCCAATGGTGGAGGAACATCACCACCCCGTTAGGGGGCGGGTGGCGTCAGGCGGCTGGAGGAACGGGCAGGGCGAGGCGGGCGGCGCGCCGGCCGAGGGAGGCGGCGGCGTGCGGGCGGGGTGTGAGAAAGAGGCAGGCGGAGGAAGGGGGCGGCGGAGCCTGCCGAGCGGACAGTGCGGCGAAGCGACAGGGCGGGCGGGCGAGGCGGCGGGGAGGCGTCTGAGGAAGGAGGCGAGCGAGTGGAGGAGGCGCGACCATGAGTGGAGGGCTATCCTGTCGGGTTGGGGCCCCGACGGGATACCGTTCCCCAGTCGCCCCCTTGAGATAAATGTAGCCACACAAATCGTGCAGGACAGCATGCTCGTTTTTTATAATCTTAATGTTCCTTTTACAAATATCTGGAAACCAATTTGAGCAATATTTTTCGGCCTCCCTAAATTTCCTTATCTAGGACCGACCCACAAATACTCAAATTATAATCCAGGGAAGCTTTTCAATCGAAAATTGAAAAGAGCAAGTGTATTTAAAATTTAAAATTAATGAGAGTACATGAGAGTTTTGTTTCCCTAAGATCCACCGAGGTTTCTCTGGATCCTCTGCACGTCTTGGCCGGTGATCTTGAAGGCCTTCTTGAGGACCTCGTCCGGCAGGCGCGGCTCCGTCCGGAAGGCGGAGAAGGGCAGGAGCTGCGCGCCGGGGCTCTGGCTGCTGAACCCCGACAGCACGACGGCCGGCGCCGCCGTGTCCACGTTGTGCAGGAAGTGCACCATCGCTCTCGGGAACACGAACGCCTCTCCGGCGCGCAGCAGCTGCGTGTACAGCCGGTACGACGTGTCGGCGAACCCCACCAGCACGCTCCCGCTCAGGACGAGCGCCGCCTCCGCCGCGCGCGGGTGGGAGTGCGGCGGCGCCATGCCGCCCGGCGCGAGGTCGGTGCGCGCCATGGCGAGCCCCTGCGCGTTGGCGGCCGGCAGGGTCGTGGCGGCGCTGGCCAGCGTCACATTGAAGCCGAACAGCGCCGCCGCCGGGCTCGCCGCCCGCGACAGCGCCGACGTGGCGAAGTGGTCGGCGCGCGCCGCCGCCGGGTCGATGCAGGGCAGGCCGTTGAGGTGGAACGCCGCGGCCGCCGCGGCGTCGGCGACGCAGTAGTCGACGAGGAGGTCGGGATCCGATCTGCACAGCACGGGGAAGAAGAGGAGACACAGAGTCCTTGCTCGAGAGGCGAGCCTTGTACGACCAGTTGCTCTCATGGCGGCTGCGCCCAAATTAAACTCTGCTCCAGATTTGGCCGGAAAAGAACGCATCTTCCTTAGGCTCACACGTTCAGTGATCAACTGATCATCATCCATGGTCGTTTATAAATAGTGTATAGGTGTAGGCCTGTAGCTAGCGCGATAATGCTTTGAAGCTACCGTGTGTATGAGTAACTGAAGAGTAACGACTAGCTTGCCTTGGAGCCTCAGGTACCTGTTTTCTTAAGATCAAACACCAAAAAACAGAAGAAGGAGAAGCTAGAAGCGTTACCAAGGAGAAGAGTGGCATGCTGTATGGTGGATGCGGCTTACGATCCAAGTGGGGGTAAATCCATTGTGTTGGATGAACAGGGGAAAGCAGTAGCAATACGGATCAATGACTGCGGCAAGAACGGAGCAATCGGATGGATTTGGGCGGGGATTTGGGGGTGGCGCCGTACGTACCTCGGGATGGGAGGCGAGCAGCGAGCGCGACGCTGGCGAAGGGCTCCGTTGCGGCGGCGCGATTCTCGATCTTGGCCTCCTCCTCCTCTTCTTGTGCTTCGCCTTCGCTTCGCTCGCGTTGGCTGGTCGCTTCCCCAACCAATCAATTGATTGGGTTTTTTTTTTTTTTTTTTTGAGGGAGAATTGATTGGGTTTTTGCTTGCTTTCCTCCTCTTGCCTTTGCTCTGCCTTTATCTGGTTTCTATTTTCTTTTCGTCCATGGGCCAGGGCCTCATTGGTGGGCCGCAAGATGGACTACTTCCGGGCCTCAATTTTTTTTTGGAGAAACCTACTGGGCCTCATTTGTGAGCGTCAAATAAACGCTCTCTCGTAAAAGGAAAATATACTGGAAATTTTTATAGCAAAAAAACATATTGGATTTGCTAGGGTACAGTTGCCTGCATTTGCTCCAGATCTAATGGACCCTGAGGTAGGAAACCATGTATTAATTCTTAGGGACCGTCTAACTAGCAAGCGCCTACACTTTGAACTTTTGTGCAGGCGCTAAAAGTTCCACCAAATTAATACATTTCTTCTAGTAACTGAAAATGTGCAAAAACAATACAAATTTAGTGAAACTTTTAGCATCTGCACCATTTCGCAAAATAAAACTATAACAAAAGAAAACAAAATAAATAAAAATAAAACAAAATAAAACTATAATAAACAAAAAACAAAATAAATCTATAATAAACAAAAAACAAAATAAATAAAAAGAAAACAAAAGTGCGGAAGCTGTTGCAATGGGAACCGGTCTTACCGTGGCTTTGGAGTACAAAGAGCGAGTGAATTTTTTCTTTCAGATTGCTTCTCACTGGTTCAGAAGCTAAACTCCAAAAAAGTGAATCGATCCCCTCTGGCGATGATGGTTGCGGATATGAAGCGATTAAGGGAAGAGTTTTCTAGCTCAAATTGTCTTCAATAAAATGGAACTCAATGTTGCTGCTCACCATCTAGCTCAATGGGGAAGAAGAGAGGGGAAAGTTGGTGAGTGGAAGTGTTACAGAGAGGCTGCTCTCCCTGACTTCCTCTAGAATTATGAAGATGTGTGAGAAAGATGGGTTACATAGAGCTATTTGATGGGCCATGGTTACGTTTGATTAAGAATGAGTTAAGTGATGCCATTGCTTGCTCCGATTGTAATAAAATCTCTATTATAAATTAATAAAAGCTCTGTGTGCCTGTCTAAAAAAAACACCAAAAAACATCATGTTAATTCTGATTTCAGTGATTTCAGAGCTGGGACATACATCTTAAGACCAAACACCAAAACATTGTTTTCATTCCGATTTCAGTGAATTCAGAGCTGGGGCATACAACTGAAACAAGGCCATCCACGGTATGCTCTCAAACTGAAAAGGAGAGGGAGTAACAGCAGATCAATTTTCATTGTGTTGGGCACCGACTGGCAAATTCGGCCTTAAGCGTTGCTTCACTTCACACTTTCACAGTTCAAACAGAATCACATCTTTGTTGTATTCTTGGCCGAATTTAGCAACCCCAGGATGAGAGACAACCATAAAAAAGGGGTCAATTTATCCTGTCAGGGTTACAATTGTACAGAGCAGATCATACATGTTATGGTGCGAGAATCTTGATGTTACAAATTACAACAGGCTTTCAGATGATGATTACAGTGGCGATACATTCGTCAGCTCGTCAAGAAAGAGGCAGCCAAACACCGTGTTGAAAAACTCATTGCCTCTGATGACCCCCTGGCTTCCTACGACAGCTTGTGTGTCATATTTGCACGCCCTCGTGCAGTCTGGACAATATGTCACCTGCATCTCATTATAAGATAGCTACTTCGTTGGAACATGCCGCATAATGTCATAATAAAGCTAATCTAAATGCAAACAAAAGTGGAGCCGCCTTCTTTGCCTCAAATTTAAAATGGAAGCTACCTATTATTAATGGATGGCAACAGTTTGAACTTACGCCTTCTCATGATTTGAGTGTATTACCTTTGTTCAGACTCATACATTAATATTGAATTCCATATCACTGCTTAAAATGCCCAATATGTAAAAGCTACAGCAAGAATAACAGGATAACTGGATTGACGTATTGGTATCTACTATTCACAAATTACAATGAGCAGAGCATAAAATAACAATACCTAAGGGCTTTTCTAGCACAAGTGGACCAAATACTTATGATAATCATGCATGACATCACTTATACAAGCTCAAGCAGGTTTTACTAACAATATGGAGAGAAAACAAAGCTACAGATATTGGAAAAGTCAAGGCATACAGACCTCTAAAATCCTTGGCTTGAATCTGTTATCAAGCATAACATCAACACCATATATGGCCCTAGAGAAAGGGTTCTGCATCTCAGGATGAATGGCCGAGGCTGACCCAAAGACGCACCGTATCATTTTCCGTATACGTTCATGGATCTCCAGCCACTTAACTATAATTTCAAGTTGTTAACTACAAGTCATTAACCTATGATGTCAATACACAAAACAGATAGAATGCAAGATGCAAGATGTCAATACACAAAACCTTGATGCTCCTTCTCAAATCCCTGGATGAACTCTGGTGTGTACATATGGTTCATCCTTCCGATATAATTCTGGACAGGAAAAAAGATAGGCGGTTAAGCCAGTTTTTAGTGACAATTCCAAACAAATAAGATGGAAAGTTGACAACTGATCACAATAGCACAAAGTTAGAAGCCTAGATGACACAATCAGGTTTAGTAGAATAGGACAGAGCACGGTAGCACACAGCATCAGTAAGCTTCTAAACAACTAAAATTTATGATGTGATACCACAAAAGTGTCATGAATGTTATGCTTTCAATGAAACTCGATCTTACCATCACAGTGAAATGGGTCTCGTACTCAAAAAAGCTTGTTTTCTCCAAAGTGTACTGATTGTTTGCTAACCTAACCTATGAAAAAGTTAGATGCACAAGAGTCACTAAATATCATCATCAAATAATGACGGTGGACAAAGGGGTCCATGAAGTATCATTAAATTTCACGTCATACCCAAAAAACATCAGAAAGAAATATATCCAAAGGGCATATACTGCGGACCAAAACAATGTACCGAAGATCAAACTTCCTTCCTTGGAAAAGCGCAGGACATTCAATATATTTTTGGCATATCTTGGGACCTGTCTCCATAAGTCTGATGATAGCAGATAAATCACCAGTAACAGTGGTATCAATTGTTCTTGCCATATTCCAAGGCTTCATGATCCATAAGTTATCCATACCATCTCGTTTTCTCACACAATAATCACCAATGAGTTGAGATAAATGGGCTTCTAAGTTATAAGTAGGTTGAAGCCACTCGGGTGAGCCCCATGCCTGCATGTGTTCATCTTAGTTTCAGTTGCCACTAACATCAATGATGTTGAACTCAAAGCAGTTATGTAGATTTCCACAGTATGCTACACTCAAATTTTCTCCAAAACAAGAAGGTATGCACGAAAACGTTCAGTAGCTTACCTTGTGGATAGTCTCTGCTAGGTGGTGCTTCATGACCAGGCAAGCTTCAAATGGAAATTGATTTGTGTATTGTAGGTCTGTGATCTGTAGTGCATTTTTTAATTCTGAATCCACTTGCATGCTTACCCAGATGATGTCAGCCTCCTTTGGATCAGTTGCTGCAGGCAAACAGGAAAGATGTGAAAATGAGCTAATTGCCTTTGAAGCGTATATTTGTAGAAACAATGGAAGACACCAGGTCAACTATATGAAGCAAATGAAAAAAAGCAACGAAATCAAATGCTATAAAAATAATGTATCACTAGAAGAGTACAAAAAAGTAGCCCAGGTCCATCGTAGACTAGTTTGCTGATATATTACAGGATATATTCACAATTTCTTAATTTAGAATTGCATAGTAAAACATATGATGGAAGAGTGTCATCAAAAGGTTTACACTAAAATCAGAGATGGATAAAATAGTTCTTTTTTACTTCTTAGGTAAAATAAAAGTGAACATAAGAAGCTTTTGTAAAATGAATAGCTCTATCCCATATAAATGAATGCCCTACATCGCATAAAGCTATCTCATTGCATTGCTTCTCATGTCAATAGAAGGTCCAACAGAAAGGAGAGTAGGAGATACAGATAGTGAAAATGAAAGAGAGATGGATTGATACCCTGGGTTATGATAATATACACAAACAATAGTGTCGACTGGTGGCTAACTGGGGGTCACCACCGGCAATAAATTTGTACGAAGGGACGCTAATTAAGAACTAAGCCAAATGGTAACACAAGACAAGGGTTTATACAGGTTTAGGCCCTCAACGGAGGTAATACCCTACTTCCTGTGTTCTAAGATTTTATGGTAGATCAAAATATGAGATGCAAGATGATGTGTGTACGATGATCGGGAGATGTCTCACATATGCCTATGGCCTCCACCCCCTCCCTTTATATAGTGTAGGGGGAGATAGAGTTACAAGATAGCACGCGGCATACGCTAACTAATTCTGTTATGCTGTTACATGAAATGCATGTGTTGATCTGCTAATTACATGGAGATAGATCATATCCTCGAAAACTTTCTTGAAGCTCAAGGCGCGTGTAACCCGAGTGGTCCTTATCCTTGATCAGCCGACTTGGATCGCCCCCTATCTGCTCCTTTATGGGCCTTCTAGAGGATACACGGGGCCCATATAGTCCACAAATAGCAAGTGTGCATTTCTATCCTAAAAGAACCTTAAAAGAAAACCACACATGAAGATAAAGCAAGATGGCATTTTGCTTACTGCGAACAAACTCTGGGCGTGTCAAAAACTCCTCTACTTGGGGAATGTCAGTAAATACTCGAAGTGCACGGCCATCTCTTGGGCGTGCACTTTTGATTGAGGGTGTCTTTTTTGTGGAAGGACAAATACTATTTGACCGAATTTGTTCCTCGTACTTTCTGAATTCCTATAAAGCAGAAAAAAGCAAGATAGAATGAACACAGAGACATAAAAAATCACATTCATCTGTTTAATCCTAGCCTCCACCCAAAAGAGAAGCTAGTAATTGATGCGGAGGAAATAGATGGAATTTCAAAAGTGCCTGAATAAAATAGTTCTCTGGTGTGTGGAACCAAGCAGTAAGCCTAGCTGAACGTTGTTTGTCCTCGCCAATACCACACAAAAAATCCCGAGTACACTCTTCTCCAGTATGAACATCACGGGTAGGCCACAGAATAGTGTAACTGAAAATATTGAATATTAGCAAGCCACATAATATTAAAATGTTACTGCAATTCAAAGGTCAATACCTTATAGCAGAAGCTAGTTTTCCTTCTGGCATAAACAAAAAAGGAGCTATTCTGAAGTTTGCATCATCACTATGGCGCATGGCTGAGCCCAACTCATCCATGACATACCTACATGAAATAATGGTGTAATGCAAATAAAATTGCTTCTCATCTATTCTGTTTATCATTGTCCAACCAAAAGCAAAAACAAAAGATGTTTTAGATGATTTAATAAGGTAGATCTATAACTCTAATACTAATTTACTTTGAAGGTTATAATACCATATAATTCTTTTTCTCCAAACTTCTGAAGAATTCCACCTCTGAATTAATAGCATTACACCAATGCTCTTTCAGATAGGGATGAAAAATGGTAGGAAGGATGACATACCAAACAGGTGTTTCATCGATCTTTTCTTCATCAGCAAGCCGGTATGTCATAAGATACAGCCACATTGCACCGATTACTCTTTCAACAAGGGATTCTTCCAGTGACCATTCTGGAAGACGCGGTCGAAGTGCAGAATCAATTATGTGCTTACCGCTCTCTATTATACTTGACACATTGACACCATTTAGCAATACTAAATTAGGAAGAGACTCAAGAATGGATAGCGCACTGTTTCCAAGAGGGCCAGGAATGTCAACCTGTGAAAGGATAATTATTTTGGTGTGTAGACCTTGATTATACTGATCCTATTCTAGAAAGAATAAAATAATTAAAGATATGAAGACATTCCCGAGAGAGATATGTTGTTTGACCCATACTACCTCAAACTCATGTAATTGAGTAAATCCACCAAATAATTTCAAGAGATCATCACCAGGCATTTGATCCAAAGGATTACCACGGATGTTCAAGGCTGATAGAGATGGCAGTTTACTAGGAGAGAACACCTAAGGAACAATATCATACGCGTAGTCTTTTTGTGAGCTATATGAGTAATGTTATTAAATTGTAGAATAGTGGTTGAAGCTATTAGTTACCTCTGGTAGTTTATGAATGCACCTATCAGACAGGTCAAGAGTCACAATACTCTCCAGTGATATGCTCTCCACAGAGGAACAGGGATTATCTACTCCAACAATATCTCCGCAGAAACCTAAAGCCCACTCTCTAGCTTTGCTTGTAAAATGTGAATTGTAGATTTCCAATTCGGGGAGACCATCAAGGACAGATTTGTCGATGCTATCAACATCAAGAAGGCATCAGAATTTTAGATAACAGCAAAGGAATGTGAAAGTCAAATTATGATTAGACAGAAGTGTTGCTCACTTGCTTTTTTGAATTAAAGTCCATGAACTGCACAAGTGCACATCTATCAAGTTGTTTACCACATACAGGTAATGTTTCCAAATCCAAAGTAATAGATTCCATATTTATATTTATTGAGAGAAATATGGTTAACTCCACCCACCCCACCCCACCCCCCCCCAAAAAAAATTAATGAACGAACTAAAGGTAGCATTTCAGTCCACCAAACAGAACATCCAAACCCAGTATTCTGTTGTAAGAACTGACGACTGCGCAAGTGCAAATGAGTGGAATGAATAAACACAAAAGTCACCAGGAGGGTTTATTTCTTCCTTTCGAAGATCTAATTCTTACCAACATTCCGTCCATACAAAAAATCATCATGTAAAGCCCATCATTCGATGAGCTGCAACAAGCATAATGAATTTCGAACCTATAACAGTTCAAAACCATGGAAAATATGCACAGCAGATTGGGAAAATAGGCAACTGAAGAAAAGATATAAAAGTTCAATTCTGACCCTTTGTTAAGAACAGGGTTCTCATTCAACCAAAGAGCCTTTAACCTTCTACACTTTCCGATTTCCTGAATAATTTTTCCTGGATCCTGCAGCTTGTGTCCCCATAGGTTGAGGGCTACCAGATTCTAATGACATACAAAGGAAGAGCAATGTTTCAGGAAAAAAAATCAAGCACGACACATATAGCATTAAAAATGACCAATGACATGAAATTAAAGAACTAATGCTTTATAGGAGTCGCAGCTTGTAATATTAGGTCATTGGACAAGCACTAAGTTTACAGACAAAACTTCTCTGAAATGAACTTTAGCATTAAAAAAACAATTTATATTTTCTATTCATGACAGCTAATTCAAACCATAAGCATGGATCATCATTTATGAATATATACACCACCAAGACAGACTTCTATAGATCAAGCGAAAAACACTTTCCATAATTTTACATTAAAGACAACAGCAACTGAAAGTCCAAGAATATATGCATATGGAAAGGGATCAGACCGGAAATTTTGCAGATAAATCCAAGGCCACTAGCATGTCATCATCAATGCCAAGCTCCTCAAATTCCAGCCATGCTGCAAAATCACTTCCCCTCTCCTGGATTCTAGTCTTCTCTTCCTCCACTACCAGCAAGACATGCTCCAAACTCCCACTATTATCATGGTCCTGCTTATTTGATTCTTCAACCTCAGTTTTCCTGTCCAGATCCACACACATCAGCGCCGACATTCTTTCGGCCAATCCTGGTACATCCCGCAACTACAAATCACCAACATACACACAAGAGATCACTCATGAGACAATATTGCAAGTGTACACACTGGATGATTCCTATTTGCTGATGAATGGGCATTGATAAGACAATGGAAGAAAACAGTATATATTGCTTCTCCAAGTTTCTGTTTTTAAAACAGTAACAACCATAATTGCTGGAGCCTGGAAGAAATGTTCATGAATAGAGGAGACCAGCAGTCAAAAAAATAGAACATTTAAACAAGCTAAAATTCTAGCAGTCACTCACTATACTAGTTGACCAACAGATTCCTATAACACCATAAAACACTAACAAATTCAGCACATATTATTACTCGTACTACGCAAAATAGAACGAAACGAAACAAGAGTATGGCATATTCTCCACTTGAAACCAAAAGCAGATAATCTGCCTAACTAGCGTCGGTAACTACAGAATCCAACTATTTCCCAGCAGCACGCGCACACACGTTGCACTGCTCACCTGCTTGAGCGCGTCAGAGAGGCGGAAGGACCACGCGTGGTCGACGAGGAAGACGTCCGACTCCCTCCCTAGAGGCCTCTCGGCGGCGAGAACGAGGCGGCGCTGCCTCCCACCTTCGCATGGCTCTACGGATAAGGACTCCCCGCCGTCGAACACCTCGTCGGCGAGCTTGCGGTACAGCCGTTGGTGCAGCGACGGCGGGATGCCCGACGCGGCCAGCAGGTACGCGTGCACCCGTGCGAACTCCTCGTAGGTGCGGATGCGATCGTCAGATGTGGCGGCAGCGGGTGACATGGCGAGAGTCGGAAGCGGGCGGCGGGCGGCGGGCGGCGGCGGCAACGTCTCGAGTCTGGACTCTGGAGGTTTGGGGGGAGAACCGGAGAAGGGTTTGGAACTTTGGGTCGGGTGAGTGGGAGGAGCGAGCACTGAGCACTTGGCGACTACGCGGCTTTATGATTCGTGCCCGAGAGAAGTTTCTGCCTTTTTTTTTTTTAGTAAAAGGCAATGTATCTATGACCGATGATTACTGGGGTTAACGTACGAACATTATATGTCGTCTATCAGATCCATATAAAAAGTAGATCAAATCTATGTTTACTTAGTGTTAACATACTACTAACATTATATTTGGTGTATTAGATCCATAAGAAGTAGCTCAAATTTGAAGATGTGGAAGCCACTTACCATTTAGAAAGTTAAGAGTTTTTTTCGTGAAAGTATTTAAGTGAGAAAAGAAGGTTTTATCTCTCCAGATCTGAATCGTCTCTCATGTATTTGATAGCTCGGGTCTGATGTTGGCATGTTAACGCCCAATGGACATTAACATTAGATATATTGTCTTTTTAGAAAGAAGAAGATTCTGCCTAGGAAATCTAAAACAGCTAGAAATTTATTTTTTTATAAACCAATTTTAACACTATGTGATCATACTTTTGAAAAGTATGGTTCGTCTAAAAACTAATTTTAAATAACTTTTTAGGCTTGTTGTCAACTTTTCTGATTATATCATAGCTTTTTTACTCTGAAGAGATATTTAACAAGCTTGCAGAAAAACAGCTCAAAAAATGTTCCATTCGGTTTGATTTATTTTTAAGAGTTGGAAGTCTATCCCAAAGATTGAACTCTCTGACTTGGATTTTTCAAAAGACATGGAGTTCCACTGAGCCTGGGTCGCAACTACAAGAGTTTGGTTGCCTTGCCCCGTACAAGTATAACCGCACCGTCTCTGTTGACCTCTCCCCTAGCCATATCCGTTGCTATCGACCTCGCCCCCGCTCAGATCTAGCGTTGCTAGCCTTGCCTCTGCTATATCCAACATTGCCAACCTCCTTCCCGCACACACGATGCCATACCAACATCACATCCACACGTGTCTTGCTCCGACATTGGTTAGGATCTATGAAAATGATAGCTATGGACATTTCCTTAGACTCACGGAGACATACCAACACAATGTTTTTGCAGGAGCAAGGTATATCTCCACTCTCCCGAGCCTGCACAAGTTCAAAACCATCTACACCTACTCCATGCATGGGCTCCATCTCACCGGTCTAGGTATGAACAACCAAACACGTCCATGATTCATATAAATGCATTGGTCTAAAATAAAACCTATACCTAAACGGTCAAACCCATCGGATCAGGTACCCATGGGTACCCATACCCATGGGTAAAATTGTCATCCCTAATTGCTATCGGCCACCTCTGCTTGGATGCAATACCGCCAACCTCCCTCCCACACATGCGGCGTCACCTCAACATCATACTCACACGTGCCTTGCTCTAACACTTGCCAAGCTCGATGAAAATGGTAGCTACGGACATTTCTCCGAACTCCTAGAGCCGAACCGACACAATGTTTTTTCAGGAGTGAAGTCTGTCTCTGAAACCCGTAGAAGTTCAAAGTCATATAAACAGGGGCGGAGCCAGGATTTCGTAATAGGGGGGCTGGCACATTACAAACTAATTTGCAGTATGATCCTATCATTATATTAAAAGTGAGCTATTTGCAAAAAAAATGTTTTGTATAAATATTGTTACATCATGTAATAAATCAAGTCAAATATGCTATAGTAGTATAGAAAGCAATGATGATAGTATCGTACCTAGCGGAGATTGTCATGTGTGGAACACTTAACCGTGATCAAATAGCACATTTTTTTTCATATTCACATGACATTGGGTCAAGTTGTGGGTGATGTGGCAAAAACTAAATAAATAGATTATATTTTATATATGTGTATATGTATAGCAAGTGTTACGCAGTTCTTTAGAATAAAGGAAGATTATACACCAGTAATACAATTATGTTCATATTGGACACGGTGATAACTAGCTAATCAAAATATTTGAAGTGTTTGAAAAGCAATATGAGTTACAATTAGTCAATCCCTAAATGTATATAAGTGAACGTCAAGAAGCGGTCTGCAAATTTTTTGTGAACTTATCGAAATATTGTGCACTAACACTATTATTGAATATATGTAGTACGTATCTTAGTATATTTGCTATAATATGTAATGTGCTTGAAAAATATATTAATTCATAAATTAAAATCATTTTCTTTGAAAAGAAAACTTCAAAGAAATACCCTATAGTCTTATAAAATAAATTAGTTGAGAGAGTATGTTTAATCAATCCTAATAGCATACTTCTTAGAACTGAAATTAGTTATGTAAATTAATTAGATGGGATTAAGTTTAATATAACATCCTATATAGTACTACTTAGTATTGCACATAGATCATTGAGGGGTCAGGCGGCTGCTAGGCCCCCCTGTCTCCGCGAGACCGCCACTGCATCTAAACACCTACTCCATGCATGGACTCTTATCTCGTTTCAGATATGGACAATCAAACACGCCCATGGATCGTATAAATGCTGTAGCTGCGATTTGTTGGTTGGTATGGACTATGGAGTTAAGTAATGATGTTTGCGGTAGTCCTGTACAGTCAGGAGTGTCAAGCTCTAGTACTAGCACACAACCATATTAGTTCCAACACAAGTGCTCATTTAAGTATAATAAAGAAGTACTCCCTCCGTTTCAAAATATAAGGCGTGCATGTATTTCAAAATATCAACATTTATAAATTTTGACTATTAATTAAGCTAAAAGCATATATGTTTAGTCTTATGCATGTAATATAGTTGGATTCGTATTTAAAAATACTTTCATATTATGCTAATTTTATATTTATTGATGATATCTTGTGAAAGAAATTAATGGTCAAAGTTCTATATTGAAAACCGTGCCAAAAAATTATACGCATTATATTTTGAAACGGAGGGAGTAAGTTAAGTAGCAACTTAATTCATTTCAGCAGGCCATGTGATGCCGTGATGCCTCTGCGTGCACGTTATTACAACAATACTATTAGTTCAACGCAAATACTCAATTTAACTATTCAGCTCCAGCTCAGCTGGAGCCGCAACAGAGTGGGAGCTAGCAGCGCCTTATATAACGCACGTACGTCGCGTGGCGCCCCCGATCCACTGTGTTTGTTGTTCTGAGAGCTCTGAACAACATTTTTTACTGGCTGCTCATCTCCTCGATCCCTCTCCTCCTCCCGGCCCGGGTCGCCGGCCGGCGCCGCCCCGCGCGGTCACCATGAAGCAGCAGCTTCTCCGCACAACGTCGACCCTCTTCGCGCTGCTCTCCCTCTCGCTGCTCCTCCTCCGGCTGCTCCTCCGCCTCCGCCTCGCCGCCTTCCGCGACGCGGCGCTGTCGCTCCAGCTCCTGGCGCACCTCCGCCTGCGCCCCGTCCACCTCCGCCTCCCGGGCCCCCACGCCACCACGCTCCGCGTCTGGTGCCCCGCCTCGCCGTCCGGCAAGCCGCCGCTGCTCCTCCTCCACGGCTTCGGCGGCGACGCCAAGTGGACGTGGGAGCGCAACCTCGCGCGCCGCTCCCGCCGCTTCCACCTCTACGCGCCCGACCTCCTCTTCTTCGGGCCCCACTCCCGCTCCACCTCGCCGCTCCGCTCCGTCGCCTTCCAGGCCGCCTGCGCCGCCGCCGCCATGCGCCTCCTAGGCGTCCGCCGCTACGACGTCGCCGGGATCAGCTACGGCGGCTTCGTCGCGTACCGGATGGCGGCCGTGGAGGCCAGCGACCGCGTCGCGCGGGTCGTCGTCATGACCAGCGGCGTCGCGGCCACCGCCGAGGAGATGAGGGCCATGGCGGCGGGGGAGGAGACGCCGGTGGAGGACGCGCTGCTGCCGGAGGACGCCGCCGGGCTGCGCCGCCTCGTCCGCCGCTCCATGCACCGCCCGCCGCCGTGGGTTCCGGACTTCGTGCTTCACGATTTCATCAAGGTAATATGTGGCCAACAACAAGTGTCGTTTTGCGCGGCTGTTTCTTCGATTTCTTTTTCGTTAAAGCTGCTTCACTGCTGCTCCGTGAGTCCGTGTCGCTCAGCGTGACGACGTGTCGCGAGCTTGTCTTTGAGATTAACACGTGGTGTCTTAGTGCACTGATCTGATGCAGCTAGCTCAGCATGCACGTGCTAGCATGCGTTAGCTAGCTTGAGCTCGATCGGTGTTTAGCGATGCATGCAATAACCTCGCGCGGGTCTTTACAATGCACATGCGGTGTAACTTGTAGGCCCTCCTGGTAATAAACCACGTGTTGTGTTGCCAACCTTCTCACAGGGAAAACTTGGCGTTCGTATCCATTTTTATTTTTGTAATTAGATTGCTTAACGTGCACAATCTCTCGTACATAAGAGTATTTGCTACGGTAGCGTATTGCGTGCCATGCATTTATTCGATTACACGTGCGTACTAATCTAGCTGTCCATCTACTAAATACTATATAATTAGAACAGATTGTCACGTCCTGCCACGTTAATACTAAAATAATAGAAATTTTCAATGTTAATAAAAAAAAATCTACATCTACTACAATAATAGAAATTTTCAATGTTAATAAAATAAATATCTACATCGTTGGCTCTTGTGGGCTCAGATTGTAACGGAATAGATTAAAAAAATATATAACTATCTATCTATCTTCTACTATATATATAAATCAGAGTTGAACGGATCCAGCACATTAATTCTAAAATCCTAAAAATTCCCACTTTAATAAAAAAAAAAAGGTAGAAATTTTCACGTTAATCGTAGACTATATCGTTGAATATGGATCTATTATGTAAATCTAACGGTCAACATTGAAAAGATTAAAAAGATAACTATTTAACCTGATATAATATATTAGAGATAAACTCTAAATCTGATATGATATATTGGAGATAGATTATGCGTTGTAGATTTAGTGAATGTTGAGAAATATTCGAGGAGGGATCAAGCGAGATCTACACAAGACCAACCATCTTAATTTGTGTTCGATTTATACCGACGGAATTGATCATACAACAACCTACCATGATCAAACGACTAATACATATTCAAGTAGAATTCTATAAAAGATTTCGTATAGCTACAAAACTAAATATTATACGTATTCAAGTAGAATTCGGGTTCCATATAACAAACAAACCCTAATAAAATATATGAGTTAGAGATAAACTCTATATGCTGACACAAATCTAACTGTGCAAATGCACGAGGTAACATACTATAGTAGAGAAAAAGGGAGGCACAACAAGCCGTAGCGTCGTCTGAAAATTCTCCACCATCCGATCAAAATCCATCAAATCAGATAACCGTTCAATTATGACGACCGAATCAGATAAAAAATATAAATAAATAATCTCTATAACAAACTACTAAAGCCGATATAATATTTTAGAGATAAACTATAAATGTGATATGATATATTAGAGATAGATTATGAGTTGGAGATTATCCTAAAAAAGATTATCTGTTAGAGATAAATTAATTATATATGCTGAAACAAATCTAGCCACGCAAACGTACGGGCCATCTCGCTCGTTTCATATAAACTACAATAAAATAAAAATACGAAGAACACTCACTTTTAGCCTTTTAGATGTCGGCTCTGGCATACATGGGACATACTAGGTGAAGTTGTAAAACATCGTAGATCTGATTTTTTAGGATATTGTTAATTTACTGGAGAAAGATTTTTTAAAAAAGTATAATATAAAGTATGAATGAATTTTGGAGTGATGTATAGAGTAGAGTAAGTAGATGAAGATTCGAAGTTTCACCTCAGGATGACTACAAGGTCTACATGTATTGAAGTCCATGGCTAATCCAACATTATTGAGGCCAGCTCAATTGGGATAGCAGATACGTTGCACCCTGTCGAAGCAAAGCATCGCTGAACATGCCTAAGTACTTAAAACACTGTATCTTTTTTTTTTAAGAAAAAAGCAGAAGAAAACACTGTATCTTTTTATAACTTTGAATAGAGTAGATGATGGAGGGTGAAAAATTTTTACAATGTGATGTAAAATACGAAGAAATTCGAGGGAGTAGGTAAATTGTGAAATGGGGAGGAGGATGGAGTATGAGAGGTAATTAAGCAGGTGACACCGGTTCATTGAAATTTGCCAGGTCACTGGATCGATTGATGAGACTATTGGCTAGCGTCTTCTGGATCATTGGAGAAGGGTGTGGCCGTGTGGGCAGCAGGTCGATCCGTAGCGTGTGGCTTTCGCCGTTTCGCGTGTCGCGTCGGTCTCGATCGTCGATTCCTTTGGTCGCTCGCGTAAAAAATATTTGACACTGCCGATCCAAAACGCTACCAGCCAACGCTTACGCACTGAGGACTGAGGAGCAATGTTTACCTGTATGGCTGTATTCGACAACAAATGCAATTATGCAAATAATATAAGCCGGTTGATCCACGGCTCGAACTTGTACGTAAAAAGATTGCCTAATCCAACCCTTTCGTCTGAGTAATCTGCGATGGGTATTTTAATGTCGATACAAACTAGTTAAACACGAGAGGTTCCAAAAGATGAACAACAAGAACATGTCTTGTAAAGTTCGTCGATCATACGTATCATTAAAAAGTTCGAAATCGTCTACAAACTACTGCAAAGTGCCAACTCTGACATAGTTAATATTTTATATTATAAATTAACGATGATAGATGGATGGGTCATCTATACCGGCGTACCAGTTTCAAACTAGCATAGATGAATGATTCACATTAATGCCTATTAATTGTGTCAGTGCTAGCTTAGAAACCAGCACTAGTAACCGGTTTAGAGCATCCCCAATGGCCTCCCTATTGAATAGTGTTTTAGGGGGTGGGATAGGGGGCTATTGGGATGCTCTTATAACCAGCACATTAGAGATGGCAACGGGGAATTCACCGTCGGGGAACACGTCGCCATCCCCGTCCCCGCGGGGGAGAAAAATCCCCGTCCCTATCCCCGCGAAATGCAACGGGGCAAACATTGTACCCATCCCCGTCCCCGCACGGGGAATTAATCCCCGCGGGGTCCCCGTCCCCGCTTGTTATCAATTCATCGCTCGAGCTTGCTGGTGTGTCAAGCAGCATAGTAATGGGCAGGGCTAGGGCTCAAGGCTGGCGTCAGATCTGGGCGCGGGCGGCAGGCAGGGCCGGCGACTGCCCGGGCGGCGGCGCCGTGCGTAGGCTGCAGGAGGAGGGCTAGGCCAGCGAGGGGCTGGAGGAGGAGGGCGAGGCAGCGAGGGGCTGCCTCTGACTGCAGTGGGGGGGCGGGGCTGCAGGAGGAGGGCTGGAGGAGGAGGGCGAGGGGCTGGGGAGGAGGAGGGCTGAGGAGGAGGCGGCGGCTGCTTGCAGGAGGAGGACAGGAGGGGGCGAGTCCGTGAGTGAGCTATGAGCAGGAGGAGGGGGCGTCGGCGCAGGGCTGCAGGAGGAGGGGGCGAGGCCGCGAGGGGCTGCAGGAGGAGGCTAGGCCGTCGCAGCCCAAGTCCAAAAGTCCCCAAGGATTTTAGCAGCTGGATTGCATTAGGCTGAAATACCAAAGGAACTTGGGCTGGAATATACACGGGGGCCCGCGGGGAACGGGGACGGGGGACGGTGAACCATCCCCGTCCCCGCCAGACCCGACGGGGAGTAATCTTTTACCATTTCATTTCCCGTAGAGACTAAAATCCTACCATCCCCGTCCCCTAATAGGGGAATTCCCCGTGGGGAATCGGGGATCGGGTCCCCATTGCCATCCCTACAGCACATATTATCTTTTGTGGCGGTGCATGTAGGAATGACCCTAGGGTCGGTCCATTTGCATCCCTAGGTGCATGTGTATAATATTACCAGCAAGTTCCACTGAACGGGTACAATAGAGCCCCTATTGTAATGATCGGATCCAGGAGCAGAGGGAGAGCACGCCCTAGGGTTGGTCTATTTGCATCCCTAGCTAGGTGCATGTGTATAATACTACCAGCAAGTTCCACGAACGGGTACAGCAGAGCCCCTTTGTAATGATCGGATCCATGAGCAGAGGGAGAGGACACCGGCGAGGGGATCTTGCTGGGCAGCGAGGTGGTGCTGCGCGTGACACGGTTGCTCTTTATACCAATCTTTTTAATTCTTTGCTTTCCTCATTAGGGATACTAACTTGGACACTAAGAAAATCATATCTCATAAAAATAATTAAAAAAAGATACAACCAAATGATAATGATGTAGACCCATGCGTTATAGCACCTACGATGCTGTTCACACGCTATAGTACCCACTGTAACATTTTTTGTCCTTGCGTAATCATTTTCACTCTAGCGAACTCATTTTGAGCGCACTACAGAAGTACATCGTTTTCTAAGGAGATTTTTTTTTTTTGAGGCAAAAGGAGATTATCTGTTTGTCGCAGCTAATGTTCGTGGACCAAAGGAAGGAGAGGGCAGAGTTGCTGCGAGAATTATTGAAGAACGGAGCTGGCATTGATCCCCTCCCGATTATTACTCAGGTCTATGATTGCATTTACCTAAATCAAAACCATTATCTGCTAAAAAAGGGTTTATTTCTTTAATCAATATCAGTAGTCGTCTCATCGATGTATATTGCCCATTCGTTGTACACTAGTACAATGCCCGTGCTTTGCCACGGAACTTTAAGGGATTAAAGAAAAACATAAATCAACGAAACATAAAATTAGAAAGGGTTATTTACGTTTAAGGTAGAGGTAAAAACAAAGCACATAACACAATGACATTTAATTTCACAAAATGGTTGAATGCTTCTAAAATAAATACCACAGACAAATATTTAGTGCTAGATTTCATAAAACATGACCGGCACTATTATAAAAATGACCCAATTCATATGTGATTGATTATCACCACAATTTATACCCAACATGACAACAAAAAAAGATATAATTCAGCATATCAAGACTTGGTGATGGCCACGTTAGATCGATGACTACACTGAAAGGAAACTTAATTAATTCATGGCATTGTAAGATGAAAATCAAAATGAGTATATATATGCGGAACTGAACCATGTTTACATAAATCGAAAGCACAATGCGATTGATAAAAAAGAACCAAGCCTTTCAGAAGCACAAGTATGAATAGGAATGTAGTGTAGTATCGTTCAATCACTACCATTCCTTAAAGTTGTACACGCTGCTATTTTGGTACACAGCACGAGCCATTCTATTCATTCTAGAAGCTTGTTATTACTTATGGCTTACCATGCATGTCCATGCCAAAAAGTAGAGCTAAAGAGAATTTATATTTAAACAGGAAAGCCAAAGCAGATTGATATGTACAAACTAAATACCAAAGATGATCATGATCAAATTAAAATCAACTTAAATGTGTGCAATCATACTTACCCATAGTCATGTCAATTTCAGTAAATCATCGTTTTGCTCTCTACTTGTCAATGCTAGTACAATGTCCGTGCTTTGCCACGGACCTTTAAATAGAAGGGAATACATAAATAATAAACAAAACATATGAACATAAATTAGTACCATGTCCGTGTCTTGCAACGAAACATAAAAAGGAAGAAAAGAAAAATATAATGGATGATCACAACCTGCAACCGCGTGTTCGAGATCTTGAGCTTTTACACCCCTGCCATTCTCTCCCTCCTCTCTTCTCTTTACCCTGGTTTGTTTGCGCTGTCCTCCCACGAGCGACATCCGTGCTACCACTGATCACCGGCCGCAGGTCCAAGAAATTCCTTACACTATGGATAAGAAATATTGACAATTGAGATAATTTATGGCGATGACAATTGAGAATTTGAGATAATCAGCATTCATCCATGATAGATTGATCTAGATCATCGCCCAAAGAATTAGATGCAAGCTCAGTGAAGCAGATACCTTGTTGTATACTACTGCAATTGCTTCAGGAAGCATGACCTGTTGAAAAAAAATATCAAACAAAAAAAAGGAAATGTCTGGTGGTTCTTTTCAAAATATGACCAACAAAGCGGGGTGGGGAACTCAATTGACAGCTATGGTACTTCTCGTCGAGATGTTACCCAAAGTTGCCGACCGGTGTGGATGAGCATTAAGTTGCTAAACATGAGCTGTGCAAATTCAAAGAGGTTAGAATCCACTGATTAAAACAGATAATTAATTTGCATACCATGCAAAGGCCATGTACAGTGGATAGAAAGAATTAACATTTAGTGTATGATCCCATTAGAAATTGAAATATTCACTCGAATATCAAATATGAATGGAATATTTAAATGGCATCAAATTAACAAAACAACAAACACAAAGATCATACCATCAAGTAAGTTCCCTTCATATTAGTGCAGAAGCTTCGTATAGCTAAGAGAATGGCATTTTTCTTATGAGTCGAACATGGCTTATATAAGAACATGCCATATTTGCCCCTTTTTTATTGCACTGTCCAGACTAGTGGCTAAATGGTGGATAAATACAAGGTTCGACTCTTAGTTGGAAGCATGTGTTTTTAGCATTTCAGTCGGATGGTCTATCTGTTTGTGTCTGGAAGCAAAAGATTTCAGTCAAGAAGAGGATGCGCAATGTCTTGTTGTACAAGCTTGAAGAACATGGACAGGAGGGCCTTCTCGTGATGCTTGAAGGTGACTGATCGAGCCCAAGCGAACCAGGGCCATCAAAACAGGGCGGGGAACTCAAATGACAACTATGCTACTTCTCGTTGAGATGTTACCCAAAGTTGCCGACCGGTGTGGATGAGCATTAAATTGCTAAACATGAGCTGTGCAAATTCAAAGAGGTTAGAATCCTCTGATTAAAACAGATAATTAATGTGCATACCTGTCAGAACCCGGTCTAATTGACCGAATCCTAATTGTGCATACAGTACTAGTCCCAGAAGATCATGGCTAGCACACACAATTTAACAACAATAATGGTACATTGCCTTGAGTTACATTATTACAACATAGGGACTAAGCGTCCCACAGAAGTCACTGATTTAATACATCAAGCACGCACGCGGGCCAAGATACTGACGTTACACACACGGTAGCGCAGGGAGCCTAACATGGCACGATTTATTCTAGCAACTAGACTATTCCACAGCGACGGCGGCGGGACACAACCCTACTCTTCGTCCTCGAAGTCCTCCTCCTCCTCGAAGTCCGGGTCCTCCTCGGATGGCGAGTCGTAGGGCGCTTCCTCGACTGTTGAAAATTTTGGAAGAGGGGAAGGAGAAATAGGGGTGAGTACAAAGGTACTCAGCAAGTCGAGGATATATGCTGATGGGGTTTAGTACAAATGGATGGCTTGGGCAGTTTTGCGGAAATTGCAGTTATTAGCCTAGTTTTGACAAAGCGATTTAGAAACATTGAATCTCCATATTTTCTTTGGGCTTTTCTCAAACGGTTCTCGCCACTTGGCCTCAGTGCCATAGCAAGAACAAAATCCTTTCTTCTTTTCTTTTCTCAAAACCGGCTAGGTCCATTCCGCGCGACACTTTCCGATAGGCCGTTACCTATTTCGGAATATCACCGGTGGCCCCTAGCTCAAATGAAATCCTTCTCAAACCTTACTCATCTCAAATCATTTGTTCAAAACCCTTTTTCTAAATTGGTTTTAAAATGAAGGAGCTACCATATAATCAGTCCCTTCAGCGCTCATAACCATGAAAGCACGGCTATCATGACAGTTTTAACTCTGCGAGTGGAGTACGCTTTACCCTCGAGAGGCTACGCACCAGACGATGTTTCGCCACAAGACCATCAACCACGAGGACCGACGATCGGGCCCGTCCCATACCGGGGCTCGAGGTCGTACTGTAATGGCTCAGTTCATAGGATTATAGGATGAGCAGTCCTTAGACTAGGGAGAGTTTATATTTTAGCCCAATTTTCAAACCGTGCCATCTCGCACTAACCGACAAAATATCTCCTAGTCGGAAAGATTTTGGGATAAGAGGAAAATCATTTCCTATTAAGCATCACCCTTGATGCGCTATCTTTAAATCATCTTTTCCCAAACATTTCTCAACAATATTCTCATTTCACACAAATGATTGAATCATTCCGCATAAATAGTTTTAAGCATTTATCCTACCTCAACAAGGTATTTAAATAAGAGCAATTCATATTTTAGCCTTAGGTTTCACCTACCATATTTCTTACCTTTCTAATTGGCATAATAACTAATTCTAGCAAATACGACATTTATCTTTTAAACTAGCATGCATATTTTCAAGTCTAATAAACATTTTCTAAATAACCAAAAATGGCTTCACAATATGATCAAAGGGGACTTGCCTTGGTCGATGATGGCGGTAGGAGCAACCGCTGACGATGGGCCAGGTCTAACCACGCGACAACACATACAAGATAATACAAACATCCATCAAACAGGAAACATTTATATATGATTTTGTTTTAAAAATCATGCACGAAATAAATATGCATGAAAATGTGATGCATGCACAACTATTTTATATTTTATTAAATCAAGTGTATGCATCCAAATAGTATATTTGTTATTTTCTAAGGTTTTTGAAAATCATTCATTATTTGCTAGTTAATGAAAATGATTAGCTTAATTTTTATTTTTATAGGTATTAATATTAATAGAGAGTTATTAAATTTTTGGATTATATTTATGTGTGCACTTTGAACTCGGAAAGCGTATTTTGATCGAATACGTTTCCATTTATCGAGCCACACACCCTACACAAAGCTAGCACTAATCTCAAAGCATGGGTCTTCTTCAACCTCAAGCCAAGCATGCACAACACGTCTGAGCAACTTCCATTGGAGCATCTTGGAGCTCGGCTGGCCGTTGTGGCGACCTCAGTTCGCCAAACCGACTGCAAAAATGGATCCTCTCGACTCAGCGCCTCCAAAGGACCCTATAGTGGCGATCCGCCGTCCGCGCAAGACGACGTCGTATTTTTATACATAGCTACTGATGCAAGCTCTAAACTAGCTCGTATGGCTTCCATGGGAGCTCTAACTCGACATGGCACACGCAGGAAGACTCTGACCCCTCGGGATCATCTTCCCAAGCTCTTGCGCAGCTAGAGATGAGCGAAGCTTACCCAGAGGCGGCGAATGGCGCCTGGCGGCGACTTCCTTCTTGACTTGGTGATGCTTGGGTTCCTTCAACACGAGAAGAAGCACGGGCACGGCAAGGCACCGAGCAAGGAGAGGTAGGACCTGAGCTCCACTTTATAGCTGAGGAGGGCACGGCGGCGTCGGACTTTACTCCGACGGATGGCACAGTGCGGAGGCAACGAAAGACAAAGCGCTTATTGCACAATAGCAACAAGCGACAAGACGGCGAGGTCGAGGCGCTTAGCGTGGCAGCGAGAGAAGGTCGTGGCGTGGTCTTTGGTGAGCCAACGACGCCGCTGGAGTTGCAGGAGTAACTTCATACGCGGCAATTTGAGTTCTGAGCGATAAGCTTAAGGTCTGAGAGGAGAAGAGAGCGAGAGAAAAGGTGAGAGAGAGAAGTTTTCTAATTTTTCCAATTTTGTTTTCTCTTTTCTTCTTTCTAAATAATTATTCAAAGGTCAAATATTAAATAGATTTTGACAAATTCACATGGGTTTGAAAGCTTCTAAATGCACCCATGAAAATATTTATACCTTTAAAAATTAATGACCCAACCCATTTTCAAAACGGTTACATGCAATGATGATGCCATGATGTTTTTCAACACTTAAATAGTTTAATATTTTAATTATGCATTTTAATGAAATTATTAACGTGCCAAATTTGGTTTTGAAAATTTGGGATGTTACAAACCTTCCCCCCTTAAGGAGAATCTCGTCCTCGAGATTCGGATTCTTCGGGAAATAATTCCGGGAACTCGGCGCGAAGATCCTCTTCACGCTCCCAAGTGGCTTCTGCCTCAGAGTGGTTACTCCACTGAACACGGCAAAACCGAAACATTTTTCTCCGGGTTTTGCGCATAGCCACATCCAAAATCTTGACCGGATATTCTTTAAGTGTCAAATCAGGCTGCAGATCTGCTTTATCCAATGGCAACTGCTCCTCGGGCACACGGAGACATTTCTTTAATTGAGAGACATGGAACACATTGTGCACATCGGACGATCTCGAGCGATTCAAGCGGTATGCCACCTCACCCTTCGTGCTAAAATTTGGAAAGGACCAATATATCTTGGAGCTAACTTTCCACTCACACGGAATCTGCGCATGCCTTTGAGAGGAGAAACCCGCAGATACACGAAATCACCCTTGGCAAATTTTAGATCACGCCGGCGATTGTCGGCGTAACTTTTCTGCCTAGACTGGGCTGCCTTCAGCCTTTCTTGGATTAACTTCACTTGCTTTTCGGCCTCTTGCAAGATATCCAAACCAAATACCTTTGTCTCACAGTTTCTTGCCGAGACTGAGGTGTCTGGCACTTTCTTCCATACAATGCTTCATAGGGTGTCATTTGGATGCTTGATCGGATTTGTTATTGTAAGAAAACTCAGCATATGGCAATTGCTTATCCCACTTGTGGGGTTGGCTAGGCACTTGCCCTCAACATATCCTCAAGTATTTGGTTAACTCTTTCGGTCGGCCATCGATCGAGGGTGAAAAGCGATCTTGAAATTCAGATGGGTACCAAGCGACTCATGGAGCTTGTCCCAGAGTTGAGGTGAATTGGGTACCTCGGTCGAGACAATCTTCTTTGGCACCCCATGTAGAGCAGACTATTTTGCTTATGTACATTCGCCAACTTGCTTCCGGTGTAGGTGGTTGGACGAGGATGAAGTGTGCAACTTTAGTGAGACGATCGGCGATTACCGGATGGAGTCATAGCGGATTGAGTTTTAGGTAACCCGACAATGAAGTCCATCCCCACTTCTTCCCACTTCCATTCAGAATCTTGGCGGTTGCAAATTTCAATGAGCCTTTGATGCTCGGCCTTCACTCTTTGGCGATGTCGCAGAGAACGACATACTCGGCAATATCTCTTTTCATTCGATCCACCAATAAGTGGTTTTCGGATCGACATACATCTTGGTACTTCGGGATGGATAGAAATTGGGCTTTCATGGGCTTCTTTTAGGATGACTTCTTTAAGAGATTTATTATTTGGTACGAAGATTCTCTTTCTAAACCGAGTACTCCTTCTTCATCCATAGAAAAATCTGGTGCCTTATTCTTTTAAGCTTCTCTTTAATTTCAAGAACTTCATCATCACCTTCTGCGCTTCTTTAATTTGATTCATTAAGGTGGGTTGTAATTCAAGCATATTTATTTGGCCTACCTCAACCATTTCCAAGTTGAGGTCGATAATTCTTTGTATAACTCGGGTTGATCTTCTTTAAGCATGAGATGATTGCAAGCTGGACGCGGCTTAAGGCATCGGCCACCACATTGGCCTTGCCAGATGATAATGGATTCCCACATCATAGTCCTTGATTAATTCCAACCATCTTCTTTGTCTTAGATTGAGATCGAGGTTGAGTGAATATATATTTGAGACTTTTATGATCGGTGAATATTTGGTTCTATTGCCAATTAGATAGTGTCTCCAGTTTTGAGGCGTGAACCACGGTGGCAAGCTCAAGATCATGAGTGGGATAATTCGCTCATGAGGTTTGATTGTCTTGATGCGTAAGCAACAACTCTCCTTTCTTGCATCGGCCGCAACCTAGGCCTTGCCTAGATGCATCGCAAAATACCTCAAAATCCTTATGGACATCAGGCAGGATTAACACCGGAGCGGAAGTTAATAGCCTTTTCAACTATTGAAAACTAGCTTCACACTTATCATTCCACTCAAATTTATTTTCCTTTTTAAGAAGATTTGTCAAAGGACGAGAGATTTTTGAAAAATTTTCAATGAACCGACGGTAATATCCCGCCAATCCAAGAAAACTTCTCACTTGCTTCACAGATTTCGGTTGTTTCCACTCAACAACCGCGGTGACTTTTTCCGGGTCCACTGCAACACCTCCGGCTGATATCACATGACCAAGGAATATCACTTCCTTCATCCAGAACTCGCACTTGCTCAGCTTGGCATACAACTGATTTTCTCTTAACCTCTTCAGAACCTTTCTAAGATGAATTTCATGCTCCTCTTCCGATTTAGAAAAAATTAGAATATCATCGATGAATACCACCACAAACTTGTCCAGAAAATCCATGAACACTTTATTCATTAGATTCATGAAATATGGCGGGCGTTAGTCGACTAAATGACATCACCGTGAACTCATAGAGGCCATATCTTGTGGTGAAAGCTTTTTTCGGAATGTCGGTATCTTTAATTTTTATTTGGTGGTAACGGACCTCGGTCGATTTTGAGAAGATACAAGCTCCTTTCATTTGATCAAGCAGATCATCAATTCGGGAAGAGGTATTTATTCTTAATTGTTACTTCATTTAGAGATCGATAATCTATGCACATGCGGAGAGATCCGTCTTTCTTTTGATGAAAATCACGGGTGCTCCCCAGGGAAACACTTGGTCGGATAAATCCTTTTCTTGCAATTCTTCAATTTGTTTCTTCAATTCAGCCATTAGATTGGCGGATAGGCGATAAGGTCTTTGGGAGATAGGACCGATGCAGGAACCGTTATCACAAATTCAATTTCCGATCGGGGCATTCGAGTAGCTCGTCAAGGAACACATCGGGAAATCCTTTACCACGACTATGGTTTTCGGGAAGAGGCCTCCAACTTATTAAGGGTGATTAGATCGGAGGAAAGAATTTGCGATGAATTGGACCTCTGTCCAACACTATTAATTAATTTTACTGTTTTGGTGGCACGATCTATTTGACCTTTATTTTTGGTTAACCAATCCATACCGTAATCACTTCAATTCCTCTTGAGTTTATAACCACCAAGTCCGCCAAGAACTTCGGTGTCTTGAATTTTAGCTTAACCGGGGCACATCAAAGTGGACCTCATGACTTTTCCCGGATTTAATTAGCATTGGATTCTTGATTGCATCGAGTTTTCAACTCATGATTTTTGACAAAAGATCTTTGAGATGAATGAATCGTTGCACGAGAATCGAAAAGAAGCGATGTGAGCATCGCACTTATGAAAAACTTACCCATCACCACATTAGGATCGGCGTGGGCGTCCTCGTGATGGCGTGGTTCACACGCCCACGTCCAACGGCGGGAGCAGATCTTGCGGGTTGGAAGTTCCGCGACCCATCCTGAAGATGAAGTCGCGGGCGGCGAAGCTTCCCATGAGGCTCGAATTCTTATTGGGACACGAGCTGGCATAGTGACCCAACTGCTGGCAAGCAAAGCACTTTATGGTGGAGATATCTTTCTTTTGAGGAGTGGAGACTTGGGTGCGGCGGTGGAGGTGGTAGAGGAGCAGTCGCGATGGACCCAGCTGAGTCGAGGCGAGGAGGATGACATGCACACGATCACGAGGCGCTTGATCTTGAAGCGAGAACTTCGGAGGAATGGCTATCCTCATGGGCCCTCTTCTTCTTTGGGCACCCAGAGCCTTGGCGACGGTTTCCTCTTGTTTAACCGCTCGGGCAAACATTTGCTTAAAAGTGGGGAATTCAGAGGAGTCAATCAAGGCACGTATCTCAGGGTCCATGCCTTTCTTAAAGAAATATATCTTATCAGCATCGCTCCTCACGTCCCTTGGAACATATCGAGCCAAGAGTGTGAATTTGGTGAGTACTCTGCGGGTCATGCTTCCTTGCACGAGGGAGTGGAATTCAATTCTTTTAGCCTCTTTAACACCGCCGGAACATAGTTCTCTTCAAATGCCTCAACGAACTCAGCCCGTTCGATAGCATCGGGGTTATCATGGGCTTCACGAGCGTGTCCCATGGCGGCGGCAACTCCGGTGGTGATGTGTTGCGAAATAACACTCTCAATCTCACCACATTGGAACATGATGAGCTTTTCTCGATCTCCTTTAACCAATCCATTGCTTCGGAGAGTCGGCAGAGCCAAAGATACTTAGGGGATTGGCCCTAAGGAAGTCATTGATCTGAGAGCGATAGGGAGGTGGAGCCGGTATATGAGCGGGAGAGGGAGGCTGGGAGGGAGGATGATTCCGCTCTCGAATCAAGTCGCGGATCATCTGGTGTTGCATTGCATGATTTCTCGGGTGGTAGGTTCTTGAGGTGGTGGTGGAAGATGGTGGTTGGAATCGGCTTGATGTTCGAGAGAGTTTTCGTGGTGGGATGGTTGGGATCTTGGTTGGGAATTTGGTGGAAGATTTGGCGGAGGAGTGGCGGAGGAACAAAACAGGAGGAGGTCCTCCAATGAATGTTGATCCACTCTGATGAGCGATCTTGCTCACGAGGTTGGTCTGAAGCACTTGCTCGGCTCGGGGCACTTCCATGACCTCGGCCCGGGCAACATCCTTCTTCCGACCACTCGAGCAATCACCATCGATAGGTAGGAGAGGAGCGAGATAAGCATAAGGAGGAATTCGTTTTCATCAAAACATGGTTTTAAATATGCAATTTGGCACAATGCACATTCATATTCATAACATAACAATTTTAGGGTACAAGCAGGCGCAATACCACAAACCTGATACGTCGGCCCAAATCACGAGCTAACTACCTCACGGGTTACGGACATACGTCGGAATGGCTAATAGGATTGGATCCACAAGGCCCACCGTAAGCACCAACCGAGTAGGATGGCTACCACGGTGATCGAGAGAGGAAAATGCCTCATCTCCTCGAGGAAGAGATTTAACTTCGCTCGGCTCGGGCCGAGGCGAGACTCGAGAACGCAGCGAGGACTTGGAGCGCGAGAGAGGACTCGGAGAACAGCGAGGCTCACCGAGCGGCGAGGCTCATGAACAGTGAGGAGGAGGACTCATGAGGCCAAATCTCACCTTCTCCTCATCGCGGTGGAGAAGCGGCCAGGAACGGCGCAAGGGCAAGACAAAGTAGGCGACAAACCGACAAGGCAAGCAAAGCAAAGAAGCGCGCTGCAACGCAGCGGCAAAGGCTCATGGCGTGTGCGAAATCAAGGGGACGGCAGCTACAGCAGCGAGGCGGCGAATGCTGGCGGGGCGGCCCTCTTAAAGAGGCGGCCGAATATTTGAAGTGGGGGGACCGGCAAAGCGCGCAAAGCGCGGACAAGACCCAAAGCAAAAGAAAAGAAAAGAAAAGGGTGACAACGACCCAAACAAAGGATCTGAGGGCTCTGAGCTAGTCACAGTCGCAATCGGACCCGGAGACCAACTCCACGGGTCTTCCGTCATCATCATCATCGTCGGCATCCACGGTGGGTGCCAACCAGACAGTGGTGATCGAACCATCAACGGTATGCCTTGGAGCTCGACAAGAGTGGGGGCGGAGCTCTCGCTCGGAAGGACCAGATCAACTTGAGATCCTTGGGGTGAGCTCGAAGGAACACAAGGAAGATCGGCGGGATCCTTAGGCGGGGCGCGGGACTTGTCGACCTCCTTCTTCTGGGCGCGAGGTCGGCGGCGATGGCGAGTCCGGAGGAAGAAGCGGCATTCCACGGAGACGCCGGTTCTCGCGAACCAAGCGACGGATTCTTTTGCGGCTGGACCTTCTCCACCAAGTGGAAAGAGTCACGCTTTTTAAGTTCGCGCTCTCCTTCTTGGCTTGCTCCACCTGGCGGTTGGTGTCATAGACGAGTTCAACTCCGCAAAGGCGATGGTGTCTGCGTCGTCGAGGATTGACGAGCTCGGCAAGGTGGTACACCGTCGGTCGCTCTCACCCTCGGCCGTCGAGCATGGTGAACAGCTCGTTAAGCGAGCGAGAGGAAAGTAGCGAAGCGGGGAGACATCACGACTCACGCGTGAATGCATTGCGAGTCGATGTAAAGCAAGTCTGGACACGTCTTGGATGGCGTCGAGCAATTAACGCGATTAGCGAGTAGCGGAGCGGTCCACAGTAAGCGGTGGACTGCGGCAAAAACGATGGCCTTACCACCCAAAGAAAAGTCCTTTGCGCAAACTAGTGGCCCCATGATACATAGGGTCACGAAACCAAGCGTGCTCGGCATCGGCAATAGTGGCGCCGCGAAACCTCCGTAGCCAAGTCCAAGGGCGACGCGAAAGACGGCATCTACAATTTCAAAAGATTATCGGCAAAAATTGGATTGCGAAGATTATGAATTTATTTAACAATTATTTTCTTTATAAATTATATGGTCTCTAATTCTAGGGCTCGTCCTAAAGCCGATCGGCTCGATACCACTTTTGTCGAACCGGTCTAATTGACCAATCCTAATTGTGCATACTGATACTAGTCCCGAAAGATCATGGCTAGCACACACAATTTAACAACAATAATGGTACATTGCCTTGAGTTACATTATTACAACATAGGGGACTAAGCGTCCCACGAAGTCCTGATTTAATACATCAAGCACGGCACGCAGCCAAGATCTGCGTTACACACACACGTGGCGCAGAGCCTAACATGGCACGATTTATTCTAGCGACTAGACTATTCCACAGTGAAGCGGCAGGCGACACAACCCTACTCTTAGTCCTCAAGTCCTCCTCCTCCTCGAAGTCCGGGTCCTCCTCGGATGGCGAGTCGTGAAGCGCTTCCTCATTGTTGAAAATTTTGGAAGAGGGAAGGAGAAATAGGGGTGAGTACAAAGGTACTCGACAAGTCGAGGATATATCTTGATGGGGTTTAGTACAAATGGATGGCTTGGGCGGTTTTGCGAAGTGCGATTATTAGCCTAGTTTTGACAAAGCGATTTAGAAACATTGAATCTCCATATTTTCTTTGGGCTTTTCTCAAGCGGTTCTCGCCACTTGGCCTCGGTGCCATAGCAAGAACAAAATCCTTTCTTCTTTTCTTTTCTCAAAACCGGCTAGGTCCATTCCATGCGACACTTTCCGATAGGCCGTTACCTATTTCGAATATCACGGTGGCCCCTAGCTCAAATGAAATCCTTCTCAAACCTTACTCATCTCAAATCATTTGTTCAAAACCCTTTTTCTAAATTGGTTTTAAAATGAAGGACTACCATATAATCAGTCCTTCACGCGCTCATAACATGAAAGCACGGCTATCATGACAGTTTTAACTCTGCGAGTGGAGTGCGCTTTACCCTCGAGAGGCTCGCGCCTGACGATGTTTCGCCACAAGACCATCAACCACGAGGACCGACGATCGGGCCGTCCCATACCGGGGGCTCGAGGTCGTCTTGTAATGGCTCGATTCATAGGATTATAGGATGGCGGTCCTTAGACTAGGGAGAGTTTATATTTTAGCCCAATTTTCAAACCGGTGCCATCTTGCACTAATGACAAAATATCTCCCTAGTCGGAAAGATTTTGGGATAAGAGGAAAATCATTTCCTATTAAGCATCACCCTTGATCGCTATCTTTAAATCATCTTTTCCCAAACATTTCTCAACAATATTCTCATTTCACACAAATGATTGAATCATTCCGCATAAATAGTTTTAAGCATTTATCCTACCTCAACAAGGTATTTAAATAAGAGCAATTCATATTTTAGCCTTAGGTTTCACCTACCATATTTCTTACCTTTCTAATTGGCATAATAACTAATTCTAGCAAATCGACATTTATCTTTTAAACTAGCATGCATATTTTCAAGTCTAATAAACATTTTCTAAATAACCAAAATGGCTTCACAATATGATCAAAGGGGACTTGCCTTGGTCGGATGATGGGTAGGAGCAACGGCTGACGATGGGCCAGGTCTAACCACGCGGACAACACATACAAGATAATACAAACATCCATCAAGCAGGAAACATTTATATATGATTTTTGTTTTAAAAATCATGCACGAAATAAATATGCATGAAAATGTGATGCATGCACAACTATTTTATATTTTTATTAAATCAAGTGTATGCATCCAAATAGTATATTTGTTATTTTCTAAGGTTTTTGAAAATCATTCATTATTTGCTAGTTAATGAAAAATGATTAGCTTAATTTTTATTTTTATAGGTATTAATATTAATAGAGAGTTATTAAATTTTTGGATTATATTTATGTGTGCACTTTGAACTCTGAAAGCGTATTTTGATCGAATCGTTTCCATTTATCGAAACCACACACCCTACACAGAGCTAGCACTAATCTCAAAGCATGGGTCTTCTTCAACCTCAAGCCAAGCATGCACAACACGTCTGAGCAACTTCCATTGGAGCATCTGGGCTCGGCTGGCCGGCTTGTGGCGACCTCCGTTAATAAACCGATCGCAAAAATGGATCCTCTCGACTCAGCGCCTCCAAAGGACCCTATAGGCTGCGATCCGCCGTCCGCGCCGACGTCGTATTTTATACATAGCTACAGATGCAAGCTCTAAACTAGCTCGTATGGCTTCCATGGGAGCTCTAACTCGACATAGCACACGCAGGAAGACTCTGCCCTCCGGGATCATCTTCCCAAGCTCTTGCGCAGCTAGAGATGAGCGAAGCTTACCCAGAGACGGCGAGCTGGCGCTTCTGGCGGCGACTTCCTTCTTGACTTGGTGATGCTTGGGTTCCTTCAACACGAGAAGAAGCACGGCACGGCAAGGCACTGAGCAAGGAGAGGTAGGAGCACAGAGCTCCACTTTATAGTGAGGAGGGCACGGCGAAGGTCGGACTTTACTCAAGACGGATGGCACAGTGTGGAGGCAACGAAAGACAAAGCGCTATTGCACAATAGCAAGGCGACAAGACGGCGAGGTCAGGCGCTTAAGCGTGGCAGCGAGAGAAGGTCGTGGCGTGGTCTTTGGTGAGCCAACGACGCCTTGCTGGAGTTGCGAGGAGTAACTTCATAAGCGGCAATTTGAGTTCTGAGCGATAAACTTAAGTCTGAGAGGAGAGAAGAAGCGAGAGAAAAGGTGAGAGAGAGAAGTTTTCTAATTTTTCCAATTTTGTTTTTCTCTTTTCTTCTTTCTAAATAATTATTCAAAGGTCAAATATTAAATAGATTTTGACAAATTCACATGGGTTTGAAAGCTTCTAAATGCACCCATGAAAATATTTATACCTTTAAAAATTAATGACCCAACCCATTTTCAAAACGGTTACATGCAATGATGATGCCATGATGTTTTTCAACACTTAAATAGTTTAATATTTTAATTATGCATTTTAATGAAATTATTAACGTGCCAAATTTGGTTTTGAAAATTTGGGATGTTACAATACCATGCAAAGGCCATGTACAGTGGATAGAAAGAATTAACATTTAGTAAAAATGTGCAAAGGCCATGAAATTCTCAACCAACGACAGTAAAAATATGAATATGGTACCAAAATTATCACCACTATCAAATTGGCCTCCAGACGTCTAGATTGATACACCCCCCCCCCCCCAAAAAAAAAAAAAAAATTCAATCAAACATGAAACATCCATTCTTCTTATCGCTGCATGAACCAAGGGGTAATTTGGAGGCTAAGATAATTTAAGGATGTACATGCACATGCGAGTTGCTTTTCTCATAAAAAGTATAAACGATAAAATTGGCATTTCCAGGCAAAAAATGCCAAGAACAGAAAGTGATGTCCTAGCGCTGTTTTCCCAACAAATGTGATTGGTTCCTCTTTTGGTCCAAGAGCAAGGGAAAAGATGCACATAGCAAAAGCTGATTTGTCATCATAAGCTTTTAACAAATTGTTCAAACCTATAATGGCAAAAACACTTTGCATGAATTGTCCAAACAAACATTACAAAGCCGAAATGAAGAGGAACAAATAAAAAAAGGTTGACCTTATTACCTTCATGCCCAATCTTCTCAAGGAACCACTTTCTATTTGATAGCATACACAACTAACGACATTGATTATTCTCGCCTAAAAATAAAAGCATTACTTTTTTTTATAGAGAAGACAAACACAATCAATAGAGTCTGTAGATTCCATTGAAATTCAAAAAGATTACGCAAGCTAAATGAGCATTCAACATTTTACTTTCGAGAGGATCTGGTGCAAGGTAACAACCGATACACTAAGTGTCGGTGTAATGGGAATCAGCGCTCAAGAAGCAGCGGGTCCACGGACCGTGAGCAATTTGTAGTTGGTATGAGGCCCAACGACAACCCTTCTCGGCAAGACGGGTGGCGGCTAAGCTGCGGAAGGCTAGGGCAGCGGTCTTCCCGGACAAGGGCTGGTGCGACTAGGTGATCCGGTCAGATCCTTCGTGCGGTGGGAAGGCGGGAGGAGCGATGCAAATCATGGAACACGAGTGATTTACCTGGTTCGAGCCCCACCGCCGGTAATAGCTCTACTCGATCTTGTTGACTATATGGTGGAAAACGATCTGAGAGGTGCGGGATCGGACTGGGGCGCCGATCTCGAGCTTACAGTGGTGACAGCTAAAAGCTAAGGCTACTCGTGGAGAAAACTTCGGATGCCAATGTTGCTTGTGCTTGGACCAGGTGGAATCGGATCAGGAATTCCGGGTGTTTAGTTGGCCGTCCCCTCGCAATGTCTAGGAATCCTCCTTTTATAGACGCCGTGGGCCGCCCGAGGCTGATACGGCGGGCCCCGCGCTGGTCTTTGCTTTAGTGACGAGGTTCTTGTCTCGTTCTAGGGTCCTGTCGAGTACCGAGCCTGCAGGGAGAAACCGGTCGGGTTAGTAATGAACACGTGTTTGTCTTGACATGCCTGTTCAAGGGGGAGAACTTCTTTAGGGGGAAAGCACTTTCCCTTTATCCCCAATATGGCCTTGACTGGACCGAGCCAGCTCTGCGCCACCCGTTAGAAGCGTCGCGTGAAGCGCAACAACCATCTGCCGCCGCCAAAGAGGGCAAACGACAAGACGGATTTGTTCGCGTACTCTCCGGTGGGGTCCCTGAAGATCTGATCGTTCGGTCAAGTCCGGAGAAAGCATGGCGAACCATGACAATTTGTCGCCACCGCCCACGAGCGAGCGGGTCACCGGGACCTTCTCCTGACTCTGGATAGCCCGGAGGAACACGGTAGCGCTGGTTTGACCTAGTCAAGCCCGGAGGCGCTGAAACGAGTCAGCGACTTTGTTGACGCAGTAGGGAGCGGCTGCTCAGTCCTCTGTTTCGCGCTTGGGTCGATACGGGATCGGCCTAAGGCCTGCTTCAAGGTGGGCCGTTTGTCAATCACCAACACTAAGAATAAAAAAAACTCCATGTAAAAGTACTGCTTTGGTATCTTTGATGATAGAACAAATGGATGCTGCAAAAATCAAATTTATAGTTTTAAATACTCCATGTCAAAAAAACATAGGATATCAATAACAACAAACTTAGTATGCACCAATGGCAGAACATGCATTAAACATGAAATTATTTATTAGCATTTGGATTAGCTCGTTTCTCTGCTCTATTATTCTCTTTAATTTTTGTCCTTATTTAAAAGGAGGTGATGAGCTTTAAGTATCACAATAAACCCATAACAATCTAATGAGGACATGATGAAATGTGTACAATGCATCTGAAACCAAAAGTTGTGCCTAATGTATCTACCTAAATGAAATTGAATAAATTCAGAGAAATTTAACTATGGATGTAGAAAAAAAAAATGCCTCACAATGTTTGTACGACTGTTCACATCTAAACAGAAAGTTAGCAATAGAAAAGGCGTCATAAAAGAACCACACCAAGCTTCCATCAAAAGAAGTGGATTACATAAGCGCCATAAAAAACCAAATTTGCGTGTTTTTTCATTGCTTCAGTCAGTAGTGATGGCACGTCTTGAATCTCATCTCCATACTCGCTACTACCGGTCCGGGACGGAGAAATGAAAGACTAACAAAAAGATTTAAGGTAAATACTACGAACGCAGCGAGAACATCCAAAAACTCAATGTCATTTTACGAGAAAAGTATAAACATCATCCATTCTATGAATGCTAGCTCGGAACTACATAAAAGTACGATAAGTGGAGTGTCTGCTGGAGTGTGTCTCAATCTTGAATCTTCACAAAGGCACACCATGAACTGGGTGGGGATATATTAATTCTTGTTGAAGCAGCAACGTGGCTATCCAATGTCCTAGCTGGTATTTGAAAAGAAAGGTTTGGCCTTCACGAATTTTGCAGTGCGCTTTGGGTGTTCTCATCCGGTTTGATTGCCTACATGGTCAAGAAAATAATCTTGTCAAAAGAGTCAAAAGCCTATACTAAATACATTAGTTGAGATCACAAAGTAAAGGATTTGGAAAGTGGAGCAAAACAACAATCTTTCTACAAAACAAGGAAGGGACACATAATGATTCTTGAACTAACACTCTCTATCAGTTCATGATTCTCATATTAGCGACTAAGCACTTGGAGTAGCATTATCAGAAGCCTTCCTTCCGGCACATATTTATGTTGCTCTTTCATATAGTATAAAACTACAAATTCACACATTGCCGAGCAATATCCTAGGATGACCTCTACTGACCTCCCTAGTTCATACACGATCATGGTACAAACCACAAACATACCGTCTGAGATAAAATAGACTAAAACCGGTTATCCTTTCCAAAGGCAATGTATCCAACTAACCATGCTCGCACTTAGAATCACACTAACAGTTACATAATCATATCTATAGCAGAACACGTCAGTAGAACCTATCAGCTCATGCGAAAGTACATGGGATTGCGGGAACCAACGTGAGGCAAGCAGAGTCATCACGATTGGGGAAAGTCTCCCTGGTTAGGAAAAGCAAGAAAAGATTCGATATTCCGGTGGGGGTGGGGGGATTTAGGGAGAAAGGAGGCAAGGAAAAAGAGAACTCACCTAGGAGGAGGGAGCAGCCGGACGGTGTCCCGGAGGAGGGAGCCATCCAGGAGGAACGAGCGGCGGGCCTCCGTGGTGAGCATGGGCACGGCGGAACCGCGGAGGTCGGCACGGATCGAGGCTGCGCGTGAGGCCGGGACCGGGCGGCGCGGCACGGCGGAACCAGGGCGCCTGCGGATCCGAGGCCGCCGCCGCTTCTCCTAGCCGGATCTGCCCCGCCATCGTCGATTCTGCGCCGATCGAGGTGGACGAAGGAGGCGCGGCTCGAGCAGGAGAGAAGCGAGGAGGGAGGATGGCGGCGGCTGCGGCATGTGGAGGCGCGTGGTGAGTCGGAGTGGCGGGACGGCGGCGAGAGCTGAAGACAGGCGGAGACGACCGGATCGAGGTGGGGCGGAGGCGGCGACGCGCTTAGTCGAGGCGGCGCGGCGAGGATTCTGTGTGGCGGCGGCACCGGCGGAGGAAGCATTAGGGAGAGGGAGGTCTGGGCGGTGGTGGAAAGAGGGATGGGCGGCGGTGAGGGGAGGGAGAGGCGTGGAGAGGGAGAAGAGAGAAGAGAGGGCGGCGGAGGCAGTGGTGGGGGAAGGGGAGGAGGAGGGGAGCCATGGAGAGGAGCAGAGGGGCGGGGGCGGGGGCGGGATCAGGCGGCGGCGGCGATTGGGAAGGGGAGGAGGAGGCGATCGGGATCGGGCAAGAGGTTAGGGTTTTCGGGTCTGCGGCGGCGAGGGACTGTGTGCTGTGCGGTTACTCGCGAATCGTGATCCGCAATCTACGCGACAGAATGGCCAGCGAGCAGATCGAACGGTGCGAAGCGAATTGCAATACGCGAGATGAGCGGTCCGGATTGAAAGTTCGAACAACCACCACGTCCATTAGGTGCTTTATAATAGTAGAGATTTTTATTTCGGATCAATTTTTTCTAGCCACACAAAAACTCTTCCTCATTAAAACTTATCTATTACATTATTCCCTTTGAATGCTTTTCTTTACCAGTAACAAGATATAGTTTTTATTCCACAGGAATCGTTGATTTTGTGGGGAGACAAAGACCAGGTGTTCCCTGTTGATCTTGGCCATAGGCTGCAAAGGTAGAAACACCACACTGCTCTGCTGAATTAGCTATACTACATATCTTCTTTTTTTTGCATATTTTTTTAGCTAATTCTTTTATATATATATAGTTCTAAGGATTGATATAGGGCCTCTAAATCTCTAACACACTACTTTAACCACCTTTTTCTAATTATATGTCAATCGAAAATATTGACAATATAATTATGCGGTTTTTGTTTGCATTAATTTCTATGTAACAATTTGAAAAACTTTTGTTTGCATTAATGACCAAAACATTTAAAAATGATCGAGTGGGCGCATTTTAAAACGTTATGGACCAAACATGAAGGAATGGAGCACCAGTCTACCACATTGCTGCTCAGAGTGTCGAAATTATTTTTTTATAAATTTATTTTTTATTCTTTATGCAAAAATATATGTCGAGTTGAACTTTAGACAGATCTAGACCCCTGTCGTGCTTTGAAACCGCGATCAAGCGGCGGTCGCTCATTGAAAGCACGATAGCTTGCTGAGAGAGCGGTTGCAGGCTGACAACGAACGGCGTGAAACAGAAGCTACGATGATCGGTAATTCAATTAGCGATAGGGCTGATCGTTAATTCAATTAACGATAGGACTCCAGGAAACGTCGTTCCATACGTACAGATTCTTCTTATATGTATTAATATTTCATACCATATCCAATTTACACGAAATAAATTTTAAAATTCATGTAAAATCCTAAAGAACCCATTTTTAAAACTTTCAGTTTTTCATTTTTTTAATTTTGAATCTACACGAAAATTTTTAAAATTTGAATTTTAGGATTTTAAAAGTTTTAAAAATGGGTTCTTTAGGATTTTACATGAATTTTAAAATTTGTTTCGTGTAAATTAGATATGGTATGGAATATTGAACTTTCAATTTTTAAAAAATTTTCGTGTAGATTCAAAATTCAAAATTCAAAAAAGTTAAAAAATTGAAAGTTTTAAAAATGGATTCTTTAGCATTTTACATTAATTTTAAAATTTGTTTAGTGTAAATTGGATATGGTGTGAAATATTGAACTTCCAGTCTTTTAAAAAAATTTGTGTAGATTCAAAATTCAAAATTCAAAAAAATTAAAAATTAAAAGTTTTAAAAATAGGTTCTTTAGGATTTTACATGAATTTTAAAATTTGTTTCGTGTAAATTGGATATGGTATGAAATATTAATACATATAAGAAGAATCTGGACGTACTGAGCGTACGTTTCCTGGACGTTAATTGAATTAACGATCAGCCCTATCGCTAATTGAATTAACGATCGTCGTAGCTTTCGTTTCACGCCGTTCGTTGTCAGCCTGCAACCGCTCTCTCAGCAAGCTATCGTGCTTTCAATGAGCGACCGCCGCTTGATCGCGGTTTCAAAGCACGACAGAGGTCTAGATCTGTCTAAAGTTCAACTCGGCATATATTTTTGCATAAAGAATAAAAAATAAATTTATATAAAAAAAATAATTTCCAGTGTGTCTCCATTCACGCCTGATCATTGCAGGCATCTGGGAGAGAGATCCAGGCTTGAGATAATCAAGGACGCAGGGCACGCGTTGCAGCTGGAAGGGGCCGAGAAAGTGAACCGGTTCATCGAGGCCTTCCTCCTTCAGGGCCCGCGAACGAAATAATGGGCCGAAATTCGTTCGTGCCGAAAACCAAAAGCTTGGTAGGATCTCGCCAATTGAGGGTCAAGCAAAGACACATTTCGACCCAGACGCCGGGAAATAGGTGAATAAACGGAAGTGATATGCATGCATGCAATCCAACTCTGCAAATGCTTGCGATTGTGCTCAGGGCAGGGCTGCAGGGCTGTGGTAGCTCTCAACTTTGTGCCACAATGTATGAAACAGTTCTAAATGGAAGAATGATACAACAACGAAGCTCGCTCGCTCTCTCTCTCTCTCGTTCGATCGCTGGCACCTCATGCTTTACAGACTGTTTCTGTTCTTCCTCCTGGCTGCAAATGCTAGGCTATTATGTTCTTTAGCTAAAATTTATTGTTGCGAGGTTGATGGATTATTTTGTTGGTGCCGACTGTCCACTTGTCTTTCCTGTCCTGATCACTCGGTTCCCATTTTCGCCCAACAGAAAAATACACGATGCTGCCTCTCTTCTTTGAAAGCAAGAGTGCAGGGATTGATCTTCCCACTTGCCTTGAAGGCTACCCCTCTCCTGCTCCTCTGTATTACTGTACGGTACTCGCTCCTCACCGGCGACGTCCACGTGTAGACATCACAAAGGGCCACGTTGCCTCCGGCCCCCACGAACGAACGGCTCTCGTTAATTCCGTCCACACTCAACATCGTCGCCGTCCACACTCCTTTTTCTCGCTCTAAAAAAACTTTCTTCTTTCGTTTTTTAAACTGACAAAAATGTTTGATACGCACAACCACCCTTCTTCTCTCCCAAACCTTTGCTGCAACTGCAAGGTTAGGCTGTCCTGCCTGCCAAGTGAAGTGTGACCCTTTCGTTTCCTTTTTCTCTTTATTCTTCAGTGATGACTCCACTCCACTAGTCCACTCTCTTCGCATGCACGCTTGCAGTTGCACACCAAGAGCTTGACGGCTTGACGCTGTTCAGCTGCTGGCTCAGTGGCACCAACCATGGGGGGCAGCCTGAGCCTCGTGCCTCTCCTCGACTACTTCGCCCGCCGGGAGTTCCTCGCCGCCGGCCTCCACCCCCACGCCGTCACGGTCCCTTACCCCGACGGCGGCGGGTCGACCTGCACCGTCAGCTACTGGGCGCCGCCGGGGGAGCCGCGGCTCCCGGCGCTGCTGCTCGTCCATGGCTTCGGCCCCCGGGCCACCTGGCAGTGGCGCTGCCAGGTGGGCCCCCTCTCCCGCCACTTCCACCTCATCGTCCCCGACCTTCTCGGCTTCGGCGGCAGCTCGTACAGCTCCGGCGCCGCCTCGCCGCCGTCGGAGGCCACGCAGGCCGCGGTGCTGGCGGCGGCGCTGGACTCGGTGCCGGGGCTGGAGGGGAGGCGGGTGGCCGTCGCGGGGACGAGCTACGGAGGCTTCGTGGCCTACTGGCTGGCGCGCGAGGCGGGGCGCCGGAGGGTGGGCCCCGTGGTGATCGCGAGCTCCAACCTGCTCAAGACGGCGGCGGACGACCGGGCTTTCCTGAAGAGGGCCGGTGGCGAGTGGGGCGGCGTCGAGGAGGTGCTCCTGCCCGCCGAGCCCGCCGCCATGCGGAAGCTGCTGGAGATGGCCTCCTACCGCCCGCCGCCGGCCGTGATGACGCCGGACTTCCTCCTCCGGGACTTCATCCAGGTGCTAACAAACTCATACCGCTCGACTTTCCCTTGTGTCGTCAGATCAATTTGTTTGGAATCTAGAATTATTATTATTTGGATAGTGGTCAATAACTAGGTAAATTAAGAGATTTGTATATTACTCTTTAGACTCACAGTTCAGTCCAAATGTTCATACGTCCAGTAGTGACGAAAAATTCTGCCAATGAGATGACAGTAGGACTTGGCAACTGGCAAGGGCGTATCCGAGAGGAGAGGACAGAGGACAACTACACAATCATTTGTTAGTGGAGTACTAGTGTACTACTGTTAACCTGCTTGCCGGTAATTAATTTTGCAACGGCAGCAGCTTCGGACAGACAAAAAAATCAGTTCAGTCCTTTACTAAAAAATAAATCAGTTCAGTAGTAGCATTCGGTATTTTACTGGACAATTTCCAGTTGCTTGAGCACCTCACAAATCTAGCATTTATTTCGCGCTGAAAAATATCATGCAAACTGCAATAATGCGGCCCAACTGCTTGCCTTGACTCACCAGGAATTGCCCATTCTAGTTTAATGCTACTCCTGATTCACCAGGAATTGCCCATTCTAGTTTAATGCCTTGACTCACCAGGAATTGCCCATTCTGCTCTTGTGAGATTAGTCTTAAACTCTTTAAGTTCACATGTATTTTAGGTCCTTAAGAATATGCTCACCTACAATTTTGAAAACACTACCACAATGATGCTAAGGAGACGATTTTTTTTCTAATCCCCTGTCAGAAACTTTTCACGGATAACAGGGAGCAGCTTCTTCAACTCTTCAAGGGGATTACAGTAGGCACAGATAAGTTCCCAGTGACACCAATACCTCAGGTATGCTGCAGCAGTTAAAACCGGTGCATGAACTGACATGCTCAGCTTGTAAATAATCTTCTGTCATGGTGCATCTCCATGTAGGAAGTGCTAATTGTCTGGGGAGAGAATGACCAGCTGTTCCCGGTAGTGAAGGCCTTTGAAATTCAGAGGTATGTATGACTTGCAAGGGCTTTGACTGCCTGATTTATAGAACTGTTATAGATGGTCTGCGTTTGTATTAACCACTGGTTTACCTGTCATTTACAAAAATGGCTTTGTTCAGGTGTTTGGACGGGAAAGCTAGAGTGGAGATCATAAAGAAAACAGGGCATGTTCCACAGCTGGAGGATCCAACCCTGTTCAATAAGATCTTGCTCGACTTCTTGCTGGCCGCTCATAAGTCTGATCCTTCCATTGACAGCAGCTCGCAATGAGATGAATAGCCACTGGATTGTTTGCAATAAGATGGTGATTAGCCACCTCAGTTCATTCAAAGCTAATGCGCACACCAAAAGAGAGAGAGGATTGATAAAGTCTTTATTTTTTTGGAAAATTTAGAACATCCATAAAGTCATTTAGAAATACATTTGTAAATTGTTCTTTTAACTTTTTAAAACCCATAAGTACCGGCGCATATTGCAACGGTATACTGTGTTTCATATTGTATTTCATAATATCTCATGATTTGCATGAGTGTTTCATATGACATTTCGCGAGCATTTCATGTTTCATATGGTGTTTCAGACGGAACGGTATACCGTGCGCTAGTATCTTCCTTTAAAACCATGTTAGATTTGTGTAAGTTCTCATGCGTGTATAACCATGCGTAGAAATCATAGGTTAGATAGAGTACATCGCACGACTCCCTTGCCGCCAAGCCGCTAGCGGTGAGAGGGAGGGGACCTAGATCTCCTCCCATCCTTGCGCCTTCTCTCCTCTTTTTCCTTCAAACTCCAGATCTCCAACATCGGCTTGGGTGATTGGTGGTTCGGGGTGGCCGACAAGGACGGCTGGTGGCAGCTTGCAGCAGAGCGTCTTTGATAAGGAACAGCAAGTGGCTGCGGTGCCCGACGTCTCATGCGAGTGGTAGGAAATAGGCGGTGCCCCTGGCGAAAGCTGCTTGTGGTTACCGGTCCGGTGGCGTTTTCGTAGAAACGACAGCTGTCGGTTGGCAGCAACATCAACGGCTTGCGCAAGTCGGCTATGACGGCTATCAACCTGCTAGCTCTTCTGGCCTCTTGCTCCTATTGGATCTATGGATTAGAGGTGAATTTTAGAAAATTGTTATTTGTTTTCAGGTCCTATTAGTAGTGTAGCAATCTCTTTGCCGCCTGTTTTTGTAGTATTGGTTGTGTTGGTGATTGATAAGCGGCCCATCCTGAGACGGGCCTTGGGCCGATACGGATCGGTCCACCGTACGTACAGAAGGTCCAAAAGGCCGCCCCTGGCCGCACTAAAGGAATCGTCTAGCCCGCCAAGGTCTCCTCCGGACTTGACCAGGTCAACTACGCCTCTCTGGGTCCCAGTCAGGAGCATAGCGCACCTCCTGGGCTATCGGGTCCCACGGGTAGTCCGCCTGTCCGTAGGCAGGTGGCGACAACTGTCGTGCCCCCACCTCACTTTTCCCGACCTTGACCGGGAAGAACTGTCTCTCCCGGGATCCATGACCCGCGAGGAGGCGCGCAAGCTTCTTCATGTCGTTTGCTCTCTGGCAAAGGCGGCGGTTGTTACGTTCTGCGACGCCTCAACCAGGTGGCGCAAGGTCGACTTCGCTCGATCAATGCTATATTGAGGATAAAGGGAAAGTGCTTTCTCTCTAAAGAAGGTTTCTCTCCGTATAGGCACTCCCGAACGAACACGTGTCCAGTACTAACCTAACCAGTTTCTCCCTGCAGGCTCCGGACCAGACAGAGCCCCGGAATGAAACAAGGGCACCGCCACTAAAGCAGAGAAGGACGCGGGGCCCGCCGTATCAGCTCCGGGAGACCCGCCGCACCTATAAAAGGAGGATCCCTGGACGTTCGAGGGGATCGGCCAAGTGGAATAGCAACACACACAGCGCACACATCCGAAGCTTCCTCAGCAGTAGCCATAGTCCTTAGCCACCTGAGTGTCCGAAACTCCCTTGTAAGCCCGGGATCAGTACCTTCAAGCCCTGTCTCTGCACCTTTTTTGTACTGTTTTCCACCACAAAATCAACAAGGCTGGAGTAGAGCTATTACCCGGCAGTGGGGGCTCGAACCAGGGTAAAATCGTTTGTGTCTTCACGGTTTGTATTGCTCTCTCTCTCCCCCCTCTTTCTTCCTCACCGTACGAAGGGTCTGTACCCGGATCGCTAAGTTGCACCAGTCCTGTCCGAAGAACAGCGTGGTCTGAGCCTCGTGAGGCTCGGCCATGCATGCATTTGCTAAGAAGGGTGGTCGTTGGGCCTTACACCAACTACAAATTCGTCTGCCGGTCTGTGGACCCGCTGCCCTTCAGGGGTGTGTTTTCCAGACACCGACAGGTTGGTTTGTTGGGTATCTTTAGTCCTCGATATGTTTGTGGGCTAGTGGAATATTGTCGTTCGATGCAAAGTTGGTGCAGTTTTTATATCAATGTTCCGGAAGATGAAGCTTGTTGTGGTTTTCAAAGCGTTGTTAAGACGCGACAAGGCCAGGCTAGGTCGCCGAAAACAGATATGAGAAAATGATGAAGTTGTGTGTGGGTGTTCAAGCTTTATTCCGGTCGAGGAGTGGAGTGCATAAAAACTTCTTTGTTTACCGGTGCAAGCATCGTGCCATGCGTGATACAATTTTTTGTTTCGAGTTAGAGTGCTGTAAGATGCTTTTTTATGGTTTTAGACTTTTTAGTGGATGGTTGATCTTCACGTAGAACTGTGCAAGTGTCACTGAGATAGTGTTTCTCGAAAGAAAAAAAAGTACTCACACAGTCACACAGTCACACTCGTACTGTCGTACAGAACGGCCGAACGGCAGCGGCTCAACCATCTTCCCCACCGCTCGCGTTCGCGTTCGCGTACGCCACCTGCCACCATCACCATGGGCATCAGCGTCCTCCCGGTGATGGACTACCTCGCTCGGCGAGCCTTCCTGGCCGCCGGCCTCCGCTCCCACACCATCACCCTCCCCTCCGGCGCCGACGAGGGCGGCGGGGCCGGGGCCCGGACCATCCACTACTGGGCGCCGCCCGGGGAGCCGCGCCTCCCGCCGCTCCTCCTCATCCACGGCTTTGGGCCCATGGCCACCTGGCAGTGGCGCCGCCAGGTGGGGCCCCTCTCCCGCCGCTTTCACGTCGTCGTCCCGGACCTCCTCTGCTTCGGCGCCTCCTCCTCCTGCTCCCCGCCGCCGTCCGAGTCGGCGCAGGCCGCCGCGCTGCTCGACGCGCTCCCGGAGCTCGCGGGGGCGGCGGCGGCGCGCGTCGCAGTGGCTGGCACGAGCTACGGCGGCTTCGTGGCCTACGCGCTGGCGCGCGCGGCGGGGCCCGGGAGGGTCGGCCCCGTGGTGATATCGAACTCCGACCTGCTCAAGACGGCGGAGGACGACGCGGCGTTCCTCGAGCGCGCCGGCGGCGGGTGGGCGAGCGCCGCCGACTTGCTGATGCCGCTGGACGCGCGCACCGCGCGGCGGCTCATGGAGCTCTCCTTTTACCGGAGGCATTTCATCGCCATGCTTCCGGACTTCGTGATCCGCGAGGCCGTGCAGGTAAACTAGCCCATGTCCAATTGTGCCGTCCCCTCGAGATATTCAGAGTTCATCGTGCAACAGGCAAGAAAATAGTATTACGCTTTTAAAACCTCACGTAACGCAAGTGATCGCAAGGCGACTGAAATATGTTCCAAGAACTCGAGGGTCCAAGGCCCATAACTTTAAAGTGCCTATTTCTCTCGTACCAAAAAGGGAATATTTATGTTCTTCTCTGAGAATAAATAGTATTTTTCATAGCTTGTGTTTCACGGCAAAACTCGAATAAACACTAATCTTGCTGTTCATCAATTTGCAGAGGCTTTTTACTGACAGGAGGGAAGAGAAGATCGAACTTCTCAAGGCTACAACTGTAGGCACAGACGACTTCCAGCTTACACCCTTGCCGCAGGTTCATGACTTGCCTATATGCATTTCTTTGATTAAAAATGTATATACTACGCTGAATCATAACTCTTCGTCTGCATACCACCAACCTCAAAAATAAGTATTCTATCATAGCAAACTTGCAAACCGACACACTTAAAACCCCATGACGGTTTCACGGTATGATTTTGCCACGCGTGTGGCGTGTGCTACACGTTAGCTAGGTCTGCGACGGTGGAATAGTTGTGATGTTCAAAGATAAATAACCTCTAGCTTCGATTGAACCGAAATAATAAAGCTCCTTCCATTGCTACGTGGACTCAGCCAGATTTAAACTATCTCCACTGGTTTGTGCACCCTACAAATTATTGCATCACCCAAAAAAGAAAATTATGATAGCAACCACCAACGAAAATAGAATGAAATATAACAACCTCCATCAAGGCACTCGACATATCAAAATAACAGGTTTATCATAGCACGTTGGTGCAACAACAGGTCATCAACCCTTACATGCAATGAGTACATAACTGACATGAAATTTTCATCACAAAATACAGCTGAACCACCTAGCTTATGCAGGACTACAATGCCGACATTAAGTTTTTAGCGTAAAATATTGATGAACCACATAGATTACATGCTGGAGCGAGATATTGTTGATAAAGACTATCACAATGCCACCAAAGTAAGACCACTTATCCTAACATCAGAGAAGCAAACCTAGAAGACCTTGTAGCGGTATTCCTCCTAGCTTGTTATTGGCCTGGTGCAACAGGAGATAGTTGGTATGAATAGCTTTTCTACGATCCTACTCTAGACCGTTAATAATAGAAAACACATTACATTAGGATAATAGGATAAGCATGTACATATATAACAGCGTTAGCAGAAGTATGATTTGCACACCCGGGACCAGGGATTACAAAACCGCGGTTAACCGGTCGAAAACCGCGGTTAACCGGTGAACCTGTGAGGGTCGGTTTATGGAAAACCGGCCGGTTAGGTTTCAAATTTGGTTCAAATTTGAAAATCCGTGAAAAAATCTGAAAAAAATCCATAAAATAGTAAAGGTTATTATATGAGTATTGGCTGAAACAGAATTTAAAATTTTCAAATTTTCATGTGTTTTTCGGTTGATATGATTGAAAATAAATAAAAAATAAAGAATAGCATATGCTTAATTGACATTTGTATGTTCCTATAATTTTTCCGACAGTAAAATTAGTTCTAAATAATAGACAAATTGACATTTGTATGTTCCTATAATTTTCCTATTTTAAAATTGATTTTTCTATTTTTCTCAATTTTTCTATTTTCACTAAAAGCAGATGGCCAAGCTGGCCGAGCTAACTTGGTCGGCTAGTCGAAAACCGGTGGGTTAACCGATCAAAACGTTTTCAGCTAAAACCGGCAGGTTAGCCGAGCTAACCGGTCGGCTAGCCGGAAAAACCGATGGGTTAACCGACCGAGCCGTTTTTTGAATATGAATTTGAATCTGGCCGATTTTCCAACGAAATTTTCGGTTAACCGCGAAAACCGGTCGGTTAGCCGAACCGGGCCTCCCCCGGTTTTTGGGTTCGGCTCGGTTATGTAATCCCTGCCCGGGACAAGCCACACCTGAAAACTATGCTTTGTCTCTCTTCCTGAGCCTTGATGAAACCTATATTCTGCATTTGATGTTGTCAATTATATAACGACAGGACGTTTTGCTAATCTGGGGAGAGCATGACCAGATATTCCCTCTGGAGAAAGCATTTGCCGTCAAGAGGTAAATCACAGCGGCATATGGATTCCATAGTCATCCTCGCAGTGGCGCAATCTGTGTTATAACGCAAATTGCACTGAAACCTCCTTTTTATTTTTTTTCCCCTTTTTCCTTACGATGGCTGCAGGCGCTTAGGAGAAAACGTTAGATTGGAAATCTTCAAGAAAGCCGGGCATGTGCCTCAAATGGAAGACCCTGATGGGTTCAACAGAGTCGTCTTGGATTTCATGCTTGCATCGCAGTCTTCGCAGAAGCCCCCCGTTTAGCAGGCCAGCATGATCAGTAGTAGTTCATAAATCATAACTGTATGATCATTTTTCTAAATGAATTGAATGATTAGATCTGAAATATTACCACCGTTTAGACAAACGGTTAGATCTAAAATATTATCACCAACCATTATGTGCTGTAAAGTTGCTTACAAATTTAGGCTCCGTTCTTTTCAGCTTAACGACTTATTTACGTTTTGAAAAGACATGCTTTGAGTTTTTTGAGTCCGTTTTTCATTGTTTTGAAGGTGAGTCCTAACGCTTTAAAAAGAAAGTCAAACGAAATGGATCCAAATCTCGAGAAGTTCTCGAAATTCAGTTATTTCAGCCATTCAGATAAGCTCAAAAGAACAGGGCCTTAGACATGGGCATGATTGAAGCAGAGAATTAAAGATGAACAAAAGGTTGTGATCTTGCCGCCAGAAATCATACTTCACTACAGCTTTGGTTGTTTATACCAAAATGACAAACGACATATTTCCATTTTTGTTTGTAAAATCATACTTCACGTTTGGTTTTTTAAAAAAATAACATAAAAATTCCGGCTGTGGCATTTAATTTAATTAAAAGGAAATATTTGAAAGTGAATTAGCTGGACACAACACTGTTGAAAAGTAAACAGTGAGGATACACGGCCTCAAGGAAGTGACAGGACTCATCTCCATTACAGTCGAACAGGTTCCTCTACATGCTGACACAAACCACAGGCCAGCCACGAACGAATTCCGTATCAAAGCAAAACATCTGAAGCAACACAACCGAAAGAATTCCACAAGCCGAGCCACCATTCGCGTTTTGTGGCCGAATTCGCGTGGCTCGTAACGCCAAGCCGCCAACAAGGCACCGAGACTGAGAGGCAACCCGAGAGCAGTGGAGAGGCCCGTCTAGTGAGCGACATCACGATCTCCTTCCTGTGGTTTTCCAGAAGAGCGGATTCTCCTCGTCCATTTCCTCTGGTTCGCGGTGAGGACAGGTTGTACCTGCACCACCGGCTCCGAGCCGGACGCCGGCGAGGTGGGGAGCTCCGCCGGGAGCGCGGCGGCGGTGCTGGAGAAGACGTTGAGGGCAAGGAACGCGAGGATGGGCGACAGGTCCAGCGTCCCCCCGAGCGGCGGGATGATGCCGCGGAAGATGTTCAGGTACGGATCACAGATCGTGCTGCGAGCAACAACATTTGGCTAGTCAGTCACCAAAAGGATCAGAGCATGCAGCTAGTACTGAATAGTGAATAGTGATAGCATAGCTCAGCAGCAGAGTGGAACATCCATCAAAATGGTCAGAGTGGAACGTCTCGGCAGAGAAAACAACTAATGCTTTTTCTTCGGGCTGCTCAACCTTTCCTTTATCTGCAGAGACGTGTAGACAACAATTGTTGCTGCCTTTGCACTCTTGCGTCTTGAGTCGACATCAAGGGTCGGACTGTGAAGGTTGAGTAGCCATTAGGTTGCACTTTACGTTTGATGATTATATCATGTTGTCACAAATATTTTTTCTTTTGACTCAATTTTTTATTTTTTCGTTACAAGCATATCGTGGAACGGTTTTTTGTAAAGAGATCGTCAAACATAACCAAACCCCACCTCAGCAATCGCCTAAATCGCTTCAATGCGTGCATGCAACCCAAAAAATTTTGCAAAGCCACCGCCCTTTCGGCCACTTCTTCCTCTCCACACCGCTCTTAACCCTCTTTTTCCTTGCCACCAGCACCGCCCTCTCCCCCTCTGTGTAGGGTTAGAGGTGGCCGGGTGGGGGTGGGGTTCACCATGCCCCTGGGTTTCCAAGGAGGCTGGGGAGATGGTGGCATAGTGGTAGGGCGGCAAGGCACCGGCGGCGGTGGCGGAGCTGTGGGATAGACAAAGTCGGTGACAGCAACCGCAGGTGGATCGGTACATGTTGACCTCAATTTAAGGTAGGTGGGGCTAACATGGCGATCGGAGGAAGGGACGGATTGTCGATGGCACCATCGACCACACGCGATGGTCATGGGGGCTCGTAGATGTGGTGATCGGTTCAACAAGGTCATTGGGGAGTTAATGTAGTGATGACGTGGGTCGAGGTTAGACCAACAATGGGGAGCAAGGTTTGAAGCGGTGGGAGCATCGCACGAGGCGATGCGACCACATATGTGTGGCACATGAGAGCAATTTTGTGTTGGTAATGTGATCGATCCAGATGTGGATGTTTGTGCGAGGTGTACGGTGGCGTGTTGATAGCACGCAAGAAGGCGATAGGTATGAACCAAGTTAGACTCGTCTGGTGGCTCTCCGTAAAATGTGAAATATAAACTGGAGTCTAAGTACATTGGTGTTTGTGCAAACTATTTGAAGTTTCTAGCAGTGAAGTCATTCGTCAAGATGGAGTTTGTTAGAGTTGATGTCGAATATGTATAGAAAGGGGATAACATTTGAACTATGAGTTCAAATAGTCGGGAAAATGATACAGTATTACGGTTAAGAGTCGGGACTGTGCACCTTAACTAGGCTCTATATAAATGAGCACTGCATGGAGTTGAATTCCTAACAGAGGGGAAGAAGAGGGGGAGGGGAGAGAGTCGGAGGTGAGGAAGAAGGGGGAGGAGTGACACGTGCAAGGAGGAAACGCCTAGGTCACAGTGAAGAATGCCTAAATGCATGATGATTGGGAAAGAGAACTGAAGCAAGTGCAACCCAACGCGTCATCATCATGGCGTCGAACCAAATAGTACTATCTTTGTTGGCCAAGTTTTTTTTTTTTTTTGAAGGGCAGGAGAACTGCCTTGTATTCAAGAAGGAGAACAAGTTTACAGGTTGGGGGGAGAAAAGGGCCCCTCCCCCCCTGGGCCGAGGAAAGCAAAACTAACTGATTACAAAAGGGGCGCCTGCGATCTCCCAAAGCCGCAGGTCATCTAAAAGTTGTTGGAGGAAAGCTTGGGGGCATCTGTCGGCGCTTCGAAAGATTCAGGCATTTCTCTCTAACCAAAGGGCCCAGATTGTTGCGGCGGCGATGGTGAGCGCACCCCTCATCGAGGGCTACGAGGCACCCTGAAGGATATCACTGGACCACCAGCTGATAACACAGTTGTCGTTGGCCCACTGAGCTGGATCGAGGCGTGGAACGGCAATCCGGGTTGCGATCCTGGTCCAGACCAAACGGGAGAAGAACACTGCGGAAGAGGTGCTTGCGTCTCGAGATTTCGCTGCAAAGAGGCAAAAATAGTCGTTCGGCGGTGTCGACGGAGGAGGCGTCGTTGTGAAGACGCTACCGATGGAAGCGGCGTCGGAGGAAGAACTTGCACTTTGACGGGCCCACGCGGCTTCCAAGCGCGTTTGAGGTCCGGGCGAGCCACCCTACCGCGAATCGGAGAAGGTACGCAGACCGCACAGAGAAGGATCCGTCGGGGGTGAAGCGCCAAGGGAACTGATCCTGCGAGCCGGGGACCAGTTGAACTTGGGTAATTTGACGCAGCAGTAGCACGAGCTCCGGCAACATTTGCGGGGTAAGGTTACGCCTAAGGTCGGAAATCCACGAGAGGTTGAAAAAAGCCTCACGCACTGACCGATTTTTCCTCGATGAGGCCTTATAAAGAGATGGGGCAATCAGCCGCGGGGAGTTTCAAATAGCCAGCGGTCGTCCCAGAAGGAGGTGGAGGCCCCGTCCCCTAGGATTGAATCGCGGCAAGCCAAGCAGCAGCGGCGGTCGTGGTCCGAGAGGCGCAACAACAGAGGAGCCCAAGCAGAGCCGGGTTACGTCTGGACAACCAAAGCCAACGAAGCCTAAGAGCCCTGGAGAAGCGGAAGAGGTCTAGGACTCCGAGACCGCCAAGAGAAGTGGGGGAGCAAACGATGCTCCAACCGACCTCCGGCGCCGTGCGTGAGTCGATTCCTTTCCAAAGCCGACCACGACGGATGGAGTCAATCTTCTTGATGACGGAGGTAGGTGGATGGGTGACGACAACACGTGGGTGGGAAGCGCAGATAACACCGCCTTAAGCGGCGTGAAGCGACCCTTTGGACGAGAGTGGCCCTCGCCATCCAAAGCAAGCACTGAGGCCACTTTGTCAATAAGCGGTTGGAAGTGAACGCGTCTTAGCTCATGACGGAGGCGGCATACCCAAATACTTGATGGGAAGGAGGCTTGCTCTGGGCGGAGGTGGAGAATGTGGTCAAGGCCAAGATCGAGCAATGAATTGGGACCACTTTGACTTTTGGAGAAATTAGTCGCGGAGGCCGTGATGGAACCGAAAGCACGAAGAAGTTCGCCAGGAGAGACATCCTCATTTGGAAGGGTGAAGGAAAATTGCCGCGTCATCTGCGAACAAGGAGATGTGGGCCCCAAGCAGTGGGCCGCCTAGAGGGTAGAGAGTCCCGGCGGCCATGGCTTTGTTGAGCAGGTAGACCAGAGGTTCGATGGCTAAATTGAAGAGAAGCGGGGATAGCGAATCCCCCTGGCGAAGGCCGCGACAGTGATGGATGGTATCAGTGGGGTGGCCGTTGAGGAGGACCCTCGAGGAGGAGGTGGTTAGGGATAAGGTGATCCATCGGCCAATATTCTTTGAACCCGCAGCTCGAGGTTATCCAGCAGGTAGGTCCAGGAGACCGAATCGAACGCCTTCTCAAGGTCGAGCTTGAAGAGAAGAGCTGGCGTGCCAGACTTGTGGAGTGCCGTAGCTTTGCGCTGGACAAGAAGAAAGTTGTCTTGGATGTGTCTGCGCTTGATGAAGGCGCTTTGGCAAGGCGATACCAACTCGTCCATGAAGGGAGCGAGGCGCAAGGCTAGGATTTTAGTGAAGAGCTTGCCAACGCTGTGGATAAGGCTGATGGGGCGGTAGTCCGAGACAGAGCTCGGATCCTGATTCTTGGGGAGCAGGACGATGAGGGATTTATTCAACTCGGCAAACCGAGGGGCGTCAAGGTTGAAAAGGCATTGGAGGGCCGCGAACAGATCTGCTGAAATGAAATCCCAGCAAACCTTATAAAAGTCCCAAGTGAACCCATCGGGGCCAGGGGCCTTGCTGCTGGGCAAGGAGAAGAGGACCACCTTGAGCTCTTCAAGGGAGAAAGGGGCATCGAGGGAAGAAAGATCAGCGGAGGGCACATCAAGGAATTCCCAGTTGAAAGAGCGATTTGCAGCCGGCTGATCATTTGCGGAGAGATCGCCGAAGATGGCCCTGAAGTGCTGGTGGAAGGCTTGAGCCTGGTCCTGGAACTCCGTTAGGACGAGGCCATCGCCCGAACGGAGAGAGTGGATGTGATTTCTCCGACGGCGGCCGTTCGCACGGAGGTGGAAGTATTTAGTGTTGGCGTCCCCAAGGCGGAGCCAGGTCAGCCGAGAGCGCTGCTTCCACCTAATCTTCTCTAAGGAGCTGAGGCCCAGGATACGAAGCTTGAGGAGCTTCCTCAGGGACAGCTCATCTGGCGAGAGGGCACGGGATTCCATTGCTAGGTCTAGAAGTCTGATTGCTTCAGAGGCCACGGTAAGCTGGAGCTTGATATCGCCCACCTGGGAGCGGCTCCAGGCGGAGAGAGCTTTGGCGGTGTGTGAGAGCTTGCACTGGAAGCGGCTTAGTGGATGGAGGGGGAGATCCGGGGCGTCGTCCGCTTGTAGCCAAGCTGACTGCGCGGCTTGGAGGAAGCCACTTAAGGATAGCCAGAAAGTTTCAAAACGGAAGCGGTGCGGGGGGCGCGGGAGGCGCTCGGCGGTGAGAAGAAGTGGGCAGTGGTCTGAGGCTGAGGAGGACAGGGGCAGCAGGGAACAGGACGGGAAAAGAAGTTCCCAGTCCGCATTAGCGAAGGCCCTATCAAGCCGTACCGAGCACACGCCTGGCTAGGTCTTGAAAATGTGAATTGCGGGTAAACAAGCATCGCGCGCAAGATCGATTGACAGTAGCACGTCGGGGTGCGTACCTGAGGGGCGCGACAATGGCGGGGGGCGTGTTGGGAAACCAGGTGAGCACGAGCCTGACCACGAGCACGGTGTTGTACAGGTTGAGGAAGTTGTTGATGCCGTTGGCCACCACCATCCCGGCCACCGAGTCGCCCAGCACCGCCGCGAAGCAGTGCTCCCCGGCCAGCGGGCAATCCGCCCGGCGCATCGCCACCACCGTCCGCCTCCTGCTCTGCTCATTGCATCCACAAGCATCAAGCGCGGCGTTGGATGGCTCTCTCTCGCTCGCGCGCGTATTGCGATCAAGCTCGAGGAGGCCATGGGTGTTCCGCGCGGGCGCGACGTACCTGGCAGAAGGCGGAGAGGTGGGAGCGGAAGGCGAAGAGCGGCTTCAGGAGCGGGTGCGCCGCCGCGAGCTCGTCGAGTCGGCGGGCGAGGGGAGCGAGGTCGAGGGCAGGGAGCGCGCGCGGCGGACGGTAGGCGCCGGGGATGGGGAGGTGGCGCACGGCGAGTAGGAGGGGCGGCGCCGAGGCGTGCTGCTGGGGCGGGTCGGCGCCGGGGGAGGCCATGGGCGAATGGCGAACGGAGACGGGAGGGAGACGCCGGTGACAGGTGGGTGGGAGGGGAGACTCGGTTACAGATAACGTTCACTCTTCGAGAGGAGATGGAAGGTTTTGGGTTTTAGCCCCTGCAGTACTACAAAATTTGTGAAAAAGTTTTTTTTTAATCTGCCCAGTATCACAAAATTTGCGGGAAGGATTTTTTAAAAAACATATAGCAAATTGATCCCTTAACTATGGTCGAAATAACGCTAATCTATTCTCACCACTGCATGATCTTACATGCATGTTCTTCCCTCTCGGATCCTGCTTTGAGATTCGTGCACGACCACACCGGCGGCACACCCTCCCTCACATGTATTTTTTGCAAAAAAAAGTCCTTCAATTTCTATATTAAAAACAATTGGGCTGAGTTCAAATTTTAAATTTTGAGATTTGAAATCTGAGTTCAAATTTCGAATGGGATTAAAATTTTGAAATTCATAGCATGGGTTTGAGCATGAAATTTATAGATTGAAGTTTTCAAAGTTTTGAAATTTATAATATTAGTTCAAGTTTCAAATCCTAGTTCATGCCTCCAAATTCTCTGAAGGGGCATTTTGGTTGAAATTAGATGAGAAAATAGATCAAAAGTTGAAACTATCATTTTTCCATAAGGGGATAAGACCCCGATTTCCATTATCATATCAGACAACGGAAACAAAAAGTTCAAAGTATTTTTGTTGCGCCCTTAGCTTTTGTTCAGACCAAAGCAGAAAACGATCAACTACCACAATTACATCCCAGATTCCTTTACAGAAAATAAGGCCATTTTTCACACAACACTACTCCATTCATATTCCGCTAATAACCCACCCTAGGGCCAAGCAACATAGCATAATCATCTAGTAGTGCCCCCTGCCACATCTTTTCTTACTTCTTCATTTCTGATTGAGGCCTCCAGTAGGTTGAGAGGATTGCTGGAAACTCCCTTCAAGCAGTCTGTCTTTTTTCTTCACTTCAACTTCATTGTCTGCTAACAAGCTATTGTTTAGTATCAGCCCCTGCTGTGCCCGTGTCATACCTGCAATAAAAGAGCTTAATCGGAAGGAACAATATCTAATAATACTCTGAATATCATCCTTCAAATAACCTGACCAGAAATTCAGCATGGCGCACATTAAGTGTATAATAGTAAAAGGAGACCATACTTCTGCCCCATCAAAAGCCGATTTATTTCTATGCACTCAGGTACTCCAGCAAAAGGTTGCAAAGACAGAAAGAGTGTATTCTATTACTTATATTCCAAATTTTCTCTATCCATTGATAGAATCCCGTGAGATTATTTGGTCTAGTATCATGAAACTATCATGAATCCCTCAAGTTGAAACTATCATGAAATAAAACAACACGAGATTTCACAATGACAGTGGCAAATAATAAAAGTTTAATAAATTGAGGCGCTCCTTTTGATTTGAGTGGTATAAACCGAAATCTCCCGCTACTGAAAAGTTGATCCGGATCGATCCAAGTGTTCGGAGGCCACACTCAACTACGACCACTCTTCCACTCCCGTCCATTTCCCACCACCAGTCCACCACCACCACCACACCACCGGCTCGTCTCCTCCGCCTCGGCTCGGCGCGTTCCATGGCCACCTCCTCGCCTCTCCTCCGCGGAGACGCCGAGCTCTGAACGGCCGAGCACCCCGTTCGTCCGCCCCTCGCCGGCGAGACCTGTGGCCTCCGGATCGCTCCCCAATCTCCATGGCCACCAGCACCGCCACCATCGCCTCTTCTCTCCGCGGCGTCCGCTCCCTGGTTCCCAATGGTAATCCTCTCTTCCTCCGGCGTCTCCGCCTGGCGCACTCCCGCCGCTCGGCCTCTACCGTCCAGCACCTCCGCCTTCTCCCCCGCGGTCTACCGGCGGCAGCCCCCCGAGCCACGGCGGAGCCCTCCGCGTCGGGCACGGTCGATGCGGCCGCTGCGGCGGGGGAGGAGGCCAGCGCTGCCGTGCTGCTCGACGTGGGCGGCATGATGTGCGGCGGCTGCGCGGCGCGGGTGCGGTCCATCCTGGCAGCGGACGCACGGGTGGAGACTGCGGCGGTCAACCTCCTAGCTGAGTCGGCCGCGGTGCGGCTGCGGTCGCCGGCGCCGGGTGCAGGGGAGGAGCTGGCGGCGAGGCTGACGGAGTGTGGTTTCCCGTCGGCGGCGCGGCGAGGGGGCGCGGCCGCGGGGGCCGGGGAGAGCGCACGCAAGTGGAGGGAGATGGCTGCCAGGAAGGCGGAGCTCCTCACGCGGAGCCGAGGGCGCGTCGCTTTCGCGTGGACCCTCGTCGCGCTCTGCTGCGGCTCGCACGCATCCCATCTCCTCCACTCTGTCGGCATCCATATCGGCCATGGTGAGTTGAAACCATAAGAGATCGATCTCAAGTTGTGTTAGGGAGAAACAAAATTTAAATTGGCTACCCATTTTGTTGAAGGAAATTGGGCATCGACGCTCAATCGCTCATGCTATAAAACTGTTTGTGTGTCGATTGATATCTGATCGTTTTGTGCATGACGCAGGAACTTTTCTGGATTTGTTGCATAATTCGTATGTGAAATGTGGCATTGCTATGGCGGCATTGTTTGGGCCTGGAAGAGGTATGTTTGGCTTCAGTATCATCTTTATAGCCTTAAATATGATGCACATGCTGTTTAGTTTAGGCTTCTATACGGTGTATGGGTCCATCAAATGAGAGAATGAACCACTTATTATGGATGACTGAGGGCCTCTTTGATACCTTGTTTTAGTTTAGTTTTTGTTGGGATTGCAACTTTTGTTATTTTTATATACACCATTCACTTTATTTTTTGAAAATAATTTTTTTATAACTTTGTAGGGTTTTTCTTAAAGATCTCAAAAATATTTTTTTTTAAGAAGGGGATCTTCCCCTATTTCCATTTCATTGAAACGGAAACATATTACAAGGTTTTCCATGTTACAACTTTTCTATTCTCTACTACGAGGGCTTCTCTTAATTAGGCTCTTCTCTTAGCTACATTTCTCTCACCCTCCTGGCTTCCTTTTCTTTGGAACAGCTCCCTTGCTTCTCCTTGTGCCTCCTGCACCGTTGTTCTTACCCTTTTTACTCTTTACTCTTTTCTGCAGCTCCCTGCTTCATGCGCCGTACTTCTCCTTACTGTTAGGCCCTTCTCTTAGTTACATTTCTCTCACCCTCCTGGCTTCCCTACTACGAGGGCTTCTCTTAGTTAGGCCCTTCTCTTAGTTACATTTTCTCACCCTCCTGGCTTCCTTTTCTTTGGAACAGCTCCCTTGCTTCTCCTTGTGCCTCCTGCCCCGTTGTTCTTACCCTTTTTACTCTTTACTCTTTTCTGCAGCTCCCTACTTCATGCGCCGTACTTCTCCTTACTTTTCCTGTGGCTTCCTTTTCTCTCGCTTCCTGCTTGGTGTCTTTTCTGCAGCTCCCTGCTTCACCAGCGTGCCCGGTCTTTTTTTGGCTGCGCTGTGCACAGCAAGGTGAGGTGCGGGGGCTCGATCCCCCGATCGATTGGTTCCACAGCTTGGAACCAACCGACTAAGCTAGCTCACGTTCTCTCTCTCAAAAATATTTTTTAATAATTTATTTAGCCTTTTCATACCACTTTCAAAGGTGGTCAAATTTTACCAACAAAAACTAAACTAAAACTAAACAAGCTATCAAAGAGGGCCTGAATTGCACCAGATAGCCAGGTAGGTCATCTGATACAGAGCTTAAAACTTTGGGCTTCATATGTATTCATCCCTAGTATGATCTTTAGTTTATGATTCATGGACTTTTTTTGATATACCTGATATTAAAGAGGCGTTAATAATTTATTCAGTGCCTTCTAAGAAGTAACCGAATGACAAAGATGGTGTAAAGCATTAGAAGGGTTTTACATTTTATATTTTAGAGGGAAGAAAGCCTCATATAAAGAATCAAAATCAAAGTTGAAAAAAGCTCTTTTCTGCATGGCTGTGTAATGTGTTTCCTCACAAATTCTATTCATCATTTCTCACAATATGTTAAATGCAACTCCAGATATACTTTTTGATGGTCTTAGAGCATTCAAGCAAGGGTCCCCCAACATGAATTCTCTTGTCGGAATTGGGTCTGCTGCTGCATTTGCTATTAGCGCAGTAAGTGAATTTATAGCGGCCAAAATTCTCTGTCTAGCAATACAAGAATACTGATATACCTTTCTTTTATGAAGGTGTCCTTGCTGAACCCTGAATGGGAGTGGAATTCAACCTTTTTTGATGAGCCGGTGAGTAATCTTCCATTCATGCAGAAATATTAGCAAATTTTTTTATAAAGCAAAAATATATTTTTCTTGCTACTGCTGCTGGCTTGCTGGTGAGTGCTGCTCTATTTTTGAGCATATACTTCTATGCTACACTTTTTTTTGCAAAGTCGGTGTCAGTTTTCTACATTTTGCTGTTGGACTAATTTTTTACCAGGCATCCTGTGTATTGTTGAATCATTCAACTTTAACTTTATTTGCTTCTCTGAAATTACTTGAACAAGTTGGTGCTTGATCAAATAACAATTGAAATATGAATTTCATAAGAAAATTTTGTTGAAGAAAGTTTTCTTGTAGCATGCAGGTCATGCTTCTTGGATTTGTACTTCTTGGACGATCCCTTGAAGAAAGTGCTAGGCTTAAGGCATCTAGTGATATGAATGAGCTCATTGTAAGTGTATCTAACAACTGTACCAAGAAGGGTAATGCCTTCATTTTGCATTGGCAGAAATAGAAAATAGGAAGGTCAGCAAGAAATATGTTTCACCAGAAACATTTATTTGAGATTATTGGTGGGTAGTGAGGTGACATATCTGTACATTCTTCACCATATATCTTGATTATTGACCACTAATTATGCCTCTCGCTCTGTGACAGTCACTGTTATCTCCTCAATCGAGATTAGTTGTTACCTCGTCAAGTGATGACCCTTCCTCTGATGGTATTTTGAATTCGGACGCAATCACAGTTGAGGTTCCTATTGATGATGTTCGTGTTGGAGATTCGATATTGGTTCTTCCAGGAGAAACTATCCCTGTAGATGTAAGGAGCTATGCCATGGTTTCATTTTTATTATTTTTCTAGTGACTTTCCTACTTCTATTATGATGCGTTAATACAACCATTTCTATTATTGTACAAGACAATTTTGAACCCCTTTGTGGTTATTAGTTTCTAAGAAAAGTGAACTCCTTTTCCTTTGTTTTATTAGCTCTTTGAAGAGACAGTTTTTCTTCAGTAATTCTTTCCTGTCTTCAATGAGTGTTCCATGGATTAGTCGGCCTGACAAATTGGACATCCTTACTGTCTGTAGATTTGTATGTTGTCTCTAACTCATGCTCTTGAACTCAAATGCCACTGAACTGAAACTTTTTACTAGTAGAGTCAACATCTTTGAGGCTGTCCTAGTTCATCAATGGTTGTTAAAATGCACATATCTACCATCGTTATGCGATATATTTTTAATATATAAATCAGTTTGTGCTTTCATGTAATTATTCTGACTAATATATTGGATCATGTAACCTATTCTTACAGGGAAATGTCCTTGGAGGTTCAAGTTTTGTTGATGAATCAATGCTTACGGGAGAATCCTTGCCAGTAGCCAAGGAAAGAGGATTTTCTGTCTTTGCTGGAACTGTGAACTGGGTACGTCCATGATTTTATGCTAGAAAGTTTACTAGCCTAGTATTTTTTCTTGGTATATACTGATTTACTCTCGCTAGATGTGCTGTCAATCAATTGCAAATCTTATTAAAATGCTGACCTCTGTCATAGATATTTTCTTCATCCATAATGATGTCCTTAATGCAAAAGTTAATTGTGAGTTGTAACTGAAATTTTGATAAGCTGCTCAATGCTCACACCCCCTTCATGTCCTGATTTTCATGAAGCACATAATCACATATGACCCCTTCAAACTGCTTAGATAAATTGATTAACGATTAATTATTCGGCTTCTTGTTTTAAAGGATGGGCCTTTAAAGATCAAAGCAACAACTACTGGACCGTCATCGACGATTGCTAAGATAGTCCGTATGGTTGGTACACACCCCTTATTCTTGATAATAAAATGGAGAAAGGAAGAGAAGTTTTTAACTATATTAGTACTGTTATTGAATAGGTTGAGGATGCACAAGCACGTGAAGCTCCTGTTCAAAGACTTGCGGATTCAATTGCAGGACCATTTGTGTATACTGTTATGACATTGTCTGCAGCAACCTTTTGTTTCTGGTATGCTCTCCTTTTTCCTTTTTCCCCAACAAGATACAATAAATTTCTGGAACCATATAAATGTTGCCTTTTCTAACTTCCTCTCCCTATCATAAGGTATTGCATTGGCACACACATCTTTCCAAAGGTTCTTCTAAACGATATTTCTGGTCCAGATGGGGACTCGTTGCTTTTGAGCTTGAAGCTTGCTGTAGATGTACTAGTAAGTAGTCCTACAATTTCCCCCCCCCCCCCCTAAAACTCAGCCTTTCAGTCTAATATCCTAAAAATTAATGTTTGGAAATTTATCACGTGGATTAATATTCGATAATCACACTGCAGTAGATCAACTCACTAATCATCTTTAAATTCCATTGTGGTTGATACACACACAAAACATCCTAAATCTCAATATAGTTGAACCAGCAGTTTTGAGGTGATTGACAATCAAAAAGCTGTGTTGCTTAGCTCACCTTCAATAACTGCTTTCTTTTTTATGTTGATTTGGGGCAATTTCATAACTTTGCCCCCTTGCAGGTTGTTTCCTGTCCTTGTGCACTAGGATTAGCTACCCCGACAGCTATCTTGATAGGAACTTCCATGGGTAACTTTCTTTGTCCTTTTGGGTTCTCAATATTTATAAGACCATGGGGTTTATGCTTTTATTCACCATGAATTCATCTAAAGGGAGACTTGCATTTGAATTTGATTGATCATCTACTATCAGAGGTACTTCTCTATAGCAATTCTTTTCTGATTTTGTTTTTCTTATGACTTTATTTCCTTTTATCTCAATTCTCAAATCAGGCGCTAAACGAGGACTACTTATTAGAGGAGGTGATGTTTTGGAACGTTTGGCTGGGATAGATGCCATTGTTCTTGATAAGGTAGATATATCATTATCATTTATGTTTTTGTGCTGAATTATGTATGCTCAAAGTTATGTAAAAGTGTATGTGTTGATTTTAGACAGGTACACTTACAAAAGGAAAACCAGTAGTTAATTCTATCGCTTCTTTAGCGTACGAGGAGACAGAGATTCTTCGTATTGCTGCTGCAGTGGAGAAAACAGCACTGCATCCTATTGCACATGCTATAATGAACGAGGCTGAGGTGCTCAAACTGGACATTCCAACCACAAGTGGGCAGCTTACAGAGCCTGGTTTTGGCTGTTTAGCTGAAGTAGATGGTCATTTGGTTGCAGTAGGCACTTTGGACTGGGTCCACAGTCGTTTTGAAACTAAGGTGTCACAAACTGAACTGAGAGATCTTAGAGATCGTCTAGAGTTTGTGTCTTCTAGTGAGGCATCAACTTCAAACCAATCAAAATCAATTGCCTTTGTTGGCCGTGAAGGAGAAGGAATAATAGGTGCTATTGCTATATCAGATGTTCTGCGTGATGATGCAGAATCAACAGTGGGCAGGTATTTACTGAAGATATAAATTACATTTTAAAGTATTTCCCCTGCATTGTAAGTACAGATTTTTTTTTCCCAACGAATGGGACATTTTTACAGTCTTAATGTTTCCTATACTCATCAAAATTTGTTATAGTTGATAATCTATCAAATACTTAATGCTGTGAAATGGCTTGCATGGAATCTCTGTTGTTGCAAGTGTTATTTGTGCAATGTCATGCAAGTGCTGCATCTATTACTGTCATATCTGTGCATTGCAAGCAGTGTGCCATGCATAATTGTCTTCTTTTCTGGTTAATTAACAGACTGCAGCAGGAAGGAATAGCAACATTTCTACTGTCAGGAGACAGGAAAGAAGCAGTGGAGAGCATCGGGAGAACCGTTGGAATCAGGAGTGAACATATGAAATCATCCCTAACTCCACAGGAAAAGGCAGGCATTATATCAGCCGTGCAAGGGGAGGGGCATAGAGTTGCAATGGTAAATGCATTGTGGTGTTCTATTTGTGATCTACTACATACCATTGGTCTATGGTCTTCCAAATTACTCGAGTTTTTCTTTTGGCTTCTCTGACTTCGAAGAATTGGATATTTTTGAGCATAGCATGGCAAAACTTGTCATTTGATGATAATCGAGGTTTCAAATTGGCCCCTGACAAGGCTGTAATGTAAACTTCCTGTTTGCCTGCATCTTTTGCTAATGACGGTGACTCGTTACTTTCTGCTGTATAGGTTGGCGATGGAATAAATGACGCGCCTTCTTTGGCAGCTGCTGATGTCGGAATAGCCATGCAAACTCACTCAAAGGAGAACGCCGCCTCTGATGCAGCTTCAGTTGTTTTACTAGGCAACAGACTTTCTCAGGTAAAAATGTAATTCTTCTCTGTTGGGTTCTTTTGCCAGATTAATTCAAGCTTAGCACCCACTGATCTTAGCACCCACTGATAGATGGGAATGATCTCTTGCGCAGGTACTAGATGCCCTATCCCTGTCAAAAGCAACAATGGCAAAAGTTCACCAAAATTTGGCCTGGGCGGTGGCATATAACGTAGTAGCTATTCCCATTGCGGCTGGAGTGCTACTGCCTCAATTTGATTTTGCCATGACACCATCTCTTTCAGGTTACTCAATGCGTGAAATATATATCATCTCGTCTTACATACAGATCAAAGCTCTGATAAACATACCATCTTTTGGTGATTGTGTCACGCAGGAGGTCTAATGGCCTTGAGCTCCATCTTCGTTGTCAGCAATTCCTTGCTTTTGCAGCTTCATGGATCATTTCAGAGCACAGAAAAAACAACGAGCTGATCTGAACTCTAGTGTAGGATAATTGCTCGAGACAATAACGCCTGTACAGGATCATAGAGCGTGCCTCTGATGGTTTCCTAGTTCCTAGTACGGAAACATTTTGTATGGAAGTTTCTGGGCCAATTTTGGCGGCAGCATTAGAGCACTTGCACAGGATGTGCACCCACATGGCCGCGTACAGGGCTACAGGCTGAACCAAGCATAGGTCTGTAACAGTTTATAGTAGAATGTATAGAACACTTGATCGTTGTAAGTTGTATAACTAGTATATTGCTGTAAATAATGGTACCCACTTAACCAAAGAGGGAGCTGCGAGCATATAGAAGTTGTTGGCGTTCATGTTGGTCATATGGTGTTGGTTCAAATATTGTCCAGTAAAACCATCTCCACATGAAATTTATCAAACAAAAGAGGAACAATCACCAAGCAGGAACACGTGACATAAGTGAAAAGAGTTGGCTAATCCGTGGCCACACTATAATGGCCATCACCGAGCAAGTTACGAAATGAGACGCACAACGGCGCAGGAGATTAACAACAAACCATCGCTGTTTGCTCTCTCTCAGGCTCTCAGCACTCCTCGAAGCCATCGCTGTTTGCCCAGTGCACCTTCTTGCCGCCGCCGCCGCCGCTCCTCATCACCTTCTCGTCCACGGCCCTCACGCCGGCCTCTCCCGCGGCGGCCGACTCCGCCTGCACCCGCGCCATCTTCCTCCCGCGCTTCCTCGCCACGGCCGCCTTCTCCGTCTCGGCGGCCTCGTGCTCCCTCGCCCACCGCCGCGCCACCGCGCAAGCGGCCGCCAGCGCTACGGCCTGCGCCGCGAGCATGGCCAGCAGCAGCGCCTCCTCCAGGAGCACCAGCGCGAGCTGCTCCCTCCGGTCCCTCGCCGACCCGAGCAGCTGGACGCTGCGGCCGTGGCCGAGGAGGAAGGCGAGCGACGCGAGCGCTTGGCCGCAGAGCGCTGCGAGCGCGAGCGACGCGTGCGCCGGGAGGCAGAGGTGGGTGAGCTGCGCGTACATGGCCGCGGCCGCGGAGAGCAGCGTGGTGGCGTGCACGGAGGCGAGCGCCCAGCCGAAGGGCGTCGGCCGTCGCCGGAGGAGGAAGACCGGGCCGAGCGCCGCGGCGGCGAGCACGAACAGGGAGAGGTTGGGTAGCCAGACGAGCAGGCTGGCGCTGCGCGCGGCGGACGCCATTTCCCTCGGCTAGTAGCTAGCGACGGTGTGATCGGTGGGAAGGGCAGCGTGTGGCCGTGGGGAGGAGGTCTAAATACTGGGCGGGAGAGGTTACCGTTGAGAGAGGCGGAGCAACGGCCGCCGGGGAGTGGAGCCTATGATAGTATGATTACTGTCCTTGTCTAGTTCCCCGTGCCGGAGGAGCCTCCTGCCGTCACTCGACTCCTCGCTCCTGCAGTTTCTGCTTCAACTTTTAAAAGCCCCGAGGAAATGTCGAATGCAGTCTATCTCTCGTATGCCATTTTTTGAGAAAATTGCACTGTAGCTTCCGAAACTTGTATCAAATTACACGAAATCTCCTAAACTTTGAAATTGCTTTCTCAGCTCCTGAAACTTGTCTCCAGTTGCACCGTTAGTCCTAGGCCGTTAGGATCCGTTAGAAATTCCGTTAAACGGTGACGTGGTGCCCATGTGGGCGTTAAGTGCTGACGTGGTCCTAAAAAACCAAAAAAATAAAAAAAAACCTTTAAAAATCTATAAAAATTCATAAAAAACCAAAAATAATTCACAAAATTCATAAAAAAACAAAAAATCATAAAAAATGCAGAAAATTCATAAAAATAATTTAAAAATATAGAAAATTTAGAAAACCTGAAAAATCAAGAAAATTCGTAAAAATAATTTTAAAATTTTAAAATATTAGAAAACCTGAAAATAATCCATAAAAATCAAAAAAATGTATAAAATTCATAAAAAACCAAACAAATCATTTAAAAATCTAGAAAAATCTAGAAACCCGAAAATAATTCACAAAATTCATTAAAAAATCAAAAAAATCCATTAAAAAAATAAATCATAAAAAATTATTTCAAAATTCACAAAAAATTAGAAAAACTGGAAGAAATTCATAAAAAAAGCCAGAACTTCACTTTACTTTCATAAAAAAAACTAGTTTGTTGACCGCAACCTCCCATTCTCCTCCCGCGCGGATCCAACCACCGTCAAGCCAACTCCCGGGCAAACCTAATCACCCGCCGTTGTCGCCCCATGCCTACCTCCGCTTCCTTGCGGCTCAAGCCCTCTCACACAGACATTTGGCTCGTGAAAGCCAAACTCACTAGAAATAGAGATGAATTTTACTTTTTAAAAATAAATAACAAGGGAATTCATTTTATAATCTTCTCCGACAACAGTCCTCAGAATTGGCTCTATACACGCTCCTAAAAGATTCCTTCCATATAGTATTTATAGAATTATAGTCTCCAGCCCTCCCTAGTAAATCTCACTCCAACAGAAACCATGTAAGGAGAGGGAGATCGTATATATAAAATCGGGATCAGCTAATAGAGAGCCTGCTAAAGCAATAAATAATCTCTAAAATAATGATGCTGGACAAATAGGGAATCTTCTGGATCGAGGTCGAACAATGACATCCATGAGCAAATGCCATTTGGCTGACAGTAGAACCATATTTACAGAGTAAACAGACATCCATGCAGCACCAACGAAAAGAGGGTACTTTTCAGTAAAATCCATGAGTTCGTCAGGGCTACAGGATCCCATGCAATTATGCAAAATTTCATTGAGATCTACCTAGGAGAATCAATTCGTCAGGGTTAACACAACATATATCCACAAACCCAGGTGTCTAGTCTAGGAGGGGACTATGAAGTGCATGCAGGAGCATGAACAATCGTCTCTCAGGTTCATGGAGACAGCTGGGAAGACGGCATGTCAGTCTTGGGGACTATCCTACAACGAATCTGCAATATGATCAAACAAGTTAATACATTCAACAATTTCAATGCTACTTTGATTCTGCTAAATCCCTAAGTATAGATGTCATATCTACAACCATAACAGATCTGATAGCAACAATAAAAAAAATTAATACATTCAACAATTAGGATTTTACTTTGATTCTGCTAAATCCTTTTAACTATATATGTTGCATCTACATTATTCTAGCAGTAACAGTTTTGATAACGAGATGTTGCCATTTTTGCCAGTTAAAGGAAACCAAAATTCACTTCCAAAATTCATCTTGGAAACAAATTCATTTCCTTAATGATGAAATAACAAGACAGAGAAAATCCTTCAGTAATGTATTACTGATACGTCACAATTTATAATCAGGAAAAGTAAGTTGATAAATCAGCCTCCTAAACACTGCAAAAAGTTTTCCAAGTACCTCAGGAGTTGAAAATCTTAATCATGTGTTGGACGTCTTGATGACACAAAGGGCACAATGGTTCATGATCCCTTTGGATATTTAATGCGCAAGTACAACAGCAGACAAGATGGCCACAAGGAATAAAAGCAGCTTTCCTTCTCCTACTTAAGCATATAACACATAGTTGCCCATCTCCAACTTCACCATGCTCATCATCACTAGATCCATCTTCTCTAGCATCATCAGTAGCCTGATGAAATAAACTTTGATCAGCCCTTGCGTTCCACCACTCTATGAATCTCTTCCAGTGTCTGCATCATTACAAACATCAATTGTACGCAACATACAAGACCGAGCTGACACAAACATGTAATTTAAATTACACCCAAACTAGTCAAGGAACAGGAACATTTTAGTTACAAATTTCAGTCCATTGGCTTATTCCACAAGTTCCAGAAATATACCTGTAAATGGCATAGCCCAGTAAGCTAACTGAAATGGTTCCAAGAACAACACTAGTCCAAAATAGTGTTTTAGCACGTAAAGCCAGCTCAGCTTCCATCTCATCCTTGGTTAACTCAGACCTGAATAAAGGCAGTGTGTTATATAGAACTATTGAACTGCACCCAAACAATACCTTGATGTGCTTGTCAATCAGGAAAAATATCTTTGCCAATATAAACTATGGATTTCCTAAAAAAAACTATGGAAATTCTACAATGCTTATGCTTGGGGTAGGTAAAAAGAAAGAAAATGGAAACCTATGGTCAAAGACTGTGCTTACAAGAAAAAGGGGATCTCTGTGCACGAACTAATCTCAACACTTCCTTTATTTGCTCGACAAAATCCTACTGCCGTAATCTCTTTTCCAATAGGAAGTATCCTTTCCTCATCCAATAACGCAGTCTATAAATAGGTCAAATAGCTCAGGAAAGATATATCTATGCTGATTATTGCAGCATAAATACTTGCATCAATGTAGAAAACTAGAAACTCAAAACTTACCGGGTAGCCACTGCCAATGATAGTCTGAAACAATGTGTAAGGATTTGGCTCAATTGGGACAAGTTTATGATATGCAGTTTTAAGAGGCAATGGCTGAGTTGCCCCATCTAACTTCACATGTACCATTCCAATGGAGTCACCGTACTTTGAATCCACAAGACCAAATGGAACCTTGCAAAAGTAAGAGTATGGTAAAACTTTGGGGGTACAAATGATCCTCACAATGACACATTGCAAGAAGTATAGATAGTATACCGATCTAGATGATTGTTTAATTTGCTCTTTCAATGATCTTAAAAAGATATCATGCAGATCAAAGGTCCAGCCAAAGATGCCTCTCCATTCGTTGTACAAGCACTACAGGAGATCACATAACACCAGTTAGATATCTTTACAAGTAGAGGTTAAAAGGTACACAAGTAACAACTAGCACAAAGGAGAGGGTGGGAAAGGGTGTTGATGTTCTACTCTAATTTTCATTTATTATAGACATTTGTCATAACTCAAAAGCAAAACTCTAATATTTATTTATAAGTCATCCATGAGGTCGACGCATAAAAGCGCATCCAGAGTAGCTTTGCGCCAGTGTGAGCCATTGGAATATTCCATAATCTATGTCATTCCAAGACAATGTTTCTACTTGAAACTGAACAGAAATAAACTTGAGGTTGAAAAGAAATTTGGAACAGAATTCCAGCTATCGACGACGCTGCAAGAACAGATAACAAGATATGTTAATCTATATAAAGGTATTCTGTTCTTCAGCTTAAATATGGAGGATGGGAGGCAATCAGCAAAATTCAGAACCCTAAAAGTTAAACCCAGAACCATCACAATTGGCTTGCCATTGCTTTTTGCCATTTTACCTTATTCATATCAGACTCTGGCACAATCTTCTATGACGACAACGTCAAAGTGGACTTCCTAATGACTAAATTTAATTTCCTGTCTCTGCGTGCTACTTTTCCTAATATTTTACAACATCACTCTCCTAAGGGCTTAAATCGACGAAAGTTCAACAGAGATACTGATGCTAGTTTTGCATATTAAGACCTGCTCTAACTGAAAAATCAACAATCAGCATTAACCATAACATGTCCAACGCAACGAAGCCCAAAAGGCCAGAATTATTTTAAATATACTAAGAGCCCAAATTCTCAAAGCTTTCAGAACAGTCCTCAAACCACAGAAGTGACTGGAAACCCTCAAAATTGGCATCTAATTCTCGAAACCATACAATTCCGCAGACGGACATTGCAATAGTCCATAATATTAACCTTCCCACCCCTCGAAACTACAGCCAAAAGTAATCAGAGCTAACTTGATATCTAAAATAATTTGAGACATCTACATAATGATACCATGGCAGATTAGCAGCGCATAAAACTAATCAAGGGAAGTTCCACAGCAGCTCCAATGCCCAAACTTGCCTATAGCTACTGTTTAATCGAAACATTAGCATCAAATATGGCTCCGAATGACAGGGATATAAGAGATGAATCTTCGGAGAGAGATGGCGGCACTCACCATCTGGGTGTGCTTGGCGATGACGCAGTGCTCGCCGGAGCCTGCGGGTACGAGAACCCTGCCCCGGGGTGCGGCGCGGACGAAGCCCCTCACCGCTGCGACGCGCGATTCGCCGTCGGCGTCCGCGAGGATGGAGCGGAGGTCAGGGATGGGGACCGACGGCGCGGCGGCGAGGCTCCGAACCGAGTTGGAGGCGCTCAGGTACTTGACCAACGACACGACGGCGAGCGCCGCCGTGCCGAGGCCAAGCACCGCACCGTCCAGCGAGGCGGCGGCGCGCGCGATCGCCACAGCCGTCTCGCGGTCCCGCGCCGACATGGTACGGCGTTCGTCTGTGTGCGGCTGCGTCAGGTTCGACGAGCAGTGACTGAAGACGTCGTCCTACGCAGCAAGAGCATCCGTAGCGGAAGAGTGCCTAGGATAAGGGGTGGAAACGGATCGGACAGTGGTTTTACGGTATTCGTATCCATATTTTTTTTCAGCAAATACAATACGGATTTAAATAATCTCATATTCAAATACGGATATACCCAAATACAAATTTAGATATCCTCATATAAGAATACGGTTTCGGATATCACCTTTTTCAAGTGTTTTTGTCTCATCCTAGATATAAATCAAGACTTCAACACCGGATACAGATAGACATAATACGAATACAGATATTGTTTTTTTAATACGATAGCGTTGGATACGGATAGTATTTGTATTTGAATACGGATAACATCGGATACGGATAGTGCCTTTTCGAATACGGATGCCAGATATACGGATTTTCCGTTTCCATTTTCCACCCCTAGCCTAGATAGTGTCTCCGAGGAAAAAAAAATAGAGAGTAAAGTGCGAAAGAAATTTTAAAGGAATGAATAGTGTCATATGCGCTAAGCACATCAAGAGCATCCACAGCGAATTGCCTAGAGACACATAGATGGTTCCACGTATCATACATGCAAATGTCATACTTAGCGAATTACACATATTAAGCGCAGCGAATTGCTTAGAAACACATAGATATGATCCTACGTGTTATAAACATAAATGGCATACTTAGCGAATTATACATATTGAGATGGGCAAATCGTCATTTTTTTTCCTAGAGAGTGTGTCTAGGAGAAAAAAAAAACTTTTAGAGTGTAAAGTGTGAATTTTTTTTTAAAAAAGTGAATAAAGTGTGAAGCAAATAGTGTTATAAAATATGTATTTTAAGTTTAGGGTAGAGTTGCTCTATACAGATAGGTGGGTCGGCAGTGGAGGTAAAGAACATCCGCAACATCAGTCCCTCCATCTTACTATATTAGCTACTCTTTTTATTTTTTCTCTAATTTTTCTTTACACTTTATACTATACTTTTAAAAAAATCTTTCATTCCATCGGCTACTCTATTCAAAACTACGTATTTTAGAACGACCATCGCGGATGCTTAAGAAAAAACAAAACCTCAGTAATGTAGTGCACGGGGCATGGAATTGACACGTGGACATGACACAATCCTGATTACTTTCGGTCCTATGAAAGTCATGCTCCTGTTCCCAGAGTTTATTCGAAAGATACCCAAAAATTTGTCGACGGGTATGTTATCTCAAATAGACAGGACAGTGCACACCGGATCGTACTCAAGACTCAAGACGGATGTAAATTTTTTTGGCCCAATCTCTCGCCTCAGAAATAAACCACTTCATGTGACATGATTTTCAGGCGAGTTAATGGACCATAATTGGAAAATTCATGCGATTGCCACTGGCACGGAGCAGAAAGATCGAACGAATTCTCTGAAATTTCGTTAAATTGTCTCTTCTCAATTCCATTGCAATACCACACCCAGGAGAGGGCCAACCGCTGCTGCTATGCTCGTTCCCTAGCTGCTGCAGTGCAGTGCTGCCTATTAACTTATGAAGCCGTCGTCTTCCCTCTTCACGTCGTATGAGATTAGGGAAGCGTCCTCAAAAGGATGATAAGCATCTCCAGCAACACTACCTCGAAGTAGCTTTCCATACGCACTCCTAAGCATGACTCCTCCCATATATTTTTACCATCTTCAACACTTAATTAATATCCAAAATAACAATCCACGATAAATTGAAAGTCTGCTGATGCTGGAGCGAGGCTGAACGGTGATTTTGCCGGACCAGAAACACAGATCGACGATCTCTTACATCACATTTGTAGGTCCGGAGAGAGAGATATCGAACGCATCACGAGGCAGGGTGGAAGCATCTGCACGGAGAGAGGAAATTACAAGGGTCAAGTGCAAAGCTGCATAAGTGGAAAGAAATCCACTCTTTTGCATTTGGGCTGTCCGATAACGATCCGATTAGAAAATCCATATTGTATCTTTTGTTCTCATTCTAAACATGTGCATCATTTATTCTTTTGTTGTTCGATTGCCAGTATCTGGAGTGTGGTAGCTATTTGTTTCCATGCTAGAAGTCGTCCTATGAGTTTAGATGGTGCTTTTAATTGGTTTAAACAAATTTGGCCAAAAGGGAGTAAGCGTGGGTTATTTGGCTGGCAAGAAATAAATGGTGTTTTCAAGGATGTGTGATCCATTCCCCCTTTGACGATTTTACATTTAGCTTGTGCTTTGGTTACTTATTGGGCAATACTATATTTAGAGGGCGACAAAGACACTTTGAGGCTGGGAGTGAAGTATGCGAAGAAAATGCTTCAAAAGTTGTCGGAGAAGCAGGGAGCTGGACATGAGTTGCTGGATTACGAAAACAACAGTCATGGAGAGAGGTCTGCGGGGAGTTAGGTTAACTGCCTGGGTTTTTGGAGAAGTATTTTAGTAATAGGTGGTAATGGCTTAGTGATTCTGTAATTGGCTGTTGAATTTTCTGTTATGTTGGTTATAGATGTTAGATGGTGGCTGTTTCTTTTGAGTACCTTTTGGATTGGGGGTTAAATGTTAGTTAAAGCAGTTTACAGTGGGGGAGATACTTAGGCTCTGTTCTTTTAAGTTGATCTGAACGGCTGAACGGTTGAAATGACTGAACTTCAAGAACTTCTCGAGATAGTTTCGAGATTCGGTTACATTTCGTTTGACTTGCTTTTTAAAGCATTAGGACCCATCTTCGAAACAGCGAAAAAATAGACCCAAAAAACTCAAAGCACATGTGTTTTCAAAACGTAGATAAGTCGTTAAGCTGTTAAGCTGAAAAGAACTAGGCCTTACTCCGGTTTTTGTCTAAAGTTTGTAATTCTGTCATTGGAATGGAATCGGGGGTTGGCCCCCTTTTGCAAAAATAACGATCCGATTGTCAGGATTGAACGTCTGCACCATTGCACGGTTGCTTGCAATGTACCAAATGGCTTGTTTGTATCAAATATTTCCCCTATATGTGTATGACGTTCTCTGTTAGACTACAAACAATAACATCAGCAACAACTTTAAGCTACTTAACTGACACACTGACAGAACCATATTTACAAAGTAAACAGACATCCATACAGCACCAACAAAAACAAAAGAAGTGACTTTCGCCTTAAACCCATGAGCTCATCAAGGCTACAGTATCCCCATGCAAATATGCAAAAATTCCAATGAGATCTACCAAGGCAAATTAGTTGGTGAGGGTTCACAGTTAACACATCATATATTCACAAACCAAGGTAGTGGTCTGGTCTAGGAGGGGAACATGAAGTGCACGCAGGAGCATGAAAAGTTCGTCTATCACATTCACGAAGACGGCTGGGAAGATGGCATGCCATTCTTGGGGGTTATGCTGCAAGGTATCTGCAATAAGATCAAACAAGTTGATGCATTCAACAAATTTCTATGCTACTTTGATTCTGCTAAATCCCTTGGAAGTATATCTATTACCTCTACATCCTTCTAACATAAACAGTTTTGATAACGACCAAACAAGTTGATACATTCAACAATTTCAATGCTACTTTGATTCTGCTAAATCCCTTTATATATTACATCTATGTCATTCTAGCAGTAACAGTTCTAATAACGAGATGTTACCATTTTTACCAGTTGAAGGAATGAAAATTTACTTCAAGTTTCAGCTTGGAAACAAATTCATTTCCTTATAACAAGAAAGTCATATGAAACCTCAGTATTCCTGATATGTTGTAATTTATAATCAGGAAAACAAAGTTCACGAGTCAGCCTCCTAAACACTATAAAAGGTTTTCCAAGTACCTCAGGCGCTGTAAATCCTAATCATGTATTGGATGTCTTGACGACACAAAGGGCACAATGGTTCATGATCTCTTTCGACCTTTAATGCGCAAGTGCAACAGCAGACAAGATGGCCACACGGAATAAAAGCAGCTTTCCTTCTCCTACTTAAGCATATAACACATAGGTTCCCATCTCCAAATTCATGATGCTCATCATCACTAGATCCATCTTCTCTAGCATCATCCGTAGCTTGACGAAATAAATTTTGAGCTAACCTTGCCTTCCTCCACTCTATGAGTCTCTTTCGGAATCTGCATCATTGCAAAACATCAATTGTCCGCAACACACAAGATTACAACAATAGCTCAGAAGGATCCACAACGAGCTGACACAAACATCTAGCTGTACATTACGCCCAAAACTAATCACATGAACAAGAAAATTTAAGCTATAAATTTCAGTCCATTGGTTTTTTTCACAAGTTCCAGGAATATACCTGCAAATGGCATAGCCCAGTAAGCAAACTGACATGGTTCCAAGAAAAGCACTAGCCCAAAAGAGTGTTTTAGCACGTAAAGCCAGCTCAGCTTCCATCTCATCCTTGGTTAGTTCAGACCTGCGTAAAGGCAGCACATTATTAAAACTATGGAACTGCACAAAAGAATATGTTAATGTGGTTGTCCTCCTTCCTTAATCATGAGAAATATCTTAGCCATATAAACTATAGATATCCTATAATGTTGGCGCTTGAAAAGAAAATGGAAATATATGGTCAAAGACTATGCTTACAAGAAAAAGGGGATCTCTGGGCATGAACTGATCTCAATATTTCCTTTATCTGCTCGACAAAATCCTACTGCTGTAATCTCCTTTCCAATGGGAAGTATTTTTTCCTCATCCAATAACGCAAGCTACAAATAGGAGGAATAGCTCAAGAAAGATGTACCTGTGCCGATTATTGCAGGATAACATTTGCTTCAACATAGAAAACTAGAAACCAAGAACTTACCGGGTAGCCATTGCCAATAATAGTCTGAAACAATGTGTAAGAATGCGGCTCAACTGGGACAAGTTTATGGTACGCAGTTATAAGAGGTAATGGCTGAGTTGCCCCATCTAACTTCACATGTACCATTCCAATTGAGTTACTGAGTTCGGAATCCACAAGAACAAATGGAACCTGGCAAAAGTGACAGTATGGTAAAACTTTGGGGTAAAAATGATTCTCCCAATGACAGTGTAAGAACTATAGATAGTATACCCATCTAAATGACAGTGTAATTTGCTCTTTCCATGATTTAAAGAAGAGAGAGTGCAGATCAAAGGTCCAGCCAAAGAGGCCTCTCCATTCATTGTAGAAGCACTACATGAGATCACATAACACCGGTTAGACATCTGTACAGGGAGAGGATAAAAGGTACACAAGTAAACAGTTAGCACAAAAGAGAGGGAGGGGATGGTGACGAAGTTATACTCTATTTTTCATTCATAGACGTCTATTGTAACACAAAAGGAAACTGGAAAGTTTATTTCATGTATGATCCTAAAGTCATTCATGAGATCCATGTATAAAAATGCATCCAGAAGTAGCTTTGCACCAAAGTTTGATCCATTGGAATATTCCATAATCTACAGAGAAATCAGTGACTGGTGGAAGCTAACCCATCATTCCAAGACATTGTTTCTACTTAAAACTGAACAGAATTCCCGCTACCCAATGGCACTGAAATAACAAGGGATCCCCAATAACAAACAACAGTATATACTAATCTACTAGGGGCTTAAATTGATGAAAGTATAACAGGGTTTCAGAATGCTATCAAGTGATTTCATTATACATGGCGCACAGAGTAGCATATATCCAATAAACACGGTTTCATAATGGCATCTATCCAAATACAAAGGGAAGAGTGGCGGATCTTAAATAAAGAGGTTGTGCAATGGCATCCATCGAATTAACCGTAAAATTTATGATAGCATAACATAGTTACAGAATGCTAGTTATGCAGATTGTAAACCTATTGCAACTGGGAATTCAACGGTCAGTGTTAGACATAACACTACCAACGTGGCAGAAGCCCAAAACTCCAGAACTATTTTACATATACTAAAACCCATATTCTCAAAGCTATCAGAACAATCCTCAAACAGAAATGACTGCAGACTCTCAACTCAAAGTTCGCATCTAATACTACAAACTATTCAGTTCTGCATAAGGACATCGCGATAGTCAATACTATTAACCTTGCCACTCCTAGAAACTACAGCAAAAAGTAATCATGGCTAACATCAAATCTAAAGTAATTTGAGACATATAATTACCAAAGCAGCGCATAAAACTAAACAAGGGAAGTTCCACAGCCAGACCAATGCCAAACCTGCCTATAGCTATTGCTTTATTTGAACATTAGACGTTCGCACATTATCTCACCTCTTTGAGAAACGTCATTAAGCAACCAGCCCTAGAGGGCTTGAGATTAATAGCAATTATTCTTCCTAAAAAAACAATTATCCATGCCTAAGCAACTTCACGTCCCAAGCATAAAACCCTTTCCGAGTGAGGGATATAAGAGATGAATCTTTAGAGCGCTACGCCGTGACTCACCATCTGGGTATGCTTGGCGATGACGCAGTGCTCGCCAGAGCCTGCGGGGACGAGAACCCTGCCTCGGGGCGCCACGTGGATGAAGCCCCTCACCGCCGCGACGCGAGATTCGCCGTCGCTGCCCGCTAGGAGGGAGCGGAGGTCAGGGATGGCGACCGACGGCGCGGCGGTGATGCGCCGGAGCGACTGGGAGACGCTGAGGTACTTGACCAATGACACGAAGGCAAGCGCCGCCGTGCCGAGGCCGAGCACTGCGCCGTCCAGCGCGGCGGCCGCGCGCGCGATCGCCACTGCCGTCTCGCAGTCCCGCGCCGACATGGTCGGGTGGATTGCCGCCCTGTGACTCCGTGAGGGCGTGATGCGGGGCGGACCTTGCGTTTGTCCGTGGGCCGTGTCCGTGTACGGTTGCGCCAGGTTCGAACCGCAGATATTTGGCCTTGTTCTTCTCGGCTTAAATTAAACTAGTACAATGCCCATGCCTTGCCACGAAACTTTAAAGGAAAGAAAGGAAAACAAAAATCAGGTGATTATAAGGTTATAAGGCAAGGCATAACAAAGCAAGAATAAAAGCTCTAGTATAACAAGTAATAGTGTAAGCAAATCAAGACTTTCTTCCAAAAAAAAAAGACTGGGTAGGTCAATTTTGAGGTGTATACGTCTGCCAAAGAAAAATAAATATGCACAATTGCACATGTTGTGTTAATAACTCACATTTATCAGCTCAACTATAATTACATAGGTTAATTCTTTGCTACGGTATAATACATTGCACAAATGAACATAAAGATTGTACCTGTCTGGTTAGCGCTAACTCTACTTTGCCAAGTTGCTATTATACGCTCGTTCATCATCAGTCCCTTGCATTATCTAAATACATTATGAGATTCTTGCAGGTAAGATGTATACGAATTACAAGGAAAGTTTTAACAAAAAAATGGCATTTGCCATGAGGTTATTGACTTTTCCATGAGGTTCTTGCATGCTACAAATAAAATTACTTTGTATGCATGTACATCAAATGCGTAATAATACCTCTGCACTGCAATATAAATATATAAAGAAATTGCAAATTATTTCAGTTGAGAAATGTCATATGTGCAGCTATAACATATTTCCAATTTTTAATTACAACTGCCTTCATCTTTATATTCTAAAAAACGTGTATGTTTCATATATAAGTTCAAATAATCAGACAATATAAGACATGGTTCTTCTCTTGTTAAACCAATTGTTTGGCATGTGATGCAATGTAACTCAAAAAATTAACAGATAACATGAAATGTTGATTTCACCTTTGTGGTGATTCAATAATGCTAATTATGCTTCTAAGTTAAATGTGTACATGGACAAGCAAAGTATGAGTTAAATGCTTAGAGGTAATTTGCTACCAAAAAATAAAAAAGTGTGAAAACGACGAATATATTGCAAGCTACAATTATATGACAGTGGATCATGCTGCTAGTGCATGCTAATATATTAAGGAGAGAAGTTCTTATTTTCCATTAAAACTTAACCAATCCACGATGTGCCATCATATTTTTTTAAGTTGCCGCGTGAACTTCCCCCTCAATGCCACTGATTTGCCTTGCTGTTCAAATTTAATAATATTATGTGTTTTCTAGTTTTTCTCATTTTCATGTGACACAATAGGAACCATTGATTTTGCAATAAAATTTACGTCCCAAATTTTAAAAAATTCACTTCCAAACTTGGTATGCATTACTTTCTGAATCCATAGAAATTTTCTCCCCCCTTTTGTCTAAGAAATCCAACAATTTTTTTTGCTCATTATCAACGGGAGAGAGAGGGGTGCGGCAGGTGGCGGCTTGGCTGCAGCCCGATGAGGCGCTCGGCGCGAAGAGACCGAGGGAGGGAGAGAGAGGGAAGTGACGGGTGCAGCAGGGGTACGCAGAGAGAGAGAGAGAGAGAGAGAGAGAGAGAGAGAGAGAGGGGGGGTTACCCGTAGAGCGGGGCCACCGGCGGCGAGCCGGCGATGACCGACGGTCCGATGCGGTAGGGGAGGCAGCGGCGGTGGCAGAGAGACCGAGGGCGGCGCGGCTCGGCTCCGTACCGATGCGGTGGCGGCGGAGGCGGAGAGGCCGGGGGAAGGAGATAGACTGAGGGTGGCGCGGCGCGGCGCGGGGAAGGGGCGGCGGGGCGGCGCGGCGCGGGGAAGGGGCGGCGGCGGAGAGACCGAGAGAGGGAGAGAAACGGGAGGGAGGTTGGGAGTGAGAGGTGGCGGGTGAGGGAGATGGAGATGGAGGGGGCGGACCGTTTCGCCAAGTACATCGGATGGAGGAAAAGAGGCACAGCGAGATGCGCGATCCGGATTCTAAGTTGACAGTATCACCACCATGATCATTAGATGTTTTAAGATAGTAGAGATAGAGATAGAGATAGAGATAGAGATTAAATAAAAGTTTATCATTTTTAGTTATAAAAAATGAATGACAAATTTTAATTTTTTATAGACCAGATAACATGCTTCTTTGTAGTCATTTTTATGAGATTTTAAATAGTTCTGTTGGAGCTCCTAAAATATTTTTAATTTTTTTGGACTTTTAAAGACCTCTCTTGAGAGCCACAATTTTTTCATATTGAAATTTTCAGCAACTTTTCAGTTGAAAAGAACAAGACCAAACTAGGTTGTCCAACCCTAGTTAACACGGAAATATTATTTTGGCACGTCTCACTTCTGCCATGGAGTTATTACGGAATGTATGTGTACAGGTACGGATACAAATAGCAGACATATATGGATATGATACAAATGGCATATTACAATAAAACTTTTTTATATGTAGATATAAGTCTATTTTACATACCTGAAAATGCTCATTTAACCTCTCGAGCTATGAAATGGTCCGTTTGGTGGCTATATAAATGGTTTTACTATTAAATTTAAATAAATCTCTTTTACACTCTTAAAATATTGAGAAAGCCCAAAAAATCTAATGAAACTATTGCACTAGAAATAAATCATAAAACAAATGAATATTATAATTAAAAATCTTTAAGGAAAAAAAATACAATTTTAAGGTTCGTTGGATTTTTTAGTAATTAGTATTGTAAAATAATTTTTTCCAAACTAAATAACAAAACCGTCTTAAAAATCACTCCTAGGCCTATTTGTTCCGTTTTTAAAGTTGAGATATGTAAAATTGATTATTTATTGGGTTTTTTCATCCATGCCATTACAGAGGGTCTGTTTCACGCTTTTACATTACAAAGTCGGTATTGGTGCCATTATAATTTCAAATCTATTGCATCATGCCCTTTTAGCTTGAAATGACTTGAAAGCCTCTTTGATCCCCTCAAATTTATAGTCAAATAGTGACACCCCCACTGTCGGTGTAATAAATACCGGGGTACAAAGAGTCCTAAGAAGGCCAAGCCAAAGTGGTGTGGGCGAGCCCTCTGGCTAAGAGGCGAGGGCCCACGCTGGCCAAGCGGGTGCGTGGCGAGCCCCTCCGAGACCAGGCGAGGTCCCACACGTCAAAAGGGCACGCTGGCAGGAGGCATTGCGTATGAGTCTTCGGACGAAGGCTCCCTCGCCTTGAAGACGGTTGCGCATTTAATGAGACATCACGCGCGGATAGACAATGAAGAAATGATTACCGCTGATGACCCTCGCAGTCTGAGCGGTACACCGTGGCGCAGTAAGAATTGACCGGCAGAGAAGGTTTGCTTGAGGAGGCCGCCGCTCGGGAGGAGCGGCGGGGCCCCACCCGCAAACTCACCGGCAGGATCAGTCGGGTCGAGGCCACTTGGCGGGCACGCGAGGCGAGCCCCAAGCGCGCTGCGGCAAGACGCTGCCTCTTCTGTCGTGTCTTGTCGATTATCGAGAGCACTATATCGCTTACCCCTCGGCTCTCTCCACCAAGCTTGTATAAAAGGGGAGGAGAGAGAGGGAGAGGGGACGAGAAAAAGAAGAGAGCATACGAACACTAGCATTCGTGCATTCAAACACCACAGTAAACACATTCCCATTCAACCACAATCGAAAAAGAGCTAAGACTCGGCAGAGTAGGACTATTACCCGCGAGGGGTCCGAACTCGGTAAATCGGGCGAAGTCGCCCTTGTTGTGCCCGACGCCAAATCGAACCGAGCTTGATCGAGTTGGCTAGCGACTAAAAATCGACCAGGTGTGATCCGCAGTGGTTGAGCGGAGAACACGCCGTCGATGCGCGCCGTAGGGGAGCGCTTAGCATCGGTTCAAGCTCTTGACCCTTCTTCCGCGGCGATGCCGAGCGGCGATCGCGATGGAGCGAAGCGGCCGCTAGAGCCGCTGCCACGGAGTCGGCCGCGGCGATGGCGATGGATCACCCAGCGGTGGCCGCCGCCTAGGTTGGAGCCTGGCGAAAGCAGCCGCCTCGGCCAAGTTAGGGCGCTGCCTTGGAGGAGTGCACTCAAAGACAGAACCTCCATGCGGCGTGGCCTTGTTGGAGAACCCACCGTTCCGGTGACTCGACTCCGGCCCCTGGTGGCTGGCAACAGCCCGCTCACGACGCCGACGCCGCCGGGCGGTGGTCCAAGTTTCGGGCGGGGAACCGCGTTTCCGCGTCCTCCGTTCTCTGTTGCCCTCGCACTCTCTCGCAGATCTCCCGGTGAGGGGGGGGCTAAGACGACAAGAGCGCGACCCTACGGGGCTCGGCCGAAGCAGACGTCTGTGTGGCGCGATCTCCGGTCCCATCCGGAGGACCGCCACTTGTCGCATGGAGAAGACTGCGTGACAAGCTCCAGGGTCATGACCGAAGCGCGATCGATCAAGCCGCCGCCGCACACGGGCCAACAAGAGGGCTCCGCAGAGCTGCCCGCCAGATGAGGGTGGCGCTTCTTGGCGCCGCCAGGCGACGGGGGCGGGCGAGGATCGCGCCCAGAGCAGGAGGCTCCGACGTCGGTGCCGCGCCTTTTCTAAGGAGTCGCGCGTCCGATGGCCGGAACGGTTTCGTCCGCCCCATCGAAAAGTATGACGGCACCACCAACCCCGATGAGTTTTGCAGATCTATACGACGGTGATGCACCGGCGGAGGGGTCGGGAAGGTTCTCGCGAATTATTTCCCGGTCTCACCGGCGAGCCCGCCAGGGCTCATGAACCCGCCCGAGTCCGTGGGGTCATGGAAGGAGCTCTCGAGCTCTTCGTCACCAACTTCCGTGGCACCTTCGAGCAGCCCGAGTAGAAGACGACCTCCACAACGTGGAGCGAAGAAAGAGAGCGTCGCGCGACTATATTCGGCGCTCACCAGTCCGCAACACTATCCCGACATCTCCATCGACGCCGTAGTCACGGCGTTCAGAGAGGCGCCCGAGACCCCAAGGTCAAAGAGAAGATGGCCACCCGCAAGATCAAAACGACGGAGGAGTTTTTCACCTTGCGCGACAAGTCGCTTCTTCAGCGAGAGATCAGATCCGCCGGCCGCGCGGACGGGACAACATGGCGGCGGCGAGGCCGGACCTCGAGGAACCCCGCGCAAGGACAAGAAGAAGCGCAAAGCGGCCGAGACCGGCAGGTCATGGCCGCCGAAAGCGACGACGACGACGACAACAACCACCGCTTGCCAGCGCAATGGGCGCGCGGCGAAAAGAGGAGGAGGTCGCGGCGCCGCGGTATGGTCCCGTAGGGCGGCCGAGGCGGCGGCTACGGCGATCGCTGTGGCCGCGACGGCCCATGCGGCCGCGACGGCGGGCGCAGACCATCGCCTGCGTGAGTGGGACGGAAGGCCTTATCGCCCCATTTACCGCAACAACTCCCACGACTTGGCGGATTGCCATGTCGTCGGCAAAGATGGTGGACAAGCGAGTCCACGAGCGCAGCAGCGTCCGGCGCGGCAAGGGCAAGGAAGCGGCTTCGCTTGGTTTTCAGCAGCGGAGCGCCGGTTGCCGCCATCCACGGCGGTTCGCCACCTATCCGCCCCACGCTAGCTTTAAGCGCGCGATGAGGAGAGTGTCGCCGCCGCGTGCGGCTTTGGTCGGTGAGGCACCGGGCGTGGTCGGAACAACCGATCGCGTTCAACAGCCGATCACCCAACCAAGACTGCCGTCGACCTGGCATCTCCCGATCGTGGTTGCACCCACGGTCCGGAATGTAAAGTTAGGGCGGTCTTTGGTAGACGGAGGAGTTCCTCAACCTCCTGTCCGCCGGGCGCGCGGCGCTCCAGATCCAAAGGCGGGAGCTTCGCCCAACGCTCCCATTCTTGCATCGCGCCGGGCCGAGTCCGTCCCTCCAGGCGCGTCGATCTCCGGTGACGCTTGAGGTCGGCAACTTCCGCACCGAGATGCTCGAGTTCGAGGTGGCGGACTTCGACCTCCCTAACGCCATACTAGGTCGGCCGGCGCGACCACCGTGTTCATGGCGGTGTGCCACTATGCGTATATGGTGGTGAAGATCCCGGCCACCGCCCCATCGTTTTGAAAGTGGACCGCCCGGAGGCGCTCCGCTGCGACAAGGACGCTCTCGCTTTGGCGGGGGCGATCGGCGCCCAGAAGGCCGAGGCTTCGACTCTGGGAGCTCCTCCGGCGAAGACCCGTGCCTCCCCCGGTTCGTCCGCGGAGGTTAAGGCGGTCTCCCTGAGCGAGTCAGACCCGGCGAAGACCGTTCGGGTGGGCGCCTCTCGCCGCTAAATAGGAAGGCGCGCTTTTCTCCTTCCTCCGCTTTAACGCAGACGTGTTTGCATGGCAACCGTCCGACATGGCTGGGGTCCCCAGGGAGGTGATTGAGCACAAATTGGCGACGTTCCCGCGCGACGCGACCGATCATCGAAAGGTCCGGCAGCGGTCGGTGGAGCGCCAGAAGTTATCCGCCAGAGGTGGACAAGTCTTAAGGGCGGGGTCGTCCGCAGCGTCGCCCATCCTGTGGCTCGCGAACCCGCCCTCGCTAAGAAATCAACGGGCGTTGGAGGATGTGCGTGGACTTCACCGACCTCAACAAAGCGTGTTCGGCGATCCGTACCGCGCCTCGCATCGATCTCATCGCCGACTCAATGCGGGGTGCGAAAGCAACAGCTACGGATGCGTACTCGGGTACCACCAGATTAGCATGGTCAAGAAGATGAAGACAAGACCGCCTTCGTGACGCCTATGGGTGTCTCATCGCTATACAAGGATGGCGTTGGATCAAGAATGCAGCCCAACCTATCGGTGACCATACATATCGCTTCATCGCCCCCAAATAGGGCGAAACACGGAGGTGTATGTCGATGATCCGTGGTGAAGTCCAAGAAGGCGGAGGAGTTGATCGGCGACCGGAAGGAACCTTTACCAACCCGAGGAAGTCTCGCATCAAGCTTAATCCAGAGAATGCGTGTTCGCCGTTCCGTCAGACAACCGCTGGGATTCTCGTCTCCCGAGGGGATCGAGGCGAACCCCGACAAGATCGCAGCGATCGAGAACATGAAGCCCCGACGCGACTTCGCAGATGCGGTGCTTGGTGGGTCGCTTGACCTCCCCGGCCGCTTTATAGCCCGCCTGGGGGATAAGAGTCTCCCACTGCTCAAGCTCCTAAAGAAGACCAACCAGTTCGAGTGGACGGCGGAGGCGCAGGAGGCGTTCGACGGTCTCAAGAAGTATCTCACCTCCCGCCTGCGTGCTGGTCGCCCTGCACCGGCGAGCCGCTGATCCTCTACGCCGCGCAAACCCCCAGCGGTCAACAAGGTGTCGGTGGCGGAAAGAGAGGCGTTCAGCGCCCATTTACTACGCCGCGAAGGTCCTCCACGACGCCAAACAAGGTATTCACAAAGACCGAAGATGCTCTACGCCGTCCGACGCATCCCGAAGCTACGCCACTACTTCCGGGCGAGAAGTCACGGTGTTAACTAAGTACCCTTTGCGAGATCCTCTTCAACCGCGAGGCGACGGGTCGACGCTGCAAGTGCCATGGAGCCGCAGAATTCGATCTCAAATTCGCTCCCGAACGGCCATCAAAGGGCAAGCTCGGGAGTTCATCGTGAGTGGACTCCGCGACACAGAAGCCGCAGACACTTCAAAGACCTCGCCGTGGACTCTCTTCTTCGACGGCTCGTTCATTTGGAGGGTTAAATGGCGTCGTCCCGGTGTCTCCCACCGCGATGTCGTCCGTTACAGGTGGTGCTGGACTTCGCGCCACCAACAACGCCGCGAGTATGAAGGATCGCCGCCGGGCTCGGGGTGGCCGACCCTTGGCATCCGTGGTACGCAAGTAAAAGCGACTTCTCTGGTCATCAACCAGCGAGGAAGGATTTCTCCTACTCGGATCCCGCTCATGGCGGCCTACAGCGAGGTGCGCCGGTTGGAGCGGCACTTCGAGGGTTTGGGCTTGCACGCCCTCGCCGCGACAACTTCATGGCGGATGAACTGCCCTGCATTGCCTCATCAAGGGCACTGCTCCGGCCGGGTCTTTGAAGAAAGACTTACGCTGCCGTCCGTCGCAGCCCCCACTCGGGCGGGGCGACACTTTCTCGACGCAGCCCCACCTCTGGTGGAGACGCCACCGATCTCGCCGCAGCCCCCGGTTAGAGGGAGGAGGCGAAGAACCTATTTGAGGCGGTTGAGGCGAAACGCCAAAGCCAGCGTGAGTACGCCGGCGACAATGTACGTAACATCGCCACACTCGCCCGTGAAGGTCGCGGGATGGATCCGATCCTAGCCTACCGCGGATGGAGTGATCCCGACGATGACGCGTCTTACCGAGAAGATAGCGCGCAAGGCCAAACGCTACGCCCGGTAGGTGGGGACCAGACGCCGGGGCGCAAACGGAGTTCTCTTGAAGTCGCGCCACTCGGAAGCGGGAGTGAAATTCTCTCGAGATCCATGGAGGCATGTCGCGGAGCCATTCAGGAGCCGGGCGTTGGTTGGGAAAGCTTTCGCCACGGCTTCAATTGGCCTCGCCTCCGTGATGCCTTCGAGCCGCGAGGAGATGCGGCGTGCCAATTTCATGCTAAGCAGATCCACCGACCGCCCAGCGCCGCAGACCATTCCGCTTCTTGGCCGCTCGCGTCCGGGGTCGACATCCCGCCATCTGAGCCGTTCCGGGCGATCGGAGGTTATACTCATCTGTTCGTCGCCATCGACAAGTTCACTAAGTGGGTTGAATCCTCGCCGGTCCCGGCGATCACATCCGCAGCGGCTATCAAGTTTATGAAGAGCATCTTCGCCCGGTTCAATGTCGCCAATGAATCATCACCGACAACGGCGCCGCTTCAAAAGCGCAGATTTCAAGATCGGTGCGAAGAGTTGGGTACTGTCGTGCTTTGCCTCCGCTGCATATCCGAAGAGCAATGGGCAAGTGGAGCGGGCAAATGCGGAAGTACTCAAAGGGCTCAAAACAAGGGCGTTCGATCGCCTGGAGAAGCGCGGCAAGCTCTGGGCGGAAGAAGTTCCCACCGTATTGTGGGCGCTGCGACAACTTCCAATAGAGCCACCGGCGAGACTCCTTCTTCCCGTGTATGGCTCGAGGCGGTGCTCCCATCGAGCTCGCCTTGGCTCCCCAAGAGTGGCGGCGTTCAGCGAAGACCAAGACCACGACCGCGTCAGATGAAGTAAATCTCCGGAGGAGATCCGAGACAGGCGGCGATCCAGCCGCCAAGTACCAAGCGGCGCCGCGCCGTTATCAAGCAAGGCGGTGTGTGTGAGAACACCGGCGGCAAGGCGACCTCGCTCTGCAAAAAATCCAGCGCAGCGGGCGCAACAAACTGCCTCCCCGTGGGAGGCCCCTTCAAGGTGGTCTCGATCTCCCGCCAGCTCGGTCCAGCTCGCGATTCGAGGACGGTCGCGAATTGGCGAACACTTGAACGCCGAGCGGTGAGGAAGTTCTACCGTGAGGTAGCAGTTCGAAGCCTTTTTTTGGCCTTCCTTTGGAGCCGAGCGGCGAGGTCTTCTTCCTTCACCGCCTCGGGGTCAAGCGTTGTACAAAGCCATCTTCAATAAGAGATAAGTTCATCTCCTTGTGGGCATCTGCTTTTTTTCGCCTCAAAAGTCTCATTAGAAAGTATTCACGAAAGTCGACAAATGAAAAGGTACTCAAGGCGATGGCCCCTTAGTTGTAAGGATTTAACGCCTCGACTTCATGGTTGGGCGAGGCGGCGCGACGGAAGGCGGGTTCTAGCCCGGTGTGTCGGCTCGGTCTAGGCAATGCGCCAACAATGACACCGCGACTAGACCACTTCCGAAGCTAAGTTCTCGCCACGCCGATGTCTAGGGTCGGTTCGCAATGAGGCCATAAGGGTTGAAGTAACCAGATGCCCGAGGAAAAGCACTCACTTTCAACAGTAAAGCTCGCCTCAAGCTTTTTGGCGATCACGGCTTAGCCTTAGAAAGGTCTCATTAGAAAACATTCTCACCGAAAGTCGGTAGCGAAAGTACTTATGGTCGATGGCCCTTAGTTGCAAAGGCAAACGCTTATAACTTACGTTGGTGCGAGGCAAAGCGGCCGAAGGCGGGTTCTAGCCCGTGTGTCGGGTCGGTTCAGGCAATGCGCCAACAATGCAGATCGGCGACTAGACCACTTCCGAAGTTAAGCGCCGCCACGTAATGTTTAAGTCGGGTTGCGAGAGGCCATAAGGGTTGAAGTAACCAGATGCCTAAGGAAACAGCGCTCACTTGCGGCAGAACGTTCAGTCTAAAGCCTTTGGCGGCCGGGTGCCCCAGTTCAATTCCGCAAGTTAAAGTTGCGCGAAGTTCAAGTGAGACTCACAACAAAAAGAGCAAAAGTTTGTTTGCATTGATAGGCAACATTTACAAGGCAAAAAAGACGGGGGAGTCTCGCTACTCCTCCTCGTCTTCGCTCTTCCGCCGAGCGGCGCCCATCATGGACACGCGGCGGGCGGCGGTGTCAACCCGCTACCGCTCAAACCGTCCACCGGGCGCGAAGGTTCCCGATGGCGGCGTCGAGATCAAACGCGCGCCTCGAGCAAGACAGCTTGCTCAAGATGAACCGCTGCCGCCGAGAGCGCTTTGGCGACCGTCTTCGATCGCTCGCGTCCGCAGCTGCCGCCGGAAGGACGCGCAGGCTTCGGCGGCTCGTCCCACGGCGCCAACAGATCTTCGCAACCGCCTCTCCAATGGGATACAAGGTAACACCCAGTGATGCGAGGCGTCCGGAAGTCGCGAGGGCGGTCGCGCAGATGTCGGCGAGGGTTCGGGCGCTCGAAGTGCTCGGCGAGACCTTCGTTTCGCTTGGCGGCCGAGGTCGCGGCGGCTTACGCCGCAGCACCTCGCGGTCATCGCCTCCTTGGCGGTTTTTGGCGAGGGCCCGCCGCACCGCCGCAGATCGCTCCGCCAAGGCAAGGGCTTTTCCCGCCGCCAGTGCGGGAGAGGTGCGCCTCAAAGGAGCGCCTCGCCGGGCGGTCACGGCCGAAGTTGGCGGCGGCGCCAGTGACGCGGTGGCGAGGGTTCTCCGCCGCGCGCGCCGGCGAACTCTCGCCGCGAAGCGACCTCCGTCGAAGGAGCGGCGGCGGTGAAATTTGCGAGTCGCGTGGAGCGGAGCTCGATGCCCAGCGTCATTCGCCTGTTCAAGAAGGACAAACGGGTTCAGTATGCAAAAGCGATAGCATGCTAACCTTAAGCGGTGTCGTGCGTAAGCGCAGGAAAGCCAACTGAAGCGGTGCGCCTGGCGGCGAAATGAAGGGGAGCTCAAGTCGCTTGTTCTGCGGCGGCGGCGGCGGTCGCGGGCGCTGGTCATGTCACCGCTGCCGAACAGCGGCGATACTGGCGCGAAGCGGTGCGGCGGCAGAAGCGCCACAGAAGCAGACGCCGCCGCAGTGAGCGCCGTCAGCGTAGAAGGAGCAGAGAGGAACCGGCGCAGCGGCGCCGTTCTCGAAGAGTCGCCGCTCTCGCCCGATGGCGAGCGGCGGGCGGTAGCGGCAGGCCTCATTGATGTGGCCGGCGGTGGCGGCGAAGCTTCGGATCGGGGGGGCCTCTTTGGGCTTGTCTCTCCTCCTCTTCGCCGCCGCCCACGGCGAAATGAGGCGGCGCTTTCGGAGGCGCGATCGAGTCGGCCGCCACGGCAGAGGTAGCGGCGCGCATGAAGCTTGGGCGGTCGCCGAGGCGGATCGCGGATCTCAGAGTGGCCCTCGCGCCACTTGGACCGCGAGACCAGAGACCTCCATGAAGCGGCTACCGCAAGTAAGGGTTGCGCCCCGTGGATCCCAATCGCAGAGGGGCGGATGCCCGTCGGCGAGGCGATGTCGCCGGTCGGCGTGGTCGAAGCCCCGCCACCGATCCGAGCACGCCGTCCAAGACGTTCCCATGGTGGGCGAGCAAAAAATGAAGCCACAAAGTCAGCGAGCAAAAGGATTCCAAGAAAGACAAGAGACCCAAAAGACTAGAAGAGCATTCACCTCCAAGAGCAGTACGGGTCCCGTCGTTGTCGCCATAGTACGTCCAGGCGGGGCGCGCCCTCAAGTGAAGCGGGCAAAGACGGCGCCGCAAAAAGTCCGCCACCACGTGGGTTCCGGTGAGCCCCCGGCGGCGGAGCTCGGCATTGCGCGCCGCCATCGCCTTCGTACTCGCTGGATCGTCTGGCTGGGCCCCCCAGTCGGCAGTGGGCTCTGCGGGACCATCGGGAAGAACAAGATCGTCGCAGCCGCTGGAGTCCTCCACGTACAGCCACTGCCGGTGCCAGTCCTTCCAGTTGGACTTGACCGCGGCAGGGATGAAGGCGGCGGCATCGCGGAGCGCGAAGTAGCAGCTCCCAACCGCGCTCGAGCGCGAGCCCGTGTGCAGGATGAAGAGTCGACGCCAGAGCGGGAGGTTTGGCATCGTCCCCACGAACATCTCGCAGAGGTGGGCGAAGATGACCAGGGCCATGATCGAGTTGGGGAAGGTCGCCGCTGGATCCCGTAGAAGGCGAGCACCCCAAGAAGAATTCGGAGTACGGCGGGACAAGGCCCGCCAGCATCGCCTAGGAGAAGGTCACGATCTCCCCCGCGCGAGGACTCGGCATGATGGTGCCGGCTGAACCGGAGGCGATCGGCGGCACGAAGACTGGCCGCGCTACCGATCCTCATCAACAAAGGGAAGCGGGCGAAACAGCTCGATATGGGGCGGCGTCCTCAAGGCGCCTTTTGCCGCGCTTGGGAGCCATGGAAAATTTGGCGGTAGCGCTGGCGAAAGACTTGGTGGCGATTGGCAAAGAGAAAGAAGGCTCTGTGGTGGCAGTGAAGGAGGCGCTTGGCGGTTGTGAAGACTTAGCGTGCGGAAGGATTATCGCAGCTACCGAGAGAAGTATTTATAGGCGTGGGGCGCGAGCGCGACGGTTTGAATTCCGCCCCACGTGCGCGCGGCGCCATCATTGCCCCGCGCGTTTCGGTTTCCCGCGAAAAGCGGCATAGTTCCCCAAGGAAGATCGTGTGCAGATGGAGAATCAGGCGTACGGCCGCCGCAGGTGGTGGGCCCCCCACGATTCGTCTTCCGCCACACAAGAAACGGAAAAGTATCTGCGCGACGGTTCGCGTATCATGGTGGACCCGAGGCCTACTGTCGGTGTAATAAATACCGGGGTACAAAGAGTCCTAAGAAGCGAGCCCCCTCTGAAGGCGAGGCGAGGGCCCCACGCGCCAGGCGGGTGCGTGGGCGAGCCCCCTCTGGAGACCAGGCGAGGGTCCCACGCGTCAGGTGGGGCCCAGCGCGAGGAGCATTGCGTATGAGTCTTGGACGAAGGCTCCCCCTATGCCAAGGACGACGCGCATTTAATGAGACATCACGCGGATAGACAAACAAGAAATGATTATCGCATCTGATGACCCTACAGTCTCGAGCGGCCGCCACCGTGGGCGCAGAAGAATTGACCGGCAGAGAGAAGGTTTGCTTGAGGAGGCCGCCGCGCGGGAGGAGCAGTAGGCCCCACCCGCAGACTCACCGGTGTGTCTGCGGGTCGAGGCCACTCATGGCACGCGAGGCGCCCATGCGGCGTGGGCGCCGCACGCTTAAATCTCTTCTGTCGTGTCTTGTCGATTATCGAGAGCATCAGATCGCTTACCCCCTCGGCTCTCTCCGCCAGCCCGAAGCTTGTATAAAAGGGGAGGAGAGAGAGGGGAGAGGGGGGGACGAGAAAAAAGAAGAGAGCATACGAACACTAGCATTCGTGCATTCGAAACACCCTGTAAACACATTCCCATTCAACCACAATCAGAAAAGAGCTAAGGCTCAGCAGGAGTAGGACTATTACCCGCGAGGGGGTCCGAACCTGGGTAAATCGGCGAGTCGCTCCTTGTTGTGCCCGATGCTCAAATCGAACCGAGCTTGATCGAGTTGGCTAGCAGACTAAAAATCTGACCAGGGGTGTGATCCGCAGTGGTTGAGCGGAGAACACGCCGTCACCCACCTTCCCCTTTTTTCTCTCTCCCTTGCTCCCTTCACCCATGGTGATTGAATGTATCCATGTGGCTTGGATGACGTTGAGGTCTCCACGTGGCACCTATATTCCATACACGTGCGTTACCGCCGCCGTTATCGGATGCATCGACGGCTTGCGCCTTGTACACGTGGCTGCAGGGTCTGGCTCGTGTAGCCTGCATCGTCAGAGCCTAGGGGGATGTCAAAGGCGGTGAGGACGGCGATGAAGTTGGGCGAACGAGGCCTTGCCGGCGGTGGCGCACAGGAGGAAGGACTGCAGCGCGTGGAGGCGGAGCTCCTGCGGCGGCGGTGCACAGAAGCGGAGCTCCTGCGATGGCTGCGCGCATGAGGAAGTGTGAGTGTGTACAGGAGAAGGACATGTGGAAGTGGAGCTCCTGCAATGGTGCTAGCATTCGGTGAGGGCACTACTTGTTGCCTGTCTGGCGGCTAGGGTTTCTCCCTAGCCGCCGCCGCCGCACCGCCCCGTCGAGCGCCTCCTTCTCCTCCCGCCCCGGTCTCCCCGTCTCCCTCCCCGTATGGCGGCTAGGGTTTCTCCCTAGCCGTCGCCGCCGCCCCCTCGAGCGCCTCCTTCTCCTCCCGCCAAGCGCCGAAGCTCGGCCCCTCCCGCGGCCAGGCGGGCGGCGGGCCGGCTGATTTCGCCGTTGTTCCCATGGTCGCCGCCGGCCTTCACGTCGCCGATCACGGCGTCTCTCCATCGGGATGGAGCAGTAAGGCGGCCCTCTCTTCTTCTTTCCTTCTGCTTCCTCTCCAGATCCACGTCGATTTGGCGGCGGTGACATCTGTGCAACTATTTCTCGCAACAACATCTTCTTCTTAACCAGTGGTTGTTCGTTGGCCCAGTGGCAGAAGTCACCTTGACATCGACTCACGGCTTCACTTATTTGGGCGACTCATCTCGCCTTCAGTTGATTCCTATGGACTCTAGGCGTGTGCCCTTTGGCTATCTCGCGTCTCTAATGTTGTGGGGTGCTTATCTGAAGAAGGTATGCTTGTCAACAAGTTTGTGGCCGTTTGCAGTTGGCCAAGACTGGACGTTATGGTGCCGCTGGCTTGGTTTGTAGGGGAAGGCAACATTGGGGGACTTCGGTTTGGCGGTGCTTTTGGGTACTGGTTCGTTGACTCCGGGGAGAAATCTCTAGGTCTGACCTTAGCTGGTTGTACCTAGCAACGGCGGCATCGTTGTCGCTCCCTTATTGAAGGCACTGTCTGGAGTTCATGAGTCTGCTCTACAGGGTGAAAACCTATGGTCTGATCTTTACTGCTTGGACCATGGCAACGACGACATGCTTTCGTGTCGTTTTCTTCTTGGAGGCGTTGCTTTTGGAGAGCCTTCATCGTAGTCTAAGTGTTGTTTTGGTGGTGCTCGGTTTTGAAGATTTAGTTATGTGTTGTAGCTTGCCGCGACAGGATTGTTTTCGTCTTGTCTTTTTCTTTATTAGTCTTTGGCTGCGTGCATGCTAGCTATGCATAGGCCGGTTGTGGTCTTGGTTCGATTGTATCTCCTTGATGTAATTGTCTGAGATCAGTAAAGCTTCCTTTATCTAAAAAAACTAGTGCCGTCGACGGCGTAGCTCTCCTCCCCGAGCCCGATTCAATTGGTGCCAGCAAGCACGGTGAAGTAATCCTTCTTATTAAGCGCCGGCATGGGGAGGGAGAGCGTGGTTGAGTCAATGAGAGCCTCTATGGCAGCGACCATGGCCACTCATGGGAGGAGAGATAATGAATGAAGGAGGAGGGAGGGAACGAAGGAAGGAGAAGGGTCATCAAAGTCATTTTAGATTGAAAATGGTGTGGATGCAAGCGATAATAAATTGTAATGGCATCGGTGATAATAGTGATATTGTAATGATAAAAACATACTAGAACGGAAGAAATGTGATGACGTGAATGTAAAAAAATAGTTTCATAGTTTAGGATTTAAGTGGAATTTCTTAAAAGTTCGATCATGTAAAATGGACCTATGGTTTACCGAATACCCACTAAAGAGAGGTCGAGGATTCATACCCAGGGTGATCCAACAGCTAATGCTATCTCCGTAATAGGAAAATGTTAGTACTAATACTGATGAACAATAATAAATTCAAATCCGTATTCTCTACAATAAATTTGAACATGTGTTCTGATCCGTGTTCTCTGCAGTAAATCTAAATCTGTGTTCTTTTGCTTTTGTAAATCAAGACACTTTGTTTTTCTTATTTACCCCATCTAATAATATTGAATCAACATTACCAAAATTTGCTAGAACAAAATCAATGTTGACACCAAAACATCAAATTTTTACAGTTTCGATATTTAGCAATACCAATCTACCGAAGTTGACGTGGGTGATGGATGCACAAACCATGGGAGAAGTGCTGGAGCGCTGTTGATGGAGGCAAGGACACATCGTCACTTGGGTTCAAGCCTCACAAGAGGTGGTAGATGAACAACCGTTTAATCACAATGGGGACGTCGTCGCAGCTCTGCTCAGGAGACATCCGAGCATTTACCCTCACGATGCTATTTAAAATTCGTATTTACTCACATAACACTCAGATCCACTTTCAATGACTCAAATGATCCCGCATGTCATACTCACTTAAAAATTAGCATATGAATTTAGTGTCATGAGGCTATTTTTTCCCTGCTAAGGAAGATGTTGCCGCCAACCACTTGGGCTTGGGAAGGCACGCGTTGATGATCGGATTCGAGGAGGGAGGCGTGCATCCTCTGCTTGGAAGAGGAAGAAGACAACCATCATCGGTACTCTAGGGTGAGGGAAGCATGACTAGCCAAAATTTGAAGGTTTTTTATAGAGATACTAGTTGGGTGCCCGTGCGTTGCGACGGATTCTCAAAAAGAGGACGATTGACATGGATACAACCAAAATATCATAATTAATCTCATGTACTTTGTTCTTCCTAGAAACCTAAGCATAATCGAAATCTCCATCATTAGTTAACAACCAAATGCAATTATATATATTTCATTGCCTTGGTCTTGAATCATGTTTAATAACAACAAATCCAACCAGAAGAACACTCGGCCTGGCACCGTCCATTTATTGGTATCCTCGGAGCTTATTGGCCAGTGTGGTCAACACTGTCACCAATGAACGTGCACAAGAACTTGATGAACTATTCCTTCTTCATCTGCCTATTCTGCAGCACAAAAAAATTGTCTCGTCATTGGAAATATGCTTACGAGCAAATGTAATTCTTCAAGGATTAGGCATCATTGCAACAAGCACCAAATTTACCTTTAAGCTACAGTAAGTCTTCTGCAGCATAGACATCTTGGAGGATGGCATGAAACACTATATCATCGTGAGAAGCATGGGGAATATGTCGCGAGCCACCGTCATGAGTTTCTTCAGCAACATGGTTGCTCATGAATCCTGATGATCCTGAAAACCCCCGAAAGAGAATGATAGATACATCTGAACCAAGGAAATAAATGCAAAAGGAAGTAATTAATTAAGATATATTTGTCTTATATTTAAGAGGTATAAAACGAATACATTTTTTGAGCAAATTTACATTATTTGAATACACAATATCCATAGTATATTTTTTAACATATGAACAGCTACTATAGCAAGAGCAATCTACACCAGTAGATTATTCATATCAAAACAGCCAACCATAAGCAAGCACTCTAGTGTTTCATGAGATTGCAGGAATATCAAAAAACCAACAACATATTTTTTTTTATTATTGTGAAATCACAACACCAATTTACAAGATCATGAAGGTTTAGTGTATATGCAAAGATAAAAAGCAGAGGAAGCAAAAGAAGGATATAATGATCTTATAAGCAAGCAATATTATCTCATCTCATAACAGATGGTAAAAATGTTTTGTTTTCTTTTTCCTTTACCAGAAGATTTTTGGCAATGTACAACGGTGTTGTGTTTTGGTCTTCTCGATGTGGGAAACACAACCAGTCACTATCCTCAATGGCCTTCTGGACATGGGCAACACTACCAGCCCTCACCACCAGCAAACCTGAAAAAACATCTCAACATTACTTCTAATACTATGGTTAAATTTGTATTCTAGTTAAATGAAAAATACCTCAAAGGGTAAACATATACGACCTGCTAAATGTAGGTCCAGAGGAAAGAAAGAGCTGTTTGAGATAAATCAATAAAATTAGTCCTGTGTAATAATGAGTATAAAACTTACTGCATGAAAAGATAATATACAAACATATGAAAACTTGTATCCATAAACCTATACTGATGTGCCATGTAAATAAAGTGGTAAAAATCTCAGTCAGCGCCAAAAATTCAGAAGTTAGTTCCAAAATCTTCCTAAATTCCAATCTCCTTTACATGCAAGGTTCAGGCCTCATAAGTACAAAAGAAAATGCATTTACAAATAGGCGAACTACCTATGCATATATGCCATTTCCCCTAACCACTTCCAGGGGTATGTCACTATTGACATCACATTGATTTTCATCAAGGTTGATGTCAGCGTTTACTATGACACCAAGCAGTAAGCACATCCAAGCATCAAGGACAATATTAATGGTGAGAAATAACTCTAAATAAAACCGAATAAAATAGCGCCTTACTTTGTGTAGAAAATTGGTTCATTAGCAGTTCTGTTTAGCTGAAAAAGAATAAAAATTGATAATAAACTCTAATGGTCAAAACAGAGCAATTGAACGAAAATAACTCATTCATATTAATTAAAAAGGGCTTGCAAAAAAAAAAGTGGTTCTGCATTTCAATAAATCAATGAGCATACTCAACCCCATTTTTCACTAAGGGGAAAAAATCGAGATCACGGGTTGATCAAATGTTGATACTAAAGTGCAAGACACAAGGTAAAATAAAAGAGCATGGTAAGTACTAAAGATCCCAAACTCTTGATAAACATAAATGAGCATGGTAAGTATTAATGCGGAGGCCGGGGACGGAATGCGGCGGAGAAGTCGCCGGAATGCGGCGGCGAGGTCAGGGGGAGGCCGGCCGGCATTACCCTTTCCAAGGTCATCAGGGTCAGCATGAACAACAACAACTCTTTCAATAATTGAATTTAGCCCAGTGAGTGGGATCTGCCATAAACAATTGTTACCCAGGTTAAGAAAAGGTTAGAGCAAAGGAAGAATTTTAAGGAACATTTAGAATTGATTCCCTAAAATTTACATGTCAAGGAAATGTTTGATTACCTAGCTGTCGACAATATTGACTTTAGCAACACCTGGCAACAGAGAGAAATTCTAAGTGACAAGAATCATATAGCAGAATTCCAACATAAGAAATAAAAGTTATAGACTATTGAGAACACATAATTAACCCATCTTCCTAAGACAACTTGCCAAGTATCATCCACATGGTTATGGAACGGATCATAACATGTGCCATCTTCTTTCTTTGGTTATGAAGAATGTCACGGTATCAAAACATGTGCCATCTTCTTTCTTTGGTTATGAATCACAGTGATTTGATTTGAAGCAATCATTTTTTTGTTTTCACAAGAAAGAGAATGCTTTCTTCTTCATTATTTTGGCTTGATGTTATGTATGTGTTGTGCATCAGCAGCTTTGAACACGATACTTAGGAGATGGCATAAAGGCCTATGCATTGAACATCAGCGAGGACATATCTTGTGTTCAATTAAAATTAAATATGATAGCATGACATATGGTTGTATAAGAAATTCACCATAAGTAATTTGTTTTTTTGATCACTTGTCATCTCTGTACTTTGCAGTGTTTCCTTGACTTTGACCTTCATTGTGAAGCACAAACATCTCTACTATTATAATGCTTTTGTGTTTTGGTGGTAGGACACAAGCATTTTATTTCAATTTAATACGTTGCTTCAATTAACATTTTCTTTTATCCCTTTGAAGTTCCGTTGCAAAGCACGGGCATTATACTATATCTATAATATTTCACACTTTTTTATTGCATTTCTAAGATTTTGCTATTTAATAAGACATGTATGTTAAAAATCCCTAAACTTATCTTAAACATAAGCACTAAATTCTGTCCATCTCCTCTCAAAAAAAAGCTGTCCATTTTGCGCATTGCTCTGATTCGATTAAGCTAAAGCTCAGTGGTTGTACTGTAACATGTCTGATCCAGATGTGTGGTCTTGGAGGCGAAAGAAGCCAAGGACGAGTATATAGCTCCTATCCATAGCCAGGATCATATTCATATCAAGTTGATGAAGAATATCAGCTCGAAGGGATACAATCCCCGTCGAAACAAGACTGCTAGGAAATTTAATTCCATTTACTTCAACAAAGGATCCTCCCAGTCTGCGTTTCTTGCAGCTGGTTCTGTCATTGAGGTAATTTGCTTTGAATACCATTCTTTGAGGTAATTTCATATATGCATTCCCTGCATCATCACAGAAATACATTGCCTACTGGAAAGTTGACTCATTTGTCACGTAGGTCTCTGAGATGGTTGCTGCTGGTGAGTTAAGTTCTGCTGGTGAGTTAAGTTCTGCTATTGCTAGTAGAGTTCTGCTGGTGAGAAGGTTGCTGCTGGTGAGTTAAGCAGAACATCGCGACAGGGGGGGCTCGAGTCTCAGTCACCGAGGCGTACCGGGGAGAGAGAGAGAGAGAGAGAGAGAGAGAGAGAGATGCACCACAAACGACGGAGGACGACGTTGCGCCACGACGGAGACCAGCGTGGGGCAGGGGCTGAGGACAGCGGCATGTGGACGGCCGCACCACAAACTCCGGCGGCGCGCGACGGGGAAGGGACCGGGGCTGGATGGCGGAGACCGGCAGGAGAACTCCGGCGTCGGGGCGGAGATCCGGCGATGGGGCAGCACTCTAGCAGCGGCGGGGATGAGGACGGAGGCGCGGAGGGAAGAAGGTGAGAGGAGGTGAAGGAGGCGGAAGATGTGGGAGCGATGTGAGGGAGAGGAGGCGGCGGCGTCGGTGGGGGAGTGAAGATATTAGGGTTGGGAGCGCGCGGGGCAGCGTTGGGGCTGGATGGCGGCGGGCGGCGGAGGGAGGGGAGAAGGGGGCAGCGGCTGGGTGGTTGGGGTCGGCGGGGAGGAGCAGAGGTCACGGGTGAAGAGGAGAGGGCAGCGGGGGCGGTGGCTGGGGCCTGGGTGGCGGAGGGCGCCGGGGGAGGAAGATGCGAGGCAAGCAAACAGCTGGTCTGTTGATGGGAGATGTTGATCAACGATCAAACGACCGAGATCGCTGGTCGGTGAAATCACCACCACCACCACAAGGTGCTTTATAATAGTAGAGATAGAGATTACAGACACTTTTACAACAAAACCTATCAGAAAGACATTAGTACGTAGCACTTCTCTATTAGACCCATTTAGAAAAATCATTACAAGTTACTACAACATATAGCTGCTCCGGAAGGCACACATCAGTCGCCGCCTAAATCTTGGGAACTTGGGATCGGCATGCTCTCCATGGTGTTTGATGTGGAAGACTATTGTAGGAATTGGATGGGGGTTTGGATAGGATTTCTAGGCTGCAGGAACCGAAGATGGCTGCAGGTGAGAAAGCCATGGCCCAAGCTCGGTATAATCGTTATTTCGATTTTTCAAGATCCGCTGCTAAAACCGAACCAAAATACGAAGTTTCACAAAATTCCAACCGAAATAAATACCGAAAATTCCGGTTATTCGGTTTCCTCGGTCCATTGAGCATACTGGTATCGCCAACATTAGTTTTTTTTAGGACCCAACGTTAGTTCCTAGTGATTCATTGGACTTCTATGTATAAGTCGATCTGACATCTGTATGGAAGGACGAACACCATCAGTCCATCACCATAGTTCATCAGTCCTCACGTGGATGGTAAAATCTTGTTCATTACTGATGAGCTCATGCCTCATGCGCAACGATTGAGTTCTACGCAGTATGCAGCACTTGGGCAAGCAGCACCTCATCCTCTTTGGTTCATGGTTTGGGTTTTATTATGTTCGGTTGCACTAAAAAATGAAGGAGTTTAAAAAGTACAAAAAATATTTAAAAAATATTAAAAAATCCTTTTGAAATCTTCAAGTAAAACTATACAAAGTTTTAAAAAATTATTACAAAATATTATACCGAATAGTCTATACAAAAATGAAAAATTGTAGCCCCCAACCGAACAAAACCGCGTGCCAAAGTGGGGAAACTTATTTTAGAGATTATCATCAAGAATATGATTATCCATAGCTATGTTTAGTGTTGTTCTTCCCCTAATGTTAGTCAGGGGTGTTCACTAATAAATTAATAATTGCAGCATGAGCACAAGATTCATTACCGACATGCATATACGTGTCCACACAGAATCACACAAAAAACCAAGAAAACATCAGCGGGCTTCACAAACTATACGAGTGCAAGAAACTTTTGAAGCATAGATGCCACAAAATTGCAGGGCATCGTAACTGCGACCATCTAGTCAATTCTGAAGATACAAACTTCTTTCACGCTTTCATCATGTACAGTATGCTAAAACGCATTGCATTTGACACCGTCCTGCTTTTCTAAATCAGAGGATCGATGGCATTTCATCTGCACAAAGGATATGGGAGGAGGTCCCCTGTTTACTAGCCTAGTCCTAGGAACTGAAGGAGAGTAAGCACAGATCTGATTCCTGGCGAGCGCCATCCAAGTCAACCATCTACAAATAGACAATGTGTGTGATTCAATTTAGACCTCTATATTTGAATGGAACTCTCTGAGTTAAAATGGTTTAAGGAATATACATATACCTTGAATCCAATCTGACCATAGAGTTTCCGAGCTGCCAAGTTATCCTTATGTACATGAATGTAAATATTTTCAGCACCTACCGTAGGGAAAACATATCAGCGGATGACAACACGATTATCTGGGATTCTGTTATTCCAGAACTTATTGCTTTACCATTTAGTCTTGCAGCATCAATCGCCAATAACAGCATGTTGCTGGCGATACCCTGACGCCGTGCATACTTAGCAACACATACATTTGTCAAATATCCAAATTTTGGCTGATCTGGCTGATAGATTCTACAGTGAAATGATGACTTTCCAGGCTCCTGTGAATTACTTTGAAATGTAACTCCCAAGGGCATCAACATGAGTAAAAAGAGGTCCTATATTTCATACCGCAGGAAATTTCTCTCCATGCAGAGGATGCCTGACACATACATCCAAGGTACCAACAACACTATTTAGTACAGTTCGCTTGATGTCATCATTCTTTACCTGCAATATTGCACCATGAAACAGTGAAGAAGAGAAACACTTTAATTTTTACTTGCCATTTGTTAGATAGACATTTCGACATGTGCTGATTCCGTGAAAACACATTTTAACAAACTAACATACTGGATCCAAGATCTGGCAAAAATGATGTACACATTAAATACAGTTTATCTCATACCGCAACGAAACATATATACTTCTCGCCGACCTGCTTGCTGCATCGCTTCTTTAATGCATGAAATCCCTGCAATGAGATGATTGACAATTAACACCTGAACCAGAACACGAACTATTGAATGATCAGGAGATGGAAAATTAATGAAAACATTGGGACAAGTAATCCAACAAAAAGAATGGAGACCCTGAGAAATTCTTAACAACTCACTATTTTTTAAAATATCTTTACCATCCAATTGACCCAAGCACATGAAAAAAATTGACTATCTGATTACACAAGTACCTGCGATGCAATCTTTCTTTTGAACCTTTCAACATAGCTGCAGTAAGAAATAATGATACACAAATGTTATTTCCTAAAAAAAATAGCTACAAGGATAATGCCAAAAAACAAATGAGGGCAAAGAACAAATACGGCTACATAAAACTACACTCATTTTAAAACACTAACCGATCGCCTGACTGATCTTCAAAGTGATCTTCTGCTCTCAGCCATGCGGCAATCTATATCAAGGGATGGTAAGAAGGCAAGTTAGGTTAGTTGTAAAATAAATATATTATAATTTCACAGGACTAACTATAAGTGAATGTAAAAGTTTTGGAACATAAATTTAAGGGAGAAATATCATGTTCTCAACCAATATCAGTATGCAACGGAAAAGACAGATAGAAGCTATAGTATTAGTATATAATAATTGCCACCAGCTCATCAGAAAACGCATGTTCCTATCATCTCAGCCAAAAATGGAAGACCTTAAAGTACTGACCAGAATCAATGATCTTATATTTTGTAAAAAAAAAAAATCAATACCCAGTATTCTTCATCAATTATAGCCTCCCGAGCAACGTAGCAACCGAAAAATCTCTTGTATTTGCAATCGCTCTCCTCAATTGAAGGTCGAAGACGATTAAAACGAAGATCAGAAGGTTCCGCAGGATGCAGAGGCGTGTGGGGCACAATCATCTGATCGGATAAGCTTGATGAAAGCCCAGGGTGAGATGCTTTACTGGCAGTATTAAGGCTATCAGTGACCATTTCTTCTTTTCCACCGCTTGTAGAGACCACCGGTTCATCTTCCCTAAAAAGGGGAACTGATTTTGCATGAAAATATGATAAGCGTGTACAAATCCAAGTACAGGGTTGCATTTCACATATATCTGATTCTCACTACTAGCTCCATGCTTTCGAAGGAAAAAAAAAAAAAAAAACTACGCTCCACCACAAATTTGGCCATAAACTATAGTCATACGGTGAGTATTCCCTTCCCAGCTCCCTTCCTTTCGATCAAACTTGTGCAACTAGCAATTAGTCAACAATCCCACGAGACATCCAAAGAATGTGATCCTACATTGAACTAATTGGGTACTCTTTATCATGTCATGAATATAATTTGCAGCAGCCAGTAAAGGAATCAATACTCAAGAACGTCCCTAAATCTCCTTGATTTCTTTCCTGGATAATCAGACAGGCTCATCCTTCCTTTTTTCTTTATGACAATCCGCGAATAAAATCGTGAAATTCCTCTTACCTACGACCGAGAGACCGAACCAACCGCAACCGCGGCAGGGACGGGCGGACAGGGGGGCAGCGAGGGGGCACGCGCACCGTCTCCGTCCGCCGCGCCCCTGCTAATGGCGCCGCCGGCGAGGCTCCTCCGTGTGCGCAGCACCGGCTGGCCGCCATGGGAGCCGGAAATGGGCACTGGATCAGGGCATCAGCCTAGTGGGGACTTGGGAAGAACAAAGCATGGAAGCCTGGAGAGCAAGGCATTTGGACCATTTGGGCCAGACATTTGTGCAATGGTTCGGCGACACGAGGCCCGATTTCCAACCACTGGTTAACTCCAATTTTTTTTTAGTTTGGGTTGGAATCAGATTAAAAACTGACATGATAAATTCCATTCCCGTAGTTATTGAACCACACATAGTATTATACACTTTGGATTATATGATATTTATTTATCCGTTTCAGCCTACTTTTTATAGCTGATAATGTCATATTTAGTTTTGCAAAGACAGCGACATCCTACCAGAGTATAGATTTTGTACTGTGATAACCAGAAAATAATTACCATGAATGCTCACATTATTTTACATAGCTTATGTGCACATAAATCGGGATCTTTCGTTAATGTGAAACGAGCAAGGTGGTCTGTCCTTTTTACGCGGCTAGATTTATGTTGGCATATAGAGTTTATTTTCAACCCATAATCTATTTTAAAGTAATCTCTAACTCATGGAGTAATATTTATCTAATATATTAGATCAAATTTAGATTTTATGTCTAATATATTATATCGGTATAAGCAGAGATTATTTATTTCTTTTTTATCAGATTTGGTGGATGGGAATTAAACAATTATCTAATTTGATAGATATTGATCAGGAGGATTTTTATTCATGGTGAGTACTACTCTATTCGATTGATCGGCAGCAAAAATATTCTAGACGTATCGTAAACAACCATGCAATTAATGGCATGAGCTTAATTAAGAAGCGATTATGTTTCTCCATGATTATGCAAAAGAAGACGGAAGATGCAAGTTTCGATTGATGAAAACGTGCACGCCCGATGAGTGGTAGCCTAGTAACCTGTCGTCGATGCGATTGGGCAGCTTTTGGAGGAAGCACTGGTTGTCCTCCTCGGCGACGGGGAAGACGCGCTCGATGAACTCGTGGCGGTCGCCGACGGCGGGCTTGCGCATGTCCATCTCCTTGTACTGGTGGTGGTGCTTGGCTTCGGTGGCGGCGGTGTCATCGGAGAGGATGGTCATCCTCATGCGGTTGTACGTAGGCGGGCATGCGCTCGATGGCTGCCAACCGCAGCGCCTCTTTTTAATCTTTAACTTATAATCTATTACTAATATATCATATCAAATTTAAAATTTTTCTCTAATATATTAGATCAGATTTAGTAGTTTGTTATAAAGATAAGATTAGATTTAAAGTTTATCTAGTTTACTATAGAGATTTTTTTATTTGATTTGGTGAACGACAATTAAACGTTATCTGGTTTGATGGATATTGATCAGATGGTGGGGAATTTTTGAACGACATGGTATTTTTCTCTACTTTAACAATATAATAAAGAGCAAGGTGGCCGCTCGTTTGCACGGCTATATAGAGTTTATCTCGAACTTTATAATCTTTTTAGGGTAATCTTCAACTTATAATCTATCTATAATATATTAGATAAGATTTAAAGTTTATCTCCGCTTTAATAGTTTGTTATAGATATTATTTATTTATCTTTTTATTTGATTTGGTGGATAACCATTGAACGGTTATAATAATGCGTGCATATATATGCCCTGTTTTTAATTACCCGACTGGCTTAACCCTTTTAATTTCTCAATTGTTGGGCCTAGTTTTTTAATTTTTTTCCCACACAGAGGTTTTTCGATTTCACTGAATTTCGTCGTAGCCGAGCATGTACCGGCACTTGGCGAGTAGATAGATAAGCAGAGGAGGACATGTACGGCATGACAAGGACGTCTATGGCAAGGACACTATCAACGATATTATTTATATCCTACTGGTAAGCTGCACCAATGATCCGAGGTTCCGAACGCCGCACTGATCAGCCATGGAATCTCCACCAAAGATTCCAGTGTTCAGGGCTTACGGGAAACGAGTGCAGCCGTGCAGGAAATGCAAATATTCGATCTGGAAAAGAAGACGCACGAGGACCAGGCCTCCAGACCGGGAAAACGTAGCGCAAAGCAACCGTCGACGTCTCCTTTGCAGCTTGCACCCTCCATGCTAATTACTGCTCCTTGCTTAGTAATTAGTATAAATAACTAGGCTGTCCTTGTTGACTTTTTTGGCTTGAATTACTGAGGACCAGCTGTTGAATTGGACCAGCTTCAACGTCTTAGAGCATCCACACCAGGCACTATATCCCCACACTCTATCACTAGTTGTTTCAACACTTTCAACCGATGAGAAGGGGATCGACAGTGTGCACGGCTGAAGAGTTTACTATGTACATACTATCCGTCATTGCACAGTGCTTGCCCCATCCCCCATGGAAAAATGTCGACCGTTTCGCACCCCCTCTCTCCCCCTCCACACTTGAATCGTTTCAATCATGGTCATTGCAATCTGGTGCAATATGTGAGGTTTTTAAATTTTGGCAACCTTAGGCAGGCAAACAAAGTATATGTGAAATATGAGTGTACTTCATTGCTCATAACCATGTGGAGCCGAGACATTACATATGTAGAAAACTGATAGGCAAAACTGATAGGCAGCTATAGGCCTTGTTTGTTTCAGATTAATGTTGAGTTGCGTTTTCTGTAGCAATTTTCTGACACACTTGAAAAAAATTAAGAAAAAATATTTTGCGAACTTTAAGAACAACTATTTAAAACCCACAAAAATAACAACAAAATATTACAACATTTGGCCTACAAAAAATAACAAATTTTAATTTAATTTAATCTGAAACAAACAAGGCCATAGTGGGCGGAATTGGGCTCGGGGCAACGAGGCACCGGCCCCTGGCCTAGGCCGGCCAACCCCCCTCCCATCGGCGGCCCACTCCCACCCATGTGCAACGCCACGCCCACGACACTTGGCCTACCGACCGGCTCTCTCTCCGCCTCTCATCACTCGGTGGGATGGCAGAAAAACCTATGAGTATCTGACTCGATGGACATAGGTATTGGTCGCAACTTATACCCATAGTTTTTTGGGTTCGGGTACCCGAATAAGTCGGGTTCAGGTACGGGTATAATTCTGACAGGTGGGCTACATGTCACAGTGTCACAGCTTGTCTTCACTGTCCCACGGCCCATGCGGCCCAACACCACGGCCTCCTCCACCTGGGCTTCTTTTCTTCCCCGCCGCCTCCCCAATCCCCACATTTCCAGCCGCAGCCGGCCGAACCCTCCTCCCGCACTCTCTCCTCCCGCTCGCTCCTCTCTGTTCCCACTTCCCCCGACCTCCAACCGGCCGCCGCCGCCATTAACTCCGCCCCTCCGCCTCCACTTCCCCGGCCGCCGCGTCGCTGGCCCGCGGCTCCGCCTCCACCCGCCGCCGCCGCCGCCACTTCCCCGCCCCCGGCGCCGTCCCGCCCCGGCGCCTCTGTCGAGCCGCCGGCCGCCGGCCCGCTCCTCCTGCACGCCTCGCCGCCGGCCCGCACCAGCGCACGCCCCGGCGTCGCCGTCCAGCTGTCCGCCGACCGTCGGTCTCCGTCCCCCCTTTCGGACACTCTCTCTCCTCCCTCTCGCCTCCTCTCTGTTCCCTCGGGTATGGGTACCCATTGGGTATTGGGTACCCGTCGGGCAGTCCGGGACCTTCCGCCGACGTCTTCCTCCCCTCTGGCAACCTCCACTCCCGCCGCCGCGCCGCCATGGATTCGGGTTAGGGTTTCGGTGGGGTTCGGGTTCGGGGCGCCGCCGGACATAGAGGGATGGCGGGGGAGGCGGCGGCCCGACAGTTGGTTGGGGGTGGAGCGAGGGCGGTGGCAGAGGCGGCGGCGGCGCTGCCGGAGCCGGGGACGGGGGGAAGGTGGTTGGGGCGGCGGTGGCGGGGGTTGAAGGCGACGGCCGGGTTAGGTTGGGCAGGGCAGCGTGGGCGGCGGGAGGTCGGGCAGTGGAGCGGCTAGGCGCCAGCGGCGGTGCCGGTGGCGGGGGAGGAGGAGGAGCGTGGAGCAGAGAGGGGCGGTGGAGGGGAGGGGGAAGGGGAAGTAAGAGAGAGAATGGGGGAGGCGGGGTTGATCTGGGCGTTGGATTGAGATCCAACGGCCCAAAAAATCGACTGATGGGTAGGGGAACAGTCGACTGTTAAATAGAGGGTCCCTTTCGAGTTTGTGATTTGTGGACAGTGGAGTTGTGAACCCTAATTTTCCATTGATTCATTGCTTTGATTTCGGGTCCTCCCTCAACCTATAGTTCTCTGAAGAGGCTACAATTTCATAGCTACATCTACATATTTTATGTTTTCTTTTTATTATCATCCTTTCTTGCAAGAAAAAGCAATAGACCAAGGAATCTAATTCCTTTTTTGTATTCTAAAGTTGGATTTACTTCTGATCTATTTCGGTTTATGTATTGACTTCGGTAGTGCTGTGAGACATTTGCGCATGATTCACGTTGACATTGAAGCTCTAGTTTAGCTGAAAGTCTTTTAAAATTTTAAACATCATTTTCAATCTAAGGCTTAATTTGCCTTGCGACTGCTGTACTGCTGCTAGAGGCTAGAAGAACTAAAGAATAGGTAGCCTAATGATCTAATCCCTTTGACCATGAATGTTTTGTTGAGATTTAGAGCTTAATCGAAATTCTAGGGCAGATTTAGATCTTATTGAAGATTCATTAGTCATAATCTTAATAAGAAAAAGGTTAGGTCAAGTAATATATTTTACCTAAAGGTTTAAGGAGCTAAATTGGTTATTCCAATTCATATCGGAGTCTTGGAGTTTTGTTTATTCCAATTTTTTATTTTGTTGTCGCCGTTTTGAAAAACTGTACTTTGATGTTGCTGTTGTAATTTTTTGAAATCTCGCATACCCAGTTTGAAAAACCTGCGCCCGCCACTGGTGTTAACGCCGATCCAAGCCGCATGACGAGTGCATCCACCATGGTCTCCTTCGCCGCCAGTTGCTCGATCCACCCACTGCCCTTCCCCGCCGCCGCCAAGGCCTCCTTGCCGCGCTCACGGAGAAGGCCACTCTTCTGCTTCAGTCAGAGCATCGCGCTGTCAGGGCGCACAGCTCCGGTGGCCTGTTCCGTCGCCGTCGACAGGAGGAGGTGAGGTATGCTCGTGTGTCTTCTTACTACGGAGAGAAATAGTATTATTCAGCAGTGATTAGCTTTGCTCTATTACGTGTTAGTGATTAGCTCTGTTGTGCTCTACTTGTTAGTGGGTCTTCTTGCGTTTGATTAATTCAAACCATTTGCGTTGGCCATGAGGTTGGACTAATTATAGCAGAATTATAAGAAATTCCAATGATTTTGTGCTGCACAAGCTTGCTCAATGTTCATGAACAATTCGTGTCTTAGAAAGGTCCCAACATTTGTGGGAAACTTCCTGTGCTGAAAAAGAAAGAGCTGAATTGGATATAACTGATAGCGGACAATAAATTTGTGATGGTGAATGCATGCAACAGGTGCGAGTGCTTTGATCTCCATCAGCAGCTGGTTCCATTTGTGGAATCGTGGGCTTGGCAGCAGTCCATTGTCACACGGAGGAAAGGGTTGGTAGACCAAGAAGATCACTCTGACACCATAATCGCGCTGCAACACCCTCCAGTTTATACAATGGGAACTGCCAGCACAGAGGATGACCTCCATTTCAATGTCAAGGATGCTCCTTTTGAGATTCATCGTATAGACCGTGGTGGGAAAGTGACATATCATGGTCCTGGTCAGGTATTTACCCTGTGCAATTTTTTTTGTACTGCATGTTCACATTTTTTTTCTAAATAGTGTTATGTTTCTTGATTGGTTTTAATTTGATTATCTGGTTCTTAGCTAGTTAAATTTGAAGTGCATATATAGTTAAACCCAGAACAAAGATATATAGTTAAATTTGAAGTACTTTTACTACTTTACCTGTATAGACGTTGTGGTAAAGTGTTTCATAAGTAATAGTAAGTATGTATACAGTACTCCATCTGTACAATACTTTTACTATTTTACTTATACAGACGTCAAGAGTACGATGGTAAAAACAGTTCATAAATCCAAACTTTCAAAAAATAGTTACGGCCGAAAAACTAAAGAAAATAAGCGATTAGTGCCTTTGCATGGCATGACGTACGTCATATGCATGCAATATGCATGTTTGTGGGCTGCATGCTACATGATAGGAGGGAGGGAAAAATCGCGTGGTTAATTAACGGGCACAAAAATGTACATATCGCACTTGGCAAAGTTGGGAGTACCGTAGTTATGTTGCTCCTAGATGTAACATAGCCTCTCTCTCTCTCTCTCTCTCTCTCTATATATATATATATATATATATATATATATATAGAGTTGGGCTCCATCGATCGCAATCGATAGGAGCCCCCATCAATCGCACGGCCAGCCGTTGGATGGAGAAATATCGGGCGTCCACCTGTCCCCCTGCCCGCCGCCTGCCCGTGAGGGATCGACGACCGCCCGCTGCCCATTTGCCTCCACCGCCTCTCTCTCTCTCCTTCTCTCTATCTCTGAGAAACGAACTGGTAACATCGGAGGAACAAATGGAAACAAAAAATCATTCAAACGGGAACTCATCTACATAATAATCATCAATTTTATTCAACGGTTCATTAATAATCATTCAAACGGGAACTCATCTGCATAATAATCATCAATTTTATTCAACGGTTCATTAATATGCATGTCTGTAGTGAAAGGAAATCACATCCAAAAGAAAAAATCAGATCTGGAAAGGAACAATGTAGCTCATTACAGATCGGATGAAGATCCATGTTCAAGGAAATTACATATCGGATGTTTGCTCATTACAGATCGGACATGGATCTCATTACACATGAACAAAAATATTCAATCAAACAAAACACATCTACGGAAGTGAAGAAATCAAATCCAAAAGGAAAAATTACAGCTCAAATGTCTAGTTCATTACAGATCGGGAAACAAGTCAACTGATGGGGAAAATAATATCTGATTCAGATCGATTGAGGGAAGGTGAGCTCTGAGAAGAAAAAACTACAGACTTACAGATCGAGAGAGAGAGAGAGAAGAAACTGCAAATCGAACATGAACCTCGTACAATCCACGAAAAATAGGAACACACACGAACAAATGAACTGCACACAATTAAAAATTTCAGATCTGGCCCCTGTAGGTCGCAATGCAGCCCACCACGGAGGTCGGTTGCGGCGCAGCCCATCATTGGGAAGTCGCCAGGAGCCACCACGGGAGGTTCCGCCATAGCCAACACCTTTCCTTGAACTTGTTTCGAGAAGATAGGTCCAGTCGGCTTGATGACGAGCTTGGCTGTCACTCCGGCTCCCCGCGGTGGGACGGTGGGCGCCGCCAGATCTAGCTGGAAAGGGACTTGGCAACGAGCCTGGTTCCCCGACGGCGGATCTCCACGGTGGCTTTCGCTAGAGGAGAGAGAGAGAGAGAGAGGAGAAGAGGGAGAGAGAGAGAGTTAGTTGGGAGCAAATGGGCAGCGGGGTGCCCGCCGCCTCCCACCGGCGGCGAGCAGGGCCTTGGGCAGGAGGACAGTGGACGACGAGATCACTTGATCCAACGGCTGGCCGTCGTGGCGACGACGGGGCTCCTATCGATTCTGATCGATGGGAGCCCAACTCTCTCTCTATATATATATGTATATATGTGTATATATATATGAAAATGGAATGGGACTTCGTGGAGTCTGTGTTCTATGCCTAGATGTCGTGGAATGCAATAACTGCACAATTAATTTTTTTAAACAAAGTATGGAGCACAGATTGTACATATATACTCCATGGAACCTGTGTTCCGTACCTTGTCTGGAAACAATTAATTGTGCGGTCTACACGAGGACAGTCCCATGCCAAAATGCAACACCTGATATCGGGTCCACCATATATAACCAACCCACCCCTAGCTCTCCCCTACCCCACAACGTGCACACGCCCACTACCCTGCAAGGATCCAGCTCGTGCCGCTGGACTCGACGCCGCCATCCGGTCGTCGACGCGCCAGCCTCATTCCTTTCCGCCGTCGACATCGGCGTTGTCTTCCACGTTCGTCGTAGGCATCGACGCCGCCATCCCCGTCTACTCCTGTCCCAACGTGCGGTTCTCCTCGGCCATTTCCACCGTGCTTTGGCCCCGACGAGTTGTCGGCGGCGCTGCCTTGGCCAGATGTGCTGTGCCTCGGCCCGATCTGTCATGCACTGGCCAAATCTGTCGCACAACGACGTCGCCGACGCGCTTTCGTCTCCGATCAACTTGTCGTCATCCCTGGCTCAACGTGTTGCTCCCAACCCCGCCCTCTGTGACGCGCTGTCGACCTCTCACCTGGCCTGACGTGTCACCAGCTCGCCTGTCTCCGTGCTCCGGCCTCAATGAGTCATTGGCGGGCGCTGCTCTGGCCAGATCCATCGCCCCTGGCCAGATCCGCCATGTACCGACGTCGCCGTCAATGAGATCTGACGCCGATTGCTGCCGCTGCTTGTTCACTCTGTCGTAACGGCCTTGGTCTGGATCTCCCCTCGGATTACTAGGTTGAAACAGGGAGAGTAATGCATAGTAAAATATAGCGGACATGTTTTTACCATTTTTTGTACTGTTTACAGGCTACACAATGAAATGTAGTAAAAAGTAATCGATGTGAACATCACGTAGTAATGAGAAGTAATCCGTGTGAAACCCTCATTTTGGATGATTTTAGTTTGAAACATCGTCAATAACAAAACGTAGTCGAGTTGGAACCGTAAAAAATATATTATTTTCATCGGCAAAATATATTCATCCAGATTATGGCCAATTACTAACAAACAGTAATCGTGTTCAAATTGTTTTTTCAAAATATTTCAAAATTATATGGCAGCTGTTTTGTTCGCAAAAATACCAGAAATACAATGATGAAAAGCATTTGTCTATCGGATCTAGGACTAAAAAATTTTATCAAAAAAAAGAGGTAGAAATTTGTTTTCATTGAGTAGTAGGCTGCCGCAATGGCGGAGGTGGCCGGAGGCAAGCATGCGTAGGGTCTGACCCTTCCCTCTCCACGTCTCCTTGACTTGGCCTGGGCGGTGGTGCGCACGGCGGAGGACAATTTCTTTGATTTGGTGATGAAAACGGGGCGGTTGTTGGTGTTCGCGTTGAAGTGCGGTTTGTTGGATGGCCACGGGCGATCTGGCCTTTTCGTCTTCACTCTTCAGCAATGATCGTGGACGGCTATGCTCTACATGGTGAAAACCTATGATTTGGCCTTTATTTGTTGGATCATGGCAACGGCGACATTCATGCGTGTTGCTTCAAGACGTTGCTTTTGGAGGGCCTTTCTGACGGTCCAAGTGTTGTTGTGGTGGTGCATGGAATTGAATATTAAGTTGTGTGTTGTAGCTTGTTAGAACATGATTTATGATGTCATGTCGTTTTTCTTTAATAATCATAGGCTATGTGCATCCTAGCTATGCAGATGATTAAAGTAGTCTTGGAGCGATTGTATTACCTTGATGTAATTTTTTTAGATCAATAAAGCTTCCTTTATGTGCATGTGCTTGCTTCTCATAACCCTTTTTTTTTTGTTAGCTTGTTATCTATCCTATTCTCAATTTGGGGCATCCCAAAATGGATCACCATCGGCATCAGTATATTCGGTTACTTGAAGAGGTGATCATCCGTGCCGTTCAGTCCGCATTTTCTATAAAGGCATCAAGGATAGAGGGTCTTACAGGTGTATGGGTTGGTATGCTACTATCCTTTAGAACTTGTGAGCTGTTTTATCATGTTTTCAGTTGGTTTTGAGCAAACATGTTTCCTGCTGTTGCTTTTCACATGACTCTAGTGTTCAGAGAAGTTAATGATGCTGTGAGATATCACCGTATATTACTGATATATCTTCTGTGTTTCCTTTTAGGGGATCAAAAAATTGCAGCAATTGGAATTCGTCGTCTCTTGGGACAGATCACTTACCATGGTCTAGCATTAAATGTCACAACTGATTTGAACCCATTTCAACTTATTGTTCCTTGTGGTATAAAGGATCGTGGTGTTGGGAGCATTAAGGAGATATTACAAAAGGCTTCCAATGGAAGAGAAATTGATGAAGCAGTAATGATGGATATAGCTTATAATTCCTTGATCAAAGAGTTTGCTGAAGTTTTCCAGCTATCTCTAGACCTCATGCCTGATTGCATACAACCAGTTTGATTGGATCATGGCAATGGTGCATGCATGTGTGTCGCTTCCTTTTTGAAGGTGTTGCTTTTGGAGGGTTTTCCTCACAGTACAAGTGTTATTATGATGGTGCATGGAATTGAATATTAAGTTGTGTTGTAACTTGCTGCGACATGTTTTATTATGTCATATCTTTTTTTAATAATCATATATTGTGTGCATCTTAGCTATGCAGAGGTCGGAAGTGGTTTTGAAGCTAACGTATCACTTTAATGTAATTTTTTGAAATCAATAAACATCCGTTTATCTAAAAGACATAAATGTGTATGCTTGCTTCTCATAACCTTTTTTTCACTAGCTTGTTATCTATCCTATTCTCAATTTGCGGTATCACAAAATGGATCACCATCATATATTCGGCCACTCGATGAGGTTATCATCCGTGCCTTTTTGTCCGCATTTTCTATAAAGGCATCAAGGGTAGGGTCTCACAGGTGTTTGGGTTGGTATGCTGCTATCCTTTAGAAATTGTGAATTGTTTTATCATGTTTTCACTTGCTTTTGAGCAAGCATGTTTTTAGTTGTTGCTTTTCAGACTTTAGTGTTCAGAAAAGTTAATGATGCATGGAGATATCACTTTGTATTGCTAATATTTCTCATGTATTTCCTTACTTGGGGATCAGAAAATTGCAGCAATTGGAATTTCTTTCTTGATAGATCACTTACCATGGTCTAGCATTAAACATCTTAACTGATTTGACCCATTTCGACTTATAATAAATTTGAATGGTTTAAAATAGTTTTATCTTTTTATAACTCTTACCATAGAATTAATTTGATATTCAAACTCTATACATAGGTAGAGCAAGTTCATTAGACCATCTGTAATTTTTTTTATTTTTTCATGATTTTTGCTAGTTAGTGTACACGGGGTTTACACGAAAATCCATGTGTACACGGGATATGTTGTCTAGATATAATTTATAATTCCTTGATCAAAGAGTTTCCTAAATTTTTCCAACAGTCTCTAGACCTCATGGCCGATTGCATACAACCATTTTGATTGGATCATGGCAACGATGGCAAGCATGCGTGTCACTTCCATCTTGGAAGCGTTTTCCATCTTGGAAGCGTTGCTTTTGAAGGGCCTTCCTTAGAATCCAAGTGGTGCTATGGTAGTGCACGAAATTAAAGATTAAGTTGTGTGTTGTAACTTGTTGCAACATGATTTGTGATGTCATATCTTTTTCTTTAATAATCATTGATTGTGTGTATCCTAGTTATGCAGAGGTCGGAACTGGTCTTGTAGCGATTGTATCATATTGATGTACTTGTCTGAGATCAATAAAACTTCCTTTATCTAAAAACATAAGTGCATATATGCTTGCTTCACATTAGACCTGCTCATGGGTAGCCCGACTCAACTTGACCCGACATGACCTGAAAAAACCCGATCCAACCTGTCGGGGATAAAATCACGGCCCATTGCCATGGCCCACTCTCTGACGGCCCGTTCGAACAGCCTACCAGGGCCCAGTCCCCTGGAAGGTTCTATCTGGCCCATATGCATCCTGCCGAACAGCATTCTGGCTGGCATGGTGCGTAACGGCCAAGAAATCGTGTCTGAGTCCGACTCGAACAGAGTTCTGCACGGCTACGTGAAGACCCAGACGTGGTTTCCCGGATTGGAATAGGAGTCGTGATCCCCAAGAATTGGAGTTTACCTTATCTACCTCGGGATGTATTTGGCATGTATGAGTTCGTTACGATCTCGTAGTTAACCCGGCCCGATATTCCCTCGGTAGATCGGTTTGCTCTGCACTATATAAACAGGGCCCCTACGGCGTGTTAAGGGGTCAATCCTACAGGAGTTTACGCATCTGGCGTCTCATAGGCACATGATCTTCGCATTGTCGCACTTGTACACCATAATCTCGCCGAGACTTGTTCGTCTTGCCGAGCCACCTCTTGTATTCATCTCTGATATATAAGAAAGGCTGGACGTAGGGCTATTATCTCTCTCGAGAGGCCTGAACCAGGATAAAAACCCTTGTCTCCCCGTTCGTCGTTGATTGTTGTTCATTCTGTTCGGCGTGTCTCCTATCTCCCTCTTGAAGAATCTTAGTTGACTTGGGTCAATATCCCAACCGTCGACACAACCCGGCCCAACCAATGCATCGGGTCGGGTCAGGCCTCGATTTGACACCCGACCGTCGGTCGGGTTCGGGCCCAAAAAATTATAAAATCAGCCGTGCGGGCTCGGGTTTTCAGGTTATGGGTCGGGTTTTCTAGTTTCGAGTTGGGTTTGAGCCCGGATTTGTGACCCGGTGCGTCGGGTCGGGCCGGCTAATTTTTGGTCGGGTTTTAGAAAAATCGACCCAAACCCGCCCGAGCCCGATGGATGATCAGGTCTTCTTCTCATAACCTTTTTTGTTTCATTAGCTTGTTATAATGTTATCTCAATTTGCGGTATCACAAAATGGATCACCATATTCGGTCACTTGAAGAGGTGATTATCCATGCCCTTTAGTCCGCATTTTCTGTATAGGCATCAAGGATAGAATCTCTGTTGTTGAAAAGGTCACAGACCATGGGAAATACGGCCCATCCGTATATGCAGCCCAGCAGAGAGCGCTGCGCGAGCCTCCCCGAGCTCATACCTGCTAGCTAAGCACTAGGGCTCCCCCTCAACATTCCTAAGCCCGTAGCTGCTCCCCTAGCTCAACAACGACCTTCTCAAGCCTGGGTCCCTATCCTCAAGCCGGGGGTTCTGCCCCGAGCTCCTCAAGCCCGGGGCTATTCTCCCAAGCACGCGTCGGGCTCTCTTTGTCCCTAAGCGCGGTCCCTAGGAACTAACTGACACGCAGTCCTCCCCCAACGGTTGACACCTAGGCCCTCTTTGATAGCTTGTTTTAGTTTAGTTTTTGTTGGAATTGCAACTTTTATTATTTTTATACATACCATTCACTTTATTTTTTAGAAATAATTTTTTTATAACTTTGTAGGGTTTCTCTCAGAGATCTTAAAAATATTTTTTAATAATTTATTTAGCCTTTTCATACCACTTTCAAAGGTGGTCAAATTTTTCCAACAAAAACTAAACTAAAACTAAACAAGCTATCAAAGAGGGCCCTAGATGTCAAGACCAGTCAAGGCCGGTTTGGGTGTAAAGGAAGCTCTCGTTCCACCAAGCAGTAGGTTGTCGTTGCAATCAGAGGTAATGAAGCGTGGGTTCCTCACCGACACGCTCATGGAGCCTTCCTTTAACCAAAGACGGCTGCTCTTACCCATTAGACGGATTCACCATCTCTTCGAACCAGGACAAGAACTCTTTCACGCGATGGACAAAGCGGAGGAACTCATGAGACCACATCATATTCACCTGAAGCAGTTGGTCGCCTATAAAAAGAGGCACCCTCCATGAATATAAGTAGGCCAATATACGACACAATCCTCAGACCCTCATTCTGTCTCTCTTAGAGCTAGGACACCAGCCTAGGGATCACCACCACATGGAGGGTTCTTCCTCCTGGCAATATCATAGGAACTCTTAGTGCCTCGAGCTAGCACTCCTATACCGGAGAGTGAGCTTGGTCCTCCCCTTGTATTGTTTTAAGCTCACTAGTATCAAGAACTAGAGTAGGGCAATTACTCGGCAGTGGGGTCCTGAATCATGGGCAACACCAGCATGTCCCCCTCATATGGTCTTCTTCACGTTGCGTCTTCACGGCCGCCACCGCGGGGACCCCAAATCCTGAGGATGAGGAGCAGCGTCACTGGCGTACGGCTGCCTAGAAGCTTTTCTTCAGGTTTGTCCACTGCACCATGGTGGACATCCGTCGCAAATCCGACCCTTCTACTCTGACCCAGATGCAACACACCACCTCCCTGGTCAATGTCTTGACTAATCCAGTGCTCCGTAGCCAGAGAAAGGCGCGCACGATTGCCCAGGTCATCAGTGGCATGGGGAAGGACCCTTAGGGTTTCACCGTAGTTGATCTGGGTGCCACGGTCGAGGACGGCCTAGAGGCAGTCGTCGGAGACCTCGCCGACCACGTTTGATCAGTTCGAAGCGCCACCCGCACAGGGAGCTACTCCCAGCGCCGCAATGCGCGTGACTAGTCTTACCAGCTGCATGTCGTGTCTTCGGCCAACATCCCATCACGTGAACACGGCGGGGTGTTTTCCCGCCTCGGTCCGCTTCCAAACAAGTGGGTCGTGCTAGGTTTGGCTTGGGCTGGCCCCTTTGCATCCCTAGTCAACACATGCCCCCCCAATCTTAGAATTTCCATTTGGCCAATAGCGGAGCTTGGAGACAAAATTAGAGGGGGCATCTCTATATTCAGTAAGTTAGAAGGGTCCAGATAGCTAAAATATACATAAAATCTTAATAAACGATGGCTACTAATAATAAATAATTAAGAAAACCAATTTTGATAAGCGACGCCATGACCTACTTTGGTCCTAGGGAAGCTCCGTCCCTACAATAGGCAGTAGGACATCTAAAAGTAGCGAGATGATGTTGTACCTAGTTGCATCACCAACCCAGATATAACTTGGATCGACCAAACATTATTCAGCCACCATTTATCTATATTTTCATCTTTTCTATTTTATTTTCTAGTTAGGCCCGGTTAGTCGTGCCAAAGTTGAAATAGATTTGAGCGGTATATTGTACAGTCTGGCGTGGCTTTGTTATATAAAATCTGTGGTGGAGGGAGGCCGAGGGGTGCGTTGGAAAAGGGTAGCGAGAGAGAGAAAGAGGACGGGGGAAGAGCGGAGTACTGAGACTACTGACGAAACCAGATGGCCGGGGGAGAATCTTGTCCTGGAGATTTCTTGTCTGCAACGGACGCGATTGAAAGGCGACGGTGCAGCGAGGCGTCGGACTTTTGATCCATCCGCTCCCCTCCCCCGGTCAATCCCTGCAACGCAGGCTCGGCCGCTTTTCTTTTTGGCATCTTTCATGGGCGATACATACACATGTGGCGCGACGCAACGCAACGCCACCCCATGAGGACAGCCGATAGCTGAAGCCTGAAGCTCGCTGCGCATCGGCTGCCGCGACGAACGACACGCTCGGTGCAGCGAGCTGCAGGAGTGGCCGTGTTTTTGTAGATTGGACGAGGTGCTGTGGGCGCTGCCACTTTTGGGCACGCACATTTTTAAAAGCGGAGGCGACTTGCATCGCCTCGCATCGCATTGCATGAACCAGGGGTGCAGGGTGCAGACCGCAGGGACCTCTCGCTTTCTCTGCTGCGCTGGGTTTCTCGGGGCCTCCTTTGCGTACCTGACGTTACGACAAACGGTCCAATGGTGGCACCATCCTGATTGGAAATTCTGCTCCCACTCTAAATTTTACTATTCACGTGCCTAAAATTTTAATAAAGACAAATTTTGCGGATAGAATGGTGCCACCTTTGAAAATGATCTCAAGCAGTCCATGAGGGTACATAGTTGGGCCCAATAGTGGGACGTACTGCTGGCGTAGCCACCATGTAGGGAGAGACTTAGGGTGTGTATGGTTCTGCTATCTTGGATTAAGTTCAGGACCAGACAACTTATCAATTGAGGACGGATCGGTTGATCCAGCTTGTTTAGCTTAAATCTGGATAGTGGGATTGATTGATCCAACATCATTTACTTTCAACCAAACAGCAGAGTGAAATGGACGGTTCGGGTTGGTGCGGAATGATCAAACCAAACACGTCCTTGGGTTGCAGGTGATTGCCCCTGAGTGCACTCACGCACTCAATCCTCTTCTCTTCCTCGCGCGCCTCCTTGCTCGTCCCTGTTCCCCTCTCCCTCCCCATCTTCTTCTCCTAGATTATGAGCTAGAGATAAACACTATATACCAAAACAAATCTAGCTAGCCACGCAAACATGTGGACCACCCCGCTCGTTTTATAATAGAGGAAGTACTGGATAAGATACATAAGAAACATTGAGGGCCTGTTTGGTTCCATGCCTAAGGTGGCCACACCTAAGGTTAGGCAAGACAGAGGTAGCTAGGCCACTGTTTGGTTCCATACTAAGCTGAGGCAGGCCACAGGAGTGAGGCACGCCCACCTACGCTCGTCGCAGCATTTTTTCGCCACAAGTGTGGCGCTCGATTCGAGCGCCACACTTGCCTAACACAGCCACAACGCTCCCGTCCCGTGGCTCTCTCGTGACTCCGGCGGAGGCGCTCTGGCGGCGGCGGCGGCGGCGGCGGCAATGGGCGACGGAGGCGGCAAGCAAGCACACGCCGATGGCGTGAGGCGGGCGGTCAGGCTGCCAGGCGACGGCGGCGCTGAGTCCTAGGGGTGGTGGACGAGGTCGGGGAGGCGGCGGAATGGCGGCACGGCACGGGGCGACGGCGGCCACGGCGACGGCTCCGACGACGAATTGGCAATGGGAAGGGGTTGGGGGTGATCTACAAAGGCTGAGGAGGGTCGTGGAGCTCACCTTCTTGGCCAATTTTGCACAGGGTAGAGGAATTTTTGCAGGGAAAGTGGAGAGCTCGGTTTGGCCAAGATATAGAGCAATGGGAATCAATTGACAGCGCAAATTGGAGAGAAACTGCAGCAATTATCCCTCTAGCAACTGAAGTCATCAAGGAAATGAATAATGGGGTGAGTGGAGCTTCAATTGTGCATTATGCATGGCAATTAGGAGCTTGGGAGTGGGTTTTCAAGAGGAGATTGAAGGGGCTGCGAAAACTCTCAGCCATGAAGGCATGAGAGGGGTAGGGGAAGGGTCTAGGGTGGATGACAAGCGGGCCCGAGAATTTATAAGGTTTTTCCCTATTTTTCCAAAGCCAAAAACAATTAAAAAGAAGGCTGAAATAATTAAATAATATTTTCTGAAATTGTTTTTCCACTTGAAATAGTTTATTATTTAATTATTTTCATTTTAAAATTAATTTCCTGTTTTTACCAAATTTGTAAATAGACCAAATAATTTTCGGAAGGAAAAACCAATTTCTAGTTAACTAGAAATAGTTTTCTGAAATTAAATAAGTAACGAATTATATTTTTTTGGGACATTCGGCAAAAATGTGTGGCATCCATCCAAACACATACCACAATTGCTTAGCCTTGCCTAAGCTAAGACATGACTATAATCCAAACAGCTGTCACACAATTCTGAGCCGTGCCTACACTTAGGCGTGGCTGTGAACCAAACGACTGCTAACATTAGCCACGTTAGTCATGCTACACCCGTCAAAATCTGCTAAGGTTAGGCTAGTCAATATGAGGCAAGAATCAAACAGACCCTTAATGACATGCAGCAAACAAGTAACAGTTAGTGAACTCTCCACATAAAATATCCGAGCTTGTGCACGGAACACACAGGAAAGTAGCTAGCATCCAGATGCGGCAACTAGTTCGCAATCATCATTATAAATCCAAGCTAACGCACTCAGGTGTCGAGTGCAATACATGCATGACGTCAAAGCATTACACATTGCGGCAAAATTGTCGCCACCTCCAAGAAGATGCCAACCGTGCAACATGCATCTCACCCCTTCGGCGGTGGTTAATTGATCACCTGAATAACACCACCTCGCTGATCACTAGCCGACGCGAACATTTTAATTAGCAGTACACAGAGCACTGAATAACACTCGCTGATCACCTGAATAACACCGCATGCATGCATGCAGTACCATGCATAACGCCATCTACGTGCACAGATCAGTCATTCCACAGGGCGAACACCGGGAGCTGATGATGCACGCTCGTCGGAATGCCGGCGACCGGCCGCGCCGCCGCAGCCGCAGCCGCCGCCATCCAGCCACCGCCGTTGCTGCTCTCGCCGGCCTCGAACTTCATGGCGTGCGCGTACTGGAGGCCGTGCAGCAAGTGCGCGCCGCGGTGGCTGCCGGAGGTGTCCGAGTTGGTGTCGGACGCCGCGCCCGGTACGTCGTCGCCGGCGCTGCCATGGGCGTTGCCGCCAACGGCGAGCGGCGGCGCGTCCGGGAGGTGCGTCGGGGAGCGCCTGCACGCGAGGTCGCCGCCGATGAGGTGCGTGCTGGCGCAGATGCGCTTCACATCGTACTTGCTGATGTCGAAGTTGGTCACCGCGTTCAGGCCCCGGAACTTGATCGCCGCGATGTCGTACGCCTCCGCCGCCTCCTCCTGCGTGCCTACAGCCAATCAAAAAAAGAAAGATCAGAATTTTTATGCAAATATCATTTATTTATTGTGATTTGTTTTATCATTAAATGTACTTTAAGCATGACTTATTATTTTACATGTTTGCATTTTTTTTAAATAAGACAAATGGTCAAGGTATAAAAAAATTATACTGTATGTGCAAAGCATCATGCAAGCTGATTAACTCACTGATCAGACTCAACAATTTTTTTTCTGCACTACTAATTTAACTGTAATGAGACAAGCAGCAAGTACAAAAACATGCAAGAAGGATGCCACCTGCTGTAACAACAATAACGAAGGAATATAGATGAGAACAATACGATTACAGTTAGATTAGCAATAGTCGCATGCATGTTAGGGTTTGGAAGCATGCGTGGGTACAAGAGTAAAGAACAAAAAAAACTTACTGAAGGTGCCAAGGTATAGGTCCTTGTTCCCTGCGACCCTCCCAATCCTGGCCTGCCATCTCCCATGCTGGTGATGCCTGCATGCATGGGGAAAGCAAGCACAACAAGAAAGATTATACGAGCAGGTCGATGCGTGTGTGTGCGCGTGTCTGTGAGATCACTGATCGGCGAGCTCAGAACTATCAGAGCCTGAGCCTCAGAGCTCAGAAGTTTTTTGGGGTGGTGAAAAAGGCTGCACATGGGAGTAAATATGGGGGAGCAGCACGGCACCTAGTCACTCCTCTGTACATGGATGCTCCCCTCGAGAAGCCACTGCTGTTCCTGCAAGCATAAATTTGGCAGCGAAAACTTGCAAGTGTAAGCAGTGTTGGTGACTGCGCCAGATGGATGCTGTGAGCCTGTGAGCAGGCGAAAATTATGCAGGCAGGGCAAATCTTGTTTGTTACATATATATGAAAGTTCAGGGCTCTGAAAAGATTGCAGAGAAACAGACAACAATGGCACCTCGAATTTTGGCATGATTTTCATGCATATTTACATGTTTACGAACATCATAGTGGTAGTAATAACAACATTATCTAAAAATGGTGTAAATAAGTAATAACACATTATCCAAAAAAGAGTATTAGTCGATGGGGAATGAAGAAACGGAGAAACAGCTACGTACAGCCTACAGTACCTTCTTAAGTGAGCAATGAACTCCTGCCTTGTCATATGCTTCATCTCCTCCAGCTCCTTCTCATAGGTGCTTAACTACATGTCAGAAGCCACAGTGGATCATGGCACAAACATGGCAAGATGCGTGTGTTTAACTTGCACGTACTGGCCATTTCTCAGAAGCAAATTAAGGAGCGCAGGAATGATCCAGACCGGCCCCTACTTCGGAAGAATATGGATGCAATGGGATCTTAAAGTGAACGTACCGGGAAGTTAATGTGTGTTGTTGGCCCCCAGTACTTAAGCGCTGCCAGATCATAAGCCCTTGCAGCCTTCTCCTCCTTGTCATAACCACCTAAGCAGTATGTAAGAACACTGGTCACACTACTACTAGTGAAAATTCCAAAGCTGCACAGACTACTGGACCAAGGAGGGCAGCTGCAGCTTCTTACCTAGGTAGACTGCTCGTTGGTGATGGGTATTGCAAGAAGAAGTTGGTGTCAGTAGCATGTCCATACAATTGCAGCCATTCGGTTTATTACTGAAGTTTAGTGATGGTTAATTTACAGTTGTGCATGACTCGCAAGCAAAGCATTACTTACCTTGCCTTCCTTTCCTAGTCTGGCCTTCCTTCCTGCAAGTGTTGTCCCACAGGTGAGCCTCGTACCTCCCTGTCCATCTGTGCCTGCAAGCATGAATCAATGGCCAAGAACACGTTCAGGTGATGCAAAACCTAAGCACGCACGAGCCACGCCCACGGCGACGCTAACCTAGTGACGCCACGGAACTGCGACGTCCTCTGCCCGAACGTCTGCGCGGGCTTGCGGGTGGCCGGTGGCATCGCCGGCGGCGGAGGCGGCTCGCTCGCCGGCACGGAGAGGGACAGCGCCGACGGCCGCTCCGGCACGTACATCGCCTGCCGGAGCCAGGACTTGATGCCGGAGATCGATATGGAGCCGTCGACGCCGGCGGCGGCGTTGTACACCGGCGCAGCCGCCATTGGCCCCGTGCTCAGGTACTGGCCGTGGTGGGGTGGAAGGAAGTGGTGGTGGCCTTGCGGCGGCGCAAGCACTCGCTGGCCGTACTCCGGCAAGCCGGAGCAGGGCGGCGCGTTCACGTTGATCTCCAGCCCGACGCCGTGGTGGCCGCCATGGCCGTGGAAGTAGGGACCCGCGAAGCCCTGGACGTCATGGTACTTGATCTGGCCGGCGCCGTGGCAGCTGTCGTTGACGCCGCTGCTTCTGCTGCTGTAGCCGACGCTCATGAAGTCCTCAAGCTTGGGGCCTTTCGCTTCTGCATGCCTCCAATCTGCACAGGAGCGATACAAAATTAAGTACGGCCGGATAAACAAGAATGATACCTAGCTACTTTTCGAGAGTATGCAGAAACGCAGATCAGAGACGTTAATTAAAGAAAGGAGAAGACGATGAACCATCATCAGTGATTCAGTGATCAGTCTCGCAGCATTCAGTGAACTCCGGGGCTAGCTTGCTGGAAGGTGAGCAGTAATGCAACATAAAGTACGTACAGAGAATGTTCACCCCCAGATTTTGGCATGTTTACAAACTAGTACCAGTGATCTCTAATCATAATAATAGCACGTACAGGACATTTGAACTCGTCTCAGAAATCGCGGCTGAAGTAGAATAGAACCATCAATTCTAGTGTTCGATCTGGAAATAACTAATCGAAAGAAAGTTAATATCTGCACCAGAAAACCGGGAGAACAAGAAGCACATGCGTAGTTTTGTTTAGGTTTGCAGCGATGGGTGATGCCATTTCCTCAGTTCATCAGAAACGTACACCAGTTTTAATCGATGAAAAGAAACCATGAAGAACACCAAAAGGACATTTGCTTTCAAACAAGAACGACAAAGGGGGAGTTCCACAATCTACACTCACCAAAAAAAAGAAAAAAAATAGCACAAAAATCATATGAAGCGTAAACTGAAGCATGAACTACCGAGTTAGAAGTACGACACCATCTACATACTAGATTCCACGTAGGCCAGCCAGGTGCAATTTTTCCCCATGAACTCAAGGGCTCAACATCACTTCAACAGTCAGAAAACAAACAAGAAATTCCTCATAGTTATTCGATCAGCTACATATACATACGTACGCAAACGCAAGTGCTACCTTTACCTGGGGAGCTATACTGCACGGGGCCATCGGAGTGCAACGGCATAGCCACGAGAGGCGAGGCCGCCGCCGGAGACGAGCCATCGCCATCGCCATCGCCGCCGCTTCCGACTCCTTCGCCGACGCCGCCGTCGCCGAAACCCCTTGCGGCCGAAGAAGACAAGGAGAAGCCGAGCCAGCCATTGTTCATGTCCATCTCCACACTCACAGAAAGGAGAAGAGAAAGAGAGAACCAAAAAAGGAGACCAAGCAAAGGGTTTCTTGATCTTTTTCCCCCGGAGCTTGAAACTTGCAAGCAAGGAAAGCTATCTAGATTGGTGCTCGAACTACGAAAAGAGCCCACCCTTTTTGACGTTTATATATGTGCGAGCTATATTTGGCCATGGGCGAGGGTGCGTGCGTATGAGTTGGTGGAATGGTATGAATGCAAAGAGCTGTAGCTTGCAGCAGCAGCAGCAGCACAGGTGACTGTGTGGACTGTGGAGGGAGGGAGAGGGCAAACAAAACAAAGTTTTTGGTGTGCGACGACGATGCATTGCATGCACATGTGCGAGTGTGGTCCAGCGTTTTCTTTTCGCGTTGGGGTCTGTGCCATCATAGATACGTCTTGCAGCGTGGCAGTGGCAGCCAGCCGGGGCCTAGTAGCGCACCCGTCTCTGTCTCTCTCTCACTCTGGACGGCTTGGACTTGGGCTTCCTGGGTCTCTGTGTGCTGGCGTCTCCCTCTCACGTGCCAAACTCAGGAGCGACGAGCGAGGGAGAGGGGAGGGGTCACATGCATGCAAGGAATGCGTCGAATCTTCTCAGGTGATTTGTTGATCCAAAGATCAAGAACAACTGCCCCGGGCAATTGATTACTTGTAGATTTCTCATTTCCCTTTTGGAGTATATAGCGCTAGTAATAAAGCATGACACAAATAGCATACCCATGCCCCATTGGTAATCCAAGCTTGACAGCTCGTTTTCCGAGGAGTATAAGTAGTCTATCGTCACCATCTCCCCCAGCAAAAAATAAAAATGACATGATAATTGTCTTGTCCAACTAGCTTGGCCTAGCTAGGAGTGGGGGGTGGTGGTACGTGCTGCCTCGCTTGTGAGTTGACATTGTTTTCAAAGCGAGTAACGACGGATGATTCCGCCCAGAAAGGAGCGGATTCTCCATGGTAAGTGGTCACGTGAAAGGGGCCGCGCTTGTACGGAGAGTAGGCCGGGCGGGGAGCATGTCGCGACTCGCGGTGCATGCAAATGCAAGCGATCCAGCGCGCGCGGCAGCGAAAGGGGCAGCACCAACGGTGGAGAACGTGTCTCGAGGGAACCACCGGCCGGCGGCACCGCTTCTCGCAAAAGCAACGCCTAAATCGCTCTCTTTTTGAGTTATGCGCCGTATGGGATCTCCGCGGAGAGGATTCCTCTTCGGATGCCACTGTTTGTTTGCCAATGCTAAGCCCTTTTCTTTCTTTCTTTTTGACCTGGTATTTTAGATATGAGGTTATGAATAGATGGAAATAAAATACTATGCAAGACATATTTTAATTTGTTACATGGATTAAGGAAGTTGTGAAATCAAGAATTATAGGCGTCTTAAAAATATGAGAGGAAATAATATGTGAGAGTTGTGTGCACAAGGGCGGACACAGCAGTGGGTTAGGTGGGGCTTGTCTGAAACCGTGGAGCCATACCTTAGACCCACCTGTAATTTTTAGTGTAAAATAGAAAGAAACAAGAGGCTAAAACTTCATACTTAGGTCTTGGGCTAAAACTTTAGCCCCTCCTATTATTTTTTGCCGTGCCCGCCCCTGTGCGTGCAATAAATAAATGTAGATAAATTAAAACATTAAATTTACATTCATATTGCACATCTTATATTTTTAAACAAGATTATCAAACTATATGTATTATTAAAAAAAGGAGGGAATAATAAATAGAAATGTAAGAATTCAAAAAGGCTCAACTATATTTATTTAGGTAAGAAAATATAATTGCATAACAATGACAAGATGACAGACCACGGCACACGTTCATGACACGTGTCATGAGTCACGACGCATGCTCATTACACACACTATCCGATTTTGATATTGTCCCTAGTAGCCCTCTCTTTTAAAGAGATTTTAGAGGGGATTTCATGGCAATAAAAAAGTAGATTTTTTAAAATTTTTAATTACGTTTAAGCTAATTCAAACTTATCTCAAAGAAGCATGTGTTTTTATGCATGTGTGAACACAGTTACTGTCGTTGCCCGAGTCATACAATCAATTTCTAACCCATAGAGGAGAAGTTCGTGGAGCAGCTCAAGGGAGTGGAGCTCAGATAAATTAAAGTAGTTTGCCTTCCATTTCTTTCTCGTCCTATTATTATTTTTGTGCCTCCTTATTTATAGGAGGGCTTCAAGGGGAAGGCACCCCACCCCTAGGGTTCTTGCACAAATGCGTTATTACACAAATACTCTCACTGCCATATCAAAAGAGAGGTTACAAGGGGGATTATAGGGTGACCAGGTCGTTGCGATTCGTACGGGTATCTTCCTGTCGCGCGGTATGATTCCTGGCCTTTGCGGGGCCCTCTGTACTTGTTGTTTCCGAGTTTCTTGGCGATCAATAAAACTCTGCTCCTCTGATCTGCTGTTGCCTTGCCTTCGGGTGGTGAGGTCTCCTTTGGGCCGTCACCCCATAGGCCGACTATATCTGCTCTGATTCACTTGTCCCAAGTTCGTAGGGGATGGGTGTCCCCTACTACAACAGTTACTATGAGATAGAAAGTTAAAATAAGATAATAATTTAATGAAATAATCATAAAATATTGTCGGCAAAATCCATAAAAAGGAATCCTCTCTATATATTTAGAGACTTACGGTCCCTATATCATAGTAGAGCCTCTATGCAAGTCTATAAATTAGAGATTGTCTCTTCGAGTATCTATATTAAGAATTCTCTCGCTAGCCTCTATATCTTTTTAAGGATAGATACTTCGCTGAAGAGCATAAAAATATAGGGAATAGATAGTGGTTTGGAGATGAAGATATATAGTACTTCCCTGGTAAGTCATTGCACGTATTTATCTGAACCATGCTAACATTCTAGATGTGGAAGCACTTCAAAATATGGAAGAAAGGCAGAGCACTCGGTATCCCTTCTCTATTTATAAGATTATTTTATTACAATCATACTTGCTAATTGCATTTTATATAAACTTATTTTCCAATGATTACCGGGGCTACAAATTGAACTTAATAAAAAAATCATTTTCTTAAAGATTAGAGATAAATCTTCCGGTAGAGTGATTTTAGATTTATTGTTTTTATAAAGTACAATATTATCAAATTACACATCCTATTTCCAAATTCACTTATTGAATTTTAAAAATTAAGGATGTTACGCTCACTACCGCCAGCTTCCGCACCCAATGCCCGTGAGCTCACCACTATCGCTAGTTTGACAACTGTAACGTTATCGCCCAAATTTCGATTCGAGATACACCGCCTTAGGGAATGGCCCACACATACATAGTAGCTCATTTGGGTTTTATCCTTGGTCGCTCAAAAAGGCTAACTCGAGATGCTATAATTGGGTTGACAAGGGTTATAAAATAGTGAAACACAATGTCAACTAGTAAGACGATGCTAAAGAGTGGGAGAGTTAGAGTATCCCTTGAATTTAGTTGTAGCCCGGCAACATGAAAGTTTGGGAAACTCTACTCAGTACACAACCCATGGGGTATGCCACTATGACCACACGTACATGTGACCTGTGTAACGATGGTGATGTTTTGATACCATTTTCTAACACCCTGGCTCAAAATATGGTTAGTGCCATCCCACTTCGAGGAAAGGCCCACACATACATAGTAGCTCATTAATGTGGGCTTCATTCTCAGCGGTCTAAAAGGGTTATTTGGAGATGCTATAATTGGGTTACCATAGGCTAACCCTAAGTTTTACTAGATAAGTTTGAAGAGTTATATGGCAACATATATCTTGTTTTGTTTGTAAAAATACGAGGAACACGTTGGTGCAAACGGTTTTTGGATTAGAGCATTCAGTAAAAAATTGTGGCTATTTTTTTAAAAAATAATGTGGGACCCACTGCATGCGGCTGCACTGGCGCGTTTCTCTCGCGCGCGCACGAGGCCGGCCGTCCGGCCTCAAGCGTTTCCGTAATAAAAAAAAAAAGGCGATGAAACATTTTGACGAGCGTTTGTGGAGACATTATACGCAATGCACGATTGCACGCGTAGTTTGTGAGGGCCTAATCTGCGATTGGGCTCACTATCACCGGAACATGAGTGATGAAACCGGATAGGGATAGGGCCAAGGATCCGTACCAAGGCTGGTGCCTGGTGCATTATTTTGAGAGCAGGCGCGTGCGGCCGAGGCGCGACGCAGGAGCCTCCCCGGAATGCCGTGGCTGTGGGCCGTGGCAGGCACGGGACGGGAGGCGATGCTGCTGCTGCTGCTGCCGCCGCCTGCGCTGATGGCCGTATGGAATTTGCTCTTTTCCACTGTACGCACACCAACACACGTACAGTGACGCGCACCTGGATTTCTCACTTTCGCGGCCCCCAACCCCAACCCCGCGCGCGAGACCAACGGGCAACGGCAAATGCTCGCCGACGCCGCGCAGAAAGCCACGAAAACGAAACCAACAGCGGACGCGGACGCCTCCGGTTCCCTTCCTACAATGCTCCCACCACGCCGTTGGCGCGCGGTTAACCGCGACAACCGGATCTACGAGACCACGCTAGATTCAACCCATGTATAGTAGTCGACATGCACGTCCTAATCCACGCATAATCAATTATAGGATCGTAGATAACTCAGTTTTTTACGTGCATTCTTCCTCGTCCACGTCATCTTTTCTTTCCTAAACTAGTGTAAGCTAATTTATAGACGATTTAAAGAACAAGTTCAACTATGATTGATAGAAAGTTGAAAATGCGCATAAGATGGGGACACGGAATTATACCGATTCGAGTACAAAAGCCCCTCGATATTATGCTCGCTAGTATATGCACAAATCGAAAGAAAAAAGACAAGAAAAAAATGTAAGTCCATACATCAATGCTCCTAGTGGCTAATTTCTTTAGCCCATTTGCACTTACAGTTTAGACCTTTTCCTTTAACCATGGCGACACGGTTGTTTATATTGCTTGTGCAGTGGTTAAGGCTAATGATGTGTCATTCTATTGTTAAGCAGCTTATATGGTGGAAAAGGTATATTATATTGTTTGGCAGATCATGCATCATCAATTGCATGTATATTTGTTAGGAAATCTATGCCACCGCCCAGCCCAGCCCTGGCTAATGCATGCGCGTAGCGGGCGTGGGGCCCTATCCAAATTGTGGACCAAACCGAAAACCTTAGCATATGCACTATATATGTTAGAGAGAATTTGATCTATGTACAGGCAATTCATGAGAAGTAATAAAGATTTTTTTTCTCTTCGAATCTCTACGTTCTTTGTGTGACTCCTACTTGTCTTAAAGCTAAACCTGGTAGCAAGGTGGTATATATAAGACGGTATCGGCATGAAGCTTCCGAAAGCCGGATCGCGAGCATGAGAGCTGCCGCCGCAAGTCGCACGAAGGATCGAATGATTACTGCAGGCGATTGATCATCGCCAAACATATTGCATCAACTCATCGTCACGCTGATAGGTTTGGACAGAACTTGCAATAACATGAAGTCTCTCAATGATACATTTTACTAGATCTGGACATGCTCATTTATTTCAGAAGAAAAGAATAAAAAGTTAATTATATAAAATTATTTTTTAATAAAAAAGTTTGTGACCAAAATCCAATTTACAAATAAGTTTATATATAGAATCGAACCGTAGAAAAACTTAAGGATTTGGGGTTGGTCAATTCCGGAGAACATGGTGGGGATTTGACATGCTTGTACATTTTTACTTCGATGTTTAATACTTGCATGCTTGGACCTGCCTTCAGTGGTGCGTCTTCTTTTGTAACGTTCATCGTGCATCCTGTGCGTGGGTCGTGTCCGACGGCGTCGTCATGGTGGGCGGCTCCTTGCATTGCCTAGGTGGTGGCGGTCCGTTTTTTCAGCCATACATCCCTATCGGGTTTGCTAGTGGCTGCCGTCACTACAGGAATCAAACTCAGTGTCGGCGGCCAAAACCGACGTCATTGGTACCAAAAACCGACGTCAAACATCTATGTCGGCGGCTGGCCGACGACACAGGTCCGCCGACACTGCTTGGACGACACTGCTCACTTTTGTCGGCGGCATACGAAACTCCCGACGTCATTACACACCGCCCCCTCCCGGGAGTCTGCCCCCCAGCCGCTCCTTTTTGACGTCGGCCATCCACGCCCCGCCGACACAGCCTCAACATCAGTGACGTCGGCAAGAGACACGGCCGACGTCACTGACCTCCCCTCCCATCCATCGCCCGTCCCCTGGCCATCCTCTTTGACGTCGGCCGTCTACAACCCGCCGACAAAGCCTCCAATCAGTGACGTCGGCAGGAGACGTTACCGACGTCACTACACTCCTTCCCATCCATCGGCCCTCCCCCTGCCCACCCTCTTTGACGTCGGCCATCCACCCCCGCCGACAAAGCCTCCACTCAGTGACGTCGGCAAAACAGGTTGCCGACATCACTGCCCACCCTCTCCTCCATCGCCCGTCCCCTGCCCATATCCTCTTTGACGTCGGCCAGACAGAGGCCGCCGACACAGCCCCTGACCCTGTGACGTCGGCCAGTACTATGCCGACGACAAAACATCCCTCCTCCCTACCTGCTTGTCACCACTAATGACGTCGGCATTCTCTGGGCCGACGTCATTAGTATTGTACCTGCAAAAAAAATTCTAGAAAATCCATATGAAAACTCAATTTCAACCTGCAAATATTCATATTTCACGGCAGAATTGCAATTCACAAAAATTCTCATAATATCCACACATAATCAGCTGCTCGACACCACAATTTCGAGCACATACACATTCACACCATTTATAAACAAACAATTCACCGATAAGATTTCAAATTGTCCAATTACATCACATTAGGTCCATAAAGTACAAAATACATCACAAATAAGCAGAATTGCGACAATATGGTTCGAAGAGTCTAGAATAGTGCAAAGTACACGCAGGATTGAGTTTTGATATATATAGGAGTGAAAACTGAAGCTGATGATTATTCGAACCATCGTAGGTGGAAGGATTGAACGCGAAGAAACTTTCTGCCATTCTCTCAGCAACCTCATCACCGGCTGACCGAGTGCCACTGGAATCGCCCCCCTGCGCAGCATACATCACCGGCGCGGCGGATCCGGAGACCTACAAAATTAGAGAACAACACAAATTTTCAATACATAAGTGCAATTGAAGCGTAAATTGTCAAAGTCTGAAAAAGGAGTATTACCCCAGGAGAATGCGTGTGTGGAGTGGAGAAGTGTATCCCAGGGATCTCCGCTGGTACCTGTGGGCGGGGTGCGTAAAGCTGTGTCGGGGGGGTCTGCGTGAAGTACGGGGGTGGAGTTGGGAATTGCGACTGGCTGCGAGAGGCCTCCATGCCCGGCGAGCTCTGTGGACACACGAGAAGTTAGCATGTGAAATGAAAGTGTAAACATACAACCTTTACGGTCCCACCACCTTAATTACCTGCTGCTGAAACATATTTGCACCCGTGCCTTTCTGGTGGCCCCTGCTTTACGACCCTGCCTTTTCTAAATGCATTTCTTTGCCGTCTGAAAGGATGGTTCGGCTCCACGAATGCCCTTGTCTTCTTGATCCACTCGTTCGAGTGACGTCCAGACCTACTCCATCCATCGTACATGCACCGCCGATCTTCCATCGCTAACTATATAACGTAAATGCATGCAACACAACTTTAAATTTAGACGGTTTAGGCCTAGCTAAATAGGAGGGCTTACCCACCCACGGGTGCGCGTTTGAGTACGGTGGTCCCGGGACTATGGGGCACGGGTCAAAATTCCGCGACATAACCCACAGCCTCCAGCGGTCTGGCAACGACGGCGGTGTACCGCTTATGTTATGCACAAGGAGAACGGCGGGTCATGCACCAAAATTCCAACCCGTACACCATAGTCCCGAGACCACCAGACTCAAACGCAGCGATTCGCGGGCCGTCCAAGAACGTGGACAGCTCAAAGCACACCCGCTTTCATAATGGAACCCAACGAATCACCGCCTGTGCTCCTTATGAAAATGTGCGGTGTGCCCCGAACAGGTTTGACTATGGCTCGATTCATGTTACGATGCATTGCAAATAATCGAATCACGTAGGATCTAATTACATCTACAAATAAATAAATAAAACTAATTATAAAACATATACTAATAACACTAAGACTAATTGCAATGTAAATAATTAACTAATTAAAAAACATGTACTAATTGCACTTGAAATAATTAACTATATCTACTAATAACGTCGGTTCACGTAACACGAGCGACACAGCTACACATGTTGTAAAAAACACACGGACATACCTCAAAGGCGGAGGACGTCGGCGTGTCAAGGGGGCGGCGGCTGCAAGGGAAGAGACGGGCACGCAGGCGGCGAGGTGGCGGGACGGGAGCGAGGCAGCCAGAGGCGGAGCAGCCTTGGCGCAGCAGAGGCGGGCGCGAGGCGGCGCGGCGGCCAGGCGTCAGACGGAGGCGGAGGCTTGCGCCGCAGTGAGGCGGGCGAGGCGGCGCAGCCTTGAGCGCTGTCAGGCAGGCAGCCGCGGCCTTGGCGGGCGGAGGCGGCGCGGAGGCGGCCTGGACGAGGCGGAAAGCAGCCGCAGAAGACGGGCGGAGGCGCGAAAGCAGCCTTGGCGCAGGAGGCAGAGAGGCGGCGCGGACGTGAGGCGGCAAAGGCGGGCAGGAGGACAGTGAGGCGCGAGTGGCGGGACGGGTAGGCGGCGAGCGGCAGGGACGGGGAGGATCTGGCGGGGTTCGGGCAATGAGCAGCAGAGGAGGGCAGGCCAAAGCGGGCGGCGGTCGGCAGAGTCGCAGGCGCGGGCGGATCTGATCGCCGGAGGCCTCGGAGAATTTTGGCAAAGTGTGAGGCCGTGGACTTGGAATCCTACTCAATTATTGGTGCAGGGGCAACCAATGTCGTCCGAGGCGGCTGGGCACGACAATGCCCTCCCTCCTCCTCGCCTGTCCCCCCGCCTCACCACTTTGACGTCACCGCTAGCATGCACGACACCGCCTACCTCCTCCTCGCCCGCCTTGCCCTCTCTCTTTGACGTCGGTGCGCTTAGTAGTAGCCGACACCGCCTCCCTACATCCCTCCTCGCCCATCCCCTGCCCCACCTCTTTGACGTCGGTGAGAAAGAGGCCGCCGACACTGCCCTCCCTCCCCACCCTTGCCCGTCCCCTACCACCCCTCTGTGACGTCGGCGAGAAAGAGACCGCCGACACTTCCCTCCCCTCCCCCACCCGTCCCCTGCCTCCCCTGTTTGACGTCGGCGAGCTAGACACCGCCGATACTGTCCCCCTATGTCGTCGGTTGGGACAGTAGCCGCCGACATAGCCTGCACCAATGTCGTCGGCCAGAACAGAGCCGACGACAGAAAAGACTCTGTGTCGTCCGCTTTCATATGGCCAACGACAGAGCCCCGTTCCACCCCACCTCCTGCCGCAACTATCAATTCCCCTCTCCGCCCGATTAGCGCGCCACACAGGCTTTCGTATGTCCGTTGTGACCACATATGGACATCTCAAAATGTCACAATCCATTACACGTTTCTCCTTCGCCCAACCTACCATTCTCCAAGGCTTACGGCACCGCTCCATCCCAGCACGTGCGATCTCCTTCGCTGCTATAAAAGACACGTCGTAGCTACATCGGATCAACTTGTACCTAAGACTTGCCGCTTGGGGAACGAGGTGTAACACCCCAAATTGCGCCAATTTTTAAAAATTCATCCAAGCTAGGATTCAAATTCAAAATTCTAAATATAAAAAAAAATTGCTAGAATTCAAAAATCGAAATGGAAATAGATGGAAATCATTAAAGCCCATTCGGACGAACTTCTTGGCCAAGAACTGGTAGAATCTCAGCCCAACCCACCTCTCCCAGTTCACTGTCTCTCTCTCCCTGCCCCTGTCGCTCGCCCCTATCCTCTGCTCGCGGTCAGCACCGCTTCACCCCGGTGCTCCACCTCACGTAGGGGTCCAATAGCCAAGCTGTGAAGGAGTTCCTACACCTGGTCGACGCCGCTTAAGCCCCCGTGCGCTGGCGTCGCTGGGTCCCGCCTCCACCGCCCCCGAGCTACTATAAAAGACCTAAACCGAGCAACGTTTCACGGTTTCCTTCGATTGCGCCACAACCTAGCCTCTACTACTCGTCCAACATGTTCGCAAGGTCGCCCTGAGCTTGCTTACAGACGCACGAGCCGCCGGAGTCACTGTGCCGGCCGGAATCGCTCGCCGTAGTTGATCTCGTCCATTCGGTCGCTGACGAGCTCTTCGACCACGGTACGTCATTTCCCGATTCCTTCCGGCTGTAGCATCCTCATCTTCTCGCGGTCATTTCCCCTCAATAAATTTGGCCAGTGCATCGCCGGAGTTGCCTCGCCGCCGTTGCCCTGTTCGGAACCGCCTCGGGTCGCTCGTCGCCAAGACGAACCAGAGCCACTCCGTCCTCGCTAAGGCCGCGGTAAGCCTCCTTGTGCCGTCCCGAAGCTTGAGCACCCTTCAATTTAGTCAAAACCAGATGCTAGCGCCGTCGCCATGCTTAGCCGAGCCGTACCGCCGCCGCCGGCGATGTCGCCGCCGTATTTGGGCACCACTGTCCGTGCCGTTGGTACCATTAGGACCGCGTCGTCGAACTGAAGCCGTAGGTAGCATGCACACGTGGCGATATGCCCTGTAGCGCCGGCGAGCCGAGGTTTTGCCGTACGGTTCGCGCGCAGTCGCGAGGAAGACGACGATGACGTCATCAATGACGTCATCGGTCTACGGTTCACACAAGAGCCGAGTCGCTGACCGGTGGGTCCCAGGCGTCAGTCCCTCCCTCTCCAAGCCGCTGCGTTCGCATGAAGCTGAGACACTGGCGAGTGGGTCCTCGGTCCCGCGTGTCAGGGTAAGTGGAGGCGCCTTCCGGAAATGCGCCTTCGACGTCGCCACTTCGGGCGTGCCTGCGCCGTGGCTGGGCCTTTGGTCAATTGGGCCGGCTCGGTCCAGCACACAGCTCTGCTACGCGGGCTTTGCTGCCTCGCGCGTGCTGCACAGTTCTAGGCTCGGCCCATTACTGTTCCAACTGATTTTCCAGACAATTAATTGTATAACAAATACCGTAAAAGCCTTATCATTTGTTAAAATAGCAGATCACCTAGGAAAATTCCCATAAAATTCTAGAAAATAGTATAGTGACTTCACACCCTGGGAAAATTATGAAATCAAGATCTGGCCTATAGAAGAGACTCTCAACATATTAAAGAAGACATAGATATAGATAATTTCACTTTTTCCATATAGAATTATACTTAAGGGTATTGTGGTAATTTTGACCCTATCAAACTCCAGGCCCTTAGTTTAGTATTTCCGTTCGCGACCAACATCTAGCCCTACGCCTGCATTCATAATTTATGTAGAATATCCCGTAATTCGTGATTATTACTCTTAAACAGAGGACCCTGTCCTAGAGGAAGAGTATCCGGAAGCTAGCCAAGTACTTGCATCTGATCCTCAAGGCGAGTTAACACCCTAGCTCATTCTCCTACCCAGTTTTGATAAAGTATTTTGATTGAAATATAAAGTGCATGCTTGCTATGATTTGATAATGCCTACTTGTTAATCATGATAATATCATGCCCTGTCCTTGATGAATATGCTTTCAACTTACATGATTCCTTGATATCATGATTGATTGACTGTCCACATAAAATATAAAATATTTAGACTTTCTAGTCTTGGTAAAAGCTGCTTAGACATGCTTAGGTCTACTGACTTAATCGGGTAACCAATCCCGCAACGGGTAAGCCAAAACTTACGGTGGACATGACACATTACATACCTTGATCATGATGGATTTTGTGTTGCATGATTGAATTGCTGTGGATGGGGTATTGTCTGGGTGTGTGGATACGGGAAATGTGGATGGGTATTGTCTGGGTGTGTGGAAGCGGAAATGTGGTTGGGGATGATGGAAGAGAAGGGTGATGGGCGGGTGGACCAGAGGATGTGCACGATATGCCTATGTAAGAGGCATGCACGAGGAAGGTGGAACCAGGATGGAGTTTGGGCTCGTCTGGAGGGTGTCCATGCGTGGGCACGGGATTACCGTCGGCCATTATCGTGTGTGATCAATGGTCCCTACACCACAACGCGTGGCCATCGCGCGGAGCGCAGGATTAGCGGGTCTATGGGACCAATGATCTGCATGCGAAATACATGAGCTCGAGGAGCATACGCCTTAAAGGGCCTAACTAATTGCCAAAATATCACGAGGTAAAGGCGGAGTTTTAGCCTTCCGTAATACTAGGTGAATGGATCTCGACATCGTCAACTTTGGGCGAAGGCCTTGATGGCCAATTCCATCCGTGATACTGGCAGTCATTGAGTTGGAATTAGGTCACTAGTTCATATAAACTCAGAAGACGGGTCCGTGAACGGGTTTGCCGACCGGAATGATGGTGGGAGAAAGAAGATGGGATGCGAGTGAAACGTGCACATGTGGCATAAGAGGAAAGTCCAGGTGGCAAGGGTGGCACTTGGGTGGAATGGGTTCGAGTTAAGAAACTTGATATCTTCTTTCCTCGACATCTTTTGGAGATGTTCTTTCAAAACCTGCTAGGTTTAGGCTTTTATATATGTAATTTCAAAAGCGGCATTCCCGCAAACAAAGTAACCAAACCTCTACTATAAAGCCTTAATCACTATTATGCATTAAGGATGGTGTTAACTTGCTAGTGCGGTTTGATTGCGCACTAACCTCGCACACACTCACTCTTTTAGATTACCAAGACCCGGATGAAGGGGATTACGCGTGCCATGAGGAAGGCGATCCCGCTTTGATGTCTCGAGACCAAATTAAGCTCTCCTACATCCGGAAGTTGCATGCTTAGTCTAGGATTATCACTAATGTCATAGCGCAGCTTCCGCTTTCTGAGCAATTCTTTTCTTTGTAATATAAACTTTTGTCGATGCAGAATTGCAAGTTTGGTATATGCACTTGGCAATACCCTTTTGTTGTAATACAACTCTTATGTTATTGTATGTGATGATCCAGCTAAGTGATGTGTGCACTAGTATACTGTTCCAGGGACTAGTGCTGTTCCACAGGACGGGTTTCAAAGGTAAGCAGATTTTGGCCCCGTCACGAGGTGTGTGATAAGATCTTGGGTGGGTAGTTTACCCAGTACAATTAATCCTAGAGTGTCCCTACGAGTTGGGAGATGTAACAGTTGGAAGCCCAGCAAGGCTATCAGTCGTTGGAGGCGGAGGCGCTGTTACCAACTTATGACGTCGGCCAGGCATACACCGCCGACACTGATACTACCTGTGTCGTCGGCAAACCCCTGCCGCCGACACTTCTCCCATCTATGTTGTCGGTACAGCCTTAGCCGCCGACACATAGCCCCCACACCCTCAAACACTTTTCGATGGTGAATGACACACGTAATAGTACTCCACACTAGGGCCCACATGGCAGACAATAATTGTGCCTGCCATGCGGGCCACGGTGAAATTGCCGGTATAAACTCCGCGACCGGAAGAAGCGTGTCGCATGACCTATCGAGCTTTGTCGCGGCTGGTCCCCGACGGCGAGCGATGTCGTCGGCCACATGGCCGGCATTTACACCGCCTCGTCGTCGGGGACCAGCCGCGGACAAAGCTCGATAAACATGAACGAAAATTATTTGGCGGGATCATAATTTGAAAATTTTGGAATGGCGCGATCGGAACTGCAGGCTGTGTCGGCGGTTTATGCTTGGTCGACGACACTGAGTGCCTCCAGCTGTCTATGACGTCGGCCTCTTTTTTGGCCGCCGACATTGGTCCTCGTCGGCTTCCTGGCCGCCGACATAGAGTTTTCTGGCCGCCGAGACAGATATATTTTCCTGTAGTGCGTTCTTTCTTGGTGTTATATTATTTCTCTCTTTTTAATGAAATGGCAGAGCGTTTGTCCCGTTCGTTCAAAAAAAAAGAGACCGGATGAGAAGTGCATGTGCGTCGCCGGAGCGTATCGTCGCCTACGAGCAGTGAGAACTGTAGTGCATGTCCTGCACTGCTGGTAGTACGTACTAGCACTATCATAGCATTGTTAGAGCATTCGTAGCAGACACTTCAAAATAACGCAGTTTTAGAAATAATAGTTGATAGAGATTTTTTTTTGAAGCGTAGCATAAATTGTAAAGGAAATTTAGAGTGAACGATAGATTAAGCAGATAATAGTGAAATGTAACGAAGGGATAGTCTGTGAGGTTGATGGGAGTACGTATTGTACTTGTAAAAGAAAAGAAGGCGTAAGAAAGATTGATTTGTGCGCATCGATGGTCGAGTGGTGATAGGGTTACGGGCATGCAGGCAGCTAGGTCGAGCCCGGACAAGGCGAGAGGGGGAGGAGGCAGCGGTTTATCTCCCTCGGGAGATGTGCCACACTGCCATAGTGTCACTCTGTCACCCATCCTCCCCGTATACTTCACCCCATTTGTCGTCTTGCGTGCAGCTCCCTGCGTTTTCTTTTACGTGGCGCTGCGGATTCCGGAGTAGCTAAGCTAGCTAGCTAGCTAGGCCGCAGCTAGAGGCTACGTAGCTGAGACGCACCATGCATCATGCATGCATGCATCTCTCTCTCTGCCTCTAGCTTGTTGTTGAGCAGGTTGCTGGGGAGGCCTAAAGAGTGCGGGTGCGGGCGATTATTTTTGGAGATGGCCCGGGACTGATCGCATTGATTGATTTGATTCATGGATGGATATCTGTGCAACTTGGGGTTCGGCCGTTTGGGTTCCCGAGGCAGCCAGAGCGAGCAAGCGAGAGTGATCGAGCCACCCAAACGGACACGGAGGAGCTGGTCTATTTGGAGATGTTTCCTTCCTTCGTTGCTAGACTTCTTTGCATCCTGCTCTCCTCTCCACAGACAAATTAATCACAGCCTGCGGAACGCGGCCTTGGTCCTCGATCGATCAGTTACATCTCTCACACACACCCCCTTTATTTTATGTATTTCTGTACAATCATTTTACATTGCATATCTATCTATATATATAGACTGATAGACATATATGCGCACATGCATATCTTGAGCTGCCATGATCCTTCCATGCGTGGATTATACTAACATATTTGGATATGTAACTTCCTCTTCGGTAGTTTAAAAGAGAATCTACGCCGTCAATTAATCAATTGTTGCGATCGAATATAAGGTCTAGAAAAGGAGAGATCCACTCATTGATTAAAGTGGATCACATTATATCAGTTAGATCAAAAGCAAAAAGCTAGAAGAAAGACATTTGAAATAAATCACCCATATAATTGTGTGTTGCTATAACGATGTCAATAATAGAATGGACGTTGACGAATTGTGACATGGATTGGTGTAAATTTCGATTCAGAGAAAGAATTTTAATTTGTGGACCAAGACACAATATGCAGTGGAGAATATAAGAAATTTTCTCAATATTTTTACATTATAAATGCCATATTAAGAGTAAATTATAGGGGTAGTTTCTAAACTATCACGAAATTCTTATCCGAGTCCCTGATCCATGACGCCAAAACTCCCCCACCAAAACTGACGTGGAGCAGTCACGTCGGCTCCCGTGCGGTGGCGTGGCAACGGTGGACCGGAATAGTTTTAATTTGGGTCACTTTAATAGTTTAAAGAGTCTAAACTACTACTGCAATTTAAAAGATTGTGGACCTGAATGAGAATTTGTGGTAGTTTAGAGACCACTCGTATAATTTACTTTTTAAAAAATATTTAAGGATGTCTTTGCAAAAATACTATTTGAGGGGGTACGCACATATTCTAGGGCACATACTAATATGCTTCTCCTTGCTTCCAATGATGACGGGGAGGCATTCCAATTGGGGGACCCGGAGGCCTCGGCTCCCGCCATGCCGCTGATCGGACTGCGGAGGAGGAACTCGCCTGGCTCCTAGGAAGAGGAGGCGTCACCCTTCCAGCCAGAGAGCTGTGCCGCTTCTGAGAAGGCGCAGGATTCTCTGCCCGCTGCTGTGGAGGAATAGCTTGCCTCTAGAATCTAGAATTTGTAGATTTGCAGCTAAGGTTCTGTATTAGCTAGTCAGGGAATAATATCTTGAAAGATAAGTCTTATCTGATGATAAGAATGCCCATCCACATTCCTACTCATATCCTGAGTTAACTTTTTTACTCATTTCATGCTGCGCATGTTCATAATTAGCTGTTTATAAGATATATAAGCTGTCCTACATAGCAAAAATACAAATTAACCCCATGAATCTTTGCTCTCGCGCGAAGGGCTGGAGCATTTCATTTCGAATGCGATCATGCATTCTAGATGCTTGATTTGCTAGATATTGAGATTCGCTTACTGGTCTCGGTAGACACACCGCACCAAGTCTAACAAACTTCTATCTCACTACACTATACAACATACAGTCAAACTGAAAGTATATGAAGTTAAACATTAGATCAACATCAAAGAATATCCTCCAATTGTTTCAACCTTGGATCCAGCTCTGCCACGCTGCTATCTTCGTAATCATCTGCAGGAATCCGGTATGCATCAGCAATCGCCTTTCCTTTATCCAGAACTGCTGATGGCACAGTTTGCAGGAGACTGAAAAAAAGAAAATAAAATAGGGTTCGGGTGATAATTTCTTTTTTATCTGAAAATATTAAAAGGTTCTCATTCAATAGTACCTGTTTAGAGCTGTAAGGGCAACACTGATTTTGCTCCTCATAACATCAACAGAGGCTGATGGGTCATTCCGTGATGCGTGCAGTAGCAGTGAGTCAAGATCTTCCAATGCTCTAGAAGACAACAGAAATTTGCTTCACTTGTCGAACCCTAAAAGATCTCACTATATTTCACATAAAAGGAAATCTTTGGAAGAATTTAATCATCATGTATTCACCTTAGGCATTCATCAACGGCATCGGATGCAGCTTTGCCTTGACCATTGCTAGAAGCATATTGTGCCACCTGCATTGACCAGTTCAGGTAGGGTTTATTGCATGGGTATCATTATAGAACAACGATTCCTCAGAAATGCCATTATAAAATGTGAATCGATTCCTCTTCACCGCGTCCCACCACGAGTTCGCCCAGATCCTCCTCCCCGTCGCCCCCCACCCCCAATTCCGACGGCCCCTCAACCTCGCGAGGTCCATTAATGGCGAGGGCGGGCGGCGCGAGGACAGCAGCAGTGACGGGCACACGAGGAGGCAAGGACAGCGGCGGTGGGACCTTAGCTGTACGCGGCTTGGACGGCAGCGTCGTGGATGGCTACAGCGAGGGCGAGCGCGGCGACCTGGCAAGGCGGGGCAGCCAGCTGGCCAGAGTTAGGGGAGATGGGATGGAGGGGAGTTGGGAGAAAGAAGAAGAAGAGGAAGAAGAGCAACTATAAGGTGGGACCCACCCTGACGAACCGTATATTTGTAGGCAAGACTAGATTTTGAAGCGGTACGCATCAAAAACTCCGTATAAGATTCTCTCCAACAGGAAATTGAAGCCATTTTGTAATGTCATCTAAATCCATTCACGTTTTCTAATGCCATTTCTACAAAATTGTTGTTCTATAGTAGGACCCATACAAAAAACCCTTTCAGGTAATGGGCATGATTTGAAATCCTTAAAATTCAAGCAATCGAACTCTTTAACTTTGGATCTATTGCACCATAGCTGCGGGCATAAAAGAATTTGGTGCTTGAAGGGAAAAGGCTGATTGATACTTGCCAATTGCAATCCTACTTTTGATCAATACAATATAAACTTGTAATATTTCTAAAAGAATGGATACTGGAACATGACGCAGTATTAACGTGAGAAATTGATTGACATTCACTAGAAAAGTAACTTACTGCTCGAATGTTGATGCGCAAAGAAGATGCCGGGCCAGAACGAAGTAATGATCTGCTCTCATCATACCTCGGCTTCTCAAATTCTAACGATTTCTCTGCAACAAAACATATACACATGTGAATCTCTTTGGTACAGGTTGCATCCTATACAGCATTTGCTAAAAATCTGGCCAATGTAGAAATAGACATATTTTACTCCGAACAAATGAACTTATTCTAACAGAAAATAAGAGCAGTCCCATGTTTGAAAAGGTCGCTTCCACCAAGGAAAAAATTGTCAAAATACCACTATACTATACTGAAAAGGAAGTACATTTTAAGCTAGCTCCAAACTACTCCGTACGTCCAAGCTAGAGAACGCATTAACAATGTTGAGTGTTGCTTGCTTTGTTGCTTACTCTTGCTCGTGTTAACAATCACGTCAAGATTCCAATCAAGAAGCCAAGAAAGCAATCTATGTAGCAGTTTTTGTGAATTACCAAGATCCCTGAACTGATCCTGAGTCAACAGCACTGCAGGGACGTAGGTCTCCAAGGGCTCCAGCTTCTTCCTGACAGAAGCAAACCAAGAGCAGCGAGAAGCAACCCAGTGTCAATGCCGAAACAAAATCTGCTGCCGCGGCGAGTCGAGGGCAAGGTACGGGTCGGCACCTCTTGACGTACTTGTCGAACGGATTGGCCGCGCCCGCTCCTGCAGCCTCCGGGGAGGAGCACGGGAAACAAGCAGGTCACTCACACGTGGAACAGCTCGCCCCAATATGGCGTTCTGCAAGTACAACTTACGGCCGGCGGTGGCGGCGAGCCATGCGGCGGCGGCGCCAGCCAGGGAGACCGCCCGGCGTCCGAGGCGGTCCGACGGCGGCGGGACGGAGGAGGCGGTGACTACCAGGCAGAGTCGGCTGCGGCGCGGCGGCGCTGGGGAGGGGCAGGGCCGCGCCCCGGCGGAGGTGGTGGGGACGAGAGAGGTGGGCATTGTGGACGCTGCGGCGCGAGGCGAGGAAGGCCTGTGGCTATGGTTAGCCCGGTCGGGTGATGGGCTGGGCCCCTTTCACACGACAGCCACTCGTGCAGTGCTCCGGTGAATTTCTCCTGCGGCCGCGGGGGAAGCAAATCCTCTGGACCCATCTGTCAGTGACCCAAAGTTAGAGAAAAGTACTGCAGAGGATCTCGTTCAGTCTAGATGCGTCGGGTTGGGTATCGTCTCGATCCAACCTGACCCGATCAGCATTGGGGAGGTGAGAGGGAGGAGAACGGCAAGGACCTATATCGTCGCAGAGGATTGGAACTTTTTTTTGTTGTCACAGATTAAGAGGTTTTCATTCTAATTTTTGTGATTGGATTCAACAAGTAGTAAAGCAAGGCACAGTGAGTGTCAATGTTAATGGTGAAATGGGTCTATATTTTCAAAGTTACAAGGGTGTTAGACTAACAGGGGACCCTCTGTCACCTTTTTGTTTTCAGCATTGTTGTTGAATTGTTGATTGCTTCAAGAAAACTCATGGGGGTCTGGGAATTAGAAACATGAGGAGTATGAATATCAGTCTTCTTACCGATGATGGTGGAAGTTGGAGCATGATAATTGATTGTGGCAGCATCTGGTCAAAACTAAATATTTGAATAGTAACTGTTTACAACACTACAAGAACTTGTAAGGATTCTCCTTTTTAGGAAAATCTTGTTTTTGGTTAAAAATATCCCTTTGAAGGGAAATTTATCCCCATGCCACTCAATTCGCACGCCTGACTCTATATGCCATTACTTTTGTCGACCTTCACCCGAATGCCACCGGGCGTGCGAATTGATTTCCTCTATTCCATTTTGGCCATTTTTTTCCCCATTTTAGCCCCTCTCTTGCTATTTTTCTTTTCATTTTAGCCCTTCTCCCTCTCTGGCCACCTCCATCACCGCCTACTCCGCCCGGCGCCCATTCCGGCCACAGCCTCCTCCCCGACCGCTGCGCCTACACCACCGCCATCTCCCACCTCCGCCTGCTTTCCTGCTCCACTTCTCGTCCCTGCATCACGGCCTATTCTCGCCTGCCCGAGGACGCCGACCGCTGACGCCTTGCCTCATTGGTCTTCCCTGCTGAAGGCAGGAGATGGCGACGGTCGGGGAGGAGGTCGCGGTCGAAGTGGGTGGCGAAGGAGGCGGAGTAGGCGGCCAGGAGAGGGAGAGGGGCTAAAATGAAAAGAAAAATAGAAAGAGAGGGGCTAAAATGGGAAAAATAGTCAAAATGGCATAGAGAAAATCAATTCACATGCCCGGTGGCATTCGGGTGAAGGTCGACGAAAGTAATGGTATACAGAGCCAGGCGTGCCAATTGGGTGGTGTGGGGGTAAATTTCCCCTCTTTGAATGGTAGAAAGATGACGGTTAAGAATGGGGATTCTACTGATTTTGGGGGATATTTGGTTGTTTGATAAACCTATTAAAGATGTGTATCCTGAACTCTACAATATTTGTAGTGATAGTGCTGGAGGGGATAAAATAAAGAACTAGAATTTATCCTTTAGAAGGTGGCAGACTAATGAAGAGCAAGTTCATTGGAATCATATTCTAGGCAGCTGTATTTTTTTTTCCTGATAATCATATTAGTAGCTGGAGTTTGACTAAATCTGCTGTTTTTTCAGTAACTTCTGCTTATAATATGATAATTAGAGAGAATAGGGTCAGAAATAATTCTTGGGATAGAATTTAAAAGTGTAAAATGCCTCTAAGAGTTCAAACTTTTATATGGCTGTTTGGTTGGAATGCTGTATTGACTAAGGATAATCTCAGAAAAAGGAACTGGTTGGGTAATCCCATTTATTTCTGTGATCAAGTTGAGAACTGTGAGCTCTTATTCTTTAGCTGTTTTGTTGCCAAAGTGGTTTGGAATGTTATAGCTAGTTGTTTTAACTCTAATTGTAGACTGAAATCTGTTAATTCTGCTTTCTGTTGGTTTAAGTCTGTTTGGCCGTTTAGGGGGAATTTGAGTGGGATGTGTATTTCGGCAATTTGCTGAGCGATTTGGTTGACTAGAAATAGAGTTTGTTTTGACAAAATGAAACTAACTTCTCCTTTCTTTATTCTTCATAAAGTTGGCTCTCTAGTGGATTACTTAGCAGGCATGCAGGGGGATGCCAACAAACAAATCTTAACAGATGGTGCTGCTCATATGAAGGAAGGTTTTATCAAGGATGCCCAAGGAAGGCTGAAAATCTGAAGTTTGTGAGCCTTAGTTCATATTCTGGTGGTGTGTTAGACTTTTGTTGGTTGATGTATACTCTCATCTTTTGAAGGAAAAAAAATTAAATATGTAATAGCTGGAGAGATGTGGTTCTATGTTTTATTTGGATGTTTAGACTGTTAAGGGATAGTCTTATTTTGTAAGTAGGTGCTTGGGTGCACAACAACAGACCTTGAGGTGTGATTCCATTATTTTCGGGCAATAGAATTGGGAGTGAGTTTTCTTTGCAAAAATAGTGTGTGCTGGAACTAGAATTTGCTTTTTTATGTTCGTTTTTTATGATGAAAAATGTCATCAAATCGACGGGTAGCAGTAATTCGCTAAACAAAAAAAACAAAGTTCCAGAAAAAGGCAACATAGTAAAAAGGCAGAACTAGCTGAAAGAAGTCAATAGTGAAGATTACCGAAAGTGTTTGGGCTAGCGCAGCAGCACTTCACATGCACATATGGAGCAGAGAAGTAAACTAGACAAGAGCTTGCTCCATGCAATCCTGATCACTCCCTAACACACTCACACACATCATCTGAATTTTTTTTTAAAAAAAACGAGAGCCACCGCGAGCTAGCTGTAGCCTCTAGATGGACGCTTTGCACTTGAGGACGAAGCCGAGCAGCAGCAGCATGGCCATGAGCCCGCAGGAGGAGCCCCCAACGCGGTGTATCCAGTAGGGGTCGAACCTGACCGCCCTCCGGTCCATGAAGCACGTCGCGTTGATGGCCAGTATCAGCACGACGAGCAGCGCCGGCAGCCACAGCGCCGACACGCCGTCGTCGTCCTCCTCCTCGCACTCCGGCGCCGCCTTCCGGTCGATGTACAGCGGCGAGAGCACGGCCAGCACCGCCGCCACCACGCACACCAGCTTCTCCGTCGAAGACGACCTCCCCATGGCGCTGCAAAGCCTCTCTCTGATCCCTGAAAGTCTCGAGGTTTTTTTTTGCTTTCTTTTGGCTTCTTGGAGGACTCCTTTATGCTGATTGCTGATGGATGAACCAGCTAATCTTCAGAAACAAGGAGAGAACCTATCCATATTTCTATCGCAGAAACCTTTTGACTATTTATCGATTCCTATCATGCAAAGAACATGTTCAGATTGTCCATTATTGTCCATGGATTGCGATGTAAAGGAGATTCTTCGTGGCTAGTGAGCTCGGAATCAGATGCCGAGGCAAGCAGCGCAAAAGAGCCGCGATATGGTGGTGTGGCTACGGACGTCGGATCGGTTTGGACGGTTCTGATCATCTTGCGATCGCATCGAACTTGTTCTTGAAGCTGCACCATGTAACAAAATGATGTCATCGGTTCAGTAAAACTAGAACTACAAAGGATTTTGGAATCGGTATCGGTACGGCGTGATGAGTCTGCTTACACGTGTTGTTGGCAAAAGCGAAGCTGCGAAGGCCCGAGTATTGGATGGAACTCCCCCGTTTTAACTGTAATTTTCGAACCAGGGCATGTTTATTACTCCATATTCACCAAATTAACTAGTTAACTAGTGATAGCTTGGGTTGAGGAGCCTGTCGACGAGTCATCAAAGGAAAAAGAGGCTAATCCCACCAACGAGCGAGGTGGCCTACGCTTTTGCGCGGCTAGATTTGTTTTGGTATATAGTGTTTAGCTCTAACTCATAATCTATCTCTAACATATCAGATCGGATTTAGAGTTTATCTCTAATATATTATATCATCTTTAGTATTTAATCCGAATTTCTAATATTCTTCTATTAATCTAAGCCGTTAGTTATAATCCGGCCCCACAAAATCAATGGCATAGATCTTTTATTTTTTTCTTGATTTGTATGAGAATTTCTTTGATTGATCTTGGCCGTTATAATTTGGTCCCACTGTTGATCGAACGGCTGAAATAATTTGGATGATGTAGACGAACGTGGTGGCTTCTTTTTCCTCTCTTTTATATATATAATAGATAGATTATATCCAACTGTTAACATATGCAGTAAGTCTGGGGAGCGCAGACAGGTGAATCGGATGTTGTAAACACTATTTTATAATTGTAATCACAATCCATGGTCAACAGTAACAGTGGGTCATTCGCCACGGTCCCTGAAACGCTTCCGCATCCGTTGTAGGATGGGTTTGCACTGGATAAATTTATTTGGAGTTAGGAACTGAGCCGTAGCTCAGTAGTACAGCACCGGCTATGTGTGCTTGCCGGCCGCAATTTCGAATCTCCAGACTTGGCTTGGTTTTCTATTCCCGGGTTTATTCCCGGATTATATAAGTGAGGGCTCTGACCCGTCTCTTCGTGCCTTGTTGCCATTTGTGCAGTGGTGTGTTGGGTGCGTGTGTTGGGGCGTGAGTTTCGCATATGAATAGATAATACAGTCGTATACCGAAAGAGGTCTCAAAAAAAAATATTTGGAGTTCACATAAAATTGACCAATTTTCGGTACAAATTAATGTATCAAAGAATGGTTATCAAGTTGTATCTTATTCAAATTAGTTAATATGGAAACTAAAACTTCTTTTCGATGGTTATAATTTTTCTCTTATATCCGAGTCGCAGAATAATTTTGATAAAAAAAAAAGTTGGAAAGAGGAGTCGGAGGCGGTCAAAAATGATGTTTTTGTTCTGCAAATGAGCATATTCATCACCTTTTGTTCGATTGTCAGCTATTTAAATTTTAGAACAGTTTGGAGGCTAGTTCATATTGCTTTCCGTTTAAGCCTCCTGAGAATTGTATATTGTAGTTTTGTATGAAATGAAGGTTTGTATGAGAGTTTGTACTTTAAAATTTTCTGATACAAAAGCTTTATTATTTACTGTAATATGTTAGTTGAGATAGCTTGGAAGCTTATCAAAGCTCTGTTATTCACTGAAAGATGACTTGGAATAAATGACATTCATTCCTGCTGTCTAGAGGACCAAAGGTTGCTTAATGTATTTTGGTCCAGCTCTCTATTGCTTGCGAATTGTAATCAAGTGATTTGTTTATGAGTGCAATTCCAGAACTCCTCCAAGTGTTATTAATGCTCTTTGTTCAGAGTTATTTAGCTGAATTAGATGTATATAAAAATCAGTGAATTGCAGCTGAATTTACAACTTGTGATTCGTTGCCCATATGAAATCAGTTAATCGCGACTCTCAATACAGTAGCAGCATGGTCAATCTTGTACGTTTCCATATTCTGCAAGATATGGCTTTTTTGTGCAGTGTTTTGTCCAGCACCGAATTGATTGCACTATCCAATTTGCACCATTCACCCTGAACTGATTACACCATTTAAATTGCACTTAGTTACAAAGCACTGGCAAATTGAGATCTGAACATCAAGGAGGCATTTCTGAGACCAATCTTTGCAACGTAACAATTCTATCTTTACACTCTGCATCAACTACTAGTGGACAAATGAATATACATTTCTGCAATAGTGCCATGTTCAGTTCACGCCATTTCAGAGGGAAAAATTACAGTACATACTCCCGATTAATTACAAGTTGCTGCTGCTTTCAATTTCATATGGAAATTACAAAAGCAGAAATACATCTGCCTCCTCTTCTTGCATACAAATCAACCATACTTCTGATTTCACACAAAACATACAACAAATTGAACTGCTCTGCTTGTATTTTCTATATTGAAATCACCTCTGCAAAGAATTCAAATTGAGGCCAGATTTGGCGGCATAACTGGAGCAGCCCTAGATCCAGGAGGGAAGATGCAGAGCCCAGGGCAGCGCAGCTCCAGGAGGATGGCGGCATGGTGGAGACCCCACCTCAAGCAGTCCAGCAGTTTATGGTGGCTCCATCTGAGAGCAACCAACCTGACCGCAGCGCAGTTCTGCACTTCAAGCCAGTAAAACAGCAGCAGAACCACATAGATACTGAACAAAGAACTTGGCGTAAACAAGCAAGCCAAAGTAGAAAGTACTAAACCCAACTTGTGCTTACAAGACCCAGCAAAGAATATGATTACGTTAAAAAAAACATATGGCTTCATTTCCTATCATATAGTAAAAAATAAAAATAATTGCACCTGCTAAGATTCGAGATATGATACCATATTCAACTAAAAAAAAAAGCACTTCCTTAACTACTGCTGAAACATTACCATTCCAAGCTACCTGAAATTTAATGGAAAATATATAATAAATCTTCCAACCAGTCACGAGCCAACCCAGGGAACAAAATAGATGGAAAGAAACGCTCATACCAAGACATGGCAAACATCCAGAAAGTAATTGCACCAAACATGATGCAAGGAAAAGTGCCAAAGAATCCATACAATGAAACTTGAGACTCTTTTGCACTGAGAAACAACAATCAATAATCAATACAACAGGCACCTTGGCAAAAATAACTCGACAAGCCACAGTACTAGGCTACTAGCACAGTATCACCACTTTGACCAACAAGCACAAGGGCTTCCTATAACCTCGCAAATGCATCATGGTGCCCAGTAAGGGTCATGGAGGCTGTGGCTGTTCCACATACCAAATAAAAAATGCACCTTGTACCCCAGTGGCATACCTAGAATCAGGAGGACCAGACATTTAACATAAGCTATACTGAAACTCAGTTGTTGATCACATCAGAATTAAAGTACAATTTTAAAAAGAACAGCAGAGGTAGCAACTGCCATTGGACTCAATTTTACAAGATATAAATTATAGAATAACCACAGATGTCCCACTACAAACATCTATCACCGAATATAAAATAAACACAGATTTTCCAGTTCAATGGGTTTGCAACGAATTTTGGTCAGCGTCTTAGCAATGAACTTACCCTTCATTGCATTATGTCCTGTTGGCCTGTCCCATATTTCACTGGTAAATTTTGCTTGTGCCTTCCCTTACCTAGTAGTACTACAAAAGAGGAGAACAAGATGGCATTCCAGTATTCTATAAATCATCTCATACACGTCTAGATGACCATCTCATAATCTTCTCGTTGTCCTATCCACCCTACTTTAACATGGCAAAAATTCCTGAGCAATAAAAGAAGAATTGTATCATAGCAAGTCATACAAACAACTAGTAGGCTTACCCAGATCCTGAATTCATCTCTTCAAATACTCATCACAATAAGCAGAAGAATGCCCATTTTATGCAATAATCGCCCACAGGAGAGTTACGCGCCTGAGACAAAACTTTGATGATCACGTTGACTACCCTTCCTTTAAAAGAACTAGAGATATTACCGAGAGAGGGTATTATTTGCATTCGCAGGCAAGAGCTGCTTTAAACTTTCTACTTGATCAGCATGTGTTACACAAAAAGCATATTTCCAGCACTATGGCATGGGGCATCATGAGTAAAATGGTGGTTGCAGCCTTGCAGGAAGCACCTTCTCCTTCAGATAGGCATATTTGTTCCATTTATCTTTGATTAGTGAGACACCACCTTAGAATCTTAAGCTGGAGGTGCGTCATCTAGCATATTGCATATGTTAAAAAGGCATAACATACCTGTTCAGTGCACTGGAATGGTTCATGTTTCTCTATAATGTATTTGCAACACCAAAATGCAACTAATTGCCTTACATTTGAGTATTTGACAAGCAAACGTAGTAAATTATAATGTGTAGCTCACCAATAAAAACTTCATAGGTTCTTATTTTGTCACATTAAATTTAATGATGTTGAACTAAATAGTATAATAATCAGTGGCGGCCATGTTCTTTCCTTTTAAGTTTAAAAGCTTGTGAAGTTAATGGTAATGGTATGGCAGTATGATTAGTAGAATCAGTAGAAACACAGAGCACAGGAATGTAATCCAAAGGAAAAAGGAGGGTCCAAATGTTTTAAGCTTGCTAATTTATTCCATAGTCAGATGCTACATCAGATGGCAGTGATCCGCGGCCACGGGACACTGGTGGTGCAGATGATGGCTTCATCATGAGGACCTGAGGCTCTCTTGCAAAGAAGCTACTGGAGGCTCCTTCAGAAGCATCAAACATCTTGTATGGAGTGGCATCCCTTGCCTTCCCCAGTAATTGTCCAGAGAAATGATCTCCCCATATGTCATATGTGAACTCTTTCTTTGGAACAGAGCCGTCATCTCTCTTAGCACCCTTATCTTTCCTCAGGTTGGAGCCAGGAGCACGGGCACACAGAGCAATTGGGGAAGATGCGGCCAACAATTGTGAAGGCGATGCATTTCCAGATGTTTTTGAAGGTTCAGGTCGCTCCTTAGCAGTCTGCAGGCAAGCATTCTTCTTGTAGATATTCCCAGTTGGTGCCCTTGCCTCAACATCAAAATCATTCTCAGGATTATTGCTGCGCTTCAGTTCTGATGGTGCCCCAGAAAAAGACCAGCCTTGTTTTGGGGTTGAACTTGGTGATACATCAAATCCACCCTCCAGTTTATTGTTTTGCTTCAGTTCTGATGGTGCCCCAGAAAAGAAACACCCATGTTTTGGGGTTGAACTTGGTGATAACGGCGATGACGGGGTTGAATTCCCACTGTGACTGCTAGAAACCTCAAACTTTGCTGCCAATCCTGCACCACTAACTTTCCGTTTTCTTCGCCTCCCTTTGTCTCGCCCAACTCTAATAATAAGATTCCCGCTAGTTTGTGGAGCTTCCATTGTTACTTTTTCTTCCACATGATTAGCTGGGGACACAGATATAGTTGAAGCTGTATTTTGCTTTTCATCTGGATTGTTCTCGCTACATGTCTTATTGGGATTGGGATAATCAAGAACATCAGCAGGGTATTTCTCGGTAAGAGTTGCTTCAACTCTTTTGTGTTCCCCTGTACGCCTGTGCATAGAAGCATAATTGATTTAACCTAAATCATGTACAACAGAAGAAAAAATATGAGAAAAGGACAGATGGTGGTTAAACTTTTACCTGGAAGTTTTGTTATTATGCTGAAGGAAAGAGGGATTAATAGCCTTGTCAATGGTACCTTTCCTGTCATCAATCTTAGTATAGTAATCTTGAGAACTCACTGGCAAAGATGGAACACCATGGACGAAGACCAGAAAAAACAATGAGACAGTTCCAAAAAAGAGCATCATTACTTTCCAATTGATGGATCTGATGTAAGACTTTCTGCATTGGTTAAGCATACAGACAGGAATATTTGCAGTCATTGGAATCATAAAGATACCAGTAGTCATAGCTAGCTCAAGATCTCTCTGAACCTTAGCTGACAAGAAGTCGGCTGTAAAAGAAATTAGCATTTTTACTGATTCACTTGGTGCTAAGATAAATCCCTTGCAGTTGTCCACGGTGAATCCATCCATGCCACAATCAGCTCCAGAAACCTTTACCTTTGTCACTCGAAGAGGAAGGTCACCAATATTTTTGACATGTATCTCCTTGGACAACTGTTGACTGCAAAAAGGGCCGCTAATCTCTGATTTCGATAATGTTGATTTATTATGTATGTTGGACCCAAGGTTGAACTCTAGCTTCCAAACAGGCTCAGGCCCCTCTAAAAGGGCAATAGATTGCCACCCACCATGTCCTCGAAGAGGAAGCCACTCTATGCCTGACAGATTGTTTCTGATCAAAACCATGCTTGACCACATGCACCGATTTGAGGGACGAAACACAATAGGACCAAGTGAAGCACTCTCCAAAGGACGAATATAGGCCTCAGTAATTGCTGCATTGCTCAATGAGAAACCAAATCTAGTCTCTGTTGAGTCAATTTCTGGAGATCTACTTGAAAATGTGTGTTCACATGCATCGTTTACTGTTTTGCACGGACCAATGATTTCCTCAGCATTCAGTACCAGCTGCACGGATGCATGTTCCAGGCTTGGGTTATGGATGGTTACCCAATTAGAAAATTGTGATCCAACTTGCACAATAGGAAATAGTAGTTCATGATCTTTGAGAACAGAAATCTGAGTCCTTGTGCCATGTGACTTCCATCTTTTAAGTGCCATATCATCCACTGTGATTGTTGTCACGATTGTTGGCTGCAAATTATTTTATAAATTACATAAGAAGATTCACAAGAAAAAATATGTAAATGTTCAATCAGGCAGTTTCCATTATATAAATGCAACAAAAACAACAACAGGTGGAAAGTGGGAAGAAACAAAATGTACTTCAAAGAAATACTAGTTACTCCCTCCGTTTTTTTATAGGGCATATTTTGATTCAAAAAAGTCAAACTTCGTAACTTTGACCAACAATTATTCAAATTATATGCATCTTTAGTATACAAAAGGCATCTCTATAGTTTTGTAATTCAAATTACTTTCGATACAATATTAATTTGTAGCAATTGACAACATACAAAAGACAAATTTAATGGTCAAAGTATACATCTAAAGACTTTCTCAAATAAAAATACTCCCCATAAAAAAAAAGAGGGAGTACTTGATAAGAGCTTCACTTATCTCTACATCAAATAGCTTTAATACCTACAGCAGTTAACTACGATATCAGTACGCCAAGTCTCCAATCATTGCTGCATCTAATTTATGAAAAATTTCTTCAGTGCATCAAAGTCACCACCAATATATTCTCCTGCTATAGGAATCACTCTCAAGAACAAATAAACCTATACATAGAAACTACAATTAAATACATAATATCAGGCACTGACCATCCAGCAGATTAGTTAACACTGAACTCTCAAATGCTAACAAGAACATTATTCTCTAAGGGGGGCAAAGACTGCCTCAGGTCCCTGTCTTGATCTACTATGTCAGTTCAATACTCATATTGATGATTAAGACTAATCAAATCCAAAAATCAAGGCAGCCAAACCTTGTCTTTAATGATATAAAAGCATGCTACAGAAAACAATGGGTTTAAGGTTTTAACATACCCATATGAACATACAAACTACATGAGAAAACTTTAAAGGATTGAAAAGAAACACATGAGATTGCAATATACTGGCATGGATGAAAGTAATGGAACAACATGATGCATGACAAGGTGCTACCAATACTATGTTCATATACGATTTTTTGTAAACATTGAGTGCTTAAAAGAAACTCCTAGTCCAGCAAATAGAATAAAAATTTAAGACCAATAGAAGCAACAGAAAAATTTAAATTAAAAAACATGCAGATGGGAATTACCTTCATGTTATGTGAGCCTTCACTTTCAATGATGTTCTCCAATGATCCTGTCCTAGAATTAGCAGATGTCTCTTCTTCGCAAAATGGTAGTGGCTGATCAGATTGAGCAGTAACAGCACCAGTTGTATATGAAATAGATGCGCACACTATATCTTGGCAAGGTATCACAATTGAACTACCAAGAGAGCTATTTGTTTCTACCACTATATTGCAGTTGTCAAATGAAGTATCCTTTGGAACTGAAGAGGTATATCTTAGCAAAGCTATATCTGTTGTGGTATCAGGGAAGAGTATTAATCCTTTCAGGTATTTAACTTGAAAGATCATCGGGCCATCCTTGTTATCCTCAGTCACGCTTACAATCCTCAGTAACCTTGTTGCATCATTCCGCAAAGAAAGGGAAAATATTGACCCACTTCTAGCACAAGATGATATACGCTCAAATGTGATGGAAACTAAGGAAGTGGAATCATAGTAGGTCCGTGCATGTACATCAAGTTCAATTGGTATAATAATAGTATCCATTATATCAGTTGTACGATTGCCCAGTTTCATGGAGATAGCACCAAACACCTTGCCTTCTGAAAGAGGTTGCAATTTCAACTCTACAACAGTGTTGCTCCTGGAAGGAAGCACCTTCCAGTGCTCACCAGGCTTAATATGGATCAATGGCCATCCAAATTCAGTACTGCTAGCTGTATACCAGCTGCTACTCAAAGAAGTTAACTCCAATGCTTCATCTAAAGAGCCTAACTGACAAACTACATGCGAAGATTGTTTTGTGCCTTCAAGCGCGGAAATCCAAACAGCCACTTCGCTGACATAGAGGGAATCATCAAAAGGGTTGTATATTGACAAGTTCCTCTCTAATTGCCCACCTGTTACAATGTCCATCCCGGTCAATGGCAGTATCTGATAGGTCGATCCAACAGCAATGCCCTTAGCTTGTATAATGAATCCACCAACATTAGTCTGCACAACCAAATGTGCTGATGAAGAGCCCAACAACTTTGGCAAGAATATGAAGGTAACCGATGCATTCTCTCCAGGCTGCAGCACCAGATCCTCATAACCATAAACATAGAACTGTGAATCAGTGCTGAATGGCTCGTAGACACGTAAGGCGCTGTCATTGTTCAAATTCACCACAGTCAAAGTGGCCATAGAGGCTGCATACAAATTAGTCCTGCCCCAATCCAACACCGGTGGGTTTACCTCCACATTCGTGGACAAGGAGCCGTAATGGCCATTTGGGTTGACATCAGAGACTGTGCCATCCAACTCCGGCAGCACCCCTTGCGATGCTCGCATCCAATTGTCAGGCACAAGCGGCGCCTGGCACGACGCCCCGTTGTACCTCAAAGCATCCTTGTCTTCTCTCCCCAAGTCATTACTCACCCGAGCGATCATCGCGTCCGTAGATGAGCAGGTAACCAAGCCTCCGCCAGGCATCTGGAAGCCCAATGGCCGAGATGGTCCCCAGTCCCTTGACACCTCCAAATCGGGCTCCTTGATGCCATCCTCACTTGCAAGCAATGTTTGAACCGCGGAGGACGAGAAGCAGAAGGAACTCCGGTCCGCGCACACATCCCGGAAGCCGAGGCAACGACCTTCCCCGTCCTCCTCCTCCACGGAATCCCCCACCACTGCCTGGACGGACAGCGCAAGGACCAAGAACAAGAAGCAAACAACAAGCAAGGAACCCCTGCAAGAAACCGAAAACATCATAAAAAGATCAAGAACTCGATGCGTTTGATCGCCAAACAGCAAAAAGTGATGCTGAACACCAAGCACCCCATAAAACTTCAAGAAAAATAATCACAAGAACTAAAAAAAAAACTTCAGTATTTTTTTTAGCGCCCCAAGCATGGATCGCACTGGAACTCGAGAACGCCGTCAAGGAAGGCAAGAGGCAGTTCCTAGTTCCTCATGTGCTCCAGGATAGCCGGATACAAGAAAGTAAAAGAGGGCAAGAAGAGTAGTTACAAGTTTAGAGGGGAACTTACCGAGGAGAGGAGGCGGTGGAGCATAGGGGCCTGAACGAAGCGGAAGTTGCCGCCGGCGAAGAGCGGCGGCGGCGGCGTCTGGTCATGGCGAAGAGGACATGCGGCGGGCGAGTGGAGGAGACCATGGGAATCCACGGCGAAATGAAAAGAGAAGGAAAAAAAAGAAGAAGAGGAAGAGAAAATAAAAAGGAGAGGAGGGGAGGGGAGGCGAGGAGGAGGGAGGCGGGGGGAACGAAAAAGAGAATGGAAATGAGTTGGGCGTTGGTTGGTTTTGGTGTGGAAAAGAAAGAAAATCCTAGCCTTAAATGACGGTTTTACCCTTACAGTGATGCGTTCAGCGCTCGTCGTCGTCGGAGAGGAAAAACGGCCGTGGGCGGTGACCTAGCAGGCACTGAGGCTCGGCGGCTGCCAAACAGTACGTACAATGGAACGAGTCCCCTAGATGAGAAAAAGGTAAAAATAGATGAGGAAATAGTAACAAGAATTTCGTTTAAAAAAATCTCGCTGGATGTTCAAGTTCCGTCATTCCGTGGGATGTTAATTTAAGTTAAAAATATATTTTTGTGTGGCACCCATTTTCTCACTGGAAGATCTAAATGGATGCCAACAGGTCTAAATGGGTGCCGTTGGATAGCGGGTCAAGCGCCCCGGGACCTGGCACCAAACCTCTTCCAAGCCTCCTTCCGGAAAAGCAGATCGGTCCTCGAAGCCACAACAAACCATTCCTGGCTCTCCGACCTAAGGCGTAACTTCACCCCACAACTCATTCTTGAACTCATCTTGCTAGTCCATCGGATCAGCCAAGTGCAATATACCGACCATCCCTGATCTTTTCACTTGGCGTTTTGCTGCCAACGGAGACTTCTCGGTCAAATCAGCATATTGACTCCAGTTCACAGGGCGTGTGCCCAAACCAGCTTTGAGTTCCGTCTAGAAGCTTTGGGCTCCCTACAAATGCAAGTTCTTCCTCTGGACGTTCCTCCACAGACGTGTCTTCACTGCGGATGCCGTACTTCGTCGTCACCTGCCCGACGAGTATTTCTGCCCCCTTTGCAGGCGCAACTTGGAGACACCGGAACATCTCTTCCTTCAGTGTACCTTCAGTCTTACTGTTTGGACCCGTCTTGCCTCGCTGCTCGGAATGCCCCACCTCGACCCCTCGCGGTGGCCCATTTTCAGCTGCCTCGTTGACTGGTGGGATAGTGCTATTCGGACTGTCGCCGCTCGTGAGGTTCTCTCCGTTGTTGTAGCCATTTTATGGCAAATTTGGATTGAGAGGAATAACCGCATCTTTCGCCTTGTCGACAGGCCTCCCTCAGTTTTCATTACTCATTTGCTTGATGAATTGCGCCTCTGGATGGCCGCAGGCGTCCCTTTTGTAATTAGTTAGCTTTATGTGCTCTGACCCAAGGGGGGAGGGGTCGTAATCTCCCCCCATCTTGTAACTCCTTCTCCTTTTATTAATACAAGGCAACTCTTTTGCCTTCTCAAAAAAAGAAAAGGTAAATATTCCGCATACAACTCTGTGTACTTACATTACAGTTTTGCAGATTTTAAATCTAATCAAAATGCAAAAAAAAAGACTTCACATATCTACGGTTTTTGTTTTTTGTGTTTGTATGTTTATCACATGATGCGGAATGTGAATGGTGATTCTACCTCTCATTTTCTCTCCAAAATAAATCCAAAGACAAAAAGGTAGTGCTCTCATGCTTCTTCAAACTACCATCGGAAACATTTTCCCATCTTTGTTTGGATATGCTGAGTAGTAAAGAAGAAATTGTGCTATGTTCTTTTAGGCTAATGGTTTGATACCATTTCTCTTAGCCAAACGTTCGGCTACTTGAATTTGGATCTCAAATATCTAGAACCACTTCACAACTCTCAAAGCCTCGTACATACAACCAAACATTTTTGTCTTATTGTTTGAAACTGTTGAAACTAACATTTTATTGTAATCCGTTGAATAGTAGTTGTCCAATCCCACTCATTCGAACAAATCAAACAGAAATTTTTTTTCTCTACGCTAGTTGTAAAAAAAGCAATCACGTTGGCTTCTCGAAACCATTTATCAAAAATCTAAAAGTTATTTCTCCAAGCTCTCATAACTAAATAGAACCAAATATTTTTGCAATGTGAAAGCTCTCAAACGTTAGGCTAAATCATTGCTCAAAAATAGAGCAACCAAATACATCATCATTATGACTATGATAATTATTCATCAGTCGACTAAAAAATTGCAAAGGTCCATCGCCTTTTACACATAAATTATTATGATTCTTGACGGCGTGCTCTCCACTCAACCACTGCGGATCACACCCCTAGTCAGATTTCTATCCTGCTAGCCTATCGGCCGAGCTCAGTTCGATTTGAGCGTGGGACGCAGCAAAGAGCAACACACGGGGTTTACCCAGGTTCGGACCCCCTCGCGGGTAACAGTTCTACTCCTGCCGAGCCTTAGCTCTTTTCCGTGTTGTGGTTGTATGAGATGTGGTTATAGAATGTTTTTTTAACCCCCTCCCCTCTCCTCTCTCCGCCCCTTTTATACGAGCCTCGAGCTGGCGGAGAGAGCCGTGGGGGTAGGCAATACAAGATTTCGATGACAAGATAATCGATAAGACATGAGGGACACGACAGAGAGACGAAAACGTCTTTTCATCAGCGCGCGGCGCCGCCCACGCGCGCCTCGCAAGTGGCTTCTGACCTGCAGGAACGCTCCAGCGAGACTGCGGATGGGGCCCAGCTTGCTCCTTTCGACGCGGGCGGCGAGCTTGATGATGGCAAACTCTCTCTGCCGGTCAATTCCGCTGCGCCACAGTGACAGTTGGTCAGGCCTGCAGAGGTCACTGTGGCGGTAATCATCTCTTCATCTGTCTATCCGCGCGTAATGTCGCATTGAATGCGCTCGTCCTTCGCAGCAGGGGAAGCCTTCGCCCAGAAGACTCCTTTCGGAACGCTCCCTGCCACGCGAGCCCCGCTTGACAGTGGGAGGCCCTTCGCGCGCCGAGGGGCTCGCCCACGCGCCCGCCTGACACGTGGGGCCCTCGTCCGGCGCGCGGACGGGCTCGCCCACACGTAGGGGCCTGGTCGCCCGCCTGACGTGTGGGGCCCTCGCCTGGTCTTCTCGCCCACGCCCAGGCCCGCCTGACGCGTGGGGCCCGCTTGATCTTCTTAGGACTCTTCGTACCCCGGTATTTATTACACCGACAATTCTTTCAACACTTTTTTACAATAGTTTTTTATCTCGTCAATATTTTCCTCTCAGCTAGTTTTATTAAGGTTCAATTATCCAACCATAACTTTTGTTAGAGAGAACAAAATAAATATAATTCATAATTGATTTTTATTCAAATATGTTAGATGAATATGACTACACATAAGGATGCTTATGTATGAATTCAAATTGGATATCAAATATTCCACAACGTAAGGTTGTTTAACCAAAAAGAGTTCCATCCTCCTATTTGAATCCAACAATGTTAATTTTGGCATCTACAATGGCATGCAAAAGATTTTGTAAAGCATGACATGTGGAATGCCATGTAAAACCACCACATGCAGGACGACAATATGCAAAACGTTCTAGATAACACAAAAGCACACCACAACCAGGAAAAACAAGTAACCCACGCATGCGTGTACCATTGTCTGTGCATCACAACATCCTGTCAACTAGAAACAATAGAAGACAACAATCAATTTCAAACAAACTAACATCAGCTAGCACATTTATGGGTTCATTTGGCATAAATGCTAGATATGATAACGTGGCTAAATGATATAACAGGGGAAAGAATACAGAATAGAAAAGGTCACACACACATATATATTCATATATCTTAGTCTTTAGATCAATATACTAAACCATAAATATTCAAGGTCTAATATAATATGTACTATTGTTAACAAAATAAGTTTCATTTCCAATACCAACCTATTTTATTTAATTAGTAGAATTACATACAAAACTTCCATACGCAACAAGACAATACAAATACAGCTAGACAAAACAAGCAACACCGTGAACCATGGTGCATCATAATGTTATGTAGCTAGAAACAATACAATGTAACAATTAATGTTAGTGACAACCAATTCCATAGCATACGCTAGAAAAAGGTGCATATTAATATTCATAGATTATCAAGTTCTAGCTCATTATCCATAATTTACGCAAATATAAAATATTATAATTTTAGTGGTCTTTATTATTTAAACCTCTAAAAGAAATATTATTATGCAACATAGATAACGAAATGAGCTTCCACCCTCTTCTTCCTCCGTGTTGGCTTCCTCCTCCTTCGTGCCACTGCAACCATGTTGTAATCGCCCTTCCTCCCTCGCTAGGGTTTGTGTTCAAGGTTGGGAGTGTGTTCCTTGTGCCCTTTGGCTTAAGCCTTAAAGGGAAACCAAGACGGTGGTAGGGAAAGGATCAGGGGGCATGGTGCCGGTGCCGTTGTCGGAGCCATGGGGTGGATGAAGGCAACGGACAGATCAGTACATGACAACCAGAGTTAGGGTGGACGGGGTTAGCGTAGCGGCAGGAGGATAGTGGGCAGAGTGGTCAGGCGGTGATGGTGTTGCTGGCTACGGGTGATTGCAGAGGTGGTGCCATGGTGGGGAAGGTACACGAAGCGAACCTAGGGAGGCAGAGGCGACAGTGAGGAAGGAGGAGAGGGTAGCGAGGTAGGAGGAGGGGTGGAGAGGAAGGCCACAAGGTGCTATATTCCTTGTGTGCACAAGGAAGTAAGGGTGTGTCTAGCTTATAGCTATGCATTCCAATGCATTTACTAATTGTGGTGGTGTGTTGATCAGCTTATGTTTGGATTGCAACCAGTGAATGACAAGATTTCTTCCTCACATCGGTAATTTTATCATCTTAAATTTTTTTTTGCCAATGTATGACCGATGCATTGGCTAAAAAATCTTTAAACTTTTAGGGCATGCCATTCATTTGCAAGACAAAAAAAACAAATTTGGACATGAACCCTAGACACCATTCTCGAGTCATTCCTTTTATTATTATTTTTTGCCAGCAAACCCTTTCATCCAGACCCCGTTGATATGCCCTCCATATTGCCGGGGCTTTCTGACATGGTACTGCGGCTTCGTGCTCTCCACTGACAGCAGCTTGCCTTAAATTGCTTGATTATTTGTCCAAGCATCATTTGATATGTATGTGGTTTAGCTAGACGCTTAGAATAATCCCAAGCTAAAGGTTTCCAAAATCGCCATTTGGTCGAGAGTAATCCCTGATGCATGCGTATTGCACTATTGCATAATGAATCAACTATCAAGCAGCCAAACCACGGATCTTCCTTGTCTTTCCTAAACTAATTTTTCACGTCCACTTCTCATGCGGCATTATTTGGACCAAATGAAAGAAAATTAGATACGGTTTCTTCGTGACATGAAACATGAACCTATAGATTTGGGATTATATCAAACATCAACTATGATCAAAATAAATGGCTGCAATAATTTAAATATGTCTCCAAGAAAAAGGAGATGGTGCGACACATTTCCTCTAACATTCTGATGCCAAGAGAGTCATACATTACATATAGAAACATAGTGATTTGTACATTATATTGTGAATTACTGTAGAGGAGAGGAGAGGAGAGGAGCAGAGCGGAGCAACTACGCTCCCTCTCTTCTGTCTAGTCGAAAGAGCAGTGAGAGGTTGAGAATCGAGGAGTCACCACCAAAGCAGGGAGATCAACATGAAGGCCTAGAAACCTAGGAGACATGTCATAGAGATCCGTCATGTGTCATGATATGCATCATTTCATCAGGAGACAGTCCGTAATTGCCTAACTGTTGTAAATTGCCCTTAAAAGCATGCTTTATTATGATGGTGGAGGGTATTTAGCTGGTTCTCCTGTCTCACATTGTAACATCGAATGACATGTTTGTCTCATCACAGAGGAAAAAGCAAGGCCCAACAATCATTCAATGGCAAAGGGAGCAATGCATCTTAGGGTTTTCAACTAAAACTGTGTGCGAGGCTTTTCTATAAAAGGGAGTGAGCACCTGTAAAAATCAAGAGAAATCATTTGAAGAAAATACACACACATTCGGTTTGGTTTTAAGTGTCGTGTCCTCAAATGGCATCATCCCCTTGCATGTGCATCCATGCTCCACTAGGTTTTGGATGACCTCTTCAGAGTGCTTATAAGTGTGTTTTGTCTCGCATTGGTCAACCACGTGAATCCATATATACAAATCTTATACAGGATTAACTGCACGCATGCCATTATAAAATTGCAAAATTATATGATATTACAAAAAATGCCACTTGGTGGTATGTTTTTGAACTATCATGCAATTCTTGAAACTTTATAATGGTATTAACGCAATTTATCCATGGTTCAATGATTGAAATTTTTTTGTATACAGTATAAGTGCTCTAAATTGTAGTATATCGGATCGATACTGGTTTATTTTGTTACTGCAAGTGATCCAGTTATCAATTAACTATGTACTTAATCAAAAGATATATTGTCAAACCGCATAGGCCTAAAGGGGCGTTATTTTTTTACTCAAAAAGGGGTGTTATTGCATTTAAAAGAGAGATAATATCAAAGCTCCCTCAATGTTTTTTTTTTTGGGGCGCGACCACGGACCGGACGTCCGACGTGCGGCCGCGCGATCTGACGTCGGCCCGGTTTGGCCCAGCGACGCAGCAAAGAAGCTAGCTGCTGCCCAGACCAACAAGCATGTATCCGACGCTGAGCTGGAGAGACGGTACGTGCATGCAGATGAAAACAACTCGATGACGCCGGTGACATCGTGAAAAATTCCGCTGCTTTCTCTTTAAATGGGCATAACTTTTGACTAGAAGCTCCAATCGACAAACCGTTTTCACCAACGTGTTCCTCGCATTTTTACGAACAAAACAAGACCATGATGCTATATAATTTTTTACTGAAACAATTTGTGTACAATAATGGAACAATTAATTTGGACTATTGGAACAACACGTCTAGTCTGATAGAACAACTTGGTATTTGGTCTGCTAGAACTAGGGGTGGGCAAAAAAACCGTAAACCGAAAACCGAAACCGAACCGAACCGAGAAAACTGATTTTTTTTGGTTTTTTTGGTTTTTCGATTTATATTCGGTTTTGATTTTAGAAAAGATCGGGTATACGGGTTCGGTTCGGTTATCAGATCTGAAAAACCGAATTCCCGAAAAAACCGAGTTCAACTAAGGCCCATTCTTGCAGTCGCCGGCCCACAGCCTCTCCAACCCTTGCAGCCGCCGGCCCACCGCCTCCCCAACCTCCCTACACCCTAGCATTAGTCGCATAGCCGCCCAAGGCATCCTCACCAACCTCATGCATTGCTGGCTGCTGCTGCTCCGCTTCTTCCTAATCCTCCCAGCCACATTTCACGCCTTTCCACCAGCAGCGCACCACGGCCACCGCCTCCCCCGCCCCTACACCCTCGCATAGCCGCCGCCACACCAACCCTCACGCCGCCGCGGCTCCGCTTCTTCCCTAATCTTCTCGCAGCCTGCAGCTATCCATAGCTGATAGATCCACTCAAGGAGCTCACGATGCACGGCTGCACGTCGTCGCTGCTCCAAGGCTCTTGCCGCTGCTCCAAGCCTCGCTCGTTGCCGCATCTCCCTCCTCCAGTCCTCCTCACGATGCACCATCGCTCCAAATCTCGTTCTTTGCCGATGCGATGAGTAGATTGACTCTCAACTCTCAAGTGATTAGTGTCATGTTTATTTATTACTCCGTATGTCTTTGAGTGTTTGACTGTTTGATTCATTGCTTGATGAGTTGTTTGAATGTGTGGTCATATCTGGCTTAGTATTTAGTATGGATCCGATTGATTTTGTTTTGGTGCATGACTTGCATCGGAAATTTTTTGGGTTTTATTGAGTAGATTAGTTGGACCAACCACTTCTTCTTTTTACTAAAAAATTCGGTTTGAAACCGAAAACCGAAATAACCAAACCGAAATATTTCGGTTAATAAGGTTCGGTTTCTAGTTCTACAGACAAGAATTCGGTTCCTGGTTTCCAAAAACCAAAATATGAAAAAACCGAATAACCCGAACCGAATAAACCGTTTTAACCGAATGCCCACCCCTAGCTGGAACAATAGGCTAAACCCAATTGGAACAATATATTTGGTCTGATGGAACAACTTGCATACCTATTGAAACAGTGTATTTTGATCTGCTGGAACAATCAAAGAAATGCCTACTAGAATAACAAGGTTTGCAAACTGAAACAATAATTTTTGCTTACTGGAACAACAAGGTCTGCCTACCGGAACAATAAAAAGTTGCCTACTAAAACAATAACGTTTGTCCTAGAAAAATAGTTGAGCTTTGCCTACTAGAACAATAAGTTTTGCCTTATGGAACAATAAATTTTGCCTTCCGAAAGTATAACGTTTACCTTCTGGAACAAATAAAGGTTTTGACTACCGAAACAATAAAGTTTGCCTACTGAAACAATAGAGTTTGCCTACTGGAACAATAACTTTTGCCTTCTGGAACAATAACTTTTGCCTTCTAGACACAAATAATGTTTTGCCCACTAGAACAATAAAGTTTGCCTACTGGAACAATAAAGTTTGCCTACTGGAACAATATATTTGGTCTGCTGGGACAATGAGTCTAGCCTCTCGAAACAATCTATCTTGCCTGCTGGAACAATGAGTCTAGCCTCTCGAAACAATTAATTTTGCCTGCTGGAACAAAAATGTCTAGTCTGATGGAACAAATAAGGTTTGCCTGGTGGAATGGTAAAATTTGAGTACCGCAACAATAAAAGTTAGCTGCTGGAACAGAAAAAATGTTAGATTGTATGGAACAATATGTTGGCATGTTGGAACAAAATTTTTTGACTACTGGAACAGAAATGCTAGCTTATTGGAACAAATATGTTAACATGTTGGACCAAAAAAAGTAGGCTATTGGAACAGAAATGTTGGCTTGTTGGAACAATTAAAATATCCTATTGGAACAATACGTCTAATCTGATGGAACTTTTGGGAACAAAAAACACACACTGCTGAAACCAAAAAAATAATGATGGAACAACAGGTTATACATATGGAACAAGAAATACACACTGCTGGACAAAAAAATGATAGAACATGTTATATGTGTGGAATAAAAAACACACACTACTGGAACACAAAAAAAATGATGGAACAACAGGTTATACATGGGGGACAAAAAACACGGACTAATGGAACAAAAAAAAATAAATGATGGAACAACTTGTTATATGGGTGGAACAAAAAAACACACACTACTGGAACAAAAAATGATGGAACAACATGTTATACATGTGGAACAAAAACACACACTGCTGAAACAAAAAAATAAATGATGGAACAACATGTTATACACGTGAAAAAAAACACACACTGCTGAAACAGAAAAAATACTAGTGGAACAAAAAATGGGAACAATTATATTTGCCTCGTGGAACAATTATATTTGTCTGTGGGAACAATTTGCCTTGTGAAACAATTAAATTTGCATGCACTCAGGAACCTATATTTGTCTTTGGGAACAATTGTATTTGCCTCGTGGAACAATTATATTTGTCTATGGGAACAATTGTATTTGCCCCTCCCTCCCCTAAACTGGAACAGTTGAGCTTTGCCTACTGGAACAATACCTTTTGCCTTCTGAAACGATAACTTTTGTCTTCTAGAACAATTGTACCAATAAAAAATTTAAAGAAAATAGAAAAAATAAAAAGTATTTAAAATGAGTTCATTAGAAATTTAGATGAATTATGAAATTTGTTCTACGCATTTTGGACTCCGAATGAAAAGATACAAAAATGTGAAATCGAAAAAGAAAATAAATGAAACGCAAGCTAACTAGTTGGAGGGCTGTGCGTGCGTTGGTAGCTGTACACGGGCTGTGTGCATGGGCGTTCGACGCGGTCTAATCATGCGTATGCACTGCGCTACTCGCCGCACTCGCGCTTGAGTCGGGCCGCCCGGGCGTCCGACGGATCGGACCCCGGTTTGAAGCATTTTCCTTTTTTTTCTCTTTTATTCATGTTTATTGCTTTCTCCAACAAGAGCACCTCAGCTAACTAGTACAACATTACGGAAAATATGATCAATGCATTTACGGCTCCCACATAAATAAGAAGTTGTGCGACAGCTACAAAGTAGGAATTCAATAAAATATAGAATAAGGATATACAAACAAGAACTAATCCCAGCGAAAAGGCAAAATAAATTGGGTTGGTAAGTAATACTATTCCAATACTAGTAGAAGAACTAGTACAAGGTTTACAACTTAATTTTTTTTGGTTTTTTGGAGGAGAGAAAAAACTATAGATAAAGACTAGCGACCAACTTGTATTAGTCTACAACGAATGATGTAACTATATACTATTCACTAGGAGGTTGTTTATTTACTACCACCTCCGTTTTTTTTTTATTTGACGTCTTTGACTTTTTGACACGTCTTTGACCATTCGTCTTATTCAAATTATTTTTGTAAATATCATTTATTTTGTTGTGATTTGTTTATCAATAGAGGTACTTTAAATATGTATTATTTTTTTACATCTTTGCATAAAATTTTTGAATAAGACGAATGGTCAAAGATGTAAGTCAAAGGTGTCAAATAAAAAAAAACAGAGAGAGTATTATTTATAAATAACATGTCATTTTATACCTAGCGGTCGACATTACCACGCGATTTTTTTTCCCGCTTAATCCTGATACACTTCAAAAGAAGAGAAGGGAACTCTAATCCCCAAAGTTTTACATGATGCTACCTCGAATTCCTAGTAGCAATCGTGGTCAATTAGTCACCCATTCACGGAAACAGGGAACGATTTGTATCCGTTAAAAAAAACTATACTCCTTTGTGGAGTACAGTATCAGGCAGAAAGCTACTCCCCAAATTAATTGGCCACTTTCTTCCTTCAAAAAAAAAAGTCAGCTTAAAATTCCTTAATAACCCAAGTCCACGCATCTCAGCTCGCTGGACGACACGCGTCCACCCAAAGCCCATCCAACGGCGGGAGAATCTCTCTGCCCGGCGGCGCTTGTCCCCGTCCTCCCAGATTCCGTGACCGGGTCCCGTGCTAACCCTCCAATTGTGGCGCCCAGCCGCGCCCTGCGGGTGGTCCATCCCGTAGGCTCGAGGTGGGTAACGTTAGACGCTGGTGACAAACGTTCATGCAGAGTATTTCGGGGCCGACGTGTGGAGGGCCCGCGGAATCTGACGGTGGGGCCGCGCAGTCGTGTCCTCTGGTGGTGTCGTGTCGCTGTCCAGTTGGGCCCCGGTGACGAGGCCCTCGGGTGTTCAATTCGGATCCCCTGCAGTTGGTAGTATAAATACACGGTGTGCATTTTGACCTGAAAACAGATTATAACTTCTATAAATGTGTCATACGGTATTCAATTTGTACGAAACAAATTTTGTAATTCATATAAAATCTTAAACAACCCATTTTCAGAACTTTTCAATTTTTTTGAATTTTTGAATTTTTAAAATTCAAAAAAAATCAAAAAAAACATAAAATTGAAAAAATGAAAAGTTTCAAAAATGGGTTCGTTATGATTTTAGCTGAATTACAAAATTTATTTCGTAAAAATTGAATACAATATGACATATTTATGTGTTTATAACTGCTTTTTGCCAAAATATACACTCAAGATTTATACTACCAACTACAGGGGATCCCAATTGCTCGTGTGTTGGCCCCTGCAGTCACGAAGAAATTACCAATTCGCCATTGAAGCAAGAACATATTATTATTAGCACATTGCAGCCAATCTGCCAAAGGAGAGTGTAAACTGCACCCAACCAAAATTTATGTATATTATCACAAAACAACCTATATATATCATCAATATATATACCAACTTATATATATACATTTTCTTTTTAGCTATCTCATCACATGCAACAACTATATAAATATAAATGAGTTACAATACATTTGATATGTAACGCCATGGACTCCAACGCAAGGGTTTACAGAGATAAAAATTGGTTTGTTATGTCACCACCTAAAAAGCAACATCGATGATTGCATATATGCACTTAAATGAGGGGAGACATGTTAACCAAGTATTTGTGCTTAGAGAGATGCTTAAAATAGGTTGTACATATAAGCATATTTGCATTGAAAAGAGACAACTATATTTTCACATGCAGCTAACCTCATGGCTGCGTCTCCAATATCTAACTCTTAACACAATCCCCCACAATTAACTACCATGTCAGCCGAAAGGAAAGCAGAGGAGGTGGCGCGTTGGGTTGTCGTGGCAATTAACAAGGTTTACGAAATCCCAAGTCTCCACCCTCCATTCACTTGTCGACACCTCATTAATTATCCAACCCTCATACATCCATCTTCAATCTTTTTATATTTTGATGGTACTACATGCATGCATTAGTGTGAACGTGTGTTTCAAATCCTACGAAGGGTTCTAGGCAATGATAAATTCTAAGCCCACCCAGGAATGGTCGGTGATAGCGCGGTATATATGACATGTCGTAGGATCCAAAGGAAATTTCGGCAGCATAACACTGTTGTTCTCCGAATGCACGTCCTGTTGTGCATCGGAGAACAATAGAGTTATGCTATCAAAATTTTGTTTGGATCCTACGACATGTCATACATAATATGCTATCACTGATCATTAAAAGGTTGTGCAAAAACGTGGATAATTCTGGAGTAACACAGATAACGAATAAATGTAACTTGTGTTGTGAAAATATGGGATATGTGAAAGGTGATGTATGGAATATGTACAAATGAAGAACATTATTTTAAGTCATATAAAAATCTTTAAGCTATTACTTGCGTCTATTAAGGCCCTGTTCTTTTGAGCTGATCTGAACGACTGGACGGCTGAACAACTAAAATGACTGAACTTCGAGAGCTTCTCGAGGTAGTCTCGAGATTCGGTTACATTTTGTTTGACTTACTTTTTAAAGCGTTAGGACCCATCTTCAAAACAACGAAAAAATGAACTAAAAAAAAATCAAAGCATATGTGTTTTGAAAACGTAGATAAGTCGTTAAGCTGTTAAGTCGTTAAGCCGTCAAGCTAAAAAGAACTAGGCCTAAGACTTGACTCAACCTCAATTTTCTCAAGAGGAATGGATCAGACATATTAGTTCTCAATGGGTCCTTTTGAGTTCATCGTTGTAATGCGTGCAAGTAGAGATTATTGATTTGGTATGAAAAGTTAGAATATCATTGTAAGTACTATTTTTTTTAAAATCATGCATCAAATATTGTGGTGCATAGATAATAAAGTTGCCCACAGCCTGCCCATGAAAATGCTGAAAATGAATAAAGTTATTTAGAAGCAAACAAAACAATGCAACATCTACAATAACAAACAAAACAATGAAACAATTAAGAAGATATAATAGAGAAATGTTCATAAACTATGATGGCCTTTTTGAGTTTTTTCTTTAAAAAAACAAATTACTTGCCTAGGGAGCAAATCTAATTGATTGTTCGGTTCATGTTGTTACAAACCACAAACAGGGTCTTTTCATTAAGTAGTCATCTTGTATATCTATAGCACAATGGGTATGCATAAGTGATCGTTCAAAATACCAAAATGACACTAATTAAATTTCTAAACTTGCAGATTCTCATTAGAAGAGTTTTAGCATGTAAAGATCAATCTGTCACATGAACAATCATGCCAGCAAAACCGCTCTCAAAATCGGTCAAGGAACAACACTCTTCAAAAACCACAGAGGCCAAACAAAGCTATTATGGCACTCGATGGACCAATTTGACGCAACCGTAATGGTTGAGGGACAAAAGTGGCACTTAATCCTAATATAAAATCAAAATCAATAAAATTAGATCAAGATAAAGGTATACCCGCACGTGGGTGATGGATAGTCGAATTAAGCTTTTGAAGCCTGTTGTTTCTATCTCGATCGTTCAGGATGGTTCAAACTGGCCGAACAGGACGCCCTGCACGGCATGCCCCAAAAAAAATTATATTTTAACCCTTTTTAAAAAATAATTTTATTTTTAACCTCTCGGAATTTTTTTCAAATCTAACCCTTTTGGCCGCGCCACAACGCCTAGCGCGTCATGCCAACTCTGCCGCTCCAATGCATATGGCGCGTCAGAGGTGCCACGCTGGCGGCCCCGGTCAATAGCAGCCAGCGCGAACGGGCGTGGGTCCCACCTTGACGCGCCACCCCGCCTGGCGCATCAAGGCCCTTTACAGAGGCGCGCGGCGCCTGTTTTCTTCGCCCGACACCGCCGCCGCCCGCCTACTTAGCCATGCGCCGCCCATGCCGCCGCCCGTTGCCGCCCGTCTCCGGCCTCCTCGGTGTGGGAAAATCGTTTCCCATTAAGGTTATCCTCCAACTTGTTTCTCCGATTTGGCTCTCGATTAACCGCATTTTGTAGGGTTTGGATAGTTAGGGTTCGAAGGAAAAACTTGATTTTTGTTCCATATTGTCGTGTTTAGATCGATCTGAACACCGTGGTCACCGTGTTGCATCTACTGTCCGTGTTATTAACGTGTAGAATCAATTGCATGCACGGGTATGTCATTTAAATTTGGTATAAATGATGTTGTATATTAGGTCTAAACGATTTGTATTTGTTATCTTAAATTTTGTAGATGGATTGTTTAGTCCGTTTTTTTTATGGTGGTACCGTCAAAGAAAACGGAGAGTTTGAAATATGAAGGAAGATGTGGTATTGTTTGATAGGAGCCCGAGTTTTAATGATGTGGCGATGTCTATTACGATTTAATATTTGCATAAAACTAACAATTATTTTTGTTGGAATTTAACTCTCTTTTTTCAATTTTGCAGGATGGCGCACTCTCAGTACCCGCTTCTTGAGACAGAGTACGATAAGGACCATCGTGCGGCTCATCTGCGATGAGCAACAGGTTTGACCATCCACTCATCTCTTCGGATTGCAATTGTTTTATCCATCGTAGTGCTTATTTACGGTTTGTTCTTTTTGCAGACTCTGCCCTCGCTCCGTCCCCGTACCCACGCGATCTTCCTCACGTGGGACGATAGGTTCGCCCCTTACTTGCAGCGAGCTGGCTTCCTGGACCTAGCCCGCACCGTCACGCAGGGGCTGCCGGACCTTGATGGGCCACTACTGACAGCCCTCGTCGACCGTTGGAGGCCTGAGACGCACACCTTCCACTTCCCGTGCGGGGAGATGACGGTGACCTTGCAGGACACGGAGATGGTCCTCGGGTTACCGTTGGAGGGCGCCGCAGTGTGCGGGATCTTAAATCCCGGCACCTGGTGCGACTTGGTGGAGGGCGCCATTGGTGTGCGGCCCTCTGAGGACGAGAACGACCGAAGCAAGTAAGAGCATCGTCAACTTGGTTTCGTTTGTTCTAAATGTATTGGTTGTCATCTACTTATATTAATTGTATGTTTGTAGGAGGACGTCCGGGGTGAGCTCCGCTTGGCTGCGCGAGCGCTTCCCCTTTTGCCCAGTTGAGGCTCCGCCCGCAGTGGTAGAGACGCACGCATGTGTCTGGCTGTGGCACTTGGTGGCAAACTTTCTCTTACCAGATGCGTCCGGCAACACCGTCAGCTGGAGTGTCCTCCCCGTCCTGAGATAGCAGTGGGAGAACATCGCCACGTACTCCTGGTGGTCGGCCACACTCGCATGGCTATACCGGCAATTGTGCGAGAGCACCGCGCGGAGTCGGCACATCTAGCCTTGAGGATGTCTCTACCTCCTCCGTGTGGGCTCGAGCGGCTTTTCGGTTAGCGAGCCACATCGATCGCCAGATCTTGCGATGCGTACCGCAGAAAACTAATATTCATATTGATGTGTCATTCTAACTTCATACTACATGTAGGCATGGCCTGTCCAGGGATCCAGGCCGATGTTGATGTATCTTTGGAAGAACATCAAGTCGGTGCGCGGAAACCCCGATAGGAGGTACCTGCAGTACACGAATGAGCTAGACTGCGTGACGCAGTGGCAGGTGATCTGGACTCCTTACCACCGTGCCGAGGTACAGGACATGGCCTTTAGCACACTTTGCACCCGGGACATGGAGCTCTGGAGGGCGGTTAGTCCGCTGGTGTTCTTCCACGTGGTGGAGTGGCACCTGCCGTGTAGGACAATGCGACAGTTTGGTCGCAGGCAGAACATCCCACCTCCAGTTCACTCGACCGATCAGAGGCTGCACAAGTGAGATAATGGTTATTAATTTAATTTGTTTAATTCATTCAAAACTTGCATTAACACACCGTGCACTAAACTTTGCAGGTTTAGTAGAAAGAAGAGGTATGACCACTAGATCGGGCGTGTCACGCACCGCCAGCCTCTGGAGCTGTGGGAGGCGAGGGAGAGGCGGCAGCCTAGCAACGGAGCGATGCACAGCGATCAGGCCTTCAGCGAGTACTTGGCTTGGCTTTACCGGTCGGCCAGGCTTTTCCTTAAGCCAGCACTTACCGACGTCCCCATCGGCAACACGAACTCGGACGACGACATCACGGACGAGTACGATCGTCTGACACGGGAGGGTGTGCAGCCTGAGAGAGCCCCACTGCAACGTTACATGGTACGCGTGTCGCATAACCACGCGGATATGAATTTTATGTCGCTTTCTTCCATGCACTACATTAACTTTGTTGTTGCTTTCACAGTTACGCACTGCACGCCTCTCAATGAGGTGGGGTCGCTCTTGGCAATGCGGGTGCACATGAAAGCGGTGCCTTGCGTGCGTTTACGGAGGTACGACCGTGTGCATGTTATAAAGTCCAATTGATTTTCATGCTAATACTCTAGTTCCTGTGTTGGCCATTTACAGAGAGTGACGAGGATATGCCGCCGTATGGCTCAGAAATTGAGCTGCTTGACCCAGCAGAATATGGGTCAACAGCCAGTCGCGGTGCCCCAGTCGTCGAGCCACCAGACCCCCGTCTATCAAGGGGGCACGAGTGCACGCACACCGTCACGGTCGGGCAGGTCCTCCGCAGGTACTACGGAGACTCCTGCGACAAGGGTGCGTGGCAAGCGCACCGTGCCGCCCGTGGCCGACGACGAAGATGCTGGGCAGCACTACGACTTGGACTCCTCCGCCGACGACCCCACTTTTCGCAAGACAATCAGATGAGCGGATGCGATGCTCCCCTTGAGTCGATACGCCCCACTCCAGGAGCGGTAAGACATCTGAAGTGATCTCGTGAATTTTTTATTATTTCCTGTCATATCTAACATTTCTACCATACAATACAGGGACCCAGCGGATTCACCCCCCCGCCACAGACCATATCTTACGCGAGGCGCAGGCGTGACCGTGACGCCGCCGACGTCGGTAGCCACAACGTGCTACAGACAAATCCAGGGAGCATCCGCCGTCCACGAGGTCCTTATACATCGGGCCTTGAGCTCGAGGTGTATGCGTGTACTAGCCTTGTGACTTGTATGCATGTATGGATATGTACTAGCCTTGTGTATGCATGTATGGATGTACTAGCCTTGTGACTTGTATGCATGCATGTATAACATTATGCCCAGTTATCCCTACTTTGAATGAAAACAGTGTACTTTATCCCTTCTTTGAATGAAATTATTGCAGTGCTGCTCTTTATCCCTTCTTTGAATAAAAACCGCAATACCAAAAATCCCAGTTTACCCCCACGATCCTATTTGTAACCACTATCATGCTTAACACTACTCAAAGTTGTAAAACCATATAGGTTTTGATTTTTGACAAAGGGCCTATCGAAATGAACTGTGAACCATATAGAGCAAAACCAATGTTTCAGAAAAAAAAAAAAAAGTTTGACATACGAGGTATTTGGCAAAACCAATGTTACGTCTTATTGTATGAGGATAATTTTTGTAGCTAAATCCAATTTGCATTTTCCCTATCTAATTTTCAAGAGACCTCACCTTTAGATTTGGTCATCTTCTACTCTAACCATTGAGCAGTACAAAAGCAATGGATTGGAGAGATTACACTATCTTTTCTGGACGCAGTACAAAAACAGCAGACATTAAGATTGATCTATTCTGGACGCCACTATCAAGGCGCCAAAGATAGTCGGGCGCGTCGAAATGAATCGCCGCGCCAAAGGAAACCGGCGCTACAGATTGACGCGCCGCCCCTCTTGGCGCGGTAAGGCGGGACCCACTCCGATCATACCAAGGCCGTTGACCGGCGCCAATAATAACGGCCGCCAGCGTGACACCTCTGCCGCGCCATATGCATTGGCGCGTCAGAGTGTATGTGCCACTCCAGGTGGCATGGCGCGTCCGAAAGGGTTAGATTTGCAAATACTTCTACCGAGGGGTTAAAAATAAAATTATTTTTTTAAAAGGGTTAAAATATAAAATTTTTTGGGCATGCCCCAGGTCAGGTCCGGCACCGACTCATATCTTCCCACTTCCCAGCCACTCGTGGTTTTGGGCCAAAACAGACATCGAGGCGAAGGCGGCCCAGCGAAGGCATCTGCAAGCTTCCTCGCTTCCGTAGCAAGGCGAAGGCCCATCAAAGGCTTTCGCAACCGTTGGTGTCAAGACGATGGCCCACCAAACGTTTCCTGGAGGCCTTGACGCTAGCACGAATGCTTCGACGGGTCTCGACGCTCAGTGCCACAGCTGAGATCGGCCTGACAGCATTTTTGTGACCGTCAAAAGAAGATATCGTAAATATTCGTACCTGTGTGACGGTGTGAGAGAAGGGGTTAACAGGTTCTCATAATGTTTCGTCGGAATCTCTGTCCCTGAGCCCTATAAACAGGAATGTAACTGCAAAGTAGAGACACGACGATTGGAATCTTTATAAATAAAATAAAATAAAACAACCACGTTATTTCTAAAGTATTAAAAATTCTCATATTAATCAAATGCAAGAAATTCGAATGTTAATCGAAAATAAAAGATCTATATTGATTATTGTGAGAACAGATTACAATGACTTAGATTAAAGAAAATATCCATACCTACTGCAATAAAAAGAATCTAAAATAAAAATAGTTAAAAAAGAGTCTTGTCCAACTACGGAGATAGAAAAGAAATCCATGTTAACTACAACAAAAACATAAATTTAAATTTTAAAATATAGCCTATATCGATTACAAAAGTAGCCGCACAAATACTCCCTTTCAACTTGAGCCGATCTCGAGTCTAACCGAGGTTTCCTCGATCTTGAGTCAGTCTTGATTCTTGAGTGATTCTTGAGCGAGATGGACCCGTCCAAGCTCGAGCTCAAGATTGATGAAACCTCGGTTAGACTCGATATCGGCAAGATTGACTCAAATCCAGCCCTAGTGCGGGCTGCTATAGTCTTTTTATATTAAACTAGCAAATATGCCCGTGCGTTGCAACGGGAAAAGTAAAAAATCCTCGCACGCCCCTAACTGAAAGAAGTGTTATACAATAAAGGTAGCATGGCCTACTGATTAATACCCACTCTTATAAGACATAGATTGCAAGTTGAAAGCATGACGACCTTATTTTTTCCCTGCAATTGAATTTGCAATCCAAAAAGAAAAACCTAGAGAAACACTAAATGCATCGGGTAGGTCATCAATATCTACAAATAACCTGAAATACAATTTGGTGAATCAATTTAGATTTGATCATACATGTTTATTACTTGATTTATTTAAAATTGTATATGATTAAGTGAAAATATTCGGTATGAGCAACACTGCTAAATACCTTTATAACTGCATTTGACAAAGGAATTTGACGACACCATCTTTGTACTGCTAGATACATGACAATGTAAGATGTACATCAAGATCATCACAATGCTCTTCAACAAATCAAACGGTAAAATTAAAAAATATTTGAAGGGAACAACTCACATGCATGTGTTTTAATTTTGACTATGGAATTTAGAAATTAAACAAATAAATTATTTACTTACATGAAAATGAAGCAGGTCTACACGAGAATTATCTTCATAAGAAATAGGAGGGACTTTCACCCAGAAACATCCCAATTCTCTTGAGTACATCTTTGAGAAAACAAATCCAAAATTTTTTAAAAAAATCCACTGGACGCCTTCAATCGCTTGATTATCAGAACCAATATGGCACTCTAGCTTACTTTAACAGAAACATATACATGGCTCCATCGAGGCAATACGTATCATTCATATGATATCCCCACAGTGGCAAAAATGTGCAGATTAAATTTACATTTACAATAGCAATTTGCATACAAGAGAATAAAGAAACAATTCACAACTGGAGTATGGAGAGCAGAGTAGTCCGAGTGCTATTATGAAAAATCGGACAAAGATTTACCAGTGGCTTGCTCTCTCTTTTACTTCCCTTTTGATGAAGCTGTCATTTTCATGCTATTTTGCTTGATAAAATTTTCATTATGTTCACATTTCCATATAAACAATTATCCTTTATCAACCTAGAAGCAACAGAGGCACCAATAGTAAGTCATGCAAAGGGGTTCACAAATCCGACCATCCACACACAACAAACACTAACGAAATTAGATCGAGCAACAGTATTAAAAAAAAAATTAGATCGAGCAACCAGCAAACTTAAATCTGCCCTTCTCCTTTCTTATTCCGCATACGAATGTCTTCCCTGTCAATCTGGTGATAGCTTTTGGCCTGCTGCAAGTAGGAGATTAAGAATAGACAAAATGGATTACTACAATTGAAATGAATATGATGTTATAAAAGTAAAGCTAAGATTTATCCACTATAACCCACTTTTTACTCTAAACCAAACCAATGTAAAAACACACTACCACTTGAGTTCAGTTGCTTGAACCGACAAAGTGAATATTTGTTTCATTGAAACTTAAGCTCTTAGCATTCATGGAAAAAATGGAAAAAAAGCATTTACTCTGTACTGCAAGAAGCCTGAATAAAAAATTGGAACAAACTACAAGCAAAGACATCTTATATCATAGTGAAACATGTAACATGAAGATGAGCGGTTCGGAATTTGACACTAAGAAATATATACAACAAGGTCTGGAAGCGTATTGACTCCAACCTAACACATACAAACAACTAATTAGTGCTACACCAGGACATTATCAGAAATCAAAATACAATGTGTTGATAACTTTGAGGCTCACCTAGAGCTTCTTGATAGCTGAAACATCCTTGGTAAGGTACATCTCTTTAGTTGCTTTTACTCTTCATCAACCAATGAGATGGTGGAGGGGAGGAGGAGAGGAGGGCCATGGGGAGGATTGGGGAGGAGGCGGCGCGAGGGGGAGGTGAGCAAAGTGGGAGGAGGCGCGGGGGCAAGGGCGTAAGGCTAGGGTTTCCCGGGGGCAGCGGGTGGCACGGGTAGCTGGAGCGGACGAGCGCGTGTGAAGCGTCGGATTTTAGGGAGAAAACTTACACACGGCCACGCGGGGGACGGAGGGGAGGGGGAGCTCGGAGGGGATGGAGCCGGCAGCGGTGAGTCTGGGCCGGGCGAGGAGATGGTGGAGGGGAGGAGGAGAGGGAGGGCGGCGGTGGAGGAGAGAAAAGAGAGGGCGCGGCGGGTGGAGAGCGCGCCCGCTAGGGTTTCATGCGCGGGCGGACGGCTAGGGTTTTGGGGGGCGCAGCGCGGGCAGCTGGGGCCGTTGGATCCAGCGGCGGAGCGATCGGACGGCTGGAAAGCCTTTGACGGACGAAGAAAACTGACGAAGGAAGTGGAAACTCTATTCTCTTTATTATTAGGTAAAGAAAAGGCAAGGGGTAATTGCTTGATTGGACGATCAATCAATTAAGGGAGAATTGAGCTGGTGACACCGAAAGATCAGTCGAACTCAGTTCTAGCACCGAAGAAACTCCGTTATCGTATCTAGCACCGAACGGTGTCACCGTTACTCGTTTTTAGCACTCCGTTACCCCTAGTGTTAGATGGAGCCGTTAGTGTCTCGCTGACATGTGGGTCCCACCTCTCTTCCTGTCTTCTTCCTTCTCTCTTCCCCCCTCTCTCTTTGTCTCCCCGATTCTCCTCTCTCGGCTCATATCTGAAGAAAGGGGAAGGGGAGGCGTGCGGGTCCACGCCTGCGGCGGCCGGCCACCGTCGCCACACCTCCTCCGTCCCTCCGCCACCCGCCGGACGTCCTCGCCATGCCGCTTGTCGTCAATGCCGCCAGATCGTCACCGCCACCTCGCCGCCGAGATGCGGCGCCGATCTCCTCCGCCATTGACCTCCACCTCCGCCGCTGATCTCCACACCTCTAGAAGGTCGCCAACCTCGCTTGCCCTCGCGCCGCTAATCGGCTCGGCGACGAAGTTTCTACCGCCGCCGCCTCTTAGCGCCGCCAACGCTCTCCCGACGAAATCCGGCGCCACCGCCGCCAATCGGCTTGTGGACTCCTCTCCATCTCGCCTCACTTTCCCGCCAGAGATCCGCCGCCATCGCCGAATCGCCGCCGCCGCCGCTTCTCTTGCCGCCTCCTCTCCTCTGCTTCCTTTCTCCTTGAGCGGTTGAGCCAAGTCAAGAGCGGGAGAGAAAAGAAATGGGACCCTCTGTGCAGTGAGACAAACTAACGGGGTTAACAATTCCATCGTGACGAAGTGCTAGAAATGGGTAACGGAGACACGTTTTAATGCTACATAAATGTACCATTAGGCTTCGATGCTAGAAATGAAATAAGGTGATCTTTCGGTGCCACCAGATCAATTTTTCCATCAATTAAACCCCATTTGAACTAATTAATAGCCTAGGCCAATTAATTCACATATGTGCCCAAAATTATATCTGTCTACCACTAATCAGGATTAATCGGCAATTAATCCAGATTTTTAGAACCATTAGTTTCGGTTTGGCACTAAGCTACTAGCGCGTGGAAGGAGTCGGAGTGGCCGAGCGGGTTCATGGAAGGTGCATGCCACACGGCAATGGGCTGCTGGGCTTTTTTACACATGGTCTTTAATGGACCGACAGGACATCATTTCTGGGCCTTCCCGTGATCCATATAAAAAAGTTTTTGAGTCCAAACATTGTCTTCTTTGGTTCTTGTCCCGTCCTCCCTCTTTCTGGTCTTCAGATACAGCGCCTGTGTACAGATACAGCTCAGAGCTCACCAAGTGGTATTCTACTCCCGGCCTACAGAAGAGACCGTATTCTATACGCTTGCAGCGCACTGATTACTGGTAGTAGTGTGGGCCCGGGCCGACTACGGGATGAGAGGGGGGCAGATGGAGACAAAGAAACAAAAGAGGAGTGGTCGAGCAGACGAGCACAGTAGCAAAAGCAAAAGGTGGCGAGGCCACACGTGGGCGTGGTGGTGGATGCACGCGTGCGTGCAGGCATGCATGCGCCGGTGCGCGGCAGTGTCAAGAAATGCCCAGCAACACAGCACATGGTGGTGGTGGCCTTGCTGTGTTGGTTACAGCTTACTGCCACAGATGTTTTTTTTTAAAAAAAAATCAGAAACTTTAGGAGATTCCCACGGGCAGTGGCGGAGACCAGGGGGGGCTGGCAGGGGCCTGGCCCCCCTATGATCTATGTGTAATACTAAATAGTATATATATGATGTTGTATCAAGCTTAAATCCATCTAATTAATTTACATTACTAATTTCAGTTCTAAGAAGTATGATATTAGTATTGATTAAACGTACTCTTCCGACTAATTTATTTTATAAGATTAGCATAGTTCTTTGAAGTTTTCTTTTCAAAGAAAATGATTTTAATTTATGAATTAATATATTTTCCGAGCACATTACATATTATAGCAAATATACTAAGGTACGTACTATATATTCAATAATAGTGTTAGTGCACAATATTTTGATAAGTTTACCAAAAATTCGTAGACCGCTTCTTAACGTTCACTTATATACATTTGGGCTTGACTAATTGTAGCTCATATTGCTTTCCAAACACTTCAAAAAATTTTGTTAGCTAGTTATCACCGTGTCCAATATGAACATAATTGTATTATTGGTGTATAATCTTTCTTTATTTTAAATAACTGCATAACACTTGCTATACATATACACATATATAAAATATAATCTATTTTATTTAGTTTTTGTCACACCACCCACAACTTGGCTCAATGTCATGTGAATATGCAAGAAAAAAATGCCATTTGATCACGGTTAAGTGTCCCTACATATGACAACCTACGCTAGATAGATACTATTATCATTGCTTTCTATACTGCTATGGTATATTTGACTCGATTTATTACACGATATAACAATATTTATACGAAACATTTTCTACAAATAGCTCACTTTTAATATAATGATAGGATCATAATGCAAATTAGTTTTTATGTGTTGGCCCCCCTTATGATGAAATCCTGGCTCCGCCCCTGCCCACGGGCATATATTAATCATATCATACATGGAATTAAGAGCTCTTCAACATACAAACAGGCAAATAAGTTTAGTTCGTACTGCAGTCCGTACCCAACCTAACAGAATATGCTATTATTACAGCATAAATACAAAACATGTGGAGTATAAATAATCAAAATCATTCTAAGAGGGGAATAAAGAGAAAAAAAATTATGATAAGCTGTGGGTATACAAATGAGTCGTGCGAACACAATTAAAAGCAGCTTAGGGGGAGCTGGAACGACCACGAACAAAGGCCTTATGCATTTTAGTTTAGCGTAGTGTTTCAACAAAATCGTGGCTTCGCACGTATTTTGATGCAAATGATGCTGCCCAGCTCTGGGTTTTCTCCTTGGATCTGTTGCTTCCCTCTGTTCCTTTTCATTTCTTGGACTTGGTACGATCCGAACCTTTAAGCCACAGGCCACAGCCACATCAACATGCATGCATGCCAATCGCGGCGTGCAGTGCCGTCGAACGAGCCGGCATTGGCAGCGAAATGAACGTGTCGCGGTCATTGGTAGGAGGTCTGTAAAGACGATCTTGCTTCGTCGAAAGAAGAGGGCTTCCAACGCAGAATCTTATACTAGCGTGAAGTGTGCTACCAAAGTGCAGCTAAGTCGTGTCAAGTACTCGATGCCTAGCCAAACAGCCAACGCAGTACTGTCAGGCCAGATCGGATCGAGCATGATCTGATGATCAAGTCCGTACTTCTTTAGGAGCATGGAAACTTTAGGTTTGAATTTTTCAAGTGGCCGGGTGGATGAATAAACTGATCAGGTTATGCGTTAAGTTAGACTCTAAGCGGTATTTGAATTGTTTTAAAAAGTTGACTCGGTTTGTATTATTTTAAAAAGTTTTTAGAATTTGGCTTTATGGTTTAAGAACAATTAAGATAAAAAAATCAAATCGTTTAACTTTTCAATTGAACATGGTCTCAATCCTAACGGAGCCGGGCACCACACTGGTATGGTCAAGTACACTCCTATATAGGATAGCAAGCAGGATTCCACGAAGAACGAAGGTGTTGTGAGGTGATCCATGGCTAGAGCTTATGGCTATTTCCATCCATCGGCCTCATGATACCTGCTGTCTGTCCCCGTGTCTATGTGCATGTCTCCTGCATCTTTAGCTCTCTCATCTTTTGCTTTCTCTCATCTCTTTCCCTGCATGTTATCGTAGTTTATGGCGTGGAAAGAATCTATGATTCCTCTTTCTCTACTCCAAGTCACTTGGGGTGAGGCCAAGGCAGGGAGAAGGGTCTGAGTTCATGAAGAACCTTGCGAGCTACGAGCTTCTAAAGGTTGCAGTTGATCCATGTCCAGAGTGTTTGTTTCTGTCGAGTGCCTGACGATAAATGTTGTAGCTGCGGCTTGAAGCTGGTTGGTTCCATTACATGGAGTCAAATCAGTTGACGATCCATTTTGGAGCACATCGGCACAGGTCCTTGACAATCTGTCGCATGGTTTTCTGTCGTGACATTCATCTTCACCTTGTATTTTTCTTGTCGCTTGACCACTGCCGTTGTTTCAGAAAGTACCCATAGTTTGTGCGTGTGTGTGTTTTTTGCAGCAGGGGCCCTCACCCCAATTCCATTTAAGAGAACAGAATTACAATGTTTAAGCAACAAAAGATAAAAGTCTCCTCCAAGCCCAAGGTTCAAACAACCACCTAAGCAACACTGAATTAAACTAAACATAAACCATACCAGGAGACCAACCGGAGACCAACAAAAAAAAAACTCATAATACTACTATTGTGTATGTTTTCTTTAAAAGAAAGGATATGAGAACTGCCTTCAATCCAATGAAAGTAGGAAAATGTTACCAAGGTGATCGAGAGGCTCAAACCCAAAGGGGGAGTAGATGTTTTACGCCTTGATGCCGTTGATGAAAACATTGTGTGGGTGCTCGATTTGCCGAAACGCCTCACGGTGTTGTGACTTGAGAGTTCTTCGCTGGCATAGTGGCATGCACCAGTGTTATAGTTCACACTACCTTTTGTCTTCCGAAATGCGTACGGCACTTCGATGGGGAACTCCCTTTTCTTGCTAAGTCTACATGCATCTCACATGCGTGAGCCTCAGCCAGTTCGGCTGCACGTACTTCCCTTTCAAGTTGCTTCTTTACCTAGAGCTTTTGTTTATGATCTCGTTTTACAGATAACTAGAACTGTCATGTCGGGCCGATGGTGTTCCGTCGAGGGACCATCTGATGATCTCCTAGATTAAAAACGGCACCTACTTTTTACGCTGTGTGCCTTGCAAACCAGTTCAAGATCTTCTGCAAATTGTGTTCGAATGCATGGCATAGTTCATGTATTTGAGGATAATTCTTGAAAACTTTAAAGGATCATGTATGGAGGTGGAGTAGGAAATCTTTAGTACCATATTGATAGTTACAGATGGGAAACATCAACTTAAATAGTGGGATGTGCTTTCTCTTGCTATCTCTTTTAAAAATTTAGGCAAGATGCCTAAATATTCGTCACAAGGATAAATAAAATAGAGTTTGGTTAAAAAGAAGATGAAGCAACACCTAGGTGACACGCCCCAAAGGCTGACACCTTAGCTTAGCCGCAAGTAAAATCTAGCTAGGGCCTTATTACAAACGTCATCTCTCACAACAATGCAACGATATCTGATTATCTTGTCTTCTGATAAAAAATCCTATTATATCGCTTCTTCCAAATATTCTTAAGGGTATAAAGAATAGCTCCACCCGTGTCTGTGCAATCCTTTTCCTTGCCCTAAAAGCCCATCACACTAATCACTGATGGAGGAAGCCGTGGACATGCAGGCCGTGTAAGGCTCGCGTGGCCTAGTCAAGCGAATGATTCATCGAAGTTGAGCCCTCATACTTGCGTAGGTCTAGCCTCCTTTTGCGGATCAAGTTTTTACTTCTCGGATTGGTCTTTTTGCTATCCGGATTGGTATTAGGAAAGATAGGAATGTGATTCTCCTCAGGATGGATTATTTGTCCCTCCAACAGATTATCGAACGAGGTGACCCATGCTCATTTTTTGGTGCAATCCGGTAGTGGATAAGCACTCTGGATTAGCTCATAAGATAGGAGGAGATTTGCTATCCTAGAGAATATTTCCAATGGACTGTTGGAAGATGATAATCCTTCCTTTTCTACCTATAAATGCCACTCAAGCCAATGCAATTCGGAGTAGAACGTGAGAGCATCTTATTCTTGGGATTAGCTTTCTCCATTACTGTTGTGCTTCCCAAAAATAGTCCTCTCTATCCTGTTCTGCAGTGTGCACTGTAGAAAGGGAGAGCAGGTCACCAAAACCCGACGTGTTGAAATCCTGCACCGAGAGACAACGAGTACAACTTTGGGAAGCGTCGTGTGTGACTGGTCGCCGTTGTCTGTTTCCGCTACATCGACTACTTCCTCTACGTTGCGATCTACGTTGACTATGTCATCACAACAACGGGTCATCTTCATCTATCCTCGGTACGAGTTTGACATAGATATAAGGTACGTGCATTTTTCTACATGGGTAGGTTATTACGTGGAATTCGTTGGAATTTGTGCATGAGTATATATTGAGTGACATGTGTGGTGCAATTATATGCATGTCTAAATCATACTTATGCAACCTAACTAGCTGGTTAATTATGAATTTATTAAATGATTAAGTTGAGTCTAAAAATACACTTATTTCCAACAAATTGATCATTGGCCACTGATTTTCATTAATCGTGGGAAATTTTCACATTTCATTTTGAAGTCGAACCGAGCAACCGAGAATCCAACGGTACAAAAAAAAATTGCTCCAACATTCCCTTGAACATGTTTCACATTCGGATTTCAGAGCTTTGAATATGCCACTGGGTTTTATGGAAATTCGCTATGATTTCACGAATATGAATTTCAAACTTTTAAAACGGGTCAAAATTACGTAGTAGTTTTTTTAGTGCTTTTGCTCCATGACCAAACCCACATCATGTAGGGGGATCATTAGGCCGCTGTCTTTTGAACTTGGAATTTTAATTACTTGGTGTTATTTTGCTTGTGCTGCAATTACCCACAACAATCACGTCATGTAGGTGGATCATTTCACAGTGTGGCCCAACATGAGACGCGCCAATTGGCATGGATCACTTACATCCTAAGGGATGCCACATGTCGAATAGTATATGCATGATAGCCAGGATCAATGATTTCCACATAGATTTTTCTCTCGGATCTTGACGTTAACATGGGCAGCTGAAGAGGAAGGATCCTAACCCCTACTACCTGCGTGGCATTTCTTCGTAGCAATCATCATGGCCGCAATTTCTGATACTATATGTATATTGCAATATGACTATCGCTCGAACATATCTTACAATGATCCGTCGAATCGTCAAAAAAAGAGGCCGGCTATGGCATGCACCATCTATCTGTCTATCCATCCATCCTGATCAGCGACAAGAAACAGCAAAAAAAAAAAAAAATAGTGTCCACTAGGCGATCAGGACGCTGGAAGGATCGAGCTAGCTGATACGGGCTCAAACGCTTGTTGCTATCGGCCACTAGCATCGCTGCACTATATATATTGGTGTGGCGATGAATCGGTATCTCTCATCGAGTCATCGTATCAGGAGACATGACATGCATATATTTCAGGTGGCAGCTGATTCCCTTTAGCTATTTATTTGCTAATGCCCGTGCGCAGTGGCGAAGTGGCGCCCGTCGTGTCTGCGTATGAAAAATGCCGAAATGGCGTAGAGAAAATTGTGCCTAGTCCGATCTGGAATTGACCATGGGTGAAAGGTTAGGGGCATGGTGTAGCGTGTCACGTCGGTTTGCGGTGAAACTCGCACATCGTGTCTGTCGAGGGTATCTTCTTGCCTGCTCTTTGGAAGGAAAATTGGGCGGTTCTGAAGAACTCAAACCGTCACACTAGTACATACTGGTCGAAGAAGGCCTCGAATTTATTTGACCAGGGGTGGCCGACGGGTCGAACCAGGCTTGGCATGGTTCCCTGTATGAACTGAGCTTAACGGGTCAAACTGGTTGTGCTTCGGTCTAAGCATAGTCTGTATAGTAATCGGTCCGAACAAAACTAGTCTGATTATAAAAGACCGATATATTTTGAACCAAAAATATATAAATTTTTTAATAAATATGTATTATAAAATGGAAAAAATTATAGGCTATAAGAAAATAGACATACAAATATACCTACTAATTTAATGTGTGCTATAGTATTGGTCCGAGGTCTCATCCAGGTTTAGTTTGATGGACTAAATTGGACCGACTGGTTTGGCGAACTATATGGTAATGTCTAGTTCGTCCCACTAGGCACAACTTATTTGACCACATCTATTTTTTTAACTATGCATAGCAATCATGTGGGTTGGTCGTAGGTAGCATAGTCGTGAATCGATACTCAACTTAAAAGGCACATTTCATACATGTCTAATACCCAAAACTAACCACAATACACATACAGTCGATAGCTCAAACATATGCATCAACTTTTCACTCATTTCATCCCAACCACCATGCATCAATTTTAATTCTTCAAATTGCATCAGTGAGGGAGAGGAAGCAGAGCTGTGGAGCCACACCTGCAGGACGGGTGGTGACCGTTGACCCGTCACCATGATCGTCCTCCCTTGGATTCAATCTCTAGGCTATGTGTAAGGGATAGATGCAGAGCGTGATGTGTAAGGGAAGAGCGGTGATGGTGTGTAGCAGTGGGGTGAGTCTTAAGATGAAGAAGGGTGGTTGGCCATTGGTCTGTAGGGGGTGGTGGAGGATGGTGGAGGCATGCAGGAAAGAGGGAAAATAAGAGGAAGAGAAGCGGTTGGCCCTTGGTGCGTATAGGACGACATTACATGAGAGGACTCACGACTTTTCATATAATAATTTATGTCCTGTTTGTTATGAATGAGTAGTCTATGTCACCTTCAGTGATAGCAGAAAAGTTGTGGAAATGGGTAGGCTAGATCTACTCTAAATATATAAATTTTCTTGGAGATCAACAACGCAATTTCCATGTCGTTCGGCCAAATACACCCTATCTTTATCAATCTTCTCCCCTCAAATCCATCTTTCTTACCTCTTTCTAACCCACTTGTTGCTCTTCTGCAATCCTTTTCCATTTTAATTGCATCAGGCAATCCCCTCCCTCTCAATTGTTCTCTTTCTCCTCCAATGTATGCAGCTACAAACCCAACTAACTGCTCCTCACGACATCCTGCACTATGAGTACCGAGGCCTTTGGCTAGTCAGTTAAGATCACCACACCACTCGATCTCTTGTTAGAAAAATGAACAATCCCTCCATTTTAATTTCTCCCCTCCACTCTGATACGAGCAAGTGGGTTGTTTGGTTGCGCAGATCCGATTAGACCGGTCGTATTTAGGCTAACCTTAACCAAGCAAAGTGGAGGCAAATAATGATGTTGTTTGCTTATATTCATTAACCAATCTCGTTGCTGTTATGAGTTGGCTAGATGGACCAAGTGGTCTAGTGGACACAAAAGCTAGCATCCCATAGCTAGACTCATTCGGAGAGACAGGTAAACACCCTGCATCCCCACGTACTACCGGCCCCTAATCTAATTTAATCCGCTCTGGACTGAACCAACGTGCATGATGGCCTGGGAGAACAAGCAACCCAATGGGAGCCAAAACCTCCCGACGAAGGACCACCCTAGGGCCTCGAAAGAGAAGCCTAAACAATTATAAGAGCGGGGCACCGGCAGCGGCAGGGCGCATGATCAGTGGATCAATCTGGCGACAGGGACGCCTAAAACCACCTTCTTTTCCCCAAGGGCATCGACCATCGATGGATCATGCATCACCGGCTCAACCGAGCAAGCACACGTACGGACGACGACAGATCAGCTCGGCGCGCAGCGCAGAGTGATCTGCTAAAGGGGGACGGGACGACAGGGCCTGCGACGCGAGCAGCGGAGCGCCCGTGCGCGCGGCGGAGGGGGTCATGCTCTGGCGCGGGCCGGGGCGATGGATCTCTGCCTGCCGCCGGTGTAGGCGCCGCGGCCGACCGCGCGCGAGGGGGTGGGAAAGCAAAGGCTGCGGCGCGCGGCACGATCCCTTCGGCCTGGGGGCACCGGGCACGGCGTGAGTGACGTCCCAGCGGCCGCTGCTTTGGCGGTTGCCCAGGTGGCCACCAGCGCCTAGCTCGCCCCCACGGGCCACACCCACACGGACGTTTACTGAGGTTGCTCGATCGATCGGCCACCGTCTCTTCGTCACAGCCTCACAGGGTTTTGGAGCGCGCGCATGCGCATGTGTGCACAGTTGCAGACTACTACATGTACAGAGGGGCGGCAGTGTTGCAGGGGGGAAGGATGGAGAGAGAAAAAAAATTGCGTGTGTTGGTTGTCAGCGAGGCAGCAGAAGGAATGCGCATAGAAAAGAAAAGAAAAAAAAAAAGAGAACACGGCTGAGCCACCCTATGCCATCAGCCCAGTTCTTGGTATTTTTAATGACTTTGTACGTTGAAGTATAATTGCTGCTATTTAGCAGGCATTTGCATTGAGGACTTGCGCGTAGACACCTGCCCCTCCATGCAGCCGCAGCACAACGTGCAGGCGTGGGGCACATCCGAGTGAGCCCCAGGACGCGCCACGTATGCCATGTGCATCTCCATGTTTGTCTGATTTTTTCACCAAAATAATTCATTTTTCTACCTAATGAAAAAGTGGAAAAAATAGTAATTTATTGAAAAACATATTTTTTTTCAACTTCGTACTATTTTCCCCCAGAGTTTGCACTATCAAATATGAAAACAAAATAAATTTATAATAAATCAAACCTCGCGCAAAAAATTCCACTATCGCTACACATTTTCCCCAGTAAATGGAAATGTGGAAAAACAGTATAAATCTAGTGGAATTTTTTGCGCCTGCACGATTTCACAAATTTCAGGCGCCTGTACTTTTTTAGTTTTTTGCACTGTTTTCCACCTTTTGTTTCACTGGAAAACGCGTATATTTTTTGTGGAAAAAATTCCACTAGAGAGCGGAGGTGCTTCTGCCTCCTGCGCACAGCACCTACACGATTCCTCTAAGTGCAGGCGTTGAGCCGGTCCCTTAATTTATCGCTGTTTGTTCTTTCTCGTTTCTTTTCTTTTCATTTGCTCTGTCTCTTGTTATCTTGTACATATTTTTTTGAGTAATATATGTCTTAGGGTCTTTTTTCTCAAAAATACTACCGAAAATACATGTTATGTCCTGCGTCCAAAGGTGCGCCCCACGATTGGTGCGTCGCGCGCATCTTCTGCAAGCCATGCTACATACTTGGCATATTGTGTCCACACATCTCTCGTAGGCACGCGTCTTCGCAGGTCCATGCGCACTTAGGAAACGTGAACTAGTTGAGGTACGTAGTTGTTGATGCTAATTTCATTAGTCGGTTCTAGAAAATGGGGAGGAGGATCGTGACAGTGACGCGTGGGAGAGAGCGACCATGGCAAGGCCGACGATGATAAGGTGTATGGTTGGATCTTTTAATCGCAATTCTTATAACTTGGCTCCATATCAGATGTATGGTTTGATCTTTTCTATTTTTCTCCGATCGACAATCTATGTCATCATAATTTGGGTCCACAATAATTAACATCTATTTTTTATTAATACGGTAATTTCTAGTTCTTTAGAATCAATATGGTAGCTTTGCGGGACTCTACCTGTTTTATATATCTAATAGATGCTTTGACTTTTTGTGCGCTTCTCGACAATGTCAAAGTTAAAACATAAATATTCACAGATCCGATTTTGATTACTAGTTTGAGACGTTGAAAGACATTGGTCAAAGTAGTAAAGTTTGAGCAGACAATCAGATGATTCCATCACTGTGAAAGTGCCGATCACCCTGTATTCGAAACACACGATGTTTAGTTCGGCCTTGTACATTTCAGCTTATTATAGTGTAGCGTAGCGTTTCAGCAAAATTCATCATTTTTATATAGTCTATTTGGGGTAATAATTTTTTATATTTTTTCAGATTTTTATTAGTCCTCTTAGTGATAGTAAAACTTTTTAAAATTATTTTTTACAATGTTTAAACCTCTTTTAAAAAACTCATAAATTTTACTGAAACGCTGAGCTACGCTAAGCTGAAATGGACAAGGCCTTCCATCTCTTTCTTTCCTCACGTGATGACGTGAAAAACAAAAATAGTGGATTTGCAGTATGAAAAGGCGCGCGTTGGAGCACACCGAGCAGCATGAACAGCAGACAGGGCAGAGCGTCACGCCATCACCCACGCCGCCCTCTCTGAACTCTCCGAGCCAACGCCACCACCGTTCAGCATTCACCACTAAAGAATCGACAGGTACCACGCCCATTATGAAACCCAACACAACCCCCCATCAACCTCGGATCACGTCCGGGTGCTCCCAATCTGCACGATCTGCACCGATCGGACAGCAAACACGTCCAATCTCTCCCATCACACCGAGCGGAGGAAGATGGAAAGGAATTCAGGCAAAGACATCCGTGTGGCTTGCAACAGTTGCACTGCAGGCAGGTCATGCTGATGAGTCATGCCTACTTCGTCCGGGAGCCGGGAGGGGGCAAAGGGAAGCCAAGCTGCCCATCATCGATGCCCTCCACGAGACAGAGGATGAACAGGATCCCTATCAGCCTCCGGACCTGTCGCTTCACCCAGCAGCAGCAGCAGCTGCTGCTGCGCGCCCGGGTGGCGAACTGGCCATGCATGGGCGCCCCTCCCACGCTGCGCGCCGCACCGGCGGCACGCCGGAGGCAGCATGGCATGCTGGAGCGGAGCGGCGAGGCGAGGCGGCGGTGGCTGAAAGGGACGGGGCGGCGTGCGGCGGAGGCAGGCGCGCCGTCTAGTCCATTTGAGTCGCTGTCGCGGGCGACCAATGATCTATCGAACACGGCGGTAGCTGGAGCTGGATGGGGAGAGGGATCGAGAGAGTGAACTATTGGGAAATTTCACCAGAAGTCGCCGTGGAAATCTCGTGCCGCCGGACGTACGCGCGTGTGTAGTTTTGTTCGTATTCGATCTTTGGTTAAGGGCGTGATAGCGAGCGAGGTCTTGATGTGGAGCGACGGATACGCGGCGAAGGCAGGCGTCGTCGGTAGTTGGATCGTAATCGGATGGTTTGGAATGGAAAGAGCAAATATTTGGAGCTGTCGGGACAAATTGGCAATTTCTTGATTCGGCTCATTTTAGATCGTCAGAAATTCGGTCTAGATCATAACAAGGAGGACCCAGTGACTTTGATGCATTCTGTTAGGTTAACAGGATGTCCTATGGCGCTGAAATTATGCTGAAACAAAACTTACTTTGACCAATACCTTTCAAAACCCGAAACTGGTATTCGAATCCGGATACGAGAATGTTCATCTTCTGACTAAGATTATCAAGAAATGACGTTTAAAAGTTTCAAAAAGATAATAAAATTTTCTAAGAAAGAAAACTACCCGAATCACGCTGTCAGTGATAAACAAGGAATTATCGCCATAGCTACTTTGATGCGGTATGGGTTTGAAAGTGCTAGTTTTCAGTGGCATATTTTGTCATGCATGCATGCATTTTCCCATTAAAATATGTATCTAGGTCTTGCAATACTGTCATGACGCGCTCTTCCACCCTTGTACACGCGCTGTCACTCTCGCCCCCTCGTGAACATGTTCCAGGTTGCCATCACGCATTCGCCGATTGAACATGTAATCAGTGAGACATCTGGACAAAATCCCTCTCATCAAAATCACACTCCCATAAACAGAGAGCGTAGTACTACTACTATACATGAGTGCGAACCATTAGCACACAACTAGCACACGGGGGAAAAACATTCCCCAACCACCATCAAAATAAAATCCCTTTCCGTTTAGGACAGGAAAGGAGACTGATCGAGCTATAGGAACACACGGAAGGAAAATCCATTTTTAGAGTTCTCTGTAGCGGGCTGGACCTAGATAACCTTGTTCAATAACGGTTTGTTCGTTATACTAATTATCGACAATTAAGATGGACGCTTCAAAAAGCTAAATACGTCTTTTAGCCAATCTAAAATCGAAAATATTAAGGCTCTGTTGTTTTGAGCTGATTTTACGGCCGAATAGTTAAACGACTGAAATGACTGAATTTCAAGCGCTTCTCGAGATAGTCTCGAGATTCGGATGCATTTCGTTTGACTTGCTTTTAAAAGTGTTATGACCCACCTTTAAAACAGAGAAAAACGGACTTAAAAAACTTAAAGTATATGGCTTTTAAAAACATAATAAGTCGTTAAGCTGTTAAGCCGTTAAGCTGAAAAGAACTAGATCTAATCAATTTCTTAGATACCTTAAAAACAAGTCAAAGCAAATTATAAGCCGGCTTTTAGGCTTTTAGCCATACATACATGCTCTTGAAGTCAATTTTCAGGGATTCAATATTAGAGCTGAGCCGAAACACCGAATAGGCTGTAAAATGGATGAAAAAGGAAGCAGAGCAACCCAAGAACGGATTGGGAAGAGAGAAGATTAATCGAGGATGGGATGGGAATCTGATGCTCTGCAGGGTGCAGCTAGCTAGCCCAGCTCGTCCTAGCCAGTACGATGCACTGGTGCAGTGCATTTGTGGGGATTCGATTCGATTAGATTAGATTAAGCGCGGTTACACGTACTGATAGACAGGGTAATTATTAAGCAAGAAGGCCGGCTGCTTTTCGCGGCGAACATGCCGTACCACCACGAGCACGGGACCGTATCCTTTTTAATAAATTTAATTTAACTACATACACATATAAAGTACTCCATGTTACATGTAACTTATTCTTTTTTCGTTGAGGGTGGTTGAAACTTTTAATTTAAAAAGTTATGACTCTCGAGAGGATTCGAAGAGACCAAAAATTATCAAAAGAATATTTTAGAAACTATAAAAAGAATCATTTAGAATCCCACAAAAATAATTGAAAGTGCTACATCATTTGATCTGTAAAAATAACAAATTTTTAGCTTTAGTTTTAAATTTGAATTTATGCTAAAAAGGACCTAATTGCGAGGTATTTTTCCGTTCAACACATGCGCATGTCGATCACGATGACTTATGATGGAGAAACAGGCACGATGGAACGGTAAATCTAGACAGTAACAAAGAGTCCGATGTACATTACCGTCACTCGCGTGCATCGACCATCTTGTTGTTGTTTGGTCTGTGCCTCAAGCACGTTACGAGAAGAATGGAGGCTTTTTTGGATTTGCTCAATAGTGGGTTACTGATTTTTTTGGTTTTTATGAGTCAACTAATTTTTTTCACTCAGCTCGATAGTAAAAATTTTAGTTATTTTGTATTGAAGAAATATTTACATATATATAAGCTGACAATAATTATTTTATAATTTCATCGATTGACTGTTTTGTTATTGATTTTGCATTTTTGCTAGAGATTTGGTTTTTGAGCGGTCAACTATCTTTTGGTTTGTCTCCACGTAGTTTGATAGTAAAAAATTTTGGATTGTTGTTGATTTTGCTAGAATTTAGTTTATGGTTTTTTATGGTTTTTAGCTAATTACATGGAAATATTTTAATTTTGGTATATATGTTTTTGTTTTTAAGTATATATTAACCAGTTTTAGATAGTTGATTACCAAAAGTCTAGAAAACAAATACCTACCATTAAATCCTACCACTAAATCGGTCTTTTTGCTCATGTGATTCGTCATGTATTCGTGTAGCTACGACACACAACAGGCGAGGCCGCGAAAGCAATGGTTTGTCCGCATGCGATGGATTCATTTTCGGCGTCTATCGAGCGCAGCCAACGCCAGCCGTGCATGCATGCGTAGAGACGAAACAACCGGCCTAAACACGTACTCTACGTCAAAGAAGGGAAGAAGAGTAAGCGTTGCTAGTACAGGGGGAAAAATATTTTGTTTTAATGAAGGTACTCGAGAATTTACTGCATCATAAAGCAATACAGTAGGTATCGTACAGAGTTTTACTAGAGGAGTAGTGTGGTGCTGGTGCCCACGCGATGATGAGACCGCCACGCAGGACGACGTCTCATCGGAATTAAGAACCTGGGCCGTTTCCCGTCCGTATGCAAAGGCGAAATGGGCACTTACCCTACCATCTTAATACGTGTAATTAGCTTAGGTAAATACTGGACTGGAGCTCGTGGGATAGGATGGGTCACTCTCCTTCTTCCTCCTCGAGTCGCTCTGGCGCCCCCGCCTCCTGTCAGGCTGGTGATGATCCGGCTCCCGCGCGGATAGTTTGTGCGGTGGGCTTTTGGGTTGGAAAGTATTTGTTGGTTCGTGGCAGGCAATCTGTCTAAAAGAATGGCCATGAAGCAAGTCGGACAGCACTTGTGGAATATATAGCTCGAGGGAAGCAGACTTGAACAGTGTATCTAGTTTAAGAATATTTGTCATGCCTTTTTGTTGTATCATAGGGTGACCCGATGGTTCATTTATATAGAATGAAGGCACATGGAAAATACCCTTATTGCCCCTCAAACCCTTTGTGCCCGGTGGACAAACTTGTACATACGCATTTTATATGATGGGTTGTATGTTTTATGGGCTATGTACATATCAGGCCGTGGGCCTCCCTATACAAGTGGTCTATTCAATTTCAGCCGACACCTCTAGGCCCCCTAAAAGCTGGGGCACCCCAAACGCTATGATACAACACTTTAATTATTTTGGTCTCCCTATTTATAGTAGAATGGTATTTTTAAAAATTTTCTACACTATCTTTCAGATCACGGATAAAGCGATAGCCAAAAAGTCTTTTGAGAAAAAGACTTCCTGGCCCTCGAAACCTGCCCTCGGGGCAGGAGCTTCGGGGGAAAAAGCACCATGAACCCCAAAGTTAAGATCATAATATCCCTACCTTTTTGCCAAAGCAAGATTACTAAGGGGATTACAGAGGACCGGGTGATTACGGTTGAAAGAGGATCCTAAGGCCTAGAGAGGGGGTGAATAGGCAATTTTTAAATTCTTTTCGATTATTCTTAATTAAGCATCATATTAAGAATTACCTAATCCTAGTTGCAATTAACAAGTAAGCGGAAGCAATAAACAATTACAAGGCAACTAAGACAAGGCAATCAAATTATCACAAGCGATGCAAGGAAAGTAAGTGCGGGAATTAAATGAGAGAATGACACGGTATTTGTTTGACCGAAGTTCGGAGCCGCAACTCCTACTCTCCGTTGAGGCTACCCCTTGCGCACAAGGACCGACTCGCACTCGAGCCTAACGCCTCACTTATTTTCGGTAGTCGTTCCGCCACTCCGTCGAGGTGGACTCAGTCACCCGTACACCGACTCGAGAGTAGCCACACGCCAAGGCCTACTCCCAAGCCCTCGCCTCCACGAAGGATGTCTTCAAAAATAACAAGCCCGAAACTCCCCGATCATGTCGGATCGAAAGACTTCCATGAAGCTCGGTGTTGGGGTTTAATGATTTGTGGCTTTGGATGATTTATGGGTGGAGTAATGGCTCTAGAACACCTAATTGATGAGCTATGAATGTGGTAGGTGAAGTGGAGCAAAGAAACTTCAAAATAGCCACCACTAGATAGGTATTTATAGCCCTACAAAGAAAACTAGCCGTTGCCCCTCGGAAGAGACAAAAGACTAGCCGTTAGTCTCTCACGGACGCCGTCCGACGGCACCGGACGCCGTCCGGCGAAGGCGATCGCTCACAAAAAAGCAGTTTATCGGACGCCGTCCGGTCCCACCGGACGCCGTCCGACGATAAAAAAACTCACGCGCTAAGCCACGGACGCCGCCACTTTCGCCAGACGCCGTCCGACAATGGAGAACTCAATTTTGACCTTGATCGGACGCCGTCCGTATATAATGGACGCCGTCGTCAAAGGCGGATCTGGTACGTGTTTTGTTGGTCGGACGTTGTCCGGCGGCCCGACGCGCCGTCCGACAGAGAGTGTTTTCGTGCTAGGATTTGTGGGAGAGGTTTAGGGTTTATCTTTTCTCTTTAGATATCTCACAAAGGGATATTTGGGTATTTTTAGAAGTAGTGGACTATGGAAACCGAGTTTTCGAGAATTCGCAAAGATCCGGCAAGATCCGAGATATTCAAACCCCTTTTGAAATCCGACAAAAAAACAGAAAATAAAATCTAACTACTCCTAATCTATACGTGACCTCTTCTCTCGCCCGGTCACGCACTTGAAACCTTGGAGTGGCTCGCAAATTTATCGTCGCTTCAAATTAGGGTTTTTGCAAAAACGCCGAGTCTTCGCTAGGGTTCCGAGAAGTCCAAAAACCCCTTAGCACTTTATATTAATTAATTTTGACATCAATGCCACTAATAAAAATTAGGGCTCAACGATGCTCACAACGGTCCATACGCATATCCTTATGCCACGTGATACGATTCCTAACGCTTACGAAGCCCCAGTACTTGCTGTCTCCCAGCCTTCTTGGCACTCACAAAAGCTTCATCCATTCGTGCTGCGGCTTAGGGGCAGTTGGCTCCTTCGTGGGTTCTTGCTTAGTGCCTCCTTCGAAGCGTCATCCTTCTAGTTCGCCGTCATGCCCCGGGAAGCGAAGCTCCCTTCGGGCAGCATGCCTTCTCGGGCCAACGCTCTCGAAGGCCCTCTTGAATCTATCCGAACTATCCTCAGCTCGGGTTGCTTAAGAGGTCACAGCAACTTATATGTGAGAGGGTTGTCAGACACTTTTATATGTATTTTTTTGTTTCTTTTGAAAATGGAAATCGGAGCTAGGCTTTTTGTGCAAAGTTTTTCTCTTGTGTTATAAATGTATTATAAAACTCTAAAAAACAAATTCGATAGAATGTGTTCGATTTTCCAAGTTGCCTTGCAAAACTGTTGAAGTTGCCTTGCAAAACTTACCAGACAAACTGCGGATCAACCTCTCAAATAAATGGATAAGAAACGTGTTGGTTCGATCACGAGTTAAATTACCTAGGACGTATAAAAAAGGAAATGGAAATTTACTCGTACAACCCAGTGCTACCGGTGCTGAACCTTCTTAAATGTGTCACTAATGCGTAATGAGTACAGTACTAGCTGGTGTGGGTAAGCCAACCCGGTGGTGACGATGGACTTAATAGAGAGGAGGGGGTGGGCCCGTCGCCGTCACCCGCACGCCCAAACCGAACTAGCCGGGCGCCACCGCCACCCCCGTTTCCACCACCACCCCCTGCTCCTCTGCTCGTCGCGACGTCACAACCCTCTCGCCACGTCACCACCCTCTCGCCCTCCCCGGCTATATCTTCCCACCGATCCCTTCCCCCCTCACCCTTCTTTCCTCCCACCTTTCTCAGCCCTCCTCGAGTTCCTTTCCCCCGACGCCCTTCGACTCGCCGGTGCCGGAGAAGAACCGGGCGCCGCATTGGTTCTGTGCTGTGTAGGAGCGGGTGTTTGCTTGGTGGGGGTGGAGTCGATGGAGAGGCGCGGGGTGAAGGGGACGGCGGCGCCGGCGAGGCGGTACGCCGACCAGCCATCCTTCTCGTCCACTCTGCTCGACGCCATATACAAGTCCATGGACGAGCCAGGCCACGCCGGCGCGGAGGCGGCGGCGGCGGCGAAGAGCAAGAAGCAGCACGAAGCGCTGCACTACAGCTACTACTACCGGCCGTCGCTGGCGGGGAGCTACCGGGCGCGCGCGCCGGCGACGGTGCCGGGGCCGCACGCCACGACGTCGAGCTCGTCGGAGTGCTCAAGCTACGGTGGGTTCTCTTCTTCGGAGGCAGAGTCGTCGCACCACCGCCGGCTCCGCCCCATCCGCACGACCGTCCACGGCGGGGCTCCGGCGGCGGCGCCGGAGAAGAAGGCCAAGAAGCCGGGCGCCTCCATCCGCGCCAAGCTCCGGGACCTCCGCAAGCCGGACTCCCCCGGCGCGCGGCTCGCGGGGTTCCTCAACTCCATCTTCGCCAGCAAGCGCGTGCCAGCGACGCCGCCGTCGCTGGCCACGGCGGCAGAGTCCGTGTGCTCGTCGGCGTCCTCGTACTCGCGCTCCTGCTTGAGCAAGACGCCGTCCACGCGCGGCCAGGCGAAGCGGACCGTGCGGTTCCTGGACAGCGACTACGAGGCGCCGGCCACGGCGCCGGCAGTGGACCGCCGGAGGGCGCCGGTGGACGCGGTGGGGCAGATGCTGCTCCGGCGGATGGAGCTGGAGAGCGACGACGACGAGGAGAACAGCGACGCGAGCTCCGACCTGTTCGAGCTCGAGAACCTCGCCGCCATTGCGCCCCCGGCCGGCGCCGCCGCGTACAGGGACGAGCTGCCGGTGTACGAGACGACTAGAGTTGCTCTAAACCGTGCCATTGGCCATGGTTATGGACATGGACGGAGCACCAGAGTTCTATGATTTTGCAGGAATCGGGCGGGTGGGGTAACTGTAAAATGGTGGAGTAACTGTAAAATGCAATTAGTTTGGGAAATGGGAATTGGAGTAAGTGTCTTTTTCCCTCTCTTTTATCTTGGTGTGTTCGTTTTGAGTTTTTTTTTGAGGTGGTTTGTGCTTAGATGTAATTTCTAGCCGCGGTAAATCAGTAATAACGTTAGTTCATAATGTTGTTTCTTTTCCCCTATTTTCGGAGATATTTGGCCATGCATGCCATTGACATTTTACCTTTTTTTTCCCTAAAAAACAAATACTTCGAAAATAAGATGCGTGTTCAGTTTTTTTTTTTACAGTTTTTCCTTGCGTGGATGCTTGTTCAGATTTTAATCATCACATGTCGTAACTTTCCTGCAAAAATTCTGCAAGATCTATCCCCAGTATTTGTAGCCTTCACCATGTGGAAAAAAGAACACCTTGAAGATTAAAATGCTAAACAAATCAGCATGATTAATTTAATTTAGTTAGCACTTTGGCGTTCTACTCTATAGCTATTCAACAATACATTCATGGTGTTCGAAATGCCTTTTGTTCGTGAAGTCTTAAAAAGCGATCCGATCGAAAGCAATCGATTCGGATATTGAAATGGGTTGAGTTGGATATTTGACGTTCCCATCTTATCGTGGGCGAGCGCACTACCAAAGCAAAGTGCAATACTTATGAGCGTTTGTAATATACTTTTTACGGATTTGCTAGAAACCTATACCAGATTTTAGTAGATTGATCTGACCGTTAAATTAAGATCTAATAGTTGACATCTTTGCCATATTTTTCTAGTCTCTATCTTTCTCCACTCACCCGCTGCTCTAATGTGAGTGTTTGCTTTCACCGCGGCCTCTGGAAGCACCACCAAGAGAGGTTGAGGCATGACGATGATAGGCCGTGCAACAAAGCAACGCCATCGATGATATTGTCTTAGCTACAGGTTTATCGAATGGTAGAGTTGAAAACTGTATGGATACTTTTTAAACGACCAGCCGATCGATCGGATATAGTGATCTGGTAGTTTTACGGATATCTGGCTATTTTTGTATATATGGATACAAAGTTAGAGTGGATGGGGGCGACACGGCGATGCGAGGAAGAGAGGAGGAGCATTGAGGTCATCGTCAGCTATAGGTAGATGATCGGCAAGGACGCAAGTGACAATGGAGGCTCGCATGGAGCACCGATAGATGGCTTGTCTATTAAATCATATATTTAAGTATAGTTTTATGTTTCAAAAAATTTAACAAAAAAATTATAAAATACCTGAAAAAAAAACCTTCCAAGCCATGTCTTGTAAAAACAGAAAAAATTAACTATATAATTTAATCTGATCTTGACGTGAAGTAACCGTCATAGACCATGAACCGAGAAGGAGTGTTAACCAGGAATTGTAGCGGCGCCCGTGCGACGGCTAGAAACCTACGGTGGGCATACGCAAGCTCAACCGCAGAGACAGGAGAAGCCGGAGAGATCAGAGGCGGATTGAAAGGTGAGGTGAGGACGGGGGATGGGCTAGAGGGTGATGGATTTGACGGGGTTGCACACGCTCTGTCTGCTGCTGCTGCTGCTAGTGCTAGCTGCGACATGCCAAGTATCAATCATTACCGGAATCATGTTCCTAGGGTATTACTGCTAGTATTCTCGTCGTTAATTTTTCGGCGATGTTATAGTAGCCAATTTTGGCAGTTTTTTTTCTGCAATAAATAAATAAATAACACGCCAGTTCACGGTAGTTTCAAGTTTTGACTTTCGAGCGCTCTGCTTCTTCTCTTCCACCAGTAGCGACGTTGCGAGGTGTGACGGCAATATGTTGCGGCGTAGTTACTGCAATGCACGTAGTTTTCCGTTTGATGAGTCGGATCGATCGGATCAATGCGTGCTTAGTCAGTTCGTCAGGTTCATTCCATTGTGCAAATCCAGGAAATAGGCCGGCTATCCCGCCTAGCCGTACGGTATCAGAGATGCTAATCTTGGGCTCTTGGCATTCCATGTCCTATTACTGAAGTGATTAAAACGTGTGTGTTGTCGTGGGGGCTCAGTCCGCTGCACTCAAGCTATCTACATACGATAATATGAATATATCACTGCTCACTTTTGGTAATAATCAAACGACTGATTTTTAAGTAAATTTTAGTCAATTTTCTCACATATTTGAACGTTTTTGTTGAATTTTTTATATGTCCATATTTTAAAAAATCAACTGAGAGTCAAATAACTCTCGATCACCTGATATCAAGCCACCCCCTACTACCATAGTACCACTGGCTTTTGTATATCATAAAATTGCTCTTAATTTAGGTATAACGGTTAAATTAAATAAAGTACACAAAATTGGTTGTATAGCATTATAAATTATCTAAATTTGCTATATGGCACTCTATTTGTATTTGACGTGAACAAATTTACAGTGCTACAGACCAAAATTCCTACTTAAGAGATTAAAAGCACAGGAGAACCTACTGTGTTTCAAGATATTGAAAAACCTTTAAAAATCTGAGCTTTCAGAACTTTAAAAGCTTCCTCTAAAAACGACAAAAATATTCGATCCAACTCTAGAAAATGTAGAGCACAAAGGCTAGAAGCCGGTGAAATAAGGCAAGTGGGACAAGGATATGGGGTCAATTATTTCGGCCACAGGAAGATCATATGTACCTTTCGCCTCAGATTCTTTGTTTTTAACTGTTCCAATTCTTTTATATTAATAGTAGAAACAACATTGAGATAAACTTGTATTTTTTCCGAATCAAACATTTATAACATGTGTGATACAATGCTTACACTTAGACCTGATCACTGGTTGGGTTGGGCTTGAAAAAGCCCGGTCCCGTAGGACCAAGCCCGAGCCCGGCTCGGCCCGTCCGGCATTGGTTTTGGCCCGAAGCTCGAAAGCCCAGTCCGGCCATGGCTTACTGCGCGATTTCTTCAAACCTGATGGCCGGGCTTCAGACCGAGGCCCAAGGCCGGCTCGGTGCACCAGTCGATCTGGGCTTGCCGGGCCAGGCTGCCCATGAACAGGTCTACTTACACTAGTATCATACCATGATTTTTTTCACGTTCTAAAAGACATGCTTTTCCTTATTAGAGATAATGCACAAACACTCCAATTTAACTCCACCATTCTTCTTTAATCTACGTTCATTGACCGCATCAACAAATTGATAAAAGAATAAGACATCGTCGTGGAGAATAACTCTAGAAGGTAACTCATAACAGTTCTGTCGACGGTTGGGATAACGACCCAAGTCAACTAAGGTTCTTCAAGAGTAAGATAGGAGACACGCCGAATAATAACAAACAACAACGAACAGGAGACAGGGGTTTTTATCCTGGTTCGGGCCTCTCGGGAGAGATAATAGCCCTACGTCCAGCCTTTCTTATATATCAGGGATGAATACAAGAGGTAGCTCGACGAGACGAACAAGTCTCGGCGAGATTATGCGTGTACAAGTGCCAAAGCTATAAGCTAGATGCTAAGATGTAAAACTCAATGCCAGGGATCCCCTAAACGCCAAAGGGCCCCCTGTTTATATAGTGCTGAGCAAACCGACCTACCGAGGGAATATCGGGCCGGGCTAACTACGAGATCGTAACGAACTCAGTACATGCCAAATATATCCCGAGACAGATAAGGCATACTCCTAGTCTTGGGGATCACGACGTCTTGTTCCAATCCGGGAAACCACGTCCGGGTCTTCACGTAGCCGTGCAGAACCCTTGTTCGAGTCGGACTCAAACACGATTTCTTGGCCATTACGCACCACGCTAGCAAGGAAGCTGTTCGGCAGGATGCATATGGGCCAGATAGAACCTTCCAGGGAACTAGGCCCTGTTAGGCTGTTCGTTTGGGCCGTCAAGGATTGGGCCATGGCAATGGGCCGTGATTTAATCCCCGACAGCTAGCCCCCGAGACTCAAGTGGAAAGACTCACTAGAGTGGGGTCTTCTTCTTGAGACTCTAAGTCACGAAGAGGAAAATCTTGCTGCTACAAAGACGTGTAACAAGCGACCGAACAGATCATGGTTCAACCGAACAAGACTTGTTCGAGACCGAACAGACCCGACCGGTACCGAGCAACTCTGTTGCGTCGAACAGGGAACGACATCCGTCCGAAAGCGAGCACTCACCTTCAAATCACGGACATCGGAAAAATAGCCGTTAAGCGATTACAACAGTAACTTCCTATCGCCGCAAGAAGAAAAACAGCGACCGCTTTACCTAGCTTGTGATAAAAACTAGCCGCTTTTGGGCAAAACCGCTCAGAGCCGCTTATACAGACTATAAAGCATCCAAGCCGCCCGCGCCAGCCACTTCATCCTCACGCCTTTCCTCTCCAAGCCCTAATTCCAATCACGCCAAAGATCAAGCACCCAAACTCCACCACTAACCCCGCCGTCCATACGGGAACCGCTATGGCCAAATTCACGTGCACTAGCTTGACCGAGGAGGACCTTAGGATCTGGGAGGGAGGCCACATCGACACCGTAGTGGAGGCTGCCGGGAGGAGGATACACCGGAGCCGCCGGAGGGAGAGTTCGTTAACCCGAGCGCTTCACACTGCTCGGGTTGCGATCTTCAAAGCGACTTCGCCGAGGCCTTCTTAAACATTAGCGGATTGAGGTGGCGAACCTCAATCCGAACAAAGATCCTCCGGATGGCCGTCTTTGCACACTGCGCGAGGGCTATCTGGGAGTCGATCCACCGGTGAAATTTTTCCTCCACTATTATCTGATGATGAGGAGCAGCTCGCCGCTTCGCGCCGGGTGCTACTACCTCAAGCTCCGCCACTGCCGACGACGCGCCGTACTTCCGCCCACCATTGCTCGACTCGATGGGCGCGTGATGGGTGAGGTGTAGGGATGGCAACGGGGGCATCCCCGACGGGGAGTGCTCCCGTGCACCGCCCGGGACACGGATTTTCCCGCCCCGTCCCGCCCCGGTTTGGGGACAATTTCTTCCCCCGTCCCCATTCGGGAACGGGATCCGACGGGCCGCGCCGCCGCCGCCCTCGTTGCCGAGCCTCGCGCCGTCGCCGTCGCCGCCACTGCTCTCTCGCGACCGCCGCCCGGCCGCTGCTCTGCGCCGCCGCCGCCGAGCCCGCGCCTCCACGCCGTGCCCGCGTGGCGCCCTGCTCCAGCGCCGCCGCGCTCACGCTCACGCTTGCTCCGCTTCCCACTGCCGCCGCAAGACGCTGTCGCCAGCGCCCACGCCAGTACTGCCGCCGCCGGTGGAGTGGAGTGGAGCAGGGGTGGGATTGTGGGAATGAGGTTAGGGTAAAAGGAGACGAAGGATTAGGGGTGTAGTTGGGCTGGGCTATATGCATGTGTTAAGTTGGGCTGTGTTGGGCCAGATGAATTGGATGGGCTAGGCTCACTAAATATTTTATTTTCGGGTTCGTACCGGGTCCCCGCGGGGAGGAATTTTTCCCGTCCCCGTCCCCGCGATACCCGACGGGGGATTAATTGTCCCCATTTTCATTCCCGCGGGGGATTAATTCTCCTCGTACCCGTCCCCTAATAGGGGAATTCTCCGCCGGGGATCGGGAATCGGGGCCCCATTGCCATCCCTAGTGAGGTGGTTCTACAGCAAGCGAAACAACGACAGCAAGCTCGTCTTCACCGGGAAGGCACCGGCGAAGGGGACGCCAATGCCTCGGCCGGAGATGACCGCCGAGGATTGGTTTTTGACGAGGAAGATCGCCTCCCACGTGAGCCTCGGGCTCACGGGCAGGAAGATCATCCGGGACTACAATGATGTAGTCCGTCTTGCGGAGAAGGCCCTATCCCTTCTACAAGATAGAGGGATGGGAAGACATTTCCAGGGAGAGCACGGGTAAGTGCCTTTAAGACTCAACCTTTACCTTGATAATTTCCATCCGAACAGGAACTGACGATCCCTTCTGTTCGGGCAGAGAAAACCACCGACGCATGGGTGACCGAGCGGATCGACGCCATCTTTGAAGCGGCGAAGAAGGACAACGAGGTCACCGCGAGGTGGCCTATACCGTCCGAGGAACGTGCTCGTCCGCACACCGAGGTGAGTTGCTCGAACCCTCGCTCTGCGCCGCAGATTTGCATCGCTTATTCACGCTAACCTTTGCTTCTCAAACACACAGAAGATGAGCCGATCCTCGGCGGGATCGTGGAAGAACTCTCTGTTCGAGAAGGAGAAGGCGAAGAAGAGCAAGGCCAAGGTGGCCACAAAGCCCAAGATGGCGGCCGAGCCTCGCGAGCTCGCCGCGACACACGCGGGCCGCCAGACATTGAAGAGACCACCCACGGCGACGAGTCGCCGAACAAACCAAGCGGGCTCATGGTCACCCAATGGGAAGAGACTAAGCCCTCCCTCCACGCCGAAAGCAGAGCGACGAAGAGGTAAAGACCATGGCCCTCGGGCTTAGGCGTTACACGCGAGCTCACCCCGCCGCATGGAACGGTTGAAACAGTCGCCGAAAGCGAGAGAGGCTCGAGGAAGAAGTCGCGCAAGAAAAAGCTTCTTCGCCACTTGAGAAGAGTGCTCACCACCGGACCGAGCTCATCGCCACGAACACCTAGGGGCCAAGGCTGGCAAGCCGCTAAAGAGCCCCCGAGGAAGAGGCGGAAAGTTCCGGCGAAGAAGATCAGAATCAAGCCTCCCACGGCAGGTATGTAGAGATCGATATTCGATCTTTCAATTTCCTAACCGCGTTAAACTTAACGATCATCTCCTTTTCGTCAGCTGCCCAAGAGGAGATTGCCACGGACGACATTGCCGCGGCAATCGAGCGATCCCTGCTGCCCGAGTACCGCACGTCGCGTCATGGCGATGAGGTTGGCCGACCTCAAGGACAAGCCGGCAACAGGCTGCTCCCGCCAGTTCAATGAAGCGCCGACGCTACCAAGGGCGCGTGGAACGGCCGGAGGCGTAAGAGGCGGCGAAGCGGCGCCACGACAATGAGCCAAGACGATGGCTCCGGAAGTTGCTCAGGGCGGGACCGAGGAGCCGGCCCTGCCAGGCACTTCGTCGCAGGGGCAGCTCACCCCTGAGGCGACGGGATTCTCTGGCGAGCAGGGTGAAATCCCCGCCGCCAGGGAGCAAGAAGAAGCCCCCGAGCAGGTCGCGCAAGTCGTCCTGCCCGTGGAAGTACCGGCGCCATCCAGCGGAGTGGCTCCAATCTCGCCCGAAGCCGTTCGGGCGGAAGAAGGGGAGGAAGAGGAGAAGGAGCGCGGAGACGAAAGCGCTTCGCCCGTCGCTCCTGCTCCCGAGCAGACGCGCTCCCACAAGAAGAAGGAGCGAACAAGGCGGCGACGGGAAGAACGCGCCCGTCTCATCCCGCACGAGCGGGGCTTCGTGACGCACGGTCTCGAAGACCGCTTGCGCCGGGGTTTGAAGCATCGGCTTGGCAAGGTAAACTCCAAATCAAACCTTGCTCAGTTTAGCTGCATCATCGCAGAGTGACTGACTTGATCTTCTCCCTCATGTCTTTAGGGATACCATGGCGGAGCTCGAGGACGGTATTACCATCGAACGGGCCAGATCGCATCCTCCGGAACATCTCGAGACGAGGATCCCGGACGAGCCCTCTCGCTACCGCCCAAAGCCGAGCTACCAAGGCGAAGCGAAGAAGCCCAAGGCCGAGCTGACCAAAGAGAGGCGTTCCTCCGAGACTCTCTTAAAAGAAGCCGAGGAGCTTGCAAGAAGCCGTGAAGGTCGGGCGCCATGAAGAGAAGCCGCCGCACGGTGGCTCAAGAGCAGCTTCACCGACGTCCCCACGCGCGTAAGGCGCCGCGACGGACGTCAAGAAGCTCAAAGCCCAGCTGGCCAAAGAGGAGCTGACCTCTGCGGGACTCCAGGCGAAGATTTCAACCCTGTGGGCTTCACAGGAAGAAATCGAGGAGTTGCGCGGGATGGCGGTAAGAGCGATCACCGCGGAGAAGAAGGTCAAGGAGCTGGACGAGCAGCTCAAGACCGTCGAGCGGCGAGCTAGCCAGAGCGAGGCTCTGACCGACCAGCTACGCGCTAAGACCGAAGAGGTCGAGGCCATCCGGCGAAAGCCGCGGCCTGAGCCAAGCGGGCAAGGAGGAGATCGAACGCCTCCGAGCAGAAGCCCGGGAAGGAATCAAGGCTCAAGGCAAAGTCGTGCGCCTCAAGTTAGAAGTTGAGGAGCTAAAGGAGCAGCTTGCTCCTAAGTAGCGCCATGGTCAGAATCTAAAACGCCTTTGTACCAAACTTTTGATTAGCACAAGAAAGTACTTACCTTTCTTTACGCAAAAAGAGTAGCAAAAAGACAAGAACGCGAAACTAAGAGAAAAGCGGCGTACCGAGAAGTTTAAGAAAACCGTAAAGCGCTTAGCCTAACTCCAGCCCGTTGTGTAATCGCTGAAACTCGAGTTTATAACCCAAACAGTGCACAAGAGAAAGAGCGACACCTAACCCCGTGATTTAACGATGCTCGAGAACCTAAGCTATGAACTCGAGCATGTGCGTAGAGAGATGGAGCGACACCGCGCTGATCGACTCGTTCCATGGATCGCCGTCAACGTAAGTTAAGCGCCCGAGAGTAACCGAACAAGGAAAGTGACTCGCCATGGGGGCTTACGAGCGGACTTTGCCAAGTGGTAGTGCCAAGCGATAAGTGCCTCGCCGCAGAGGGCTTACGAGAGCGACTTAGCCGCAAGGTGGAAAAAGCGTGTTACGTAACCACGAGTTCGAGAATTCGTTGAAGCAAGATACGGGCAGGGAAACCTGAAAATAGCGGAGCCAAGAGTTCGCAAGACCGGGCAGCCATCAAGTGTTACGAGAGAAAGAGGTAGTCTGAGAAGACAAGTAGTGAAAAGGGCACAGAGGCCGCGAGGATTCGCTGAGAATTGGATTGAACTTTACATGGTGCCCGAGGGACTTGGACGAAGTAAGGCGCAAAGTTTGACAAAAAAGCGCAAGGCTAAGCAGACACACAAAGAAACCTACACAAATAACTTACGAAGCTGGTCGATGTTCCAAGTCTTTCACGACTCTCCCCGTCCTCCATTGCCAGCGTAATGTTTCGGCCCGGGCGGCGAGTGGAAACGACCGTGAACGGACCTCCCAACGGGAGTTAACTTGTTGGCATTGGACGTGTTCTAGACATGGCGCAGAACCAGGTCGCCCGCCTTCAAGGCCCTTGGTCGAACCGACGGCGGCGGCGTGCGGCGAAGATCTTGCCGATAGCGCGCCATTCGACTTGTGCCCGTCGCGCGTGTGCCTTCGAGGAGGTCGAGATCGAGTAGGCGCTCTTGCTCGCCGTCAACTAAGTTGACCGAGCTCGTCGCGAGGCTAACCGAGTACTATTTCGGTACGGGATGGCTTCGCACCGTAGACCAATTGAACGGAGTTTCCGCTTGCCGGTGGTCGAAAGCGAATCGCCCAAAGGACGGAAGGAACTTCGTCAACCCAAGCCTTGTTGTGCTCATGGAGTGCCGCGAACACGCGCCGTTGATACCCGGACGATCCGTCTGTTAGCTCGCCGATCGCTCCATTGCTCGTGGATGCGCCAAAGAAGCGGCAGACCTTGGTGCCCAAATTGCTCGCAGATTCCCGGAATAACTCGCTCAATCGGGTACCGCTATCCGTGATCGCCTTGTGGGGATCCCGCGGCGTGACCACGTTGCTTTTGAAGAAGCGCATGTACCGCTTTGGCGTGAAGAGACGACACGCATCGCCTCGATCCATTTTGTAAAAGTGTCGATGGCGGCGAGCAAGTGTGTATAGCCCTTGTACCCCTTAGGAACGGGCCGAGCGATCCGCACCCCATGTGGAGAAAGGCCAAGATAGGGGATTGTTTGGAGCTCTTGGCTTGTGTGCCTTCCGGACGTGAAATTGGCCGGCTTTGCACTTAGTCACGATATCCCGGGCATCTTGTAAAGCTGTGGGTCAATAATAGCCCATGCGAAACGCTTTGCCGACCAGAGTTCGGAAGGAGGCGTGGTTGCCACAGGCACCCTCGTGTATGTCCCTAAGAAGGAACACACCCTCCTGCTGAGAGATGCACTTGGAGAGGACTCCCAGAGCACCGTGACGGTAAAGGGTGCCGTACACAAGCTTGTATGGACCAGCACGCCTTATAAGCCGGGAACGCTCGGCCGTCTTGAGCGGGTCCCATCGCTAGGTAACGGACAAATGGCGTTGTCCACTCGCGACCGCTTTCGATGACGGAGACAAGACCACTTGTCTCAGCTTGCCTCGTCCGGAGACGTGATTGAGGGCTTGTAAAGGTGCTCGACGAGCACCCTGGAAAGCGTGTTCACGGAGGATCCAAACTTGATAGTCAGTGGGCGAAGTTGTCCTTCACGGGCACGAAGAGCACCTCGAAAAATCGAAAATGCCGCCCCAACTTCCTCACTTCAACCGGTATCGCGCCATTGAGTCATCGCAAGACTGATACTTCTTGTTAACTCGATTGATGACCAGGTGTGAATCTCCTTCACAATACCGTTGGACACCAAGCGACTTGCACGCTTAGTCCCGCGAGGAGGGCTCAGACTCGCAGCTGTTGTTAGTTCGCCGCAAAGTGTAGTTGAATAGAATATCGAGTTGCTCTCCTTGAGGAGATGAGAACAAAACCAGCCCCGAAGTTTCGGTCTGTGAGCCATAAAAAACATGGTCCAAGAGGGTTCATCGGGTTGCTCGGGAGCTTCACAGGATTTGGGCGGGCAAGTCCATTCAATGACAAAGTCGGTCAGACTGTGACTTAACAAAGCGATTCAGGCGGCAAATGAATATCGAATTTCGCCAATTCCATTGCCCACTTAGCTATACGTCCTTTGCTTCCTTGTTCCTTACGATTTCTCCAAGAGGAACTTGGTCGACCAAGATTTGATGCTTTGGAAATAATGGCGAAGTTTCGGAGGACATGAGCAAGGCGTGAGCGACTCAACCTTAGGGTAACGCCCTTAGATCCGTGAAGTACCTCAAGACGTAATAGATTGGCCGCCGCATGCCTTCCCTTTCCACCGCTCAAGACCGCGCCACCGCTTGAGGCATGCAACCAAGATAGAGCAAGAGCTGTTATTCGCCGTGTCGCGGGTAGTCAAGGCAATTGGGTTGGACGGTATTGCTTAAGATCTTGAAAAGACCGATCAGCTTTCTCTGTCCACTCGAAGGCATTGTGCTTGCGCAGGGCCTTAAAGAAGAGGAGCCCGCGTTCGCCCTGACGGGAAATGAATCTGCTCAGTGTAGCCATCCGTCCGGTCAGGCTCTGAACTTCCTTGACGGTAGTTGGAGCCTGCATGTTTTCAATGGCCTCGATTTTTTCGGGGTTGGCGAGATGCCTTGCAACCAATTACATAACCGAGCAACATTCCGATCGAACACCAAAGGTACACTTCTCTGGATTTAATTTTATTCGATGCCTGGCGAGGTTACGAAACGTCTCGGCCAGGTATTTTACATGATCTGGAGCATGCTTGCTCTTTACAACTATGTCGTTGACATATACCTCCAGATTTTTTCCGCGCTGTTTTGGGAAAGTCTTCTCCATCAATACCGAACGTGGCACCGGGCGCTGTACGAACCGAAAGACATGGTCGATAGCGTAAAGTGCGAAGGGGTGATGAAGGCGATCTTCTCTTCATCCTCGGGAGATGCTTATTTGGTGATAATCGGAGTAAGCATCTTAAAAACTCAAGAGTCAAGATCCGCAGTCGCATCGACCAGCTGGTCTATGCGAGGCAGCGGGAAATTGTCCTTAGGACAAGCGGCGTTCAAATCTGTGTGATCGACACACATCCTACACTTGCCGCCTTTCTTCTTTACAATGACAGGGTTGGCCAACCACTCGGTGTGATCAACCTCGCGGATGAAACCAAAGAATGCGCACTTTTGCTGTCGATCCTTGATGATCCCTCGCTTGAAATCGAAAAAGACGAAGCTTCGGAGAATGTGCTTTTGTCCCACGACACCGGTTTATGCTCGATAACCTCCCTTGGGACTCCGGGCATATCAGACGGCTCCCAGGCAAACACGTCTACATTAGCTCGGAGGAAGGCAATGAGCTCGCTTTCCTATTTAGGGTCCAGATTGGCCCCCAAATGAACTGTCTTGGTGGAATCATCCAAAGAGAGTGGAACCACCTTGGTCTCGCCCCCTGGCTGAAGGGAGACTCTACGGCGTGCAGATTTGGTCTGCGGAACATCGGGGCCATGAGGCGGAAGCTGGTCGACCAGGGCGAGGGACTGCTCGTCGCAATCCAGAGCAGCTTTGTAGTTGCCCTTGACCGTGATCACGCCGTTAGGGCCCGGTATCTTCACGTAATGGTATCCATGATGGGACACGGCTATGAACTTGCCAAGAGATGGCCGGCCGAGGATCGCATTGTACGCTGAAGGGAAGTCGACCACGTCAAACGTGATTAGCTCCGTCCGGAAGTTGCTTGGATCGCCAAGGTAACAGTGCGGAACAATCGCCTAAGGGTCGAACGACTTCCCGGGACAATGCCGTAGAAAGGCATTACTACTTCTTTAAGCTTGGAGCGAGGAATCTGCATCTTGTCCAAGACCTTTGTTGATAGCAGTCCAAAGCGCCCCGCCGTCGACCGTGATGCGCCAACTCGGCGTTGTCGATGGTCGGGCGACCACCGAAGGGAGACGCCGAGGCTTGGTCATCCCAGGGGGCAATCATCCTTAGAAAAGGAGATAGAGACCTCGGTCCACTTCATCGATTTAGGTGTGGTTTGCCTTTTTCAACGCTAGTACCTCCCGAGCAGCTTCCTTTAGGTCGCGCCGAGAGGTATAAGCCGAGGAGCCGCCGAAAATAACGGCGATATGGTTCACGGGCTCTTGATATTCGCCATCATCGTCCGATCACCACCGCGGTGGGACGCTTGTCCTGCCGACATCACCATGTTCGGGCGGGGTGGGCATTGGGCCCTTGCCGTTGTAGAAATCCTCGAGCTTTGCGCCCAAGTTCGCAATGGCGATGTCGTGCCGTAGTGTTTGGTGGAACTTGCAAAATCGGTCGCTTGGACCTTTTTGCCTTGTCCGCCTCCCCGAAAGCGTGCTTTTTGCCCTTGTAGTTATTGTTGGGCTTCTTCCGCCCATCCTTGGGAGGAGGTCTTGCGATCTATACCAAATGACGGTATTGTTCAGATCACCTTTATTCTTCTTCTTCCGACTTCTTGTCACCGTGGTTGTTCCGCTTCTTCTTCTTCTCATCCACACCAGGTTGGGCGGCAACTCGCCTTGTCGAACGCCTTTACAGATCAACACGCTGCCCGTTGTCATAGCGGCCACCGCCTTGAACAAGTCGTTGGCGGTCCAGGTCTCGTTGATCTCGAGATCCTGGGTGAGCCACTCGTCGCGGACTCCGTTTTTAAAGGCGCGGACAACAGATTCGTCCGAGATGTTCGGGATCGTGTTGCGAATCTTAATGAAACGCTTTTACGGTTGCGGAGGGTCTCCTGCTCATCCGGATCATCCGTGCAGATCATCCTCCTTACCAGACGCACGTAATGCTCCGGAAGTTGGCGATCGAGGCGTCACAAAGCTGGGTTCCAAGAGCAGATGGAACCCTCTTGCCGATTAAATGACCACGTCCAGGCGGGCAAAGACCTCAAGTACGGTCGGAGGTAATTAGCCATAACGAGCTCACACCCCTACCGCCATGATGGTCAGAAGCGTAGATGGAAAGGAATTCCTCCGGGTTCTAAGTCCCATTGTACCTCTGCATGTGACCGGCTTAAACTTTGAGGGCCATCGGACAAAGACGAAACTCGTCGAGAGAAAGCCCCGCAAAGACAAGGCATACGACCGCCACCTTCCCCGCGAACCTAGTCTCGAGAAGACGTTGGTCCCGCTGGCGCGGAGGAACTCATCGCTGAACGGGATGATTCGCCCGAGAAACTCTCTCCGGACAACCCACCACGCCTTCCTCGTGGTCGCGACGATCGCGCCTCACGAGGGACCGTCTGTGATCATCGCGTCGCGCGCTGTTCCCCTGGTCGCGATGACTACGAGGACTCGGCGAAGCGACGGCGACCACGGTAGCTCGCTCATGGACGATGACCCTTCGATGGTGACGAGGGTCACGCGATCGATCGAGCTGTCCGAATCATTCCGGCGGTTTGATCGCTACCGCTCTGGAGAGTTGTTGACTTCTCCTAGAGACTTTAGGCCTTCACCGGTCGCTCTAGGTTAGACGCAACAAAGATCGCATACGCGGGCGAGATCACTTGATTGGTGGATCTCGAGTACCGTTGCTATAGCTTCGAGCCGTTCGACTCGATCTATGGGTCCCGGATCTCGAACCATCCGCTTCGCCCGACCGTGTCCGGCCACGCGGGAATTGACCCAACAGAGAAGCTTCGCCGGAGACTTAGCGCCGCACGCGAGGTGGGTCGCGACGCTGCCGCTTACACCGGTCGCGAAACCGTGCCAAGGTCTGATTGATAGAGGTGTCGAGGCTGTGGCGAATGACATCTTGCTCGTGAGTAGCCGCCATGACCTATCTTGCCGCCGAAAGCGTAATTAATCTGCTCGACCGCCAACCGCCGCATCCCGCAGGGATCTCCTGAGTTTCTGACGCCATGTTGATGCTACGGGGGCCATAAGAAGGTATGCTTGACGGTGTCATCGCTGTGTCGCCACAGGTGGAATCTGCCGACATAGCCTTGGAGTCTGACAGATCTAAACCGTCGTAAAGATTATCAGTTCCGTAGTCATCGTCAATGACGGGAGTACGATCTGAGGCTATCTCTGCCATATAGGCAGAGACTTCTGCCTCGGATACGGAAAGCGTCCGAGATCGAATAGATCGATCTGAATTGACATGGGATGAGACGTCCTGTCCTTCTGAGTCGTATCCCTCAGGAATAGTCTCCTGGTCGCTGATAGAGTTCGACATGCTCGATCTGCGTGTTCCCCACGGACGGCGCCAACTGTCGACGGTTGGGATAACGACCCAAGTCAACTAAGGTTCTTCAAGAGTAAGATAGGAGACACGCCGAACAATAACAAACAACAACGAACAGGAGACAGGGGTTTTTATCCTGGTTCGGGCCTCTCGGGAGAGATAATAGCCCTACGTCCAGCCTTTCTTATATATCAGGGATGAATACAAGAGGTAGCTCGACGAGACGAACAAGTCTCGGCGAGATTATGCGTGTACAAGTGCCAAAGCTCTAAGCTAGATGCTAAGATGTAAAACTCAATGCCAGGGATCCCCTAAACGCCAAAGGGCCCCTGTTTATATAGTGCTGAGCAAACCGACCTACCGAGGGAATATCGGGCCGGGCTAACTACGAGATCGTAACGAACTCAGTACATGCCAAATATATCCCGAGGCAGATAAGGCATACTCCTAGTCTTGGGGATCACGACGTCTTGTTCCAATCCGGGAAACCACGTCCGGGTCTTCACGTAGCCGTGCAGAACCCTTTTTCGAGTCGGACTCAAACACGATTCCTTGGCCATTACGCACCACGCCAAAGAAGGAAGGCATTGGCGGATGCATATGGGCCAGATAGAACCTTCCAGGGAACTAGGCCCTGGTAGGCTGTTCGTTTGGGCCGTCAAGGATTGGGCCATGGCAATGGGCCGTGATTTAATCCTCGACAAGTTCCCATTACAAGGGGACAAAAATCCCAAAAATACACTAATAGATTGAAGACACCATCGAGGAGGTCAAAAAGTAAACATCATGTCTCATAATCTTAAAAGAGGATTTGTTACAATACTAAATTGTCGCCACAGAAGAGACATGATGGACAACGAATCATAGCCGTAAAAACTAGATCCAACTTAAAAACCTAAGATCTCAAGACAAGAGGGTATCTATCACCTCTTTATGTTCAACAAGATAACATGAATTAGTGAGACGAGAGGGCTGGTGAGTTTTGGCCAACAGGGTCGTTAGTCTCTATCTCGTTTTGTCTTCGTTGCCTCATATCAATAGGGGTGGAAACGATCTGAGTTCGAGCGAGCCAATGGGTGGCTCAGCTCGGCTCATTCACTACCGAGCCGAGCTAGCCTAGGCGTCCGAGTTAGAAACTTGGCTCGACTCGGCTCGTTGCTAGCTCGCGAGTCAGACTGTATGTGTTAAAATAAGCAGAAGAAGAAGTGCAAAAGAGAGATCTCAGATAGACCTATTCACGGGAAGCCCGGCCCAAAAAACCCAAATTTCGACCCGACCAAGAATCGGTGGGCTCGAACCTCATTCAAGCCCTAGGTCGGGCCGAACCGGGCCCGGGCCCGGGATTTTGTTGATTTAAGCCACGGTTGGGCCGGGCTTTCGGGCTTTGGACCGGGCTCGGGCCCGGTTTCCAAGCCTGACGCCCCGGGCGGGCTCGGGCCTGGTTTTTTGAGACCGGGCTTTTCCAGGCTCGGCCCGAAGCCCGGCCCGGCCCGGCATTTGATGAGGTCTAATCTCAGATACCATTAACTCATTGAATAGAAGAGATTATAACTATAACTATTTTATACAAGTATGTACAACCATACATATTTTTAAATTGCTAAAAACGTCTAAGATATCGCGTATTATACATGTAATATAGGAGATATCTGCATATTAGGTCATATATGAGCCGAACCCGAGCGAGTCGAGCTCTCGGCTCAACTCAGTTAGATCAACGAGCTAAAAACTAGGCTCGGTTTGTGCTCATTTGTAACCGAGCCGAGCCAGAACCGAGTAACTCCCGAGCTTCGAGCTCATGCTCTAACCCTACGTATCAACCATAGTTAACCATGCAATTTAGCAGCAACCACTTTAGAAGAAGCGACCACAAATAAATCCCTTTTTAATAGTTCTTGTCTGATGGTTTTAGGTACAATTTCTTCTGTGTAATTTGATGCTTTGTCTGGAGCAGTGCCATTCTTTTCTCCCCGGAATTCAGATCAATGTTACTAGCTTCTTTTCGATAATAGAAGAAAATCCACCAAATAGCGACACAGGCAAGCCTATGCTATTGCGTATCAATTAATGAATTGATTGAAATGTACTTGCTTATGTTTGTACGATCCGTACCCTTCTAAATGTTTGTACGATTAACAGGGATTTCGTGCTGCTCCCAGTTCATGTTCTGCCTACCTCCTTTTTTTTTAAAAAAAAAAACTATAGGTTAGCCGGAATCAATTAAAAAAAAGCAAGAGATGATTAAAGATGAGCGAAAAATATGGTTACTTACCTTTCTAGTCTCATTATATAAAAAAGCTAATGTTTCTAGTCTAGATAAAAAAGATTTTTTTTTTTGAGCTAAAGGGGCATGTGCTCTGCCATTTTATTAAGTAGAGGAGAACAGTACTGTACAAAGAGAAAAGAAACAGAGAGGGGAGAGAAGGGGAGGGGGAGGGGGCGACCAGCACCGCCAACAACGCGAGGGATGCGAGGCTACAAACAACACAACACAGCCAACAACAGGGCAGACGCCCAAACACGGCAAGACCGCGATCGCCACCGCCGAACGAGATGCGCAGACGAAGACTGTCGCCACCACCACACGGCAAGCGCGGACGAGAACCGCCACCGCCGGGACGGATGCACAGAAGAAGATCGCCGCCACCACCGGTCGGGATGCGAGACCACAGCGAGCCACCAGAGGGCGCCTGCACCAAAGACAGACGAAGGGAAGATGCAGCCGCCACCACCAAGCGAGGTCACCCAAGACACTAGCTCCGCTGAGCCGAGTCCGCCGAAACCTTGAAGACGAAGCCTTCAACAAGGGAATGACGTGAAGAACGCCGCCAACGCCTGATCAGAAGAATCGGATTTGCACCCCAAGGCTTCAACAGGAAGGGGGACGCACACGACGATGCCTCCAACGAGGGGAGCGGCACCAAGAACGGTGTCGCCATCGCCGGCCCGAACGGGCTAGGTTTTCACTTGGCGAGCCTCCCGAAGACACTCAGACAAGAGGTAAGCGCACAGGCGAAGACGAGCCACGAACCACCAAACCCCCACGAAGCCGCAAGGGCACTGGGTGACGAAACAGCCGCACCAAAGCACCACGCCGCCGCCGAAAACCCAAGACGCCATGCCGATGAAGAAGGCCGTCGTGCTCCAACCACCGCCACCCAGGCAAGCCTCCTCAACGCCACGCCGGTTCCACAAGGAGAGAACGGAAGCACACAGCATGGGGAGGAAGACCTGAAAGGACAGGGGCCACAAGAACGCCGAAGAAGACACCGACGCCAAGGTGGACGGGCGACGAGGAGAGGAGGCCGAGGACGACACCCCGGGGCAGACGAGCTCCATAGAAGCCGGATCCGGGCTCAGATCTGGCCACCCCCGGTCGGATTCGGGCGGTGCGCAAGCGGACCAACCCCGCACCAGACGGACGGCGCCAGATCTGGCAGGCGGCAACGAGCGAGGAGGCGCGAGGAGGAGGCCCCACCGCCGTCGTCAGCCGCCGCTACCACCAGCCGGCAAGCCCAGCGCCGCCACGCCGCCGCACGGCACCGCCAAAGAAGAACAAGACAACGGCGGAGGAGAAACCGACCTCCGAGCAAGGAGGGCCCCACCGCCGACGCCACCGCGAGGGAGAGGGAGGGCGAGGAGGAGGCCCCATCACAAGAACCGCCAAGCCTGCACCACGGAGGGGACGCCGCCAGCGCCGCCATGGGCTTTGGTGCCGCCAAGGCCTGCCTCCGGAGAAGGAGAGAGAGGGTAGCTGGAGGAGGAAAGGGGGAGGAGGAGGGGGCTGCCGCCGCCGCCGTCCGGCGGCGACGGCGCTAGGGTTTGGGGGGGCTTCGGGTGGGGAGGTTTGTCGCCCCTGAGCCGCCCCCCAGATAAAAAAGATTATTGGAATGTTATACTATAAAATTGTAGATATGGTGGAAAAATCGTTTGGCGGCGACAACTATTCTGACTATCCACCAAACTAATCTAGATAATTGGTAATCAGAAAAAATAATTAAATAGTTTCATCGTTGCCACAGAAGCAATATTTCCACTACTTTTTGCAAGGTTGATCTTGGTTAAGATAACTCCTATTAATCAATTTTTGACAAATTGAATGGACATAGAGATTTTTCGCTATTTTGGTCACCAAATATGAAAATCAATAAAAAGTTTCCTAATTAATGCATCGTGAAAAGATACATTAAGGGGCATGAAGTTAAGCGCCTTCTCAGCATGTTCCCGACGAGACACCGCGGATAGATTTAGATACTAGTCATTGAGAGAAACATTACCAGTTAATTGTTTCTCAAAGGCCTTGTTTTTTTTTAGCGTTACGTACCATTACGTATTATTGTACCAAATATTGTTGTTTTTATATAACCTATGTGTTGTGATAATTGGTAACAATTTTTCGTAATTTTTAGTAATCCTTCCAAAAGATTATAAAACTATTTTTTAATTATCTTTTTATAATATTTATACCTTTTTTCCGAGTGCTCTCAAATTTGCTGAAGTAATACACCAACACAAGGATACGCTAAAAAGAACGAGGCTTTCATAATCTAACTTGGGTAGCTTTGTATCTTTAGAGTACAACATCTAAAATGTCATATTTGAAAAAAAAAAATGGATCTCTTAACTAGGTTGCTACAGGATATTTATTGTCATATTTGAGGATGTTAAAAGATCAATGTACTGAAGGATCGCATCCATGACCCACTTCAATAACTTAACAGAGAGCCCTGTTCTCCATTAAAGAAATCCTCTCTCTTAATTCTTCCATACATATAGGGATCCTCTCTCCTCTTTGCATGTTCATATAATGGTGACGATTTAGGGTAGTTCTTGGTGAGGGTAAAAAATCAGGGAAGAGAATCGATTTGAATAGCATATTGACGAAGCCACGAAGGTGTTTAAAAAGTAGTCTTCATATGCTTTTTATTTCAGTAGATTGATGTGTTCTGACAACTTAGTTGCGAGCAAATCTCTCGCCTTGTAACATAAAAAATTGTCTTCCTGTTTATAAAATATTTCTCTCTCTTGGGCCTCTCCTCTCTCCAAGCGTGGTGTTGCGGCCATCATTGGAAAAAACTATGCAGGAAATCTAACTTTCTATCCAGCACTTGATACGAACTAATCTGAATAGCAGAAAGGAAAAATGTGTGTGTTCTGTTCCTCAAATTTAACCTTTTTTTTCTGCCAAATTTGTTTCGCCTTTTCCCTGCTTTAGTGAGCCGTCAGTCAAAAAGGGGAGCCTCTTGCGACGACATCAATTTCAAGTCATCTCGTTCTGAGTCATTTTTTAATGGTTAATCGTTCCATCAATTGATTCCCATCCTTTTGGAGCGTGGCCGCACTACTTGACAATGTAGGAAATAAAAAATATTATTGCATACTGCATACGTACGTGCTGCCCATATTGTTGTACTCTACTCTCCAATAACTTATCAAATACACTATTTTGGTAATTGGTTGCCTGTTGTTTCAAACCGGACATAATTTTTAGCCACTTGTTATTTTCACCAAATAAATTGTTCACTAGTACTTCCGTGAGACATGAAATTTTCAATATACAAACGATAGAAAATTACCATATATTTTGGGCCACATATTAAATTAAACTAGACCCTCTCTCTTTGCATGGATGTTCATCAAATGCGTCCCTAATCAGACAATTAAGACGAGGACGCACTTCAAAATGGATTAGGAATAGAACTTGCCATCACTATAGGAGGGCCAGACCAAACAGCAGAGCCTATTTAGGCACAGTTCTTTGCGTTAACTAGTTGCTTGATTCTTTCGTTCATTTGGAGCTCAACTATTTGTCGTCCATGTGCATATATGCAAGGAAGGGGATGTGTGGTAGTTTAAGTGACCTCAGGATGCCGGCCGAGCAGAGGCAATTCCGATGAGTCAATCATGAATCTACAGATTCCATGAAAAGAAAATCAATCTAAAGACAAACGACGATAATTATAAAAAAATACTGTTTCACTCGACCAAAGACACCAGGTTAATTAAAAGAATTTTTGCGAAAATCAAAGAGAGAGAAACACCACCACCGATAACAACGGGTCTAGACTATAAGAGCATCCCCTGCAGGCTCATCAAATCGGCCTGTGCTCCAAAATTTTTGTATGCAACAAGCGGGAAGCAGCGAGCTAAAGAAGCGGCGGCGCCTTGTCTGCGCGGGAAAAACTGTATTCTTTATGACGCAGCTCATTTGATACCCCTGCAGGGGATGCTCTAACAATTTAGATTAGAGAAAAGTTTATATCAACTATATATGGTTAAGAAACAAATAAATTCCAGCGCGAGAGACACACAACGCTGTTGATGCTACTCCGTTGTGGATCTGGTCTGGACAAGCGTGGATAGCTGCCGCGAAGCTGATCAGGACTTAACTAAGCCAATCAGTTTGCTAAATTGACCTGTGTCCATGGACCACCACGCCATAATTGCTCGATAAGCATCAACGAAAAGATAAGCCCTTCCAGCGCACGCTGCCTGCACTGCACTGTGCTCACACACGCATCTACGTACACATGCACACTCCGTCGTCTCCACAGATGTATGGCACGGCTTGACGGTGAAGGCTCGGGCTAGTCCCTCTCGAAATGGCCATTTCTATTCTATGCAGGCTTGTCAAGCTATAAATAATATTTGTAGAGGGACAAAGATCCGCAGGGCTGTTGAGGAAAGCAACTTTGGCCCCTAGACAACAATGGAGGAAAGGGATAATTGCTAGCCTTACCCCATAATACAGGCATCCTTGTGGATGGTGAGAGGCATGGCGTGGGTTTACATTCCAAGTGATCTCCCATGCACTCCTGAGGTTAGAGTTTTGTTTTGTTTTTCTCCCTTCTAGGGTTGAAGAAAATAAATGGTTAGTGTTAAGTTAATTTACTATCTTTTTTATCTGATAGTACGTACTAGTCCTCAAAAGAAAAAATGTTAGTGCTAAGTTAATTTACTATCTTTTTTATCTGATAGTACGTACTAGTCCTCAAAAGGAAAAAAATGTCACTTGTTTTACCTGGTAGAATTCAAAGAAATGTGCATGTATGACCCTTTGTTATTAAAAAAAAAATAAAGAAAAAATTCTATAGAGGTTTTTTTACTCGAAGGATTTCAATTCTATAGGATCCAATTCTACCAATTCTTATGGATTCCAATCCTATAGAATCCAGCCTATCTGGACATATCAAACATATTTTCTTACTATTTTCATTTTTCTAGAATCCTACTAATCAAAGAGGTATAATATTTGTTTGCTAGATTCTTTGTATCCTCGCTATGTCTCGCGGCTTCACGGTGAAATATTGCTCTAGCTCTAAATATACGCCGATATTTTGTAGCTATGGTGGTGGTTTAGACACATATATAGTGACTGTTTTAGTACACGTGCTTCGCTATGAATTTAAAAATATTAATGATCTCTACTATTAAAAAGCGTGTGTTAAATGGTGTCCGATAAATGATACTTTTTTATATTGATCATTGGTTCATCCATCAATAGTCGTGCTTGAAAAAGTAGACCTGATCAAACGCGTCGAGCCGGGCCGGGCCCATCCCAAAAGCCCAGTCTAGACATGGCCTAAATTGCGAAATACTTGGGCCCGGCCCGATGGGCAGGCTTCAGATTGATGCCTGAGCCCGGCCCGATGCACCAGTCGGGCCAAGCCGGGCTTCCCGTGATTAGGTCTACGACAAAGGTTATTATCGACTAGGTGTTGGCATAGACATAGAGTTCATAGTAGGGAAGGGAAAATTTGGTGCAATCGGACTAGATTTTGGAGTTGGAATCATATTGTATTGTGAACAGGATCATCGTCTTGGGGATTTAAGCCACGAGCGAACATGTCTATTGATGAATGAACCAATAGAGAAGATTAAAAGTAGGTTTCATTGTAACGCTATAAGACACCTAATAGTAGAGATAAGCGTGTAATGTTAATTAAAGTTAGAAGAAAGCAATTAGTAACCAAAAGCTCGGCGAGTTTAGAACATATATAGGTGTTTAGGAAGAACATGTACAAAAGGTGATGGCGTGATCCATTAATTAAAGGGTGGTTTTACTTACCCATTATGAGTTGACCCCTGTTGTTAGTTCGTAAGGTCACTAATTAAGCATGATTAATTAGTCCCATGATACTCTCCAATAGCTCCGAGCTAGGAGCATGCTGTTGGTGAGGAATTGCACTGTGCTGTCCGTTCAAAAGTGGAAAACATGCTGTTCTTCACTTTCCTCTAGTATAAAACGGCCCTGGAGCAATGGCTAGTATTCTTTCGGATTTTGTAATGGTCAGTGTGGCTGCGGGTGTGAGGTTGGTGGGCTCTAGGGCATGCATAGAGCTACAAACCTATGGTGCGTAGGAGATTAATTTGTTTTGAGATTTTTTAAAGATAATAGCATTTTAAGTGGCTTGCATTTTTCAACTAACTCGATCGTGTGCGTATAATTAATCAACTGGCCACTAAAAAGAATAAATCCCAATGTCACATCGGGCTTGTTGGATTCGTACGGAAAATAAATTATTTCCATGAAATCACTACTAAATTCTTGGGTTCTAAACAAGATCTTGGGTGGATTTTTTGTTTTCCCGAGAATTGTCTCTCTTTTTTTTTTTCTTTTGGAACAGAGCCTGAAATGTATTTCTTCAAAATTAAAATCGACTTCTCCTGGACGTGTGGTGTGGACGTACAGTGACATTTTGACTCCCTAGTAGTACATATGTATACCGTGGCTCGTTTTGTTTGAGAAATGGGATGATGATCTAACTAATTATTTGCTTGCTTAGTTGCTTGGATAAATGGGGGGGTTGAACCCGCCAACGCCTCATCTAATGACTAGCACAACATGATGAATAGTTGAATTAATTTAACACTGCAAAGATAAAAAAAATCTGATAATTGATCTAGGTCGGTATTCGTAACAATACCATCATAAAATTGTAAATTTTGGTTGTTCTAGCTCTATCATTGTAGAGTTCTTTGAAACATCTGGAGCGAGCACAATGTCTCGATTTTTTGTTGATCATAGCTCCTTTTGGATTTTCACTCGTGGGAGTTGGATGAATTAACTGAATATTATGGGAGTTATATAGGCCTCATGTGTTTTTTTTTGCCCTGCTGCCTCCTAGATCTAAAGGTGTAAATCTCCTTCCTCCCCTTTGTAATTGTTTTTTTAATCATTGAATTGAGGAACTCAGGAGGACAACCCTAGAGCTCACCTGACCTAGTATTGACATGGGGAGGGGAGGGAGGATAAGGAGAGAGAGGGCAGGAGCAAAAGAATTTGTTGCAAACATGTCTACAATAAGGTGTTCATAATTTTTGCAGTTCTACAACAGTGTTCTTACAAATAAATTATTTTGTAGTGGCAATTCCGTAATTTTCAATCTTTGCGGTGGCGTCTTCCCATTAACCTCAGTTTCGTCGCATTAAAAAAAAACTGAAAACCTCATCGCATCAAAATTCTTTAAATGGACAAATCCCGTCCTGTTTATATATGACGCGTTAATTCTCGAACAAAGACAACTTTCTTATCCAATTCTACATTAGAGCATCTCTAATGGTGCAGCTAGCTGCTAGTTATAAACAAGTGACATGTCATCTATAGATAACATATAGTAAGCTTTTTCAATGGGACTAGCTATAACATTGACTACAATATTGAATATGGGTCCACATGTAATAGATAGTAGGTGCATTGGAATCAGTTATAGACTATTTACAAGTTAGTAGCTAGCACACCCACCTTCTGTCCTCCACGTAAGCAAAAAACTGAGTTGAAATTCTTATAGCTGGCTGATATGACATCATTGGAGATACTCTTAGGCCCTCTTTGATACCTTGTTTAGTTCTAGTTTAGTTGTGGTTGGGAAAATTTGGCTATTTTGTATAGGCCATATACTTTATTTTTTGAAAATAATTTTTTTAGGACTTTGTAGGGTTTTTTTCAAAGATCTCAAGAATATTTTTTTAATAATTTATTTAGCTTTTTCAAAGCACATTCAAAGATGGTCAAATTTTTCCAACCACAACCCACAATTAAACTACAACTAAACAAGGTATCAAAGAGGGCCTTACTCTACAGAGCCAGCAACCCGCAGAAAAATTAATCCATGTGCGGGCCACATGCATGCATGCAGGAGTAGTAGCCTATTAGGCGATGTAGCCTGCAATATGCAGCAGCACGCATGGTATAGGTTTCAAACGACGCGGCGCGGAGGCAAAAATGTCTGCGTTCGTAGAATAACCAGGCACGGAGCACACATGCTGACATGCATGCACACACGTACAGGCGTACAGCATCCGTCATTACGTACGTGCCCCACAACCACAAGCGTCGCAGTTTCGCACGCGCGCGGTACGTAGCGTAGGTAGCTGCTAGCGGCTATGGCACATGCAATCGTTTGACGTTCTACACAGTACACACTTCCTTTGACAAAGATGGTGGGGGTGAGTACATGTATCTTTGACAAAGCCGTCCGCGCGCATGTTCAGGCATGCACTATAAGAAAACGAAGTGTTTTCGTTGGCCGATCATAATTTCGTCGGTCTAGAAAAACCGATGAAAATAATATGGTTACCGAGACAACTAAACACGTAACAGAGTTGAACCAAAATATGCCGGCATCTCAAAACATTTCGCGGTGATCGATATCTCGAGATATATGGTTCTGAAAACGTAATTGAACCAAATGCTCGCACCGGCCGTGTGAAGGAACGAAAACACCATGCGAATCTACAGAGAAACCAGACGGTCAGAAAAGGGCCGTGCGATCGACAAAAGACGGTCAAGCTCAAGCATGCAGGTCCCCCCGGGCCCCGGCCTCCATCCCCACCGGCGACGGTGATCGAAGATCAAAAGAGCGGCACGGCGGAGGCAGGCCGGGCGCCGATCCCGAGGCACATGCACCGATCGGCTAACAAAAGATGGCCAAATCGCGATCGCCCGATCCATCCCTCTTCCAAAGCAACGCGGACGCAAAAGAGAAACGGCCGCGCGCGCGTGGTGGTGGCCGTGGCTGAGCCGGAAGCTAGCGCCCTGGGCTTTGGCTCTGAGCAAAAGCGCAGGTGCGCACGCGTCACGCGTGTACATGCGTGCCGCGCCGCTTTGGCAGTCTGGCTCATGGCTCTGGCTCTGGCTCTGGCTCTGGCTCGTACGTGGTGGGATCGGATCGGATCGGATTCGATCTTCTCATCGTCTCTGGCCCGGCCCGGCCAGCTTTTATTTTTTTGGAAGCCGCGAGCGAGCGGGCACAGGAACCCAGAAAGCCTCTGGATGACGCGTGGGCCCGCGGCGTCAGTGGCCTGTAGCAGCCGCTTTACGTACGTGCCGCGTGCAGCCGCCGCCTCAAAAGCCTCGTGGATTCCCCCGGGTGGATGGAGGCCTGCGTCGCAATGATGGCCTGCGAACCCGTAGAGGCCTCTCTCTGCGACGCGTGATCTCGCCCCTTCCCACGTGCGAGCCTGCTGCTCCTCGATCGCCTTTAGCTTTCTCCTCCTCGTCTCCGACCGTCCGACTCCGACGAGCATTAACGAGTGGGACAAACTGGAGTACTTGTTACGCGTAGACGTATGCATACTTCGACGTAAGTGTAGGTGTCCTGGTGAGGACATGGCACATGTAGGTGTAACCGTCACTGTTTCTTCCATTTTCGCTAGGATCATACAAAATTGATGACAATTCACGAATCTTCTACTTCGTCTATGTCTATGTCTATTGTAATGGCTTTATTGACCCCATTTCGAACCGTCTTATCCCCCATCATTTGCATATAGGGCATGTTTGGTTGCCAGCTCATGGCCTGACCTGACTTGCGCTAGTAGCCGTGCGCGCGTTTGGTTGGTTGTACAGCGGGCGAAAGCCAGGTTGGGTCGATGCAAATTCATCGTACTAGTCAGGCTCTGCAAATTGCCCACGACAATTGTTTCCCTAAGCCTGACCAGCACAGTGCTGCGGGAAGCGAAGCTAAGGCTACATGTACATGGAAGAGCGGTGACGACAACGGCTGATTCGTGGAGGACAAAAGATGGCGACAGCGGATCCATGGAAAAGAGGCGATGACGATGATGGATTCGTTGAGAGGCGACAACAATGGTAGATCCGATGACGATGGTGGCTAGAGATATTGGATCGGATGATGGTGGTGGCAGATCCAACGATGGCGGAGGTCGAGGATGTCGGATCCGATAACAGAGAAGATTAGTACTGTCGGATCTGTGCAGGGGGACAGAACGATGACGTCGAATTTGTGCATACACAGGAGAGAGGATGGTGGCGCTGAGTCATCGGACGGTAGAGGTATGCTGGCAACCCAACACCCTCCCGTGCAAGCTGAGCTTGGGTGATGCAGAGCAGGGCAACCAAACTTGTTGTCATGTACCACCATATATTCTGTTTATTTTCTTTGTTTCTGCGAAACACCCGCAAAAATACCTAAAAACATTTTGTTTGCTTCATAAAACAATGCACATGCAGAACGAAACGTTTTAGAATAGCTACTAAGGCTTTTCAAATGGTAAATATTCATCATCGTTTTGAAGATGTTTCGGTAATGCTATGTGGATGTTACCAGTACAGCGTCTTTTTTTTTTTTTTTTTTTTTTTTTGTCTCGCGTAGTACGCCCGCGGCCCGCGGCCCGACCCGTACCGTATTGCTCCGTCGAATGTATATGCTCTGCTTGGTTTGGGCAAAGGACGGTGTGTGAAGTTTGCGAGGAAGGCGCGGGGGCAGTTCACGAATTCACGGGGGAGGAGTGAACGTTTGTGCGGATCACGAGCTGCTGCGACCTGCGAGATGGTCGATGGATCATGAGAGGCGACAGCGCAAGGCCCATGTAAATACTTACAATACACTAGTAGCAATTAAGGAAGCAGCAGGTGTGGTGAAGGCCCGTCAGGCGGCGAAGATGCCACAGTGAACGGCAGCAATTTTGGCAGCCATTTTTATTTAGGAAGAATTCGCCGTACTGGTAGTTTTGGCTCTTGTGAGGTTGTTTTGACAGTCTTCTACTTAAACTTAATTGATAGTCATTCGGAAAGCTTTCAACTTTTCACTTCATTTCTTGAAAAACTCAGCCACAAGATGAACACCTCAAATTCGATTTTGTTCATCGGTTCTGTCCTACCTTTTTAAAGGCAAAATCTCAAAGGTCTCAAAAATTAGCTTCAACAAAAATACCGTGATACTTGATTGCTGATGCATGGCCTCCCCCCCCCCGGGCCCAGGCCATTGCCGACTCGCCGTGCTACGTTTCTGGAGATCCATCAGGGTTGGGTATTATGGAGCCTGTCAGGCGTCAGCATGCATGTGCCAGGATTTCTCTCCCCCTGTTCTTTGGCGGACTGCAGTAGCTGTAGCAGCAGCAGCAGGCAGCGAAGAATTGAAGAGAAGTGGTTAGTTTTGAGCTCGGAATTCGCTTTAATGGAAGGTGTGAGGGGTGCGTGATGAGTGACTGAGTGGGTTCACTCGCAGAAAGGCTCATGAAGAGCTCTGCAATGTTCGTGCCTGTCCCAGTGTGTAGTAGCACCTGTGCTAGCAGTGGCCACTGTCCTGGGGGCTCAGAAGCCCTGTTCTTGCTGTGCAGGCTGCAGCGTGGCCGGGGCACCTGCCTCGTCATTTATGTTTCTAACAGTTCACACTTCACAAGTAGCTCTACAAGGCCCAGGGGCCAGGACGGGGAAGAAAGGAGAGGAAATTTGCGCAGGTTTTTACGAGAACGACTGAACCGTGAGACTCGAGTTGAGTCATGTTGGTTTATCTCGAACCATAAGGCTAGTACAAAGTCGAACAGCTACAGCAAGATCTTGCAATGGAACTTGAATGAAGTATACATTTTAGTTCTTGTAAGAACGGAGGAAGCAGTGCCACTTATTGTTTTGGCCACTAGGGCCGGTGAAAGTACAAGTTACAGGTCGCTTTATTCGTCTTCTCCAATTTTAGGCGTTCACAGTTCACATCGTCTGGCTGGGGTGCAAATTACGCAGACACAATGGTGGGCACATACATCTCACGGACGAAGTATGAGTTTGCCTGAAAAATCAATGAGCCCTTCTTGGCAATCATTGCTAGTCGCATGATGCATCAGGCTTTGCTAGTGGCTACTGAGAACCCGATCTCTGGACATCTACCAACTGATAAAGGTCTCCACGTCGTTGAGATTGCAGAGGAAGAAATTGCCTGAAGAAAAATTTGGTCAAACCATTAGACCAAGCTGAAAACAGAACATGCTATGAAGAAAGCATAAGACCTGATTGGCAGCTAGATTCAATCTGCTTACCGTCTCTGCTCAATCAATGAATAATCGATTTCTGCTACTATAGTCGTCTCCTCATGCTCAGTGGTCGCTATCACCTCCCCAAACTAGCAGTAAAATGCCAACAGTTACACACGAGGTTTCTCATGTCTTATGCTATTTGTGGAATTCTCAGATCGATCAGCATATGAAATAATGCAGCTTAAGGTAACATTAGAAATGTGTATTATAGCAGCTAAATCACTATTCCTTGTGCCAGTGCTGAATTTTAAGTCTGGAGCACAAGAGTACAAAAGTACAGACGACATGACATCTTAAAATCTCAAATCAACTTACAGGTCCAACAAGAGTGGAGTGTCCCCAAGCAACATAGCCTGCACTGGCATCTCGAGCTGGAGCACAGGTTGCCACAAAGAGCTGACAAAAAAGATGGTTGATTAATATTTAAAAGGAAAAAGTCCATTTTAGATACCGCAACTATCGCGAAAGTTCGAAAAAATCCCTAAACTATGATTTGGTCTGTTTTACATACCTGAACTTTCAATACCGGCTCAAAACACATCACAACCTGATTTTGTTAAGTGTTGTGCTGACATGGCGCCATGTAGTGGCGCCACGTGTCAGCCAAGTCAGCAAAACCACTACTACATGGCGCCACGTCAGCAAAACCACCGAATAAAATAGGGTTGTGATGGTTTTTAAGCCGGTATTGAAAATTTAGGTATGTAAAACAGACCAAATCATAGTTTAGGGTTTTTTTGGACTTTCGCGATAATTGAGGTACCTAAGATTGACTTATTCCTATTTAAAAACACAAGAATGGCAGCAAGAATGGTATAAATGCCAACAGAGCAGTGTTCCGCATACCTGATTGTCCGCAGCCCTGGCATGAAAAGGATAATATAATTAGTACAGAAGCAAAATAGAACTCTGATCCATCATCATCATACCATTAGGTTCAAATGATTCAGAAGATGAATACCTTGCCCTTTGAAGTAACTCCCAGTGTAATGGCCCCGTGGTCATGTTGAATGCACCAGGATAGCATAGCAAATGAGCGCCTGCAATCAACAAATGATCATTAGATGTATGATTTATATTAATAGCAACTAGACAACTGAAAGTGGCAAATACAACAAAATCAAACTAAATTATACTACGAGCTTACGTGAGTGTCATTCATTACACATACATCATAAGGTAGGCTGAGACAGTGGCAGATGCTATAGCATCGTGCAGAACCACAGATAAATAGTCAGATTAAAAGCAACTTGAAATGGAAACACTAGACAGAATACTAACAGATAAATCATGTGTCCCTGGGAAACATAAATATAGAATGACAAAAGGTGTACCTCTTGCAGCATACAGCATTGCCAATTCCTGGAAACGGATGTCATAGCAAATGCCTATACCAATTCGGCCTACATCTGAAATCAGCCTACATTATATTATCATATATGCAATAAAATAGTGCTAGTGTTGATTGAGAAAAATGAATACAGCAATGATTTTTTAATCCAACTACAAAAGGTTGCAAACAAAAGGGAATAGTGTAGCGCTACAACAACAACAAAAAACACATGACAGAAAACATGTTTCACTAAAACAATGGGATAAAACGTTATGAAGTGAATGCTTAAATAACACATCGAAAAGAGAATTTTAAAGCCAAGCAACATTGACAGATTATATGGCAAGGTACAGCCTCAACATACCGATCACAATCATTAAAAAAGTGCTCTCTTTGTAAAACTCAGTACAAATGACCAAAACCAGATTTAGGGATGCATGGGTGGCCTTATTTTGAGAGCTAATCCTAGCATGCTTTGCTGCAGCAGACTAAAAAGATAAACCTGTGTCTACAATAGTAAGATCCTGCCCAGCAGTAAGAGTCTTTGATTCCTTGAATGTAATCTTTCCTGGAATATCAATGTCGAAAAGATGGATCTGCATTCATAAAAAATTTCATTGTTGTGCCATATAACACTCGGAACTCAGAAGAAAGTCAAGGAACTACCTTACTAGTGATATTAGTCTAAGAGAAAGAAAATACACAAATTAGTATGCCATAAATAGGCAAGTAAACTAATGAGCACATAACAAAAAATAGACAGAAGTAAACTGATAGCATGCCCCAAATAAGGCATAAGTGATCAAATCTGTATTCTTGCAAAACCATGATACTTTCACATTCGTTGGAACAATGTCAGTGTACCATTTCGGGTTGGCACAATTGAGGTTGTAATGGAGAATCGAAGTTAGTATATAGTTAGTTTTAAACAATTATTTATAACGTTACATACATACAGTGAACATGAATCTGAGCATATTGATAGTAATAGAATGCCGAGTTTCCTGAACAGATTATTTTTTCTGAGAATCTGTCCAGGAGGCAACAAATTACAAAACTATTGACATGCACAAACAAATGTGTCTGCAGTTACCGTAAAATATATGAGTTTATGGAAATAGGTTTCAACTGTACCTTTCTATGTTTACCCCTAAGCTTGCCATCTGAACCAAAGACGCAGCATGTATTGTACAAGTTGTTACCAGAACGTTCTGATATGGACCCACCAACCAGAGTAATTTGCAAGCTGCGAGCAACCTCTGACATCATTGAAAATGAAGGAGCAGTGTCGCCTCCAGCTTCAATGTCCTCAGCATACTCTGGAAAGCTATCATTTGAATACGGACCGTTCCATATCTCCTAGAAGAATAAAAACAAAAACTGCAATATGTGAAAGGTAATAAAGCAGCATAGGTACATCCGTACATGTACATTTCTGACCGCATGGTTTCATAAGAGAATGTGACCTATACTATTGAACAAAAAATCATACACAAGCTAGTGGGTTGACCTGTTTGCAAAGAAAATTTAAGCAGCAGATGTGCTGAACCATATTTCTGCAGCCAGCGACACAACTCCTAAACCAATAACTCTCTTTGGGGCATAGAAGTAATGGGCACAGCTACCCACGGGTGAATGGTGTCAAAACCTATATATGCTGTATTTTCTTTTTAACATTTTTGACAGAAGACACAGAAAAACTAAGTAAATAACAATATTATACAATACAGTTAAAATTTGGCTCATGGCCAAAGAGGTGCAAAGGTGCAATCAAATTTTACAGTTCATCTCAACATCGCATTACTTGAATGCGACCGCAGGTACATGCGAAGAAATGATTATGAGAGCTTTATTTGCGAGGGAATTAGGGGTTCAGCTAGTCAATAATCTAAATCTACATACTACAATTATTTATGAAAGTCATACTTGATGGACTGAAGTCTTTAATCAGAAGTAAAACACTGTTAACATAATCGCTCAACTAATCAAAAGTACCATGCATTGTTTCTTATGATTATGAAAAAAAAAACTTATTGTTATCCAAAGGTATTCTAGGTCACCAAGCGGCAAGCGCTAATACCGCCAATAAGAAATTGATAAAATATCAATATGTAAATTAATAATGGCTCAATAAAGAAAATTCACAACCATCTATATGGTCAAGCTAACGCCATTAAGACTGCCTCACAAACATCCTACTGAGCTGGATCCACACATGACATGTGCTATGTGACTGGTTCTAACTTTAATCTGTTCCAACCTAGCTTACTTTTCTTTAGATCTCAACCGCATATAAGTCTGGTGCATTTTGGCTAGAAAATGCAAGGTTTTCTTTTTTAACTAAAGGGAAGAAGCTTTGTCATTTCATTCAAGAAGAAAATAATGCAAACAACGAGTCAAATAGAGTAGACACCCCGGTGTTCAGTCCCACCAACAAAGAGGACACAACAAAGGCAGCAACACCAGCCACAAACAGTCAAACACCACAACAAAGGCAGCACGAAAACTAGAAGTCTAAGCTATCGCCCTAGACAAAGTGTCAACAACAGCCCCTAGGGCCCCTCTGCGTGCAAAAGTAGCTCCAAACAAGACCCTTTAGGCTCTCCACAAAGCCCTGGATCGCAACCTCATCAATCCTGCCATCTTTCCTAACAACACATAAATTCTTCATCACCTTCACATCACTCCTTCCTTCGAAGCAGCTTCCACTAGCTTTGAAGGTCATGCATGAATGAGTGATAGCAACATGTGGGGCAAGCTCATGAGACAAAGGTTGTGCGAGCTTCAACTTTAAACGGGATGAGGTAGTCTTGTAGCTAGCATTCTTGGGGCCTACTAGAGGATCTGGTGAGAAAGCATTCTCCTTGGATGTTGTCTTGCTTGCAGTAGAAAATTCTACGAAATTATCAACATCTTCAAAATGTACCCTCTTACAATGGATCACCGATGGTAGGCACAACCCCAACACATTTGCTCGGTTGTTGGAGCTACCCATCTTGCTCAAACAACGAAGATGTTAGCTCAAGAGAACTAAGGTGCAGATCAACAACATCAACAGGAGACTTTGCAACACAGAGATACTATACAATCGGGCTATGACCCATTGCCATAGAAAGGGGGTGGCCGGGATAAACAACAATCACAACATCTATCTTGGGCTCTGGACAGGTGGGCATCATACCAACGAATCCGAACTGGGAAGGCACTGGGCACATGCATAGTTTGAACATGTGATGTGAGATGTTGGCATATCAGGGATTCAGGGTAAATGAGCGCATGACATCCCTGCGTCCAATCCTCTGCAGAGGGCGCGTAAAAATACAAAACACGCTAGAATTATATACAATCACCGATTCACCTTTTACTGTAAGTAATGGCGCTCCTACACGCAATTCCCCACGGAACTAGAGCGCTATAACTCCTGATCAGTTAATCCTCACCACCACTTCACTCCAAATGGGAATTACTATCTAACAAGCGGATTTCAAAAACAAAAGCTTCTCCGGCACTCACCGGGAGGAGCACGAGCTTGGCGCCGTCGGCCGCGGCGGACTCGATGGCGGCGCGCGCGCGGGCGATGTTGCGAGCCTTGTCCGCCGTCACCGAGAGCTGGCACAGCGCCACCTTGAACTGCGCGCACGGAACAGAACCGAACACCCCCTCAGATGAAAACCCCGAGCCGACCCAAAAACCACATAAATCCATTTCAACCGGCGGTTGGGGTCGTGACCTTGGTGAGCGGCGGGGCCGGGGGCTCGACGGCGGGGGGCGAGCGCGCGGCCTCCGGGCGGAAGGTGGGGGCGGCGGCGGCGGCGGCCATCGTGGCGAGGCGGCGGGTGCGGAGCGGCAGGCGGAGGGAGGGGAGGCGGGTGGGGCTGGGGCTGGGGCTCCGGAGGCGGGAGGAGGAGGAGAGGAGGGAGAAGGCTGCGGATGTGGCCGCGGCTCTCATCGGGGTGGCGCGGTGTAGTCCGTACTCTAGTCAGCGTGACGGGCTGACGGCGACTGGAAGGGGGTGGTTGGGGCTTGGGACTTGGCAGTGGCTCCCGGAGGTGGGTGGGGCCCGTTGTCAGTGTGACGTTCGGCTGGAAGGCACTTTTCTTGCTTCTTTTTTTTTGTTGGGCCGTAATTTCAGACAAGCCCATAAACGAATACAGCATGCCTCTCTTCGCTTCGGAGCAGTCCAAAAGTTGGTTAGCCGCACAAAGGCGAGCCAAGATTATTCACAAATTTACGACGCACGAGCCTCGAGTACCACATCTGAGAAGGTTCATAAAGGAAAAATTTGTATCCCACCGCTTCATCTTTTTTCTCGATCTCCATCAGCATCACTCTCCTTTTCGACGATGCCCCCCTCCTTCCTGCTGCACACCTATTCGTGTGAGGCTCCGCCTCTTGTCCTCCTGCTGCCACTCGACCCCAACAACTTTAATCTAGCCGTCGTGTGCTAGATCCACCCACCACCATGCCCTGCGGCTTCGGGGCGTCATCGCCATCTCACTGCCCCCAACACAATCCCCTCTCACCATCGGGCCATCGCCTTCTCGGTCTCTCTCTTAGCCCAGTGAGCACGAGCAACCCACCCCAAACCTGAACCCTAAAAGAGTGACGGTGCCACAATAGATGGAAAAGACAACACGAAAGGTGCCAGATGAGCTACTATGGCAAAATCGCCACACGAGTCTGTGTTTGAGCGAAATCGATATTCTTATTATAAGCTGCAGTTGGATCACGAGGAACGAGCGATGTTTGGGTGGTTGGCTCGTGGTTGTACGAGCAACTTGTCATGGGTTCGATCCTTGACCGCCCCGGCATCTCGTACACAATGCAAACACTGAACCAGGATCACCCAAGTCACACATGAAGTACACTATGAAGCGCACTAGTAAAAAGCAATTCGATGTTTAATTAACTCGTGCGTGTTCAACTTTACGTTATTCACTTCCCGTAGCTTGATGAGTGATACTAATAGCCCATAAGCCGTAGGGTCTAAAAATGGATTTTTGATATCCATTGAATATTATATGTGTTATCTATATCCGTATCCGCAGTCCAGTATCTCTATTCGCAAATAAACAGTCGGATATCCGTATAATTATCCAAATCATCCCTTATCATATTGATTGAGCCTATAGGTTAGCTGTTTGCTCCCCTTGCAGGTAGTGGATTGGTTTCGACCTCGTTTTTTTTAGCTCAGCGTAGCGTAGCGTTTCACTGTAACAAAATTTATCTTTTTTATATAGTTTATTTGGTGTAATAATTTGTAATGATTTTTCTCAGTTTTTTAATATTCCAACGTCTTAAACCTATCTTTAAATACACTAAGCTGAAAATTATTCTTTTACAACATTTAAACCTATCTTTAAATACACTAAAATTTTGGTACAGTAAAACGCTACGCTAAGTTGAAATGGGCCATTGTCAGTGATGTTTGTTTACAAAGGCACTTCGCGTGCTGCTTTTTTCTGGGCCGTCGTGTCAGTCTTTCAGCGTAGCCCATAAATCAATCGATAGGTTGGCTATGTAGCATCGAAGGAGCCCAAAAAGTCGAATTTGCCCCGCACAAGGCCCAAAACCGTGGAAGATATCCTTATTATTAGTTTCAGGCTTGCAGTTGGGGCTCATTCCTTGATCCTAATCCACGGATTACTTCCAAATCGCAGTCATTGCGCGTGTAACATCAGCATTCAGCACAAGGCACAAATTGTCAAAAGGAAATGCAAGCAAAAGCTGGTAACCCAGCCCTGCAAGGCAGCCAGCAAGTCAACTTCCGTGTGGACAAGGCAGTGGGAAGTGGAAAACGAGCTGCTTAATACAGGATTGGATACACTACAGGGCCACCAACCAAAAGTGCAAAAGTGCGTCCTGTAATTGAGTAGCGATTCTATCCTTGAGATCACTGACAGTTCCACGATCTCAGCGCATGTAATGCCCGGACAGCGATGTTGCATGCCTGGAATCGCCGCTCGATGTTGGTGTTGCCCTTGGCCCTTGCCTCCAACTCTCCAAGACGATGGGTGGAAGGCTCAACATCAGCATCACGTCCAAGCTGGCTAGTGGTAATGTTGATGGCTCACTCGCTCTCCCGTCATTCTTATATATGTAATATGAAAAATCAGACGACGTGGCACGATAAGGAAGCAGCCTAAAAAAACGTTACGCGCTAGGGGAATATATGGCTGCAGCATATATGTATATATAGGACATATGAGTATTCTTTCTGCGGTTATCACGGGAGCCGCTATTATTATCGGTATTCTTTCTGCGGTTATCACGGGAGCCCCTATTATTATAGCCCTCTTACTCTTACTGTAATTAGAGTAGTATATTATGGAAAATCCAATATGTTGATAATTGATACACACATGTCCTAAAATGTATTGTTGTCTGCTACCAATCTTCCTAAACGACTCTATAGAATACTACTCCCTCCGTTCCAAATTATAGGTCGTTTGACTTTTTTGACACGTACTTTGACCATTCGTCTTATTTAAAAAATTTTATAATTATAATTTTTTTTTTGTTATGATTTAGTCTATCATGAAAGGTACTTTAATAATGACTTGAGTTTTTTCATATTTTCACTAATTATTTGAATAAGACGAGTGGTCAAAGTACATGTCAAAAAAGTCAAACGACCTATAATTTGGAACGGAGGGAGTACCAAGCATACTTTTATATCTAAGCACCATGCACGGAACATAACTCACAAAGTTGCATGTAGTTTTGCGTAGCAAGAAGAGAGTAAAAAACGGATGACAACGGGTCGGATTGGTACCGCGTGGAGCAAAACCTGATCTGAACTTAAAATGGTTAATGGAGACAAAATTGAAGTCAAATCCATCGGAGACCTGAAACCCGATAGGGCACCCGTCGGTAGCATTACAGAATAAAGACTAATCAACTTAGCTAACAAGATTGACAGGCCGCTAAGGGCAGAGGACAATACCTTGGTTGCGGACTTGCGGTGGCCACCGACAACGGGTGACACTGGGGAGGGGTGCAAAGACACAACCGAGTAGCCAAAGGTGGTGGCGAAGTAGTGAACCGTAGGCCGGTACGTGACAACAGGATTTGAAGCCTGGCGGCTTACAATGTGTGTCGGCGGAAGCTCGGACGTCCACGACTCAACAGTCAACAACGTGGAGTGGTGGGCACGTGCGAACGCGCTGAGGGCATGCCACAGGGTTGCCTCCCCCAAGCTGATGACTCGATGTCGCGAGCTAACAAGGGCAGGACTACCAGGTGCTGGAGGTGGCTTTCATCGGTGACAGCTAGCAATTTGGGAGAAGCAGTGTCTAGGTGGTTATTAGAGTTACGGGTTTAGGGTGATGCATCTAAGGCACCTATATGTCTGGACCCCATGGATACCCATGGCGTAGAATTAACCATCCAACTTGGTAGTAATTCAGAACCCTGACCCACTAGATCCGTAAGAGCAAATTTAAACCCGAGCCTGTTCCTATTGGTGTGCAACCCATGGGACCCACCACCGCGGGGTATGATTGTCATCCCTATCGTGCAAGGTCATGAGATTCCACTGCCGCTGGAAACAACAAAGGGTACAAATGCCAAATCTATCTGGATTCTAGCAGTAGTTAGCCATGTACGTGCAGTCCCCTGAGTCCTGACGGATGGAAGGGCATCCAATCCTAGACAGAATCAAGGCAAGCCAAGGAGTGAATCATCAATCAATCGACCTTTCGTCACGTTCAGGCGTTCAGCATACCGGCGACCAAGCGCCCGGCGGGACGTGCCGCCAAGTGTCCGAACACGCGCGCGACGCGAGCGAGAGATCGGACGGCCGGGACAGGTGCGCGGCAGTAGCGGCTGTTCCGTGGGCCCCGCCCAACTTGACCCGGACCATCCCACGACCGGTTGGACGTGGACGCGGAACGGCAGGCCAGCGGCCTGGCCCACGGCCCATGGCGATAAGGAGACGCCCTCTCGCCTATCGCCCTCACGCCCTGATCTGACATGCCAATTATTTGGTCGGTTTTTAAGCAAGCTTGATAAGCAAATTCGTGGCGATGATGACAACGGCAAGCTTCCCGAGAGTTCGCCCAGGTCCAGCTAATGAGTCAAAAGGATTTTTCTTTCGGTGTGCGAGAATAAGGGAGCACGACTGTTCTCGTTTACCTAATTACCTTACTTATATAAATTTGCAACATGCTGGTCTTAGCAAACATCACCACCTTACCTAAGCTGCTAATCTGATTCTTACGGGTGTTTAAATCTAGATTTCTTTCGCTTTCATGTCGTACTGTTGTCTTCTTCTTTTTTTTAAAGTAGTCGTATAATTGTGTTGTTTTTGAGTGGCAGGCAATCTCAAGGGCAGTACGGCAGTTGCCCAACTTGAATTGTTTCTGAGCGGTGCAGTGCACTGTGCAAGTCTTGTGCACCATGAGGCATGCTTCACGACTCCACGGGAGTATTGTTCGTTCTTCGTCTCTGCGAGCTGCGGCCTGCGGGAATCAGGATTCAGGAAGCTGTTCACTTTCGTTGTCGGAAACTCGACTTCTGAGGCAGAGCAAACGAAGAAACTAACGAAATGACGCGACCACAGATGCTCAACCAGTCTCCCATTCCAAGAAGCAAAGCCATGACAGTGATGCAGTTAGCAGTAGCACACAGCACTGAACACTGTCTAGTTAGGCACACAAGGTTTTAAGTGCCGTAAGCAAACAGGGTAAATTAACATGAAAATTCATTAGAAACATCTGGATGGAAAATATCCATTTCCACCGAATTTTTCATCATCATCGGTTCGGTTCAACACCACATCAAAAAACACAAACATTTTTCATCATCATCACTACCACCACCGCGGCAAAACCAGCAAAATTTTGCATCCTAAAACCCTTTCTAGCGCTTCTTCTTGGGCTCCCTCTATAGCAGCAGATCGAGGAACCAAAGCGAAGAGGAGGGGAAAAAAAAGATCTTAAAGCATATTTACAAGAATCCTAATTTACCACCCCCTTGAAGGATTGATCGGCCGTCTCGAGGCTAATTTGATCGAGCCACCAGATCATGAACGCTAATTTGATCGAGGATTCTAATGGAAGGAGCCCTCCTTGGCCGAGAGACGCTTCAAGCACTCGTAGGTGGTGACCATGGTGGCCGCGGAAAGGGACATGGACCCCCACCTCGGCCCGAGGCCGCGGTAGCACGCCGCCCAGCCGCCTTCCTTGAGCAGGCCGCGCATCGTGCTCGCCAGCGTCGGCCGCGCCGCGTCGGCCTCCATGACCTGGAGGCGCGTCTTGACGGTGTCCAGCGGCATGGTGACGAGCGCAGCGGCGCCGCCGGCGACGGCGGCGCTCGCGCCCTGCACGGCCATCAGCGACGGGTAGCTCTCGGAGCGGTCGGCGCCGACGACACGCCAGATGAAGCGCTGCGCCATGGCGTACGACGCCCACCACACCGCGTTGGACGGCGCGTAGGTGATGATGGAGAGGCCGAATCCGCGGTACAGGCCACGCACGCCGTCGGCGAGGAGGATCTTCCTGAGGGCGTCCACGCCGCCGCGGTAGCGGCAGGTGGTGGGGGTCTGCACCATCAGGCGCTGGCTGATAACGTCGACTGGGGTCCACACGACCTGAGCTGCGATGGCAGCGGAGACGCCAGCTGCGGCGGAGGCGGCCGCCGACGCCGTGGGCTCCGAGACGCCGAGCCGGACTGCGGCGGATCCGACCGAGCTCTTGGTCGCCTCGAGCGCCGCCATGTAGAGCGCGCGCGCGGGCACCGTGCCGGCCAGCGACGCACCGAACCCCCGGTAGAACCCCCGGAGGCCGTCCCGCCGGAGGATGGCGGCGGCAGTCGCGGTGGCCGCCTGCGGCGGCGGCGCCACCTGCAGGTGCGTCTTGACCACGACGGCTGGGTACAGCGCCGCTGACACGCCCGAGAAGAGCGCCGCGCCTAGGACGAAGAACCGCGATTTGTCGAGCATCTCCCAGTTCACCTCCGCCGGCAACCGCCGGATCTCCTCCGCGGCCGCCGCCGCCGCCGTCGACGCGCCGCCATCCTCCTCCATATCCACAGCACCAAAGCTCATCCTCCCGCACTCTGCTCCCCACCAAAACCACTCACCAACCAAATCCAGCCCAGCCCCGCATCCAGTGAACTCAACCCAGCACCACACGAACCATCTCGCAGCTTCTCCGGCCACCACAGCACTGCGCAGCAGCTTCTCCGGTGAGACGAGTCAGCCCACGAGGGCAAGAAAAGCGGAGCACTTTGGATCCTCGAGACGAGACGGGTAAAGTAAAAGGTACTGCGAACTGCGAAGCAGCGAAGAGTGTGAGATTTTTCGGGATCCCGAGGGGGTAAGTGAATATTTATACGGAAGGTTGGTGGCGTGGCGTGGCCAGGCAGGGCCACACCACACTGCCTTATCCCGAGCCGGGAGCGAGATGTCCGGACGGCAACCGTCACGTGGCGGTGGAGGGCCTTGTCGGGGAGCGCAGCTTATCGGTTGCTGTTGCGTGGAGCGACCGGTGGCCGCCGGTGGGACGGTGGGCGTCGCCCATTGGCTGGATCGCGGGAAGGCTGCAGCGTGCAGCCTGCAGGGAGGGGGCGCCATTTTTAATTGGCGGCTCGCAGTGTTGCGCACACAGAGACACCTCGCGCTCGCCCACAATAACGAACACGATGTCCGGTGACGGCGAGATGTATCGCCGACAAGCCGGCCCTAAAAAAATATTTCTGCGTGCTGTCCGTACTTGGGCACGTAGGCAACACCCTAGTTTAGCACTTTATTAGCCCTAGGTTTGTCATTTAGCATCGTCCTACGCAAGTCTAAATGCACACTATGGCCCTCATTTATGGTTTGCGTCGGTTTTGGTTAATCGAGCAAAATTTGTTATTTTTATACATATAATTTAGTGCAACATTTTAAAATAATATGTTTTTTAGGCTTTGTAGGGTTCTTTTCACAAATCTTAAAAAATTTTATATATTTTTTAGCCTTTCCGTGTCCTTTTTAAAGGCTATCAACCTTGGCTCAATCAAGCAAAACCGAACCAAACTGCGAATCAAAGAGGACCTATATGTAACATCATTTACAGTACATTTATCTATCTATCTAATCTAAGAGCATCCGTAAAAAAAGTGTAAAATAAAATATGTAGACATAGATTGTCTGCTGGAGGGAATAAAATTTGTATGGTGTAGTAAATTGTGAAGGAATTTTTTAGAGATGGATAGAGTGTGTAGTGAATAATGTTATAAGGTGTGTCTTTAGAGGTCCAGGTAGAGATGTTCTAAAATTTTTCACACTTTACAGTGCGCTCTATAATATTTCTTTTCTTCATCAGACATTCTACCCCTGCACATTTTATTTTACAGCTTTTCCTGTGGATACTCTGATGATGATAGAGAAATGTCATGGGATTGGACTGAGATCGAGTCTACTCTTTGCACGCGCAAAAAAGCTAGAGGCCAGAGGGATTATATAAGTTTCTATTATTTTTTAGTAGAAAGAGTAGCAAGATCACTGAGGTGCCTATGATGATTTTACTATGCCATTTGGTTCTGACAAACTTAGTTTTTTTTGGTAAACTATCAATTTATGTAAAATGATAGCCATGCAAGTAATGTTCGTTCGTGTATATCCCTACTAATTTTATTGATAAATGTTTGGTACAAGCTACCGTGTACATAATATAAAAAATGTCAAATTGCGTTGATTTCGGCCTTTAAATGAATACTGTAAAGTCACAAGTTTCTAGTGGTTTTTGCTATAGTTCTCGAATACTGTGAAACCTCATGTAATTGATGCTCAAGTTAAAGAGTTAAAAGGTGGTTGATGTGCTAGTGAAAAATAGCAATTGTGCATCCTACAAAACAATATATATAAGTTTTGCTTCATCAATTATAAGAAAGGTTTATATAAAAGGTTACATATGAAACCAAATTTATGTTTTAAGATTGCTACACAATATGAAACGACCTGATTAATCTTTGTTTGTGGAAATCCCCAATATTGTTGTCCTTAAGTATAGACATTGGTATCCTCTTCATAAAAATGTTACCTTAATTTGGTGTGTTCATTAGGAAGGTAGCGAGGACGAAAGAGTCGTGCAGGTTTTACATGTTGTCAACATGGGATGGAGTGGTAAAGGTTTTCTTCTATTGCAGTTTTAATCAAAAGATTGGCATGAACGTCATGTATAAATTAACCTTTGATAATAACTGATGTTTTAGTCTCCACGATACGGCTTTTTTAAAAATAATCATAGTATTTCAAACCTCTAGTCACTGCAGGTATTACATACCCTTCATATAATGCATTAGTACGTACTCCTACATGATTTCTCCATGGCTATGGTGTTTCCCCTGTCCAAGGAACAGAAAAGCTACTCCAATAGTCCAACCGTGACTTAACCGATTCGGAAGGAACGCGGGAGTCACGCACGAAGCATGGAGATGGATCATCGCAGTCATGGAATACCGCCACCTTGCTCAGCAGGTCACCCACAATTTTGAGCTCTGAGCAGCGTCGTCGGCCGGGACGGTTGATCCATGGGCTGATAAATAATTCCAAGAAGCTATATCCACCCCTTCATCACGGTCAGAGTGTGTGACAGGTGGTCCCTTGTCGCCGGGGGTAGTGGGGTCCGACCTCGAGTGGGATCCGCCGCCTAACCGGGCAGGCGCGTCAAGTGTATGGGCCGTTGCGACGCAGGCCGGGTGCTCGGTGTTTGGTGGGCTACACGGGCAAACCTGGTGAGCGGGATGGGACAAACGCGGCCGTTGCCCGTTGGATTCTCCAGGAGCCGCACGCTTCGGCCGCCGAACGGCCCGCGCATAACCTGCCTCTTCATCGGTCCGTCGTACTATGTTCACCAGATAATTTTATATTTTTATATTTGTAGTATTTCAGTTATAAAACTAGTGAAAGTAAAATAGGTCGTACATTTGATGCTGCTAGATAGTTTTATCATTGTTTTTTTTTCATTTTTGTATCAGTTCTGCATTTCTTTTCTCTCGAACGAGCCACCAAGTAGTGTTCGCTCTGACCCTCCCCTTCCTGAGCAAAATAGCCCTAGTGAGCTCCTTTCCTGCCTCCCCTTCCCTTTTTATTAGCCACCACATGCAATAGTTGCACTGCTTATCCGGTAGCTCATGCAAGAAGGTGGCGGCCAAATATAGAAGGTACATGCTAAGATTGAGCAAGACTAGAGTGGTGGACAATGAGCTTGTGATGGTGCAACAACACTGTGAGGAGCTTGTCATATCTAAGCGTTACAAAAGAGAAGAATGAGAAAAGAAAAGGACTAGAGTTGGTTCTGTTTGGTTTGTGCCTAAACTTTCATAAGCTAACCTTAGGCATGCCACAGTTTTTATAGTTGGTGTTTGGTTGGTGACACAGTTATGGCTTGCCACACTTTTCTTAGCCATATGGTCCACATGTCATAGACTCAATTTTTGCCAACTTTGCCACAAATGTGGTCTTGAATTTCTTGGTCACAAAAGTGTGGCTTGCCATACTTGCCTCATGTTAGCTGTGGCAAACTGTGGCATCAATCCAAACAGCCCCAATATTGCTACACCTAACATGAGGCAACTGTGGCAAGCCATTTAAGTGCCACACCTGTGGGGAAGTGTGGTAAAAATTTCAGTCTATGACGCATGGCCCAATGGCTAAGAAAATGTGGCATGCCAACTTTGCGGCATGAACCAAACATCCACCGAAAAAACTATGACATGACTAATGGTAAGCGTGGCAATGTTAGGCTGTAAACCAAACAAACCCTTATACTTATGTCCCATAGTATTAAGCAAGGTACGTTGATCAATAAGATTTGGATGTGATAAGAACCTTTGGAAAGAAACATAAAGAGGATACATCATGGGCGTTTTTGTTGCCTGATTTATTCCCAACCAAACCCAGCTGATGTAGGATTTGCTTGTTTATTTGCCCGAATACACTGTTGCGTTCAGACTCTCCTGATGCAAAACCATCGTTCTAGTCTGGCTGGTCTCGTATGCCCAAAACAAGCGTACCAATTGAGCCAGTCTCTCGGGCCGTGGGCGGGCGATGCGGGCCCCACATGGCGGTGTGACAGAGCAGGGGAGCGGCGGTGGGAGCGGCTCAGAGGCGTTGATTCTGGTGACGGCGCGGTGGAGCTCGGCGATGGGCCGGCGAGCTGGCAGCATGGTCAGGGCGGGGATGGCAACCAACTCGCTGACAGGGCTGCCATTGCCATGGTCGGGAGCAACGACGATGGTGGGGAGAGACCAAGGAGGAAGAGAGAGAGGGGCGCCAAAGGAACGGGAGAATGGGGAGATGAGACCGAGAGGAGAAGAGTGTGAGGTGAAGGAAAGACGACTGCGGCGAAAGCAACAATGCAATGACGGTGGGTAAGGAGCGGCAACCGGCGGAGAAGCCAAGGTGGGGACGAAAAAGGTGATGAGGAGGAGATGGAGGGAGGAGAGATAGAGGGGATGGCGTAGCGGAGCTCGGCGACGGTGCAACGAGCTGGCGGTGCTGCCGAAGCAGGGATGGCGACAAGCGGCGGCGAGAGGAGGAACCGAGGTGGAGAGGAGAGAAAGGTGTCGGGAAGAGTGTGGGAGAGGAGAGTCCCAAGGGGACGACAGGGAGAAAGAAGGGAAAAAAATACGAGCAACCAAACATCTTTCTTTTATAGTCTGGCTTTTCTTTTATAGTCTGGCTCAATTCATACGGAACAACCAAAAGCCTGGCTCTTTCCCGCCTGCATGTCTCATACGGATTAAGCTAGAGTTAACCAGCTAACCTACACCGAATGGCGTGATTTATGTACGTCGTCGTTGCCAGCATTGAATTGGGGTCCGTACAAGTTGTTTTTCAATGTGTATTTCTGCGAGTGCCTTTGGTGCCCAATCTCAAACGTGCCAAGTGCAGTTAATGATCTCGCTCGGTACATAGATAATCAGCCATTTGCAGTGGGTTAATGTTGCTGATTTCACGGCAGCATGGTCAGGGCGGGGATGGCAACCAACTCGCTGACAGGGCTGCCATTGCCATGGTCGGGAGCAACGACGATGGTGGGGGAGAGACCAAGGAGGAAGAGAGGAGAGGAGGCGCCAAAGGAACGGGAGAATGGGGGAGATGAGACCGAGAGGGAGAAGAGTGTGAGGTGAAGGAAAGACGACCTGCAGCGAGCAGCAATGCAGCGACGGTGGGTAAGGAGCGACGGCACCGGCAGCGGAGAAGCCAAGGTGGGGACGAAAAAGGTGATGAGGAGGAGATGGAGGGAGGAGAGATAGAGGGGATGGCGTAGCGGAGCTCGGCGACGGTGCAACGAGCTGGCGGTGCTGCCGAAGCAGGGATGGCGACAAGCGGCGGCGAGAGGAGGAACCGAGGTGGAGAGGAGAGAAAGGTGTCGGGAAGAGTGTGGGAGAGGAGAGTCCCAAGGGGACGACAGGGAGAAAGAAGGGAAAAAAATACGAGCAACCAAACATCTTTCTTTTATAGTCTGGCTTTTCTTTTATAGTCTGGCTCAATTCATACGGAACAACCAAAAGCCTGGCTCTTTCCCGCCTGCATGTCTCATACGGATTAAGCTAGAGTTAACCAGCTAACCTACACCGAATGGCGTGATTTATGTACGTCGTCGTTGCCAGCATTGAATTGGGGTCCGTACAAGTTGTTTTTCAATGTGTATTTCTGCGAGTGCCTTTGGTGCCCAATCTCAAACGTGCCAAGTGCAGTTAATGATCTCGCTCGGTACATAGATAATCAGCCATTTGCAGTGGGTTAATGTTGCTGATTTCACCGATGATTGACCAACGCACGTGGATATTGATTGGCGATGTCTCCGATGCCATACTGAAGTCTGAAATCAATGGGTGGTAGCAAAACCACTGACGCAGTTTCCTCAAAAACTGCGCTAGGTTTGTATGATCTGGTTCTTTTCGAGTCAATTCAGCTAAAAATTATAATTCACAAAATTATAATTCTTTAAAAGAGGACTTGAATTTTTTTTAAAAAATATATTTTAAAACTTCTGAGAAGGACCAACTAAAACACATAGAAATATTTTAAAAACCACATTGTTTGACTTGTAAAAAAAATTAGCGTTAAGTGTTATTAAGTTCAATATAAGCTGTAAAAAAAATAGTGCTACTGATTTTAAGAGGTGAATGGTTAGAATTAAGATGGAGGCCTGCGGGCTTGCTGACGATGCGGTTGTTGTCGTCGGTGGTTCGCTAGTAGTAGGAGTTGGAGGAAGAGGTGTAAGCGGTGTTCAGCTGGTGAAGACTCCGTCGCCGGCGGTGAAGCTGGTGCTGGTGGTTGTCAACGATGTGGTTTCGTTTCTTTTGGAGCTGTGCTCTTGTGTTCAGGTGTTGTCGGATTTTGGTGCGGTCAAGCTCATTGCTGCTAGGGGCTTTTCAATCCGCTGCCTGGATGAGTTGCTCCGGAGCTCGTCGTTGCCGGCCATGGCGTTCGTCTTCGTCGCCGTTGTGGTGAGAAGGGAAAGCTTCGTTTTGAATGTTTCGATAAGGTCCTTTAGGGACTTTGTTGTAATTTTCATCTTGTTCTTGGACTTGGTTGTAATCTCTTGGAAGCTTCGGGAATGAAACAGTGGACTCTTGCTCTCAAAAAAAGAAAACTGAAAAGAAAGGCTAGGCTTTACAGCAAGCAGTGCATGCATGCGGTAGGTATTACTGCTTCACATTTGGTTATAGGAGATTAATTAGATTATGCAAGTTAAAGCTTTTCGTGCATGCGCTAGCCCAGTAACATACATAACCCACTAAAAATCGAGCAATATATACCGATGCCATATATGCTTGGAACCGTCGATCTAACCCTGAAAGTCTAGAAATCATGCATGAATCGACCTTGTTCGCTACTCGATAAATTAATGAGTCCATGACGACTGCATTTACCCGCAAACGGAGCGATCAATTTTTGTAATCTAATCAACCGGCCAGCGACAACCGACAAGCAGAGACATGCACCAGAACGATCGATATAGCCGGCCGCTAGCTAATTAAGCTAGCCAGTGACACGCACCAGAGTTTATTCTGTGTGCGCGCTCTAAGGGTAAGGGTCAAGCTACACCTTGTCGCGGTGGAAAGGCTGCATCTCCTACATATATACCTGGCCCAGCAACCATGCCAGAGGCCACTGGCCAGGATGCGTAGTCTTCCTCAACCGTGGAGCCGTACGTCTTTTGCGAAGAAAGGCTAGAAGCGGCCAAAGACCGTAGTGCCATGCATGTCTGCGAAAACGTACGTAGTGTACTACGTACACGACTGCACCGTTTGTCATTTGCTCGCGTGCGTTGGTACGTGTGCCGCGCGCCGTGGCCATCGTCACAGGTTGTACGTCGTTCGCCGCAAAACCACCGGCTTGGCTCCCGCCATCTTGAAGACTTCACCATCCATACGCAACGGCTGCCGGCATGGCTAGCATCCGACGCCAACAAGCGTGGCGAGCTGGCTTGTTGGCCGGCCTTTTTAGGTCCTATTCTTTTGAACTGATCTAAACAGCTGAACGGCTAAAATGACTGAATTTTGAGAGTTTCTCGAGGTAATCTCGAGATTCGAATACATTTCGTTTGACTTGTTTTTCAAAGTGTTAGGACACACCTTCAAAACTGAAAAAAAACGAACTCAAAAAACTCAAAGCATATGTGTTTTCAAAACGTAGATAAGTCGTTAAGCTGAAAAGAACTGGGCCTAGTCTCAGTTGTATGCAACTTAACTTATCTAATTTATCGTTTAATTTTGAGATTTTGAGGTAGACTCGTGAGCTATGTCCCCATTGTTTAACTTGTTTTTGGAGAGTTCTTAGACACGTCTTTAAAATAGAAAAAATAGGTTTGAAAAAACTAAATCATTTATATATATTTTAAACAAAGATAAATAAATAAGTAGACAGGTCAAATAAGTCAAATAAGTCATTGAGAACTAAATCTTAACTTATCGCCATTAACCCTGTGACTTATAAGTTATAACATAATTAGTGACAAACACAACAACGATAGAGAGAAATTCGATGGTTTTCAATAAAGCATCAAGCAAGCGCGCGCACACACACATATATAGGAAAACGGAATGAGACTCCATAGAGTCAGTGCTCCATGTCTTGATGCCGTTGGATCCATCAAAATTCGTGTACACAAAGTAATTACATGCACGACAACACTATCATTTGCCATACAAAGATGTGAATGCAATAACTACGTGATTAATTGTTTACAAAGAAGGTACGGAGTAAAGGCTCCATGGAGTTCTAAATACACACATGCGCGCGCGCCTTAGTATAACAATGTTGTGCGTCAAAAGAAAACCAAAAGAAGTTATTCGTTATCTACCATATAAGCTGCATTGTAAGTTCAATATACACTAACATGCGGTTCCAGGCATGTTCAAAATTGTACACGTTTTGAGATCTGTATGATTGTCTCTACCCGTCTATCATGCACTTCTACGAGAAAAGCCCTCCTCCTCTTCAAATTGTATTGAACATGTGCCCTTTTTTCTAACCTTCTCTTTCTTTCTCCCTTTCTCCTTTCCTCTACCATACCCTTCGATAGCCGGTACACATGCCACCGCCCTTTCTACCACCAAATACAACGTCACTGGCCACGATCATCACTCCCCAATCCCATAGCAGTGTGGCTAGGTGGTGAGGTTAGGCATAGTAAGGTGGCACAACGCTTAATGACAGTGAGGGCGACGGGTCAATACGGTAGCCAAAGCTAGTGGCACGACGTTCAGACTGCCATGCTTGGGGTCAAGGAATCAGGATGATAAGGAAGTTATGGGAGAGAGCAGGAGAGGAATAAGGGGCTCATGCGGGAATTTGAAGCTCTGGATTTGTTGCGAAAAAACGCATGAGAGAGATGGCAAGCATACATGGGTAAACTTTTGGAGTTGCCATTATTAAGATTAATCAGCCTCCTGTTGACAGCTGTTGGCATTCTCACAAATCTGGAGTGCATGAGTTGACGGATGAGAAGTCGTTTGAAACATGTACACATGGGAAACAATCTTTCGTCCGATGTTGATCTTCTGTGAAACATCACCATCATCGGTCTAAGATGACGTCAAGAAACACCTCGTATTGGGTAAAACATCGAAATACCATTTCAAAAAGAAAAATATTTACATGCCATTATTTTTTCGCTCTTGATAATCATCGTGCGAATGGTTTTTATAGAAGTCTTAGTCGATTTTATCGCATACCTAGATTCTCCGTTGAATTTTTTATGTGCCCTATGGAGGTGTTTGATATACGACCCAAAAAATCGACTGAGAACTAAATAACTCCCGGTTGCCGCCTGATGACAACTTGCCCCTTATTTTCTTTATGGGTTGTTGCAAACATGGTGATCTCTTCTCAATGTGTTTTAACCAAAATATCCTCCCATTCTTCTTCTCTCCATTAGTCCTACTTGGTGGGTGCGAGCTAGAGGAGCTTACTACCTTGGCCCGCACTGTTGGCGCCTATTTTTGCTGCCCAGCTCTGCTCGTTCCACTATTCTACACCGCAATTAGGGGTGGGAATGGTTCGGGGCGGGGCGATCCACAGCTGATCCATGCGCTCCATGTCTCTATGAATGGATAACCATCTGATCCATTGGATCGAGCACCCAAATATCCGTGGTCCACTGGTTCATATGGATCGAATCGATCACGTCGCACACAATGACACCCAAATAGCCATGCACACAACTTCTTCACACTAATTGGCATGCATGCTACTAGATAATTTGAACGAATTAATATTGCAACAGTCAACGGTCCAAGACACCCAAATAGCCATGCACACAAAAACTTCACAACGAATTAAGATCGATTCCTAGATCGAATGCACAGTAAGCATGCTCCCCGTTAACAACCTCGAAATCAGTGATCAACAGCCAGCATAAACTATTGATCAACAGAGATAAATCATGAGTTCAGTCCTTCACAGAGGATCAATAAATCCATGCTTTTCTCTGCACCCCGAAATGATAAACCATCTGTAACAACCCAGAAAAGAAGAAGAAGAAGAAGAAGAAGAAGAATTAGGTTCACTTCCAAAGCATGCAACATTGTATAGCGTCGGCCCTGACAGCGAGACCATTTCCGTTCCTGCAACTCAGCATGACATGTGAGACAATCAGACAAGGGTGACAAGCTTTGAGTTTTCCTATCAAGTACGTATCTACACAGCGATCGAGAAGCTTCTGGCTGTGAGTGTTGGAAGCTTTGGGCTCCAATGCAAGTTGGCTATACCCTGAAAGTTGAGCAAGATTCCATTAACGATCATGAGATAAATAATTCCAATTGAAAGAACCTATAATTACACTTCATTAGCACTTACGTATATCCAAGTAAGAATGCAAGTCATAGATGGAAACCAAACAAAAAGACGGATACAATAGCTGTCAGAAGCAAAGTTTAGGACTTTGCTTCTCCGTCTTCCTCGGCTTCATCTTCTCCGTCTTCCTCGGCTTCATCTTGTTCATTAGCCTCACATATCTCATCTGACAAATATTAGCAACTCTTCAATACACAAAGTTTAGGACTCATGTAGATAATAACACACTGTGAACTAGGAAGATAAGTGATAAAAAAGAAATATAACCTTGAGGGGCACTGACAAGAGAAACCGGTGTAGATGGAGACCTCATCATAGCATATGGAATATCCTCATCATCCACTCTTTGGCTGTAACTACCACAACAATCCTTCTCAGTAGCACTTTGTACTCCATCAGCCTTTTTCCTCCTAGCTGTTCAACCGCCACACTGTCTTCACTTGGCCTCTTCATAGCATAATAGGATCTGTATAGGGGCACCAAATTAGCTGGTGTAGATTAATTAAAAACAACCGCATGCAAGTTGGTGAAATCACTCATCTCCATCAGCTAGCTGCATGTATGGAGTGGCCAAATACATGACACTTGAAGAGAACCACAAATAACTTAGCACTCAGATCATATAATTGTTTCCAGAACAACAACTTCTTGATTAGACGACAAATGAGATCTCATTCGAAACTATACTGCACAAGCAGACTACCAAATACACGATCTATAATATTCATATACGTAAAATGTAATTGAAATAAAAATGTAATCTTTGTGTTCAGTCCATAGTCGCAGACCACAAAACGTGACAGAAACTAGGTAGAGAGCCGTATATGAAAGCTGCATCCTCCTTGCGGACTTGAATTTCTTGAAGATGAGGAGCAGCAGCAACAGCAAAACGAGTTCACCACAAAACCACGCACCGCGGCCCAGAAATCCAGCAAGGATCTAGGGAACTCCTACCACCACCCGAGCGCCCACAAGCAGCATCAAAAGCGCGAGGAGAGGGAGAAGAAGAGGGAGCGCAGGTGAGGGGCGGAGGGAGGAGGAGGCATCTGACCTTGCTACTGTGGCGTGGACTCTCGGGCTCTTGGCGGCGACGCCGAGAGCGGCGACGCCGGAGCACCCAAGATCTAGGTCGATCCCCTCGATCCAATGGGGCAATAGGGTCGAACCATTTTGTCCAGATCTTTTTTGGGCCGCACCGCTTGGTCCATTTGCCTGGAAAAATAAAATCGGATCAGCTATCCAATGAATCGGGCCGAACCATTCCCACCCCTAACCGCAATCGCGAACTGCAGCGCTGTCACCGCTAGCTCCAGCGCCACCGTTCGTGAGACTTAGTTTGGATGCCACTCTGTGTGAGCTCGTCACCTATCTCCGCCCACGCAGCCGCACCGTGTGATCTTGCCACCCATCTTCGTCTACACCGCCACCCTTCTTCACCTTGGTTGGTGCCGCCGCCCTGACTCTAGAGCCTAAGATCCAACTTCAGCTCCGCTACCGCTCTAGCACGTTTGTTGGAGCACCAATGGGCCTCCATGCTCACCGGAGATGGAGGAAGAAGGAGAAGAAGAGGAGGGAGAATGGGAGAAAGAAGAAGAAGCATATGGGGGGCCATTTTGTCATTTCGAGGTCACTTTTATCCGTCAATCCAAATAATAGTATGTTTGCAATGATTTGCTAAGAATAATAGTATGTACATACTTCTTGATTCTGTAATGGCATTTTGACGGAATCAGAACATAAATAATGGCATGGATGCTAGTAACCCTAAAATAAAAATGAAAAATTACTTGTGAATTCCAACGGCCCTCAATACAACGTGGGTGTATCGAGTTTCTTCGTGCTGGGCCTTAGACGGGTGGGTGGGCCGCCAGATTGTGCTTCAAGTTGGGCCTCAATAGCCCGCGAGGAAACCCGAGACCCCGTCTGTGCGTTGCTCGGTGCGCCTGCTCGTCGGTGGCTCGACTCCCGGCGCCGTGCCGTTGCAGCTCAGGATCCATGGCGGTGGCGGAGCAAGGGTGCTGCCGTACTGCCGTGCCCGTGCCGTGGAGGCTAAGGGTACTCGGGAGCGAGAAGCTGGGTTAATTCAGGAAGGAGGGTTGGGGTGAGCTCAAGCGTAGCCGCGCCGCCGCGGGGAGCAGGAGCGCTCAAAACGCACGGTGCGTCGGTCCCCGGTGGCAGAGGTAACTTTCTGATGAAACTGCGTGGTAATAAACTAATAGTTGGCGAGCAAGTGATTATCTACTGCCTCTATTTACTTATCTATGAATTGATGTGCATGTTTGAGGATGAGGAGCTACATGGAGATGTCACAGACACGAACTTCTCGAGGTAACTTTGTCAGATTTGCGTTTGTTTTTTCTTCTGTCGGATGCAGCGTAATTTAACCTCGCGTAGCAAGTAGTTCTTACCGGGACAGTCAAATTGTAGAAATTTCTCTCTGAATGTGTGCATTAGGCATGTGGCATGTCTGAAATTGCCCCTTTTCAAATGCAAATTGAGAGTGACATGTTGCTTAATGGAGTATTGGAGTATTTACTTGTAGGCTGCAGCTATCGTTCTTTACAAATAAGTTGACTTAGGTTTGCCCAGCAAGTGTTCACATGTCATGTTTCCGTGGCCGGTCCATTACTTGGCCTTTTATGTGACATCATACTTATCCAGAGCCTATTTCTTCAATGAGAAAATGGTGATGGGTTCACCAATGTTCCTCCAGTCTCACTGGAACCCGGTCATGTACTCATGTCATAAAATGGAGCATTCGCATATTTTTAAACAAGTAAACCCACTAACTATGATCAATGCCATCTCTCTTCCCTCACACTGTGACATCACCCCTATTGTTCATAACTATGATGGATGATTGTTGGATGCAATTAATCCCCACTGACTGCAATTAATCTCTTATCTATTTGCTCAACCATCAGATTGCTACAAGCCTACAAGAGATTGTTGCAACCGTTTGATTAACTATCCGATCCTCCTCGCTGCCCTCATCTCTTTTTTCCCAGCCATGTACGGAATACCGCCAGCATTCATCATTAGCATCTCTCCCACAAATCTACCACAATGCATTGATCAGCTTCCAAATCCTCAACAATGATCGTTGTTTCTTCCCCATAAAAAACAATGATCGTTGTTTCTTCATTTGCACTGTATTCTTTTTTTACGCTCTTCCATTTTTCGCTTTGATTGTTTCAAACATCATAATAACAAATTGATATATTCAAATTTCTACTTCAACATGCAGGGCATTCTCCTAGTTTGATTAGACATGACATTGTCGTATCACGAGGAAAGTCACTGAGGTCAATGACCGAATAACATTGTTCACATGCACTGACCAGTACCCGGTGGCTTTTCTGTGCACACCAAGATTGAGACCTATGGTGCCACCAAGGAAAAGCAAAATATTGATAATATCTAAGAACTTTTGCAGCCACCTTGCATATAAATGATAAAATATCATTAAATTAAAGGCTATGTTGGTTGTTCTCTCCCAGACACTTGCTTGGCTAAAATGGCTCTTCCATACCTGATAGTTCTGGTTCTGCCTTAGGACATCTCCGTAGATTAGATTATTTTTTGGTTATTAGTGCACAGTCAATCATAACTATTGGACATGAGTTCTTCGATAACAATGTATGCAACAGAGAAAAATCATCTTGAATATGCATTTCCCAAGATCGAAACTCTTGGATTTAAGAAGATACATACGAAGCAGTGGCAGTGTAGGATAGGGAAGAAAGCAATGCAAAATACGAAGTACTTAACTAATTTGTTTAGCTAAGAGTACTTCAACTATGATAAACCGTCTATGGTTAACATACATTTTCGAGGAATTTCTACACCAGGCAACTTCCTTGGAAGTTCTTTATAATGCTGGAACCTTTGAGGGGAATAACAAGCCTTCAAAACGCAGATAACTCAATACGTCTGTAAATACTAACATAGAGAGAGTTATTAACCTAACAAGTCTGTGAACTCTACGTGTCAAGGAGGGCCAAATTTTGTTATGGTTGAGAACCTTGGAGCCTTGGGGCGCATGGGATTCACTAACTTAAGCGTGAAAGCATGAAACTCCCAAAAATTTTGGCACAAGTAATTCCTTAGAAGCCAGATATCTGGTGCAGCATAAAGCGGTTGTCCTTGGTATAACTGATGATCATACTTATAGTCTTGGTAGACAGTATATAACACCTTGTCTGCATTACCTGCAAACTTTCAAAGTTTCAAGTGTTTTTGGACTGGGGTTCCATCATCATGGGACTCATGTTCTTGGCTCTTCATACAATCAGAAAATGAGCATCCCTTGACTTTTCTCCAGCATCTGTTTTTACCATATAAATATACCACTTGCCATCTTGAGCCTCTCCACATTTTTTGGACTATGGTCTGTCGAACTTGTGGAGTTATCATGCCTTGTAATATTACAATCTATATCCTATTATTGAGTGGAGCATTTTAATGTCTGTCTGTCTGTCAGCAAAATATATCCAATACACATTTTATTTCATCTGCTTTAGGCCTAAGTAGAAAATTGCTATTTCTTTGACTTTTCTGACGGTTTGATCTGATCCCACCCCCCCCCCCCCCCCAACACACACACACACACACACACACACACACGCTGAGATATTTTCCCCTTGCTGCGCGTCAACATATTTTACGCGTTAAGCTCTGTCCATCAGTACCATGATTCCTGCTAAACAATCACATGACATTTTGTATTATTGTATTATTGGATTGCCAGTTGAGAACTTGGATAAGGTTAGTCGTTGGCAGTGGTGCTGTCCACACTCCAGTTGGAGGAGAGCACCATCTTTTGTCCTATCCTCCTACTCATAAAATACCTAATCGTCTGATGTATTATATGTTAATGTTAATGTACTCCTTGGCTTGGTTGCTGTTGCAATGGATAAGAATCAAGAGGCACCCAGCTTAGGAAAGGCTCCTTCTAGAATATTCGAATACAAACATTAGGATTTTCATGTTCAAAACCATTGTTTTTTTTTTTCTGGTGCCGTGGCCTCACGTGTACCATGGTTTCAGCATCCGTGGTTAGCATTTTAATGCGCGATTACGAGTTACGACCTATCACTTTAATAATCTCACAGTAAATGATGTGTTTATTCCAGTGGCATGAACTCAGTTGACTTCGTGGTCTTTCTGTGCTTGTCTTCCTAGTCTTTATTAAAGCTGGAAGTAGTACGATCATACTATGTGAGAACTTGTGAAAGCGCGTGTACACTGCATGGCAAGTGGATGACGAACCAATAATGAATTAACTGAATTTTTTCCCCTAAATTAAGATGCTGCACCGGAACCCCAGAATGTTCGAGAGAGAATTACTTCAAAGTTTGGTGTAGTTTGAATTCTGGAAGCAAGCGCCCTACTTCAAAATGTTTGTATGGTTTGTTATTTTTTCTCTCGAAAGAACGATTATGCAATTTGTGTTCTTTTTTGTGTAATCTGGAAGCAGTATCCCACTATTCTTTCTCCTGGTTTCCCCTATGAATTTCTGCTGTTTTTTTTTCAAGAGGACAGTTTTCCCTGTTCACCTACAAATATTTTCCTTTTTTTTCATTTCATATATCACAAAACCCACCTTAAAAAACTCATCACAAAATAGGAATCTTGTTTACAGTTTTTCTATAGACAGTTGAGCGGGTTTGATATCTCTAGCATGCGTGTCATTAGGCACTTTGAAGAAATATTTTCTAGTGTAAAGTTGGAGGGCAAACAAGAGGTACAAGTCAGGCCAGCTACAAATAAGCAAGCTTTACAGCAGAAAAGAAACCTCAGAAATACTGCCTGTCTCATCCACGTTCGCCACCTTCGTCGTGCGAAAAACAACATCGCGCCTCGCGAATCTGAACTGTGCAGAGATAATGCCGAATCCGAAGAGCACTTCAGCATGGCACACGGACGCCAGTATCAGTATCAGCAGCAGCAGCACACTAAACACTGCATAAAACAAAATTACAATAAATGGATTTATTTATGCATAAATAAATATCACACTGCGCAAGAGAACAAAACCAATATGCAAGGGGGAAAAAAATAGAGTGACGGATCCATCCCACCCATCATACATCAGTTCATGCATGCAAGAAAGCAAACAAAAACATCTAAAAAGAATATGTGTGTGTCGTGGAAAGAAAAAAAAAAAACAGCATGCATGGCGTTGGGTTGGGTCGGGTCGTCAGGACTCTGCAGTCTGGCCACGCGCCGGCGCGACGTGATGGCACTTCGGCTAAAACTGCAAAGTTGATGGGCATATTCACGCGCGGATGGCGACGAGGAGGACTCGCTCTTCCTCCCCGTCAGTGCAGGCCTACGTGACAGCGAGCTCTGCTACGGAGGAGTAAAATATGGCAACGAGGCGCTGCTCTGCTCTGCTCAGCTCGCGCGACTCTGCCCCAGCGGCGCGCGCCATTTGTGTTCGTCGAACCGTCCTATAGAATCCTGTCTTCATTTAGGTAATCTAATACTAAGATGGTGATTTGGAATATGGTAAGCACGGTTAGGCGTGTGATGTAAGCCTGCCACGTTGACCGTCTCACCGATGAGTGACGTCGATCGAATTCAAGAGCCACCGATGCAGTTTAGTTCGGGCGGGGCAGATATATCGCCGAGAGGTTTTTCATACAGTGGTTTGAGTTGGTTTTAGAAAATTTCATATAGTCTAAAAGTTTCATATGGTTTAAGAAAGTTTTGCATAGTTTTAGAAAATTTCTTATAGTTTCATACTAGCGTTATCATAATAGTCCTACATCTATATACAAGTTGGTTCGTCCATTGAAAAGTTAGAAATGGTTATCTGTTTTCTAGCAGTTTTGGTAATTTAAATGGAGATTCTAAAACTATAGACGGTGAATTGCAAAGTTAAATGCATAATCATTTTTGCCATAGGCCAGGCCGGTTGGGTGGCCTGCTGTTCCTTTCAATTTTAATTAAAATTTAAAGGCGTACAGTTGAATTTTTTTTACAATCCAAGCATTTTAGCACTTTGTTGCCATTTTTAAGAATTGTATTGGTTCTTACCAAAGCTTGTATTGGTTTCTATAAAACTCCCATCAACATTTTTTAGAACATTTTTAGAGCTCTTTAAGTCCTTCATGTAGGGCCACAAATAGAAAAAATTGAAATCTAAACTAGATTGTCCAAAAAAAAAGAGTTGCTTCAAAAAAACTAAAAAAAAATCTGAAAAGAGCAAGGAGAAATATAAATCACACGTGACAAGTGATGAAAGTGGTTCAGATAATATCCAAATCTAATCAAATCTGTATCTAGATTTTATTTCATATTTTTCTACCTAGGGAAGATCTGGGACTGCATCCGTATAATTATATGGATAATTAATTAAAATATGTGCCGAGAGACATCCAGCATATCTAACGCGCTGAGAGATGTTCGTTGTATCTAGGTATTCATGAAAAATATCCGGACATAAGTACGCATGCATCCCGATCATAATGCAACCGAACTATTTTTTTTTTAGTGGTTACTTGTATTAGTAGCACATGGCTTTCTTTAATCTAAGCGTTTATGCATGTATGAGCTTGATATCCATAGGAATATCAATATGTATCATGTCATGTTACATATTATGTATAGATAATATCAAGATTAGGTCATATCTATTTTTCTTTCGATCAATTAAGAGAATATTCGATCTATATCTATATCTATATCTATATCTATATCTATATCTAGCGCAATCTAGTTTGGACTCGGATCCAGAAAAAAGATTATGCCGTCGTACCACTTAAAAAGGTATTTTTTATCAAAACATCAATATTGTTTCAATGACCATCAGTATCAACATATATATTAAATTCTTAGTGGTGTCAGAACAATTTAATATGTAAAAAATGAACCGGCACGGGATAACCTATCAACCTTTGTCCGGTCTGGGTCCGGACCGTTTTCACCCCCTACTTGAGTGACCCTTTGCTAGCGCTGCCCCCTTGCTTGTGCTGCCTGCAGCCTGCTCCCCGCCGGCTGACCCCGCTGGGCTGCTCCCCACGCCAGCGACGACGCCGGCCTGCGCCACCACCGTCATCCTCCTCTCCTTCCCCACGGCGCCGCCGTTGCACTCCCCGGACGCCGCGGCTGTGGGCTTCCCCTCAACTAGGTCTCCGGCGACTGCAGCAGGTACGGGGTACCCCCTTGCACATGCACGGGAGCCCGGGCAGCCGCCTCCCCTGCCCGGGCGGTGGATCCGCCAAGGCGCCAATGGTTGGATCCAGTTAGAATTTGCTTGGTTTGGAATTTTTCTCTAGTTTTACTTCTATAGACTCAAAATCTGGTTGGTGGAGACCGAAGAGGAACTATGGTTAAGAACTTAAGATGGCAAGTCACTCGTGAACTTGCGATCTACAATCTCATCACGAAATAAATTTGGTTTCAAAAATTTTATTATATGGAATGCCAAAATTGTAAGTGGGGAGAACCGCTGACCTTGTGAATTCGGATTTGGGCGGTGCCAAAGCTAAACAAGTCATGTAAAGGTTTGTTTCATCGCATAGTCTCATTGTTTCTTGTTACATCTTACTATACGAATCTCTGCGGGAGTGGCTGGGTTGTTGCATGACACTGATTTGGAGTAGACATTTCGAGCATATTCATGGATCAGGACAACATTTGACACTTCCCAGTTTGAGTGTATTTGAGGGCCTACTGGAGTGCTGGCCACATAATGGATAGCTAAGTGTTTTTTTTATTGAATATGGACGATTCTAGTATCCTTGATGTTTCAGCTATTTCATATTTGTTGGACCGTAAATCGATAAGTGACTGACCTGCTGCTTACTTATATTTGAACAGTATGAGCTGAGAAGCAAGATTTGTGAAGGAATGTGAGATGAGACGTAAGGACAATATGTATGCTGTTGCTCAATTCTAATATTGCAAGTTAAACTCTCCTGCCTGCCTGTTTTGTTTTGTTTTAGTTTTCGTGCAATTAGAGTTATAACACCTACCATGTCCCTCTGGCAGAAAGTGGAACAATAATGATTCAATTTGGTCATCAAATGCCTGATTACGACTCACCAGCTACCCAATCTAGTAGTGAGTCTCCTCAAGAAGTATCTGGAATGAGCGAAGGGAGCCTTAACGAGCAGAATGATCTATCTGGTTTGCACTAGACTCACCAGATATCCCTTTTTTATGTATTATCCCACTATCTTTGCAATATCATCTCTTATGCAAATAAACAACGGGAGGAGGTATTGGTGACTGTAAACTTTGTATACAATCATACAATCGAAGTTATATGACTTTTTTTCATCTTCTATTAATATGAAGGTAATCTCAGTGGTTACGCAAGGAGAGATGAAGGTAAGATGATGTCGGCTTTGTCGCTTGGCAATCCAGAAACTGCATATGCACATGCAAAACCTGACCGTAATCAGCCCTTCGTATGTTCTCTTTGTGGTTGCGTTAACATTGACTAATTTATATATTGATAGGCAAGTGTGTAAATTATGTAAGATGCTTGCCTTTTCAGGCCATATCATATCCATATGCTGATCCGTTCTATGGTGGTGCGGTGGCTGCTTATGGCTCACATGCTATTGTAAGTGATATTTATGCTATCAGCATGTCCTTTTATTAATTTTATCTACTCTCTGGTTCTGTCCTTTATTTTCTGTGCATCGTAATGTTGCTCACTCCATTTAAGTTTTTGGTGCCAACTGCTAGGATTTTTTGCATGCACACTTGTGCTTTAGCTGTTTTGCAGCTTTTAGCTGGAGTGACTGTTGAGACACGCTGATCGCAACAAGTTACTGCAAAGTGCAAACTTCACCGAAAGGCTAAATTTACCATGCTTAGGAAGCATGCCAGTGGCTATTTTTTATCTGCAAAGTGATCTCATTGTCATCACCCTGCTGTAGATTGGTTTTCTTCGTTTTGCTAGGTCCAATATGTTACCATTCAATACTGCAAACTTATCTTTATGGCATTCAAATAATTAAACAGATGCACCCCCAAATTGTGGGCATGGTATCATCCTCACGAGTGCCCCTACCAATTGAACCAGCTGCAGCTGAAGAGCCCATCTATGTAAATGCAAAGCAGTACCATGCAATTCTCCGAAGGAGACAGCTTCGTGCAAAATTAGAGGCTGAAAATAAGCTGGTGAAAAGTAGCAAGGTATTTCCCTGTAGTTTCTGACTAAATTTCTCAGAATTTCTTAAAAAAAGAGCTGCCAGTAGGCTCTTTCGCTGTGGATGTTCGACAATTACATATTTTGCTCTTTTTCCTGACTAATTTTATTAGAATTTCTTGACAATAACATAGTATATTCATACATCTACCCAGCCTTACCTTCATGAATCCCGGCATCAGCATGCAATGAAGAGAGCTCGTGGAACAGGCGGCCGATTTCTCAACACAAAGCAGCAGTCTGAGGCTTCTGGGGGTGGCCCTGCAAATGCAAATACCCAACCTGGTCTTTTTTCTAGGTCCGGCCATGCTGGCATTCCTGCAAACGGTGGCCTGTTCGCGAAGCATGAGCACAACTTATCATCAGGTGATGCCCATTTTCATGCGAGAGGGGGCGCTTAAGGGAAGCAACAGCTGATCCCATGGCAAATCATCCTTGGCTTATATGTGATGCCCAGCTATTCGGTTCAACTGTTATCTAAACAGAACTCAGCGAGTTGTGCAACTGTCACTTAGGTGTTCCATTCTGTTCTTCCTCTGCTGCTTCGGGTATGGACATGTGTAGCTGCTGCAAGTTTCTCTTGGCCGTGGTCGACTTGTCGGTTGTGGTGCTTGTTTCCTGTCACTTTTGTGAGGTTTATTCTGTATGGTACTATTATGCTTCATAACCATTCCCAGTGTGATTGCGTGGTGTTTGTTGGCTCCTGAAGGAAGGTGGTGCTTGTGAGTTGTGAACTGAACTGTGATATTCAGTGTTTGCAGTTGCATGAAGCCCCGTTGGCTCGTTGCCCTGTTTGTTTAAATGGGCCTCACCGTCAGGCCTTTTAGTCCGTCTACCCGAGCCCAACTTGCCATTTGCCCTAGGCAGCCAGCTCGTCCCGAACCTTGAAAACGCCCGCAAGGCAAACCAAACGCCCGAAGCCCGCAACGGGCAAAGTTCCCCGCCGCAAGCGGATCGGCGTCGGCGATCAATAAGCACGCCGCGCCGGAGAGGTACACGAGCCTAGTCGCCCTTCAATCGTCCACCAATAGGAAAGCATTTGGTAACTGAAGATGAGAAATCGAGAGCTTGTCGAAGCTGTGTGGCACAACGATCACCTCATGTTTCATCGACGTCTTATATGTTTTATTTACACGTGTTTCACTTGATGTTTTTACGCAAAATATCTATACGGTTTAAGAGGTATACTGCTCGCTAGTAGATTTTTTGTACCGGCAATCGGTGGAATGCCACTGCCACAAAACTGTCTAGCGCACCACCGTTCTAACGGAAAAATATAATGTATAACATTAAATTCATATATCTTGACACATGTGTGTATGACATGTATGACCAGTCTGAGTCTATGACAGTGGACAAGGATGTCATATGTGAAATCACGAATTTCAAAGTGTGTTATACATTGTAATCTCGCCCGTCCCTGCACGTGAATCCCAAATTCGAAAACCAAATTTCGGCTGATTTCTGTCGATCGCCGCGCCGTAATTTGAGCGGCCGGTTATCGAATCCCAAACGCGCATTCGACTCGAGCGGGCACACGGACCGACGGACACCGCACGCCGACGCGCCCTCGGCCCGCGTATGCTGGCTGCATCATCTGGTTCGTTCCTTCGTTCGTTCGTTCGTTCCGCACGGCGCCCACTGATTTGGGCGCGTCCCGGATTGCTCTCGCCATATGGCTGGGTGAGGCATCGTCCGTACGTACGACGTACGAGACGACACGAGAGGAGACCCGGCCCAGCTGCCCAAGTTCCCTTTTCCTGGCGGCACGCGAGGCGTCCAGACCCATTCCACTTCCACGTGATGTCATCACGCCAAAGTTGACAGCCCAGGCGGGCCGCTCACGGTCACTCGTCACCACGTCACGGACCGACTAATAGTCAGCAAAAAAAAATACCCCGGTATTTGCCTCATCTTCTCCGGCAAAACACACTGATCATCGCGCGCGCGCTCTCTGCATGCACATTTTTTTATAAAAAAAATCGTTTCTAACACTCACTAAATCTTATTTCAAATGTAGGGAATGAATACTAATAATATCGAAAATAGTCGTTGATATGGAAAATCTTAAAAAAAATTGCAATGTATCCTCTCAAATTTGAAGTGGCTCTCAAATTTATAGTCTCTTGAACTTGCACTTTATTTTGTCTGCCTCTAACTTGCCTAAGGAGCTGTTAACCGCCGAGGTGGATGCCACACCTAAATATTCAAGAATGAGTGAATTTCACTTCAATTTTTTTTTAATAAAAACTGCAATCTTTTTTTGAAAAATCAACATTGATTTTTTAAGACTCCCAACTTCAAAAAAAATATTTTAGAAATTCAGCTCAATTTTAAAATTTTAAAATGCAAGTTTTTTCAAAAAACATTGGGTTATTTTTGAAAAATCAAACTCAAAATTTCAAAATCTAGAATTTAGAACCCAATTATTATTTCAAATTTTTGCATGTTATGAATTTTGAAATTTTATATTATTTTTTAGAATATTTTGAAATTATAGAATTAGTACTAAAACAGAGTTTCAACCTTCCAAAATTCCAACTTTAAATTTGAATTTCTGAAATTATAAAATTCATAATTTAAGAATTGAAAATTGAAGTTCAAACTCTTTACAAAATTAAAGTTTTTGGTCAAAAATGTTTTTTAAAAAAATTAAATTGGATTTTCACTGCATCCTTACTTTTTGGATGTGTGGCTAATCATGTCAGCATTTATCGGTAGCATGGCATCCACCCCAGTCTCTATCGGCCACCTAGACTACGCGTTTGATGATTGCCTTGACGTTTTGGATAATCGTGCAAACAAAGAGTAGTTCAAGGGGTCAAAAAAATAAAATGCAAATTTAAAGGGTTAAGCGAGTAACGCTGCAAATTCCGGGGCTGCAGTATAATTTTTTTAAAAAAATCTTTCAAAGCAATATATGATCTAAGAATAGAGATTTGGGTGAATAGACCATTTGTGGGAGGTGTTGGTACTTGTCCATCCTACACATGATACAGCTAACTAGAAGTAAGACGGCCTGTTCCTTTCGCCGGTATCGATGCTCTCTATATGGATCGCATCATGGTCCAGGCAGTATGGATGTAGCATGGCATTGTCAGCTGTCGAATAAAGAATAGCTAGTGCATCTGTTTCTGGCTGGTTAACATATGCTCGACCAACTTATTATGTGGTTAGTTTGCGCCAGACCGGGAACACTTTTCAGGGTTTTTTTTTTTTCATGAGACAGAAATGAATCACTCATTTTCTTGACGAGAAGAAATGAACCCCTGTTCATTGTCCCGTCCCTCAGAAAAAGAGAAGATTAAAATGAACCACATATTTGATTGAGGTCTCATGGCATGTTCACTTGCCATGAAAATCCAAATCAGTCAAATCACAGTTTTCTCGAGTAATTCATCAAAATCCACACAATCTTTGGAAGCGGTAGACAATGGAATCTCCTAATTTTATTTTGCACTACATATTGTTTTTCAACAGTGGCGGATCCAGCTCACCTAAGCAGCCCAGACAGTCCTTCAAGCCCTCACTATTTTTGGGCCTTTAAGCCTTGGATTTAGCAGGCTGAGCCTTGGGAATGGGCTGGACCAGCCCAAGCAGCTGCCTGGGTGTTGGATCCGCCCCTATTTTCTAACGGGCGAATTGCTTTTTTGCCACCCTCAACATTGGCCCTTACCATTTGCCACTCTGATCCACTGTCATACACATAGATGGACCCCATATGTAATACACACGGAGTGGCAAAATAGTAAGAGGTCATCTTGGAGAGTGGTAAAAAAGCAATTATTTCGTTTTCCAACACATTAGCGAAGGAGGCAACCCTAAGCAGTTTAAGTCAAAAGGTCAAAGGTGAGAATGTTATTGTAGTACTTTTTAGTATTTTTTATTTTAAATGATTCTTTTTGAAGGATCTAAAATATTTTTTATAATTTTTTAGGCTATTAAAAATCTCCCTCGAGAGGTCCATCTTTTTTAAATTTTTAAGTATTTTTTGCTGAAAAGAACAAGATTGTAGGAAACATTGACAAAGTTTTGCATCATCAAAATCATGTATCCAATCGGATTATAGTTCCAACGAATACTATGTTTTTTTTATAATGGAAGAATGAATTACTTTCAAAAACCAAACATCGAGTTGATATAGTCTTGAAAATATTTCCTGGCCTCTATATACAAGATACACACAGCCTAAAATATGATCAAACACTTGAACAAACACACTCTTAGTGGCACTCAATCCTTCGACTAGAACGCCACTCATGTGCCTGGAAAAAGAAGATCTTGGCCACCTGCCCCAAACATTGCATAGCCTCCACAACTATATACTGCGGCTCTTGCTTCTGCAGCACAACCTAAGATCGAAGCCAGTGGGTAATAGTAAAAATAACCTGAATCTAGTGTCCACGAGGTCGGAGACGAAAGTGGCTGTTTGCTAAGATCAGTCATCGTCTTGTGGCTCATCAAGGTTTCGTACAGCTGTACGCTTCATAGCCTTACTCACCAAGTCATCGTCAATCGACTTCCTCCACTCTTGTTCAAGCACCTGTAAGCTCTCTGTGTCTCTCTAAATTTCAGCAGCATATGATTTATCTTTGCTGCATGACAGGAGCTCCTTCCTTTTGGCAAGGCTTGTGCCATGTTTTTCCTCACTGAGCAAAGCATGTAGCGTTGGCCCAGAGCAGCTTGCTGCAGATTGGAGATGGTCTGGGTGTTGTGACCTGTTGTCGGCCGAGTAGCAATGTGGATCTGGCACCGAGGCTTTGTTTTGGTCCTCACCACTATACCCTTCCGAAACAACAAGGTTCAGCGCATTCGGATCATTAGCCGTAAGAGAGTCCTGAAAACATTGAGGTGAAAAATCACCATCACCATCACCATCACCATCAGTATTTGCATTTGTAGACAAGCACGATAAAAAGATATAGGAGTCAAAAACAGAATTACCAACCTCAAGTATATTCTGTTCCACTTCCTGAATTTTTGGTGCTTCATATTTCTTTGTCACCCAAATCATACCCCGAAGGTCTATCACCATCTAGGACCACGGCTTTGGGAGATTTGGTAATTAGCCTGGGTCCCAAAGGAGTCACTGCAATGTACCCACTAGACAGCAGTACATTCTCACCCTCTACTTGCATAGGGGCCGAGCCATTGTCTCCAATGGGAGCTTTTGAACTGGTTTTTGATTTATAATTTTTTGCCTTCTTCATGGCATGCCCCCCCACCCCATTATCGTTTGCAGCCCCATCCGAACTAGCTCCATCATCTTCTTTCTCATTTGGAAAAGAGGTGTTCAATGGTGAAATTGCAGGCTCAAAGTCTTGATCCTCAATGGAAAAGGTGATATCATATCCAACCTTATGAAATACCACATCGGTTGTGAGTGGTAAATGATCCTTATCGAGGATTCCAACAAAGAATTCTAATAATTATGATTATGTGAAATTTATTGAAACCGTGGTTTTTCTATATACATATTGAAAATCCTTTGTATTGAAAACCTTTAAATCATGTATCAAACAGACTGGTACCTATATTTCCTTAGTAATGAAAGTTACCAGCAAATAAAAACAAATAATATATAGTCTCTAAGTGGATAGAATCATGAGAGCAAAGCTTTGCATTGTGCTGCCCAAAAATGCCTTCTGTATGATTTAGAGCATATACAATGGTCTATGTGAGCTGTCTTTAAACTAATTATAAGGTGTGCCATGTGAGCTGTCTATAGTGACATGAGTTTCATCACAAATCTATCCATGGTTGGGAACCAAGCTCCCCATCAAGCTTATTTTCTGAACGAGAGATCAGACAGCCCCCTTTCCGCTACGATGAGACTTTCAAAATGTCGAAGAGATCTTGACGTAAAATACAAGAAAATGGACACATAAATTTATCCTAATTCGGATCTCCTAGGAATAGGAATAATAACCTTACTTTAATGCACTGTTCATATGGATGGAAAACATGTTACAATATGTTGATGCAATCTCACACGTCATGGTTGTCCTTATGCTCCACACGGAGAGGGAATTTATACAGTAAATAGAATGTTTAGGATGGAAAGTATTTAATTACATGACAATTAGGCTCTTAATTGCGACCAATTAAAGGTGGTAATTGTGGCTATGAATACGGGTGGTAAATGAATTAAACATTGTTATGTTTGGCCCTTAAATTTCTCCTTAGCGGCTTCAGATGTGCTTAATTATCTTCTAAGAGAATGGGGATGATGCCACGCTACATCGTTTTGGGCAGGCTATCCTTGACGCAGGTAGCTTGGGGGGGTGTTTGGTTTGAGGAATGGGATGGTGAATTGACTCCCAACTTATTTGGTTTGAGTAGTGGAATGATTCCATCCATCATCATCCCATCTAACAATTAGTTCAAAATGAGAAATGGTGTCATCCCACCAAATTCATGAGATGATCCCATTCCACTTAGGATGAGGTGTCTCCTCAAACCAAACACCCGTCTCTAGGGTCGTGCTCCTGTCTGATAAGAATTTCTCTGCAAGCTACGTGCCCGGTCTCTCGAGGCAATGCACCATCTGAGCAATGATCGTCCAGGTCTTCTTCAAGAAATATCATTCCGGGTAACATGATGTTAGTTTGGAAGCTGCCGAGGGTAAATCTAGTTTGTAGGCTTTTCCCACTTCCCGACAAAATCGCAAGGTTCTATACTACTGTACCTGTCCTTGTAAACATAGAAAACGATTTGATATAAGCTGATAGGCACAACACCCGGCATTATTAGGATATTTGATTTCCTAACGCTCAATACAATAACCTCTCCACTTTTACCATTAATTTAGTATGCCTTTCGCTTAGTGACAAGTTGCATCAATTGGGAGGCACTATTGTCAGGGAAGATGATCCAGCCTGACATCAAGAGGGTTATGGACGCTGGCCAAAAGGGAGGGAAGATTGTCGGAAGTTCTGACTATGACTCCTCCATGACCTGGAGCTCCACTAGGTAAAATGCATATGCAACCGTCTTGTCACTAGTGGTGAGATCTGTTAGATAGAGAGGAATTGCGGAAAATAGATGAGTTGTATTGACCAAGAGAGGAGTATAAGTAGTACAGGAGATGGACCTTGCCCCCAGGGCCCATTAAACTCTAACACTCCCCCGCAGACCGCAGTCTAAACGGCACTAGGCAACGTTTAGACTGGTACAAAACACACACTTCATGATCGGGCGGTGCTTTACGCTGCGTTCAGTGGGACCGAACTCGATGAAGACCGTAGTTGGCAGCTCTTTGGTGAAGATGTCGGCGTACTGTGAGGACGTCGGGACATGGAGAACGCGCACATGCCAGAGAGCGACGCGCTCACGGACAAAATGCAGGTCGATCTTGACATGCTTGGTGCGATGATGCTTAACTTGGTTCGTCGAAAAATATACCGCACTGACATTGTCGCAATAGACAATGGTGGCACGATGAAGAGGAGAGTGGAGCTTCTGAAGAAGTTGGCGACTTGGCGTAGCCAGCACGCTCCTATTAACGTGCCTCCTCCGCCACGACGAGCTCTTGCATGTGGATGTCATGAGCGTCCCCGCCTTTGCAACAATGTTGGCGGTGGCCGTCACAAATGAGGGCTTTTTTTAGATCCACTAGGCAGGGTTTTTCTTTTTCCATCTCACTTAGTCACTTCACTTTTTTTTTTTTATAGCAAAAGGAGACGGGTACATGCTAGCAACTTAGGTTAGAGCATCACCATCATGTTTTCTAAAATACTAATGCAGACAGTTTTCGATCTCTCTAACGATGGAGTCTATCTCAATCTCTAAGAGAGAGTCTCTAGATTTAGAGTCTCTTTTCAATTTTTATATTTTTTAAGGATAAAAACTCTGTTGAAGAGAATGAAAATTTAAAGAAGGAATAATGATTCCGAGAAGAACCGTGAAGAACAAAACAAAAGATACCGGCGGCGACACGGTGTAACGCCGTGTCGAGCTCATACCAGGCCCGTCATGCGATGGACATCTCACGTAACGTCGATCCAGAAAACACTACAAATCTCGAAAAAAAGAAAAAAGAAAAGAAGAGAAGGTCATAGTAGTGTATTCTATTCGCGATCTTATCTTCTTCGTCCGGCTATAAAAACGGAGCCAACGGGCTCGCTCTCAGCCAAGGAGCCCAGCCCAACCCAAGAGTCCAGAACCTTCGCCCGTCGTCCCTTCCCTTCCCCACCACAAGAAGCGGTGGAGTACTGACCGGTAGGTGGCGCCACACCAGTGGTGCCTCGCCCTCCCAGCCGCAAGCCCGCCTCGATCGCGCCGTGCTAGCTACGGTGCCGCGCCCCCCCCCCCTGGAGATCTGCTCCTGCTCGGCGAGGCGATCGATCCAAGGCGGCGGCGGCGATGCTGCAGCTGCTGATGGCGCTGGCCTTCTCGGCCGCGCCGCTCACGCTCTACGTCCCGCCGGTGCGGAGCCTCAGCCTCTTCGTCGACGCCGTCCAGGCCGTCTGCCGCGACTGCGCTCCCTACTCCCACGGCGCCGTCGCCCGCTTCCGCCTCGGCCTCTCCCGCATCTTCGCCGGCCTCGCGCGCGCCCTCCACTAGGCGCCGCCGCCGCCGCCACACCATCACGGTCTTCTTCCTTCCTTTTTTTTTCCTGTAGCTGATAGTATGATACAGCTACACGGTAGCTACACGCGCACCTGCGTTCAGTGTTCTGCTCTTCTTGGCTCTCGCTTGCGTTTCTTTGCCTCTCAATAGTCAATAGTCTCTGCATATTTTTCCTCTCTTTTTTTTTTCGTTGGGGTTGGATGCAGTATGTAGACAAGGAGCAGGTAATAATCTGTCCAAAAGGGGAGATTTTTGTGAGAGATCGTGAGGAACTAGTGTCTTAGTGTGCGAATATCTGAGTGTCCCCGAGGATTTGATCATTTGATGTCCTGTATATATGAAACCGAAGTTGTGTATTTGTTTGTGTTCTTGTGATGCTTTCTTCAGCTTAGCAGCTTGAGATGGAGCCGCTCTTTCGATTCCCCCAGCGTTCCATTTCTCTGCGTGCAATCAGCAAACGAAATGGTCCACCCATTGTCCCTCCTTGCGAAGCAATTGTCAGGGAAAGCGAGAGAGGGGGGAAGAACAGAGCAGTTGTCGTGACCGATTGGTTACGGCGTTAGTTTGACGAGTTGGCTGATTGGCTCTAATGCAATGCACACGATTGCGACCTTTCGCCGACGCGGTGATTCAGCAGTGGAGCTCTTGTAACCACTATATGCCTCGCTGGGTGGTTGCCGTCGGCAGATTGTAGAAGTGTCTTGCGAGTCAACTGGTTTACCATTTGGCCACTTCGTGGCGTGCCAATGTGGCATGAGGATGAAAGCCCAGATGGTGCCATGAGCCCATGAGGATTACTCTTTTTTTTTTAGAAACCACGATGATTACTTTCAAAAACAAATTTCCTCAAATCTCACGGATGGATTTCAATCCAAAAATCTACGTCTCGGCACATGGCGAGCGCGGGGGCGCACGGCTGCGAGGCGGCGTGGCGGTGCGGCCCGCGTGCGGGCGCGGCGACGTCCGCGGCTTTTCCGTTCGTCGTCGGTTCCAATCCAATTGAAGATAAGCAAAAAGTATATAAGCATAAGGAAAAAGTTGAAAAGAAAGTTTTTATTCAAAATGACTAAGATGAGTGAATAAGCCGTTTAAGATGAGTGTCAAACTGGTCTTTGAGATTGTCAAGGGATTGGATCATGTCTTCTTCTGATAACATCATGAACGTCATACCTGGCAAAGCACCTCGGGTTGCAAATCCCCGACTCCAGGTAACCCTCACGAAACCAGGCTTCAGCTCTGAGAACAATGCCGCTCCAGATCCCCTCTGGGCAACCCTGCCCGTCCCGAGTATCAGCGGCCAAGGGCCAAGGTAATGCCTCCCGCAAGATCCGGGACGCGAGACTTGGGAGATCATTAGGAGCACCGAGGCATGACATGATCAGCGATGCAGATCGTGTGTATTAACTGTATTACCATATTGGGTGCACACTCTACTGTATAAATACCCTTCATGTGTGGAGGAGAGACCACAACATTAGATCCAAGAAATACAATCGTTGTACCCATTTTCATCATCATAAAATACACTAAAAGTAGGGCTATTATCGATATGCCTGGGACAGCTGAACAAGGATAAGCACCGTGTCTATTTCCCTTGAATTGTACACTAAAATCTCTTCCGACATCTTTAAAACCACACTGTGGTAGACAGAGTGTCTTCTGGTCCCTTATTCAAGGAGTAAACTTGATGGAGAGCCATGTTCCCGTCGTCGGCAGAGATGTTCTTGAATATGTTCATCGAAGTTGGTTTGTTTTTATTTGTCTTTTAAGAGCTTTTACATTTGGCTTCGCGGTAAAAATAAATCTAGACTAAAATAAACAAGAGCATGTTCAGAGTGGTTGGGTTGAATGAATAAACTGACTGAGCTGAAATGAGGTTAATGTTGAGTTGAACTTGGAAAGTTTATTGAATCATGTTTTTCTAAGCTTGTCCGTTTCTTATTTTTAGGAGTTTTTAGAGATGGCTTCTTGTTAGGAAAAAACTTGATAAAAAATTAAATTGATTTTCTAAACATGCTGCAAATCGTGTAGCTAGGTTTTTAAGCTCTAAGTGGCTGGGCTTTTAAGTGTCACTTCGAACATGCCATTTTTAGACATGCTTGTTCAAACTTCAAAGTGGCTGAGATGAAAGCCTGAAACTCATCATTAAATAGTACAAAGCCGAGTACGAACTTCGGTAGCTCGCCATGTGGCTGGCCTCCCGCCCAGCACCACCACGGCCGTCCGATCGCGCGCACAGTCAGATCTGACCGTCCATAACATTTTTACGTATAAAATAATTTTTTTTGCGCATATCAGCAGCACGGATGGTTTGCTGGGTTGGCTAGCTGAGCCGGATCTCACTTGGGAGACCGCGTTTGCAGCCGCTAGTTTTTACGCTTTTTTCCTCGGCGTATACTCGCGTTTTCACACCGCATTTCACGCGGGTTGTTGGGACTAATTCGAGGAATACTTTGATGAGTAGCGGGTTATCTAAGGGCTTCCTCAATAGTCAGATACATGTGGCTTTTGTTGTGGGTCTGCCGCTTATTTCCGTTGATGAACTATGTTCTAAATATAATAATTTTAAATAGTCGGTGTGAATGTTACATTTACCTTTGATTTATGTTGAATAAATCTGTTATTAACTCTGATGGAAAAGTGTGAACTAGCCTATGATCCTTGAGACTAGTTTGCATACGCAGTTAGGGATTGGTGTTTACACCCGTCCCTACAGTTATCCCCTAGCGAGTTGGCCGAAACTAGCGATTTGTGCGGAGGAGAGGAGGTGCGGAGATTTCTCCAACCACGATGATGCGGCGGTTTGTTTGGTTAAGGGCAAGTCGACGCTGCATTCTCGATTCGTTCGCGCGCTCCTCTGCGACAGTCGTCGCCGCACGATCTCGTCGATTGCCGTCGCCGCGCACTCCGGCAACCACCGCCCGCCACGTGTCCCAGGCCACTGACGCTGCCACGGCACGGGCAGCCGCCAGTTGACAGTGAGGCCTCGCGGCAGCAGGTGGCCGACCACGTGGGTAGGCTGTCCGGGCAGTACACGCCGGTGCTTTTCGCGCAGTACGCCGGAAAACCTTGCTGCTGGGGTAAAGTTTTGTTTTTCTTTTGCAGTATATTATTTCTCTGGTAATATTTGCACTGTTTTCTTTCATTGTACAACCATCAGGTGGTAATGCATTGTTAACACAAATGGACAAACTAAAGTCTTGGCCAAATGTTATCCCTTGACCAGCAACAGTCAGTCAGTTGACCAATACAATAATGTAATCTCTTGTCTAGTTTGCAGGTATTGCTTTTGTTGAGAAAATTTTTACTGTTTGCCCAAAAAAAATCACGCAAACGAAAAAATGCCCAAGGTTTACGGGCAATTGCAAAAATACCCCTAGGCGCTCTCGCGCAGGACGGCTTCAGAGGTATGGCGCTCCGGTGGACAGCTAGGACGGCTTCAGAGGTATGGCGCTCGGTGGAATGCTTAGCCTAGCCGAGGCGCCTGAGCAGGCGCCAGGCTAAGCGCCTGGCCGGGCGCGCCGAGGCGGCAAGGCACGAGGCGCCTGGCAGAGCGCCTTGCATGCCATGATTAGCACTAAGCCCATGTAATTAGCACTAGTATAATTAGCACTAATACGTCACGTAAGCCCGCAGAGTACTTATAATTTTATATCAATCTCATATAGCGTCCAAATTACATAAAACAAATTTTATAATTTATATAAAATCCTAACCAATCCATTTTATAATCTATCTATATTCATTTGATATTTTTCTCACTAATTTTTATATCAATCTCATATAGCGTCCAAATTACATGAAACAAATTTTATAATTCATATAAAATCCTAACTAATCCATTTTTATAATCTATATATATATATATATATTTGATTTTTTATATTTACGACCTTTTTGTATTTTATAATCCAGATTCTTTGTTCATTTAATGTTTTTAGTAAATAATTATGTTATAGTTTACATAATAGTAAATAAATATGTTCTATGCAATTTTATATAAAATGTCCAATTGTTTATTTGATCTCAACCCATGATCGATCTATATTAGCCTTGTATCATATCGGGATCCATACCCATATTCATATATGAATTTGTATCTAGGAAAAATACGTGTTAGGATACGGGATGGGCACTATCCGCTTGTATCCAATCCGTTTGCACCTAGCCATGAACCAAACACACCCTACCCATCCGCTTTGTTTATAGGCTTCATCAACCTTATACACTCCTCCTTACTTATACAAACAATCGGGCTAAGCTAAAGCCTAAAAGATGCCGTGATTCCACGGTCTCGATGCTCACCGCTTGTCCCGAGATCAGAGGGAGCGCGAACAACGTGTGGCGCCGTATATGATGGATTGATGCATGGGATGGGCGACCATGTGATCGATGTGAAGCGGCGCGAGCGCCTTGGCTAATTACGTGCTAATTCATGATGCTAATTACGTGCTAATTCATGGTGCTAATTACGTGCTAATTTTACGTGCCAATTATACGTGCTAATTACATGCCAATGACGTGCTAATTATATGCTAATTACATGCTAATTACATAGGGGCTAATTAGGTGCTAATCACAGCATGCAAGGCGCTCCTGGCCAGGGCGCCTCGTGCCTTGGCGCCCGGCGCCAGCGCCTAGCCTGGCGCCCGTCGAGGCACCTAGCCATAAGCTATTTGTCCGCGGGGCGCCATGCCTCTGGCGCCTGCGCGAGAGCACCTAGGGGTATTTTTGCAATTGCCCGTAAATCTTGGACATTTTTTCGTTTGCGTGATTTTTTTTGGGCAAACAGTAAAAATTTTCTTTTGTTGATAGGGCAGACATCAAGTCATGTGTTAAAAAAAAAAAATCAGTTCATCTTTCTAGAATAGACCTGGCTGTTATTTCAGCATGTTCGATCTTTTGTAAGTTGTCGGTGGCGACTGTACGTTAAAGGTCGCCTCCTTGTTATCTATCACTGAAGCTTATGCCTTAATTTGGTGGCCCAATCACATTTCATTTCATGTCAGTCGTTGAAGCTTGGTACCGGAATACTATTTTGCGTTATGCAGTGCCAGATTGTACATGCTCCCGGCGTTAAAGACGGAAAGTGACGTTTTGTGTTCGGTCCGACTTCAGCACCAAGCAGTATCATTGCATATAGATACTGGCTCATCTATTCCGGTTTGTTGCGAGCCGGTACAAATGGTGACATTAATACCGGTTCAACGGCTACAATGCCACATGGGCCATCCGGTTCCGATTTGATTATGAGCTAAACCCTCCAATCGGTACTAAATTGTCCCGGCGTCCTCATAGCCGTTAAATCGGGACTGATGTCACCATCATTTCTGATTTGTGCCTAACCAATATTAATGGATCGATATCTAAGCCCAATTCTCTGCTAGTGGGATTTGCTGGTGGTGATCGACTCGACGGCGTGACCGTTGGTGGTCGTTTGGGATGCACTATGCTAGCGTAACTCAGGGAAACGACAATTATGGACATTTCACTCGGGTCAGGCCAGAAGTGTTTTAGTATATGTTGGGTCTGGTTTCGAACGATGCACATGCAACCAATACACAGAAATATAAGTTGGCTTGGTCGCGCGGGTTTGATCGTGCCGTAGTTAACAACCAAACCGCTATTAAAATTCCTCAACACCTTACACTACATTTTAAAAGACTTATTTCTTCTATCAGCTGCTTCGGTCCCTCTGTATTTGAAAAGTTAGATAAATAATGTTTTTTTCCGCTAGGATTGGAGATGCTTAACGCGCCTAATAATAGGGTTGAAAACGAGATGGGTAAAAAGTCAGATAAACGACGTTTTCCTGCTAGGAATGGTCACTGGAGATGCTTAACGCGCGTAAGAAATGAATGGGTAAAGCTTCTAGAATGAACACGTCACCTAATCATTTTAGTATTCCGCCGGGGGAGCAGCGGCAGCAGCCAGACGCCGGCGTCTGCTGGGTGTCGCTTTTATCGTCGTGCAGTCTTTCAACTGCATGGCCTCATTGGCTCCGTTGACATGTACAACCAGCAGCGACATGTGCTAGCAGCTCGCAGAGTGCCCTGGAATTCAGGCAATAGCTCTTGCGGCCGAAGCAAGCGCGGTAAATTGACGAGTTAGCTCTGCATGAAACACATAGATTCCTCCATACACGGTGCACGCCTACACGGTTAAGTGGTTAACTGCGGAAGTCCTCCCAGTCCCAGATTGCACGGTAACATTTTCCAGCACGGAAGAGCGTGTCCAAATATCCTATCTCACATGCACTGTTCTAAAACACCAGATTAATATAGGATTAACATTTTGAATTTTGATTGAGTTGATTCTGATCAATTCCAATTAGTTTTGACTTTTGATTAACCCCCCGAATTGATCCGTCTGGCCCTAGCTCCCCGACCGACTAGCAACAAACATCTACCTTGAACGGTTGAACCATGCTCGCATGTCGCACCGACAGCTATCGAACAAAAGCACTGGTCTGTGCACCCGCCATCCCGGTCTAAGAACCAGAATGAGAATTATGAACACACTATGATTAGTCACAGGAGCCAGTGTGGTAGAAACGCCCGACAACATTAAAATTTACAACGTACTCACTGATTATTTGAATCCATATTATGAATTCACAAGTTAAGATAACTATCACTGACTGCTGAATCTGGAGACTTCGGCTCAAACAGGGGACGTGCCCAAGGAGAAGAAACCCTTCATGCGCTTTCCGCTGTGTGGGGCAAACTGTTGTCGCTGATTTACGTCGGGCCAATTCTTGCATGGACAATGATGCTCGACCACCTCTATCATTCAGGTCCAAGAGGCGCAGTTTTTATCCTCTAATAAAACGCAAGCTAACCAATGAATGCCATCTTCTCTAGAGTCAACAACCACATGGAGTTTCTGGTGGGGGCAACATAACGATAGTTTCCGGAACTTCCCTGATCCTTGCATTTGCAGGGAGACTAAACTGTCGACGTATTGCTTTGCAGGATCACAAACGTAGTCGACAGAAGGCTGCAAGAGCCTGATGATGTCACGACACCTCTATTGGCTCCTGTTCTGGTTTCATGACATGCTCCAAGTTGATGATCCTTACTGGCTTCCCCAGTTGGGACTTATCCTCCATTCTAGCAATTTCTAATGCCCTTTCGCAGACAGGAAAGCTCATTTGATCCCACGAATCCAAAATTATACCTGACCCTAGGCATACATTTTCATGGTAGAATGCCGCAAACTGGCCAGCTGCTAAACCCTGATCATCTTCAGACAGATGCACCACCAAAACATCTCCATGTTCTTCAGTTTGCTCTTCTGTCACGGTGCAATCATGAAATTCAGGACTATGCCTTACCTGATATTGAAAGCTTCATGTTAGCACAACATCAGTTAATTTACATAGGTGCATAAGACTGATCTCAATGCATGTGGATGCCAAATAAACAAGTCCAAAAAAGAACAGCTTGATGGTTTTGGCCTATAATCCTGCTGATACTGTTCATGCACGAGCACTCTCGCTTGTTTCTTTTAGCACAGCGGCAGTCCTTCGTTTGGTGGCCAAGGAAAGGTGATTATCAAACTGCCTGGATCTTAGTCCATAACATTCATAAAGTGCGAGATACCAAGCATTGGTTGGAAGTTGCAGTTGTATTTTTCTACATAGCCCAAAATTCAAGAACGAGGATTATTGGTGAAGTTAAAGTTAGCCATTTGCAGGATAGCAATCAACAGGATTTATCCGCCACTCTTCTACCTAGGTCCCCAGCACCCACGAAAGTCCATGGATACATTTGCTAGCATGGGTGTGCTGTTCTACACACTGACTGCAAGTATAGAAGGCAATTTTGACAAATTTGATGGCGAAAACATAAAAATTCCTGGTGACTAAGGAAAATAAGCAATCGCTATGGACATATTTCTAAACCATACCAGTGAGCCACCTGTGAATGTCTGATGCATGATTGCTAAATCAAAGGGAAAACATGTTTGATCACTTAAAAGGCTGACCATTGAGGTAGATCCCACATCATACTCCCATTTTGCAAGAACAGCAATATATGATTGCAGGTGATGGGTAACTCAAAAAATAACGGAGAAACAGAAGTCTAACAACTAACAACCATATGCGACACTACCACAAATTCCAGTGTATAACTGGGTACCTTGCATTTAAGTTGATCATTGTTTGAAGGTCCAGAATTGCTAAACCAATTTAGCGACCCAACACGAAATGTTCGCCTCCTCTTATCCAGTGAATAGTAATTTCTTGATACGAAAACCACATTATTCTGAACATCTTTCTCAGCCACATACCTGCATAAGATAAAAAGGCATGCAACTCATTCAATGAGATTTTTTAATAAATAGATGCATGCTAAACTGAGGAAAGCTCTTCCTTCAGTTGCATATGTAGAGCAAAACAAAAGTTTCCATTGAATATTTTGGCCAATATAGATTTAATTTAGCTGATGATATTTTAGCTTACAATAGGTTAGTTTAGAGACGATACATACCAAGGTCCTCCAGGAAGGCGTAATCCTTGTCGCTGACCAATTGTATAGAACCAAAACCCACAGTGTGTCCCTAGGTAGTCTCCAGTTTCAGCTTCCAGTAGTATTCCCTCCATCTCTCCAATGTGTCTTTCAACAAACTCACTGAATTTGACCTAAGAGAGACTTCTGTAGTTCAATGAGATAACTCAAGGAGATACATAAGGAGAAACATAACTATATTTTGCGCAAAGTTTACTGATTATTAACAAATAAGGTAAAGCCATTACCTTTCCTAGAAAACATATCCCCTGGGAATCCTTCCTACCTTGATTCGGAAGGTCCATCTGAGCAGCCAGCCTGCGCACTTCATCCTGCAAAACATTAGCAAAATGTAGAAAAGCCACTTGCAACACTTGACAAAAAATAACAATCCTGTGTTGTTATCCAACCTTTGTTATACATCCCAGGGGAAAAAGAAGCCTTCTAAGCTGGGGCTGAGATAGATGTGAGAGGAAATAGGTTTGATCCTTGACCTGAAATAACAACCAGAGTCTGAAAGGTGATTTAAACATTAAAGTCAAATGAATTATCTGATTTTGTTTCTTTGTGTCCCAAATTTCATTAATCCTAATAGGATTACAGAATTCAAATGACATAATTCTGAAAATATAAAAGTAAAGTAAAACATTTTTAACGTGAGATGTGAAGCACCTTGTCTTTTGAAAGTTGGAGCACTGATGGCCCTTCAATATTTTCAAAAGATGGATGGACTATATGTGCATAATGTCCCGAAGCTATGTAATCAAAACCCAAATTTTGAATAGCTTCTAAGAAAGCCCCTGCAACAAAAGAGTCAGCAAACGACCAAAATTAAATAATCACACCTCAATGTACATTCAAGATCCCATAAGTGTGCCAACCATTACAATAAAATCTGCATACCAAACTTTATTCTTGTGTTGCAAAGAACGTCAGGATTTGGAGTGCGTCCACTGCGATACTCGTTAATAATATGAGATACCTAAATATGTCAACGATATTTTTTTTTCAGAACGAAGGACAGTGCAGGTGATTTCGACAAGGGCCCAAGGAAATACTCAAATGAAGCTTACCACATGGTTCCAATACTCATCAGATAGATGGACCACCTCCAATGGCACATCAATCTACAAAACCAGCCATCAGGCCACATGGTTCACGTAGCAAAATTAGTCTGCACACAAGCTATTCAGTGAAACACGATGATTGAGCTGAAAATTTGAGCGATACCTTGTCACAGACAGCTTGAGCGTACTTTAAATCATCATCCCACGGGCACTCGGACCAAAAATTCCTGAAATCTTCCTACAGATCAATCACTCAGCCTCGTAAGGGATCCCGAAGCGTAGCATTGCAGAAGATACTAATGGGAGAACCGTGTATGGACCTGAAACCAAATTTTGAGGTAGAAGGCCGTGCAATGGTGTCCCGCGGCGTGGAGGAGGCGGAGCGCGACGCTGCTGTCCACCCCGCCGCTCACCAGCACCGCCACCCTAAGCGGCGCCCTCCCCGCAGCCGCGCACCGCCGAAGGTGTTCTTCTCCGATATCCCCGATACCGGCGGCGCGGGCCGGCGAAGCGGCGAGAGGCGTGCAAGACGACAAGGCGCGAAAGGGGCATGGCGGACGGCAGTAGCGGAGGAGAGGCTTAGGGCTCAGGAGATGGGGGCTCCGGAGGAGCGTGCGGGTCGGGATGGCTGCGAGGACGCGCAGCATGGATGACGGCGGCGGCCGCGTGGCGCCCCAAGCTCTCGGCTGCGGCGTAGCGCTCTGGAACTCTGGACTGGATTGTAGCCTTGTAGGGACAGTAATCGGGTCTGGTAAGTCCGGGTTCAGCCGTCGTGGAGCTGACACCCGAACAGTGTATTCGGAACCGGACCCAAAGTTACTCTCGGCGCTAAACCTATACCCGGACTTGGGCTCAGCGGTTACCCGGACCCGAACGGTACCCATTTGTCCAACCTGAGAGCGGGAGAGAGGACGTCGCTACCGCCTCCTCCTGCAAACCGCCGCTAGCCACCTCTTCCACGCCGTCGAGCCTCCGAGAGTAGAATGGAGAGAGGGAAGGAGGGAGGAGAGAGAGGGGCGGCGTTTGAGGGGAGGCCGAGTGGGGCGGCGGCTGAGGAGTGAGGAGAGAGGCAGCGTGTGGGTGGGAGTCTGGGAGAGGAGTTAGGGTTATATGTGGAGAGATGAGAGACAATAAAAACATGGGACCACATTTTAGTCTATTTTTTTGGGTCCAGGTCTGGATACCCACGAATCTAATTTGAACTCGGATCCGGACCTGACATCTCATACCTATGGGTATAGGATTAGACCCAGACTCGAACCCATCGGGTCGGGTACCCGTGGGTACCTAAACCCATTGATATTTTTGTCATCCCTACTGGATTGCGTGGGTTATTTGTTAGAATCAATTACGAAGCCTTCCTTCCTTCCTTGAGCTTCTTACTCTTAAGTCGACAACACGTACAAAGAGGCTCATGCCGAAGATGTGAATCATGTAATGGCTCCATCGGTGATCAACCGATCGTTGTTACAAGTTGGAATGCATGCGCAAGGTTTTGCAGGGTGGGAGTAGAATTTTGATCGATAAGTCAAGCTATTTCCACAAGATTTCATGGAAAATACATTGCATATTGAAACCCCAAGAAGACATATGTAGGCCGTCGCAAATCGAATGCTCAAAAGTGTGAAGAGCCGATGATGTTTTGTTGCTGTCTGAAAACCTAGGGGCTAGGGAGGAGATGATGCCACTGATTGAAAGCCTAATAAAGGAGACACCCGCACATGTTGATACAGATGAAAAGCTATCCCATGGAGGACACTTATAGCTAGGTTGTTGTAGATCGAATGCTTCAAAGATTAAAAATCCCAAAAGCCCATTTTTTGTTACTAGTTGAAAGCTTAGGAAGGAGATGATGTTGTTGTTGATCGAAATTATGTGGAGGAGACCTACCCTAGCAGCTGTGTAGATCAAAATCCAGTAGCAAAGACATCTAAACTGCTTAAATCAAATGCTCATGAGGTTAGAACCGAACCGAAGAGCCACACATCAAAGATAGTGAAAAGTGTCAATTGGGGTGCAGGGGAGATAGGATACATGGCTCTCTGTCCAAAGAAAAATAACACAAAACGTATAATGTGCACGAGTTTTAAAGCATGGTCGTTAAAGGTAATCAAAATTAGGTTGGACGTAGTCACTAAGCTCAAATCAAAAGGCTACAAATCATCGTGTGAATCGGAGAAAACATTAAGAAAAGTGTTCACTACTATTAATATAGTAGGTTTTGATCATAGTGGTGTTCATATTAAATAAGTGTTTAGGTGAATTCAATAGAAAATAGATGTCATCAACTATATTGAGTTGGGTACCTTTTTCATTGCAATATATTTTTCAGTGCCACATCCTTCACGACTAATTAGTCTTGGCTCTTTGCAGCCAAATTAGTTAATTAGGTAGGCACTTTACTGTTAAATTATTTTTAGGCTTTGCCGCTTATTAGACTCAAGTAAATTAAAGATCTCTCTTTCTGGTGCTATTAGTTTTCTTCATCAAAGAAAATTAAATCTATGTAGGCCCTCCCTGGGCCAATATGCTATTATTTGTCAGCTTGGGACAGCCCGAGAAGCCGTGCAGCCCGGCCCATATTTTTATCTGGTTTCGACTGGTCTGTAGGTGCGGAGGACCCACATCCACAGGTCCTGACTCCCGAGCACAAATAAGGAAAAGACACTTCCCCGTTCTCCTCCAAGGCACCTGAGAGACGAACCCTAGCTGCCGCCGCCTCCTCCTCCTCCTCCTCCTCCTTCGGATCTGGTGGTATGGCACTACCTCGTCTGACCGCAAAGCTGAGGAACCCCATTGCCGCCGCTCTTCAGATGGCGCCTGGCTCCCGCGTGCCGCTGAACGGGCCCTCCCGACTCATCGACTCCTGCCCCTTCTCTTAGGTTTGTGTCCCCGTACGTGTACGTCCTCCGATCGGTGATCGCTGCATGCATGTGCCGCATGTTTTCTTGGATAGCCAATCCTAGAAGATCATATATCCGAAACTAGAACCGTGGATGGACCGACCGTCTTGTAGAATCATCAACCTGCACGGTTCTCTTTGTTGTAATAGCTAGGTCATTGTTCCCGCTGCGGATATGGACCAGGCAGGTCAGTTTTTTGCGCACTGGATGGAAGGGGCATCACCGGCAACGGGAAACACAAGGGGGATGTTGGTGGCTGCCACCACTAGGCTTCAGCCAGAGTTGAGCAGATGACTCAAGCACGGATAAGAAGCAGCAACGAAGCCTAAGGAAGGAGGAGGCGATAATGGTGGTTTCGGGGGCTATGCAATGAAGACATCTCAGTGGGTTGGCTATGCAAGCATATGCCTTTGCCCATATAGCGCAGCATATAGCAGCCAAGGTTTCTTTATTTCCAGATAGCGCAACATATAGCAGCCAAGCACATAAATATTAACTTTCTAGGGCCTTTCACCTTCTGACAGTACCATCTTTCAAATGAAATCACATTTACCCGCACCTCACACCCAAGCAAGTTGCTATCAACTCCTAGATGAATCTTGCCACAGAGCAGGTAAAGAAAAGATGGTCTTCTATTTCAACTTCATTACAAAAACCACAATAGCTGTCACCAATCCAACCTATTCTACTCGGATTCTGCTTAGTCAGAATAGCATTTTGACTAGCCAACCAACCAACAAAAAACCTTTATCTTCAAAGGAATCTTTTGTTTTCCACAAGAATTGATAATGAACATTGGAAGTATCATCAAACTCTTTGGAATAAACCGAAGAAATAGTAAAACTTCTTTTCTTCTAAAGGCCACTTAGCAGTGTCATCACCATCAGTAAACTGAATTTTGCAAATTTCCTGAAGAATCTTATTCCAATTTTCCTCCATATTTGAGGAGAGATTTCTTCTGAAGTTCAACGTTCAATTCTTTACTTTAGCATTTTGTACAGAAATCTTTTGATTTATGGCAAACATCATAGATGTGAATAAACAAATTAGCCAAAGGCACCTCATACAGCCAAGTATCTAGCCAAAAGCTAGTTTTTCTTCCTAATCCCATTTTCATTCTTTTCCCTTTTATGTACCAATCTCTGATTCTTAGCAGGTCCCTCCATGCATAGGAATCAGAATGTCTCTTCTTAACATGGGAAAAGGAGTCCCTTTCAAATATTTGTTATGAATTATATCATGTTAGATGCCCTTACTAGTTTCAAGTTTCCACCATTTGCAGAGACCTTCTTTATCCCATCTCACAAGATGGTATTTCTTCTTTTCACCATTGCCTTGCCATAGAAACCTCCTTCTAACTCTATCAATTCTTTGAATTACAGTAGAAGGTAAGTAAGACAGACATAACATGTATTGGGATGCTGGTCAAACATGCATTAATCAAAGTGACCCTCTCCCCAGAGTTGAGTAGATGACTCAAACACAAGGAAGGCTCTCCACTTTGTGGGATGGCCACCGCCGCCCAGCAGTGATCGGTGAGGTCAAGTGGAGGGTTTACTGGGCTACTTGCAATGACCCTTAAGGCATAAGGAAGGCGAAAATAACAATGGGTTTGGTTACCCATGGGTGCTCGACCTGATGGATACGGATATGGGTATCCAATTTTTTTAACAAAAAAACCTGTAGCGGTGCAAGAGCAGAAACCTGGTTTGCAGCAGCCGATGCAGCAATCACAACAGCAGCAGCATAGGCATAGTGGTGCTGCAGCACAAGCCCAACCAGCAGCCCACCACAGCACAGGCCCAAGCGCACTGGTGTGGCAGCAACCCAAGCACCAATAATAGGTAGTAGCGAAGCCTAAGGAAGGAGGAGGCGATAATGGTTTCGGGGGCTGTGTAATGAAGACAGCTAGCGGGTTGGCTTTGCAAGCTTATGCCTCTACCACGAGCTTGAAGCCTTTAACTAAATACGAATATTTGACTGGGCTAAAATTTAAATATTTTGGAACCATATATTGGTGCCTGTTAGGTTTGGTGCAGATGAAAGCTTTGGTTCCTGGTATGCCGTTGCCGGTGATGCCCCTTCCATTCAGCCCGCCAAAAACTAACCTGCCTGGTTCATATTCGCAGCGGAGATACTGATCTAGGTAGTACAACAAAGATAACCGTGCAGGTTGATGATTCTATGAGGTGGTCGATCCATCCACAGTTCTAGTACCAGATCTATGATCTCCTAGACATGGCTATCCAAGTAAACGCACAACACATGCATGCAGCCACCACCGATCGGAGGACGCATGGGGACACAAACCTGATAGAAGGAGCGGGAGACGATGAGTCGGGAGGGCCCGTTCAGCGGCCCGCGGGAGCCAGGGGCCATCCGAAGAGCAGCGGCGGCGGGCATCCTCAGCTTTGCGCCCAGACGTGGCAGCACCATACCACCAGATCCGAAGGAGGAAGGGGAGGCGGCGGCGGCGGCGGCTAGGGTTCGATCGTCTCTCAAGTGCCTTGGACAGGAAGTCAAGAACGGGAAAGTGTCTTTTCCTTCTTTGTGCTCGGGACACGGGTTCTACGCATATGGACCAGTTGAAATTATCTCCAAGACCCAAGTACAAACATGCATGGGCCGGGCTGCTCAGACTGTCAGGCTCTGCCACGAGGCTGAGAAACAAGCCCATACTGGCTCAAGGGAAGAGAGCTAGAAGGGAGCATTATTTCCAATATCTACAAAAGTCGGTCAAAGAAATCAAGTTGGTATGATTTTTGCATAGATTTAAACCATTTAGATATTTTTTAAAATACCCAGCAGCGCTAGCATTTATGTCAAGATCGGAGAGGAGGCCCTGCTTGTTCCGCTTAAATTAAATTAAATAAAAAAATTTCATTTTTGTACAAACCAAATGATGCAATAATTTGTAGTAATTTTTTGTGTGGTTTTAAATATTTCTTCTTAGAGTTCGTAAAATAAATTTTGCATACGCCTGCATCCACCGCTATCTCCACCTCCACCGATGTGCAATGGGGCGATGTTCTTCGAGCTGGTGGCAGTGCCGGCGACGTCCGACTGCACGGGAGGGATGCTGGCTGCGGGGATGACAAAGCTGGCTGCAGAGAGGGCATCACGAACCTCTGGGGGAAACGCGGCGACGGCGACTTCAATTTGAGCCTCCATGGCGATGGCGAGTTGAGCTGTTGTAGCTGCAGCGCAACTTGGGAAAGAGAGGGGTTGGTTGTTGTCGTCGTCAACTTGCTCATCGCTGAGGGAGGAGGAGGACGTGCCGCCGCAGAGGAGACGGAGATGTGCACCCCCGAGGATACCATTGCCGACTCCGTTGGAAGGGCCGTGGAGGAGATGCTACCAGAGGAGGCGGGCTCTATGGCCCGCGACAACGGTTGCATGGTGCGCAGTGGCTGGATTAGGGAAGGATTAAGGTAGGAAATTAGGCTCTAATACCGTGTTGGAGGAAGAAAATTACGAGATAGTTAATCTGTATTGTTGTTGGCCCAATATACTCTAACAAACTAGGTGGGTCATTTGTTCGAGTCAATTAAATTGCTTGTCCTGAAAAAATTAAATTGCCTAAATTAAAATCTATCTACCATTATTAAAAGGGTTAATGGAATGCATGCCATTAAAAGTGGCCTCCCCAGCATATACCACTGAAAAGTTATAAATCTTCGATATTTGCCACTCATGACCATGTTAAGGCCGAAATGCCCCTAATCCCCCTCCTAATCCTTCTTCCTCCTCTCTAATCACCTTCTAATCCTTCTTCCTCTCTCTAACGGTGGTCAGCTAGCTCTGTTATGGTCGCCTCCACGGCAAGATCGAATCTCACCGGCGGCAACAAGATTTGCTAGGGCAAGGGCGGCGCGAGCTTCCTCGGCGGCGGTGAGATCCGCGACACATGGCTCTCTGTCCAAGGAAAAAGACACATAAAGGTAAAATATGAAACCTTTTTAGTAGAATCAAATGGATTGTATATAATAAAACTTATAAAACTAACGGCGCAAGTGCCCGGGTCACCGTGCTAGTTTTATTTAACATTTGCTGCCTTTTACATGACAAGGATTAAATATGTAAAAGGCATGACAGCAAATGTTATTGTCATGACAGCGTGCCATGACAATTGACAAGTTATTTGGTCTATAAATATGTCATTATAAAGTACAAGATCTCTTTTGAGCTATCAAAGAAGTTTATGTCATTAATAAATATCCATGCTTCTCCGTATTTTTTTAAATTATATGCCATTCCACAATTTTTTAATTAGATACCAAGGAGCCCGGGATCACATTGCTGTGCCGACGATTTCTGTTGATGCTCTCTCAAGAAGAATTATTTTAGGCCCTTGCATATCATGATCGCAAGTTCGCAACAGGTTTCGATAGTTCAGATAACCTGTCTTGCCATATGACAATTTTGATTGGAAATCATAATTGTTACGTTCTAGGACTTCTGGTTTGTGGAGTGGTAATATTACCTCACATACTATACTATCGAACTGGTAGAATTATGCAAGCGGCTACATAGCAGTCGCCTGCCCGTGCGCGTGTCTACCTTGGGCCCAGCCGTCGGCCAGCGCGCGGCGAGGCGCAAGCGACTGCCTATAACAAAAAACATAGAATTATACTTATAAAAAGTTTTCTTTGTATGTAGGAAGATGTTTTCCGTTATTGTTAGAGTATATGAGCCTTGGGGAGGCCCATCTCCTGTACTCTATATATATTCCTCCATTGATCAATACAACACATCTATTCCGCAAAACCTATTCCTAAACATAGTATCAGAGCAGGTCTTTCCTGCCCCACCCTTCTGCTAGCCCGCCGTCGGTATGGCCTCCACCGGCGCATCTCTCGTCGTGCCCTCCCCCGACTCCGGCGAGATGGACGTCGGCGTCAGCACCGACAGTGTCATTCCCAACCTCGGCGTCCCTCCCATGGCCGCCACCCACCCCAACGCTGCCTTCCCCAGATCTGGAACTCACCTCGGTGGAGCTCCCCTTCAGATCGGTGGAGGCGACCACGCATGAAGCTTCCCGCCAGCGCGACCACGCGCCGCCGGGCCGCGACTCCTCCGCCGACGCGTGGACGCGCCCGGCGCGACCCATGGTGCCGCCGTCCCGGACGGCGCCCTTGCCGTGTGGTCCGCGGCCGATCGCCTCGCGGCCGGGCGCTTCGCGCTTCATCGCCGCCGCCGGTTCGGCGCGTGGACCGCGGGCGCGACGACCCATGGCGCCGCCACCGGACGGCGCTCCAGCGGTTGGGCCTCGCTGGTGGCGCGTCCGCCCAGCGTTGCCGCCGTGGCGCGCGCCTCCCCGCCTTCATTGGCTTCTCGCGCCGCCATGAGCCACCACGCCCCGCCGCCGCCGTCGCGGTTTTGCCGCCGCCAGCGCCAAAGACCGCCACGGCTTCCCTCGCCGGCGCCGACCGGCCGACCCCTCATCGCGGCGCCGCCCACAGGACCCTCTCGCCGCCGCCGCCGCCATGCCTTCCCCCGCCCAGCGCCCAGCGCCGCCGCCGTCGCCACTCACGGGGAGAGGGAACCCTAACTCCCTCCTCCCAAGTCTGCAGAGCTCGGCGGCCCGGCGGCTTCGGTCCCCTTTGGGCCACGCGCCTTGGCTCCCCCCCCAACCGGCTCAAGCCATTTCAGGGTGCTTGGCGGCTCGGCTCCTCCGGGCGGCTCAGGCGGCTCAGCCTGTTGGGCGCACGGCTTGGCCCCTACGGGCGGCTCGGCTTGGGTGCCCGGCTTGGGTGCGCCAGTCGGCTCCAGCTCGGCTTGGCCATGTAGCTCGGCTCCTCTTTGGGCCACTGACTCGGCTCCTTCAGGAGGATTTCATCCGCGGTTTTGGCCCCACCAAGACCACGAGATACGTCAGATCCTTTGCATCGCGAGCCATCGCCTTCCCGAGCGTGACCTCGCTCGGCCTCGCCCTATTCCCTCATCATAAGGCGCGACCCGATATCACAGTGTCGTCTTTGCTCCGGTGTCTCCTTCGCTATGACGACCAGGGGCACGCACTCCTCCAGTGTGGCCATGGCCTCTGCCACGAGTGCCTTGCGGGCATGCTCAGCGCAAGCGCCGTACTTGCCTGCCTGCGATGTCGCCGTCCTCCAACGGTCGCATGCCCCGTGCCGTCTCCTCTGGCCGCGGCGTCCCGCCTTGACGGACACATTAGCACCACAGCGCCGTCAGCCTTCGCTCTAATCGCGTCCACCGCTCCTGCACCTTCGCGGGCCCCTGTCCGTGCGGAGTGGTACATGGACTCCGGGGCGACCTCACACATGACTGCCGATGCTGGTAACCTCGCTTCTTCCCATCCGCCCTACGCTCCTTCCCCGACCAACATTATTGTTGGCAACGGGTCTCTTCTACCGGTCACCTCCACTGGTCATCTTTCTTTTCCTCTAGGTGATAGGGATCTTACTCTTCGTAATATTCTTGTCACCCCTCACATAATTAAAAACCTTATTTTTGTTCGTCAGTTCACCATAGATAACCAGTGCTCTGTTGAGTTCGACCCGGTAGGCCTGTCTGTCAAGGATCTTCGTACCGGACATATCATTGTTAGGTGCAATAGCTCCGGGGACCTTTACTCCTTCCACCCCTCCACGCCTCCTTCCCAGGCGTTTATTACCAACACCTCCACCACATCTCTCGGCATCGCGTCTTGGTCACCCGTGCCATGCGACTCTCTCCCGTTTAGCTAGCTCGTCTGCTATCCCCTGCCCTAAGGATCCTCCTGACCACCTCTGTCATGCCTGTCAGCTTGGTCGTCATGTCCGCCTTCCTTTTGTCTCCTCCACCTCTCGAGCTGCTCAAAATTTTGATTTAATCCATTGCGACCTGTGGACATCTCCCATTCTTAGTGTCTCCGGTTACAAGTATTATCTCATCATTATCGATGACTGCTCTCATTACATGTGGACCTTTCCCCTCCGCCTGAAGTCTGACACCTTCCCCACCATCTCTCATTTCTTTACCCATGTTCGGACTCAGTTTGGCACCACCGTCAAGTGTGTCCAATCTGATAACGGTCGCGAGTTTGACAACTCCGCTTCTCGCTCCTTCTTTCTCACCAACGGCGTTGTTTTTCGTATGTCCTGTCCCTACACTTCTCCTCAGAACGGTAAGGCTGAACGCACCATTCGCACCACTAATGATGTGATGCGTTCCCTTATGTTCCAAGCGAGCCTTCCCTCTTCCTTCTGGGTCGAGGCCCTCCACGCGGCCACCTACCTCATCAATATTCGTCCCACTTCCACCCTATCCCACCCCACTCCTCACTTCGCCCTTTACCACATCCACCCCTCTTACGATGACCTCCGCATGTTTGGTTGTGCATGCTACCCTAACCTCTCTAGCACTGCCCCGCACAAACTCGCCCCTCGTTCTACCCTTTGTGTCTTCCTCGGTTATCCATCCGATCACAAAGGTTGGCGCTGTACGGATCTCTCGTCCAACCGCATCATCATTTCTCGTCATGTGACTTTTGACGAGTCGAGCTTCCCCCTCGCCTCTGGCACCTCCACCCCGTCCACCCCTTCTGATCTCGACTTTCTCCTCGAGCCCAACAGCCATCCTCCTTTGCCTATAGGTGTTCGTCGCTCGACCTCCTCTGCAGGTACTTCTGCCCCGCCAGTGGTCACATCGGCCACTCCTGCGACGACGGTTGTCTCTGCCCCACCAGTGGTCACGTCGGCCCATCTTTGCTAAGCCACGACGCCGGTACCGTCACCGCGCCCTGCTGGATTCCCTCCACAGGTTGTTGCCAGCGGTGCCACCTGGTCGGTTCCCGCTGCCCCTGTCGGTTCCTCGCCACAGGTGGTTGCCAGTGGTGTCCCCCCTCCGACCATCCCGCCGCGTTTCGGTCAGGTCCGCGTTCTCCATGTCCCGACGTCATCGCAGTACGCCCACATCTTCACCAAGGGGCTGCCCACTTCGGTCTTCACCGAGTTTCGGTCCAGCCTGAATGTCCGTGCTACTGCCGTTCCGACTGCGGGGGAGTGATGGACACTTTGTTTTGACTGCGGGGGAGTGTGTGTTTGCTTTGTATCAGTCTTGACCGCTTAGTGCCGTTCAGACTGCGGGGGAGTGTTAGAGTATATGGGCCTTGGGCAGGCCCATCTCCTGTACTCTATATATATTCCTCCATTGATCAATACAACACATCTATTCCGCAAAACCTATTCCTAAACAGTTATCCCTCAACTATAGACATTTGATACGTTTTGGTCTTTGAACATGAAAATTAGATAAACCGGTTCCTCAATCTTCAAAACCAATCACAAATTATAACATGATGCAATTAAATGGGGGGCATTTATCCTCATGACGCTCTTTACAATTCACATTTACTCTCATGCTATTCGGACTTACTTTCAGTGACTCAGATAGCCTATATGTCATACTCACATAAAAATTGACATACGAATTCAGTGTTATGGGGCTAATTTGGCATAGGGACATGGCAAGCGCATATCGCAGCATAGCACCATGCAGTGGTTTTGGCCAGCATGGTCAGTGGTTTTGTGTAATAATTAATTTATTCCTGTGGGATTATCAAAGGTAATGGCAAATCCCGGCTTGATTTAAACAGCAATAAACAGAATGGAAGCTTCATTGTAGACTCATGCAAATTCATCATCGATCAACCATGATCCATCGGAGTACATGACGTAGGAAGCTAAAGCTTGTGCATGACTGCTAGCTTGCATGGCCCCATCCTCATGCAGAGATAGGCAGGAAAATTAAATTAAGCGAAGCTTGATCTGCATGGCTGCTAGCTTGGACATCGATCAAACATTCAAACGTCCCATATAGGGATGGCCATGCAGCCGAACTGCTCGACCTCGTGCAGCTCGTCCATCTGAAAACCTCCGCTGATGCCCACCGCTCCGCCGTGGGCTCCGGTGATGTCGCTCATGTCCGCGGCGAGCGCGTCCCAGTCGAACTCCCCATTGCCGCCGAACCCAAACCCGTCCGCCACCTCGCCGTCGTCGCCGACGCCCTCCTTACCGGCGGCGCCGGCGCCGGCGCCGTCGTCCGCCTTGAGCACTCCTATCTGCTGCAAGAACTCCTTGAGGTCGAGCTGGGGCTTTTGGCCGCCGCCGCCACCCGCCGCCGCGTCGCACGGCGCGCTCTCTACCGTGGCTGCCATCGCCTGCTCCAGCGCCTGGAAGCACGCCATGGGTGGCGGCAGAGCAGCGGCGGTCACCGTGGAGCAAGGAGACTGCCCCGGTGGAGGAGGCGGCGGCGGCGGCTTGGTCGTCAGCGACGAGGCGGAGCTGCTGCTCTTGAGCTCCTGCAGCCGCTGGTGTATGACGTGGACGTTGTGCTGCGCGTTGAGGTTGAGGAGGCCGTACGCGGGCACGGCGGCCCGGGCGGTGGCCGCAGGGAGCCAGCGGAGGCGCTGGTGGGTGGCGGCGGCGGAGGCCGCGCGGAGGTGGGGGAGGTTGAGGAAGGCGTCGGGCCCATAGAGGCGGCGCGCCGCCTCGTCGTAGGCGAGCGCGGCCTCCTCGGCGGTGGCGAAGGAGCCGAGCCAGAGGCGGGTGCGCTTGTTGGGCTCCCGGATCTCCGCCACCCACTTGCCCCACGTCCGCTGCCGCACGCCGCGGTACTCGCACGCCGCGTTCTGCGGCCCTCCCTTCCCCCTCGTCGGTCCCTTCTTCCACGCCCGCTTCCGCCCGTATATGCCCTCCATCGCCGCCGCCTCGCCGCCGGCCACCGCAACCTCTCTATCAACCTCTCTCCTCCCTGCATGCATACGCAAAGCAACCGTGAGATCGCGCGTATCGCTGCTTGCACTGAAGCAGGAGCCGATGGGTTCACGGAGGACTCACTCGGGGGAGCGGAGCCGGAGCCGGAGGTAGACGATGATCAGGGGAGTTTGAACGGGGAAGCGGCGGAGGAAGGAGGGTTTTGAAGTGGGAGTGAGAGTGAAGTGAAGTGAGTGAGTGAGGAGAGTGTGATGCTGGGGCGCGGGGATAAGTAGCGCGGGGGTGTGGGATTAAATGCCGTCACGGCTAGGCCTGCCAATGGGGTAAACCCCAGCCCGTGCCCAACCTGTACCCATAATCTTAATTCCATATTTTTAATCTAACCCGCCCCAAACAAAAAATAGGTAGACCCCAACCCACCCCAAACCGTTGCTAATTTTTACCCACCCAATCCCAACCCATTCTGAACATATGGGTTTCAACCCATTTTTTTTCATTTCCACATCCCGTTTTCTTAGACGAATGATTAAGTCCACTTCTACATTAAGGCAATGTTCTTTAAAGTTGATCTGAATGACTAAACAACTGAACGGCTGAAGTGATTGGACTTCGAGAGCTTCACGAGGTAGTCTCGAGATTCGAATCCATTTTGTTTGACTTGTTTTTTAAAGCGTTAGAACCCACCTTCAAAACAGCGAAAAAACGAATTAAAAAACTTAAATTATATGTCTTTTCAAAACATAGATAAGTTGTTTAAGCCGTTAAGCTGTTAAGCTGAAAATAACTAGACCTAAGATCGATGAAGCAAATCAATCAACTAGCTGGAAGAAGAAGCAAAGTAGAAGGAAACTTCCTCTGCTCCTAGGCACAGAAACTTCAAAGTAGAAGGCGTCGTAGAAGGCGCTATAGAGACGGAGGACAAGACGCTTCCGTTGGTGGGCGGGCGCAACCTTTGCTCCCAGACGCGCGCCTCCACTTACACCCTCGACACCTTGCCGGCCACCCACGTCATGTACGGCCGTTCCGCCGCCGCCGCCACTGCACACCGTAGCCCCACCTCCAGCATTCTCTCCGCGCTCGCCACAAGGAACGAGTCCCCTAGCCTGCTGTCCACCCAGCTCCTAACCCGCCCTCTCCTCGCCGCCTCCGTTGTCGTGTCCACCACCGACACACGCACCAGCTCCCTCCCACTCCCCCCTACCCCGTGTTGGCTCCATCCAGTACTTGCTGCCGCGTCCTCCCCGGACAGCAGCTCCAGCAGTAGCACCCCAAATGCGCGCACGTCCACCTCCTGCGACTCCTCCTCCTCCTCGCCGTCGGCGGCCGCCAACCGCCCCTCGCCGAAGTGGGTGAACCGCGCGCAGGGGCCTGGATCGGAGATGAGCACGATGGGAGGCGAGACGCGGCCGTGCGTGGATGGTGGCGGCGTGGTGGTGGATGTACTCGTGGCCCTGGGCGACGTCGGGGGCGACCTGGACACGGGAGAGCCAGGTGAGGAGGGCACTGAAGATGGGGTTGTCACACAGGCAGGCGGAGAGCGTGGCGGCGCCGGGTGGGAGCTCGTAGGCGAGGTAGACGTGGGGGCGGCACCGACGAGCCATCCACCACAGCGCCACCAATTTAATGTCCCAGTTGTTCCCAACCGGGACTAAAGGCATGGGATGAAACTTTTTGTCGAAAAAGAGGTTTGTTTTGCTCCTTCCAAATATTCCAGGCGACGTAGATGACCAGACCATTGAACTCGCGCCTAGCACTATTGGATAGAGAGTTCGCTGCAGTGAGACACCATTGTTGAAAACCCGTCTGTGTGTTACAAGATTGGATGTTGTATTTGGTCGAGGGAGCGAAGCTAGCCATCCACATCGCAACCGACAACGGGCAGTGGGTTTTCCGGTGCAGAACCGTAGAGCAAACAAAGGCTGTGTTTCTTTCGGCGGTTAGATTATAATCTGAAAAGGTTGTGGTGTTTTATAGAAGATTTAAAGGGCAAAAAAAATTATGAAAAAAATATTTTTGAGATCTTTGAGACAAATTGTGCAAAGTTTCGAAAAAATAACTATAAAATATTTCGAAATATAACCATTAGAAAAATGACAAATTTTAAGCTGTAGCTTATAATCTGATTATAAGCTGAAAGAAACAGAGCCAAAATCTTTAATGAGGCCATCCTTTTCTCGGTAGGATGTCCACGGTGTTTATCTTGCCATGGTCAAGGATCCAAACAAAGAATTTACGCTAATCTGCGAACTGTAGGTGCTTAATTACATGGCCTAATGGAAGATTTATGTGCACTATGCGTACAAAGTTTTTTCGATTTAGCTCTAGTCTGTTTGATTCACTTTTAAAGCGCATCGAACTAAACTATTATACATGAACGTACCTTTCATTTTACTTGATCCAGGGCCCATCGTTTCATTGATCTACTGCTCGATGATTAAGACAATGAATACATCTGGAAATGAACATTTCTAACAAGGGTTGCAAAATCTGGTCGATATATAGCATAGACTTTCTTCTCCTACCAGGCTACCACAGCTTATGTACGTGATTAATTTCGTTTTGTTCAGGATTTGGGTGGCTTGGTCGTGCCACCGTGAACTGTACGTACCTAATTACATGGCCTAATGGAAGATTTATGTGCACTATACGTACCAATGCTGTAATAAGCTTCGCGTACATGCCTCTCCCCTCTCTCTCCTGCTAGATCTTAATTTGTTTACAGTTTAGCGCTTGTTTGTAAAAATGCAACGGCAGTTTTGAGTAGCATGCATGCAGCTGTATGCATCGAGGGCTATGTACATGTGGGTGTTCTACGTGCATCAGTACACGCATTATCGTTGTAATAAGCGTGGCATGAATGCGAGGCATAAAGATCCACCTCACAGCATTTTTGGCCCTCACGGGCGCGCCCGTTCACATGCTTCTCGATCCGTCCACGTCGGACAGGTTCGGTTGCATGTGTCCATGCTCGCATGATTCTTGGGGCGCTCCCTGACTCCCTCCCGCAGTGCAATCGAGCACTGAGCGCAGGTGCGGACCTGCCTCCGATTCGCGACACGCGTCTCCGCATCGATCTCGCGCGCTCTGGCCCCTTCCGTCTTCCCCCGACTCCCCCCTCCTCGACTCCCCCGAGTCCTCTAGGGTTGAGGCCCACCGGCGCCGCCGCCCCTCACCACCGGCCCGCCGCCCATCGGAGGGCATGGAGCCGCCGCCCCTCACCGGCTCTCCCCACGACCTTCCAGACTCGTCCTCCTCCCGCGCCGACGTCGCCGCTGTCCTCGCGGGCTCGTCCTCCTCCCGCGTCGACGTCGACGTCGATGTCAACGTCGCCGTCGTCCTCCCCGGTTCCGCCTCCTCCCACGCCGACGACCTCCCCGGTTCAGCTTCCTCCCACCGGAGCCGCCGCCTCTCCTTCCCCCACCATGGGCTGCTGCAGCATCCACCCGCCGGAGCCGCCGCCTCTCCCTCCCCCATCATGGGCTGCTGCTAACTGCTTTAGAGTTGCTGCTGCCATGTGGAATTGCTGTGTTGCTAAATTGATCTGCAATTGCTCTGTAATTGCCATGTATCTCCTGTAATTTTCAGTGTATGTGCATTTTCAGTGTAATATTCAGAAATGTTCATCACTTCATTGTCCATAAATGCTCTACTGAATACAAGAATAGCTAATTTTCAGAAATGTTCATCACTTGATCACTTCATTGTACAGGCTTCTCATTTGAGATCAGTGGCACACAAAGTCAAGTACTGAGAAAGCAATGGATTCGTACTGAAATATAGCTGAAATGTGTATGCTTCTTGTATATGCAATTTTTGCCTATCATGCAATTTTTCTGACTGAAATGTAATAATGGAAGGATGAATCCAAGGGAATCCATGCATGTATGTTCTGTTGTTGAAGGATGAAAAAATGATCCATTTCAATCTATAACTCGCACACAATCTGTTATGACATGGCCTAAAACTTTCAAAATCTGAAGCTTCATAATGGCCATTGTATGAGATTGCCATTTATGGAATCAAGTGTATGAGATAAATTTTCTCCTGTAATGAGTACAATGCAATTTATGGGCCAAGACATAGACATAAGTACATGAAGCTCACCAATTCTGAACTTGCATTCAGATGAAGCTCACCATGTCAGAAAAATAAATACACAGCTTACAATACATGTATTACATTGACTGCCAAACCCAATGTTGCATACATATAGTTTGATCTAGATGGGCTCTTTAGTGTTTCATCATCCGGTACATCATTGAGTAAATACAGAAGTACTGATCAAATGGCATCGAACAACATCACCAGTTAAAATTCCGCGTATTATTGTGCAAGATAGATGATAGGCCTGATGTGGAGTTTCTTAGCAGATCTTGCACATCTTGTTTGTCCAAAATAACCTGGTCTTTGCACAGTTGTGCTGTGCATTATTTTGTGACGTGCAGAACTTGCTAAGAAACTCATGACCTGACATCTCCATATGCTTTCTTATATTAGAAAGGTGAATCCAAATGGCAAAAAATCCAGTGAATATGATGCTTGTGTGTTTTATTTCATCAAAGCATACAAACTTCAATTTAATTTGAACAATAGTTATGTTCATGCTTGTACTATCCATCGTATTCAGCCACTGAAAATAAAAAGGAGCTTGTTGATCATAAAAGCTCAGATCTTGATATTGCTACAATTCTCTGCATGGAAAGCTCAGAGGTGCATAATTGATCAATCCATAGATTGAGCTCATACATGTTTGTACAGAAAGCTAAATAAATTTTTTCAATAGATCATGTCAGCTTAACAACATATAAAACCACAAAAACCCATCAGGTCATACATCAATAAATTCACCCACAAATGACACCACATTTCACTAATTTCAACTACATGGGACATCTATTCCAAACGGTGGAGGTGGCAAGGAAACCCTCCATGCTGCTGCTGGTGGTGGCGACAGCATGGATGCCTTCTCCCTTGGCAGTGGGCGCTGCATAGAGGCAGCGCCTCCATGGCGCAGGTGGGCGGAGGCGTGCGGCGGAGTAGGCGGCCACCGGTGGCGGGGGCACAATGAGGGGGCGGCGGCGCCGCTGGCCCGCTGCTGAGTCGCGGTGGTCCCGGCTCCTCGACACGGCAGGATAGCGGTGGCAGGGGCGCGGCAGAGAAGGCGACGTGGTGGGGGCACGGTGAGGGGCGGAGCTTCCATGGCGCGGGTGGAGGGGCGGCGCCGAGGAGGATGACGGCGTGGGCGAGAGCGACGACGGCGGCCGAAAACCCTAATGCGGTGGGGAATCGCAGGAAGACTTGGGTGGGGAATCGATCGGGAGAGGGTGGGGAAGGGAGAGCGCGCGCTGAGATTGGTGAGGCCACGCGTCGCCATCTGGAGCGGGTCCGCACCAGCTTAGTTGTAGGGAGGGTCCGCATAGAATTTTTATCCACATTCCATCAGACCACAATGCGTACGCACTGGCATCGAGTGTAACCGCTGAGAAATGGGACCGGTTTGACATCGAGCGACCGAGATTTATTTAACCGTCATCGATTTTCTAGACCATAGAATGAACATATCCATAGGAGACATAAAAAATGCAACAGAAACATTTAGTTATGTGAGAAAATCAACTAAGAGTTAGATAAATCTCAGTCGCATAATGATTAGCAAAAGTGCTAAGGAAATTAACCTATGCAGTTGGCTTACGCAGATTGATACATCATTTCACAACCATGGCACTTTTGTTCGGTATTGAAAACAACACTGCAAACACTGCAAACATTACTGCTTTCAATTGTTGGCATATGATACAGAAATTAGGCTCTGTTTGGAAGTGGAGTTATTTTATAATTTCTATGCAAAATCATGGTTGGTTTTTAAGACCATGAGGTGTTTGGAAGTAACTTCAAAAACTCTGTTTTGAAAACCATGGTTTTGACAAAATTATGGTTTTTTTTGAGTTTTGTAGACTCCACTCCACATCAAAGTTTTCTAACTTGTGCTAACAAACAATGGTTTTCAAAACCATGGTTTTTCATGATCATAGCAAAACACAAACTATGGTTTTACAAAACCATAATTTTAAAAAACTCCACTTCCAAACAGAACCTTAGTGTTTATTCTATACATCGATGTTTTACTAACCAAGAAAAACAACATGCTAAAACGATGCCTTTCTTCAGAACATGGTCTAACTCGGTTCATCTGTCAAAATAACAAAAAGTTTGAAGAAAGAAACAGAAAAGATATTATATCTTTAGTTTCTAATCTCATGTATACCGAAGGAAAGGAAAATCTATGGATCCCCTTCCTAAGCGAGGGAGCAACAGTATACCTATGACTATCTTTACAGTTGTAATGCCTGCTGAACACTTCAGGAAGCTTTTGAGCAGATGTCCGGCAATCCAGTTTCCTTCTTTTGGAGGAGACCTTGCCGCCAAGGATCATTGTATAATTTATAATGCAATACCTGCCAGAGCATTCTTCCTCAGCAAATAGGAAATAACAAAAGGAGGGCAGTTCCAAGGTGAAATGTAATATGCCTGGGTACTGAAAACGCAAACACTGGCTCAACCCTACCAGATATATAGCAGATGCTAACAGGGATAAGATGCAGCTCAATGGAACAACTTCACTCAGTTTTATAACAAGTTACCTGTATGAAAGTGGCAAAGACATCATCGTTGTCATCTAGTTTTGAGACCTCAACTGACCAAGGAGCCTCTTCAGAGAACCTTTTCTGCCTCTGTGCCTCTAGCAATATAGAGTCACGGTAAAAAAACCTCTGCCACATCTGACGCACATTTCCTAACATAAAATCTATTTGCGTTTCATTTATTCCCTGGTGAGATAAAAGTAGTAAGTATGCTGCACAACACTGGTTATGTAACGTAGAAAAAGAAAAGGAAAGATAGTGTAAATACATACTTGAAGGATGCTAATGAGGTCTTGGATCTCATCTTCTTGTATGCGGACGGCAAAACTGTTGTAATTAAGCATATTTTCGTAAGGAAGAAAAATTCCATCCTACAATTTAAGCCAAGGAAGCAGATAGGTGTGAGTAAGAGGTCGCATGATTAGGTGTTCTGCCACTGAGTCGTGCAAGGTACACATTACAGGTTCCATGTTGATATGCAGTAGTGCTGCAGTACCTGAATTATGACGGGAATGCATCCTTGAAGCATGCTGTCTTCCATGCGCCCGCTCCAGCCATCCCCTGGCAGGACACCACAGAAAATAGAGCTTGCTAGTTCCTCATAGTACTTTTCAGACCGTAAATAGGTAACTGTTACATTGGCTGTATGCTGTCTTCCAAGCTTCCCCTGCTTGTTTGGTGTAGAAGCAAATTCAGCTGCCAGCTTTTGCCGGATCCCCATGCTATATCTGTATATTGCAGTGGAAGCAGACTGAGATTTAATTTTGCCATTATATTTACAGACATACATATAGATACATCATACATACGTGTCTTCAGGGCGGCCCTCCTTATATGCTGGTCCTAGATTACCATTAAAATAGAATAGCGTTGTACGCTTATTTCTTGGCCTGCAAAAGTTGCTTTGTAAGGCTCTAAACAATATAAATTGCTGAAAGATACACATGTAATTTCTCACATACCTTGCCCATAGTTTTAACCAGATGACTCCTGCATCAGGTTGTTTCCATGCTGGAAGCACGAGGTCCTTCCTTGGATCAAAACATGAATGGTTTCCTCTTCTATCCAAAGGAATATAATCCCAATTGTCTGCCCAATAAGCAGTTGTTGAATTCTTATGTTTTGTGTTAGTGTTCCCCCAGTGGACGAGTATCATGCTGTTCCATATCTCTTTCGGAGCATAGCAGGCACCTTCATCCCATGAAAAGAACTGCTATTCCGTAAGTTGAAAGACTATGAACTATTGACTATGCAAAGTGAATAAAGAATCATTATAATATTAATTTCATCTCAATTTAATTCCCACCCAGATATGGTCTCTTCCAGAAGTCCGGTTCCAGTAAGGATACAGCTGAGCTATGTGATCATAAGCCATTTTGTAGTACTCCAGAGTATGGTAACTCCTTAGGCGCAGGTCCTAAAATTTAAGCGCAAATTACTGAACAAGAATACCTACATTTAGTGTACAATGTCTGGATGATAATTGTTACCGGCATCAGTAGATGTGGGGCATCATCAGATCTAGTTATTAAACACGAGTCAAGAACTGGGACATAAAAATAATCAGCTTCCTCCCCATTTAGCGTGCGGTGAGGGCTCGCAAGAATGCTCTCATAGAGTGCCACCTACATGAAAAATGAAACATTGGTCACATCTGCTTGTGCCCTGGTAAGCACAATTGACAGACACTACTGTTAACATGGTACCACCAACATTTAGCATAACAACAAGTTGACTATTTTAGCAAACCTGAGCACCATACAGTTGCTTGGTCCATATAGTTCTGTTCTTATCATCATAAATTCTGTTAACACACTGTAACTTAAAATGTCGTCCCTGCAATACAACATATTGTCACGGCTTAGCACTTGAAATTGCCAATGTGGAGAAAAGGGAAAAGAGAGAAACCAGCCTGCTGAGACACATATACTGTGATCTCGACGCGACTTATGATATAAAGAACAAACTCTTATGATATAGACTTACTTCAAGAAGATGACTGTCAAACTCGGCTGGCAAATCATAGACATATATAAGTGGCCTTTTTTTCTTAACAATAGCTTTAACATCAATGGGGCTATTGTTTAAATTTTTCAAGGCTGGTGGTTGGAGCCATGAAGGCCAGTCATATGCAATTGAATATGCCGATGGGATACTGCAGTCAATCCCGAAATATCCAGTGTCACACTGAAGGAAATCTTTAATTAGATTATAGCTTAAATACAAAACAGTGCGTCACACAACTTTCATGTCTTTAGCTGAATAGCTTTATCTGAGACATACCTGACAGAAACCACCGCGGCAATGTCCATGTCCAGAGCATTGGTTAATGCAACTGCATTCCACATGGGTCTCACAAAATTGCCCCCAGAGTCCGTCATATTTGCAGTCACATTCTTCTTTAAACTTCACTTTGGAAGAATATGCATCCACAGGGTCAACATTGCACCATCCTAACTTACTGCTGTTTTTTGTGAAGACGTCCGGATCAGGTGTTTTCCAATCAGTAAGCTTGGGGTCATCAGGTTTTGCAGGTGATCTAGAAACATGAACTAGAGAAGTTCAATAATGCTAAGGTATGAATGATACTCTTAGCACCTCACATTGTTTTTCAAACAAAAAAGAGAGAATTGAAACAAATATCAATGATACTCCTACATTGTTTTAAAGCCACAAGCTTCTGCGACAGGACGATCTGGGTATTTTGTTCCTAGTCCACAAAAGCACATTGCCCTGGTCGTATCACACTGGGCTGGACAAATGGAAACTATCCATCGTCCAACAGGCCATTCTGGAGAGCTCGGGAGGTTACATTCCAACTTCAGAACCTCATCACATTCTTTTCCTGTGTCAATGAAGCCATATGGTTACCCTTTCCCGTGATTACGAATACAGCTGTAAAATTGAGATGTCGCAAGTGTAAGCATCAGAAGCTGAATGAATATGAGCAAGGGTACCACTACAGTGTAAATGAGTCAACCTTGCCTCGTACATAATGCATATCTTTCTCTCTTTTGAAACAAGAGCTAGTGGTTTCTGTAAGCCCGTAACAATAAATGAACATGCAATTAACTAATAGCATTCCACCAAAGTAGATAAACAATAAAACAATAATATAATAAAAATAATTAGTACCTAATTTTGAAATAGATCAGTCCCTATTATATTGTATCGTTATCACAGCAGAGCAGGTTCATCACTTGACAATAATATAATAAAAATAATTAGTACCTAATTTTGAAATAGTTCAGTCCCTATTATGTTGTATCGTTATCACAGCAGAGCAGGTTCATCACTTGACAATTTAATAATTTGTACAGCATTTCTATATTCATTCAATCATGCACATACAAACTGAATGTTCTATATCCTTGCAGGAATGCATGACAATCTCAACCAAGAAAGCTATAGATCAAAGTCTTTTGATACACAAGCCTACTCACATATGCATATGGTTAGTGAGATATTCCATATTTGTAAGATTTATTGTAACACCCAAATTGAGTCAAACCTTCAAATTTGATCAAAATTCGGTAGAATTCAAAATTGTTAAGCATCTCCTCGGATTGAGCCCTACTTGGGCCGTTTTTTGGACCGAATCCTGGCCAGCCCGCTCTGCCTTACTCCCAGTTTCTCTCTCTCCCACCGCTTCCTCGCTCGGCACCGCTCGTCTCTCTCTCCCTGCCTCGGTGACGATCGTTCGTGGACATGCAGAGTGGTGGCTCAAGCTCGCGACGACACATAGCTCTCCATCGCTTAAGCCATGCCACGTTGGCGTCGCCGTGCCCTCACCTCCCTACCGGTATAAAAATGCCACCGCCGTTGCGTTTTTCCCCTCTCCTTTGTTTGCCTTCTTCCCGAACGCTTCGGTCTCTCCCCCTCCATCCGTGGCAAACCACTAAGCTCGCCGAGCATCGCCGACGTCGCTGGAGTCACCGCATTGCTAGGAATTGCTCACCGAAGTGAAGCCGAGCTGAACCGGTCGCCATCGATTTCTCCTTCCGTGGTATGGTTCGATCCAATTCCTTCCGTCCGTAGAACCTACTCCAACTCCTCTCCATTTCCCCTCAAAAAATTTGGACAGTGCCTCGCCGGAGCTTGCTCGCCGCCGTTGCTCTGTTTGGTGCTGTTGCGGGGTCGTTCGCCACCAAGCCGATTCGGCCACGCTTCACCTGCTCCAATGCCACGGTGAGCTTGCTCTCGTTTCCCCGTAGCTAGCTCGCCCATTAATTTGGTTAGAGACGTACGGTAGCGCCGCCACCATTTGATGTCGTGTTGTTCCACCGCTGCCGTCAATGGCGGCGCCGCGTCCAGCCACCATTGTTCGTGCCGTGAGCACCAATAGAAGCGCGTCATCTCCCTGAGCCCGTAGGTAGCACCTACAGCCAGTGGCATAGTCTCTAGCGCCGGCGAGCCTCAGTTTTCCCTTCGGTAGCACGCGCCGGCGAGAGGTAGATGACGATGACGTCATCGTGACGTCATCAACCCCAGCGTCGTGAGTACATGGGTCGCTGACAGCATGGTCCCATGTGTCAGTCTCTCCCTCTCTGTTCTGTTGTGTTTCGCCTGGCTCTGAATCGCTGGTCTGTGGGCCCGTGGTCCCACGCGTCAGCTTAAGTGGTGGTGCATTTCTCCCAGGCGCCTTCGACGTCGCCACCTAACGTGCCCGCGCCGCGGTTGGGCCACGCGGCTCAATAGGCCGGTTCTACCTGCCGCGCTGTGCAGTTGGTTGGGCCACGCCGTGCCGTCGCACCACACATAGTGATGGGTTTGTGCCATTACTATTCCAGCAATTTTTCCTGAGTTTACGTGATTTAGAATATCCCGAAAATACATACCCATTTACTAACAATAGTAGAATAGCTCCAAAAATTCATAGAAAATTACAGTAAATACTAGGATCAATCTACAACCCAGGAAAATTGTAACTTAGGTATTGACCTTTAGAAAAGGCTCTGAATATATTAAAGAAGATATATAGAAGCATATTCACATTTTTCCAAAAGGGAATTCTTAGGGGTATTCTTAGTAAATTCACCCTTGGTCTTCTTAAGCATCAAACATCTCCGTTTAGAATCGATACTCAACCTTGCATTTCTGCATATACCTTAGTTAAATAAATATTAATTTAAGGTTTTCTTGCTAAATAGACCAAGCCTGCTCCCGAGGAAGCATTTCCTGAAGCAAGCCAAGTGCACACCATGATCCACAAGGCGAGTTAACACCCTAACTCATTCTTCTACCTAGTTTTACTAAATTATCTTGTTTAAAATACAAAAGTGCATGCTCGATATGTTTTGAAACTGCCTATCTTGTTATTCATGATGTAATCATGCCCTGTCATTGTTACCCTTGTTTGCCATACACGATCCCTTGATATCATGGTTGCTTGATTGCCCACATAATCAATAAAAATATTATACTTTCTAGTCTTGGGTAAAAATTGCTTAGACTTGCTTAGGTCTTCATGATTTAATCGGGTATCCAATCCGATAAGCCAAAACTCATCAGTGGACACAATGACAATATACACTTTGATCATGATGAATTTTCACAGTGCATATGTTTATGTGATGTTGATTTGAACTATGGGATGCTGATGTGTGGTTAACGGGAAACGGGACTAGGAATGATGGAAGTGAAGGGTGATGGGCAGGAGGACCCAGAAGCGATATCTGTGTGAAATCTATCTATATAATAGATAAAAATGAGAAGGTGGAATATCCAGGTGGAGTAAGGGCTCGCCTGGTAGGATGTATATGCGTTGTGCATAGCGGGAAGTCACCGACATTTTCTTTGTGTAAGAATTGGTTCCTAACATCACAACGCGTGGCCATCGCGCGGTAGCGCAGAATTGGTGATTTGTGTAACCTAAAAGGCTTGTGTAGCCTTAAGCCAACCTGAGGAGAAGATAAATCAGGCCGTCACTTGTGTAGTGATCTGACCCTATCTGCCGAGGTGGACTATAGGGACCAATGCCATCCGTTGAACAGCAATCTTCGGGGTGGGTTGGGTTACCAGTTCGCTGGAACTCGGTGAGATAGTGGTTCGCAACGGGGATTGCTGACCCGGAAATGATGGTGTGGTGAAAGAAGATGGGATACAGGAATGGTTTGTAGAGGGTGCCTGTGTGGCTTGAATACTAGATTTAAAGAACTTTTGATATAATCTCTCCTCGACATCTTTTTGGAGATGTCCTTTCTAAAATGGCTAGGTATAGGCTTTTAATCATATATGTTAATTCTAAATTTGGCTTTTCCGCAAAGAAAATAGCCTAACTACACCATATGGCCTTTATCACTAATATGCATTAAGGACGGTGTTAACTTGTAAGTGAGGTTTGATTGCGCACTTACCCTCGCACCCACTCACTCTTTTAGATTACGGAGATCCAGAAGACGGTGACTATGCTTGTCATGAGGAAGGTGACCCAACGTTCGATGATCCCGGCCAGACTTAGGCTCCCCTACAGTCTGGGGTCACATACATAGTTTGGAAATCTCAGATGTAAATTAGAATCGGGCTTCCGCTAGCTAATGCTCTTTTGGTTGTAAAATAAACAACGTTATGATGACCATGTTGCAATTAAGTACCAAAACTTGGTTAATACTCCCCGTTTGTAATAAATATCTTTTGGTATTGTATGAGATGATCTAGCTATGTAATATGAGGCACTAGTATGTTGGTCCAGGGACTAGTGCAGTTTCACAGAACGGGTTTCAAAGGTAAGTAAATTTGAGGCCCCGTCGTTTATAGCATCCAATATAAACATCCATAGCTAGTTTTTCATCCTTTCCAACACTACAGAGTATCTCCTATCAATTTTTTCGTCCATCTTTGTCTTACCAACAAGTCGTCCAAGAACCATTCACCTTTTAGTGATAACCTCCCATATGAAAATGCATGAAAATGCAATGTGATATCAATCTGACAAAGCAAGACTAACCAGCATATCCATGAAAGCATCTGCATTCTCCCAGATCATAGTTGCAAACGCCATGTCCACTGCAGTCTTTCTCACAACGCTTGGCGCCTATAACCTGTAAAGAAAGAATATCCAAATTAACCGAAAGCAATCTAAAGCAAAATGCGATGATCAGTGGCAAAGTAAGTGCATACTTCAGTAACATTTACAGCTGTTGAGTTGGTATGGCACCCAGCAAGCCACCTCCCGATTTCAGCCTTCCATGGTGTGCCACGGAACGTCACCGCACCATATGGATCAGAAGGAAACTGCCCCCTGAGGCGTGAGTCCACCACCCCAATTGCCGGAAGCACGTTTCTTGGCTGGCCTACGGTGTTTGTGGCACCGGAGAAATCCAGCGAGGAAGGGATGATTGGCACCATGAACACATGGACGGCGGTGACCAGAATCACCAGGACGCCAGACACGCCCACGAACGCCCAGGGGCATTTCGACGAACGGAATGTGGGCATGTTCAAACTACTATAAAAACATCACATTTCTCGCCGTGACAACCCAAAACACTACGAAATCAATGCAAGTTGGATCAGAAAAGCGTAATTGTGACCCCAAACGCTTAAGCCAACAGCACGAAACTGACCAAAAAGGAAGCGCCTTTGGAGTGTTCTTGAAACACTCTGCAGCAGCTCCCGTGAATGTTCAAGGGATTTAGGGTTCATCAGCAAAATAAAAAAAAACTACATTATATTTATTGAAAAACAAACGCAAACTATTCCGTCGAATTCGGATCAAATCCGAGATCACACAACAGGGGGAAAACCAAACGAGAGCGAGCGAGCGAGAGAGAGAGGCGGAACTGGATCTGGGAGACTGGGATCCAGAGGAGGTGAGGCAGCGCCGCAGCGGTACCAGAGGCGAGGCAACGCACGGCGGCGAGGCAACGCACGGCGGCGAGCCGGCAAGGCGGTGCCAACGAGGCAACGCAACAAGCGAGCGAGGCTGAGAGAAAATGAACGGCGTGCCTTCTGGCCGAGTAGTAACTTCCTCGTGGCCAGACAAGACACATGAAGGCCCACAAACTATGCACATAACTTGCAGCTAGCTCAATAAGAAGTGCTAAAGATTAGGAATCCCCACAAGCTTTTTTTCTCTATTTTCTCCGCTGAAAATGACTAATATTTGTTGTTTTCAGTCAAAGGACGCGTCGTTTTTTTATTAAGCTGTCCCCTAAGCATGATACTAAGTAGGCTATATTGGATTAGGCAGAGGAGGACATCGGACATGGGGCCAGTGAGGCCTGGCCAGCCCGGTCTATCTGTTTGTCGGGCCGGCCAAGCCTAGACCTGACGAAAACACAAATTAATGACGTGTTTGTTTCGGCTTAAAGTTGAGTTGAGTTTTACTATATCAAATTTTGTTATTTTTATATAACCTACATGTTGTAATAATTTGTAGTTCTTCTCAAGGTTGTAAACTATTTTTTAATTATTTTTTTGAATTATTAGACCACTTTTTTAATGCTATCAATTTTTGCTACGGTAAACTCAACTTTATTCGACATTGAAACAAACAACGCCTAAATTTTAGTTGGGCTAGACTTGGCCAGGTTTTTTAAGCCGGATTGGTTGGACCGAGATGGGCTTGGGACCGGTCCGTGGGAGAAGCTTTTTTAAGCCAGGCACGATCCGGTGCATAGGTCTATTTTGAGCAACGGCTATGTGGAGAAGTTCTTTTAAGAAACCAGGACAAACACCTAAATCGATTAATTAACATCACCCGGCACCCGCAGCCAAAATATAAATATGGTCTCAAAAATTCTCGAGCCACACATTACACATACACATGCCCATCCTCATGTTGGCTAATTCCCATAATAGCAATTTCATAGCTGCTAAATTACAAGCCTTGAACAATAAGTAACAGGACTAATAGTGAAATTATAAGAAAGTAATCATATGATCGACTGTATAATCATTGTATTCGCATATCGAGTTGTTTGGTTGGAGGTTAGCTTTGCCTAATTTTGCCACACCTTATATTTATATTCTTAATGGGGCGGGGCGGGACCAGGTCAAGCCTCGACTCGACCCAACCCGTCCCGCCCATTCTCAACATCCGCCCTCCCCCAACCCGACCTGGTTCCGAGCAACCGGTGCACCGATCCAAGCCGGGGCAGAGAAAATTCACATGACGTCATCCCAACCAAAGGCAATTAGGCATATAAAAATCCCATCAAATACACAAATCCAATCACTTAGGTACATGAAAATCTAGCCACATACACAAATATAGTAATGGCGTGATAGTAATACATGCATCAATATGGTTAATGAGTTGGGCTAGGCTCATGAGTAACGTAATATACATAACCGGGTCCGGGCCAGGTCGGGGCAAGCATTAATCCAGACTCGCCCCGAGATGAACCGATGCAAGACGTCGCCACATCAATATTGTATGAATTAATTCAAATAAAACAATGACATAATGAGATGTAGTTAAAAAACTAGGTGCAATATGTATTGAAAGTCTATATTCATACTTATGTTAGAATATTCTAAAAATATAATTTTTATATTACATAGAAATGCGTTATATGAAATAGGAAAATTATACACATGCCATTGTAAAGTTGTCAATTCGCTAAAAAATGTCATCCTATGCAACAATGAAATGTGTATTCTGGACCCACATGTCATAGACAAAATAGTGAAATTTTTGCAAAGTGTAAATTTTATAATAGCATTGATATAATTTACCCTATAAAATATATAAATATGTAGAAAATAAATATTTATTGTGTAGTCTTATCTTTGATCAATAAGTAAAAAAATAGGAATAAAATAAGATAAAACGATCCTTGTTGTAGATTTTTGCAAATATAAAAGCATTGATTTTTTCATAGATGATTTTAAATTTAGTGTTATATGGTTTGAATTGTGCCACATGGCAAGAACATAACGGTATAATAAGAATATAAATAGAGGCTTATTGTATTATCAAATCCCCTACATCAACATTACATTGTATTATCAAAACTCCTCTATCACCATTATGTCGAATTAGACTTCATTATTAAACTTATAATGAAATAAATTAAAGATTTATGTAATAAGTCATTATAAAAATAGAAAGTTTGTTAATAAATAGTAGAATATTAATGCATTCTATCTATATTATTAATAAAGTCAAAATATATATCATGGATACTAAAATATGTTAACTAAGTTAGATATTTTGATTTTATTAAGTTATATTTATTAGGTTGCCCAGACTTTAAAAAATTATAGATCCGCCACTGAGCTAGACCATGAACGCAATCAATTCAATGGAAATGGATTTAATGACCAAAATCCATAGAACCGACCCCCTAGAAACACTAAAAAAATAAGCGATTTTGATAGCAACCGAGCAACGCCTACGGAAAGAGAAATGGAGAAGAGGGACGTCTTTCGGAAGCAGAGCTTGAATCGACTATTTGATTGGGGAAACGTAGCTCGAATTAAGAAATTGCCGAGGCGGAAAGGTCGAATCTGTCACAGTGCCTTGACCAATGTGAGATAATCTTGATGCTACGGACGACCGCAACCGCTTGGGGTGGATCTTGAAGGAGACCTTTGAAAAAAATTATACTATGCCACAATGCCACACACACTCTGCTCCAAAACGGGACAAGATACGAGTGAGGCCCTATGCCTACACATGTTGGCATGTGTCACCTTCAAACTCAAGACACTTTCTCTTCGACACTCTTTTCTCTCGCTCTCTCCCTCTCCTTCCTTCCGAGAGGCAGACGACAATGGCGTCACAGTGATGCAGTAGCCAGGAGGAGGAGGAGGAGGAGGAGCGGCAACGCAACACTAACAATTGGGACTTGAATGGCCATAGGGAGGATGAGGAGAGAGAAAGAGAGAGGTGTGAGGGAGGGAGAGAGGAAAGAGATGAGAGGAGGTTGTCGTGAGATTGAGGGGGAGGGACATGTGACAAATATTCACGTAAGGTTTCACGGACGTTGCTTTGCGGTAATGTTGTATATAATTTTTTCCCAAAAGTACTAGATCCAACAAAAACCCAGGACCTGACATGTGTTAGAGCGCGTAGGTACCGCTTTTGCTTTGCTATTATAAAATCACCGAAGAAAATGATGTTTTTCAATTTAAATCTAGACTAAAGCTATTGCTAGAATTTACTATTTTTATAGTACTAGTTAAATGTTGAAACACTTGGTAGCCTTTTATATAAACTCAGTGGTTTTTTCACAAAGCTTCCCAAACTTTTTAAAAAATTTTTTGGTTCACCCCTAAACGGTGCAAATTTTTTACTCCATATTATAATGTACTCGATTTCAGCAAAACAAGAGAAAGGAACAAGCTGCTAGAACAACAATCCGAGATACCAACCGCAAAGGTGAAAGGGGATGGCGTCCACGCGGGCGATGTTCACATTGGTGACACGCACAAATCTGACGAGAGGGTGATGTCCGACGATGCAGCTGTTGCGGAGACAAGTGGGGATATTTACTCGACAATGGTGAAGGCGAGGATGAACGACGACATTGCTTCTTCGTGCAAGCCTGAGATTTGGGGTGGACATAGAGGGGAAGGGCGAGGACTTGGCGCGAGCATGCAGAAGAAGAGAGCAAGGGGGAAGATGAGGAAAGAGAGACTCGTGGCCAGGGAAAGAAGAAGATTTTTTTAAAAAAATCTAGAAATTTAAAAGTTACATTTAATATTTGAATTTTGAAAAAAAACAATGATGTGTTTTAGAAGACCTAAAAAGAAATGGTAAACTTTTTGAGTACCTGTGCTATCATTAAGCATCGAACTATAGGTAATTTTCAGTTTAAACTTAAAAGTCCTTCATTTTTTTATAATTGAAACCTCAGTTTGCATTAGAACATCATTTGACCATTCGTCTCAGAAGATGGATAGATATCACTTCAAGAAAATTGCAGTATCTTTGGTTTGGTCAAATAACCAAGTACAACATTTTGCTATATGCCGAATTCTACATATGGAAAGAATCCCTCGACCTGTATAATTTCACTAGTAACTATACATATGCTTTCCGTTTATTTCCCTGACATAATATTTCCATCAAATGAATCAATCAAGTAGGAACCACAATTATTTCAAATTGAATGAAATAATGATTTTAACTACACACACAACTGCTCGTCAAAGGTTCTGTTTATTATTTTTTTCGCTGCTACTCCACCAGGAAAGTGCAGGGCTTCAAGAACCAAAACATGCTACTGGAGCTCCCATCTGCATCACAAGTTCTGATGTTGTTCATATCCTTAACTGCACAAGGCTGCCTCTTATCATCCCTGCAGTTCTCCAAATCCTTATTAGGCGCTCCCTTATCCTAAAAAAATTCAGTTGTCACAATAATCAGATCACTGCAGACCAATGAAATGCATACCATCGGGATTCACAACATCAGGAAAACGCTAAAAGACTTGGGCTTCTGGCACTGCAAGTTAATGATGAGATAGTGATTGGAGCGCTACACAGTGATGTCGTGCAAGGTAATTTACGCACAAAAAAAAAGTCTGAACAACCATTTGAGATGCCAGGATTGCACAACTGGTCAAAGTAACATTGAACATGCAGTAAAATGATTCACGATGATGGTGTTACCGACAGAAGTACTGGATACTTGATACATGCACAATGAACTGTATGTAGATGATGTTCGCAACCATGAAGAGACCATGTTTTTTTGGATTATGAACAAGTGTAATAAGTAATAATGAAATACTGGTAATTTACGGGGATTGACCCTGCCAAACACCAACAACGATATAAATTCTCCTCGGGCTTTAAAAATTAAGGATTAGAGATTGAGCTATGCAAAACTATCTCAGCTACAGATTGATGCCAGAATGCTAATCCATTAAGTATGTTAATTGTGCTTAAATAATTTTAGGAGGGCTTGTATAAACCATCAGCACCAAAAGTTCACTGAGTAAGCACCCAATCTAAAGCACATATAAAGCCACAGACAACATATATATAACAGGCACCCCGGAGTCACCTTCAGTGGCTTCTTGAGTGGTGAGCCTGCCGTTGCGATGCCTCCTGCTTTAACGTTCTTGACACGGCTCACCGGGGGGGATGGAAACCGTTGCGGAGTTGGCGGTGTTGCCTTCACCTCCTTCAACACAGAGGGCGGCCTTTGCTTCCATGGATCCACCTTCAACTCCACCTTCTTCCCCTTCCTGCACACAAAACACCATTATGATCACCTCAAACAACAATAGATGCAATTCTCCAAACATCGCGTTGCATTGTAGTGGCAAGCATGTTACATACATTGGGCTTGGGCTTTTTTTCACTGTTTCTTGCCTTGCCACATCCTTCACAACCTCGCCGGCGCTACTGCCACATGCCACTGCCTTCTCCGCCACATCACTACCACTCCTGCAGAAATGGGAACGAAAATGTGAGGACCTGAAGGCACCAATTCAGAACCACACACACTCCTGTACAGCTGTACTGCTTCAGTGAGAAGAATTACATTGGGCGTGGGTTCAATTCTTCCATTGCCTCTGAGGAAGGACGGCCGCCGCCACCTCCACCAGCCATCCGCTTGAGCTCATTGTAGAAATCTGATAGCTGGCCAAGTATATCCTTCCCGGAAAAGAGGTTCCTCGCCGAGAGAGTGCTCTTGAGCTGCCTCGGAGCGGCGTTCTTGCTTAGCAGCGCCTCCTTCTCTGCATTTTCTGGCCGCTTCTCCGCGCTGGACTTGATGGCCTCCTTCGCATTCTTGGCCCACCGCGTCGCGCCGAACGGTGGCCTGCTTGCCGCCGGCGGCGGAGGCGGCGTGGCCAATGCAGGGTCCTGGTTCTCGCCGTCGTCCTGGAACCTCTTCTTGGGCGCTGCCTTTGTCTTGGGCGGCGTCAAGGTGGCAATGCCGCCGCCGCCGCCACCGGCGGCGGCACCTCGTCTCTTCAGATTGTTATTGCCGTCTCTGAGCAATGCGATGGAACATACACGGTCAGAACAAGATAGATCGAAGATTTCCAAGAGGAATGCATCGATTCAAGGGCATCCAAATTTGGCTAGGGGGAAATAGGGATCCTTACGCACCTGAGGTTGGTGTCCCTCTCGCCGAACGGCAGCATGGCGGACATTGATCGCAGCAGCTTGCCCTGTTCCGAGGAAGAAAGGTGAGAGGACTCAACCAAGCAGGGATACAAAAGGCTGCCAAGAAATCTCGAGGAGGAGAAGAAAAACACGAACCTTGGGGCTGGGGCTCATCTTGAAGAAATCATCAGCCGTCTTTGGGTGCCGGCAATCTGCGGCCGTGAAGCCAACAAAGAAATCAAATGTAAGACGTTGCCGCAACAAATTAAAGCCTGGTTTTCGCAGAAACAGTCGAAGATCGCAAAAAAGCAACAGGGAAAACCCTCAATTCCATCCCAAAGAAGCAAGCTAGGACGATCAAGAACCGGACCGGTTCTTGAACCCACGCACTGCATCAGCCGATCGGAGTCGATCAAGCTCACTTCTTTGGTTTGATCCCGCGAGCGCGAGCGCGAGCGCGGAGACGAGGAGGAAACGTGGGGAGGCCGGAGGCGTACCGGGGCGGCAGAACCAGGCGTCGTCGTCGACGGCGGCGGCGGGGTGGGCGAGGTCGGCCCAGCGCGGGGCCTGGATGCCCTCGTAGGTGTCGTCCCGGACGTAGCGCGACACCACCCTGCTCCAGTCGATGTCCTTGGGCTCCATCGCCTCCATCGCCTCGACCGCGAGCGCGTGGGAGAAGCGGGAGCAAGCGAGAGGGAGAGACGTTGGGCGGTGGCGCTGCTGGTGAGTGGCCTGTGAGTCTTGTGCTTGTCTCGTGCGAGACTGCGAGGCCAGGCGAGGCGAGCCGTTACGTTCGTGCGACGACCTGCCGTTGGCTCGCGGACTTTTTTTTTCCCGACCGTTGGGACCGCACTGACAGCTGGGCCCAGTGGAGTACGTGGGCGGTCAAAGGGGCCGTTCCATAGTCGTTTACTGGGCTCTTTCGTAAAAACCCAAAACAGAAGGATAGAAAAAAGGGTAGGAGGAAATGAGTTTGTTTGTATACTGCCTTTGAATTAGGCCTTGTTTGTTTCAGATTAAATTAAATTAAATTAAATGAAATGAAAATTTGTTATTTTTTTACAAGCCAAATGATGTAATGTTTTGTAGTCATTCTTGTGGGGTTTTAAATAGTTTTTCTTAAAGTTTGTAAAATATTTTTTCATAATTTTTTGAACTCGTTAAAACGTATTTTGAGGTGGTCCCACATTTGCTACAGTAAACACAACTCAACATTAATCTGAAACAAACAAGGCCTTAGGCTGGGCCGAGAAAAGAAAGGAAGAAAAAGGAAATAGGGTCCAGATAAAAAAAGAGTCTAGAAAGCAAGAAGATTATTTAGTTTTTGCTTGGATGAGGAATACTAGAAAAAACTGTATAAATTCTTGAACCCATTGAGAACTCATAGTTAGCATAAAACTGCCGTGACATTTTGAATTTTGATCTCTTTTTTTATTCAAAGTACTTAGATATTGTTATGATTATCGGTGATCATTTTTCACCACGTTTAATCTTTAAAATTTTTTGTGACAATGAAATATTAGAAAATTTCTTCACAATTTACATTACACTTTAAAAGATTTCTTTCCTCAAACAGCCCCTCTGTATCTGCTACAGTATTATAGAGGAACGACTACGGATGCTATAAGGAATCGAACCCACATGGCCAAAATTAACTTGCTTGGGCATCTGATATCTAGATTGTACATGTGAGCAATAAGCATTGAGCTAACTTTGGGCTAGACACCTTGAAGGATGACAAAACCCATTGATAAAGAAAACAATCCGGCAGTGCATTTTCTCGTACGCCTACTTATGAGGATTTGTATTAATTCGTTCAATGCAACAAACACAAGTTATGCATCTTTTATTTTAAAAAAATATGTTTTCACTAAGCTATTGTGGACTTTTGATGCGCCACAAATGCCCAAGGAATAGTGTTGTAGAAAGGCATATATAGTTCACTCTTTGCCAAAGCGGCAAAGCGCTGAAGAAGGCTATATAAAGGAAATAAGTTGCGGTTATAGCATCTGAAGCAAAATGGTAACAAATTTTTTTCCTCCCTCTATTCTCTTTTTTTGGAACCAATCTTCTTTGTTTGTGATTTTGATAGCATGTGTCCGGGATTCGAGCAGATGATTTGAGTCGCAGGTGTCACCATGGATCTGCCACAATCACCAGGATTGTAGTACTACGGTAGTAGTACCCAACGTTTCGTCGTCAAATGGGGTGAAATAATACTGCGAATTTTGGTTTTTACACTGAAAAACAGCCGTCAAAAGATGATGCCTAGTCACTAAAACTACCAGAATGGAGTAGCACAAATGCACAATCTACAGAATAAAAGGAAAGAAGGAAATATTCAACATAAGACACGCCAAAATTGCTGATAAAAACTGTCAGAAAAGGAAGAGGCACGTCTTTATCTTCAGCTAGAAAATTTCTAGCAGCTTGGTAGCAACATCATTGCCAATACTCTGCTGATTTAAGACACACACGGACTAACAAAAGGAGGTTGCCTAAATACTAATTGTACATTTGATGCCCTCAACATACATGAAGCTCTTGTAGTTACTACCGGGAGGGGCCCTGAAAATTATCAGCGAGGAAATCTATCTGGGTTTGTTGGCAGCGCAGTCTTCAGAAAAGAGTCAGATATAAATGGGTGCTCAAGCTGGCTGAGATAATGATGAGGTCTTCAGCCACAATGGCCGTCCTAGCATTGCTCTACCATGAACAGCCATATATGAAGCATTTAACCTAGATGAAAACAGAAGGGTTAGAAGAAAGTGCATGGGTTAGAACTCACCAGTACAAAATAGAGCTGATAATATGTGGGCTGTACTTACTTGTCAACGTCAGGTATGTTCATTGGATCATACACCTCCTCCTTTTGTTCCATGCCCAGGACATGACTACCAGCTGCTGATGCCATATCAGTTGCTCCCTCAACCTGAAAGATGGCAAGGTTTGTTAATTCTACTAGTAGGTTAAAGGAAACCAAATGCATTAAATATAAAGTAGCTAATTACAACCTCACGCCTTGTTGCCAAGCTCGTGAAACACATAATTTTGGTTGTATTCAGGAAATAGCATATCAAACCACCATTATGCACAATATGAATTCATGTAAACATGTGGATAAGTTCTGGAACAAAAAAAGACTGAAAAATCAGCTCTTCTACGAAGTACGAGATCACTGGGCTATCGGATCAAACAAATACAGTCCATATTTATTCATGGTCTCACCTCCCAGGTAAGAGATCAATGGGCCACTGGATATGGCTCATAATAATTTAGGTGCATCTTAAAAAATCTACAAAAACCTATATAAGAAAATACATTGCCAAATACTGACATGATAAACATAAGAGAAACTATTCAATATATACACTTTCCTTGACTCTGTTTATTATAAGTGAACAATATGATTCATAAAGAAGAAAATTCTCTAATTCTAAAAATGCAATCCCACATTTGGTTTAACATAAATGTTCTCAGGTGTCCATGTTCGCAGCATATTGAAGAATACACAGGTAGACAGCATTGAAAGATGGATGTCTATTGGATTGAAATCCTTGCCTGTTGGGGGTACTGGCTATATCCTGCATAAACACCATAAGCATATGATGGGTCCTGAGCATATCCATATGCATCGTACCCATAGCCATAATAGCTACTTGCCCATTGATTAGGATCTGCTTGCTGACTCCAGACAGCTGATTGATCCTGTATATAGTTGTGCGAAATATAATGGCATAAAATCATCAATTTAATTTGAAGGGATTCCAACAGGTGAAGATAGAAGAAGCCATGACCAGAAAATAAATGAAAACTAGAGAATAAAGCACATGGCAAATTGAAGGAAACTAACAAGCAATAAGTATCAAACAGATAAGTCCATCTATCATCACACGAGACAAATAAACAAGTCCATCTATCATCATGCAAGAGTAAGAACAATAATAAAATAATAAGAATCAGACTGTTTATCCACTCTGAGAGTTAGCGTTAAGAAGAACTCTTATTTAGCAAGCACATCAGTGACAAACTGTTATTAACAAAATTGCTTCTAATAGATTTAGAGCATCTGAGTTTGAAGAAAATTAGTTATTTACTAAAGGTCAGGTTTATGCAATAGAAATTTTATGGAAGTTTCTGCAGTAGAAACCTTACCTGCTTACTTGCGGGACTTCTGCCCCATGAAAGCCTAACTGCTTGTTGGCCAATCACTGTGCCATGAAGACGTTGTACAGCCTCTTCAGCTGATGGCCTGAAATAGTTATGTTATTGGTAAACACATTGTATTTGCATAGCTTAAACAAAATTCGGAAGCTAGCAAATAAAGGTATCACCAAGAAAAGCAGCAAATTGTCCAATTTTGAAGGAAATAGCAACTGTACAGCAAAAATGGGAATATATCCATATGACCACAATATTCTTTTTCGCTCTTAGATGAGTTATAAATGGAGACGTAGTACTTCACTGAGAAATTATTGCTCACAAGGTACATGCACACCTAGCAAAGTGAACTAATGAAACGGTTTCTGCTACATATATTGATTATATGCAGTAAAAAAAAGTATTTTGTACACATCTTGGCCCTGCAGAATTATGTTTTCTGTTCACCAGTGTGCAGACATATTTACAATTTACAAAAGGTTCTCTTTGTTAAATATTCATTTTTAGACTGTACTAGTTTCTACCATTCTATACGATATTTTTGTGACAAGAAAAAAACACTACAAATGATACATTTATTATTTTTTGTGCCTCATCTAGGATACTAAGCGAACTGAAAATCAAAATTAACAAGGCACCTACTATGCATTGACAGATTGAGAATCCTGTGTCTTGGGTGGTGGCTAGTGCAATTGTGTGTTTGGTTCTGTAAATTACAGCTATAGAAGTAAAAGAATCTTTTTTATTAAAGTATTTACCTAGATGCATATTGTACAAAACCACATCCTTTACCAATTGGAATTTTTACATATACAAGCTCCCCAAATTGCATACATATCTGCCTCAGCTCATCTTCTGTCACATTTGGGTCCAAGTTACCAATAAATATCTGCAAATGTATCCCCAAGGTAAATGGCACAATCAACAGAGCAAATGGTTAGCAACATAAACATATAATAAGGGTTCTTACAGTAGTGTTTGTAAGATCGCTATCTGGCAGAACTGTTTGGAGCTGCGGAGCTGCGTAAGCTGTTGCTGGATATATCGCTACATATTTAACATAAAACAGTAGAGTTAAAACAGAGCCAACAAATATACCTATTCTGTGGAAATGAAAGATCTACATGTTGCATTGCCTACAAATGTAAATGAATCATTGCAGAATGTCCCACTATAAACAAATCTTTGTTTCATTAGAGCACAAGAGGGAGGAAGGGCATAAACCTGAAGCACCCCAAAAGCACTAGATGCTAATACAGGGCACTATCAATTGGTACTCAGATGCATTGGGAACACCAAAATAGTATGTTGCAGATAATCAATACCTTTAGCAGCAGCATACTGAAGCTGAGGTCCAGTGTTTTTCTTAGGAATTGCAGCACTTATCCGCATAGGTCTTGTTGAGCAATAAACACCATTCATTTCTGACATTGCACGGTTCTTTTCATTTTCATCTGAAAACTTTACAAATCCATATCCTTTAGATCTCCCAGTATTTGGATCTGTGACAACCTTGGCCCCTTTAACAGACTGATAATGCCCTTGGAAGGTCTGTTGTAACAAGTAATCTGTGACATCAGGTGCCAAGTCCCCTACGAAAATTGAATGGTCAGGTCCTGCATCAGGACGCCTCTCACCAGAGCTGAAAGAGGCCCAGTTCAATCTGAATGTATGTTCAGTTCCAGGCATTTGTGTGCCATTATAAGTCTGAAGAACCTTCTCAGCAGCTTCATGTGTAATGCATTCTATGAATCCATAACCCTCTGGAATGCCTGTTAGCTTGTTGCGTATTATTTTTACATTTTGTACCTACATCCAAAATAATGCAGCACTTAGAAACAACATAAGTGCAAAGGTGTTCCTCAAGACTAAAGAGGACAAAAATGCTGCTGACAACAAGTGAGATGCTTGGAAGACTATTATATAGTCAACTATCATCAAAATAGCGTTGTCTCATTTGTCATATAGTTGCAAACATTTCAAGATTAAAAAATTATCAATAGCTGGGGACTAATTGAAACCAAGAAGTGGGGCCACCACATATTAGAGATCCGACTGTTAAAACATACGTCGAGTCATACAGGATGTCAAGGCACAAAAGTTTATTGCAACTTTTTATAGCATAACAGCGTTCAATTGAATTGTTGCAACAACCAGCTATAATACTTGCAAAAAAATCGGGCATCAAACTTTTAATGATTCTGAATTAATCAACTCCATAAGAGAGATCCAACAGTCAAACATATGTTGAGTCATACAAGATATCAAGGCATAAAAGTTTATCGCAACTTATTACTGCATAGCAGCATTCAATTGAATTGTTGCAACAACCACCTATAATACTTGCAAAAGAAATCGGGCATCAAACTTTTGACGATTCTGAACTAATCAACTCCATAAGAGCACCTTACTGAATGTTGCTTCATACAAATATAACACATTCAATGCTTTCCTACCAAAAATCCCAATAAAAACTCTGTAATATGCAAAGAATAAACCAAGAACATTACTCTAACCAAGAAAACAAGCCACTATTACAGTTCCAATGACAAATTTTTGTAAAAAAATATACTGCATAGTGGTTGCTAACACGTTTATCTTCCCAGTGATGAACAATCACTTAGTAGATCTTTTGAGCAAAGGTGGTTCTTCAAACTTAGACCACAAATACCTTGTTGCCACAAGGTACAACCATGTTTCTGCTTGAAGTAAACCTAACCCTGCTATTAAGAGGAAGAATCTAGCTAGTTCAACTCATCGTTATATAGCCAATTTCAGAACGAGATGGCCACCTCCCAACTCTAAGCCCGCTTAAACCCTGCAACGAAACAAAGCAATATCGATCTTAACACCTACCCTAGCCTAATCCAACCAACAGCACCCACCACATCCGAATTCAACCAAAGCAGCTTCAAATCACAGAATTAGCACGGTCAATGAGACCTAGCGACATTGCTCTTCGGGACGCACGGTACGAGGCACAGGAAAACCTACCACGCCGGTGAGGGCGAAGCAGTTGTAGAGGTAGCTCTCGTCGGCCCAGTACTGGAGGTCGCCAATCCAGAGCGTCTTGACCTCCTCCAGGCTCGTCGGCTGGTGGTACGGCGCTGCCGCCATTGAGCGGCCGCTCCCCGCGATGGCCGCCGGTGGCTGCTTGCGTCGTCGGAGGCGCGGCGGCGAAAGCCGAGAAGGGCGGTTTGGTCTGGTCGTCTATTGCGTCTCCGACCTCTCGGAGATGGTGCTCTCTTGGATATGGGCCTAGTGAGCAGGGTCATTTTACAACTAAAAAGTCCACTTTGCCAGTATTGCCACCTTCAACTATTACATCAATTCGGTTTTGCCCATTCAACTCTACTATCAATTACGGACATCCAACCTCCCTCAACCGGACATCCAACCTCACTCAACTATAAATTACGGCCAAAATACCCCCTCCACCCAAAAACACCATGGTTTTAGATGACACGCCGTCCAATTTTTTTAAATAAATTCAAATAAATTGTATAAAATCATAGAAATATAAAAAATAAAAATATCTAAAATTTGGGGGAAAATGTGTAGAATCCAAATACTATAATTTTATGTTGCATAATTATATGAAAAAAATATATTTGTCTTATAATATTTTTTATTGATTAAATAGTTTAAGCTTTTAGGGAAAATAAGACTTACTTATAGGAAAAGGAGAAAACTAAGAGAAATATAGGGATTATCTTTTAATTTGCATTTTAAAATTCAAATTCAAAGTTAGTTTGACTGTTTAATTGTAATTTTAAAAATTATTCAACATTCAAAATACCATACTTACCTTTTGCATTTTTATTATTTTCTACAAACAATTTTTTCCTAAATTCTTAAATAATAAAAGACATTCTTCAACAAAAATGCATATAAGTACATCTATCTATATATACAACGCGCTAGCAGCAAGAAGCGTCCTCGCGACACGTGTCCTTCGTGATGTGTCGCCGTGCGCTACGGCTGCGCCGCTCTGTTCAGCCACAGTCGTTCATTGCGATCGCGGGTTAAATCCGAGCGTCCATTCGTACTTTCTATATAAAAGAATTTTTGTCGCTAAAAAAAGAGCAAGGTGGGATGATTGCTCAACTGGTCTGCGGCGCTACCTAACAACCAGCAGGCCGCGGTTCGAATCTCGGCTTCAATATTGTTTTGCTTTCTCCAGTTTTTTCCCCAACACGATAAAAGATAAAACAATAAGGATGCTGGTTGCTCCATCCTGCAACATCCAGGATGATTTTTGTCGTAGGTCATATCCATGAGGGATGGATTAATGATGGAGCATTTGTTTGGTTGCTTTATCTTCATCCAGCATGAGCTCATCGCAGGCGTCTCCGATTGAGCAATCGATCGCTGATCGCTGTCTGTTCAGGCTCGGTCATGGATTTATGGGTGCTTGCAATAACGTTTAATGATGGAGCATTTGTTTGGTTGCTTTATCTTTATCCAGCATGAGCTCATCGCAGGCGTCTCCGATTGAGCAATCGATCGCTGATCGCTGTCTGTTCAGGCTCGGTCATGGATTTATAGGTGCTTACAATAACGTCCACGATCGTTGATCGCTGTCTGTTTAGTCTCTCTTTACATCCACGATCCCGAATTCGCGAATTTGTTACCCCACGGACATTTTTGGCCCTTTAACCCTCTTTTTCTGTCCGTTAACTCTTTTTCGCAGGTGAAATGACCGTTTTACCCCTCCCTCACTATCAAGCCAAAACCAACATATTAATTAAACTCCCAAAGTTCATGATTAGAATAATTTGCAAGAAGAAAATACTTTAACACGTTTAAACTTGCAAATTATGTTCAAATATGTTCAAACTTGCAAGAAGAATAATTTCAAATATGTTCAAATAGGTTATGTTCTATGAAAAGGGTGGCACCACAAGAGCCACAGTTGTCGCAGGAACCGAACACATAAAGTGAGGCGTGACTAGATTAGGTGTGCCAAGATTAGGCTGTAAACGAAACAAGAAATGCATATTACAATACTAATTGCAGGAAGTTCAAAATATTGTGATTGATCCTTTTGTTGGCCTAGGAGCTCACACGAATAGCAAGCAAAACTCTCACAAGATCCCACACTAATGTTCACTTAGGAAGCAATTGAGCCTCACTATATTATAGCTGAAGTATTCATTAATCTAGTACTTAACCTTGGATTACAAGTGCTCGTACATGTTCTATTTATAGGTTAAGCTAAACTAACCTTGGCTCAGCCCATATACCTAGAATATTCTACATCTACCTATTAATATTTTACTCCTAGTAATAGCTAGATGCTTTTAATATCTAGTTCATTTATGAGCTAGTAGTAGAACTGAATGTTCAGATGCTTCTAGCATCTCCTATAGCAACCAACTAGCTACTTCTACAATTTTATAGTAGAAGTCAAGATTATATCTAATAATCTCCCTCTAATCTTGACATTCTGACTCTATCTTGTCGACACATTCAGATACTTCTACGATATGCACAACACTTACTAAGCATGCATAGGATGATGACACAACTACTCAACACCCCATGCTCTACCATCGGCTTCAACTTCTGGACGGCGACACGACTACTCAACATCAACCTACTCTCAGACCCTACTCTCAGACTTGACTTCAGGATGGCAACGCCACTATTCAACATCCTGGACTCAACTCATCAACTCCATCTTCATAGCAGTGCTGGTTGATCATCAGCATCAATAAAGAGGTTCATCGCCTCTTGCTCCTTACTTCGATCGTGACATTCCTTACCAAAATGTCCTAACTTCTCACAGTTGAAGCACCGGATCTTTGCTTTGTCAAATTTGCGGTTCTTACCAAAAAAATTTTGCGCTTGCCCTTGAACCTTGCCTCCCACTCAGCATAAGTGAGTAGAAGCTCATTCCCTTGTTCGACTCGCCGGCAACCTCTATTCCTCTCTTCATATGCCTTGAGATGACCGACCACTTCCGCCAGCTTCTTCTTTATATCAGCAAGCTGCTCAAAAGTAGAGACAAAATGCAAGAACATGTCTGGTACCGCACAAATAAGCTTCTTGATAACCGTGTGCTCCTCCATCTTTTCTCCAAGTGCACGTATTTCATTGGTGATGGTGGTTAGTTTCATGGTGAAGTCACTAACCGACCATGTCTCCTTCATGTACATATCCTCAGAGTCCCTCATCAAGGTCTGAATACGAGCTTCCTTGACATGGTCGGAACCAACATGCAACTCTTGCAATGTGTCCCATAACTCCTTTGTCGTCGTCTTCTCCACCAAGACATCATCATGTCCTCCGGTATAGCTTGCATGATAGCTGTGGGAGCCATCTGATCCTTGCGTTCCTCGACCACCTCCTCACTCTCCACTGCATCCCACACTCCTTGCGCCCGCATGAAGATTTTCATCTTCACTGCCCAAGGCCCATAGTTGTTGTCGGTGAGTATTGGATACTGAAGACTTACGACGCTTTCTCTTGTCGAAATCCTCAAGATAACCTCGTTGCTGCTGCTGCCATCACCACCATATTTTGCACTTTTCGATGTCTGTGACATGACCTTTGTCATACGGTGCAGAAGCTAACGTGGCTCTGATACCAATTGTTGGCCCAGGAGCTCACACGAATAGCAAACAAAACCCTCACAAGATCTCACACTAATGTTCACTTATGCTACTCATGTACTCCAGTTTAAAATCTGAACCATTTATGTATTGTGACTTGTGAGCTATTTTGTATGCTTGTTCCTGAACAGGATGTTTGCTGTGATATTTCTTATAAACAATTCATGTGTTATATTTTATGAAGTATTTGTGTGCTTTTATATTATGTGTTGAATGTTGATTGTTGAAGGCTGGAGTATTGAATAATGATATGTAAATATATGTTGTGTGTTGATTCTGAAAGGATGGAGTTTATTTCTTATAGTGGAATTGTACCCATCGGGTCCCGATAAACCCGACGAGGGACGGGGACGGGGAGCGGGGAATTTTTCCTGTTTCGGGGACGGGTACGAGGAGCACTCCCTGTCGGCGAATGGCCCCGTTGCCATCCCTACTGCTGCAACATTCGCCAGAGACCTAGTGTAGGGGGAGCCCACAGCCGCGCGTCGTTCGGGGAGTAGAGCGGCGGCGTTGTAGGCAAGGAGAGGAGGATTATGTGTTGGCACCCGATTTACAAGGTCGGATTCCACCTGTGTAAACACATACTAGTCCCAAGGATCATGACTAGTACACACAGATATACAGAAACAAAACATTGCCAACGATTTGATTATTACAAATGGGAACATAGTCCAGTACAAACAAACACATACAACGGCTCGCAGGCCGTAAATCAGAATACACAGAGATACAGGCCTAATACAATATCTAGAAACTTATCCGTCCCACAGGCACGAGAGCTGTAGGAACGCGCAACCCTAGTCTTCATATTCTTCATCGGAAAACGCCTCCTCGACATAGTCCGGGTCCTCCTCCTTGGAAGGTGGGCCATACTCGGATGGACCAGCTGTTGAAATTTTTAAAAGGGAGGGGAGAAAAGGAGGGTGAGTACAAATTATACTCGCAAGTCTGGAATTATGCAAATGTGGTTTAGTACAAGGAGAGCTTAGGACATTTTGCGGAAATGCATTTATTAGCCTAGTTTTGGTAAAGCAATTTAGAAACAGTAAATCTTAATATTTTCTTTGGGCTTTTCTCAAACGGTTCTCACCACTTGGCCTCATTGTCGTAGCGAGAACAAAATCCTTTCTCATTTTCCTTTCTCAAATTTGTTAGGTCCATTCCGCGCGACACTTTCCAGTAGGCCGACCCCCAATCCGGAATGTAGCCGGTGGCACCTAACTCAAACGAAATCCTTCTCAAATCCTTTACTCATCTCAAATCTTTTGCTTAAAACCCTTTTCTAAAGTTGGTTTTATAAATGAAGAAGCTACCATATAATCAGTCCCTTCGCGCGCTCATAACCGCGAGCACGATTATCATGACAGTTTTAACTCTGCAGAGTGGGTACGCCTTACTCTTGAGAGGCTACGCACCCAGACGGTGTTTCGCCACAAGACCGCCAACCACGAGGGCCAAAGATCGGGCCCGTCCCATACCGGGGTTCGAGGTGGTACTGTTATGGCTTAGTTCATAGGATCATAGGATGAGCAGTCATTAGACTAGGAGAGGTTTGATATTTTATTCCAGTTTTCAAAACGGTGCCACACCGCACCGACCGACAAAATATCTCTCCCTAGTCGGAAAGTTTTTGGGGTAAGAGGAAAATCATTTTCTACTAAACATCACCCTTGATGCGCTACCTTTAAATCACCCTTTCCCAAACATTTCTCAACAATGTTCTCATTTCACACAAATGATTGAATCGTTCCGCATAAATGATTTTAAGCATTTATCCTACCACAACGAGTATATAAATATGAGCAATTTATATTTTAGCCTTAGGTTTAATCCTACCATATCTCTTACCTTTCTATTCGGCATGATATCTAAGTCTAGTAAATACGGCATTTGTCATTTTTAAACTAGCATGCATATTTTCAAGTCTAGCAAGCATTTTCTAAGTAACCGAAAATGGCTTCATGATATGATCGAAGGGGGACTTGCCTTGATCGGTTCCAGGGAAAGCGAAGGGGACGCCGTCGATCGGGTCTTCGGGGGCTTGACCTCCTAAACGCGCACATGCATATGCAAAGCAATACAACACACATAAGCAAAATGTTTCATGCCTCGTTGATTTTAGAACAATGCAGAAACCCTATTTTCCATGCATTTTTATTTGGAAGGAAAGATTACGACAATGGTTTATGCACATGAAATGATGCCATGCCCAAGTCATGAATTCAACAATAATGAGAAAAGGTGCCTAATGACTTGCTGTTTTAAGCAATGGGACATGCAGCAACTTTTAATGCATTTTTATTTAGATGAAACATTATGGGGTTTGCTCAAGTTCACAAGAAATGATGAAATTACTAGGTTACTTATTTATCCAAAAATGAATGCTAAATGGGTGACATGCATGCATATATATAATTTTTATGGGGTCAGGAACTATTAAAGTATTTTTCTACATTTTTATAGAATTTTTACAGCGCAGCAGCTATTTTTAATAAATGATTTTCAAACACTACAAACTGTTTTAAACAGAAATCCAAAAAAGGAATAAAGGAAAAGGGCTCTCAGTACTAGGCCGGTTCGACCGAAATGGCCCATCAACGGGGCGAGCTCGGCACCGCGCAGATGAGGGCGACGCGGCGGCGCGGCTGACCGGCGGGACCCGCCTGGCCCCACATGGCAGTAGCTCCCGCACGGTAAAGAGGGGAAGAAAACAGAGGACGAACTCCGGCTGCGGTGCTACCAACGGCGGCGACGATTCCGGCCACCGGAAATCGATTGGCCGTGCGGGAGCAATCTACAGGCGAGGCGAACCGAATGAGGACCCAAACATCCCGCGGGGTGAACTGTGCAAGAGGCGCGGCGGCTTGCAGCGGCGGTGACGCCACGGAACACACGGCGCCGACGGGCATTGCCTTAAGCGACACGTCCAAGGTTGAAAACGGGTAGGGAAGGATGGAGAAACTACCTCCAAGCTCGCCGGGGCGGAAGGAGGAGCGAGGTGGCGGATTCTCCAAGAGGACGGTGGTGTTGGCTCCGGGGACACGCTCGGACCGCGCGGCTTCACTCCCCTGGATGCGAGCTTCTCTGGAACTTCCTGCGATCAAGTCCAAGGTGAGGGTGACGCAGGGGAACCGAGGCGAAACAAGAGGAGGAAAGAAACCGTAGGGAATGGGGGACGACGACGCACCGGCTCGGGTGAACACTTGTCGTGGTGGCGCAAAGCAAGAGCAGAGGGGGAAGCAGTTCCCATTAAATAGACACGCCTCGCCTGGGGGATTTTGACGCGGCGCGTAGGGTTGGCTAGCGCCGGCGCGGATTCCGGCCGGTGGCGTGTTGGGGAGCTCGGCGGCGTCACGGGTTGGCCGGCGACCAGACCGAGAATGGCGGAGAGGGAAGGGGGGTCCGGAGGGAAAAAGATCGGGACAAGTGATCGCGTGGGGAGGCGAGCCAACGAGCTCACGGGAATGAGAGGAAAACAGGGGCGGCGACTGGCGAACAGGGGAAATGGCGCCGGGGAGGAAGGAAGGAGAGAAGGGGCTGACGCGGCGGGCCCACCTGGCAGTGGCGCCGCGCTCGCAGGAGCGGGAGGAGGCAGCGGCGGAAATGGGCCGGCGCAGCGGCTACGGCCCAACAAAGGAGGTGAGGAGAGGAAAGGAAAGAAAGAAAAGGGGAGGAGAGGGATGGGCCGGCTTGGGCCGAGAGGGGAAATAAATCACTTTTAAGCTTTCTGCTTTCCAGGGCAGCTCATTTTCAAATATTCTTTTAAATATATTACACTTAGGAATTAACATTATGCTTTCCCAAAAATTATTACATGCTTCCAAATAATTCCATTTGGGGATTTGCTTTAAGAACAATATAATATGCTATATTTTTCCACCAAGGTATAAATCTGGAAAGTTTAAATCATGCCCCTTAATTAAATGCAATGCATGCAATGATGATGCCATGATGCAACATATTTAAATGACTTAACATTTTTAAATTCTACATTTTAAGTATTTATTAACGTGCCAAATTGGGTTTAAAAATTTGGGATGTTACATTACGGTGGCGGCGCACGTAAGGAGAGGCGACGGCATAGTCGCCGCTGGCATGGGGAGGAGCCCATCAGGGTCAGAGGGGGAGCGGGCGGCGCAAGCAAGGGGGCAAAGGGTGGCGGTTCCGGCAGAAGCAAGGTCACTTGTAGTGTGGTGGTGAAAACGGTCCCGATCCGAAGCGAACAGTGGCCATCCTATATTTGTTTTCATTTTTTCGATCCGGAACTAGGTTCGGAGTGTCGAATCCAGATTGTGCTGTATGGAGATACAAGTGGGGGTGAAAATAAGCTGAGTTTGTACTATATAGCGTTTTGGCTCGGTTCATTTCATTACCGAACCAAAAGTACAGAAGAGGTCACATTATTAGAGCATGTGCAACAGCTACCCCATCAGCTGTCTGCATCAACAGAAGATGGACAGCAAATTGCGCAGGCGGCATGCATGCTCTGAGATGGAAATTTAAAATGTGGCAGGCAGGAAAACGGCGCTATAGTGATTCGTCGATTTTGCTGGGCATGCTCTTATGGTGAAGGGGAGAGGGCTACCGCCTGTCAGATATGAAGGGGCTGGTGCGGAGGAGGGTGGGTTGGAAGGGCGATGCAAGGAGGAGGTGAGTAGAGGTAGGGATGGCAATCGGGTGGGTATCTCCGGGTACAACTCTGTCCAACCCGAACCCGAAACCCGAATAGCAGACCAAAACCCGAACCCGAAATTTGTCTCGGGCACAAACGAGCACCCATACCCGAACTCGATGGGTACCCGAAACCCGACGGTACCAAAACCAATCTGAGATCTAGATCTGGAGATAGAGGAGCAAAGGAGGCGGCGCTGGGTAGAGGCAAGGGGCGGCCGACGGGGGAGAGAGGCGGCGGCGCTGGCGTGGCGGGCGGCGGCGAGGCGAGGCGGGCGCCGAGGCAGGGAGGCGGAGGGGAGGCCGCCGCCGCCGGTGAGGCGGAGGCGGCGCCAAGGCGGTGGGATAGGAAGTGAGGGGGAGGGAGGGAGGCAGAGGGAGCCAAGGACCCAAGGTCGGGGAGGCCAGGAGGGCAAGAGGGGCGGCGGCGGCTGTGGCCTGTTGGCTGGGTTAGATGGTTTGGTTTCTTTTCAGCTCTTACATATGTCCAGATACATGGGCCCACCTGTCAGTGAGAAATTTTGGGTAACCCATGGGTACCCATGGGTACAAAACGAAACCCGAACCCGAAAACCCATAGGCACGAACTGCTACCCATACCCATGCCCATCGGGTCGGGTACCCGAACCCATGGGTATTTTTGCCATTCCTAAGTAGAGGCAGCGCCTACTTGATCATTTCGGTAAGAGAGAAGATGGAAGATGGAAGAAAAACAAAAGGGTGTGCGGATTAGAGAATAGGGTGTCGTAGATGAAAAAAGAAAAGCTTGTGTGACTATTGTTTGTCCTTACTAGGATTGACCGAGGGTTAGAGAATAGTGTCGCATAGATGAAAAAGGAAGAGCTTGTGTGACTAGTGTATGTCTTTGCTAGGATTGATTTGATCCACGAGTGAGCTCATGCTTGGCTCGGCTCGACTTGGTTCTACGACCAAGCTGAGAATAGAGCAAGGGCTCGGTTTGCTAGTCGTATGAGCTAAGGACAGGCTGAGCCCGAGCAACTCACGAGCAATGGGCTAATTTGCCTATCCTAAGTTTAGCAGTTTGCCACACCTATGGTGTCATTAACCCAACTATTGTTATTAGGTCGTGTTTGGTTAGCCACAACTATCTTCCCCGACCACGAGCTTCGTTCGCAGATAAATGTGTGGCGACCATTTTCATCGCCACAACCTAGGCAAAATATTTGATGGCAACACCATACATAGTTGCCTAACATCTATGGCTATCCTATGTTTAGTTCAGAACCAAACGACACCTAAACTATGAGGCATGACTAATATTTGATGTGGCAACGTCAAGTTGAGAACCAAATGGCCACTTCATCCCTTATGCATGTTGGATCTGAATCAGATATCGAGTATTACAATATTTTTATACTTGGTCACGAGACAAATAGCCGTGACCTACTCTCGATGTTATCTATCTATAACATCTAACATGCCGTATACATGATGATATTTCTACGGATAGCAAGCTCGTGTGTATTCATAAATCCATAGATCAAATAAAGCCACGTACAAGTAACTATTCAAAGGAAAATAGTTGAGCTGAATTATGATCACAGGTACCCACATGATTATATATCCAAATATTTTTTACGAGTACATGATCTATGGGTTATCTCTTGACCCAGGACCAGAGAAAAAACCGAAACAATACATATCACGTGATTTGTGATATGTTATCTACTGTGTTAATTCTACGCACGTATAAGAAAGTGTGGTAACACGTATTTGCATATAGTTTCACCGTTCCTCTTAGCCCTTTCCTCAAAGAATTATCCAACTATAAATTTCCTTTGATAGCATATATAATAGTCGCTACTAGTACGCTCATTATTATTACCATTAACTAATAAACGTCCTTGACCAGCCCCCAACAAACAGCGAATAATAGTATTAGCTTCGCACGCCGCTGCTTTTACATATATACCCCTGCGAGCACGGGAGAGAATAAAAACCAGGTTTTCTCAATTTAATATCAGTAGAGGGCTCTGGCCCGGCTCTTCATGCCTTGTTGCTATATGTGCAGTAGTGTGTCCATAGGTGTGTTTGGGGTGTGAGTGAATTGGGTGTGTACAGATACTACTATACCCGAAAAGAGGTTAAAAAAAAAAAAAGATAACAAGCACCGCACGCAAAGCAGAAAGCACCCGATCGCCCATCGCCCATCGCCCATCGCTGTGCTGTGCCATCCAGAGCCCCAAAGATTAGGACATCCAGACTCCAGAGTACACTGGGATGCGATTTCCGAAGGGTACTTGCGTCGGTAATGCCCTACCGCGTGACTGCGTCTCTAGGACGGACAGACGGCTGCCTGCAGCTGGGCAGGCCAACCGCTTCCGCTGCCTCTCAGCTGCCATAGGCTCACACAGGTTTGCACACAGTAATCTCGAACTACTCTGCCCAAACAATCCATTATCCATATGCGGCCAAACAGTGTTTTACCAGCTGGGCCGGTCGTCGCTAGGATCATATATGATAGCGCTATTTTTTTAACTTCCAGCAAGAGGGCTATATATTTAGGGCACGTCGAATGAGGCTTAAATTGGAGTGACACAGTAATGTAGGGCGTGTTTGGTTCGTAGCTCTGGATGGTCATGCCAATACAATGGTTATGCCAATCGAGGACATGACTATTCGTTGGCAAAAATTGAGGTGTTTGGTTCGTAGCCAAATAAAAATGACCAATAAAAAATTTAAAATAAAAAAGTCAAAAGTATTTAAAATAGGTTGCTTATGGTTTTATATGAATTATGAAATTTGTTTCATTTAATTTGAACACTGTATGAATTATATACAAATTTTTGAAGTTTTGAAATGAACTGTGATTTGTACTAGCAGCGCCAGTCCGATGTTGACTTCTGCTGCTCGTTGCCTCGGGCTCATTGCTACTGGGTCCGATCTTGACGTCTTGATCTCGATTGGTTGCGGTGGTCATGGCTTTAGCGGCGTTGGCAAGGCGCCGGCTCCCAATTTGCTTGCCATTGCCGACGGCCGCTGCAGCGAAGGAATCCATTGGCGTGCCATCATTTTGGTAGGGCGAGCCAATTGAGGGACGTGAAGCAAACGGTGACCAAACTACAATGGCAGCCAATTTTTTGGCATAGCAACAGATGGCTACAAACCAAACAAGCCCGTAGTAAATAAAACATAAAGAGAGATAAATACCATGAGTAGTGAAAAGGAGGTGTAAATAGTGGTTGAATAATGTCTAAGCTGGAGTAGGTTACGAATGCTTGGAGGTGTCCTTAGCTCGTGGCTCGCTCGACTCGAACTCATTGTAACAAATCTATTTCATCGATTAGAATTACCCACCATAATATATATGATTATAAATCATTCCATCAAACACATTAGAAAAAGACACATCCTACCGTTCACGCAGTCACACCGCATTATGTGAAAGCCGAAGGGACATACTCTATCATAAGGCCTTGTCTTTTCAGTTTAAAACAGCTAAAAATTATTGTCTAACAAAGTTGTGACCCCTCAAGAGGTTTTTGAGAGTTCAAAACAAATATTTTAGGAATTTTGAGAAGAACGATTTAAAACCCCACAAAATAAATACAAAATATTACATCATTTGGTTTGTAAAAAAATTCTTTAAAAATTCTTTGTGCATTGATGGTTTTATTTTTTTTAGAAACTTTCAATTTTTTTTATGTTTTTTTGCGTCTTGCCAAAGATAAAATCCTTAACTTGATTCTTGCATTATAAAAAGTTTAATTTTTCAAATATTTTAATTTTATATGTTCTTTTGAAGGCACGTTTCTGAAACTTTCAAATTTATGGTTTTTTTTACCTACCATAAGTAAAATTGAAAGGTGGAAAATTGAGAAAAAATATGCCCTTAATAAGAAAGAGCAAATTATTTGTAAATTTGTGCTTCGAAGAGTTTTGAATAACTCCAAACTCTTTAAGGATGTTATTTGTGTATGTATGGTTTAATTTTTTTGAAACCTTCAGTTTTTATGAATTTTCGTGACAAAATCCTTAGTTCGAATCTTGCATTATGAAAACTCTTAGTTCTTTAAAATTTTTAATTTCGGATGTTCTTTTGTAGACATATGGTTCTGCAACTTTCAAGTTTATGTTCTTTGTGAACTACCATAACTAAAATTCAAAAGCGGAAGATCTAGAAGAAATATGCCCTTAATAAGAAGGCAACGGATCCTGTGTACTCGGTGCTTCATATGTACTCATGCACTCCTGCAACGGTGGCCCTTGGATTTCGATCTAACGGCGCGCAGCAAGAACTCCGTCAATATGCAAATAAACGCCCGCCTCCCCAAAACTATTTACAGATGGCTCCCTGCCCCCTTCCTCCTGCTTGCCCTCTTCAATTCCCAAATCGCACAGTAACAGGAAGCTCCCGAGCTCTCCCGCCCTCACAATCTGGCGAAATCCGGGCGCCGCCACCCCGACGCCACCCCGACTCAAGCGCCGCCCCCCTCTGCAGCACCCCCAAGCCAGTTCCCGGCGCCGCCCCGTCCAGCTCCCGGTTGCGCCGCCGCGTGAACGACCAGCTTCCGACGTCGCTCGAACTCCCGACGCCACCCCAGCTCACGGCGCCACCAAAGCTAGGTGAAGGAGGAGCACGCGGTGGAGACACAGATCATAATTATGCGGTGTGACACGCTGTGATGGAGCGGATTACCTTAACCTAATCGTCCACGAGGCGAGGCGCCGGCACCATCTGTATCCAGTGCAGTGGCTGCCCTTTTTTTTCTGGTCCAGTGAGCAGTGTGCACGCTGATGCACTGTGTCGGCAAGTGGAGGCGCCACTGTAACTGTAATTAGCCATGTAATCCAAGCTGGTGCTTAATGTGGCTATTAGGCCCAATGCTTATTAGGTATAGCAAGTTTTAGTGGCCCCAACCCCCAATCCACATCAGCTGATCAGCATGACCATATGTCAGTAGACAACGCAAGGAAACTAGCCATGGAAGACGAACTCCCAGCTCCATCCATCCCAATCTTTGGCGCCAACATGCAACATTTGACGGCTCAACCCATGGACATGGGCGCACTGCCTGTGGTGGTGCAGTCATCACAATCTCCATGGATAAGAAATGAGAAAAAAATGGCTACACCAAAGAAAAACGCCAGTGTTCCTATCTTTGTAAGCATTGTCTCCAAACATGTACAATTACCTTACTCACTTATTGACGATCGTTTGATTATAAGCATTGTCTCCAAATTTATATTGCAGTGTTCATCATTTATCCCTGAGTGTGAGGACAGCCTAAAGCCTATAGTAGGGATGGTATTTGAAGATATTAAGGCCGCGGAGGAGTTCTATAAGTCATATGCGCATAACGCCGGGTTCTCAGTTCGTCTTGGGCAACAAAAATTGCTGAATGAAGTGGTTCAATACAAGAGATACGTGTGTTCAAGACAAGGATATAGAGTGACTAAAGGTAAGAATATGGTTGAGCCCTCCAATAAAAGAAAGAAGCAACATAACATCAAAGAGACTAGATGTGGATGTGATGCGCATATCTTTGTCAAGATCACAAGTGACAATAAGTACAAGATAACTGCAATGGTTGAGCACCATAATCATGGACTTGTTTCTCCTGATAAGCGTCATCTCATAAGATCAAATCGTGTAATAAATGAGAGGGTCAAGAATACATTGTACACTTGTGACAAAGCAAGCATAGGAACCTCACAAGCTTATCGGCTTCTCCAAGTTAGCGATGGTGGGTTTGAGAATGTAGGGTGCACGAAGAGAGATATGCAGAATTATTATCGTGACCTTAGGAAAAAGATAAAGAATGCAGATGCCCAGATGTTTGTGTCGCAACTAGAGAGAAAGAATGAGGTAAATTCAGCATTTTTCTTTGATTTTGTTGTGGATGAGCAGGGGAGGTTGGTGCATGTGTTTTGGGCTGATGCTACAAGTAGAAAAAACTATAATCATTTTGGTGATGTCGTATCCTTTGATTCAACATACACGACCAATCAATACAACATGGTTTTCGCACCATTTACAGGAGTGAATCATCATTTACAGAGTGTGTTTTTTGGTGCTGGATTCTTGTCAAATGAGAAGATTGAGTCTTATGTATGGTTATTTAAAACCTTCTTAAAAGCGATGGGACAAGCACCTAGACTTATCATAACAGATGAAGACGCTAGCATGAAAGCTGCTATAGCTGAAGTTCTACCTGAAACAACTCATAGGCTATGCATGTGGCATATAATGGAAAAAGTTCCTGAGAAGGTTGGACCATCTCTTAGAGTGGATGACAGTTTTTGGTCAAGGTTACACTCATGTGTATGGGGCTCTGAGACCGCAGAGGAATTTGAGTCACAATGGCATTCAATCATTGCCGACTTTGGTCTACAAGGAAATGATTGGTTGGCTAAAAGATATCAGATTCGTGAATCATGGATACCGGCGTACTTCATGGATATATATCTGGCAGGCATTCTTCGAACCACCTCGAGGTCGGAGAGTGCAAATTCATTCTTTAACCGGTTTATCCATCGCAAATTGTCTTTTGTTGAATTCTGGCTTAGGTTTGACACGGCATTAGAGTGTCAACGACAAGAAGAGCTGAAGGCTGACCACTCAAGTATACACACCACCCCTCAGTTTTTTACACCATGGGTCATGGAGGAACAAGGCGGTAAAATATTCACACATGAAGTGTTTGTGAAATTTCAAGAAGAAATTGTAGCTGCTAGAGACCGTTGTTGTGTTCGTGGCATTACATTAGGCGAGGGGACAAAAATTGTGATAGTTGGCGATGAGTTCAACAAAGACAGGGAGGTTCATTTTAACACATCAAACATGATGGCTAATTGCTCATGTAAGCTATTTGAGTCTAAAGGTATCCCCTGTCGTCACATCATTCAAGTTCTTAGAGGCGAAAAGCTGAATGAGATTCCAAATATGTACATTATAAAAAGATGGGAGAAAAGGTGCAAAAGGTAAATATTGTAATTTATATGTTCTTCATCACATCATAAATAAATTATGTAACAACATTTTTTTTAGAGAAAATGTCTATGATGGAGAAGGGAACCTACTAGAAGAGAAGCCCATTGACTCATCAGATGCAGCAATGAACAAAAAAAATTTAAATTTACGCAACAAGATGGAAGATCTCATTCAAAAGGCAAAGCACTCCAATGAGGGCATGGATTTCTTGTTATCGAGTGTATCAAGCCTAGAATCGCCTCTACACCAAATGGTTCCCATTTCTAAGTCGTCTAGAGAGGAGGAATTTGAGGGTTTCCTTGGTTGTAAAATACCCGATAATGTTCAAATACATCCACCAACTAATATTCATTCCAAGGGTAGATGCAAGAGAATCAGGAGAAGCAAGGATATTAAGGTAGGTGGCAAAGAGAGGACACGTTTGTGTAAAATTTGTAAACAAATGGTGCTTCATGATGCCCGCAACTGTCCAAACAAAAAAATGATTGCATAGGTAACTCTTTTTGTTGGTTCTAATACAGTTCATAGTTGTACTTCTTTTTATTGGTTCTAATATTGTCCAAACAAAAAATGATTGCTATTTTATTGATAGTAATACTTGTTTGTTGTACCAGAGGAAGGGCTAGCAGTGCTTTTGCCATTCTGGACTGGAGTTGTACCAGAAGCTATATTGAGTTGCACCGGACACTTCATTTTGCCACACTAGAGCTTTTGTATTGCACTGGACACTTCATTTTGCCTGGAGCTTTTGTACTAGAATCTATATTAGAGTTGTACTGGAGTTGATGAAGGTCAAATAAACTTTTACTTTTTATATAGATAGCCTGGTTGTAAATGAGGGCATGCTGTAAAGCTGTAAATGAGTTGTGCATTTCCAAAAATATAGACCTTTGCATTTCCAGAAATATATATTGGAGTTGGCTGTGTAAATGCACATGTGAATGTCTAATAGACCTTTCAATTTCATACAAACAAAATTGCAAGGGGATACTTGTATTTCAAGGGTCTGATAGAAAATTTCAAACATCGAATTGACAATAAACAAACTTATATTTCAATTTCATCCAACAAAATTGTAAGGGAATACTTGCACCAGTACATCAAGTTTTATACATAAGAGTACATCAAGCTTGTTTACAGATCTTTGTAAGGGAATTTTGCCTTGTTTACAGTATAGAAGAGAAAATTCTTGCCTTATGTTCCTATCTTTGTAAATGGATTATATATACGTACATAAGGCCTTGTTTACAGATGATACATACATGGATTCTCTTCTATACTATTACATCACCCTTGTTTACAGATGATACATACATAAAGCTAGAGTTTCTCCACAATACTTCATCGAGCTTGGTTTAATCTTCAAGTTCTCCACAATAACACATAACTTGAAGTCTCCCAAATGGCATGCCCTCCCAAATTCTATGCTCTTAGGCCACTGTTTCTCAAGTCTAAACCTCCTGGCTTATGGGAATTCACTAATCTAACAGTCCAGATTGCGCTTGATGCCAGCATGGTGTACTTCTTTGGATGGAAATCACTCGCATATCTGATACTGTCGACATTTGTTGGTGGCGGCATGCATCCTATGGCTGGCCACTTCATCTCAGAACACTATGTTTTCAATCCGAGCAGAGACTTATTCATATTACGGGCCTCTGAACCTGATGACATGGCATGTGGGATACCACAATGAGCACCATGACTTCCCGAGAATTCCAGGAACTAAGCTTCACAAAGTAAGGGAAATTGCACCAGAGTACTACAATAACTTGTCTCCCAAATGGTATGCCCTCCCAAATTGTATGCTCCTTTTCTGAAACATCAAGCACATAATAGCAGAAAGTTATTACAAGAACTTTTTTGTGTAGCTCTGTAATCATCTTCAAGAATCTGAGAGAGAGAGAGAGAGAGAGAGAGATTCAGATGGGCGCGCTGGAGCTGGACGGCGCGGTCGCCAGTGCCGCAGAGGGGGCGGCGCGGATCTTTGGAGATGGGCGGCCGGAGCTGCACGCGGCGGCGCTACCGAGCTGCAGATGGGGCGGCACCGAGGCTGCACGGGCGGCGCTACCGAGAGCTGGACGGGCGGCACCGGAGCTAGACGGGCGGCGCCAGTCTTTGCAGAGATAGAGCGGCGCGGATCTTTGGAGATCTTGGGCGCAACCGGGAGCTGGACGGGCGGCGCCGAAATCTGCTTGGGGCGCTGCAGAGGGGCGCGCTTGAGTCGGGTGGCGTCGGGGTGGTTGCGCCGGATTTCGCCAGATTGTGAGGCGGAGAGCTCGGGAGCTTCTATTCTTGTGCGATTTGGGAATTGAAGAGGCAAGCGAGGAGGAAGAGGCGAGGAGCCATCTGTAAATAGTTTTGGGGAGGCGGGCGTTTATTTGCATATTGACGGAGTTCTTGCTGCGCGCCGTTAGATCGAAATCCAAGGGCCACCGTTGCAGGAGTGCATGAGTACATATGAAGCACCGAGTACACAGGATCCGTTGCCTAATAAGAAAGAGCAAACCATTTGTAAATAAATTTAGAGCTGGAAAATTTTGGAAAACACCAAAATTTTTATGGATGTTCTTTGTGCAGCAATGGTTTCATTTTCGGAAACTTTCAATTTTCTAAACTTTTTTGACCCACACAAAAAAGAAAATGCGAGAGGGAAAAAATGTCACAACACTACCTGGCAGTGGCACTCCGCTAGTTGGTCTCCAGCGAGGCAGCGACCTCCACTGGAAAAAATCAATGATAAGCGAGCGCAAGGAGGAGTCGAACGCTCGTCTTCGGTTGAGAGCTCCCTCAGCTAGCCAAGAGGCCTTGTTGAATATTGCGCAGAACATTTTTGTTTTAAATGTTATTTTAGAATGGACGGCTGAATTTGATTTCACGGGAAGATCGGACGACCGTTGTTTTTCAGCCGACGTGGCCTACGCAAAATTGAGCGACGTGGCGCGTCTGGGAGCGGCCTAACTAGCGATCGGCTGGTTAGGCCCTTTGTTATATAGAAAGAATTGATATGCATGCTATTGGAATGTACCGAGGATTTAGAATCTTCCGCATGACTGTGAGCTAAAACAACTGAAAATAGTTTTTAGCAAATAACAAAAACTAGCGAGGTTTAAGCGCCCCTGGCGTGTGACATTAGTTTTGTAAGGCATTAGTGCGTTTTGAATTTTTTTAAGTTTTAAATTATTTTATATTTTTTGGAATTTTTTCCCTAGGGTGCCACATGGCATAACCAGGGCCGACCGGTTAGGGCCTTGTATCAATAGAAGACAGAAGATTGTATCCATAGATTGATTGATGCAGTTTGACCTTGTACGGTATGAGCTATCATCTAGTGTTAGCAGAGGATTAAGGCGGGTGCTACATGAAAACCAAGAATGGCGTGCAACGGTCAGCACCGAGAAAGTAGTTTTCATGGCAAATATGGGAGCAAGGACTTGCTAACTGCAGAAGGCAATGCTACATAAGTATGCGGGAGAATATTCTGCTTATCAGGCCTCTATCCCATGGACAAATAAACCTGATCCTGGTATAAAGCTTTAGCGATCTGAAGAGTTACAATCACAAACATATCATGCCAAAAGAAGCAAGAAATGCAAGCTGAGAGGCCCAAGCAAGACATATAACAAATGAATCTTTCCGTTGTTCGCAAAATTTTAACCAATTCAACACAAACTAGCACATGCCCTTTGCAGTGATAAAAAACACCTCACAATGCGTGCGCGACCAAGCATGTTGCCATTTAGCACAGGGTTTTAGTTCATAGTCCAAATCTACGGTCTACAGCAAACCTCTCGGGTGCTGTTTCAACTACGTCTGCTTATAACCTATATTTTGGTGATATGATTCTAATACACAAATTTAAAGGCCAGGAGGGCGAAGCTGCCTCCAAGCAGAAACGATGTATCTGGGCGAAGATCTTTGTGGCGGTCATAACTCATTGCCTCTTGGACTCCTCGCCAGGAACTTCAGCAAAGCAAACAGGGCATACCTGCACAAGAAGCGTATGCTCCTTGTAAGCCAAAGAAGCAGAGTGGAAAGATGGGAGGCAGGCATAAATTTTTTCGTTTACAGACTGCTGACCTTGTTGATGCTAAGCCATCTTGTCACGCAGCTGGCATGGTATACATGCCTGCAGGGGAGTGTCATCTGCAGATCACCTCTCTTGTACTCCATTTGGCAGACTACACATCTGTTAGCCAATAGGAAATCCCAAGTCAAATTCGTTTCTATCTAAGAATATATAGTTAAATTCGTATATAAATAAGAAATGGCACGAAGTTGCTGCAGATATTGCATATATGCATTCTTCACGGTAATCAGAAACCATCATATCACGCGAAGGATGTACGAACATATCAATGCAGACAGAACTGGTATATAGTGATATGGCATACTTTGAGGGCAGCGCAAATCATAGTCAAGATTCAAGAATGTCTGGCATGAAAAGACTACAACAAGATCTGACCTATCACGTCGTGTTCTCTTCCTTGAAAAGAAGCCACACTTGTACTTTGTGACCGGGAGCAAGGATATGTGTTCTTCTGACAGACCACGGCTTTGGGTCCCAACCGCCTCACCCAAATCCAACAATTCCTGTCAAGAAAAACTCATTAGCAAATAAACATCAAATTTGTATTGCGATGAAATAAATGATAAAACTTCCCTGATAAATGATTTGTCTCAGTACGCACATTTACTAGAAGCTATGAAAATAGCTGCTCTAGCTTCATTTTTGAATACTCCAAGCATTTCATAAAATATTCGATCTGGTTTAACAACGGCTACCAAATATTCGAGGGATCCTTTTCCTAAGCCCATACGTGTTTCTGTGGGTCTTAGTGAATAGTGTAATTGGTTTATCGAGAATACATAGTTTAACCATTGAAGCTATATTGCAGTTGTCTGTAACAAGCATGAATTTCATATAAACACATCAGAAATGAATATAATTCTACAAATTTAGAGGAACCTAATATAATTCCATGTTGCTACTTTATTTCCCTCTACATGCAGATAATGAATTCGGAACTTCTAGACCCCATATAACATTTGAGTTGCAAAGGAAGAGATCAACATTGCGAATAGGAAACTTTTACTGCATTAACTGGCAAAGCAAACTAAATCAATCCAATAATTTAACTTGCATTAGCCATCAAGGAGTCATAGCATCCTTAATGTCTTGAGTATATTGGGTCTGGTAGCACCTGAATGAAACATATACCATCTACCAATTTAATAGTTTGTGATGTCTCTTCAGCTTTTTACCTATCTCGCTCAAGATGTAAAATATGAAAAAAACAAAATGATACATATTTAAAAGTGTCAGTGTTACATGAAACAGCCACTATAACATGCTAACACGAGACATGAAAGAGAAGTCATTAACCTCATATGTCATGTTGTCGGGATCGATATTGTCCTGCCAAATAACCTGAAAATATAGCATAAACGATTTTCAGTGAATAAAATGGAGGCCATGATAATACTCAGTACACAACACATAAGTAAATTACAGAGCACTAAGGGGAATTAGATACTACACCAATCATGATTCGGTACCTTATGAGGAAATGAGAAAGAAAATTCACATATTAATCAAACAAGATAATATTTTGTAATATATAGATGTGGTATTTTAGTTTTTTTGCATAAAGACAACAGTCCAACAAATAAGATGGAAAATTACACACATGCCATTATAAAGTTGCCATTTTGCAAAAATGTCACTCCTGCATGTAGGCCATCGACTCACATGTCATAGACTGAGGAGTGCCATTTCTGCAAAGTGCAAAATTTATAATGGCATGGTTGCAGTTCACCATTTTGACTTGGAATGATACGAGATAAGGTGAATTTTAAGAACATGAGGGTAGGCAACACATATTGCATGAGAAATCATGAGGGTAGGCAAGTCCAACCATGCATATTTGCAGGAGACTAGTTATGATAAGATAATCACCGCAAAAACAATAATTTACCTGAGGACTGCTTGAATTTTGGTGTGTTGGTTGTTGGATGCCTGTAAGTGGAAACAAAATCAGAGTGCCAAAATGAAGATGGTTTGATGTTGATGTCAACTGTATGACTTGAAGGGAAAGATTCAAATCTAGTTGTCATGCTACTATTTATGTGAGAACTATTCAAAGTTGTTCCGTTACTATTCAGTTGAAGAGGACCCTTAAGCCTAGCTAAGTTTGGCAAGCCACATTTTTTATGGTCTGTGTGAAATCGAGCAACTAAGCTTAGGCAAGGTGTGGAAAAAAAAACTCGGCGATGCACAGGACAGGGGTTCTAAGAAAAGTGTGGTGCCACAAGCGCGACAATTGCGGCAGGAACCGAACACATAAAGTGTGGTGTGACTAGGTTAGGTGTGGCAAGATTAGGATGCAAACCAAACAAAAAATGCATATGATTTTGTTCACACTGATGGATAGGTCATATTCCCCAATGTAGACACAGTTAGTTTTCAAGAAATAAGATCCAGTCATTTTATGAATTTCAATGTGTATGACTGTGTGCATGTATTGAGTTGCAATGGAAAATAACTTCACCATTACTAAATATTCAACTAAGCATTTAAACCAGTAAAGCCATTGAAACTAGCATGATTACAACAGACTTAAGTTCAATGGAAATTTAAAGGTAAGAGAAACATGCAGAATTATACAACACTCTGCCAGAAAAGGTCCCACTATAGACCCAAGGGTACAGTACAATACTAATTGCAGGAAGTTCAAAATATTGTCATTGATCCTTTGGTGCCTTAGCCAGAGATGCTCATGTTGCTAAAATCCGAGAGTATTGATTATTTTAACAATCGAATATGATATAATTTCCAGAACACTATATTAACTATAACTAGAAGTGATCATGAACTGTGAGCGTGAACTTACATTCCTCGGTAGTAGAATTTGCACTTGGTTGCGATCCATGCGGCTCACTGCTTTGCAGCCCTACATTGGAAGACTCAGTGTTGTTTACAGATGAGGTGTTATCCCATATTCTGCGTCCACCATCTGCTCTATGCATGTAATCATTCATGTCATAAACATGTCCATAACTGTAATCATTTCCTGCCCCAGAATATCCATACTTATACGAGTTTGTGTGCATCATTGTCCAGTACGGATTAGCCTGCACATTAACAAGAAATAAGAAGTTAACCACACAATGATAACCGAGATCAGTACCTGAGGTCAGGATTGAGACATCCATTCTGGATAATTTTTAAGATTTCTTTTTGCGTGTACGTGAGAAGTACGGTTCTGGGAATCACCATTTTCTCGTTGTCATATGACTCTTTTGTTAAAAGAAGTTAGTATCAGGCTAAAAATGTGTTCTATTCCTACAGATAAAAATATTAGACTTGCGCAGAATGTCACCCATCAAAAATTGGCATTTACATTTTTCCCAAAAAAAAAGACTATCAAATTTGGTCCATAAGGTAGCTGAAGATATTGAACCACATTAATTATTCCCTGGTAAAAACCGACTTAATAATCCATGGAAAATATAGGTTGTTTCAAAAGCAGTGTAAAATCAAGCATTGGCAGTCGAGGATTCAAGGAGATGGAATCGGCTAGCTGTTGCACAGGGTAGATTGAGAAAAATGGCAATGCTATTATTGTTACCTGATCCTGAAAGGCATCTGCAAGAGCAAAATCAGCATGAGCATACGTGAGGCCTTCAAAAAAATCCATGAAGCTCTCGGTGATTGTGTATGGAAATCCAGTGTTTATGTAGTGGAGCTCCATCTGCCGACTCCCGTTCATTCCTGCTTATGAATCATGAACCTAGAGAAATTAAGCCGTAATGCCATCGGCGGATCCACCGCCCGGGCCGGGGAGGCAGCTGCCCGGGCTACCATGGATGTGCGAGGGGTACCTGCTGGCTGCTGCAGCACTCGCCGGAGACCTAGTGGAGGGGACGCCCACAGCCGCGCGTCGTCTGCGGAGTAGAGCGGCGGCGCCGTAGGCAAGGAGAGGAGGATTACGGTGGCGGCGCACGTAAGGAGAGGCGGCGGCGGCGTCGCTGGCATGGGGAGGAGCCCAGCAGCAGGGTCAGCGGGGGAGCGGGCGGCGCAAGCAAGGGGGCAAGGGGTGGCGTGGCGGTTCCGGCGGAAGCAAGGTCACTTGTAGTGGAGTGGTGGTGAAAACGGTCCCGATCCGAAGCGGACAGTGGCCATCCTATATTTGTTTCTCTTTTTTCGATCCGGATCTAGGTTCGGAGCGTCGGATCTATAAATTGTGTTGCATGGAGATATATAAGTAGCGGTGAAAATAACTGAGTTTGTATGAAATAGCGGTTTGGTTTGATTTGTTTTGGTTTGGTTTATTCCGTTGCCGAACCGAAAGCATATAAGAAGTCACATAGTTACGGTGAAAGAGGACCAACTCTCACGAGGGGGGCTGTCGCCTGTTCGATATGAAGGGGCTGGTGAGGAGGAGAGGAGGTTGGAGGAGGTTGGAAGGGTGGTGCAAAGAAGGAGATGAGTAGAGGCGGCGCCTATTTAATTATTTCAATGAGATAGTAGATGGAAGATGGAAGAAAAAGAAAAGGGTGTGCGGGTTAGAAAATAGGGTGTCATAGATGAAAAAGAAAATATCGTGTGACTAGTGTTTGTCCTTACTAGGATTAATTGAGGGTTAGAAAATGGGGTCGCATAGATGAAAAAGGAAAAGCTCGTGTGACTAGTGCATGTCTTTGCTAGGATTGACTAAGCCTCGAGCGAGCTCATGCATGACTCGACTCGACTTGGTTCGATGACCAAGCAGAGAATTGAGCAAGGGTTCGGCTTGTTAGTCGTATGAGATAAGGCAGACTAAGCCTGAGCAACTCATGAGCAATGGACTAATTTCGGATCTATTTGATTCTCAACTAAATTTGCGTAGCCTAAGTTTAGCAATTTGACACACTTATGGCGTCATTAACTTGACTATTGTTGTTAGACGGTGTTTGGTTCATATCCACAACTATCTTTCCTTGCCATGAGCTTCGTTCGCCAGAGAAATGTGTGGCGGCCTAAGTTGTTGGGGACATGAGTAATCTTTGATGTGGCAATGTTAGGTTGAGAACCAAATAGCCCTTACATCCCTTGATGCATATTGGATCTGAATTAAATATCGGGTATTACAATATTCTTTTACTTGGTCAGGAGAAAGATAGATGTGACCTACTCTCGATGTTATCTAAAGACAACAAGCTCTTGTATATTTATAAATCCATAGATCAAATAAAGCCACGTACAAATAACCATTCAAAGGAAAATAGTTGGGCTGAATTACGATCACGGGTACCCACATGATTATATCCAAATATTTTCCACGAGTACATGGATCTATGGGTTATCTCTTGACCCAGGACCAGAGGAAAAACCGAAACAATACATATCACGCGATTTATGATATGTTATCTACTATATTAATTCTACGCACGTATAAGAAAGTGCAGAAAGTGTGGTAACATATATATTTGCATATAGTTTGATTGTTCCTCTTAGCCCTTTCCTCAAAGAATTATTCAAATGTGAATTTCCTCCGATAGCATATTTAGGGCCTGTTTGGATCCATTAGCACTAACAATTAGCTGCTAAAATTAGCAGGGAGGGATCCAAACAGGCCCTGCTAATTTGCTGCTAACTGTTAGCAGGTTGAGTCGCTAACAATTAGTCCATTAGCGTGTTTTGAAACGCTAACAAGTCTAATAGATGGTGAAAAGACTGCTTTGGCCTCACTTTATTCCTTCTCCCACCTTCTCGAATTTTGCACCAAGGGTAGCATGGAATTTTGCACTCACACCAACTATCCATTAGTAATCTGCTAATGGATCCAAACAGTACTTAATTGTTAGCCAAATTTATTAGCTATTAGCTGCTAACTATTAGCTGCTAAGAGATCCAAACAGGCCCATAGTCACTGCTAGTACGCCCATTACCACTAACTAATAAACGTCCTTGACCAGGCCCCAAGGCCCCAACAACTCCGCTACTTTTACATTTATATTCCACTGCGAGCAGCGAGCACGGGAGAGAATAAAAGGATAGCCAGTACCGCACGCAAAGCAGAAAGCACCCGATACCCCAGCGAATCATGGGATCCATGACCCATCGCCCATCGCCGTGCTGTCACATCCAGAGCCCCAAAGATTTGGACATCCAGAGTACACTGGGATGCGATTTCCGAAGGGTACTTGCGTCGGTAATGCCCTACCGCGTGTCTGCGTCTCTAGGACGGACAGGCGGCTGCCTGCAGCTGGGCAGGCCAACCGCTTCCGCTGCCTCTCAGCTGCCACAGGCTCGCACAGGTTTTGTCCACCAAACACACAGTAATCTCAAACAACTCTGCCCAAACAATTAATCCATTATCCATATGCGACCAAACAGTGTTACCAGGGCCGGTATATACGTCATCGCTAGGATCACGTATCATAGCGCCATTTTTTTAACTTCTGGTGAGAGGGCCATTTGCTTAGCGCATGTCGAATTTGACTTAAGGTGAAGCGGTCCAATACCATAGACGATAAAATATATGAGAGAGAAATGCCATGAGCAGTGGAAAGGAGATGTAAATAGTGTTTGAATAGTGTCTAAATTGATCTAAGTTAGAAATGGTCGGAGATTTCCTTAGCTCGTGGCTTGCTTAGACTCGGACTCATTGTAACAAATCTATTTCATCCATTAAAACTACCCACCATGATAGTTGTCATAGCAAATTCATTTTATCCACTATAATAACTAACCATTCGATCAAACACAACAAACATGCCGGAAAAGACACATCCTATCGTTCATGCGGTTACACCGCATCATGCAAAATGCGAAGGGACATACTCTATCATAGGTCTTGTCTTTTCAGTTGAAACCAGCTAAAAATTATAATCTGACAAAGCCGTGACCCTCTCAGGAGAAGACTTGAGGTCCAAAAAGTATAAAAATATATTTTAGGAATTTTGAGAAGAACGATTTAAAACCCCACAAAATAACTACAAAGTGATACAACGTTTGGTTTGTAAAAAAATTCAGCAATTTTAATTTAAGCCATAAAAAGCAAGGCCATAGTTTCTATGGCAAAATTTGAAAAAAAAATTACAAAAAACTCGGCCCGTGTATTAAAAGAATAACATAGGATGACTTAAAAGACATCGAAGTGGCTTAAATCTGACCTCGGATTGTGGCCCTTCTTCTTTACCGTTTAAATTAAAACTAAAAACTACCGTCGGAAATAAACTCTGGTTCATAATTTTTTAAGACCTCGTAATTTCTTTAAATTATAATTTTAACATGGTTTCAGATAAAAAGAACAAGCCCTGCAGAGGAAAAAAACAAATAAACGAACTCTGAAACAGTGGCCGCATGGCATGTACGTACAGGTGGTACAAAGATATGGTTTTTTAGGACGAGTCGTAGGTTGTTGGTTTCGACCAGCATAGTGCGTTTTTGGGAAAGGCATCTCTAATGAAGTACAACAACCTGGCTACGAGAAAAACACATGTACCATTTGTTTAGATGGAGAAGAGAGTGTTAGGAGACTTATAAAATGATTTTTGATGAGGAGCGCGCTAGTCTGTAAAAAGCATATTTACTTTCAGTAAAATGTGGAGACTGTGCTATTTCTATGTTCTGTGCTAAGAATATATTAATTGTTGTAGAAATGGTTTTTCCGCTAATTAGAGTTAAGGTCGTAGATGTCATTGTCCGTAGGTATAGCTTGTAGGTGAATCAGTGAATGAATAGTCAGTGCCCCTGATCTGGTTCTGTCTCTTCGAGACATGCATGGTACGCATCGCACAGTTGTTATTTGTAACACTGCTGTCTTGTGCGCAAGGATATGAGCCAGAATCCTTGGACTACTACCTAGCTGTCGTGGCGCTATCAAACCAGGGGCTGTCACGTAGGTACGTGACATGGCAAATGTGGGCCCAGTCGGAGCAAGGCCTTTTCCCAGCCGTGTCCCCCAGACAATCGGCATCCAACCACTGGCGTTCTCTGATTGGCGCTACTAACAGTATTCAAGTAGGAGTACTTTATTTCGGTTTATTGTTAATGCCGCAAGCAACACAGATAAATTCGGAATTTCGGATAAAGCAAAAGGGACTCAAGCGAGCTAAAGCTGAAAGCATGAGGCTTTGTTTTCCGTATGACTTTTAAAATTTAGGGCTTGTTTGGATGGGAGTTACGGGAGTGCTGGCTGCCAGAGCGGCCTCCAGCGTCCGATTCGATCGCTTGGCTGAGATCGATCATTCTGGCGGTAAATTACTGGCAGAGGCTCGATCCAAACAATTTAGAGACATGATATCACGTTTCTATATTTTTCAGACATAGAGGCTATCAGAGAAAATAGAAATATAGGAAATAAATAGTGATTTAGAAAACAAAAGATAGCGAACCTGGTAAAAGTTTCTCTAAGCGACTCAGCTCCAAACCAAACGTCTTTTTTTTTGTTCCTTCTGGCACACTTAGTCGACCATGCTTTACCGACAACATACCTATAACTCTTTGGGCCCACTGACCGACACGTCGAGTAGTAGGTTTGGTGGTGCACGAAGTACACTGGAGTGTGCCCAAGACGGGGCAAGAGAAAATTGTTTATATGCCATGGTGCAAAAGTAGACTCATCTATTTACCATCCTGTAGATAGAGTTCATTAAAAGGTCACTATTGTCGTTTATATACCAGATTTTCTTTTTATCATGTCGTTTCACTAGTTTTCCCTTGGACATATTTAGGAAATGACACATCACCCCTGTCAATTCCATTTCTCCTTTCTAGCGAGATTCATCCTCCCTAGTAGCGTTCATCACCGCTTTAGTAAGCAGCCTTTGCCCCTTCACTAGTCTCTCTCTCGCTCTTCTCTACATCTTGACAGTAGAAGACGATGATGGGGGTGGTTCATACAAGGAGCAACAACGGCAGGCTGGAGATGAAGTCGCTGCCTTCCCCAACGGTCCGCTGCCAAGCTCGATCTTGTTGTTTCCATTGTTCCGCCAAGGGTTCCACCAAGGGTCTCACCGTCATCAAAGGCAGGGTAGTGGTTTATTTGTAACACGTCGTGGGTTGGCGCATTTGGTAGCAAGGGTGATGTGGGTGGCTCTATCAAATGATGGCGATAGCAGTGCTAAAGAGTCGTCATACTTGGGGGTGGTGGCAGTGACGTGGAGGCACATTGTGGGATAGTGTGTGCGACAGCATGGTCGTGAGTCATCAGACTCTAAAAGAGAAGAGGAGGCAATAGAGAAATGGGCAAAATTTATAAAATGCAAAAAATGTTTTAAAAGGACAAAAGTGACATAATATGAAGCGGGCAAACCTTGGCTGTGGCATTCTAATGAAGCTCATATGTTGTGGGTTGGCGCAGGTAGTAAAAAACAGCAGGGTCAGTGTGGGTGACTCCATCGAATGATGGTGGCAGTGGCTCTAAAGAGTTGTCGAATTTGGAGGCGGTGGCAACGAACGTGGAGGTGTATCGTGGGTTGGTGTAGGCGGTAGCGTGGTTGGGAGTCGCTAGGCTTTGGAAGAAAGGAGGAGACAATGGAGAATAAGACAAAATTCGATGGAATGCCAAAAATAATTAAAAAAGACGAAACCGAAGTAATAGCAGCCAGGTAAACCATGGCAGCGGCATTTTAGTTAATGAAGCTCATCTGTGTAATGACAAAAGATGAGTCCACTCCTACGCGATGACATATATAAGTTCATTTCCAATGGCATTCTATATTAGGAATCCTATGCAATATTCATTTTTTTCACCTCATTTTCACTATTCATCCACATTTTTTATCTTTTATGTTTTCTCCGTTACAATGTTTTAGATTTGTTAGGCATCTCCAACGTTGCAAATCAGCTAGTTACAGATACTCCAGCTCATCTTTTTGCTTGTGTGGAGAGGGGCGGAGAGGAGAGGAGTTACTCTATTGCGGATTGCAAGGTGCATGCATCATATTACATATGAGTTCAAATTAATTTTAGAGACGATGTTATAGCTAACCTATTGAAGAGTTTGTCTATATACTGTCTATCGATGATATGGAGCTTAGCTACTGACCGACTCTACCGTTAGAGATGCTCTTAGACCTCGTTCTCGGCGTTTTATGTAATTAAATTTATCTGAAGTAAAAGATAAGTCAGAGAATTTAAAGATATCTTAAGACCATCACCAATGACATCCTAAACTAGAAATCATAGTCACTATTGATGCATTATTCACATAAGTTTTTCATCGTAAATAATCCGTTTTTATATTATGTTGTAGCCAATGATACGGAGTATAGATTACTTACGGGATGGTCCACCATTGGCTATGTAGTTGTAACCAATTTTTTTAGTTGGGTTGGTCCCCTCCCCTGTGGGGTGCTCGCATCGCAGCAGGCGTGACGCTCGGAATTCCTCTCTCCCCAAAGCACGTACCTAGACGCACCCGGAGGGACGAGCCAATGACACATGGGCCCGGGGCAACACTGCTGTCGGTCGCTTTGTCTCCCAGTCCCAGCTCCTTTTCCCCTGCTTTCGCGCTGAAAAGCGTGCATGGGAGGGGAGAATCGAATACCAGCGCGCTTGCACGTACACCCGGTCTATAGCCATGGGCCGAGGACCGCTTGTCTTTTACGCCGAGCTGCGAAGCACGCGTGCATTTCCACCAAAACCCCCCGCGAGGCGAGAGCCAAACGAGGTTATTTTTGTAGAAAGAGCTAGGAATGGCAGCGTGTGCTATGGAACGGGTCCAGGAGGAGATCGGGCAGAGGGAGAGGGCGTCGGCGTGGAGGATTCGATGGTAGAAGCATTGTCGCTGCGTGCTGAGCCTGCCTGAGTATGTGCTGCTGCATTTCTAGAAGGTACTTGGGCGTCCGGTCGGGCCGGGCCGGGCCGGACCGGGCCCAGGGCCGGAGCTGGCATGCATGCCAGAAGCCACTCTGCCTCCTCCTCCCCCCTACGCCGGAATGCCGGATCGTATTATGGATGCCTCCCCAAGGGCCGAGCAACGGCCAGCCAATAGCCTTCACGCGCAGCAGCGCAGCAGCGTTGCTTGTTCCGCTGCATGTGTCGCCGTGCAACCAGCACGGGCTCTCTCGAAGAGTAGTCGGCCATTTGGGCCAGGCGCCCAGGCCACAAGCCCGCAACGCAGGCTCTAATAGCTGATGGCCTGGGAACTTGGTAGTTTGAAGTAATCTGAAAATAAAATCGAAGGAAAGAGCGAACCGAATCATCATCATTCTTCATTCTTCATTCTATATTACAAAGCCCTTACAGGCCGGCTCCTGGTGCAGCCACATCATCTGAAAAAACACGTCCGTTCGATCGCGTCCGTCGACTCAATCCATCCGTCCATTTAAAGCTTACATATAAAAAAAAAGTCATGTAAAAACCGGCACAGCATGGGCCGTTCGGCCTGCTGGTCTTTGGCGGTAGTTTTCACTCCACAGGTCTCCGGTTCGACTCTAGATGCCCTCCCATTTCACTGCCTTTTTTTCACTCCCAGCCTTCCTCTCCTATCTTTCTTTTTTAGCTAACAATTGTGATTCAAAAACAAACATCTCTTAGCTCAGACGGTTTATTACCTTTCCATCCAACGGTTGGTCGCGTGTTCGATTCTTAGCTTGCTCTTCTTCTTTTTTTGTGTAGATTTCTATTACAGCTTCCAGCCCACTAAAAAAAAAGAATTTGATGTAAAATTTTATTCCCACCTTCCAAGCTGCTTAAAAAAAAGGATTGCATCATAATTTCATGGTAGGGGTCTCTAAAAAGGCTTAGTATTTTTAGAATTTTAAAAAATGATACCAAAAATAATGATGAACTTATTCTTTTCTTTCATTCTAATTTTTCCATCAAGCTAAAAAATTTCAAACAATTTAAAACTTCCCAAAATGCAATCAAAATTGTATGGCCACATTTTTTCTAGATTTTTATTCCAACCTTCCAGCCCACTAAAAAAAGAATTGGATCATAGATTTTTATTCATCTAAGCTAATTTTTTTAAAAAAATTAGGATTCACAAATAGTTGAATTAAGAAATAATTTATTCCTTTATTTTATTCTAACTTTTGTGGCCAACTAAAAAATCCTAAAAAAAACAAATCTATTTTGTGATACATTTTTATTTGCTCATGTGCAAAAAGAACATATACTGACGCGCCATGGGCGCGCTCCCCGTGCTAGTTAGAAATACGGTTGGATTCGGTTTAATTTCCGATGTAAACCTGGACACCTCTGTGTAAAGATAATTATATACAACATTGCTGCAAACTAGATCCCGTGAAACCTCATGTAGATCTTAGCCACATGTCCCCTCCGCAGTCACAAAGCATGCAACCCTCCTCCTCCTGTCTTGCTTCTCACTCTCCCTCGTAGCGCTCTCTCTCCACTCTGTTGCCCCCCTCTCTCTCTCTTCTCCCGCCATCCTCGCGTCTGCCGTCCCCAAGCGTGGCAATCGCCGTGAAGCCGACTTCCCTCATCCACGTGTGTGCCCACTGCCTTGATGCACATTCCACTCGACTGTTTATCAAAAAATGTAAATCTCACAAATTGAATGGACCCGATTTATATCCTGTCCGATGGAACGGCGACGAACGTCTATTTATTTAATATTAATTAAAAATAATAATATTTATTTATTAATTTATTAAAAAAAATAAAGTACGGAGTATTAAAAAAATCGCCCGTATGTGGTCCAATCTGAATTCGTATATTCAGATAGGGGCCTCAGAAAAAACAGAACTACGTCCATGCTCAAGCCCACTTAAGAGCCCAAATGCTCCCCGTGAGAGGACCCTTCGGTTGGCTATGTTTTGCTGCGTGCCCTAGTTGCCTACATATGTGATAGGCCGGCCTGGCCTGGCCCATGGAATGAAATATCTCGAGCTGATTTCGTCGACAGCGTAATCCTGGCCAGGTAGGAGTAGCTAACTTGCATACATAAAAACAAGCGCATCTTTGCACAATGTTAAGCAAACGCGTACTCGTTTTCTGAGAGGTTAGTTAAAGTTACCACTGCGCAAAACCTTCCTTGCTGCCGTTTCACTCTACGCATGCAGATGCATAAATACACATGCATCGCTGGTCCTCAACCATGCATATATAGACGCATGAGTTAATTAAGCTCGCTAAATTTGCTAGCTACCTTGCTAGCGATAGCACATTAGCACATATAGACATATAGTACTGTAGTGGTACGTGGTATACAGGAATAAGAAATGAGGTCGTCGTACGTCGAGCCTTGCTGCCGTCCTCGTCTTCGTCCTCGCCGCCGCCGGCGCGGTGTCCGCGTCGGAGTTCAAGGAGCCGCCGGTGGCCGACATGCCGGCGGACGCGCGCGCGCCGCTCCTGGCGCGTTTCACGGTGCTGGTGTACAGCCTTAGCAGGAGGGCCATGCTGACGTACGTCGGCGTGTCCGGCGGCCACTGCTGCGGATCGGGGTAGGCCAAGCGGCTCGTAAGGCCTATGCAAGCGGTTTTAGAACCGCTTGCAGGCAACCGCGACTGATGCCCGACGGACATTACAAGCGGCTCTGGCTCCCAGAGCCGCTAGTGAAGCCCTCTGCAAGCGGTTCGCGGGCGATGGCGGCGGGCGTGGAAGCCGTGGGGCTCTCGCAGCGGTTGAGCCTAACCGCTTGCGAGAGCATCTCATAGCGGTTCAATAACGCTTGCGTAAACGTCTTGATTTAATGGCCACCGTTATTTTATTTACAAGCGGCGTAAATAGATATTTAAATATATATTTCGGCAGAGAGATTTTTTATTTGTCGTTTAAATTTAAATACATATAAGATGAGCATATAATTAGCGATCAAACAAGCTTAAATATATTAGATAATACATGTAATAATGTACACTTTATATGCAAGCCAAATTTACAAAGTTTATAATTAATATACATTGTGCAAAATGGACAAAACAGTTTATTTTTTTCTTGCGGTACTCTTCTTGACGCTCTTTGACGACGTAGAAGTCGTCCCTAGTTCGTTCGTGTTCGAATATGGATCTCGATAATGGAACTGCATACAGGGGTTAATGACCTCATCGAGAATGAAGCGAACAGTAGTTCTCGTAATGCGAGCACCCGATGATGTGGTAACACTTCAGTATGTTTATCCATGTAGGGCTGCCAATTCAATTAAAGTGAAAAATAAATAAATACGTGCACCCATAATGTAAATTAATGGAGCACATAAGAACGTTATTAAGTTGTTGCTAGATGCATGGTTGCGTGCATATATATACGAACCTCTTCAGGAGTTTGAGGCTCAAGCTCACCGTGGCACATCATTTGGATATAGTGGAACACATAGTAGCCACATAGGTTGTTTTCCGCAGATTGTTATTTTACCTATGGTCGATGCGGGGCAATTACAGATCAGTAATAACAAAAAATATTAATTGACAAAGGGCAATTACGTCGTTTTAGCGTACCCAGTCGCTTAGCTTGATATCGAATTCCTTCTTAAAACGTCCTTTCTGAATCTCTTGAAAGCTCAGGAACGCCTTGTTAAGGAGGTCAATTATCCACTGGTATTCCTTTTGCGGTTTTCTCCGTGAGTCTTGGACGATGATCATGCTTTTGTCAAGTCTTATGATTATAAGGATCCAGTGGAACCTATTTATATATTGCAACAGTTATGACATGTAATTAAACAATATATAGTGTGCCATCAGGTGCTTTAAGCAATATAAGAACGAGATGTTAGTGAGAACATCAGCACGTACTTAAAGTTGAATGGCAGAAGTATGTATTGCTTGTAGTGTTGTTGTACTAGTGCATGTACAACGTAGTCGTGGATTTCCTTTGATTTTTCAGGGTATTGCCCGACTTCCTCGTTGACCAACCAAGGGTCAAGGAAGCCAATCGAGTTCGGCTTCTGCTTTCTAAGTCTTTGTATCTCCATTCTACAGAAAATGGGTTAATTGAGTTAATTAATTAGGGTTCTCGGCAAGCAGCATGTATAGATATATATACATCTTGTGGAGTCGACACTCACAGGCACCAGCAGGTCATGAAGGACACGTTGATGGCGTCTTCCTGTTACACATTGTACCAGTCTTCAAAATCAAGTTTATCAATTGATCATTCCCTCGAAACAAATGTTCTTCTTGAAACGAGACGCAACAATGAGCATATCCCCTGGCGGACTTGTGTTCGTACCATTCATGGGCGCGTCGCATCTTGACCGGTAGTTTCCGTATGTCCTTAGGGTCTAGCAACGGCTGGCCCAGCTTAAATGGCCACCTGACTTGTGCCGTTGGAAGATCATCAGTTATTCCACGGGCGGCATCTATGTTATCAAGGCCAGCTTCCCTCATGAAGTCATACTCCATCCGTAGACGTTTTGCCTTCTCCTGTTCTTCCTTGCTCATGTATGTGCCCGGAGGTTGTTTACTCTTGAAGACGTTCTTTTTGATAGTTCTTTGGTAGTCGGTACAGAGAGGCGGTCGGTGCTGACTAGTTGTCGCGAAGAAGCCCGCGATTTTTGAATCAATTCGTTTCTTTGGCGGTGGATTTGTTTTAGCTTTATACCCCTCTATCCATGCGTCCACAGCTTTCTTCGACTCGCTCTTTAACTCCTCAGACGTCATCTCATAAGGTATTTTTTCATATTCCTTCATTCTCTGTCTGAATGGAAAACCGGTCGCCCTGCTGCTTGTTGTCGTTCTAGCTGCAGGAATGCTCCTTTTGCTAGCAAGCTTCTTACTGGGGGGAGATGCCGGCTCCGTTGTTTCTCTCGGAGGCTGCTGCTTCCTTTTGCTTTGAGGGGCTGGCGGCGGTGTTGGGCTTCTGCGTATAGCGCTAGCGGGTGGTGGAGTGCTTTGTCTCACCGGCGAGGCGTTGCGTGGTGGCGTGGCCTGTCTTGGTGGAGGAGGTGAGCTTCGTCTCGGTGGAGTGTTCTGTCTCGGTATAGATGTCACCTCCGCACCATCAGGAAACACGATGTACTTCTTCCGCCAGAGGATGATGTTATGTACGGCCTCTCCAAGCTTGGTCACATCGTCTCCTCCAGCAATATCGAGCTACATATCCTCAAATCCGCCACCACCTCGTCCCACCGTGACCTTGGGTATCCAGCGGTATAGGGTTACTGATGGAATGTCCGCCGAACTCACGGGTAGGCCAAAGCGTAAGCCACCTTGAGGGTGAGGTTGTGCAGTTGGACGCGTAGCTCACATTGGCGGGGCACGATGATGTCGTTCACGGGATAACGGGCCTGCAATTCATCGGCCGGCACGTTGTTTGACGCGTAGCTGCTTCGCCGACCGGAGCCCAGGGGATTAACCACATCTACTTCCGGAGGCATGACGATAACCCCACCGGTCTTTGAAGATGGTGATTACTGCTTGCACTTCCCGCTTTAGCATTTCGCCATGTTTTCCTTATGCTCCTTGAGCTCCGTTCGATTTTTGCGACTCTGTTGTGTTCTCTTACTTTTCTTCTTTCCAGCTCGGTATGTGGCTTGATCATTTGAGAAGCCACCATCCACGACACACGCTTGCCAAGTCCTCGTGTCCTTCCTAGATGCTCTGTTCCGAGTGCGTCGTAAGCTCGTCATTCTCCCTGTCTACCATCAAGGAACACCGACGTTGCTTCTCGATGGCTTCCACAATCCTTTCTTTCATGGGTTGCACTTGTGGTGCCATTTCCACTTTGCCATCATCCTTGACCTCCTCCGTGGCCCAAGGTCCAGCTATGTGGCGAGCTCCCGATCTTCTTTTGGTACTATACCTTTTTTTCTAAGCTCTTCTTCCTGCTTCTCCCATTTTGGCATAGCCTTGATGTAACCACGGACCGAGATGGTGGTGGTATTTTTCTTCGTGCATTGGCCTTGTTACGCTCACTCGCGGCCTTGCCTTGGTAAGCGACTTATACTCCTCGAATGCTTGCCGGTGATCAGCTAGCCGGATACTTATTAAAGTCCGGGTTGTTCCGGTCTCCACGCACTTCTTCTTGAGCTCGCTCTTCCACGATCGAAAGCATAACGCCATCTTGCTCGAGTAAATTTCTTACACTTGTTTTCGTAAGCCGTCGAATCGTGAAGTTTTCTTTTATATCCTTCCGGGCGGCTCTTTCGTAGCCGTAGGGAACCTTGGGCCATGTCTTGATGCTAATAGGGACGTGATCCTCACAATGACTCCGCAGCGTTGTTGAAGGGGCAAGTGCCGACATAGGGCTTCGGGCTTCCCAGTGGCGAAATTTGAGTAATCACGTGCTTTGTCGACGGCTTTTGTTAGGCCCTCGTATTTGTTTGGATTGGTCATTGGACGTTTCCGGCTTAAAAAAACAGAACACGTGTCGAGGCTTATTGCTATGAGGCGTGTAAACGGTCATTTTAGTGTTCAGCTATATATACCTCACGGTAGTCGACATTAGTTTAAGCCTGGCCGGTTGGATCACCGGCTTGAGCATGGATTACGTGATCACCGGCTTGAGCCGAGGCAGTCTGGTCACCGGCTTGAGCCGGGGCAGCCTGATCACCCATTGGATCTACCGGGTTGGCCTCATTGTAGCTTATGAGAGTGCCCATCGTGATTTCGTTAAGTAGAAAATCATTTCCCGCATCGAAATCAAGATCATCGTGTCCGGAGTGCGCCATCTATCACTGTGCATGCACGCGAAATAATAGAACATTTAATACAACATATATATCTCTTTTTATTTGAAAACAACATTTCAATACAATATTTGAATACAACATATACATCTCTTAGATGTCATCCATCTCGACACCCATCAAAACGTACAATATTTGAATACAATATTTCTTGACACATGACATGAAAGAATTTGGGTCGTGCCGGCCTGAATACAATATTTAAATACAATATTTGAATACAATATTTCTTGACACCTAATTATGTCAAACGGCCTCTAGCTCGAAGGCTAGTCCCCGTAAATCGGTCCATCGGACAAAGAGGGAAAGAATTTTGCGGGGAGCGTCCGGAAGGGCATGCGCCAAGCTCAACTTATGATCACCGACTTACTTGAAAAACATGGAAGCCACTAATCCAACCAAATCGACTTGTGGTGTGGTTGTCTTTGTGTCTGATGATTAGTGTGTTGAACATATTGCGATATAAGCATAATAAATTGACTAAATATAAATAGAATGAGCAAACACATAACAATGCCATGGAATAGATTATTTATCATGTACTCTATAGAAATGGATCAGAACATGGCGACCAACATATCAAGCGAATAAATCACCATTGACATTATTAGGGAGCTCTCGATTTAACCAATAACTGGTTCTTGTAAAACAGCCTTCCTAGTTATAGTTCTAGTGATTTCACAGCAAATACAATCTGAGATTAATATCAAGGTTTAGACAATCAATCTTGCCTTTGTTTTGGAAAGGAATTAAGTTCGAACATCCCAATTTAGCCAATCAGAACTGCTGATCTACAATTATTCAAGCCACAAGCCACTGGACCCAAATCTATTTATTCTGAACCAACCGAACAGCACAAAGTGCTAAGCAAAGGTTACCAGAAATAAACAGATCACTGAGCAATCTGAACAGCACACTAAAACAGCCGTATGCACCAATACAGATCAAGATAACAAGCGTCCAGTGACCAATTAACAACAGTTCATGGCATGAATTGGGATGAACACAATATAAATCCTAACAGTGCAGAAATTAATTGAATCTACCACAAGATATAATCAACAAATGTATTTATATATGCCTCAACCAGATTATCATCACAGAGCAATAAGGGTAAAGCACACAGCCACGATGCGAAAGCTTCCAAACCAGAGATTTAGCCTCTAATTCAAGAATTAGATCTCCAAAATCTCTAATTGGTACACTGCACAACCAACCACAAGGGGGAAAGCCACAGAAATTCTTACTTAGCGTATAGGAGTATAACAGAGGGGAGCAATAGGAGCATCAACACATACAAGCACATTCCGTCGAACACTACAAGTGCATCACAGAGCAATGGGGCCAGGGGAAGGAAGGGGGCTCGATACCTCGGCCCTTCGTATTCAAAGTGGCGGGGAGGAGGTCCACGGCGAACGGGAGCGAGGGGGCTCACCGGCGAAGGTGCTCGCGCCAGGTGGCGGAGGTCGACCACTGCGCCACAATGGTCGATGTCGCGAGTCCTGCGCAGGTGATCGACGACGGCGAGGTGGAGTGTCCAGGAGGCGGCCGCCGTGCGGTGCTCGACGACGGCGAGGTACGGCCGTGCGGTACTAGACGGCGGCGAGGTGGCGGCGGTGGGCGCAAGCGAGATTGCGATGTAACGGTTGAGGGAGACAGGGCAAAGGACTTAGAAAATTTCGACGCGAACCCTCTACCTTATATAGGAAGGGCTCTACAAGCGGTTAATATTACAAACCGCTTGTGAAAATACTCTACAAGCGGTTCGTAATTTTAACCGCTGAGAGAACACTTTACAAGCGGTTTGTAGAACGAACCGCTTGTAGAAGCCGGTAGCGATATTTAAAATTTGAATTTCGCCTCTCGGAGCGATGAAGGGCATCTTCAAGCGGTTGGTGATTAAAACCGCTTGAGAGTCACTTCTACAAAACGCTCAGAGGACAAACCGCTTGTAGAAGTGGGTCCATAACACATGCCGAGGCTTGGGATGTACCATCTATCGATAACGTTTAAGAAAGTATTGCGCCCGTCTCTATTGAAATGAAAATTTCTCTTACTTGGCTAGCGCGTGGCGTTTAAGTGCGGGCTCCCGTCTTTGGTCATGAGTTCGAGCCATTGCCCCTTGCCTTTTATTTTCCCCTTGCCTTTTGTTTTTTTAGAAATATTTACTGAGCCCATTATTTTGTTCCAAAAATGCTAAAAACTATTTTTTTTATATTACTTTTATTTCTAAATATGTGATTAACCCATTATTCTTTACAAAAATACTAAAAAATCTTTTTGGCATTACTTTCATTTCGAATATGTACTTAGCCCATTATTTTTCCAAAAACTAAAAATCTTTTTTACATTACTTTCATTTCTAATATTTACTTAGGCCATTATTCTTTTCAAAATACTAAAATTATTTTTGGCTTTACTTTTATTTATAAATATGTGGCCATTATTCTTTCCAAAAATATTGCTTCCACCTTATAAATTCTTAAAAATGCAATTACATGATAACATAGTTGAATCTACCACATAATATATTTAATATGACCACATAATAAGGGTCATCCTAATCATTTATATTTTTTGTCTTTACAATTCTTCCTTCATCGTGATCGCGGCGTATGTGCGGAGCATCCATGCCTGTGTCATCGAGGATGCTTATATCGACATCTACTGCAAATGGAGGGATCTCATCGAACTGATCGTACTCTTCCTCGTCAGTAACGTCCTCTACTCCGACAATCCTTCGTTTGCCTTGGAGAACCACGTGTCGCTTTGGCTGTTCCTTCTTCTTGTCTTTGATTTGATTCTTCTTTGGTCTGCTTGACATGTCCAATACGTAGAAGACCTGTCTCACCTCGTTCGCGAGAACAAATGGTTCTCTCAAGTAGCCGACTTCTTGGAGGTCGACGGTAGTCATGCCGTATTTGTCGATATTCACGCCGTCTGCGTTTAGTTTTACCCATTGGCACTTAAACAATGGGACCTTCAAAGGCCCATAGTCGAGCTCACATATCTCTTCTATGAATCCATAATATGTGTCCACCCTGCCTCTATTGTCGGCGGCTTCTATACGGACACCGTTGTTCTGGTTTGTGCTATTGTTATCTTGTGATCTCGTGTAGAATGTGTAACCATTTATCTCGCACCCTGTCATCTCACTATTTCAACGGATGGTCCCAGCCAGCGCTGTAAACCGCTTCATTGTTGGACTTGCTCTTGAGGATATGGTTTTGTAACCATGCTACGAAAGAATCCATGTGTCCCAGTGTTATCCACGTGTCGGTCTTCTCTCGAACCGGAGACGAGAGCATTCTTGTGTTGGAGGACATACAGGCGACCCTTCGCCGATTGCTTCAACACGTGAAATGTGCTTGCTTAAATGTCTGAAGATCGTTGCATGCAAGTACTTTTCTTCCAAGTGTCCCTTTACCTCGTAGCCTGCCCTCATGACGTGATATAGGGACGCCGATGGGGTTTAGACCATCAATGTAGTCCACACAGAACTCGACCACCTCCTCTGTGACATAACCCTCGTCAATGCATGCTTCTGGTCGAGAACGGTTATGTACATACTTCTTTAGTACGCTCATGTACCTCTCGAAAGGGAACATGCTGTGGAGATAAACGGGCCCAACAATACCTATCTCTTTGCTTAGATGAACAGTGAGATGAACCATGATATCAAAAAAGGCAGAAGGAAAGATCATCTCGAGGCTAACCACACTTTGTACCACGTCAGCCTGCAGCTCACCCAATTTTTTTGGATCGATGACCTTCTGGAAAATAGCGTTGAAAAACGAACACAGCTTTGTGATTGTCCCTCTAACCCACTCGGGCAGTACACCTCTTAAAACCACCGGGAGCAACTGTGTCATCAGCACAAGACAGTCATGGGATTTTATATGTACAATTTTGTTCTCTTTCATATTTACGAATCTCTTTATGTTCGACGAGTATCCCGAAGGGACCTTCACACTGCTAAGACACTCCATCACGCTTTTTTTCTCTTCTTTGCTTGGAGTATAACTCGCTGGCCGTAGGTACAGTTGTTCCGTACCTCTTTTTTCAGGGTGTAGGTCCTTCCTGATGCCTAGGATTTCAAGGTCGTTCCGAGCACTCACTGTATCTTTCGATTTCCCATACAGATCTATATATCCTAGGAAGCTCACACAGACGTTCTTGGTGATGTGCATGAAGTCCAGTGAGTGGCGAACATCCAAATCTTCCCAGTAAGGCAAGTCCCAAAATATTGACTTCTTCCATATGGATGCATGGCCATCTTCATCATTCGGCACAGATTTGCTTCCCGGACCCTTTCCAAAAACTACCTTCAGATCCTTCACCATAGCAAACACCTGCTTGCCACTTCGATGTCTCGGCTGGGAACGATGTTCTTCCTCCCCGTAAAATTCCCTGCGTTTCTTCCGCAACGCGTGGCTCCGAACAAGAAACATGCGATGCCCCATATACACCATCTTTCGAGAGCCTTTCATGTACGTGCCATCGGTTTGATCCAAACACTGCACACACGCTTTGAAGCCTTTGCCGTTAGGCGAACAGTTATCAAGCGGCGCCGCCGTTGATTGTTACAAATAACATTGCACGCAGTTGAAATACTCCCTTTGTATTCGTCCCGCACCTTTACACCGCTCCATAACGTTTGAAGATCTTCTACCAAAGGTTTGAGGTAGACATCGATATCATTTTCGGGTTGCTTGGGGCCTTGGATCAACAACGGCATCATTATGTACTTTCTCTTCATGCATAACCATGGAGGCATATTATACACACATAGTGTGACTGGCCAGGTGCTATGGCTGCTGCTCATGTCTCCAAAAGGATTCATCCCATCGGTACTCAAACCGAACCTTATGTTTCTGACCTCGTCTGCGAAGTCTTTGTACTTCCGATCGACCATCCTGCACTGCGAGCCATCTGCCGGATGGCTAAGCATTCCGTCGACCTTACGCTCTTCTTTGTGCCAACGCATCATCTTCGCATGCGCTTTGTTTGCAAACATACGCTCCAGCCTTGGAATCAGAGGAAAATACCACAACGCTTTTGCCGGTGCTCTCTTCTTCACACGCACCCCATCTACTTCACCTGGATCGTCACGCTTCGTCTTATACCGGGGTTACTTGCACACTGGACATGCATCCAAGTCGGCATATTCACCGCGATATAGAACACAGTCGTTGCGACATGCATATATCTTTCGTACTTTCAATCCTAAGGGACACAGGACCAGTTTGGCTTGATACGTGGATTCTGGCAGAGTGTTATCTTCCGGGAGCAACTTCTTTATGAGCGACAACAACTCATCGAAACCCTTATCTGACACACCATTCACAGCCTTCCATTGCATGAGTTCCAGTGTGGTGCGTAGCTTCTTGTGCCCTTACCACAATTTGGGTACAAAAGAGTTCTCCGTCCTCCAACAATCCTCGGTACTTCCTATATTGTTTGTCCTCTGTGATATCTCCCTCTGCGTCACGCAAAGATCCGTCCAGTCATTATCCACACCAAACTGATCACCTTGTGTATCCTCTACGTCCTCGTATGTCGTCGCGTCCGGCATACCATCATATATATGTCACTTCCTCTTCATCGGCTTCTTCGTCGCCTTCTATGCTTGTATGCTCTACTTCGTCGTGGTGAGTCCAACATGTATAGTTCGCATGAAACCTCTCATCAACAAGTGGCCTCAGATCCGTCCCTCGCATTGAGTGCTCTTTCTCGTTCTCGCAATCTACGCACGGACACCGTCGAAGCTTTACGGAGGCAAGTCTCAAATACGACATCAAGAAAAGCATTCACGCCATCGATGAACTCCCTTGTCCGACGATCCGCATACATCCATTGCGGTTCATCTGCACCAATTAAATTAATAAGAACACTTATTATATTTTTAAATTAAAATATTTAACTCAAATAACTAATTGTTATATTTTTAATTACCTCTAAACTTTCTTGATTTTTATAGCTAAACCAACTAAATCTCACAAATTAAAAAACTTTTTTGAAAAATATTTTTAATTACATTTCATACACAAAAAAATTATTACAAACCTAGCAAAAAACCTACATCTATTTAGCTCTATAGCAATTGAAATAATCACCCTACCTACTATTTTAAACTAATGTGAAACTAAAATCATCCAATAGATCACCACATTGCCTCAAAAGATCTAGAAGGGAGAGCTAGCTAAGACACCAAGAGCTACATCTTACCTCAAATTATCAAGAGAGAGCTATAGCAAAACAAACACCCTTCAATTCAAACAAGATTATTTAATATTTCTCCACATCCAATGCAAAAAGATAAGCAATGTCCATATGAAAATGATGTTGAGACCATGTTTACTTACCTTGGAAATCTTAATTTGGAGTTATTAGCCTCAATTAAAAATTTTGGCGGCACCTCCCTGCATGAACAAATTCGGCCCGTCGATTATCTCACGAGCTCGCCGGGAGGAAGAAGGGGTTAAATGCACTAGGCGGGAAGGAAAAAAGCATATGCAAACGGTTTGTGATACAAACCGCTTGCAGATATAGCACACTGTAAGTGGTTCGTATCACCAACCGCTTACAGATAATTTCAAACGGTTGGTGATACGAATCGCTTACAATGTCCTATCTCTGCAAGCGGTTTGTATCACGAACCGCTTGCATATGCCCTTTCTCGCCACCCTCCCATCCGTTGGCCACGAACCGCTTGTGGCGATCGGGTCGCAAGTGGGTTAAAACCAGCCGCTTGTGATGGGCCGCTTGTGAAGCCCCGATCCATAGTAGTGGGCGAGCAGCGCCCCGGCAAGGGCGGCGTCCGGTACCAGATGGTGGTCACGGCGGCGGACGCCGCCGGCGCCACCGCGCGGTACGGGGCCGTGGTCTGGGGATTCCCCAAGACGCGCACCGGTGGATGCTCCTCGAGTTCAAGCTCATCAACTGATCATCGATCGAGTACAGTAAATGCAGGCAAATGCACGCACGTACGTACGCACGTTAGTGCTTACGTACTGTGTGTACTTGCATGCACGTAACGTTCACAAATATTCCTATACTTACGCAAGAATGCATGCATGCAGCTATGCAAAGCAAGCAAGCAAATAAAGCAGTCAATCTACGTGGCAAGAACCAAGAAGATCGAGGATATGTACTGCATACTAAGTGCTACTTCCTTTGTTATAAAATAGTAGTCGTTTTATACTTGTCTTAAGTTAAAATTTTAAAGTTTTATTTATAGAGAATTTTTAAACTATTTTGGTTCAGAACATAAAAAACGTATAGATAGATTCGTCTTGAAAAGAACTTTCATAATATTATAATTTTTAATTCATTATAAATAAATTTTAAAAAGTTTTAAATGGTCAAAGTTGTACTTTGGAGACCGTGTCAATGTCCAAAATTACTATTACTTCATAGCAACGGGAGTAGTATAATATATATCCGAAAGGCAACGACGCTCGTTGCCTAGGTGTGTGTACACACACATACATACACTGACGACCACTACGATCGACAGCCGCAGGCGACCACGGAGACTAGCTGACGAGGAACGATTCGGCAGGGCCCATGGCCTTAACATGGAACCGCCCACTCCCGCCAAGAGAGCCATAAAACAAGCAATCTGCTACCGAATCAATGATTAGTGATAAAACTCCTACGAATTGAGAGGGAGATGTTGACGTATAACTTCATGTATGGCCAAGGCAATTCTAGGGGAGGAAAAAGAACGAAGACATAATTCACTTCAACCAGATCGACAGCAAATCCATGAATGAATAATTGAGGATTCAAGAAAGGAAGAGGAGAACTTGTAAAACTAAAGACTAGAGAATTTGTGTCTCCTATGAGGCGACCGGGCCAACTACTAACCCATTTGAAAAGTGTATGAAGAAGGCAAGCTGAACCAGAGAGGCCCAACAGCAAGATTACGCACTGAGATCCATGATCAAAGCTTTGTTGTACGTCTAAATGTATTATCCCACAAATAAAGTAAGAGTAAGATCAAACTGGACGTAGCGCCGTTATCCTAACCCGGAAGGCCTGAATCCATATGAAACAAATAAATTGCGAGGAGATGTCTTATGCATGTGTGATTTAGTTAACCGTTTTTTCAATTTATTATGATTTATTTCGTGATTAAGTTGAATCTAACTGTGTCTTTATGCGCAACAGCTGCTACCTCAGTGGAGCAGTATGTAGCACAAATGATTAAGAAGGCACTCAAGTACGTACTTCATACCAATTTCTCGAGGTAAGAAGATCTCAACGCGCACCATTGCAATTAATACAGAAGAGAAGCAAGAGGAAGCGCCTTAATTTATGAATTCCAAGACGCCAAAAGCACCACTAGAAAAATGACCTAATTTACCGGCATATTAGTACCGGTTGAATTAAAACCGGTACTGATAGTGCACCAGTACCGGTTCGTAGCAACAATAGCAATTCTAAACTTTCAGTACTGGTTGGAGACAACATTAAAGATACTTTTTGCAGGTGGGTACAGACCAGCTGGCGCAAATACGAACCCGTACTGATGTGGGCTCATCAGTACCGGTTCGTAATACGAAACGGTACTAAAGGCTCGTTCCAGCAAACTTCAAAAAGAATGCATATTTAATCAATACGCGTGGGTGGGTGGTTTGGTTAGAAGGATGAGTGGAAAGTTATGTAGTGGGACATGAGATTACAGGATTTTTTAGATATTTCAGTGGCTATAGTCCCGGTTTGGGGAACCGGGACCATTTGCGTATCAACCGGGACTAAAATTTGTTCACAACCGGAACTAAAGGTCATTTGCGTGGTAGTGAAGAAAGGAGCGACAAGGATCCGACATGATCTTCGTGGAAGACCTCGAGCTCATTTCTTTATGCGAACTACCATGCTTCTGTACTTGCTACTGATCACTTGGCGACCAAGGTAATTCGATCGAGAGTAAAGCAGGAGTAAAGTGCACGGGTTGATGCATGCATGGACAAATTAATAACGACGAACACTGTTTACCTAGCTAGCTAACTCGTTGAACTCTTGCGTGCATGAATATGCATGCAGGGTGGACATATATATCCCGGCCACGATCCAAGTCTCAGATTTTAATTTCCGATCGAGGCTACAAACAGCTGTCTTAGTTCTCTCATATATCATGCATAATGGAGGATCGATGCAGCTGCATGGCCGGGCCTCTTCACGCACGTGCATTGGCATCGAGATTCACATGGCAAATAAGTTAGTTACTCATACCGCCATACGAGGAGTTCTTTCATGGTACGTGCACACGCCGACTCGATCGAGTTTACTTGACTTGGCACGAAGAAATGGCCGAACGGTCAGGCCGGCCTATACAAAACCAAGAAACTAAGTGAAGCTGGAGCTATAAAAAGGGGAGTAGGTATCCGAGATATATACCTCCAACGTACCAGTGGCTGATCCAGCCCATGAGTGCAGCCTAGGCCACTCCTCCTCCTCTCCTTCAAGCCTTTACTATATTTAGATCTAGGGCCTTAGATGTGGAAGTTTGGGCCTTGGTAATAGGCCGGACCAGCCCAGGCGACGGCCTGGCCTGCCTGGGTGCTGGATCCGCCCCTGCAACGTACACGAGATATGTGCATATAGATCCACACCTCTAAAGGCACGGTGTAAAAAGGATCCGAATTATCCGGACGTAGCATGAATTCTTGTTTCATTAGGTGAAAAAAATATAGAATGATTAAATATACCATGCATGAGTAATATCTGGATTTTTATCCAAGAATATCATAACGTGAATTTGAGCCGTACTCATATATATATATATATATATATATATATATATATATATATATATATATATATATATATATATATATATATATATATAGAGTAAAAGTATCTGAACGTGAATCGAGCGTCCAAAAAGCTGATTTTCAAAATTATAAAACAAATAACAAAAAAATTCGAAAAAATACGAAACTTGGTTGGTGGCTACCTTTTGACATGACGAATAAGATCAACGGTTTGGATCGATCACTAAAGTTCTCGGATTTGAAAACCCGTCGAAGTTCACGGAGGGATCCGCGCACTCGAGTTCACGCTAGCAAATCTCTCTCTCTCTCTCTCTCTCTCTCTCTATATATATATATATATATATATATATATATATATATATATATATATATATATATATATATATACTGTTTTATAATTACCCATCGATCGATTTTTGGACCGTTGGATTGAGATCCAACGGTCCAGATCAACCCCGCCTCTCTCTTTACTTTCCCTTCCCTTCCTCCTCCCTCCACCCCCGCCCCGACCCCGACACTCCCTTGCTCCGCTCTCCTCCTCCTCCCCCTCACCTCTGCCACCGCCCGCCAGCAGCATCGCTGGGCGCCTAGCCACCCCACCAACCAACCTCCCGCCGACGCTTCCCGCCCACCCCTAACCCGGCCGCCGCCTCCACCCCGCCACCGCCGCTTCTAACCGCCTTCCCCGTCCCGGATCCGTGGGCGCTGACGCCTGCCGCCTCCTCCGCCGCCTCACTCCATCCCCACCAACCGCCGGGCCGCCTCCCTGCCATCCTCTAAGCCCGGCGGCACCCGATGTATCTAACCCGAACCCCACCTAAACCCTAACCATCCATGGGGGCGGCGGCGCGGCGGCGGGAGAGGAGGAGGTCGCCGGAGGGGAGGAGGAGGATCGACTGAAGAAAAAGGTAAATTTCAGTCGACTGTTCATTAGCAATTATATATATAGGAAAAATACATTAGGCTCCATGGAGCCTAGGCTCCTGCTTCATCCACCGTTGATCTTTTTCTCGATCGATCTGAAGTTTGCCATTGCTTAGCGGGTTTGTAAGCCGCATACCCGTCTAGATTATTGCTAATCCTCGTCATCAAACTAATTAATATACCCATTAAATACTTCCTTACTGAAGCAACGTCTATTTTGACCGATACATTCCTCATACGGCGGTGGCGAGGCATTCCACTAGAGGCGTTACAGGCGGGCGGGACCGAGGCGGCGAGGCAATCCAGTGGCGGGCGGATCGGCGGCGCATGGACGGCGGCGGCGCGAGGCATTCCAGTGGCGGGCTGTCCGGGCGGCGGCGGTAAGGCGACGGCGGCGAGGCGTTCCAGTGGCGGCGCGGTCCGAGCGGCGGGTGGTGGTATAGAGGCCGGCAACGTTGATCTGAAGGTGCCCCAGCTATCGACCAATCTCGCATTGCTACATCTCAACCAATCTGGATGTTTAATCCTTATCAAATTGGGCACATACTCGGTATGGGCATTTGCCAATCCATATTTCCATACATGTCTTTGGTTGTTCTGAAAATCGTATGAATATTTTAGTGGAATCTGATGTGGATACCTTCAATTTGTTTGTATAGCATTGAATTTGATATGAAAAGCGTATGAATCTTTTCTTATTCGATCTGATGTGAATTTTTCATCCTTCAAACGCACCTTTCTTATTGATTGTTGAATTCAGAAATGCAGTGAATCAGTCCACAGCATCGATATACCTTCTATCCGACAGCAATCAAACTTGTTTCGTCAAGGTTAACTGTATTCAGTATTGCTCATTTTCTGTATGTGTGCACTTCATCTTCTGTTTGTAGACTTCATGTGGTATTTGTTTTCGCCCTATGGCAGGGTTTTGCAAAATGCCCAGGCTACCAAGAGCGGCTAGTCGCCGTCCCCGTACACCAATTGGTCGCAGAGCATGTCGTCAATCTCATCCAGTGCTCAACTCAGATGATGATGACTTTGTAGTGCCACGCGACAATATACTGGATGATGGGAAGTTTGTTCCTCCAACATCGCGCTGCGTTCCGCTCGCAATATGGTCGGTAGCTAATATGCTTTCTGAAGACAAATGAATGTCCCTATGTCCTCGTCTACGACAAGACTTACCATATCAAATGTAATATGATTTCATCGACGGGTATAAAAAAATCTCAAGTACCCCAAGCGTTCGTACAAATCAGTTCTTAGCACATCAAGTGTAATACCTACTGACCATGTGTACGTATATGTTATCAGAAGACATAATTATAAATATGGACCGCTAATTGCTGATTAACGAGTATGTCATAATTGTCGGTGTGTGTAATTTCAAAAACGAGTATTGTATGAAAGCAGGTTTCAAACATTAATCGAGAAAACACGCATAAGAGCCTGAATAAAAAAATACACGGACTTACATACCTCCCATTTATATCTGCCTATGTTCATGGTACACAGCAAGTATTAGCAGCTCATTTCTCAAATACTCGTCCTAACTCATAGGTATTGTGGGAAGACCAGTACGTATACTTATTAACTACAAAATGTGTGTGGAGAACACCATTGTTTCATTCTTGTACGTACGCTGCTAGAACTATAGTTTGAAACATGAATAGGAAAAGAAAACGCATACAAAAAAAAGGACTGTACAAGAACTAACCTGACCACAGATTTGTATGCGTTGGATGATGATACACCACAAGTATAATCAGTTTGGCTGCAGAAGTATATTGCTCATTCTTGTTCTCAAAGTGGCTGTTCAGTTTGGGATATGCTGTTTAGTACTTCTTGGGTTTTCATTCTGCTATTCACAGTGTATATATAATGAGAATTGTGTACGTTTGTTTAGAATCTCAACAAATCATGAGTGGAATCAAGTCGATACATCAGATCGTAATCACTAATTGCATGCATTATTCGGAAATAAGGACATAGATATTCACTAATGACGTGCATACGTGAAAATACGCTAAGATCCAAAACAATAAAAAACATTGTACCGAATCACCTGTCCACAAATTTGCCTTCGTCGGTTGTTGATACCCAGCAAGTATTAGCAATCTGGCCGAATTAAATGTGTTAAACGATTTTGAATAGGAATAAATCAGTGTTGAAATTACCATACTTTCGAAAATCAAATTGTTTTGATACTGCATTACATGTCTCCATATTACACCAAGTGCACCGTATTACACCACAAATTTTGAAATAGCATTAAATGGGTGCATTTAGAATGGAGATTGGATTAATTCACTAACGGGTATTGTCATGCAAACCCAATAATCTCAATTCAATTGCTGATCAAATAAATCAACGGTAGATAGCAATGGAGCCTAGGCTCCATGGAGCCTTGAGCAGGTATATATATATATATATATATATATATATATATATATATATAGAGAGAGAGAGAGAGAGAGAGAGAGAGAGCGTGAACTCCAGTTCACGAGCCTCCGTGAACTTCGACGGGTTTTGAAATCCGAGAACTTTAGTGATCGATCAAACCGTTGATCTTGTTCGTCATGTCGAAGGTAGCCACCTACCAAGTTTCGTATTTTTTCGAATTTGTTTGCTATTTGTTTTCTAATTTTGAAAATCAGCCTTCTAAATAGTCGTGGAGCGTCCAAAAAAGCTGATTTTCAAAATTAGAAAACAAATAACAAAAAAATTCGAAAAATACGAAACTTGGTTGGTGGCTACCTTTTGACATGACAAACAAGATCAACGGTTTGGATCGATCACTAAAGTTCTCGGATTTCGAAAACCTATCGAAGTTTACGGAGGGATCCGCGCACTCGAGTTCACGCTAGCAAATCTTTATATATATATATATATCCGAATCTAATCCATATCCATTTTATAAAAATAGATATAGATTTGGTTTAACTACTATCCACGTGCCTATGTCCCTCACTTGGTCATTTGCACCCCAAACATCTAAAAACAACTAGTAAAATAAAACAATTAGTAGAACAATTACTCGGGGGGGCGGAGGAGGTTGTTTGGAAATTTCGTGTAGGAAGAGGAGTATGCGAAGCATGACCAACGGCGAAAGATAAAACGGAAAATTCCTTAGAGCAGCTAGTAGCATACCAGTCATCCTCAGCTAAAAAATATATAACGTGTCGCGCGCTCGCATGCCAGTCAAGTTCTTGCACCCCCAGTCCCAGGTATGACCTCCAATTAAACACTCGATGTTACCGCCGTCTCGATCGCCAAGACGCATCACGCTGGCCATGGACCATGAACGACCCTTCAGGGTTATGAATCGCCTTTGATAAACCCATCGATTTGTGGTAGCGGAGGCAAGAATGGCCATAAAATCATGCGTTGACCTTACGGCTTAATTAATTTGTGGCTGTCACTCGCGCGCGTCGGTGGTAGCTTCAGATAGACGCACATCTCGACGCTTTTCCCGCCCTATAAAGATCGCCGGCCACTCGCCATGCATGGCCAGAGCAAGCAAGCCACTCGCAGAGTCGCAGTACAGGCCGGGCTAGCTAGCTACACTTAGCTCGGCGAGTAGCTAGGCGGCGCGCGCGCGCACCTGAGCACGATGAGGCCTGTCCTGCCGCTGCTCGTGGCCGTCCTCGCCGTCGCCGCCGCGGCCCCGGCGGCGGCGGCGGCGACGGGCGCCTGGACGCCGATCGCCAACCCGAACATCCTGGTGATCCAGCAGGTGGGGCGGTTCTGCGTGCTCGTGTACGGCCTCTCGCACAGGAAGAACCTCGTGCTGCGGAGCGTGCAGGGCGGCGAGACCGAGCAGCCGGCCGGCGGCGGCACCACCTACCGGCTCGAGGTGACCGCGGCGAGCTCGAGCGAGGCCGGCGGGAGCAGCGGGCGGTATCGGTGCGTCGTGTGGGGCGTGCCCGGGTCGCGCGCCAACACATGGAAGCTCCTCGACTTCGAGCCCATGCAGTAGTTACCAATTTACGCCGCTCCTTTTACGTACAAGCATGCATCTGCATGCATGCATGCATGCTGGGAATATCGTGTTGATTTTTAAGCAGTACATGGTATAGGACACGTCGTTTGGGCGTTTATGAAATCATGATCTGCTCCGATCGAGTATGTTTGTACGCGCAAGCATATATATACTTGTGTCATTGTATATATGCATGCACGTACCTACATATGTGCGGGCCCGTACGTACACGTACCTTAATTTCTTTCCATTGGCAATAAGACGTCTCCTTCCAAAAGGGGGACCGCGTTTTGTTATGATTAAGGAATCCCATTTTTTGTCTCTTCGAAATATATATATATGTTATTGATAATAATAATTGTAACGCTATCTGATTATGATAAATGAAAGTGATTTACATTTTCTCAAGTCAGGGGTGGATGCACAGTAGTGCATGGGGTAGCATCTGCTACCCCAAAATTTTAAGCATAAATTGCATATAGGTCCATATATATATATATATATATATATATATATATATATATATATATATATATATATATATATATATATATATATATATATATATATATATATATATAGCATAAATGTTTATTGGTGAAAAATTTCGCATATAGGTTTGAAAAAAATTCTTAAACTTGCCAAATTTATCCTAAAGATTTCTCGACTACAGATTTGGTACAACTTTCTGTGCAACTAAACATGTTTATTGGTGATATGCGCAATGATGCAAGGTTTCGAGAAGTGAAGAATCTTAATGAGCTCTCTATTAAACTTGTTGACACAAAGAAGCATGATCACTATAAGCTTGTTTACTTGTTGCTCAAATTAGTGTTGCTCCTTTCCGTAGCTACTGCAAGTGTTGAGAGGGTATTTTCAACAATGAACCATGTGAAGACCAAGCTACGAAATAGTATGGGTGATCAATACTTAAATGATTGTTTGGTGACTTTCATTGAGCGTGATTTTTTCCAACAAGTTACAAATAATGATGTCATCAAACGCTTTCAAGAAATGGCGAATCATCAAGTGAAATTGAAAATTTAGTTTTCTATTACTTTGTTAGTATTTTGGACACATCGATATGGTTGTAATGGAATTATTATGTATTTTAATTTAAACTATTATATTCGGTGTGTTTTTTTCATTGAATTGTGTTGCTAAGGTCGGTGTCCGTCGTCCGCTACCCCATCGTTGAATTCCTGGATCCGCCACTGTCTCAAGTATACCCATATTTATCTAATCTTACAATAAAAACATGATCCAACAAACCCACCACATTAAGGCCCTGTGAAGTGGAGTATTTCTGTAGTTTCTATGCAAAACCATGGTATTCTCAAATACCATGGTATTTTAGACCATGAGGTGTTTGGAAGCAACCCCAAAAACTCTGTTTTAAAAACCATGGTATTGGCAATACCATAGTATTTTTGGAATATTGTAGACTCCACTCCAATCTAAAGTTTTCTCACTTGTGCTAGCAAACCATGGTATTGAAAAACCATAGTATTTCATGGTCATAGCAAAACACAAACCATGGTATTACAAAATCATGGTTTTAAAAAACTTTGTTGCCAAACAGGCCCTAATTCTAAATTTTAGAATTCTCCATATTAATCGAAAAGAAAAGGAAAAAATCTACACTGCTAATTGTTGTGGGCCGGATTATGATGGATTAGATTAAAAAAAATCATATCGAGTACAACAAAAAGTAGAAATCTAGAATAGGAAATAATATAAATAAGAGTTTGCCAGATCCAAAGCAGAGTCTATATCATGTACAACAAAACAATAAATGAAATTCAGAAAAATAGAAATAAGAGTCCATATCAAATTTTAAAAAGAGTTCGTATTTATATATTTATTACAATAAAAATTTAAAAATCCATCAATTTGGAAAAAAAAAATTTAGAGGCAATCAACCTAGATATGAAGCACTAGGTTGGTCTTGGAGGGACCAACAAGCTTGAGGACTACATGTTGTTGCCGTGGCTATGTAGGCAGTGCTTGGAAATCACCTCATTGGTGGTTCCGCGACGCCGTGATAATGGTGGCAATGGGTTGTTGATTTTCCGAGCAAAAGCCTTGCCCGCAAGGGCTGACAATAGTGATGTGTTCTTCTCCTTGGAGGCATTGTCGACCTGTGAGCGGCCCCTAAGTGCTTCCGTGAGTGGTCCTATGCCCATGCTGTGCCACAACGACATGCATGATACTGGCGACAATGGGGTGAGGGTGCTCCAAGTAAAAGCCTTACCCGTTAGAGCCGGCAATTGCAATGCCAATCAGCATCGTTCTCCTCATTGGAGGAATTGTTGTGTGAGCGACCCTTAATTAAGAGCTCCTAGGAATGCCAATGCCTCAAAGAGAACGACCCAACCTTTAATTTGCTGCCTAGATCCTCCTCTGGCGGGCCTCGATGTTCAAGTTGCTCCTGCTTATCTTGGATGCAATTGCTCGATTGTGTTGCAACACCTCGCTTTGTTTGAGGCCAAGATTTAGCAGCCGTGATTGTTGCTACTTGCATATGGGCCAGTTGTTGCAGGTTGTTGGAGGCCAGTGATGCATCGCTATGGTTCCTAACTAACGGTGCGAGGCCAGTAGTTGAGCATGTGCAAAGTTAGCTCGCGTCTCGGCCATGCATCCTAAACGACAGTCATGACTGACATGTTGGATGTGTAACGTGTGCCTGTCGTGCAATTAGTGGCAATAGTGGTCGGCATCTTGGCCATGTATCCCGCGAGGTGTTGGTGGTTTGGTTCGCACCTGGTGTCTTAGTCGATCATTTCTTGTGGTGGTAGTGGTTGGTTCTTGGTCATGCATGTCATCAGGCGGTGTACGTCAGCTAGGACGGTATAGCGACACTACAAAAGATGTGCCAAATTTCAAGGGTTACCCATCTCTCTCTCGGGTCACGAATCAATCATGGAGATAGTCTATCGGCGACTAGAAATCATTGAGAGAAGCGGGGCTATCTTGACATAGGAACAGAAGGACATGTTTCCGGTTGCGCGCTGCTTTAACGGTACAGTTACTCCATGAGTTATTCTCAACATCTCTTGTGAGAGAAATATTAAATTGTACTCCCTCCATATTGCAAAAAGTAGTCGTTTTAGAGTTTTTGAAGAGATTTTTAAAAGCTGGCGTTTTGCCATTCCTCCTCTAATTACTGCTGTTGGAAACAGTAGCATCATTAATTACTACAAGTGCCAAGGAGGAAAAAAAATGCATCCACCAGTATTTGAACCCGGAACCTCTTGGCCGGATGATGGGAAGGGCTCTAACCACCAAGCTAAAGTACTTTACCTACTATAGGTATGAGTTCTATAGTTAATACTCCTTGGTATCCCCATTGCCATCTAAAACGACTACTTTTTGCAGTATGGAGGGAGTAATAAGAGAGAGAGAGCCGTGGATATGGGTTTGAGCTCACAAGCAAGTGCCAATACCGCAAGCCGTCTCACCATGCACCTTTTTCTTTCATCAACCTGTATGGGCAATCGATGTCCTTTAATTTTGTGCAGTGTTGCCGCGGAGGTGCTTTCTCGACCGCAGTAAAGCATGAAGGCTAGTTCGGCAAGCATCGTAGATGGACGAGATATATTGTCTAGTAGAGCATCTCCAATGGTGCCATGCCAGCTAACTATAAGACTTTCAACTCAGCTTTTTGCTTATGTGGAGGACAGAAGAAGAGTTTACTAACTACTATCTTATAGCCAGGCTATAGCTGATTGATTTCAAGACACTTGCCATCTATTACATATAGGACCATATTTAATCTTGTAGGCAATGTTATAGCTAGTCCATTGGAGAGAGGTTGCATATATGCTAACTATAGATGGCATGTCCACTTCTTATAGCTAATGACTAGCTACACCATTGGAGATGCTCGTATATATACTTTCTTGATCTATATTTAATTTCTACGCTACGAAACCAAGATATCGAATCCGTGAATGAAGGTCTCGAAAAATAGTAGTACACCTGCATATGCATCAAGTTCCAACACGCGGAAAACATTCCCCGGGCAGCCGGTGGGCGGTGGCACCACCCCGAGGCTCCGTCAAGCTGCCCATGCCATGCTCATCATCGCGGTCTCATGCATCTAATAAGCTCACAGCTAGCAAAAAGAAGCAGCAAAATACTAGTAGTACCTAATCAACGTGAATTCGAAGCGTTGTTTCACAGTGTTCGCCTTTCTCCACACTATAAATCGCACCCACATCTTGCCATGCAATATGCATCGACGCATGCATCATAAACAATAGGGCTACACACGGATCAGTAGCCAAAACTGCCGCCTAGCTAGCTAGTGCAACCATGCCATCGCATGTGCTCCTGCCGCTGCTGGGGGCCAGCCTCCTGCTAGCCGCCGCGACGCTGCCGGCTCCGGCGGCGGAGGCGGCGTGGGCGCCGGCGGCGAACCTGCGCGGGGTGGTGATCCGGCAGGTGGGGGCGTTCGCGGTGACGGTGTACGACCTGGAGCGCCACAAGGACCTGGCGTTCGTGGGCGTGGTGCGCGGCGAGACGGAGGCGGCGGTGGGCGGCGGCACCAACTACCGGCTGGTGGTGGCGGCGGAGGGGCCCGACGGGAGCGCGGCGCGGTACGAGTGCCTGGTGTGGGGCGTGCCGGGGTCTCGCTCCGACACCTGGAAGCTGCACAGGTTCACCAAGATAATTGGTAACTAGTGAAGATTTTTACCCATAAAAATAAAAATCCAGATACAGTTATATATATATGTTGATCTTCACGTACGCATGTGTACGTATGCATGTAATGTGAGAGCGCGCGGCCACATGAAAAATAAGGTTTCTCGATCGCGCGCTTGTAGGCCATGCATATATAAGTTTTAATTTGCCGCGAGTTTTGTATGCTTGCGTGCGTTGTACCCCGTACGCGCGTGCATATATGCGCGCCCTTGGGAATAATACGGCAATTTCTCACACGCCACCACGTCCAGGAGTTAAAATCTGTCCCAGATCTAAACTGGTTACTGGTGTACGTTAACGTTGGTTTCTGAATTGACAAAATAATAGGCACTGATGTGCGGTAGTCATTTGTTCTGGTTTGAAACTATTTGTTAGTACCGGTTTTTTAATTAACATAGAATAATAGATACTAATGTGCCCTAGTTATTTGTTCTGGTTTAAAAACAATACAAACGTTCATTATGTGCAAAGTCACGACTAAAATCAGCGCACATATATATCTTTTTTAGCCTATATCTTAGCTACGTCCCAAAGCAGGGTCGTTGTCATCCTTCTCCCCACCAAAGTTGAAAAAAGAGTTGACATCGTCATAGGAGGTCGTGACGGCTGAACATCATCGTCGAAGTCTGAGTCATCTCAAGTCTCAACCATGATGCAGATTAGACTACCCTCCTCCTCCTCCTTTTTTAGTATATTGAATTTGCTAAAACCAATGTGACCCAAGTGATCGACTCTACTCTGCCGCCACACACTGCCCTTCTCCTCTTTTTCCTCCACCGTGCCACCCCTTTCTCTTCTAGCTCTATTTCCAACCACTGTCCACATCGGATTAGGGTTTAGGTTTCAAGTTAGGGTTTGGGTTTAGAGAAATGTCAGGGAGACGATGGGTGACAAGGTGGTGCTGCCAGAGTAGGGATGGAAATGGGTACTCGAAACCCGATACCCGATGTGTATTTACTTTATTAGGGTACGAGTCTGGTATAATAATCATATCCATGAATATGTTAATGGAAAAAACCCTGCCACCCATACCCGTTTACCCGTGTATCTGTAATAAATGACAGTTGACAGGTTGCAAAAATGGGCTATTCGTCAGCCCATAGCAATTTCCCAAGCCCAACAACGTAACCCAAATGCCCAACCGAGGTATATTCACAGGAATTCACAAAGTTACTCACGGCTGCACATACAGCTCCACCGTCCCTAACTGGCTAACCCAAATCCATTCCAAACAGGAGGTGATGGCACCCTCACAGGATGATGGGTATGGGTAACCCGTTGGGTACCCGTCGAGCGAAAAACACCTAACGGGGTCGGGTACAGGAAAAATTTGTACCCGCGTTTGTTTCACGGGTACAGATCATCTGGGGTGCCAATACCCGGCCGGTGGGTACGTACCCGTTGCCATCCCTACACCGAAGCCACAGGTATGGAGGAGAATGATGGACGGAGTTGAGGGGTTGCATGACGTAGCCATAGTTAGGTTGGGCGGCGTCGGTCGACGGCGAGAAAAAGGAGGCGCGGGCAGGTGGCGTTGCATGGGGTAGGAGGCATCAGAGGTAACGTCGGAGGTGAGAAAGAAGAGAGGGAGATGTGGCATGGGCAAGGTGTTGTCTGGATTACAATGAAGCAATCCAAATAACCAGCAGAGGAGAGTCAATCCCTTGGTATATACAACGCCATTTGATGTAGTATCAATTGATTTATCTACAGTGTATGAACATGTTCAATCTGCCAACATCAGCTCGCAATCTCCGACATCCAAACCGGTTGATGGCCGATATATATATCCATGCACGCGGACACTCGCTGCCGCAATCAGGATCCTCTGCAGTTACGGCACTGTTGTAACTGCCACCGACACGTGGACCCCTGGTCATTAGGGACCTACCTGTCAGTGGCAGTTACGGCAGTGGCAGGATTTCAATTGCTCGTTGCCGAGTGTTTCGCCTCGAGCGTGAGGTAGCTAGCCAGAAAAAGGAGATTTTCGTACGTACCTGCCACTTTCAAATATGTCATTTGCCATGAGCCCATGACACTGGTACGTAGATTCTGAACCCGTATGTCAGGAACACAGCAATTAAGAAAACGGTTGTGCTGCTTCTCAGGCGACTGATTTTTAAATAAGTACGTCTCAGTCGATTTCCTCATAGCTAGATTGTACTATTAGATTTTTTATATGTCCTATAGAGACGCTTGATCAACGGTCTAAAAAATCGACTGAGAGATAAATAACTCTCAGGCGTCTAATAATAAGTCAGTCCCTTAAGAAAAACTTGTTCGATCTAGTAGTTCGTGTGGCTCAGCCTTCTTAATTTTGTTTTCCGGCACGCTTAACGTGTCCAGAATTTTGCGAAAAATACATCTACTTGCGGCTTAATTGACTTTGGGCTTCACAAGTTCACATCGATGCTGCTTAACGCGGCCCAAGAGAAGCGAAAGGCATAGGTACCCGTCGAGAGTCAACTAGGCAAAGCAGACAGCTGGAGCCGTTCGATCTACACCTGTACTGCTTCGACCAATGTTACCTTGCTGTCAATTATGCTAGTGAAAGAGTTAAAGATCCCACTTCACTCTCACATCAACCAATGTCCTAGTACTATTCTACGCACCGTTTTCTAAACTTACCTAATTATTTACTAAAAGTATTTCGTAGTGGCTAATCTAAATAAATAAGTCGACCGAACCGAATTGAATTGGTCTTTGCAATCTATTTTTCGAAAATGTTCCGCTTTATTTATGTTATTTTAAAAAGTTTTTTTTTTACGGACGGCTTCATTATAGGAAAAAAAACTGGAGTAAAAATTAACTTAATTTTGTAACAAATAAACATATGCCACTTTATACTTGATATAAATGATTTGATTTTTATGTCATTTCTAGAAAATTTTAAACTTACAAGATAAATATTAGATCTTAATTTAAATCCGTCTTTGGTTACCATTTTCGACGATGGCACTATTTTGAATTATCAAAGTTCAACCGTAACAGATAATTAGATAATTATTTCAGCGTTGGAGAACACATTACTACCTCTGTTTTTTTTACGCTTTTGACTTTTGTACATAACTTTGACCATTTGTTTTATTCAAAAATTTAGTACGAACATGCAAAAAATAAGTCATATTTAAAGGATAGTTATTGATAAAACAAATCACAACAAAATAAATAATATTTACATAAATTTTTTGAATAAGACGAATGGCTAAAGGCATGTCCAAAAGTTAAAGGCGTAAAACAAAAAAGAACAGAGGGAGTACATGCCATTGTACCATGCACAGCTGGGTGACACCCACGCAGATCGTGCCACGTGCTTGACTTCGTGAGTCCTGCCCGTTAATTGACCGCTCTCGGTTAATCATCGGACCTGGGGGTTCGGGCGATATATGGCAAGTTGCAATTAGCAACTCCTAATCCAAAGTCCATGGGCGTTGATCCACTTGTAGCATCGACCACATCACGTACGCGACGGATTGTTCGCTACGATCGACGTGAGACACCGGGAGTTGGAAACTGACGAGATCTAGTGACAAGTAGTTTAATTTTTCACTCGCTTTGGCAGCTAGCGCTAGCTAGCTTAATTAACTGGCGTTAGTACGTACTGTTTCAAAGAATGTGTACACTTGTATTAGCCTTTGGAAATTTTTCCTTCTTCTTCAAGTGCTTGGCACGGCCGACGGTAATCACATTAATTAATCATGCACGTGCTGCATTCTCCGTTCATATCGATCTGCAAGTCAGATCGAATACTGCTTCGATGTTTTGCTCTCCTGCCTGCGGTTCTGATCAAAATCGTCAACGAAACTGCATCGTCAGAAGAGCTAGCGTTTTCAGAGATGGCTTTCTGCTTAATTTCGTTCACTGATCAGCAATACCGACAGCACGCAAAGTACTTAGCAGTTGGAACCTGTACTCATATAGTTGTGTCTAACTGGGAAATGTCATATGCGCGCCATGCGTGCCATCAAGTGGCAAGTGTACACTTACACTTACATGATTAACAATTACTCGTACTTAAGCACATATGGTGTAGTGTATTTCTGGAAAGATATTAGTCATTGACCTGATGATGCAAGTCGTCTTTTCACTCTACAGCCAGGCCACGCGTAGACTTTCGTGTGTATGGGGCAATTGGTCATTTGGTCGTGTTATTTTTTTAGCTACACTAGCCGCTTTGGCGCGTCCGCGGCGTGGGGGTGCGAGCGCGCGCCGTGCGGCACCGCCGGCCCCACGCTGGCGAGCGCGGGCGCGCAGCGCGCTCGTGGGCGAACGCAGGAAGAAAAGCTAAAAAAAAGGCAGCGCGAGCGGGATACGATCCGTGGGCGCCGAGGCGAAAGCCGGCGCAGCTAGCCAGCCCAGCAAACCGCCCGCGCTGTTGTTTTGTGTGACGAAAAAATTCATTTATGCGTAAAAATTGAAGGGCGTACACGATTGGACGGCCGTGGCGGCGCCAGGCGGGGAGGCGGGCCACGTGGCGACCGGACGACGCGAGTGTTCACGCTTGTATCTATTATTGATATTGATCTATCGGTTAGCACGTAATTTACCTGCTCATCGATTGCATATGTATATATGGAGAACTTTACCGCGCACCCCGTAAAGATCGTCACAAGATTAGACTATTTGATCAATTTTAATCGTTCTGACCCATACAAAAAAAATGGATCAAACAATCCTTTATACCAGAGAATGAGATTCCAAATTAAATTATAGAAATCAAATTAGAAATCCAAAAAAAATAAATTCAAAATTTGAACTTTTTTAACAAAATTTAGATTTTGAAACTAAAAATCAAATTTGAAAACCAAAATTTTCAAATACAAAATTTCAAGAACCCCATCTTCAGTATGAGAGATTGACAAATTCAAATTATGAATGGTTCAATCCAAAAGTCAAATTCAAAAACTAAAAAGCAAACTTGAACACTAAAATTTTCAAATTCAAAATTAAAAAAATTCTCGATCTCTAGTAAGAGACATAGATGAATTTTCAATCTTTTTTACATGGGTCATTCTGTGTGGACGATTCAAATTAGTCAAACTGCCTAACCTCTTTAGGAGCTGATCGATCGATCCATGCGTGCTAAACTCTATGTATGTATATATAGATAGATCCAGAGGTAACTCATACTAACAAGTAACTAATTGCCATTGGGCACCTTAAAAAATACCACTTGCTTATGACTTATACAGCTTAATTACACCTGAAGTTCTCCGAAGATCGATGAAGTAGATTACGGTCTAACATGTTTGCAATGGAATGCAAGTGGGTTGCTTTTCATACAGTCATGAACAGGTTGGCCTGATCTTCAGCAGCAGGTTGCAATTTTATTCGCAGATGATCCTTGAAGTTTTGTACCTTTTTAGAGAAAAAACTTAGTAGGGACTGCCTTTTCTCTCTTGCTAGAGATAGGGAAAGAACAATATACAAATTTAGCTGTGTTATGTTACAGAAATGGGTCTAAACAATTAATGAAATTGACACAAGCAATTGCCCGCGCTAATCTTCGGCTGTCGAAATATTCCTTCATGCACGATCGATGAGTCCGAAAACCGGCTTGAACCTGGAAATGGTTCTCGAATATTCTTGTGTTTCGTCTCTCCCTTCGCATATTCCAAATGAGTATATTACTGCATGAGAATCTAATAATCGGCTCTACCCTTTTTCTAAATCATTATTGGTTCTTTATATCTTATCACATCGGTGACATCGCACAACATCTCTATTCATATAATGAGGATAAACAAAATATAGATATACGAGGTGGCAATGTGGAGCCACGGCGTGGCTTGGTGCCACCCTTTTTCCTATATTTTACTCATACTTGAATGGATTGACGGAGCTCCTGTCCTTTGGTTGAGAAATATATAGATATAAAGATTGGGATACAGAAAATGAAAATTGAGGAGTTACTCCCTTGCTTGAAATAATACAAAAGAGAGATGAAGGTATCCATGTTTCAAACTCCCCCCGAGCGTTTTCTCATGGAACGACACAGGGTTGAACAATGCTCCACCACCAACCCTACCCCGTCCGCCCGTCGTCACAACCACTAGATGGCGAGCCTCCTTCCTCTCCCTCTCCCCCTCCCCTTCTCACTCCCTCTTCTTCCCTCTTGACGATGTAGCACTGCCCTTGGGGTCTCCTCGGCAGCAAAATGGCCGATTCCAGCGGTGCGCCCCGATCTGATAGGACAATGTCTAGCCCAGTGGTACAGCGATGATTTGGGTTGGCCGGGCTGCTCGTGGTGGTTACACCTTCGGAGGCTGTCTGGGATAGCATGGTGCATAGCGGCCGTTTTGGTTGTCTGCGTGTGGTCTTTGGCGGCTACAACTCCCTCTTCCTGATCTGGTTGGAATTGGTAACGTGGTAGCCTCTCTTTCACGGTTGGGTGGTGGCTAGGGCTCCACAGGTGTGAAGGCTAAATCCGGTGCGTGGAGGCCGGCCCAGCGACAAAGAGGCTAGGTCGTGGAGATCATGCTGTCAGGGGGATGGAAGCCCGATGCGTGGCGGCGGCAGCGGCGGCTACTGGTGTGATTCTCTTCTTCAACGTTAAATGAAGTTAAACAAAGCGGCCATATTAATCTAAAATATTATAAATTCCTACATTGATCTGATAGAAAAAGAAAATCTACGCCTTCGATTATAGTGGGGCCAAGCTATAACGGTTTAGATTAAAAAAAATCTGTTTCAACTGCAATAAATAAGTAATAGAAATAAGAGTCCACCATAAAGTTAGAAAAAAAAATATACATATTAGCTATAATAAAATATACAAGTTTGAAATAAAAAATCATCATGCTTGTTAAGTAAACTTTTATGTACTTTGGTCGTCGCTACTTACTTGCATGCATGGCGCTATGCATGAAAAATTACCGCGCGCTTCCCACACATTACTTGCTCATTGGTAGCTGGCATGTGCTAATCTCCGCGCTTCTACACTATAAATAGGCTCTATGTGCTAATCAATCACGCCAAACACGTCCCATTCTCATACGTTCTAGTTGGCTAGCTACCTAGGCATAGTAATTAAGCAGCCTTAGGCCAGTAAGAACTTATACACTAATACCGATCGACATGACGTCGTCGCCGCTTCTCCTTGCTCTACTCGCCGCCACCTTCGTCCTTGGCATTGCCAGCAATGCCGACAGCTACGCACCAGCACCAAGCCCACAACCGGTAAGCCCACCGGCAGACGCTCCGCCTCCACCGCCGGCTACCCCTCCGCCGTCTCCACCGCCGGCCACCCCTCCGTCTCCACCACCTCCGCCTCCGCCGCCGGTGAGCCCTCCGCCGCAGCCGGCATGGACGGCGGTGAACGTGAACGACAAGTCGATCCAGCAGGTGGGGCAGTTCGCCGTGCAAGCTTACTGCCTCAACACCCGGGCGCAGCTGGTGTTTCTGAACGTCGTGAGCGGCGTGCAGCAGCCGGCGCCCGGCGGCGGCGGCGGGAACAACTACCTGCTGGTGATCACCGTCGGCCCACGCTCCGGCGGGAGCACGGCGCAGTACAGCGTCTCCGTCTGGGGCATCCTCGGGACCACGAACTGGAAGCTCTATTCCTTCACGCCGAAGTAGGTTGTCCTAGCAGGTAGCAGCCACGTGCTGATGCGCGCATGCGCGCGTAATTACTAGACGTCATTCCGTTAATTGAAGCATGCGTTGATCAGTGGTAGTTAATGTAGGAGTGTAATTGTGTCATGTACTGTGTTGAACTACACGTACTGTTGTTGTCTGGTAGTACGTGTATTTTTCTCCCAACAAATGTTTACCTGAGTTTTTGCCACGAGTCCTAAAATGACATCCAATTTAAAGAACATGCACTTATTATCCAACACCCTATGTTGTCAAAGGCTCAAGTTAAACCTTAGAGCAACTCCAACTCTTTCTCTATATTTCTCCTCTAAAACACTATTAGCAGCATCTCCTCTATCCATCCCTTTAAAAAATTTGCACAACTTATACTACCCTCTAAACGATTCTTTTCCAGCCTCCAACAGCTAGCCCCTCTATAGAGGGGCTGCTGGATTTGCTCTTAGAGCGATCAACACAAGGCAAGGTGAAAAAGAGAGATTGCTATATTAGTTACTTCTGAGTCGTCCGAAATTTTTGTTACTCTTGGTGACCATAAATTGCATATTAGCAAGCTAGAAATTGCAGTGTGAAACCTTGAAACAGTTAATATTAGACAATTTCAGTAACTATATTACAGTTATTGTATATTTGTATTAACTGGAGATAAATTAAAACAAAAGCTTCTTTCTTTTTTATTTTGTATGGCCTTTTATATCAATCTATCTACTATATATATAAAGGAGAATAAAGCGGAGCCACCGCATTAATCTAAAAGTATTAGAAATTCTCACGTTAATAAAAATAAAAAAATTCTCATATTAGCTGGAAAAAAAAGGAAAAGATCCACACCATCGATTATAGTGGTTTGGATTATAATGGTTTAGATTATAAGAAAAATTACATACCTACTACAGTTATAAAATAAAAAAAAGAAATTTAGAATAAAAATATTAAAAGGAAGACTTCATATTAGCTATAATAAAAATATGAATTCGTAGTTAAAAATAGCGTCCATGTCATGTTAAAAATTGACATAAATATAGCCACATAAATGCTAACATATTAATAGGAGAATTTCCTCATAAATCAAAGGAAAGAAAAGTTATCGACCATCGGTCACATGGGGATCATATATTGTAATAGTTTGGACTAAATTAAAGTGTCCACATCCGCACGACAGAAAAAATAAATAAAATAAATTTGAAAGAGAAATGAAAAAATAGAATAAAATTTATACCAACTACAATAAAAAAAATTTAGAATAAAATAGAAAAGTATATATGAGAACAAAAAAAGAAAAATAGTAACATATTTGTTCATATATCATCTGTTAGAGTTAACATATGATAGAAAAATGTCAATAATAGAAGAGCATCAGTCTCTCTAAGAGACCTTTTGATCCGTAGTTTTCACACCTCATTATCCATAGGAAAAAGTCTACTTTACCTCCCTCTACTATTGCCTCGGTTTGGTTTTCCTCCCTCTACTCCAAAACCGGGTAAATTACCTCCCTCTACTTTTCATACCGTGCAAATTACCTCCCTCTACTTTTTATACTAGACAAATTACCTCCCTCACGCCGGTTTTGAGTGATTTGGCGCCCTAATCAACTGGTTTTTGACTAATTAAATTTTAAAAAATGATAGAAAACTTAGAAAAATAAATAAAAACATTTTAAGTATATAAAAATATGTAAAATCCAAAAGAGAAATAAAAATATGATATTTGTGTACAAACCTATATTCTATTTTTTAGTTTTCTTTAGTTTTCGAGAATTTATTTTCTCAACAAAAAAACTAAGTTTTGTTGATGTGACATCATAATCTTGAGGAAATAAATTATAGAAAACTCAGTGAAACAGAATAAAAGTATCAAAATCCAAATATTTAATAAAGTGGTGCTTGCATATAAACATACATGCTAAAATTATATACATGTTTGAGATTTTTTTTATTAAAAATACCTCCAATCATAAATATGAATTTTGGCTTATAGGTTTTACAAGAATATCATATTTTTAATGCATGTTTGGATTTTACATTTTTTATAGGTTTAAAATATTCTAATTTTATTTTTTCTGAGTTTCCTATAATTTTTTAGAATTTAATTAGTCAAAAACACCCAAAACCAGAGTGGTTTCAAGTGAGGGAGGTACTTTGCACGGTATGGAAAGTAGAGGGAGGTAATTTACCCGGTTTTAAAGTAGAGGGAGGAAAACCAAACCGAGGCAAGAGTAAAGGGAGGTAAAGTAGACTTTTTCCTTATCCATATAGACCCATCACGTGATACTGGGCTGAGACCGACTCTGGGCCTTCGCAGTGCGCACACAGACGGGCTCACCTCACCCGCACAAAACAACTGGACACGCGTTCAATTAACTTCGTTCGAATGATTCTCTCTCTCATGTCTACTTATTCTGACTTGTGGCTCATGCGTGCAATTTACTCATGTTTTAACTTGGGCTTCGTGGTTTGCAGCAAGCCACCAACGCCCGAGATTAATGTGCACAAATGCCAATCATTCATGAGAGACATATCAAATAAGTTATAAAGAACAGGTCTAAATTTTGAGAGGCTAATCACCGTAAGCTCTTTTTGTAGAAGAATATCAATATATGTGAGGAAGAAATGGGGGCAGTGGAATAATATTAGAACACGATCTCACAGTCGCAAACCTTCCTGAAGCGGTATGTGGGGGATTCTGCTCTTTTCTCGAGAGAGAGGAAGCAACTAGGTGGTTTCGTTCCATCCAAAATTCGAATGAATAAATCATGTGTTAAATTGCTCTTCGTGGCTGGCAGCAACACTTGCCCAATTCATCTTTTGAGAGCATATACAATGGTCGAGACAGCAACTATTTTTAACCATTGGCATATCACTTATAGAGATGGCTAGCTTAGAAACAATTCATATAATGATCGATAGAGATGGATTATAGACGACTACACATTTTTATGCCACTTAATCACGCAAAAAATTTCTTAATTCCTGTGTAGAGTCACCTTTTGCATTGAAGACGGCTCAACTCTCTATGCGCACTCTATCTCCTCCACATCATTATCTATTCTACATGGTAAACTTTATAGACGGTTTAGAAACAGTTGATGTGTACTATTGTACATGCTCTAACTGTCTAACAATAGCATTGCGTCGTAAGTGTGCACTCTCTCTCCTCCACATCATTATCTATTCTACATGGCAAACTTTATATACGGTGTAGAGATAGTTGATGTGTACTATTGTACATGCTCTAGCAATCGCACTGCGTCGTAAGTTAATTCTCTTCTTGAATCGACAAGGATTAGTAGTTCCTAACGAGCCACCGGGCCACAACTTGGCCGATCAAAGAGCTGGCAACTCTAGTTTAAGAGCAACAGCTAGGAAGCAGTGCACTTGCTGTAATTAATTTTAGTACAAACGTTCACACGTTGTCCAGTGGTAATATTAGTCGTGCACATAGATTAATTGACGCATTCTCTATGCACTTAGAAGTTTTCGAACAGGTTTAATTAACCATTGCACCAACCGCATTTCCTTAACTAAAGAGCGTTACGGATTCTGGCAAGAAAATATTCCCTGACACCCTCCAGCAATACATTTCAGGCTGTACTATACTGTATATATGTGTATATAGATTATAGAGAATCAGCAACCGGGCGTTGCCATATACAATAAGCTAATAATTTGTCAAAATGTAATATCTATTGATCAACCAAAGAAAAGAGATCAGTAGTCACCAAGTTCGCTCATATGCATGGCCTAGAAATTACCTGAGCTTTCCCCCATTGAGCCATTGTAGTGGAATGCATAACAAGTATGTGTCGCAATTCAGGTACACACACCAAAGTTCTTTTTTTTTGCAGAAGAAAAAATGGGCTAATTCTGATAAATGTATATGTATGACTACGACAAGTCATGCTTGGGATTACTAGAATATATATATGTATGCCTGTATGGTGGAGTGCAATTACGATAAAATATTTGGCTATTAATTAAGCCGATGACTTGCTGCAAAGTCAGTCGTCCCCATTCTGCTGTCAGCCTGGCTGCCTGGCTATGGACTTTCGAATGTAAAGCATACCATAGATGTCGAACGATAACTCGTTTTTCTATGTCGCCACACAAATGATCATCTACGGATTAATTAGCTAGATCGTGGATAGGTTAATTACAACTGGATCATAAGCGAGGAATAATCCTGACCGAACTCTGAAACTCCTTTTCTTTAGTATTTCGATATAGGAGCAGTGGACTAGTACATAGTCAGAACTCAGAACTAGCTACGAACTCTACAGAGCTGAAACAAGAATAACCTCAACCTCAATAGGCGGTTCATGTCTCTCTTTTGGGCTAATCTTAACAGCTGTCGTTCGAGAGAGTTGCACCTTCTCCTGTTAGGTATTGTGTCGAATATGTGTACGAGTAGGTTACATGGACTCTGTGTTGTAATAGACAGGATTGGTTTAGTGTTAGAGTCGGACTCTATACATGCCTCCATTATATAAAGGGAGGCAACCCTAGTATAACCAAATAAACGACTTCATAATAGTAACATAGGCAAGAGAAGATCAGCGGCCGGCATGTGACCGTGATCTAGTCAGCCGGTGTGTTACGGTATTATGGATTGGGGAGGAGCGCCCATAATCAGAGCCCTGTAGATGTAGGCGAATGCTGAACTACGTTACCAAAAATCGTGTCTCCTGGTGTCGTTCGTGATCTTGCATCGACGCATATCCTAACATCTCCAATAAACAGGCCAACCTCACGCTAGTCAAGCTTGATCGCATTTTTTGCATCGCTAACTGAGGGATGCTCTTCGCAGATAGCATCCTTCTCCCTTTCTCCTGAACCTATTCAGATCACTGCCCTCTTCTTCTCATGGAAAAGCGTTTGCTAAGGCATCACAAGCTAGCGCTTCGGATTCGAGAGCTTTTGGACGGCATGACTAGCTTCCTTGATGCATGGTTAGACAAGCATGCAATGAATCCCCTCCTTCCTCTTCCACAACAAGGTTCTGTCGGCTGATGCTCTGCTTTGACGCCACCTCCCCAACTGCTATTTATGCCCTCTCTGCCACAAAAACCTAAAACGTCGAGCCATCTATTCTTGGAGGGCAACTTAAACTTCACAATTTGGTCTCATGTTGTTGAGAGTCTAGTTGTCTCAAAGATGGATCCAATGAGTTGGCTCCAGACATCCAGCAATCAAAGTTGGTGGATCGAGGACATCTCTGCTTCGTCCGCTACCAATTCCTCCTCAAGAATTGGATCTTTTGTCTTAGGAGTGCTCTGGTCCCTCTGGCTAGAGCGCAATAGCAAGAACTTTAGGCAAACTAAGCACCCTTCCCGCCTCATCCTTCTGGCCTTGCTCCTTGATGAGTTTTGCCTCTGAGTGGTAGCTGGTGCTAAGCCTAATATCACGTAATAGGTCCGTTCTTGCTCTTTGTTTTTCGACGTCCTCGGTCACCGGTCAATTTTGTACTTTGCCTCCTCTTAATTTTTAAATAGATGGCAATTCTTCTATCCTTTACTAAAAATAATTATGAACAATAGTTTAAAACTTTTTTCTGCACAAGGTTGATCGCATGGCGTCATGGCGACTTCGCAAGAAAGCTAAGATTTAACAAGTTGTAGAAAGTCAATTCATGTATCTCTTGGTGTCACATGAATCTTTTTTTTTTTTACAGAAAGTACTAAAAAGTGAAATTGTTAAAAAAAAGAGCAAGGTGTCCTGTCCGTTTGTGTGACTATGTCTATATCAAAGTTTGAGAGACATTTTGTACATATATGTATTTGTATCTGCATTAGCTATGATAAAATTATAGTAGACTCCATCTCCAATCTTGTTATGGATATGTACTCATGTTGTATCAGCCATGCATGGTTCAAGAACGCGCTAGGCACTAGTCGGACGATGAGTCGGAGACTAACGATTAGATAGGATAAATCCAAAAAAAATTAAGACTATTAGGAATAAATTAAAAAAAATAATAAGTAATCGTCCGTAAACACCGAGTATTACTGATTAGATATTAATTGTGGATTAAACAAGGATTAATCACTTTTTTAGAACAGTTGTGTTAGCTATGCATGGTAGTTCACTTCCAATCTTGTTATGAGCATGTAGTCATATATATCCTATTTGGCCATATGTAGTAAACTCTTACATAGTTTATTTATAATCCTATTAGAGCTACATTGTTATAATCTAGCTCACACATCAATCAATTGTATGGATGTTCCTTTCTTTTTGTCTAACTAATGTCAAAATTTCTAAATATTTGTCCTAGGTTTAGAATCCGTCGTGCTAGCAACCTTATGACATCTCTGACTAGATAGGAACGATCACATTTTCAATTCGAAGGAGCTGCCGGCGATGATCTTCTTCGATTTGCTTCTGGAGGTCCTGCGCCTTTAGAGGTGGCGGGCGCCAGTTAGCTCTCTGCAGCGCGTCTGGGAGAATGCACCTAAACCTCCCCCTATATGTTAACCATGTAACTTTACTATTGAATTAATACAAGGCAGTTCTCCTGCCTTTTCCTCAAAAAAATATCTAAATATGATATTTAGTCTTGTCATATTGGCCATGGTAAGGTAGCTTCAATGTAATCCATTACCATCTCGTTACAAATATGTAGTCGTATGGTGTGTTGGACACAATAAATAAGGTCTTATACAATTCATTTTTTTTTATATTTGTATTGACTCAAAAAAAAATTTACTTTGAAGTCAAGGAAAGAACAACAATTACCCGTCTGTCTGTGTGTAACGTTGGATTAGCGCATGCTCGCATGTTTGGACGTAGTTAATTAACTTGCAGTCTGTTACTGACATATTGTTGACCGTAGACGGTGGGCAGAGACTTCGAAACCAACAAAAGACCGCGTTGAATTAATGGTGCTAAGTATCATCGATCTAATAACTTACGGAGTACCAGTAAAAAAAAAGACAGGCAGGAAAATTCCGGTGGTTAACACAGCAAACAACGTGTTAACCCCTGTTCCGATGGATACAATCATACAAAAGTCAACATTGAATTGTTTCCTGTATTATACTGCTTGCCAAGCTGTTCAGCTCACTCATTGCGCGCTTGCGACTATAGTAATTACAACCATGCGTACTAAACTCCCCCATGCATGCATGCATAGTTGCTTCTCTGAAGACGAATACTGCACTATAAAAGGCCTCACAACTCTCCCAACTCCAACACAATACCGGATCAAAGCTTAGATACACCCATAGGGCATAAGCTGATAGTGTTAGTGCAGATAGCTGGGCCAATTGTCATCAGCAACGCACTTACCAATTAAGTGAATTAACTTACGACGATGAAGTCGTCCCTTCTTGTCCTCGCCGTCGTCCTGGCCGCCGCCTGCCTCGCCATGACCAACGCGGACAGCGGCGCGCCGGCGACGGCGGCGTGGACGGCGGTGGACACGAAGGACAGTATGGTCCAGCAGGTCGGGCTGTTCGCCGTGCACATCTACGGTCTCAGCTCGGGGAAGCCGCTAATGACGCTGGTGAAGGTCGTCGGCGGCCAGAGCCAGCCGCTCAACGGCGGGTACAGCTACCTGCTGGCGATCACCGCGTCCACCGCCCCCGGCGGCACGCCGGCGCCGTACTACGTGTCCGCCTGGGGCGTCCCAGGAACAACCACCTGGAAGCTCTTGTTCTTCACGCCGGCCAAGTGATCGATGGGCGATGGCATATATTGGCGCTGGATCAATGCCTGAGTGCTCATTGCTAGTGTTCTCCTTCGTTAAGTGCATGAATTAATGTTCGTCTGTTTGTCTCATTGTCCATCAGCATGTTTATACCTCAAGAAAGCGTACGTCTTGAGACTTGAGTCGTTTTTTTTTTTTTTTGTCTTGGTTGGGCGAATATTTCATCGGTGCTTCGTGATGTTTTATTATGCAAAAAAATTTAATAAATTATTAGTATTTTGTTATGTTTTATTGGTATATTTCATAGACTTGTTTACTATGAAAAATCGAGGTTTCGTGAATACTGCGTGAGCATGATGAGGACTTTGGCCCAACTCACTAAACCCGTAACGAAAAAGGCCGACCCAGCCACCATACAAACCCGTTACATGAAATGCGCCAAAACCAAAGCAAGCCACCTCTGCAAGAAATAAATGAATTCCAAAGATCTTGAGCAAATCCAAAGAGGGTTTTCCCGTTCGCTCATCACAGAATATTTCTAGGTCCCAATATACCCAATGCCAGATAGCTGCCAAGAAACACAAGCCATCATTTGGATGGTGAAAGCCTACTCATCGCGACCGATCGAATTAATCATTTCCATTCACAAGCGCTAGCCGCCTACGTATGTACATGGGACGTGGCTGACTCCTCTCACGATCTCGATCGCCACGCATTGTGCCACGCACCGGCGTTCGGCGGCGACGACGACCAACCAGGCGCCGACGCCGGTGGCACGCGGCTGGCCGCCTCTCCGCCGCCTCGCCACGCGCCGCCTGCCATACAACCGTGGTCTCTCATTCCGAAGCGATAAGTTCCCTAGGTATATGTATTAGCCTCGCTCGCATGAACCCTAATTTTTTTTACTTGATCCCGCGCAATCGTGGATGTGTGGGGCAGTTTTTTTTAATTATTTTTTTTTAAAGAAGAGTTGAAACGAGACAAGAAAATTAATCCATAGGAAGATTTGAAATCAATCTGTAACGCACAGGGCCGTTCCTAATGTTTTAAGGGCCTTAGGACGAGACTAAAATATGTCATTTTAAATTTAATTTTATATTTTAATTTTTAATTACTTAATATATTAAATATTAAATATTTTTGTGTTTAAGAACTATTATCTTAGCTAGCGAATCATAAATTAATAATGAACTAAACATCTGTAAATGACATGGCTTGATTGGGAGACTCATTATTACAAATGACTATTATATTATAGATTTAATAATATAACAAATTATTTATAGATCTTTTGTATCTAGCCTACTTCTTTTTTCAAGCACACTGACCATGTACTTAACATATCTATACATGGTCATTCACAGACTTATAAAAGATACTCTAAAGGCTAAAGCACATCAATTTATAAATACGTTAACAATATTGGATTATTGCCACATTGTAAAATCTAGTTCATCCATATACAAATATCTCCTAACATATCTATATTATATATAATTCTTAAAATTGTTATAAAAGAATATATCTAATAGTCATTATTCATTGTATGGATTATTAAAATATCTATGTATAGACATACTTTTTATACAAATAATGCAACCTAATCGTGGATGATCAGTTTGTGTCGGTGATAGGACAATCGAGGTATAGAGGGGCGAGACGTGGATGTGTTCGGTCTTTGTCATGCTCCATCTAGATGTTGCTATGGCTAATAACTTGCACACGTACCACTTAGGTGACTCACCATGGCATCGAAAGCACATGGGCCTAGGATCCTAGGAAACAAGAGAATTGTATCAAGATGAAACCTAATAATATTATACCTTGGCTGAAGCGCAACACTGTCTTGCCCTAATGTTGTAGTGACATCGTTACACAAATCAAACTACTCATTGCTCAATTGCTCACAATCGAAAGCCACACCTCGATGGTCACTACAATTCAGAAGCCCTCGTCATGTTAATTTATTGTTGATCCTACGAGCCAATAACACCTCGTATTCTTTGGCGAAGCGAAAGCCTTAGGTGGTTAGGCCGCTTTATACAACCATTATATCTATCTTCTTTATGCTAAGTAATGCATGCCTTTATAAAAAAAATAAAATGGTAGTGGACTCACTAGCTCGCAACGACTAAGTACTATGTTGTTATGACTAATTGGCTGGCGACTAGGCCAATTTAATGGACTATTTTTGGTTGATCTATGAGCTTCCTAGTACTCCCTCCTGTCATAAATATTTAGCGTTGGAGATGCATGGTGGCCAATGTTTAAAACTTGAGTTATGAATACCTTTTAAAATTTTAGATTAGCTACATACAAATAATATGTAGATTCATTTTGAAAAGTACTTCAACAATATTATAATTTTTATGGATTTCATAGATAAACTATAATGATAACTAGTGACTTTGCTTTGTAAACTAAAAAGTTTAAACCACAAATATTTATTACTAATAGAAATACTTACTAATACCTACTAACTATATGGGTCAGGGCCGGCCCCAATAGCATTTTTTGGATTTGCGCGGCTAACACAGGTAGGTGGTCGTAAATTAGCGCCTCTCGCGTCCCTCCATCCCAGCGCCTCTCGCGTCCCAGCGCCGCCGCCTGCTGGCCCCCTCCCTCGCGCTCTCCGGCGACCTCACTGGAGGTGAGGGGGAGGGGACCCATCTCCTCTTACTTCTCTCTCCCTCTCCTCCTCTCTCCCTTCCCTTTCTCCTTCTCTCCCCTATTTGTCCCGTCCAGATCTGATCTGTTCTAACGTCTGCGGTGACGTCGACGGTGAGAAAGGATTAGAAGGACCTTGGGACCGATGGAGGAGATAGGGTATCCAAATAAAGTAGATGTTGCTTTTGAGTCTTCATCGCAGGCTTCTCTGACGGTACTTTGGCTCTTTCTCTCCTTTTTTGTGCAGATCTGGATGGTGGTTAGAGGTGCTTGCGGTGGAGACCATGGTCGGTGGTGCGTTCTTGCACAACCGGTCATACACGAAGCCGGCGGTTGTCTCTGGTGGCCAACGATGAGCGCCAGGTCAGGGGATGTCTCTAGATCTAGTGTGATGCCTGCCTGCCACTTTCTCAGATCAGTGAGAATAATGTATGATTCTCGAGTGGGTGGAGATGTGGAGCGCTCGGCGTGTTCAGATCTTACTTGTTGGAGGTTGAATGGCCTTCCTGTGGATGTCCACTTTTGTGTGATGCTACGGGAGAGGATTGTTTGTCGGGTCGTCGGAGATCCCCGACCGCGGCTATCCGGTGCTTCTTTGCTTCGGGCGGAGGGAGCGCCGCTCTGGACCCCTGATTTGTTGTTTGCGGGCCTCCTGGGCGGCGATGTTTCCTCATCGTCGCAAGCTACGGTGTTGCAGTTCCGATGCTGGCTGGTAGCTTAGTGTCCTGAGCTGCATCCGTTTGTCAACCCAAAAAGGGCCACGGCGTTAGGAGTGAGTTCAATGGCGACAACAGTTGGTCTGTGGTGTTTTCCTCTTGCCGGTTGTTGGAGTATGGTAGCTCTATCGGTCTGTCGTTGGATGTACTCTGATGTTCTGATATTTTAATGGATGGCCTTATTCTCAAAAAAAAAAAAATTATGGGTCGGGCTCCAAAATTGGGGGCCTTGGCGGTAGCACAAGTGCCCCCCTATCTGACCGGCCCTGGGAACACAATTGCCGCGCACGTGGCACGGTGGCCGGAGGGGCTCACTTCACCGCCGCCGAGCCTGCCCGGCCGTCGGCCGACGAGGTCGAGATGACAGGGTGCCTGTGGCCATGCGTTACCGGCGGCGGCGCGGCGGCTGGGAGCGGCGGCGGCCTGTTCGGATCGAAGGCCAGGGGCCCCACGGAGGTGGTGCGACATGCCCGGGAGCTCCTCGGCTTCGTCGCCGAGAATCGGGACGACAAACGCGACGCCAAGCGTGATCAGAAGGTGACAAACGTTTCTGAACTCTCTCTCTCTCTCTCCCATTATAAATGTTGAAAAAACATTTTGTTTGATTGCTGATAACAACATCTAAGGTTTTATGTCTAGGAATTAAAGGGATCATGGAAGACTATGCAAATTGTTCAGTCACTGTATTAAGATTTAGGAACAAAGGCCAACAATGGTGCCCTTAAAAATAGAATATTCTTTGCTTGATGGAATCGTTCGAGCATGATTGCAGTCATTCAACTTTGACCGACTACATACAAGTAGTACAATCTGCAAGCAACCTGTATCTGTTTTATGGTGTATTCCCCCTTAGAGGGCAAAATCACGATATAAAAGCTTAACCCTTTGTGTTATATCGATTGTTAGGCTTGAACAATGCATTTTATAGCCTTATAGGTATTCTTGAATCCACTGATTATTTACTGAAGTTTCAATGCCAGCCCTTATTCAGTCTGGCCGGGACTGAATCCACATTTGAATTGGCTTGCAGATGTCAGATCTCAGCAAATGCATTAGGGAGATGAAATGCATTCTCTACGGTAATGGCGAGGCAGAACCCGCCACTGAAGCCTGTGCGCAGCTGACTAGGGAGTTCTTCAAAGAGAATACCAATGCACTGCGTCTACTGATTGTTTGCCTTCCATTTCTAGACTTGGAAGTATGTCAAAGGATCTCTTGTTTATATTTTCGAGAAACATGTTTGCTGTTTATTTTCTAATCAATTATTTCAGTAGATACAATAATTATTTATGCAGAACTTCTTAGTTTTTAACCTATAAGTGATGATATTAAGAGGATGTTTGCCTCTCTTCTCTCAGACTCAGAAGGACGTGACACAAGTTATTGCAAATTTGCAAAGGCAAAGGGTAGATTCGAGGATTGTTGCCTCTTATTACTTGGAGGTTAACCAAGACCTTTTGGATATTTTAGTGTCAGGGTAAGTGATTAAATTTTTTGTTGCTCACTTCGATAACATGTATGAAACTGTTTGCATGTGCACTTATTACCAAACTATTTCAAAAAAAGTTATTACCAACCATATCGATTTAATCCATAGAAGTTATTTAAATTTCCTTTTCAGGCTCAAATTAACAGTATAAGTTCCTTGTGTTCTTCACTTAAGATCAAAAATATTTTCACATAGTTTAGATTGCTTGGTTGCATCTTTTCTAGAATCCACCCTTTCTCCCTCCATCTAAATAGATTGTACCAACCACATGATATTTATGCGACCTATATATATATATACAGGTACGACAACAACACAGATGTTGCAATACATTATAGTACAATATTGAGGGACTGCATACGCCACCAAGTTGCTGCATGGTATATCAATGATTCACAACGCCTTTTGGTGTAAAAAAACAAATATCAAAGTTATTTTCATGAAGCCAAAACATAAAAAGTAATGCATAGTTTTGATACCCATTGATTTCATCTGTCATCCTCTCTATCACAAATATCATCTGTCATCCTCTCTATCCCAAATATCATTATTTACTTCGATAATTATCACTGTTGATTTCTATGATGTGTTATTTTTCTTGTTGTGTATATTTATATGATGTGTTATTTTTCTTGTTTATATTAATATTATTGCTATTTCTGGCAGCTATATACTAGACTCTCTGCATATGAAGAGATTTTTTTACTACATACAGTTTCCAGACTTTAATATGGCATCTGATGCCTTCAAGACTTTTAAGGTGGGTATGTGCACATTTCGAACTTGACCTTTCTAATGGCAAAACACAACTCCCAAAAGAAAAGGCATCTCGTGCTCTTCCAACATTATGGTTATTTTTTAAAACTATTGGCCACGACAATTCTTCTTGTTTAACTTATAACAGGAACTCCTGACAAGGCATAAGTCAAGCACCGCTGAGTTCTTTTGTAAGAATTATGATTGGGTATGTCGTTTTTTGTTATTATATTGAGCATTTCAAATTAGCTTATGTGATGGACATATTTGGTGCTGAACTGAAAATAGAGGGAAATGGATGTCAATGTGAATTTAGCTAGCAATTGGGTGTTTGTTAGCTGCTTATTCCATTTGTGTTGTAATTTGTTGGACTATTGATTACATTACATCCGGTTCCTTCTAGGAAATGGTGATATAGACTATTCTCTCCATCCAATTTCCTCCAAATTTATAAGCCTTATATCTGTTCTGGACATATACCACGTAAGAATTGAAAATGACGAGCTACAAGGGGTACAAGCTAAAGCAACATATTTATTAGGGGTATTTGGGGAAGAACACATTCATATCCCATCGTATATTAAATAAGTCTTGCATTAATGGACCAGTTCATGAAAAATATATCCCCTTATATTCTTATACGGAGGGAGTATTTTTTCCCCATGTCTTTCACTATAACTTAATATGAGGCTAATTTGGAATTAATTTGATAAAAATTAAAAAGGTATTATTATGGTACATGCCATTGTAAAGTTTGCAATTATGAAATATGCTATTAAGAACTCGGGAATATAAAATTTGAAAAAAATTTATATATGCATATGGGACAAATGATGGAGGAAGGAGGGATAAAGAATGAAAATACTGTAGCATGCACAATATTATAGTATTGGAAAAAATACTTACATGCCACGACAAAGCCGTCTAATACCTTACATATATGCCATCACGTAGAGGCTTATCTATTCTGTGCCAATGCAATTGCTTGATTATTGTCCTGATGGTGAAAACTTATCTTTTTTTTGTTTTGAGCTATGTAAAGCATTTTTAAAATCCTAAAAAATACATAGTTCTTAAGCATGCAACAATCTGAATGTATAATTTTTAAATAATTTTTAAGATAGATCTTTTATGTTTGAAACAATTTTAAGTGTAAGATTAACAAAAAAACTTTTATAAAAAACCCAAAAATACAGATCGAAAAATTGCAAATCTGATAACATTGTGTTTTTTTTTGAATTTTTTTTAGTATATGTACATAGTTAAAACAAAAGGATAAGTTTTTAACAACGAAATGTAAGACAATATTAGAGCAATCATGATACTAAATAAGAGAGACAACTGAGTGATAACATATAAAGAGCTATCCGACTATGCAACGGCAATCCAAACTTCACAATGGCGTTCGTCATCTACATAGCCTGAAACATTTGAAAAGAGAGAAATAGGCATATTGACCGTAACTATATCTTATTGACTAGATACAGAAGGATGTTCGACAGGTGGTGTGTCTTTTGACCATCATGTATAGTTAGCTAGGTCTTCTACCCTCCTCGCTCCCTCTCCCTTTGTTTTGTTCTCTCTTATATAGTGTACAGTTTCACCTCTTTTTTAATGAATTGGTAGAGCTTTTGACCGTTTGCTCAAAAAACTTTATAATGATGCGTAAAAATTTCAAACTTAGCAGTGTCTCCTTCTCATTTCTGGTTTTTCAATGGCATATTTCGGAATTACATACCACGTGCAAGATGTTACGTATTCTAAATAACCTTTAATTAGTGATAAATATCTATGAATATATGTTTGTTCTCGAAGAGAATGGCAGCTTGTACTCATGACTTCAACCTCTACAACTTTGTGCTCTACCTATACCATGTTTAATGATTAACGCTATTGAATTAATGATGCTCTGGCGGACTACGTTTTACCATTATTTGAAATATGCATTTAACTTTCATTTTGGCAACTCCATTGTGATTTCTAATTGCAATTCTTTTACTAGTTCTTTCCAGAATTTAACTCGAAGCTGTTGTCATCTTCCAACTATATCATCCGTAGGCAAGCTACTCAGGTGTTGTTTTTTGTCTGTCGTTCTTTGGTGCTGCTTATCTATCTAGTCATTTTTATATCATATCCAATCTACATTTGGTGAATCGCATTGCTTTGTATACTGGAATTTTATTTTACATCTGTAATCTGACTTGAAGACGAGCGGTTAAGCATTAGCTGATTTGTCCTATGCACACTGTATGTCTTTCAGCTACTGGGAGACATCCTTCTGGACAAGTCAAACGCAACAGTGATGGTGCGCTATGTTAGTTCAAAGGAGCACCTTATAATTATTATGAACCTCCTAAGGGTAAGATTTTTTTTATTTAACCGAAACCATGCCCTTCAGCAAAAATATTGTCAGTCTGAGATGTATAGTAAGTCGGTGGTACTAGTACTTGGTGCTTGAATCTGCATTTATCGAATACCTTCGTATAAGCTGCTATCGAGTTCTTTTTATGTTATGTTCATATTGCCAGGAACAGAGCAAGGCTATACAAGTAGAGGCTTTCCGTGTTTTCAAGGTACAATATCTAGTCCCTACCCTTTCAGCACACTCATTTTGTTTAATGCAGCAAAAATAAATAAATTACAATCTAAAGATATGCTATGCATGTACATTCAGTTGTTCACTGCCAATAAGAACAAGCCACCTGAGATCGTTGGCATACTGGTGACAAACAAAAACAAGATCCTTAGGTTCTTGGCAGACTTCACTCTAGACAAAGGTAAAGCTTGTAGCTTCCTTTGTCCTCTCCACGGCGATTTAACCTAAATCGGTTTACTAATATAATTCTCCTTTTATGCAGAGGATAACCAGTTTGAGGCGGACAAAGTTCAAGTTGTCACCGAAGTCTCGTCCATGTAATCACAGAATTAAAGGAACCAGACTCTGAGAGTGGTCCCCTTTTTTTTTTGTTACTCTCTGTTCATCACGAACGTTGGTTGCAGTGCGACATCCGGGGGAAGAGCACATAATTGATAATTACATAGTATCTCCTTCAAATTAACTTCTTTTTTTACAATACAAAGTAGAACAAGAGAAAAGAGAGAGAGAGGATAGCAATTAGGCAGAGAAGAATCCTTCGAAGGCTGCCGAGGCGAGCCCGGTCTTGGGCTCCTCCATGCCGGCCTTAGGCAGGACGACGTTGACCTTCACGCCGGCGGCGGCGGACTCCACCCAGGCGCTGCACACCTTCATCACCGCCCCGAAGTTCCTCCTGCTCTCAGTCGCCTCGCCGTCGCCGTCGCCGGCGCCGGCCGCTCCCCTCTTCGGCCTCTTCCCGAACTCCTCCGCCACCAGCAACGCTATGTCCGCCATGGAAGCCGCAGCAACCAGCAAGAACACCTCTGGCCTCAGCTCACGCTCGCTGTGAATCACTCTACTCCAGTGACTTTAAACTAGCTCTGTGGTAATAAATGGATCGTATGCGTAGGAGGTATTTATAGGCTGGGTCGGATAAGCCTCGCGATCCACTTTAGTTTTCGTTTTTCATTTTCAGATCGAGTCTTATCTCTTAACTAATCCCTCGTGCTCGCGTCGCGGGTTTGTGCTTTCCGGGTGCCGTTCGTGTTGCTTGTTTTCGCGACCCCCACGCACGCGCTCTCTGTTTCTGTGGTCTCCTTTTTTTAGCATCCCGTTGGCCGCGACGTGCTGCCTACAAATTACAATATGCTGCTGCGTCGCACACGTTTCGTAACCTGCCCAATTGCAATACTATTTTCGGTAGTGTCACTGATTAGGAGCATGTCTAAGGGTATTATAGCTCATAAAGATATAGAACATATGTTCGGAGTGATTGAGTTGAATGAATAAGTTGGTTGAGCTGAAGTTAATTATGTGTGGAAATGAATTGATAAACTGGTTGAAAGAATAAGTTTAATCCACTTTGAACATGTTGAGAGAATGTAAATTTGAATGTCTATACAAATACATAGTCGGTTGTAGTACATGAATCAAAAAGTTATTTGTAAAGTTTGCAGAAGCTATCCACGTAATAAACAGTAGCATGTAGCATAACGTTATCTAGATGGTTTGTATGCTATGAAGTTTATTGATGTTATGACATAGCGCTAGCCGCTAGACACCTCTTCTTTAAAAATAAAATAGCATACATGCCTAACCAGAGAGGGTCATTTTCTCTTTTAAATAAACCAGAGTTTTTAATAAAAATAAAATAGATACGAGGTGATCATTACAGGGTTCTTGGATATTTCCACATGTTTTGGTTGCGTCGCACGTCTCAGTCCTGCGACGGATGGACGGTAAACAGGCACATGTTACTCGCATGCCTCTTCGCCGTGTGGCAACGCGTCATGGTATATTTCAGTTTTTGTTTCAAGCCTTGCTCGACTGCTTCGGGATGGATGGTTACTTGATTGATGATTCCTTAATGACACGACTTGAACCATTTTTTTAGGACTTGATCACGTTTTTTTTCTGACAAACACGGGTTAGACGGATGCATCATGTGTTCATGACCCTAGTTGAGTCGATGCGTCGTCCTTTTTAGTTTTCTAGGACGACTTGGGGAGCGAGCAAAGTCGCGACAATCTGTTATCCTTGCGCAAATTGCAAAGCTTAGGTTTTTTTTTCGAGGGTTACAACATCAGACGCACACAAACACACACCACAACACACTCACCACACGCACGCACGCACGCGCGTGTGCGTCTGAACACACGCTAGTAGAAGAAATGGAGGATACTAGCTCCGTCCTAACACACACGCGTGTGCGTACCCAAAGATTTTTTATTCAGCGAGGCACCCGGCCGATCCAAGGATCGAACCCGGGCGGGCAGCCTGCACACCCGCAGCGCTTGCCAACCGAGCTACGGCTCGTCCTCAATTGCAAAGCTTAGTTGCACTTGCACCACGGGCAAAGTTACCGCAGGCAGGGCCAAACTAATCTAGATAGATTATTTACGCCACCAATTCATCCTCATCTTCATCTTCAGTTGGATTACACGCCGGCCGGCACTGGGGACGATCCCTGAAGTCTTGAGCCAATCGTACTCAGACACAAGCGATATTATTTACCATTATTTTTCGACAGTGCCTTGTGACTAGGCAGCGTTGCTCTATGCCTCTATCTCTATCTCTGTGATTATGATTATTATTTCGGCAGGAGGTATCATTTGATGAATGGAGAAGAATACAAAAGAAAAGCAGAAAACCCATGTGAATTGCGCCGTTTCGTGTCGCCGTCCGCCCTCGGTGTTAGGCCGAAGCCCGCAGCCTTGGACGGTTTTCCATAACCAATCCACAGCTTCACGTGGTTCTGCGAAAGCAGAATTTGGCAGGGCACGACGAGCATTTCTGCTTGCGATAAATCTACAGTAACAGTTTGATTTATTTATTTTTTTTTACCATGAGTCGCTGTTTTCCATAATAACATAACACCTAATGAAGCAAGTTCGTGGATATAGCGTACAGAAAGCAAGGCATATATTCTGCATTTCTGCATGCGTCCATGGGATACTGAAATCCCGTTACATTTCTTCAGGGGTTTACAGGCTCGCAGTTCTCTGAACCACAAGTGACAGATTCTACGCTGGTACACCATGCGAACTCCTGGAACTCTTCCTTGTCGAGCTTGAACCTGGAGGCTTGGAGCGGCAGCGCAGAGTGCACTCCAGATGCTGTGTGACCAATCGGAACAACCATCAAGTTAGCACCGCGGATGCATCAGGAAGAGCGCCAATGATCTGCTGTCATGAATAGCTGCAAAGTATGTCGGTGAAAACAGAGACCGCCTCCTGCAGGTAAGATGTCCTGTGGTCATCGGGGACCGGGGCATTGAGCATTGTCTGAAAGCAGCCCATGTAGACATTTGGCGCCAAGCCGTCACTGGGCGAGTTCATTAGAAGTTTGCATAGCTCCTCTGCCATCTTTGTGAAGCATGCCCTGCCATACCCAACAATGAGAACAAGCCTAGGGAGTAGATTCTCAAAGAAAATTTATATAGATGAGTGATAGGTGATAGCTATTTTGCAAAACCTAGTAATATGAACATTTTTACTTATCATCACTTATCTGGGGAAGTAAATTCACAGTGTTCTGTGTTTTGTTAGGTGGTTACTTATCAAGTATCAACGCTAAACAATGTTCTTGGAGATGGAACTACATCAGTTAGAACAGCAAATTGAAGACCAACAATTTCATGCAGATATCAACAATTAATTTATTTTTGTGTTGGATCTGTTACTTCTTACCTTGCCTCAACAGGTAATTTGCTTCCCCAGACAAGCAATGAATCATTTAATCGTCCAAAGAAACTCCTGCATGATTCATTCTTCTTCTCAAGTAGATCCTGAAAGATAAAATAAGGTTGTATTCACTCACAAATCTTCAAGAAAATCTTGATTAATTTTCAAGAAAATAACTCTTACTGAATCATCTGTGGTACTTTCTTCTTGCATTGAGTCCCTCAAAATGTAATAGTCTATGTATATTCCAGCACCAAGGTCCCAGTCAGCAATTTCAGACTTGCGAGTCTCCAAAGCATTTGTAATGTCCCATATCTCTTGATGATTTGCTGAAATAAACATCAAATAGGTGATTGCAAACTACCACAATATCAACCATTATATTTTATCAACAGCAGCACAGAATTGGTAAGAGCTCTGCTTCAATGTTATTTAAGCATACGGACAAAAGCAGTGATGAGAGAACTAGGCAAATAGAAAAGAAATTTCATAGGAGGTCTCATTTTGTTAGGCCTTTCGAGAAGTAGATACAGCTGTAGTGCTGTACGTTTACACAGTGAAAGAAATTCAAACAATTAATCAGGCCATTTATAAAGTTATTTTTGTAGGAAAAGCTTACATGACAGAAACAAAGCATGAGCAACAGATGTCATGAAAATGGTATGAGCTTTCTTCCAATTGCCACATTGAATAAAATTCTCCAGTCCTCCCTGCCAATCTCCATAGTATTCATGATAAAGAGCCTACATATAGAGATCATCAGCTACGCATGCTTCAGGTGTCATACTTCCCATATTTTTCATTAAGAATCACACATTGACTGTGTGTTGGTAATTTGTACACCGCAAAGAAATTGACTCACCAGTGCCTCGTGCATCCATTCTGCTGGTATACCAAGTTCTGCAATATATTGCCTTTGAGCTTCATCCTTACTCCATATTTCACAATATTGTGACAAAATTTCCTTCATTAACTTCTCATGAATGTATGGGGCATCATCAAGATGTGGCATATGTAGAATGACATAGATAGCCCAATGACACTTCCCAATACATAGTAGTTGATAAACAAAACTCAAATCCAGTATGTGCAGATCATTTGCACTGAAAGCACCAATAGCTTCCAGAATAGAACGCTGATGCCAGATCATATGGTAGTCCAAGGGATCATACGAAGACGCAAATGCACTGAGCATAGTTTTTATCAGCCCAAACTTCTCATCTTGATTGGCATGAAGAAGCATTAGATAAAACGATATGTCAAAACGGTCACCTGGGGACCACTGAAGTGCTTCATCAAGAGGTCCTTCATCAATATAAACAGGAACAGGATAAGGAACTTTGCCCTCACCAAGCAATCGGTGATAAGAATGAATGATAATATCAAGTGATGTATCAGGTGATATTTTATACCACATGATTAAACCGAGGTATCTTTTCCAGTCGATTGGTGAATCTTGTAAAGCACCTTGTATGTTGCCAGCAAGCAGCTCAAATATCTTTAACCTGTCTTCCTCAATATAATCAAAATCCAGACCATTCCTTTTCCATGTATCCAACTGCTGAGCAATATCAGATCGATCTGACATTAATCCACCTGCCTGGCTTAGCAAAATTGCCAGCCGGACATCACCCCTTGAAGCAGCAACTTCTGTTGCTGTGTCTAACTGTCGACCAGTTAAAAGCAAAATAATATGTTCCAAGTATCTGTCATCGCTTAAGGATCCTACCTCTCCTTGTACCCGATGATACACACTGTCCTGCAACCAATTGCTAAAGTCTGCTCTCCTAACCAAAGGGAGTGCTTCAAGGTCTATGTTGACAAAACCTTCTTTCTTGTCTAAAATCATGCCTTCCTGATCCTCATCGCCAGTAGGCTCCAACTGGTTGCCAGATGCTCTTTCTGAGAACAAGACCCTAATCAACTCCCAAATTGTAACTTGATGCATTAACAGCACACGCGAAGACATAGATAAATCGTCGACTTCAAGCTGCCTTTCAATGATGTCAATGTAAGACCTGCAAATGTCTGGCAAAACCAAACGACTAGCCACAACTTTCTGAAGCTTTAACTTAAACGACTCGGACTCAGTTTCCAGGAACTCATGATCGAGCCTCCTATGGAGGTCCATTGGATCTGAGAAGCACAGTTCTGCCAGCTCCTTCTTAACGCTGTTCTTCTCATCACGTACCACTCTGTCACTTGCAACTTTCTCGATGTAAACAACAGAAGATAGGCCAGTTCCAGGATTATTGACCAGACTACCAGAATGAACAAGGATGCCATTTGGTCCCCAGCCAACTCGAAATGATCGACCCATAAATAGAGAAGCATCCACTACACAATTAGTATATATTTTTCCAGCAACAGGTGATGCTTGCTCAGACGGCAGCTTAAAGCCTTCCACCTTGGTCATTCGGACTGGAAATCCCTTGTTTTTCCCAGACATTAGAATATCCTCAGAAGACAGGCCGAACTCTGAAGAATTTACATTATATTCCAGCAGTGCATGTGGTTCTTTCCTTAGAAGAATAGCAGGTCTCCTTTCACTCATCTGAGAAGAACCATGCAGAGGAGAAAGAGACCTCAGCCGGGGGCCCTTGGCACTAGAGTTGGGTGAATCGACATACATTCTTTCTCTACCAAGGTGTTTCTGATCAGATATAAAGCCATCCTCCATATCTTCATCATCTTCCTCGTTGAGAAACATTGCCGCTCGAATTTCTTGCATCTTTGCTGGATCAAGCCCAAGATGAGCGGGCAACGAATGCGAAAGCTCCAGTTCTAAGCCATTTGCAGGTGGATCTCTAACTTCAGGAATTGGTTGCCGAGCAACTGCTTCATCCATCACAGCATCCTCTTCCTCCTCGTCCACAAGACCAAATCTACTAAAATGATCAACCTCAAACTTCCATTCGCCATTCACTGGACAAAATGAGAGAAACCTAGCACCTTGCTTTTTCGAGCAACACCTTAGCACCTCAACAAGGATGCTGGGCTCTGGTAGTTTCTTCAAATCCAGCTTCAAAGTCACCTCTGCTGCTTTATTAAGACCATGCCCTACGGGGGGCTTACCAGCCTCATCCTCGTAAACCACCACATAATCACGGCCAAACGTGACGATTTCATTCAGGTCCATCCCCCTGACGTCAGTGTTGCCGTGGAACCTAACTTCCCCATGCCCCACTCTCCCGACGACAAGGTTTGGCACCCTACTGCAGTAGCCTGGATCAGTCGCCTCCCTCTCCGCCAGCTCAGCAATCGACGGCCTCGTGAAGTAATCGGACGAACGCAGCACCGGGAACATGGCGCCAACAGCCATTGGGGGCCAATGAGGCGAACCAGGTGGAGTCAGCAGCAGCGAGCAAGGAGACCCAGCACCGGCGCTGCGCACTTCACAGCTCCACCCATGAGCATCTACCCCTGCTCCACAGAAACAATGTTTCGTCATGAGATCAACATATGGCAGTGGCGGATCCACCGCCCTGGCAGGGGAAACCAAACGAGAGAGAGAGAGAGAGAGAGAGAGAGAGAGAGAGACGGCACTGGATCCGGGATCCAGAGGAGGTGAGGCAGCGGTACCAGAGGCGAGGCAACGCACGGCGGCGAGGCGGCGCCAACGAGGCAACGCACAGCGGCGAGGCGGCGCCAACGAGGAGGCAGCAAGCGAGCGAGGCGGACAGAGGCGGCGGCCTGGCGGCGTCGTGGAGGAGGCATCGGCAGAGGAGGGCTGCGGACATGGGCCAGCGAGACCTGGCCAGCCCGGTCTAGCGCCCGGCCCGTTCGTTTGTCGGGCCGGCCGAGCCTGGGCCCGAAGAAAACACAAATCAAAGGCCGTGTTTGTTTGGGGTTGCAAGCGAAAAGTTAGGGCAGGCAAGTGGGCCGGATTTAAAGAACGGCCTAGCGCGGCTCTGTTCATGCCATTATGGGCCGGGACGGCTCAACGTGACTTGGTCCGAGGCCCAGGAACGGCGTATGGGAGACGACGTCAGCCGTTGTGCAGCGCCGGGCCGTGCATCAGTGACCAAACCACACTCCGTTCTGCTCTGCTGTCGCTCTCGAAAAAAATAAGTTAGGACGAGTAAACAAGCTAGTTAAAACTAAAGTGATTTGGCTATATTTTGAGAGGTTCTCTAAGCTTTTTAAATTCGATATATTTTGTTTGTGTTATTATGAGTGAATTGCACTATAAGTACCTAAAATTGTTCTGAGAGATCGGATATATAGGTTCCAAAACACGAAATTTGCAAATTGTTATATCCAAAGTTGTCTTTCGAAATTTTCAGATTCGGATACCTTCGGCCACGTCACATGTCCACATAGCAATTATTTGCAAAAAAAAAAAAAAAAAACATCACACCGTGTCATCTTCCTTCCTCACCCTTCTTTCTTTCTACGTGTCTCTCGGCAACCTCTCATCCTCCCCCCAACCGCTCCAATTGATCTACTTCTTCTTTTTTTCCATAAGGGATCGACCCCGATTTCCATTACCAGAAGACAACGAAAACATGACGTACGGTTATTACAAATATTTAGGACTCTAAAAACAGAACAACTCATAACTGAAACAAAGAACAAACAAACAGTCCAAAATCAAAAGTGACACAAGTTCAGTCAACATAATGGTCCAAACACACAGTGTTACAAGAACTACATTTCGTTTCTCAACCAACCCAGCTCCAGAAAGACAGTCTAGAAACTCAAGGCGCCCCGCACTGCATCTTTGTTCATCAACATACCAAAATAAAATTCAACCACCACCACCCGTATCTAGGAGGCAACGTTTTCCCATCATCCCCTTCTGCTTCACCTGAGCCAGACCTGCAATAAACACACTCAAATGGTACGAACAATTTTTTATATCCTCTTTCGCTTCTTCATTCAATAGGTTTGCCTAGAGTCCTAATAGAGCACACGTCATGAACAAAGATATTCAAAGGTGATTTTATTCTAGTCCCCTCAAAGACAGATTGATTCCTATGTAACCAAACAATCCAACACAATGCAGCCAAGCAGAATGTATGCAGTCTACAGTTTACATGACAGAACTTTCCCATCCAGGTATAAAAGCCTTTTATGCTATTAGGTCGAGAAGTGATTTTGCAACAAGACGCAACAACCCCCCAAATTGCCTTGGCTACAGAGCAAGTAAAAAAGAGATGATTAGTCGTTTCTATGTTATCACAAAATTCACATCTAGGGCCTCCCCCACAACTTCTCTTCCTCATGTTGCATTTTGTCAAGAGCATCTTCCTCCTCCTCCTCCTCAGCATGGTAGGTACCCACGGCCACTGCCACCGAATCCATGGCACACATCGGCAGTCCATTCCACACACATGAAGGCCGAGGCACTGACGACGCAGCCACCTCAAACTCCGTGGTGCTTCCTGGCTTCATTGGCATCTATGGCGTCCGCTGTGTTCTCTGGGTCATCGGCGGTGGCAGAGGGACACCAACCGACAGTGACGGTGGGTGTAATGACGGCTGCATCTCGGTCGGGTCTCCCCCCCACAAGCTTGCCCTCCTAATTTACGCTTTTCGCGTTCCTTTGTGGGTCCAATTAACCCGTCTTCTTCCTCTGCGAGTTCCTTTGTCTACTTTTGCGGCGGGCAACTGTTTGCTGCCCTGTGCCGCTTCATGAGCAAATCTCTGAACTTGTTCAGATCTTCAGAGACAAGTCCAATCTTGTTTTATAGGCACCGGACGGACGCGGCGACGATCTGCCGATCGATCGGGAAGTCAAGCGCCCCAGTGAAGAAGCACGCGGGAATCTGGAGGAAGATATCACACAGCTTCCTCGTTTCTTGCGCCTGTAAGCGATCGCCGTGTCTCGTCATGTTACCACTTAATTACCACGCCGACGAAGCGATGAACGTCGCCGAAGCCTGCAGCCACAAGAGGGGATCAACGACAGACACGCAAAATCTTGGACCTCTGTGTGTGAATGATGGTTGCTCAAGCACAAGCTTCTTGCTTCCACGATCATCCTGACACCTTCGATCGACGGCATGGTGCTTCAGCCAGTGAGGTTTTAGTGCTCTGTCGTCTTCTTTAGCCTGTCAGGTCTCAGTTTCTAGTGTAATCTTGTTCACGTACAACAAAGCATACTGCTGATCTGATCCTCCCCTGAGTGGATGATCAGATGGAACGTATGGGCCACGTTCGTCTTCGCATAAAGATCAGGCGAGCAAACAATTGATTCTGAGTTCTGACTACTCTGTAGCATCTTGGAACTTGGAAGACGCATGCGATGTGCAGACAATACACGCACATGTGCCCGCACATGCACATGTGCCTGCACATTCATGTTCAGAGAACCGAATGAGGCGGTTGTTCAAGAGGTTCTTCAGGCGAATGTGCAAGGTGCCAATGCTTTTTGATCCAAGGGCAGCCCATCTATTGATCAAAAGCAACAGAACGATGAGCAGTACACGCACTGTATAGTGCATGGTAGAAGTAAATCTTTGTTCAAAAAATAGTAGAAGTAAATCTGGTCGCTTTTTCTGAGGAAACCATGCAGTTCGACGGAGAATGCGCGGAATTCCTCGGCCAGCCATGGCTCCGTACGTCTCATGCTGGTGCGAGTCACCACCAACCTTAATTAAGCTGCTGCTGCTCGCTGCCGTGTCACGACTCACGAGGCGCGAATAGCCAGTATATACATGGTCCTTCTCCGAAGCGCTGTTCTTCGCCAAGTGTTTGATCATGATCTGGAGCTGCCGATATATGCCTTGTCGCCGGTCCACGGGAAGACGATGGATCGGCGCTAGTGCAACACCTGTTCGATCGCACTGTTTCGTTTTCCCGGCAAATAGTTTACAACCGTTGACACTTGATACCACCGCCCTGTCCTGTTAGAGCATCCGCCCGAAAAACTACAAAATAACAGCCTCCCTTGGGCCGGACGGCATGGCCCAAGCATAGCCCAGTCTATTTGGGCCTGAGCCTAACCGTGCCCGGGCCATGCCGGGCCAGGCTGTCCATTTGGACATCTATAGAAACATCTAGGTGCGTGGAAAAAATTTATTGAGACTTCTTTAAATTTCAGGCGTACGATGATCAACAAAAACGATAGTGTTATAGAGGGTGCATTTAAAGTTTTGGATTGAGATGCTCTCAGCGCAAATAAATTTTTTTGTACACGTTACGGTATCATGGCGTAGCTACATATACATGGAACATCTGTTGCAACTGCAGGGTGTGGGCTCGGCTCGGCGGGGCTCCGGGCAGGCAGCGCAATGATTGATGGATCCCTCGATCAGCTAGATCCGACAGCGATTAGATGCCCATGCCCACGGTCAGGCTCAGGCTCAGGCTCAGCTCCTCCACCGTGGCAGGCAGCGCCACTCGCCTTACGTCGTCGCCGCGGCGAGCCCTCCACTGCCGCCACGTATACACAGGGCATCGATCGTCGTCCTCCGATGAGAAGAACTTGCCCCGGAAAGCACTAGCTTCCCTTCTCCACGACGTCCCTGCCCTGCCAATCTGCCATGGAGATGGAGCCTGCCCGATAGTTCTTGCTGATCGAGCTGAGCGACTGATGGAGTCCACTCGCTGTACATGGTCCAATCATGCACGGGCCTGTACGCGCGTGGCCGTGGCCTTCCGGGAGGCCAGCCAGATCGAGGCAGCCCCTACAGAGGCCGGCCGGGATTCGCCTTTTATCAGCCGCTGCCGCCGGGAACACGGAAGGCTGGATCTGGCGGCAGCGATGGCGACGGCGACGGCGACGGCCGGCCCCCCGCTGTCCGGCGAGTGGGCCGCCGGGGAAGCCGGCAGTTGGGCGATCGACAGCCACCTCGCCCAACCGCCGGTAGCTCTGCATTCAAGCCGCAACAGGCGCGCGCTCCCATGCAGATCCCGGCTCCTCCCGCTGCCACGTCTACGCATGCAGATACGTAACTTTGCAACTGCTAGACTCGTAACTGCGTATACACGAGACAACAATCTTCTCTACACGCTCGCAACTTATCTCGGCTCTTCTATTATAATCGACTACGGAAAGAAAAGAAAAAAAAATAGGGAGGCACTATTAGGCATGCGTCTGTAATTTCAGCATTTGTACAGACACATGCCGCGTATATGCATGCACACCTCGCGGAAAAAAAATTCACTATCGCAAAACATTTTTTCAATAAATGAAAATATGAAAAATAGTAGAAATTTAGTGGTATTTTTTGCGCCTGCACAAATTCGCAAATTATACGAGCAAAAAATCTCTCGACGTGAAAAACAGAAAACAAAATAAAATTTATAATAAACAGAAAACAAAATAAATCTATAATAGATCAGATCTCGCGCAAAAAATTTCACTATCGTAAAATATTTTTTCCAGTAAATGAAAATGTGAAAAACAGTAGAAATTTAGTGGAATTTTCACCAATTGAGTGCTGACTATTGGATTAATCCAAATGCACCCACGATCCAATGGCCGACCGCACGCACATCCACGATCCAACGGCCGATCGCGGAGCCTGCGCGTTTGGCCGGCGCGCAGGCACCTGCGAAACAGCGCCACCAAAAAAAATATCGGATTCGTCACTATACTTTTATCCGAGCATCAAATTTAGTTCGTAGGATGCAAAACCATATGCAATCAGTTCATATGATGTTATAGAAGTCCTTTGACCAGTCAAAACACATTTGCATATAGTTTTACCTGACATGGAGGCCAAACAACCCGATTTTACGCTCATGGATGCCTCATCGACACCTCGTGACTGTCAAGTGGCGACATGTCATCTCCTCTCATTTCTCTACTCTTTCTCATCTATCTCAATATCTACTCTTTCTGGTATCTCTCCTCTAGTCCAAGGATTGCCTAGACATTGCTGGCCTGGGATGTCATCGGTGCTGGAAGGGGTGCGCGTGGTGGCGCGGGATGAGATTGGGCTAGCATAGGATGAGGAGATCAAGCCGACGACAAGAGGAGGAGGACGAGGAGCCGGCGATGGCGGCCCGGGATCTAGTGCGGGAGAGGTGGGGGCGGTGGCCTCTTTGTGATGGAAGGAGAGAAATGGGAGGAGAGGGGGGGAGAGAGGGGGGTAGAGGTAGGGTGATGTCAGTGTGTATGTGGTTTTCACACGAGTAAACTAGCTTATGTGGCATCCATATCAGTAAAAACTACCCACAAATACCATAGAGACTGATCTGCAACATTTATCTGCAAAAAATTTGAATATAATGCCAATTGGCAACACTTTTTTTTAAAAAATAATATAAGTAATCTATGTACATGAGGAAAACTTGAATATAATGTCAAGGGGGCGACTAGGGGACGGAATCCCGTCCCGCCCCGCCCCGGACGGGATAGCCTCCCCCGCCGCCACGTGTCCCGCGCCTCCCCCTCATCCACTCGGCCACTCCGCATTGGCCTCCCCTCACGCACTCGCTCGCTGCCTCGCTCCCCTCACTCGCTCCCCCCATGCCTCCTTCCTCATGCCTCCCCCGCCTCGCCGCCTCCTTCCTCCGCCCGCCAGTGGCGCCTCGCCGCCCGCCCGCTCGCCTCCTTCCCCCCGCCCCGCCGCCTCCTTCCTCCTCCCAGGCGGCCCGCCTCTTCTCTCACCTCCCCCGCCCCGCCTCCTCCCTCCTCCTCCCGGCGGGCGCCGCCGCCGGCCGCTCGCCCTTGACCTCCCGCCGAGCTGTGCCACCCACCCTAACCCGGGGGTGAGGGGTGGTCCCCTCCACCGCCCCGCCCACCCGCCGCCTCTCCTCGGCTCGGCACCACCGCCGCCTCCGCTGCCGTCCCCGACGAGCCCCACCCACCGCCGGTCGTCCGCCTCCCCCGACCTCCCTCTACACCCCGGGAATCCCAATATTCCGTAACCCGAAACCCTAATATTCCCTAACCCGAAGCGGCGGCGGCGAGGTCGACGGCGGCGACGGCGAGGTCGACGGCGTCGAGGTAGGCTCTCCTTCCTCCTTCCTCCCTCCTCCTCCTCTGCACAGCGCGCGCGGGCGCGGGGTGAGCTGGGCGTGGGCGCGGGGTGAGCTGGGCGCGTGCGCGAGGAAGGAGGCGCGGGGACACGTGTCGCATGCATGGGGAGGTATCCCGTCGGCGACGGGATACCGTTCCTAGGAATTCCTGAATGTCAATTGGTAACACTTATAAAAAGTCATATGTACCTCTCTATACACGTCGGAATGATTTTTCCTCCGTAAATAGATGGGGTGCAGCATTCTAGTGCTCTTGGCTCGTTGCTGTGTTGACCTGACGAGACAAGGGAGGCACGTTTCTAGGGCGCCCGGACACGCCCCCTGGCAACGCGGGCGCCGGCCTGGCCTGCAACCTGCTGCGAGCTCTCGACGTCGCAGACAGAAAGTTTGTTTCCTCCCCCAAATCGCTCCCAAAACCATCTTCCCAGCCCTGCACCAAGGCGGGATTTTCCCAGCGCTGCTTCCCACGCAATGAACCTCAAGTCCTGAACCATTGCACTTCCAGGGTTTCGGAACTCATAAACTACTAAGTAATACTAAAAAGACAGTCTCAGGCTGGTCACTCGAGCTAGCCTCACCGCAGCTACTAGCTGCTTTCCCTCTTCTCAAAACTTGTTCCGGGGTTAGCAAAACTAGTGGTACCTTGTGCACTGTTCTTCAACTCCGAGTGAACCATTCCCCAAGCGTCTGGCTTCTTTTTTTATGCCTGCCAAGGTGATCTTGAACGACGATCCCATAGGATAGTCTCATAGTCGTCCTGTTGGATGGAGGATCTTGGATGTATCTGCGCAGTGCAGAGCTTGACTAGCTTGGATATACCTGCACAGCTCTTGAGATTTGAGCAGGTGTCGGGATCAAATCTGTGCGACGAGCACACTGCGCCCACAGTTTGAACCGTGAGTGATCTGACGTGCTAGATCATGAGACGATCGATCGCGCTACGGACAAATTAACTCGGGCAATGTTCATGGAGCTTTCAGATGTCTCTGAAATGCACAGGTCGTGCATTAGCTTGTTTATTGCGATGTACTAAACCCACATTAAGCAAGTCACATCTCAGTGAAATCGGGCCTCCTCCTGCCATTAAAAGAAACGCTATATATTAGGGCCCCAATTGGCACGTTGAGAGATCTAATCAAATCACCGTGGCCGACGTGTTTTTAACACTTTAGCTGGAGATCAGGTTCTGTTTAATTATTGTCTGTCACATAACCACTCGAGAGCACCTTTTTGTCTCCCTATATAAACCTGATCAGGATTTCATTTTCGATCGAATGGTTCTTAAATATTCTCTCACTCATCATTATTTCTAAGCCATCTATAAAAACCTCCTAACCTCTAAGTTTGCCTCTAAACAGGAGAGAGCACTAATTAGAAGCTATATATCAGACTATTGCGGGCTACTTGGTGCATCACCTAAGCGTCCAACCTTGGAGGCTGCCTGCTAGCTTTCCTTTAAGCATAAATAAATGGACATCGCCAAGACTTTAATTTGTACTCCATTCGCCCCCCAAAAAAAAAACATTTTAGCCTTTAAATTTTATCCCAAAAAGAATGTCATCCTAGACTGCGGCCCCACTCCATTGATGAAATATGGAGTATTTTCTATTAAGCTATTGCATGTGCTTCTTTTTTCATGCGTATTTATTAGGATTATTTTCTCCAACCGGCCAGGTTTAATCCAACCACTTAGAAGTACATGCGTTATTTGGCTTAGGTAATATTCTCTCAGTTTGAATGTTAGAATTACATTATTTTTTGGTCAGAGGGAGTACCTTTTACATTATACATGTAGATCTGCCTTTGATCTTGTAAACTGTGAGTAATGTATGTAAGGCCATCACCGACGGCATTCTAATTTAAAACGTTATGACCACTATTCACATCTCCTTTTTACTATTCATGTACATTTCTTTCTCCGCTATTTTTTCTGCTATAATATTTTAAGTTAGAATCTATTGGACATGCGACCCACGGCTAGCCTCTAAAGCTTGGAGGCTTTTTTTGCGTAGTTTTTTAGCAAAGGGCAGGAGAGCTGCCATCTATTGATCAAAAGAGAAGAAGTTTACAGAGTTAGGGGTTTTAAAGCCCTCCCCCCAGAGGACGCACAAAGAATTAAGAGATTACAAAATGCGCTCCTGCGGTTGCCCACAGCTGCAGGTCATCTAGAAGTTGCCGAAAGATAACGCCCGGTGGTCATTCGGATGAGCGAAAAACATGGTTATTCTGCTCGAGCCAGAGATGCCAAATGGTGCCAATGGCAATGGAGAGGGTCGTTTTTGAGTTGGCATCCTGGGCGACATCAATTTTCCACCAAAGCGGTAGGTCGGATTTTCATTGCCAGTGTGACGGGTCCAGCGAGGACAGCCGAAGCGAAGCGGCAAGGCGCGTCCAGATGAAGGAGCTGAAGCTACATTCCAGGAAGAGGTGCTCTGGAGTTTCTAGGTTCCTCAGGCAGAGGGGGCAGAAGTAAGCGTTGGGCAGTTGCCTTCGTAATAGTGCATCAGCTGTCCATATCCTCCTTGCCAGAAGCCACCAGACAAAGAACTTGCTTTGGATAGCCTTTTCTACGTAGTTGGAGACTTGGAGCTTTCAACTGTAGTTTGCTTTAAGGCCTTGTTCTTTTCAGCGTATTGTTACGTTGGCGTAATACTGTAGCAAATTTGAGAGCCCTCGAAAAGAGGTCTAAAGATTATAAAAAAATAATTAAAAAATAGTTTTAGACTCTTTGGAAGGACTATTAAAAGCCATGAAAAATCGTTACGAATTATCACAATATATAGGCTATATAAAAATAACAAAATTTGCTACCGTAATATGCAACGGTATGATGCGCTGAAAAGAACAAGGCCTAAGGCGTGAGACTTATAATTAAGATAAAATATTATAAATTATTATACATAGTGAGACCATGAAGCCGCTTTGTGCTTAGTCCATGTCTCTTGCTTAGATGTGGATATTAGCTAGAGACTGTAAAACGATTAAGAGTGTTTCTAGGTATGAGAGGTTTAGAGGCAATATCAGATGCCTTGCTATGAATGCTGATCAGGCTTACGCTTTTGATCAAGTAATCCAGTAGCAAATTTGTTTGTCATTTATTTTAGTTGTATAATTTTTTAATAAATATTTGTAATGATCGTACGCTGCAGAGGCCGAAAGTTTTATTTACTACCTCCGGTCACAAAAAGAAGTCGTCGTTGACTTTTGAGCACGTATTTGACCATTCATCTTATTCAAAAAAGTTATGTAAATATCATTTATTTTATTATGATTTGCTTTATTATTAAATGTGTTTTAAGTATGACTTATATTTTTACATATTTGAACTAAATTTTTGAATAAGATGAATGGTCAAACACGTGTTCAAAAGTCAATGGCGACTTCTTTTTGTGACCGGAGAGAGTATTATTTTAGAAAAAATCTCATGGCAAAACTGATGCATAGTTTGGGCCCTATGACTTTGAATATTTATTTGCAAGCTCCAGGCTGAGCCAAAAAGTTTGACCCTCTAGGTATTAGGGCCTAACTTTGATCCTAACCATCTTAATCTCCCTTTGCGTAGAACGTGTCGAGCGTTTTTAAACTCCTAAACCACGTTTTGATTTTCCTAATTATTTTTTTGTTCCGCTTCCTTCGATCCCGCTCTCGCGCGCTTAAATCTCGTATTGGTTAATTATGCCGCACGTACACACACACACGAGAGGCCTTGTTCTTAGTATTTTTTTTTGGCACGTTATCCAAGCCCTAATGCATCGGTCTTACCATTACTGTGCTTAACTGTAGCTTCTTGGACTCACTATCAGATTTTTTTTTAAAAAAAAAAACACTAGTGTCAATCAGAAAAATAGGGCTGGGAAACATTATCATGGAATAGATACAGTAGTAGCAGTACTTTTCCGAAGTGGTTGTCGTTAATTAAGCTTGTCCGTTTGGAAATACAAATCAAGACAAAGCAAAGCAACATCTACAAAACAACACCTCTAGGGAAGCATCTGAAGCTTGGATGATCGAGCTCTCTACAAGCTAGCAAATTCCTCAGCTAGTACAAGTAGCTAGCCACCAGTACTCCATGCATTTCGAACAATCTTTCTAGAGATCGTGCTACATAACCAATCATATACCGCAAGCTAGGCCGTCTCTCCTAAACGAGGGCCTCTGAATTCTGAAACAAACACATATATCACCAAAAACGACCGATCGAAGAAGAATAAGAAGGAAGAGAATAGGCAGGACATGAGCTAGTCTGCAGCATGCAGCAAATCAATAGATGCATGCGTTGCCTTCGATCTTTGTGATCTTGTCGTCTCCCTTCTCACTCTTCAGTCGTGGAAGCTATATATAAGTGTAGCTACTTGCTAGCTAGAGCAGCTGCCAGCTAGGATCACTGGAGTAGGCTCCGGATGATCTCGGCCTGGGGGCTATTGTTGTCCATGGTCGCCATGAGCTCCGACAGCCGGTCGGAGAGGTCGTCCACCTCCCGGTGAAGGCTCTTGATGTAGCTGCACGTCTCCTTGAGCAGCTTCGACGCCGACGACTGCAATTCCAGCGCACAGCTCACGTCAATCGTCAGTCAAGAACAGACGGGCACAGAACCCTTAATTTGTGCAGACTTTGCTGCACCGACGAGCGAAACCGAGCTAGCTATAGCTCGACATTGTGGCTGCACCAATGCGCATTCGTACCCGGCTGGCGGCGCGGCGGCGGGAGGACTCCGGGAGGAGGGCCTGCAGCTTGGAGATGAGCTCGTTGATCTCCTCGTCGGTGATCCTGCCGCGGCGGCTCGACATCTCTGCTCTCCTCCGGCGAGCGGCCGCTCGCGGAGCAGCAGACACACTGCGTCTCCGGCCGCCTCTCCCTTTCTTGCTTGTGTATGTGCTTTCCGAGCAAGTCTGAACAGGGGGGATACGAGAGCAGGAAGGGGTGGAGAAAATGGTGGAAGGGACGAGGAGAAAACAGAGTGAGGATTTGAAGTTTTTAACCTAGCTAGTGAGCAGTGACCAGTGGGTGAGGTGAGTGCTGTGAGAGCGAGCAGCTGCGCAGTACAACTGTACAAGCAGCGAGGAGCCGAGGAGTGGTGGTTTGGAAAGAGATGTGGAGGGAGCGTATATTAATAGGGTGATGAAAGGATGGGGCCCACCACGCGTTCAGTTGGGCCCGACCTTCAGAGAGTGGGGCCATGGCCCGGCCCATGGGCTCCGGGCCACAACACCTACATGGGCCAGCGAGATGTGTGCGTGAACAGTGGCACTGTGGCAGTATGAGATAAGTTTTCTTGGCAGAATAACGACGGTGATGTTGATCTTACTTGGGGTGTCTGGAACATGCATGCAAACGCTAAGAGCATTCCTCATAGGACAAATGTTGACACAGCGTTCAAGCTGCTCAACATAGGCTTCAATTCCATATATCTTCTCAGCACGTTCTAGCTCCCGTTGTCCATAAAAAAGGGGGAATATCGTTCTATATTTGTCACGTTTCAAAAGTGTAGATGTGGCCATTGACCACTAATTAAGAGCTCTTCTATTCAACTCCAAGAGAGAAGTGGTTATTGGATCATTAAATAAAAAATATATATTTTTCATCTTACTATTTCTAGAGATAAGATCATCACCAACTGTCCCTCTATATCTCTCTTCTAAAACAATATTGACGTCACCTTTATCCATCTCTCTAAAATTTCTTTCACAATTTATACTACGTTATAAAAAAAATTCTTTTGCTCCAATAGACACTCTATGTCTGCTACAGTATTATAGAGTGCATGCTGAAGAGGCTCATCGTTGGGCTGCCGTCGCCCGTCGGATAATGAACACCCAAAGATGGCGTGTCACCTTAATAAACGCTAATCTGTACAATCAAAATGGCAGCCTTTTTGACCGAGATAGAGTAATACTCGGAGCTAGATCAACGCAGACTTTGGCCCAAGGTAGGTAGTGCCAGACTGCCAGTGCTACTCAAAGTGGCCATGGAGACCACTGGCTCTTAATCTGCATCTCAGTTTTTTCAGAGAAGAAAGCAGCAAAAAGGCCTTGTAGACTCAGGGATGAACTGGCGAAGGCTGCCTCGTGATGTGGCGTGATCTTGCGGTGATCGCCACAGTGGAGACAGTGTGGGGTGGTCCTTGATTGATGGTCTCCATTCTCCAAGTGGATCTTTCCGAGCATCTAACCACACCGTCTTCGCAAGCAGCTACCGCGCTAGGAAGATGACACGCGTGGGCCCACGCAGATGTACTCTGCCATAGAAGATTCCTGTCAATTTCCTGTATTTTCGGACTTGACAATCAGATCTCAGATCTGATGAAGATAGAAAAAAGTTAGCCAGAGCTGTGTGAATGTCATGCCGATACCTGTCCCATCCAGCAATAGAAACGTAATACTCTTCCTAGGAAAATAAAATACAGTAATGCTAGCAGCTAGCTAGCCAACGGATGATCATTGCAACGGCTGAGACGAGGCAACAACGAAACTGTATAAAACTATATCTTCATAAAACTTTACGAAACGATACTAACAGATATTTTATGAAATCGTATAAATGGTTAATCCGTTATAAACAATTCCAACGAGCCACCGTTACCTCGCGGTGTCCGTAAAAAAGTACGTAGAAACAAGACAGTGCTGTGTAGAGTATAGACATTGATCTACATAACCGTTTTGGAATTAGCTGAAGGTGGAGGAGGCACGGGAGCTCAACGATCACCCTTTGTCATTTCCTGTACTTGACAACTCCACATGCAGCGGCCGGCGGATGCCAAAAGGACGAGACGAGATTTCTAGGATGATTTGGTGTGTGATTCGCTTGCTCCCCACCCGTCGATGATTGCGCCATGACGCTGATTCTTCTATGCGGTGGTACTACCGCCCAGCTCAGGGATACGGGCTAGACGACAAAAAGTTTGGGCCGGACGAGCTACTCGTGGTTCGAGCTTAAAAGCGAAAAGAACCGATCTCGAGCCTAGTTCTGAGTTTGAGTCTAATTTAAACATAGCTCGAGCTTGATTTCGAACCCATGTTTAACCGAGTCGGGGCAAACATCATTGCGCCAGCTATCCGGCCCTCTCTGAAACCCAAGTCGTCCAACCAATTCGAGCCAAGTTCGAGCTCAAAATCGAGCCCAACCAAGTTAATATAGTCTTATCTTCTCTCTTAAACCCGCATTGACCCCTTTATTTGAGGTGAAACGGCCGAAGCTCGAGTTTAACCGAGCTTTCATCGAGCTCGATCCCGAGTTTGACTCTAAGCTTGGTGCTGATTTGAGCTACCCCGTATTAAACTTGCTCAGAATTGGCTCAAATCGATCCCCTTCTCCTAAATGATCCCATCAACTGTGAAGACGGGTAACTTCGTACGAGAGGGACGAGATGGTTTAAAATAGATGAGGATGAGACAACATTTAGCTCTTTCACAAACTAGACTTTTGGATATTCGAAAAGTGAGTTTGTGAAGCTGAAATGTTTGATTTAACTAGGTTTCGATAGTTTTCAATAAATATTTAATAAACATGTTTTTCAAAAATTCTATGAAAATTTGTGAAAACTACGTGAAACTTTCTAAAACTTTCTAAAAACTAATGGCTATATGTGTGCGAAAATTGTAACTTTATGTTGCCAACAATCGTGCATGAGAAATGTGTCCACCTTTGGAGAAGTTCCCCTACTATCTCCAGAATTACTTGTGCTTTGAGATTCAGAACTATTTTAGTATTCATGCGGTAGTCAGTGTGTTTGGTCAGTAAACACGGTAGATTTTTCCTGCAAACTGACTCTATCTTTTTCCATTTATTCCTCATATCTATTATAGATGTTGTTCGCTCCCCATTCTCATGCTCCCATATCAACCTTCATGAACCACACAACGCTTTCCTCTCCTACTTGCTTAGATCGGTGTACTACACCTCAGCTATCACTCCTCCCTCATGCCATCTACTAATGGCTCATCATTTTTGTTTGTTTGGATGTTCTTTCACAAACCCATCCATTGAAAGTATTCGAAAAAACCATCCGTTTCTCTTACAAAAAAGGACCTGTTAGGATGCTGTTAGGGGAGCAGCAAACGCTAACATCTTTGTCGCTTAAAGATTTTGGTTATTACTTCCACATACAATTTACCTTGTTCACGGTTGCCCACCTGCCACGTTCTTGCCGGCTTTTCGGTCACCACGGCCCACGGGGGGAGGAGGAGGGATGCGGCCGGGAGCCCGGGCTCACGCACGGAGAGCGAACCACGCAGCGTGGGCTGCCTCGTGCCTCCCTCCCTCGCAGCGCGTGCGACATACGATACAAGCCCACGCCCCACGTGCTCGTGTCTCGCTTAGCTACCTTAACCTTAACCTGATTAACCTGCCCCTCCCTTCGCTAGCTGACCAACCATTAGTTGCACGTACGTACGTACGTACCTGACGGTGAGTGCATGGCGTCGAGGATATGTATATGGCGTACGTTTCTGCCGCCTACGCCATCGCTCCATCCCAGCCGTCCATTCACTATTAGGGAAAGGGCATTTAGTCTCGGTTGTCAAACCGAGACAATTTCTAGGGACTGAAGGTCACATGTCTTTAATCCCTGTTTTCCTAACCGGGACACAATATCTAAAAAATATGGCGAACTCAAGACTCAAAACTTCTGTCACCACGGGACTCCGCACTCACCCTTCTAACTAACCCACCCAGCCACGCGTATTTACTACTAGATTAGGATATGCATTCCTTTTGAACTATGCTGGAACGAGGCTTTAGTCCTCGTCAGAATAACCTAACCGGATCGTTTACTTCAATCCGGTTCAGATATTTAACCGGGCTAATTTGTGCCGTGCATACCGGTATGTACCCGTCTGTCAAAGCGCTCTTCTATCCCGGTTTGTGACATAAAACGGGACTAATGTAGACGAAAAACCGTGCTTTTGGCCTAATAGCTATGAACCGGGACTGATGCCACTATCAATCAGGGTTTATAGTTACCCGGAACTGATGTGCCGGTATAGAAGGCCCGTTCCCTAGTAGTGATTTGTGCATCGCGTCATCGGTCAGAGGCACATCCAGGCCTTGTTTGTTTCAGATTAACGTAGAGTTGTGTTTTACTGTAGCAATTTTATGACCCCCTCAAAATACGTTTTAACGAGTTCAAAAAATTATGAAAAAATATTTTACAAACTTTAAAAAGTACTATTTAAAACCACACAAAAATGACTACAAAACATTACATCATTTGGCTGATACAAAAATAACAAATTTAATTTAATTTAATCTGAAACAAACAAGGCCCCAGTTAATTTACTAGTTAGTTGCTGAGAGAAGTTGGCACGACGACGGCAGTATAGTATCCAGCAGCTCAGAGGCAGTGTTAGGCTTCTAGGGCGCCGGCCGGTACAAGAGCCCAGAGTCACCTGCATGCACTTACTCCTCTGTGCTCCCCACTGCACTCACATGCGGAGATAGTTTTTATTGTCGGCCTCTGCACATATGTGGTCGCTGCAGCTGCGGACTGCCCTAGAAAACGTATATGTTGCTGCTTGTTTTAATTTTAGGCTTGTCCATTTCGGAATAGGTAATTTGTAGTTCTCATCCAGTCGTTCATGTCAGAATCAATGTCTAACCTTGGCTCAATTAGTACCTACTTACTAATCCATAAATAGTACAAAGCCGATCACGGCCGTCGCTCCCTGGCCATGTGGCTCGCCTCCCGCCCGGACCCACTGCAGTCGTCGGATCGCGCGAGCCAGCCAGATCCGGCCATCCGTTTAGTTTTTATGTATAAAACGTTTTCTTCCCCGCAGATGGCAGGCACGCAGGTCATTTGCTCACTTGGTTAGCTCCGTCGGCTGCTACCTGGGAGCCCCGGGTTCGACTCCTGCGGGCTCCTTGCGCGTAGCGCATTTTTTCCCCGCCCACGATAGCGCGCTCGCGCAGCCGCTTTTCCGCCTCCCGCGCTCGCGTTATTTTTTGCCCGTGCGCTCGCACTGCCGCGTTTTGCCCGCGCCCCCGCCGTTTGTGCCAGACTTGCGCGCCAGGGGCGTGCGTACGCAGCTAGTGTGTGTGTGTATAGTTGTTCATACGTGAATGTACATCCACATCATAGTTAGCTACAACTCTTATCTTATTCTCTTGTCTTTTTAGCTTGTAATCAAATTATCATGACCTCTGCTGACCTTAGCATACACAGCCCACTTAGATGGTCCACTTTAACATGGCCCAAAGTTGTGGCTCACTGGGCCTCTGAGAGAGACCCAGCCTTGGCCGCCCATATATACAGCTAGGGCAGAGGGCCTAATCACCTCAAAATACTAGTCCAACCAGGGATCAACCTCTCTCTTTTAACGTGGCATTTACCCCTCCCTGTGAGCTTATTCTTTAAAAAGAAAGAAAATTACCCACTCAACAAAGAGCGGAGTCGTTGTCGTGAACAGGATTCTTCCCACCCTTGGGAAGTAGGCTAGCAGAAAGAAATAGCTTTTCTCTCATCGCCATTTATGGTTATGGCCTGGTCTGGGGATTGACCCTACGGCTATGGCTATTGCGCTTATCAATTCAAAATGGAAACGAAAAGATTCATATTCTTTGCATATATTTTATTATAAGAGCTTCTAGGTCATATAAAGTAGCCAGCTATTTCATAGCGACAGCACTGATAAGATTTTATGTGTTTATTCTCAGAGCTCTCAAGACTTTTTTTAACTGTGAATTCTCCCCTTAAAATCTCTCTATTAAGGGTCTAAAACATTTTAAATCACAACTAGAAGCAGCTTTTCGGCTCAAACGAACATGCCTTTAGGGCAGATGATGTACGCGAGCTTGTTTGGAGGGGCTCTTTTTCATAAAAAAAGGATTAAAATGGATTCGGAATTTCGGAGTGCACAAATGACCCTATAATATGCAGGCCGAATCCCTTGCGCACGACCTCCCTAACGAACAGTCCTAATCTCCCTAAAAAAAAAAAAACGCACAGCCCTGATTACAAGTCTAGCCTCAAAGGAGTATTATGGGCTGTATTGCTCCGCGAATGGTCAATAGTTTGAAGCCACGAGGCCACCCGCCGGCCCAACCCCAAGAGCCTCCGAAAGAGACGGAAAAAAAAAAGAGGAAAATGTGCTGCACCTTGCGACGACACATGACGCATCACCATTCACCAGGAAGGAGCAATGAGTTTCTAACATAAGAACCATCCATTCCTAGCGCTAGAACGGCTCGGATTAATTTTTGTTTTTAATATTAACATGATAGTTTTTCTACGGGAAACAAGGTTCTAGCTTCTACGTAGTTAGATGTTCAGGGCCAATGTACAATCGTGCCAATCACATTATTCAGCAAGAAGTTAATATGATAGTTCTGCAACATAGCTATATATTTTTTTTTGGGAGAATCTGAGTGGATGGTTTAGATCGGTAATGAGCATGTTCGGAGTGGATGAACTCCATGAGTAGGTTAGCTGAGATAAATTGAGGTAAATGTTAAGTTGAACTTCATTATATTTTTAAAGTTGATCCACTTCGTCTATGCCATTATTGAGTCTTTTGAGGTGGTTTAATTTATAAAAAAAAGACTAAAATAAATAATTTTGTAGACAAATAAGTTGGCAACATATACCGTGTACACGAGGGTTCCCGTGTAAACCCGTGTACACCAACTAACAAAAGTCATGAAAAAATCTAAAAAAAATTATAGATGTTCTTCATTAGTTTCTCTATCTATTTATAAAGTTTGAAGATCAAATTTATTCTATATTACGATTTATAAAAATAGAAAATAATTACAATTTCGAATAGTTTAAAATTGATATAGTTTTATCTTTTTATAACTCTTGATATATAATGAATCTGATCTTCAAACTTTATACGTAGGTAGAGCATGTTTTTTAGAACATCTATAAATTTTTTCAGATTTTTTCATTCCTTTTGCTAGTTAGTGTACACGGAGTTTACACCGAAACCCCTGCGTGCACTGGATACGTTATCAAATAGGTTTAACCATTTTGAACATTGCTATGTACTTGTCAATGCATCAATAAAAGTGCTCAAGAAAATTTCCGGTGTATTTAGGAGCAAGTATGTACTCTTGGAACAAAAAACAGATGTCATTTGGACAGGTTGGGAAAAAAAAATTTGGGCCTTAATGCCTGATGTATGCTTGCGAATAAAGGAGATGGGCATGATTTCATTTGCTACAGAGAGATGCTCTCCCGTCTCATGCCCAGCTGAGCTTGCGAATTATACAGTGTAAACTGGACAGAATATGATTACTCGGTGATGGCAAGATTCTTGAAAAGGACACCACCAAAATTAGCTTTATGCTTATCTCTTCATTGCCATTAGCTGATCCGATCGTAAACACGGTAACGTCGTGTCTGACAAATTCGAAGTTCTCCACTTGCCACTTGGTCAGACATTTAAGAGCACAGGATCCACGCATGAATGTAAAAGAGACGGCATGATTTACAACTCAAAACCAAAAAAACCGAAAGAGAGAAGCCATTTTTTTTTCAATTACCTTTTTTTTTTTTTTTCTGTTCTGTAGCTCTGGCAAGTGAAGCCATACAGTTGCAGTCTAGGTTTGCAAAACCGCCAGTAAAGGACTCTGCGGGTAGCCGGCTAGCAAAATCGTGGAATCAAACCGTTTGAAATTCATTCAAATGAAATTTAAATTGAAAAATTATATAAAATTTTCAAAAATATTATTAATTATTCTAAGCAATTTGGTTTAAACAAAATTTTAAAATTCAAAATTTTTATCATCATTTTATGTAATTTTATGTTAAAAAAAGGTTACCGCCGAAAATTATGAATGAATTTTATGTTCACCACCTGACGGTTTTTTAAACCCTGGTTGCAGTAACCGCACGACAGAAGAGCACAGCAGCGGCAGCTATCAAATCATTGTGAACCTGCACCGAACGCAATGCGCAGCTCCATGGAGGTGGGGAATATTTCGCGAGCACAGAAAAGGCAAGGCAGCCGTGCTGTAAAGCGCCTCGAGGACGTAGCCACGGCGAAGACGAGACGCCAGAATGGGCGAGCTCGTGGAATCAATGGCCGGCCGGGCCGTCCATCCTCATAGTCAAAAGAACAAAGCTTCACGCAACGTACCAAAGCAATTCCCCAGTCTCAGGTCACTACGCGTGCATGTACATTGCCCGTTCTGTTCCAAGCATAAAAGAAAGTCAGCAATTTCCAGCTTGAAATTATGGGGAGTTCTATCTGGTTGGGTTGCTTGTCATGGATGGGAGCGATTTCAGGATTCTACCAAACCGATAGGATCGCCCATAGAGATGTCAGTAGTCTGCACTGGTCAATATTCAGAAACAGCCAGCAAAGGATTCAGCATGAAGCTCTCTGCCTTGCAAGGGGCCAGCAATCCCCTCATCAAGAAGCAAAGTTTGAAAAATATCTGCAGTACTTCTTAATTGCTTCTCCAGTGAAAATTGCCCCGCTTTCTTTATACAATCAAAGCAAAAAAAAAAAAAAGGCGTCACAAGCAAGGGCGACACAAACAGGTCACAAGTGATTTCTGATCTGCAGAAGAGGTTCCCACAACCATATTTCTGCGATCCATGTTAATGGTAGGAATGACACTAACGAGTGACAACAAAACACACCATACAATATCCCAAAATTAATTCAGATATGGTCATGCACATCGTTTGTCATCAAAATGATCTTTTGAGGTTTATGTAAATCAAAGCACAAATTATGCAGTTCAAAGCTAAACATAGCTTGAAAAACACACACTCGAGTAAAAGCAGGACTCTACAGCCCTACTTATTCCATCCAATATGCATGCACCATATAACTTGACAAGTAATTAAAATAAATCTTGTGCCTTCATAGCCAGCTCCATACAGCTTATGCTTCATAAACCCCAGATTCCAGGTCATCTTTGACGATTACTCATGACAAATGTGACTAAAGGCTCTACAGAGTGACATCTGATCCCGTATTGTCAAGGTAACTAAAAGGGTGCATTTTACCTCCAGCTGCACTAAAAAAGAAATATCTTATATTGAGATGGCATTGCCGTTTAGACCATAAAGTAGCCAACTGCTGCGATGGTTGATCGTTTGGTAAATGTGCAACCTCTTCCCTCAACCCTACTCTTGCTCAAAATGGCAAGGTTTCCGAATGTACTATGACATGTTTATGCAAGGCTAACACAGTAAGGCAAACATCTTTTACAAAACAAGTGGCACCATTTGAATTTATATCGTGACATCCAATTTTTTCCCCACGTGTGATGTGAGTGAGATGTATGTTACGGAATTAATCAGAGTTACTACCCCAAATGAAGCACGTCTAATATTGTGATTCCAAATATTATTGCAACATATTGTCCATGCAGATAAACACACAAAATATTATAATAAATAACAGCTAAAAATTACTTGTTTTTCACCTTAGGAAGCTTCTAATGGAATCTTTGTGTTCAATGAAAAACAGAAAAGAAAAAAAGGAACAAGGAAAATCGACAGGCTACAGAGTTTCCGCATTTTCAGGAAACATTCAATGATAGGAAAGTAACGCTAGATGACGACATCGATAACCAGAAGAGTTGACAATAGAAGCATGGATTCCGGAAAACGGTCATCAACCACCTATGCAAAGGGTAACACCCAGCTTTTGTCTGTTCAAACTCCAATGTCGCAAACAAAGTAATGCTAATCTGCTCACTCCATCAGAAATTAATGCAATCCTTTCAGTCCTTTGCTAATTGATTCATACTCTACCAAATAGATTCATTCAAACACAAGCCCAAGAGCATATTAACTGAAAAGCTAATTGAACCCAATAATCCATACGACAACTTAAACTAGAGCAATACCAAGCAAGGTCAAACATATCATTACCAAATCAGAAGCTCATAACACAATTTAAGAAAGGCAGGCATGCCATGAAGCAAGCAAGACAGATCAATAAAAAAAAATATACCTGTGAATTTAAGGCACAGTATTGATAATTGATAATCATGTCTAGGAAGCAGCCACAGATGAACCAAGTATTGCTTAACAGGTTGTTCATCAATAGTGAAAAAAAACTTCTGAAATTTGTTTGATTCTAGATTATTAATATAACACTGTTTTGCATAGTCTCGTCTCTTTGAAATCACGAGCAGTTGATCCAAATGCAAATGTAGGAATGGATTAGTGAGCAAAACAGAAGTATTAGAACTCAAGGGTTACATGAGACTGCTGATGTTCAGCAGATGTCCAGTTAAGGTCTGAAACTGGGCAGAAGGCAGAAATTGCTACGAGGAATCAGAGCTGAAGCAATTGAACAGGCTGCCTTTGTTCATACTATCCTTCATAAATATCCACTGCATTCAATCTTTATTCAGTGGACTCAGCAACCCATGACAGCACAATTGTACACGAAGTTCCCAGATGGCCGTCTGGCAATCAAATTCCAGACAGGTGGCCGCTCATCTGGGATCCATGAATTGAGCTCAATCATGCCACCAATAGAAGTCCTTGGACCTCCAATGACGATCAATCGATCACCACATGCTCGGAAAGCAAGGCCCCACCCATTCATCGACACAGACCGTTCAGGCAATTTTCCAAGTGTGATCCACTTATTGTTCTGCTTGTCATACTTCTTCACATCCTTATCACTGTAATCAGCAGCATAAAGCTCATTGTTGACAACCGCAATTAGCGGAGGGGCACCAGTCACTCCATTGAGGCCCTCAGACATGTTCTCGATCACCCTCCAAGACCGCTGCTTCAGGTCATATTCCTCACCGCATGTCAATACCTTGTTGTTGCTGGCCACACCACCTATCACATAGAACTTGCCGTCCATAAACACCCCAGAACACATCTTCCTAGCCCTATTCATGCTAGGAAGGGGGGTCCAAGTATGTTCCTCAGAATCATACATCTCTGCGGAGCTCAATATTCTTCCAGAAGAATCAGTGCCCCCCGCAACATATGCATTAGCCCCAACACTTGTTGACCCAAACAGGCAGCGCGGGGAGTTCATAGGATCCGCACGTGTCCATGAATTGGTTAGGATGCTATATCTGAACACAATGTGAGCCATGCCAAACACGAGCAGCTCAGTGCCCACAGCAAGCGACTCTTTGTCAGAGCACATGAAGCATTCGTCCGGTGGCATCTTGGGCACCTGGATCCAGCGACCGCGGTATGGGTCATATGCATCCCACTCGAGAACATTGCAAGAGAAGTAGACCCAATGCTCCGCCACCCCATTCTTCCGCCGCAGGCGGTAGATCTCCCCATTGCGCACCAACGATCGGAAGTCCCGGCTGAGGGAGGCCACCGAGCTGTAGTCTGACCGGGACAGCCGCAGTATGCAGTTGATGGTCAGATCACGACCAATTGCACCGATGAGGTTACTCCCGGCACCATACTGCTCTCCACCGCCGGAGGCGGCATGGCGACCCGTGCTGTGGCTCTCTGAGATGTCCGGCGTGTGCGGCTGCGGAGATGGCGGCTTGCTGCGCTTCCCGCCGCCGCCATCAACCTTATCCATATCTTCGACTTCGGCGTCTTCTGGTGCCGGGCGCTTGCTGCTGAGGACCTCGCGGGCGAGGTACGCCCACTCGGACTCCGGCTCGCAGGAGGTCGGCAGGGAACGCGAGATGAGGCAGGATTTGCCTTCGAGCAACATGCCTCCTCTCCCTTGCTCCAAATTTTATTTTCTTGATGCTTTTGTTCACTCCTGCTCTTCTGAGAAACTAATCAAAACAGGAAAGAGAGGAAAAAAATTGCTACCTCCTTGTTGATGAGATCTGCAGGAATCAAATTTGTAGGAAAAAAAGAAAGTAAGCGAGGACAAAATCAACAAGAAATGAGATCTGCAGGAATGAAATTTGTAGGGAGTAAAAGAAAGCAAGCTAGAACAGAATCAACAAGAACGACGGAATCAAGAACAAGGGGAACATTACAGATCGAAGAGACCGCTTAATAAGTAAAACTAAGGCCAAAAAAAAATGAATCTTCCACCGAGGGCTTGAAGCCTTGAACCCAATCAATCTCCTTAAAAAAAACTAAAATTTTCACTTCCGCAACGACTCAGATAGCACGAATTCAAGCCGACCAAACAAGACGCAAAAAAGAAGAAGGAAGAAATCGTCACAAAGAAACGCACCTAAATCGAGCCTCCCCTAAATCGGCCCCATGGGATGGGGGTGAGATCGCAAGCCCCAGATCTCCTCTCAAAGATCGCGCCTTGGAACCGAATCAGCCACTCCCCATCACCCCGCACCCAAAAAATCCCCTCCCCCACCACGCTCCTTCTGCCCCCCTCCCCTCTCTCCCATCGATGCGCGAGGAAGAAGGATTTATACCTGTAGGGATAGATGGCTCTATCTACCGCTGCCACTTGGTTACAACTGCCGCTTCTAATGCTTCTGCCTCTGCTGCAGCCTCTGCCCCTGCCCTCTCTCTCTCTCTCTCTCTCTCTCTCTCCTCTTGTAGTAGTGCCCTGCCCTGCCCTGCCCTCTCCGCCTCTCTCTCGTGTAGCACTTTGGGAATTGGGATTCTCCTCTCACTTTAATTCTTACCCTTTTTTTCCTCCAATTTTTTCCCCCTCTCTCTCGCTCATCACGCAGTCACGCTATCTTCTCTCCCTCTGTCTGTTTTGGCTCGTCCAAATCGGAAACCGGGCAGGCCTCAGAAATAGAAAAAGGGAGAAGCGGCCACCGGCCAGCTCACCTGAAGCCAGGTTATCTGCTACGTCTTTCATCCGGCCGAATGCACGGCTACGCTGACACGTTAAACGTCCATATCATTCACAACCACGGTTCGACCCGACTTTCTCAATTATTCGATGGTTTTATGTTATTTCTGTAAGTTATCAAAGTCTCGATAAACATTAAACAAGCTCACACCCGCGTACAACCATCTTTCTAAGTTTTCGAAGTCACCGGATAAAAAATGCTCAAAAGTTCGTTTGACAGCTCCAGCGAACCCACCATAATACATGTTCTCCTTAAGGAACATATGTTTTAAAGGGTAGGAGGATAAATTATGAAGGTTTTTTTTTTCCAAAATGAATAGAAAAGACATGGATAGTGTTGCGGAGAAAAATTGTAAAAAATCTATTAGAGTTGTTTATAATCATATTTTTTCGTGCCACGTGAAACTATGAAAGGGACACCAATGCAACGGTGACTCGGCGCCCCCATCTCGTGCCGCTCTCTCGACTCGACATCATGATGGCAACCCTGCGCCCCAACCTGTGTGCCGGCGTGCTCCTCCCCGATGGCCATCTCAACCATGGCGACGCCTCCAATGTCCTACGCTCCTGCTAACCGGTGTCGTCCCAGCTACGACTCCCCACGCCGGTGTCTCGTGGTCATGTCACCACTGGCGCACGCACCTCCCCACCCACGCGTCCACGCAACTCGAATCCGATGTCATCCCCTTATAGTTTATTTGTCATTTTTTATTACTTTATTTTTGCGAGTAGAATGTTGGGCATGTAATCTTTCTTTCTTCAAGCCCATGGAACAAGTTTATAAAGAGTCGAAATACATCCATATTTCGTCATGTTGAACCCTAGAGGTGGTAATTAATGCGAGTCCTCCTTTTTCGATAGCTTGTGAGCTCCCCCTCCATCCTCCTTTTTTCCCTAGAAGTGTTGGGAGTTGGGTCATGCCAGGGCCCGTCGTGCCTCGAGCCACAATGTAACAAGGCGACAAGCTTGGTCAACACTTCGGGCTGCGTCGGGCTAGCACAAAAAGGCAAAAGCCAGGTAAGGCACGACCCAAAAGCACGGAGGGCTGACTTTGGGCCGTGCTGGCACGACACAACATCATGATACAATGGCAGCATAACTACTAGAGGGTATCAGCAATTTGGCACCACTTAATTTTAACTAAAGTCGTGGTTATTGATGCATCTTTTTTATAATACTGCTAAAATAAGAGGAACATACATGATGATATTTGTTCCATGCAACATGCAGGCCCTCAATTTTTCTCTTATTTGGCATATTAACACAAAAACTGATGTCTCCAGTAATTGTTTTGTATTCAGGCCATTTACGTGTCGTGCCGGTTCAAACACGATCCAAATGTTCGGGTTGTGCCGGGCAGCCTGTCGTGCCGACTTCTCAGACCCGGCACAATAGGACATTCAGGCGAGGCTGGGCTGGTATGGCCCAAATTCTTTGTGCCGTGTTTTGGCCCTTCAAAATCAAATAGTGATCTAGCTGGTCCCAAAAAAACACAACACGACTCCTGAGACTACTCCCTGGTGGTGTCTTAAGCTTCTCCCTCCCTGCACCCCCTTCTTAACTCCTTCCTTGGCGGACTACAGCCTCTCCTACCTCTTCTTCGTGACACCCGAAATCCTCCTCCTTCAATCTAGTGAATGCATGCATACTTGGCTTTGATCATGTTGGCGGTTGGCCCAGAATGCAGCTTGAACATGAGTCACATATATATATAGCTAATTCATAGCGGGCATCCTGACCTTCAAATTTCGTCATGCTCTCCTACATAATAAAAAATAAAAAATCATCATGTATTCATCACTGTGAATGTAGTATGTATGCGCGTGGGTGCCGACTCTTACGTTTTCGTCCTTAACGTCTGAAAAGTGAAAGCGCCTTAAGTTCCATCATTAGACTAATCCATTGACAGCCGGGGTCTAACACACCGCCGTGGGCCTCTAGCTACGGTGTCACTGTCTTAGCCAAGCTGACAACCATATCTCACGCTCTCAAACATGAGCTAGCTGGTGACGTGAGATCTTGTTGCGACTGTTAAATTAAGAATAGCGCTCACAATCCATTAGCATGTCCAACAAAGCCCAGCCAGTTTCAAACCCTGAAGCTTCATGTTTAATCCACTATTACCAGTCTCTGAGGTTTTGTTCTTTTGAGCTGATCTGAACGGCTGAACAGATAAAATGGCTGAATTTGGAGTGTTTCTCGAGGTAGTCTCGAGATTCGGATTCATTTAGTTTGACTTGCTTTTAAAAGTGTTAGACCCACCTTTGAGATAGCGAAAAAACAGACTCAAAAAAATTAAAGCATATATCTTTTTAAAATATAGATAATTCATTAAGCTGTCAACCTAAAAAGAACCGAGGCTATAAGTTGCAGCTGCCATGCTGCTTTCGTTTTTGACAAACTGATGGGCGTCTGTCGCGCCCAGTAGCAACAAGTACTACGTACCAGGGGAGGGGAGGCCTTGTTGGTTCACCTTTCCTTTTCACTCGTACTAGCTCAATTGCAGAGCTGCACTTGACATATGCCTTGTTTATTTTAGCATAAATTAATTTAAATTAAATTAGATAAAAAATTTATTTTAAAAAGACCAAATGATGTAACACTTGGTGGTGCATAGTTATTTTATAGAGTTTTAAATAGTGCTTTTTAGAGTTCGTGAGATAATTTTTTTCATAATTTTAAAACTCTTTAATACGTCTTTCAAAGTGTCGCAAATTTTTTAAATTTAACTTTTTAACAACTTTAATTCAGCTCAAACAAACAAAGGCATAGGTCGAAACGACGGCACACTACCTCAAAAAAAAAAAACGTCTATCCACGCCTTCCCATCACTAGCGAAGGAGGTGAAAACCATCAGCGACGAGTCACGATCCAGCTCGCTCTACGTCCGCGCGATCTTATAAAAAACGTCAGTGTTAATAACTGCGGTCCGCGGGTGATAAGCATGCGTATCAGCATATCGCAGAGCCGGAGGTCGGAGACGACGACCTGGCCAGCCAGGGGAAATGATAAGCATGAGTTCCGACGGAAAAGGCGGAGGCAGGCAGGTAGGGAAGAAGCTCAGGCTGCGTCAGCGTCTTGTACTCGCCGGCGGCGCCGCCCTGCGGCCGAGAAAACTGCGCCGCACCAACCTGCCCCTGTGGCATGCTGTACTTCATGCGGATCTACACGAGACGTGCACCGCACGTACGCGCAAACCTCAAAAAAAAAAATCTATATATATATATATATATATATATATATATATATATATATATATATATATATATATATATATATCAGTTTTTTTGTGTACAATTTGTTTTACGGTGAATCATAGTTTCTTTGCATCCAAATGGTCTGACTTTTGAATGTCTTTTTTTCCCTTGAAAATTTCAAAGACCAGCCTATAAATTAAAGTGATGGTTGGACCAAACATTTTGGTCTCTCGAAAGTCCAAACCCTTGAAATGCAGTAGTTCAAAAGGCATGCTAATAGTTATGTATAACACATTGCAATCAAGCCATTTTTATAGGAGAAAATGTCAACTTAGTCTCTTAAGTATCGCATTCCAGCCATGGGGGCTAAACACATGACATTTTTAAATTTCTAGATTGTTTAAGCATGCATGCCCCACTTGTTATCGGTTTATCTTCACCTCCACCTCTTCTCTATTTGTTTCCACCATGGGATCCATTAGCCTCTCCCCCATCCTACAAGCAGCAACACGTTGTAATCACAATTCACACACATGACCATCAACACGTACACAATAGCCCGACCACCACAACACCAACAATCAAGTAAAGCAGAAGAAGACTCACGCGCTACAGAATGTGGTGTTGTTGACGTCTTTTGTACCCTAACTAGTCGTCACATCCCCCGGCAGAGTCAGCAAGAAGAGGGCCACTCTCGCAACGGTCCACGGTACGTCAGCTAGTTGCTACTCCATCAACTTTCGTTCAGCTAACCGCGCTCGTTGCACATGCACAAGCCACCTCTACTTAGGAAGGGAATAACATCCACGGTTCCAGGTTTGGGTTTCAATTTGAACCCATAGCCCATGGGCATTCAGTCTCGAGTGTAGGTTTGAATTTAGGTCTCGCTTATGTGGATACGCAATCCAATTGACATCCCGACGTCTACCACATGTTGTTGTGTGCATCACACATCTGGGCCTTGTTTGTTTCAGATTAAATTAAATTAAATGAAATGAAATGAAAATTTGTTATTTTTGTATAAGCCAAATGATGTAATGTTTTGTAGTCATTTTTGTGGGGTTTTAATGAGTACTTCTTAAAGTTTGTAAAATATTTTTTTCATAATTTTTTGAACTCGTTAAGACGTATTTTGAGGGGATCACAAATTTGCTACAGTAAAACGCAACGCTACATTAATCTGAAACAAACGAGGCCCTGCTTCACTGCTTGTCACACCACCCCTCCACACCTCACCCTGCATCCTCTAATGTACGACGCAACGATTATCATTTCTCCCACCCACTACTACTTGAATTGCTAAGTTGCTAGCAATGTGCACCACATGGCGGTCATGGGGATCAACATGCTAATGCTTCCTCATGGATGAGCCCGCTTATGTAGCTATCCACGAGCCCCTTTGCACCCTGGCGAGATCGTGGCCACCGTCACAACTCACAACGACACTCAAACTCACTTCCATGGTGAGAAGAGAGGGAAAGGTTGAAAGGAAGGGCGATCCTAGGCTACAATCGCCTAGGCTATTAATTATTCGTTTCCCAGAGCCAGAGATGTCTTTTTGAATCCTAGCTATAATCTGCGTGACTGGAAGAATGCGTATGAATGATGCGTCTGTTTTTATTTTCTGTGGGTTTCAAACCGTGTGCATACCGGCCGTTAGAAGTCCCTCCTAGCCGCTTCTAGTCAGCGCGCCTCGACGGGTTTTAAAACCTTGCTACATGCAACCTTGAGTGGGATCATATGATTTCGACATCCTCAACAATAAGAGTAAATTAGGGCTATAATAAGTGTGTTGGGGATCATTTCATTTGTTTTACATGCGTGGGTTCTACGTGATGAAAAAAGGTTTTGGCTTGGTGTCCATTGATTGTACGAGGGACAAACGGTGCAATCCCGACAGTTACACATTAATTTACCAGTGTTACTGTCATAAAAGTGCTAACAAGAACATCATCCAAAACTCTAAGGGTGTGTTTGGTTGGTTTGACCTGGACTATCCCATCCAGCACGAGTGGAGTTTTTGTTTGGTTGGGCCAAAATGAATGGACTCGTCCCGGTCCTGCCCATCACACCATAGCTTTGCTCTTCGTACCTCTCCATCCATTATCAGAAGTGAAGTTCGATTCGTCCCGGTCGAGAGGCTCGAGGTCACAACTCACGTGCTCCTCTTGCGATGCTCCTCTGCCATGGCGTAGCTCTCGCCGGCGCTACCCCTTCTTCCCCACGCTGCCTCCTCTCCCTACCTCCCCCTAGCCAGATGCTTCTTCCTCGCACTAGGATCCCCCGCCGTTCACTCTCCCTACTCCCCTTCCACCATGGCCTAGCCCGATCTGTAGATCACTCCTCGATCCCGATCTGTAGACCAATCCTCGATCTTGATCTGTAGATCAACCTGTAAGATACAACCAATATCTACAAGAAGAAGGTGGCCTTTCTTGGCAAAGTTTACTTGATTTGAGTTTGATCTCGTTTTCTCAATAAATTTTTCATGGATTTATCATGTTTCTTTGTGCTTACGGTTAAGAAGGGTTTGGGTGCAGAATTTGCTCGTTTTCAGGTGCAGTTTGTGCTGAATCTCCTTCAATTTTTGCAATCTTTGTTTCAGTGTGCTCTTTTTTGGGGGTGCAGTTCCCTTTTTCTTCTGAATTTCCTTGAGTTCTTTCGGTTTGCTCATTTTGGGGATGCTGTTTCTTCTGAGTCTCCTTGAAGCCTTTTGTTTGTTTGTTTACTCATTTGTGTTGTTTAGCGTGCTGTTTTTAGATTCTTTCTTGGAAACTAGCTTAGAAAATTTGCTGTAATCTAATGGGGGAAGGTGATGTAATCTTATGTTTCTAGGTGCCTAAAAAATCAGGTCTAATGTAAAAGACGACCGGATCTTGTTTCTAGGTGCCTGTGTTAATGTTCAGTCTAATGAAACAATATGAAGAAATATTGTTTGTTATTGTGTAATGCCTCGTTTGTGTAATCTGAATAAATGTATTGCCGTTAATCATGCAAGATGTTTTATCATTGTTCATTCATCATAGTGAGCTGCAGCCTGCAGGCTACCTGATTTGTGCGGTTGTTACAAATTTTCGTTGGTTTTAATTGTAGTTTTTTTTTTGTGTTTCATTGACTAAATGCTACTTGATTTGTACGTACTGCTATTAGCTTCAAAATATACACGCTCACAGCTAAAGATGTGCGTATTTTATGAAAATAACGACATCAAGGCTAAAAAATAACGACTATTATCTCATCCAGGTTTACCTCGAAAGACAAACCAACGAATTGAATCAACTTATCCTGGATGATAAAAAATCAACCAAACACACCATAACAAATGGGTCCATACATCACATATCCAAACAAATGGGTCCATACATCACAGATCCATCCCATCCTTGATCCCTTCCTGGTTGGTCTTTGATGGGCCAACCAAACACACCCTAAATGCATACTATATAACACTAGTTATTAGACACTATATTTTTTTAAAATTTCTTCATAGTTTATATTACACTCTAAATGATTTATTTTTTCAATAGAAACTTAATCCTACGTATTTTATCTTATAGTTTTCTCATGGATGCTCTAATTGGTTTAGTTCGAACGCTAAGCAGGGTGACTGAACGATAAGACCCCTTGGTCACTTGGGGTTATGATTTCTGCTGGTAGTGCCCATGGTTTTTGCGGTTGATTATCCTGGCTAATGTGTGGGACTAGGGGATCTATCCTGAAAAGAAGTGCCTTTCAATCCGACCAAGTGCAACAGCACCGTTTCGAACAAGAGCAAAAACACTTAATATTTTTTTACATTCCTTTTCTGTGCCATCTTTACCCATGATAAATTGAATTAATATTACCTCTATTATATAGGACTTGTGACCGACCTCTAAAAATTATATCATATACTCTTTCCAAAGTAGTCATAGACAATGTTGGTTCTATGTGTAAAGGTTGCCTCTATCGTAGAAGCTACTGGTTACTAGTTAGATGTTGCCTAAGCACTCATACTTAGATATATAGTTTTAGAAGTCTTGCTGTGGATACTGTAATTCACTGGATCGAGAAAATTCTCTCCTCCCAAACTGTGCTTGCTTTAGCAAATTGCAGGGTGATGACAACTTAACCCACCACAAATCGGGAATAATTCTAAAGCCAAAACTTTCTCGATGCCTTGGTGGAATCAGGGGGGGAAAAGCAGAAGAAGAAGAGAGAGAGCATGCAATGAGAAAGGAGAGGCGAATTTGAATCGCCTGATGAGATGAGAGAGTCACAAAAAGAATACGATTCCCCTTAATGGCATTGGGAAAATGGGGTTCAGGAACAACCCAACAGTATATGAACCCATGTCGCTGTCCTTCCGTTGAGCTAAATCAATCGGCTCCGTTCAATTTTATTTTGACTCCGTGTCAGCGTGATAATAGGTGCTACCCACGATTCCAACGTGATGCTTTTTTACACGGTTAGAATACAATCACTGCCTTTTTTTTTTTTGAAAAAAAACTTACTAAGGATCGGGCATCCGGTCCGATCAGACGATTCGATCCGGCTCACCACCACCCACGTGTAAAACTAGCCCATCATCGTTTATGAAGGTGGCTTTGCCCACCGTCACCGGTGAAGGAGACTTGTTCTAATTGTTCAAAGTGTATGTTTTATACGTACATTTCACTTGTTATACTAGTTAAATATCCATTTTCTATTCGTACAACACACTTGTTTTGTTCCCACGGTTCAATTCTTTTGAGTTATTTCATTACTTAAAAGTGCATGTTCCAACAGTGCATCTCAGTTGTTCCATTAGTTCAATGTGCATGTTTTATTCATATAAAACTTTTTTCTTGTCACTTGCGGTTCATTTCCAGTTGATCTGATCCGATAGTTATATGCGTATGTTTCAGAAGTATATACATATTCTACTGATTGTTTGTACATTTTCAAACAGTGTACTGCGGGAACAACAAAAGTAAACTGTCGGAAAAGCAAAGTGAACGATCGGAAGAAACGTTTTTTTTTTTACAACTATCGGACGTCTGATATTTAGTTTCATTTTATTTTTAAACAGACCAAAGTTTCGATTTTTAATGGGAATCATAACTACATGTATGTTGAACAAAGGAAAACCGCAACATAGATGTGACGTGACGCCAGCATGCACCTTAAATTCAATGTTCCAAACATAATGGAATGCACCACGAGACACCATTAATTTCCATCCGCAACGAGATGTTATAGAGTATATAGCACGGCATTTGCCATCGAAATTCGACTTGTATCTAATCCATCTGAACCCATCAATTTCTCTTCAAGGTGCATTCTTTAGTTCTCCTTTGCACCACAGGATCCCAACCTCTGGATGTGCCGAAGATCATATATTCGTCTCTTCTATATACAAATCAAATAGAGCAAGAGACTCCAGCCACAGTCTGCCTGTGCGTACGTGCACTGCAGACATTAATTAATTGATATCTAAAACACTTGAGATCGAGGAGATTATCGATGCTGGTGCGTCATTGAATTTTGTTTGATTATTAGAGGTAAGAGAGTGGCAGATCGAGTCGAGATACAGTAGAGAGGTAGTGAGACTGTACACGATCGAGGGCAAGCAGTATGCTGTATGCATGGACGGATGAGGAGAGCAGCCACATGCATGATAGATGCCGGTGAGCTGTGAGGCTGTGACCACTGGCCGGCACTGATCGCCCTCCCCTGCTCTACTAAAGCGATCGATTTGCGCTCACATGCCTAACCGCCCTCTTGCTCGCCTCTGCGATGTGATATCCCTTTCTGCACAAGCATGCTTAAGGCCCACTTTTGATCTATCACTCGCTCGCTCGCAATCGCAATGAGGACAGCAGCCAGATGCATGGCATCTGCTAATGCTGCTAATCCAGAGAGAGACACAGAGAGAGAGAGCTAATGCTGCTAATCCAGAGAGAGAGAGACTATTGCTGCGAGAGAGAGAGAGAGACTATTGCTGCTGCGTAGTCCTCTTGCTTGCTAGCCACTGGGTGGAATGATTCATTTTTCGTATACGCTGCTCATGCAGTGGCTGGGCTCCTCTAGCTCGCTGCAAATTAATGTCACTTCAAGGGAAGGCTACTTGCTACTACTCGCTCGCTTTTCCATTGATCGATCCGTGCGGAATTGGAGAACGCCGCGGTACGGTAAGCTGACACCTTACCTTCTCCCTTCAGCCTCAAGCTAGCCAGCCATCCCCGATCCGCCTTTATTAATTGCGTCTACTCACACGTACTCCCTCCGTTTTTTAAAACGACTCACCGTGGCTTTTAGACACACTTACGTCTTATTCAAAAAAATCACGTAAATACTTTTTTACTTGGTTTATTATTAAATATATTTTTTGTGACTTGGTTTATTATTAAATGTATTTTAAATGACTTATATTTTTACATGTTTGTAATAAATTTTTGAGTAAGACGAATGGCCAAACGTGTGTCCAAAGGTCAACAGTGGCATGTTTATACAAAGGAGGGAGTAATAATCTCTTTGCAAATCGGTGATGGCCATAGCATCTTCCGCCGGAACTGCAAACATGCAGTCTATTTGAGTTTGAAAAAAAAGTCCATTTTACCCCAAAACCATGGTGATTCTTATATATTTAACACCATAAACTATAAAACCAGGTGCGCAAATAACCCACTAGAGCGGTTTTAAACATGGTTTTGTCCACATGGCAACCAGCGTGGCAATCCAATTACAAAAAAAAAACATAAAAAATAATATGTAGAGCCCCATTGTAAGTCTCTTACCATCTTGTTTCTCTGCCTCTCCTCTCACTTCCTGCTGCACCACCACCACCATAGCGTTCACAAAGCCTCTACCATGGCGTCACCTCCACGCCTTGCACCACATGTAGCTTCGCTGTCAACAGTGAGCGCGATGCTGTCGGCTGCTCTTTCGAGCCATCGTCGTACTCCGTTACCTTTAACGATGCAACCCTAGCACCAGTTGCGGTGCCGACGCACGGGCGACACAGGGCCGTCATGCGGTCACCGAGATAGTGGATGTCGTGGAACCTATGCGCAACGAGGCAGCAGGCGGCGTAAGGCTGACACACAGCCAGGCAGAGGATGGCGCGAGGCAGCGGGCCTCGATCAGTGCAACCTCTCCTTAATCTCTTTGCCCATGGCGAGGAAAGGAGGGAGGCTGACGGTGGAGGCAGGGAGAGAGAGAGAGAGAGGTAGGGAGGAGGGTGGTCATTATGGCCTCTGCCATCCCTGGGTCGCTTGCCTCGGGCCATCCGGCGCCACTGCGGCCTCTGTCACCCTTATTCTCTAAAGAAGGCCTCCTCAGCGAGGAGCTCTTCCATCTCCTTCCTCTTGGTCGAACTGACGGGGCGTCGACTCCGGCGCCGCACGTGGATGCCCGCCAGTAGAGGGCGGCGAGCACGCACCGCGATGAGCTCTAGGACGGCATAGGGGAAGCAGCAGCACACAACGGGGAGCTCCGCCATGGAGCAAAGGGGTGTGAGAAGGGGAGAGATGGGCGGGGCGGAGGAGAGAGAAGTTGGAGCGAGGAGGATAGCGGGCTCTTAGGTGATTTTAAATTTTTATTTTGTTTTAGCGACTGGGCTTCCACCTCATTCGCCACATGGGCAAAACCACTCTTAAAACCGCCCCTAGGGTGTTATTTGCATTTTTTTTATTTCACAGGTAGAATATCTGACTTCATAGTTCAGAGGTTAAGTAGACTAAATGCAATAGTTAAGATCTGAAATACACTTTTCCTTTTGAGTTTTGAGGGAAAAGGAAACTGCGAGTAGATGTAATCTTTAGAGTGTGCAAAGTGCAGAGGAATTTCATAGGGTCTTTCGCGCTAATGTTGCTATCCCTCCCCTTCTTTCTCTTTACACCCATACATTGATTTTCTCCTTAATGTAATGGCAGAACTTCTACCCCTCCTTTGATGTTGTTTGGAGAAAACTATTACATCTACACCTGTTACTGTTTATCCCACATCAAAACCTAGATACAATCCTAAATCCCATACCCTATGAAAAATATAAAATAGGGTTATTGTTGTGCATGCAGATGGATATGTTTCTATAAACAGTCAAACAGCTCAGCTATATCCACTGAAAAATATAAAATAGGGTTAGTGTTGTGCATGCATATGGATATGTTTCTATAAACAGTCAAACAGCTCAGCTATATCCACTGCTAGGGAAAAGGACTTTCCAAGCGGACCGCTTGTAGAGGTGTCAAAAACTTTCCAAGCGGACCGCTTGTAGAGGTGTCAGAAAAGCCAAATAATATTGGGGGAGGTGGATAGGGGGAGCTTTCCTTTTATCTATTTGAAAAATGGGCCTTTAGAAGCGGTTCGAGAGACGAACATTGCTAAAGTTTAAGAATCTAATGGTTCGTGTCCTAACCGCTTGTAGTGTTTAAAGCGGTTGAGGCATAAACCGTTTATGCTGCTTGACTTTTAGAAGGGTTCGTGTCCCGAACCGCTTTAAAGACGCTTCTCTAACTTTGTGGCTAATAAACCGCTTTAAAGGTTGACTTGGTTTTTTGAACCGCTGAGAAAAACATTCAGGTAGTGATCACCTGCACGGTGCATACAACTATTTTCTTTGTAGATATATGTAGCTGCTCCATATATATCATGTGCATGCATGGATTTGCATTCAACAATCAACTCCGGCTCATTATAACCTCATGGACCGATCACCTTGCATCAGAGCTGACACAGCTTATGAACAATCGATATCGTATCATTGTAGCATTGTACATGCTTCAAGACTACAGAAAATCGTCAGCTCGATCAGGCAACGCCGCTCAGCAGCCAGGACAAGGCACATCGATCGGGGCAAAGAGAACAAGAGACTGAACAAGAGCCGGAGGCCCTAGCTGCTGGGCCCCGGGCCCGGCCAGGTCGGCAGGCCCAGACTAGACATGCCACCGCGTGGTAATTTCGCGGCCCAACCTGTCGCCGGAGACGTGGCCGCCGCCGTGCACGCGCCGCCCTGAAACACGCGCGCATACCACACCAGCCGCCGCGACGCCGACGAGACTACGAGAGCATGCAACGCGCCGGCGCCCAGGCGCCCAGCCACGGACACGACGCACGCGCGAGGCCCGAACCGATTCGAAGACGCGTGACCGAGCCCGACCGGTCGGTCACCTCCGATGGAGACGCGGCACCCAACCAACCCACACGCCCAGGCGCGAATCTCTCTCCGGTCCATCACGAGCGTACGTACAGCTATACATACAGCTTTTTTTTTTTTTTAGCAAGAACAGCTATACATACAGCTGCGTATACATACGTACATACATACATACATACTTACGTATGCATGCATGCGTCGTGACAAATTAACGATGCAGACCACACTGAGGCATCCTTTGATTATTATTTTTAGTTTCGTTTTTGCTGGGTTGTAATTATTCACCTAGCCATTGCAGGTACCGGTGCCTTCCTTCTTCATTCAGACCCTCTTTTATTCTTTGTTTAGTTTTAGTTGTAGCTGAATAAAAAAAAACTAAACTAATTTTACGATTAGCACAAGATTCTGCTCGCATCGATCTTTTTTTGCCGTTAGCGGTGCCTTCCTTCTTCATTCAGACCCTCTTTTATTCTTTGTTTAGTTTTAGTTGTAGCTGAATAAAAAAAAACTAAACTAATTTTACGATTAGCACAAGATTCTGCTCGCATCGATCTTTTTTTGCCGTTAGATGTGTATTTTGTGAAAACCTTCTATAAGTTTGAAAAAAAGTAATTGGGTCTTTTTTTTTTCTTCCCCTCTCTCCCGCTTGGCCAAGTTGGCCATGGCTTTGTGGCTCCAACGCCGGCGACTACCTTGGCCTCGATACGCGACCACATCGATGCCTGGAGAACTAGCAAGCTGCCCAGTTGCGCCGCGCTGTGTCAGGGGACGCCGTTGTTGCCACCGCCTTGGCTCTTCCATGTGTCAACGAGGTCGCACGCTAGAGGGGGAGGAGGTCGCCGACACCGGAGCCACGTTGCCATGGAGAGCTCTGTCGGGTGGGAGGGAGGAGGAAAGAGACAGACGAAGAGCACCAATTGCTTTTGATAAAGAAGCCGAACGTTTTTTTTTTTACAAAATTATATGTGAGGGTGGGATGCGGGCGTGCACGAATCTTAAAGCATTATCTGAGAAAAGAGAACATACTCGCAGAAACCTGTACCACCGTTGAAACGAACACTCGGCTTTCAGGTGTGTGCGTGTGTGTGGGCATGCATATGGCTCGTGCGGCGTCCTGCTGCCAGCCTGCAGCAGGTCAGGCACGCCTGACGGATTCAATGGCATGGCCGTGTGGCCGTGTTGGTTCCTGATCGAGTCCTCATGGGCTATATAGCTAGCTAGCATTAGCAAGGCGAGGTACGTGTGCATGCGTGTGGTCCATGCCTTGAAGCGAGACCACCACGAGCGCATGGACGCACACACATTAAAAAGGCGTCCCATGCATATCATGCACCACGGCACACTACCACTCCTGTTCAAATCCCCGGCTACATATATATGGATTATTATGATAGAAATTAAGTTAAGCTGAGGAACATGGTTAATTACCTTGTGCATGGTTATACTAATTAATTATGCGTCTGTACGTGTGATCGATCTAGCCACATAATATGTTTCTTCCCACATGCACGACCGATCAGCGTCTCGAACCGGGGACCTTGGAGGCTTAATTAGGGTTCTCTTCTCGTGGTATATCTGGTCTATTTGATTTATCTATTTGATTTTATTTAAATTATTTTTTTTTAAAATTTTAGTTTTTTCATCTTAAAAAATTGCCAAAAACTATAAAACACAAGCTAAACAAGGTGGATCAGAATAAGATAACTCAAATGAATAGATAAGCCAAATAAGCAGACTAAGTTAATAGATAATATAATTCGAGGAGAAGTGGGCCTTTGGACGCTGGTCCCGCGCTCCTGCTTCATCTCTCGTCGTGGCTCGGATGATTGACGGAGACGGGCTGTACGGCGGTACGACGCGGCGCGGCGCCAGTTATGCCCGCGTTGCCGTTTGCTGATTGCTCATGCCGGCCCGCCCGCCGCCGCCGACTCATCCCCTCGTCTCGTTCCACCCCTCGTCTCGTTGGTTTCGCAGCTCGCTACTTCCAACTGGGAGACGCGCTGGATTGACGTGCCCCAGCCCGTTTGTAATCTTGCATCTCTTCACCTTTAATTTCTTTTTTCTGGAGAGAGGAGTGAATCATGCATGCGTTCTTCACCTGGCTGGAGGTGGATAGATGGATGGATGGAGACGTGTCCACTGTGCTGGGAAGCGAGGTAGGGCTGCAGACGAGCTCGGCCGAGGCCGTCCTGTTGGTCTCAAGCTCGAAGAAATTAAAGTTTGACTGGGTTTTGGCTTGGTTAAGTAAAAAATTAAAGTCTTTAACAAAGAGGTAAAAAAACTAAAAAATATTTAATAAACTCGATCAACTTTGAATACATGCTCGACGAATAGGGGTGGAAAATGAGAAAGGAAAATCCGTATTATCCGGCATCCGTATTCGAAAAAAGCACTATTCATATCTGATGTTATCCGTATTCCAATACAACATTATCCGTATTCGATGCTATCCATATTCAAAAAACGATATCCGTATTCACATTATTCTTATCCGTATCCGATGTTGAAGTCTTGATTTATATCTAGGACGAGACAAAAACACTCAAAAAATATGATATCCGAAATCGTATTCGTATCTGAGAATATCCGGATTTGTATTCGAGTATATCCGTATTTAAATATGAGATTATCCGAATCCGTATTCGTATTCATTTAAAAAAATGATACGAATACAAGTCATTATCCGATCCGTATCCGATCCGGTTCCACCTCTATAGACGAAGCTCACGCTCGACTCCACCAAAAAAGTAGTGATTTTATATAGTACAACAAAGCTCGAGCGAAGGCCGAATTGGAATGGGGAGCCTGCATCAAACCGAGCCTGAGCAGTTAGCGAGAAGGAACTTTTCACGCAGATCATTAGATGAGATCGCGTCCATGTTTTCAGCCCAGCCCAAACGTCAGATCCCGGCCCATCGCACAGTCTTCCGTTGCATTGGATGTCTTCAGGTTAGATACTTAGATGGTCATGAATCATGGATGCCAAGGGCTCCGCGCGTTAGCAGATGTCGTCGGTTTGCGTTGGATGGATTAAATTACAGGTGTTTGCTCGCTACTTCGCTAGCGCATCGATAAAAGAGCCTTCATGTTTCAATTGCATGTCTTTGATTGTGATCGCTTATCCTGCGGCAACTAGCACCACCGTTGAATATAATGATCTCAAATTCAGCAAGCTTCTTACTTAATAAAGGTTTTATTCTTTTGAGCTGATCCAAACAGCTGAAATGACTGAATTTTAAAATCTTTCCGAGGTAGTCTTAAAATTTGGATCTATTTCATTTGACTTGCTTTTTGAAGCGTCAAGACCCACCTTCGAGACAACGAAAAACGGACTAAAAAAACTTAAAGCATATGTCTTTTCAATACGCATATAAACCTTTATTCTGTTAAGTGTAAAAAAACAGATCTATAATGTAAGATTCATTTGCTTGTGTGACGCACACAAATTCCGCCGCGCGGGACGCGTTCGCGGGCGTGCCAGTGTATTTATCGAAAATACACAAAAGAAAGAAGAGAACGCCGATATTCCATTAATCGCTTAGAAAATACAGGTTCTCATTGTTTTGCGCTCCATAGCCATGCTTGCTAGCCATCTTGGTTGACGATTGTGATATTCTTGGATCCCGGGACCTCGGAAGGACACCCGGTTAATTACATCCGCGCGTGGATACGCGGAACACCTCCGATTAAGCCGCGGAGCTGTCTTCTTCTTCTCTTCATCTTGCGCTTCACCGTACAGTTGGTGGATGAAGTTGAGGTGGCAACGGCAGAATACACGGGGTAGCGGGGCCAGTGTAATGCCTAGCACAGCCGTTGACATTTGGCTATGCCCGCCCGTGTCGTTTGAACTTGTCCTCGTCAAGCTTCACGTTGGAGTAGTTGACTTGGGGGAATGCACAGTTAGCACTCGACTGGGAGTTGAGGTTGACAGCTTGTTGGCGTCTTCGGGGATATTCCAGCGCGTCCAGGGTTGAATGTGGACATTGATGGTCTCGATCATCGTCTTCTTCCTCCTAACGGAAAGTCCGTCGCTAGGAGGTACACCGGCACCGTGGAATTGGTATCTTCACGATACTGCTAGCCTTCAGGGTCTTGTTCACCTTCAGGGTTCGGAGCGGGGTTTGTTTGAACGATACGTAGATTGGCATCGCGGAATTGGGATCTCCGCAATACCGCCACCTTCAGGGTCTTGTTCACCTTCGGGGCAGTGTTCGTTGAACGAAACGGAATTCCATTAAGTTCGATGTGACGGTCGACCTCGCCGGTGTTGAGGAGGTCGCTGGGAAAGGTCGGCGGACGGCTCCATGATCGTTGAAGGAGTCGTTGGAGAATGATCTTCTTCGTTTTCCGCCATGAACGATTCAAGGAGGGTCTACCTTAGCGAAACGTAATTCCGCTAAGGCCAAAGCGTCGCTCTATGCGATGTTGGCCGCGTCTCTTCGCTTGATGTCGATGACGGTGCCCAATACCGCATAGGGTACCGGCCGTCAGGTTTCTTGGAGCGGAGAGTTCGACTGGTGACGATCATGCCAGACATGCCAAGCATAGCGCCAGGAATTTGGACTGCTCAGCGTGATTGATGGTCGATTTGGCTTGGTGTAGATCAATGCATGATAGCAAATATTTATAATCTTCACGTATGCGTATATTCATACACGCATGGCCATGCAAATACATACGTACGTGCATCATACGTGTACTTTGGCTTTTATTCTTCACATGCTTCAACTCCACGGCATGGTGACCAGCAACTTTGTCCATTGTCGGCTCCATGTAACAATTCTTTGGAGACGCAGAACTAATGGAGCTAGCAGCACTACAGTGTAGCAATGCAAAGCCACGGCCAGCGAGACAAAGGCTAGATGGCACGGGAGTGAGGCCGACTTGTCGCCTCATGCTCTGTAAATCAACATCGCTGCTCGCCGCTTGGGGAAGATGTATTGGCGCTGCTGCCGCTTGGGGAAGATGTATTGGCGCTGCTGCCAAACCGTGCTATGAAGGGAGACGGACGTCGCCACGCCACCGACAGGAGCGAGGAGCGCCGCCGATGCTCTGGATGCCATGCCGGTGGAGATGGGTCGCTGCTGCGTCGATGCAGAGGAGACAAGGCGCCGTGTTCGGCCGGTCATGCCGCCGCCACTGGAGATGCCGCTGGCCGTCACCGTGCTAGGCTGAGGTATCATGCCATTGCATCCGAGCGCCGCCGCTGTGGAAGATTGAGCCGTCATGATTGATTCGCCCGGGGAAGCAGAACGAGGTCGCCGGATACCGCAAGGAGCAGGGGCGCCCTTGTAGATCGAAGCCGGGGGAGCACGCCGGCCACCCATACGCCACCGCCATCGCTGATCGGGATCGGGGGAGCACGTTGCCACCCATACGCCGTCGCCGTCCGCACGCCGTCGCTGATCGGGATCGGGGGAGCACGTTGCCACCCATACGCCGTCGCCGTCCGCCTTGTAGATCGAAGCCGGGGGAGCACATTGCCACCCATACGCCGTCCGCTGTCCGCACGCCCGCCGCCGCCGAGGGGAGTCGAGCGCATCCGCCGCCGCCATTGGATCTGGCGCCATGGTCGCCGTTGATGTCGGGATCGGGCGAGGTGAGGAGAGAAGAAGAAGGCGCGCCGCCGCCATCGAAGTCGATGAGGTCCAGCGCCGCCGTGGAGATGCCGTGGCCTCGGGGCCATGGGGAGCCGCCGTCACGCCAAGCCGGGGGAGAAGGGGACGCGCCAGCCGTGGATCTGGAGCGGCTCGAGTGGAAGACGGCCGGGCTGCGTGGTGGAAGGCGAGCGACGGAGGAGACGGCGGCGCCGATCTGATGCACGGCGGCGGCGCAGCCGCCGTGAACGCGAGAGAGGGCTGGCGCGCCGCCCGCGATGGAGAGGAGGAGAGGGCTGGGCCGGCGTTGGTGCAGAGGAGGCGGGACGACACGCCGTCCGGGCGGGCGTCGCCGGCCGGGCGTGAGAGGAGACGGCGTCGGCGCGTCTTGGAGAGGGACGAGCGGCGCCATCCGCCGAGCCGGAGGAGGAGGGCGGCGCGCCGCCGTGGCACGGAGAAGCCGAGGCGGCGCGGATCAAGCCGTAGGCGCGGAGAAGGAGACGGGGGCGGCGCCGCCGGCCGCGCCCCTTGGCGTTCGTGCTGAGCGAGAGAGGAAGAGAGAGAGAGCTTGAGAGAGAGAGAGAGATCCAGGGAGAGGGACGGCGCCCTCTCCCCTTACCTTTTCTTTTCAGCCGCCGCCTCCAAGTCCTGCGATTGATCTGTGTTGATTCCTCCTCCTAGGGTTTAATCCCTGTACTGGTATTTATAGTGCCCACCTAGGTTTTCCAGCTTTTGCGCCAAATTTGGGCCAGGCCGGTTCTAGGCCAAATTACTCCGCGAATTTATTAATATTAATATTCATTTATTAATCGCTGATCTGGGGCTAATCGGCATCGTTGAAATTTTTTTTTTTTATGTCCAACAGCTTGCTGTATAAATATTTGGAATGAAGTTTTCTCTGGTTTTAATGAAATTTGTATAGGTTTGTGAAATATGAAAATATACAAGGGTAGAGGATAATTAAATAAGCGTCTCATGCATAGTGCCAAAGCGCCAACTTATCCTGGAAAAGACGATTTCTGAAAGATTCTTCTATTGCGCTCTTTCCAAATATTTCAAACTATGCAGATAACATTCACTTATAGCTTTCGTATCTTTCTTTTTCTTGTTTATCAATCGCCACCTTAGTAGTTAGTATAATCTATCTTTCAATGATGAGCATGTTGGGGTCCTGCATCAAGATATGGATTCATTTCTTCCTTTATTGAAATGGTTCTACCGTATTCTTTTGGTTGTTGGGCACAAAGAACGTTGTCATGACTTTATTTTAAGAGAAAATTACAATGTAGTCCCTCTAACTTACAACGTCTCTCACTTAGCGCCTCGAACTTGCATTTTACTTTTCGAACCCCTGAACTTCTCTCCATTTGTACAATTACACAAAATTGTTAGAGCAATCATTAAACGCTGACATGACAGCCTAGGTGGTTGTTAAAGACTGATGTGGAAGCCATATTGTTGTTAAATGCTGACATAGCTAGCCACATGTGCAAAGAAAATAAGGGCGTTGTGAAAATCCACTTCAATTTTTTTTTTAAAATGAAGAGTTCCAACTTTGATATGTCAAATTTTCAAAATTTTGAATTTTATTTTTTAAAGAAAATTAAATTGAAATTTTAAAACTCATATCCTGTTGGTCTAATTCTTGAAAATTTCAAAAATTCATAACATGTGAAAAATTGAAATTCAAAAATTTAAAATTTGAATTTGTATAAAATCTAATTTTTATAATTAAAAAATCAAACTCCAAAACTTGTATTTTGAAATTTCTAGATTCATTTTTGAATTTTTAAAACTTCATTGAAGTTTGAAAATTTAAAATGTGTGTATTTTGAAAATTTGAAGTTGGAGCTCTTAAAAGTCAACGTTGACTTTTTAAAAATTGTAATTTTATTTTTTTGAAGTGAATTTCACTCATCTTTAAATCCATGACGCATGTGGCTAGCCATGTCAGCATCCAACTCGTCGCTTAACAACCACTTAGGTAGCTACGTTATCATTTAACATTTTCTATCAGTTTTGAGGTAACTGTGCAAGGAGACATATTTAGGGATTTGACATAGTAAATGTAAATTCGGGAGGTAAAGTAAGAAATGTTGCAAGTTTGAGGGGATACAATGTAATTTTATTTTACTTTAATATGCATCAGCAAGTAGATCTTGGATTTCCCAGAAGGGGTATATATTTCTTAAGTGTGTTGAAGTGAAGACAGCTGACCTTCTGTATCTCCAGGTCAGATGATTCCTCTGTGTCAGAGTAATACCTGTCATTTCCAGCTATGAATAAAGACCTTGTTAGTTATATGGAGTGGAAGCTTCTTGCGTTACAACCTACAAAATCAACCTTGGTAAAACTCTGTTTGTTTTTCCCTGTCTATACCTCTGAACTCATTCCTAGGCATGATCTAAACTTCACTCTGGATATCTCCTGTTCTGTAGCTCACATATTCCTTTATCTGATAAAAGGTAGCTTTGCTTGTTATGGCATCGAGCATTATGATAATATAAACCGAGATAGATTAAGTTTTTTTTTTTTGCACTGCTACACCTTCCATCATGGTGTGTGGAGGTCGGTGGCCAGAGATCATCCAACTGATGGACACATCATGCTAATGTCGAGGTAGGAAAGACCAATTTTATCACCCCACATATCGTAATCATTCCTGAACTGGACTGGCTTCTTGAGGATCTTCTCAAATCAGGCCATGAGGATTCATAATTGTGCCTTCTTGTTCCGTGTCGCGGATTTACTTGGATCACATGATTCACATTAACCTTTTCAAATTTTACGCACGGACAGGGTGACAGACTAAAATAGGTCAAGCATGTGAGGGCCCTGTTAACTCAGAGCAATGTTTAAGATAATGCATGTGATTCCAATAGCAGGCAGGCCTACTTGGCCTATTGTTTAGTAGATTGTCAGTAGTCTTGATTCTCTTTCTTGGACTTAAACAAGAGGTTGATCTTGCCTGTGTGTATGAGCTTGTGTGAGGGAGGAGTGATTATGCATAAACAAAACTATGTCCACGTGACAACCTGTACGGCGTTTTCTACTAATTGGATTGAGATACATGTGCTCCGTGAGACATGCTGCCATGAGGATACGCTTAGATCGTCACCCACTAGCCGGTTTTGGTTGGCGATTTGATGCCTTATACTGTGTTTACATCGTACTTACTAGTTACGTTGTGATTTGCAGAGTAGCTAGCTTACGCTGAGATGATATTCTATAAAAGTCATATGATGCAATTTTTCTCGGTTAATGCTAGGGCTAGTTTACTCTATGGAAATGTCAATGAGATGGTTTTATAAACATGAAACACCACCTAACGATCCAGGATTATTGTACTAGTGGCAGTGGATCTTGTGAATTGAATATGCTCGAGACAAAAAGGAATTTTTATTGCATGTATTGCTGTGATTGGCTGGCTAATCAGATCTTCATTAGTTAACTTTTGTGTATGCCCTATGCCATTTGTTCGTCGGTAGCAAATTATATTATAATACAAAATTCCTCGTGTTTTTTGGCGTTTTGCCATTTTATTAATAAGAAGAGAATTTTACACTATACAAGGACCTAGCCACGGCTAGGAAAATAAAAAGAAATTATATTGGAGCAGCAAGGAGCCCCATGCTCCACCACTCACCTCCAAGATTCTATCAACAAGCGTTTTAGAATGAAAATTCTTATTCTAAAAAATGTGTATGTTTCTCTCCTTACAAATATTCCAAATGGTGTAGAATATAAGACCATTTAGGATCTCTTGGCCGTTTTACCGACTGTCTGGGAAGAGGTCGTGATCTACTACTTGCAGAAGCTCGTGTTGTCTGTCCATCTAGGCGTTTGAGAAAATTGATTGAGAACCTAGTTCCAAACTCCTTTGTAGTAGGAACAATGAAAAGTCAGATGGTTTATAATACAAAATTCCTCTTGTTTTATTATTGAATTTTCCACCAGTATTCTAGATCTCCTTCGAGCTCATTTACTTGGACATTATATATGTGTGTTCTTCTATGGTGTTTTACTATAGGTTGCACATCGAATTAGCCACTAGCTTGCAAATAGTTGGGACTTTCAAGATGCAATTACCTTAAGGTGTTCTAGAGGTCTTGGTATGATCAGAACACAAGTACACAGACGCACATGATTACTTTGAATTTATATTGCCATGTCCACATTATAGTACTGTCAAGCTTCTGGAGGCTACGAAAGGCTAATTCATGTCGTAGTGGCTCATGAATAATTAGTCTGTAATATAACTGGTAGTTGCACTATAGCTTCTGTACAAGTTGCATTGACCGGTCAAATTCCACAATGATTTGGTGTTATAGTCCCATGTATCTTGCTCTTTTTGCTTACAAATAATTGTTGTGCCTGGTGAACGAATAGGTGTTTCAGTAAATAAGATAAGATCCAGTAATAAAGTAAAAGCCATTTCAAGACATATTCAGTTGCATGTATAATCCATTAGAGCTTATCTGGGAATAGTTGATTAAAGGTATATATGGTTATGCATTTATGCTCTACTAATTGGTCAAGCTTAATGTACTGCAAATTCCAAATTTCAGAAGAAAAAAAAAGAATTACGGTCAAAATTTTTTTTTAAACAAAGGGCAGGAAACCTGTCATCTATCGATCAAAAGAAGAAGAATTACCAAGGCGGGGGGGGGGGGGGGGGATTAGCCCCTACCCCCTGGGGAAGCAAAAACAAAAGAGCTGAATTACTCCAAAACAGACTGGCTCCTACCTCCTCATAGAGATGCAGCTTGTCAGACAGGTGCTGCAGGAAGGGTAGGTGGCTTTCTTCTCTGAGCGGAAGATGCGGTTGTTGCGCTCGATCCAGAGGTGACAGATGGTCCCCGAAATGATCGAGAGAACACCCTTCTAGGACCTGGATTGAAGAATGTCCTCCTCCCACCAAGTTTTGAGGCATGAACTATATATAACCATATACCCCATAAAAAAGATATTGAACCTTCTTTCATATTCTTCATCACTTAACATGCAACTAGCTTGCCGATCATTCTCATAATCCAAAAAAGCCCGGTAACTGTATTTTGTTTCAGGTCAGTATGAGCCACAAGTCCACAACAACAATGGCTCAAGTTAAGAGTACTAAATGGCAAAGGGTTCATACATAATTTTTTTCCACAAGTTTTCTTATTATCAGCTTATTCTTTTGTTTAGCTTCTTTTTTGTACTTGAAACAGTGCAAGGATCAGATTCATCGACCCCTAGTGTCGGTCTAAATGCGTCCCGATAGTGAGGGACTACATAACACTCAACAATGTGACCCATACCTGTATTGATTACCAGGATCTGCAAGACATGGGCTGTGGGTGCAAATAATCAGACGTGAGACCAGTCGGCGTCATGACCCTGCTGAATCTGGCATACACTCTAAAGCTTATCGACTGTACGTGAAATTGCCTTATAACTTGTTTAGTGTTCACCCAACCCACTGATGATTTCGGCATCGAGCATGGAATGAAGTTCAGTGGTGCTAATTTCCCTCATTTTAATTAGTGCTGAAAATATATGCGCATGAATTAACTCTAAGCAGGCATACCCATTAGACTCTATATATCGATCCATTGTCAGGAGGCAAATGCACGTTGATATTGTCTGTTCATTAGGGCCATGAGCTTTCCCATTCCTGCTTACTGTTTAGGTCTTGAGGAAGACAAGAGATGCATGCTGCATGCATGGGTGTGTACCGAATCCTCGACATGCACAAAGACAGTTGCATACAAAGTCATCTACCGTTAACTGTAGATCCACTGTTCTTTTCTCATGTATACCTATATTAAAACACCAAATGGGGGGCAAAAACAATAAACCCACATAGTTTGGTAGGCCAAGTAACGTGGCATGCGTGGTTCCTTGTGACATACTGGCCTCCAGGTCGTCTCTCTCACCAGCATTTCATCTCCTGTTGATTAATTAGAGCTTCCTCTCCCACTTGCAGGGGCAATGCACGAGTCGCACAGCACAGGCTCCTCTCTTCAGTATGGCCTCATCTCTATTTTACGCCTGCATTTATATATTCTTGTGACTGTCATTCGGGCCATGGTGATAAGCTCTTTCTCTTTGCCTGCTTTGTGTGTTCTCTAGCGTTATTTAACACCCTCTTAGCCACCCGTTTCTTTCTCCCATGCACTTGCCTTCCCTCACTTCCTAAACACTACTGCTCTTGTAGCTGCTTATCCCAGTCCCTGTCTGCCACCTCTCTCAAACTTGTGTCACCCTAAGCATAAACCCTCAGCGTCTTTGTCTCTCCTCTCTCTTGCAAACACACAATTCTCATCTCTACATATCAATACCCTTAGCCCGTTGATTACAAACGCCCACATTGGCAGAGAGATGTCGAGCCGGAGGTCGCGGTCGAGGCAATCCGGCTCGTCGAGGATCACCGACGAGCAAATCAGTGACCTCGTCTCCAAGCTGCAGGACCTCCTCCCCGAGGCTCGCCTTCGGAGCAATGATAGAGTACGTAGTAATGTTTGCTAACATCGGTTTACGCAGCAAATGGTTGGTGCAGAAATTCAAGTTTTTAAAGATCATTAATTGGCCTTTAGTTCAAAAAAAAGATCATTGGCCTTTAGTTCAAAACAAAAGATCATTGGCCTTTAGTTCAAAACAAAAGATCATGGCCAGCCCTACGCTGTAGTTATAGTTTTTGGGCTCTTTTACGGTACGTACATTAAACTAACGTGGACCATTCATTCGTCACGATCTAACAGCTTAGATCTAATATACTACACCTGGTAGTATGTACTACCACAATATATTTGTAGTATATACTACCTTGTTTAATGTACCGTAAAATAGCCCTAGTTTTTAGCGTTCAAAGTTGAGCTTAGCCTACGTACAGTACATTGTGGTTTAGATCGTAAATATAATATCTACGGATTGCTTTGTTAGTCGTTACACCTACCAACTTGAGGCCAAGATTATCTTATCAGTCCAACTTACAATGCCCTCCAGCCCTCCACTGCAAGAGTTGGTGATCCTATGAACTTAAATCATATATAATCCATCGGATATTCATGTTTTGCTCACGCTTCAACAACTATACTCGTATTAATAGAAAACAATTATGCTCATCAAACTGCATGAGTTAGCTTACAGCGAGCCTGAGCTGACATAATCCCCATTTCTCTTCAATCCAGGTGCCATCTTCTAGGGTAGAAAACAGTTGTGCTCATCAAACTGCATGAGTTAGCTTACAGCGAGCCTGAGCTGACATAATCGATCCCCATCTCTCTTGAATGCAGGTGCCATCTTCTCGGGTGCTGCAGGAGACATGCAACTACATCAGGAGCTTGCACCAGGAGGTCGACGACCTCAGCGAGAGGCTGTCGGAGCTACTGGCGGCGTCTGACATGAGCGGCGCGCAGGCGGCGATCATCCGCAGCTTGCTCATGTAGCCGGCAAGCGCCAGAGAGATGCCCGTCCACGCCGCCACTCTCCTTGCTCCCTTGTTGGATCGAAGGCTTGTAGCTTTAGAGAGCGATCTTTACTTAGTACTGGAGTGGCAGGCGACCTAATTCGCTGCGTACCGTGTCTACGTGCATACTTGTTGAGTGAATATTTTGAATATTGTGTGGTGAGGTGTTTTTTTAATTTATTGAAATATTTTTGTGAGAATTTTTGGGATTTTTGGAATATCTTTGAAAGGAAAACGATAATTTTGGATGAATATTTGGGGATGATTTATGATTTATTGGACAAACATTGGACTAATGATTTTTGGTGAGTTTTGGTTAATATATGTTTTGATTTTGTAGGAAGAAGGAGAAAAGAAAAAAGAAACGTGCATGGTGCATGGTGCATGTGCTGTGTGCTGGGCATGCATGTGGGTGTGCGTGGCTGTGTGCGCGTGGTGTGCATGTGCATGGCTGCGAGTGTGAGTGCAGGAAGTAGCAGTGCGTGGGCCATGGCAAGCAGGGCGCAGCCAGCAGGCCCAGACGGGAGCGCGCAACGCAGGAGGCGGCCCAAGTTGAGTTGGAGTTGAGCCCAAGACGGATTCGAGACGGATTTTTCCGGCCCGAGATTAGGGGTGGGAATGGATCGACCCTTGACCCATTAGAACCGACCCACATGACCCATTTTTTAGAAAGGGGTCAACGGATCGATCCGTTGGATCATGTTGTTGACCCATTGGGTCAAAAGGGTCGACCCAAACTCCGATGTACTATGCATTATTACATTACTTTCACATGCAGGCTTAATTAGCTGGTAGTACCTAAGTACAAACTAAAACGGATTCCGTACAGCTATCCAGTGAATGCAAAACATACACACACTGCAATCAACCTAGAGAACATGAGATTAGAACCAACACATAAATGCCTGCAACAAATTTTACCCAAACCCAGACCCCATATCCTAGCTCAAATTTCTTCCAGAAACAAGGCATCAAAAGCTGAAACAAACATTATGCAGATGCCATCAGAAGTTGAAATAATCGTGAAGGACATACATCAATTTCAGAGCATACATCAATTTCAGATGAATCTGTATGGTCATCAGTTTCTAAGTATCCACTGAAGTTGCTTCTCCACGAGGACTTTCTTTGCTATAAACTAAATCACCTTCTACAACCTCAAGAGGAGGGAGGCGGGAGGGAGGCGGTGGAGGAGGCACCGGCCATGGGAGAGGAGGCGGCTGGAGGGAGGCGCCAGGCCGGAGAGGAGGAGGCGGAGGGAGGCGGCGGGAGGGAGGCGCCAGCAGGGGGGGGAGGCGGCGGGAGGGTGGCTCAGCCCAGTGGGAGAGGAGGCGGGAGGGGGGGGGAGGCGGCGGGAGGAGGCGCGCCAGCGGGAGAGGAGGCGGCGGGAGGGGCCACGCCGCCGTCGATCTAGGGCTCGAGGAGCCGGCCAGCCGGGGGCAGTGGGACTGCCGGTGACGCTGAAGAGAGGAGCTGCTCGGGAGGGGCCGCGCCGGTGGAGATAGGCCGTAGCCGGCGCCTGAGAGGGGAGGCGCAGCTACCAGCATGGAGGCGACGGTGAGGAGCGGTCGTCGTCGGCGATGGGGATCGAGGATGACGCGCCAGAGTGGCGGCTGGGAATAAGCGATGGAATGGATCAGGGGTACCCTTTGGATTTTTTGGGTCGACCCCATCGATCCAGATATCAACTTTGGGGTTGAATGCGAGCTTCAATGGTTCGTTTTTTTCTGGTTCGACCCAAGGTCCATAGGGTCAAAACGACTCAGTCCCACCCCTACCCGAGATGGATTCGAGTTATTTTTCACTATAAAAAGGGACGAGGAGGCTCGGGATTACGTAGGTTTTTAAGGTTTCCACGTGTTAATGACGGCTACGAAAATTAGAAAAATTCCAGAGGTGATTAGAGAAGATTAGAGAGAAATTAGAAGAGAGGCAGATAGGCGAGGGGTTGTGTTAGGCTTGCAGAAGCTGTAGCAGGGCAATAGACGTTGGGTGAGGTGTAGCCAGGAGCTGTTGTAGAGCAAGGTAGCTCAGACCAGAGTAGATCTGTACTTCGTTGTAAAAGGAAATTGTTGATTTGGTTGGGAGGAGCGCCCAGAATCATTGCCCCACAGACGTAGGCAGATGTTGAACTGCGTTATCAAACGTGCGCGTCTCTAGTAATGTTTCTCTAATTTTGCATGAGTGTTTAAATCGTTATCTACTTTCGTCGATTACTTTCGCTAATTAGAGGTATTTAGCGCCTACAATCCTATAATTAGTATCAGAGCAAGGTGCTTTAGGTTTAATCTAACGATTAGGAGCTATGGCGCAGTCTAATTTTTTTCTCCATAACTAAGCCCCCTGTTTTTAATGGAGATAATTATCCTTATTGGAAAGTGCGCATGCAATCTTTTTTATAATCTCAGTGCCATGAATTATGGGAAGTGGTAGAAACTAAGTATGTGAAACCTGCCACTAAGAAACAAAAGCTCATCACAAAAGCTTTCAATGTTAGTGTTAGTGAACTCTGTCCCATTGTCGCTCCTCACCCTTTGATGGACACATCAAACTCATCTTGAGCCTTTTTTACAAACGTTTTGAAAATATTTCCAACTGGGGTTTTATCATGCAAAAAGAAGACCCATGTGTATCGAAAGAAATCATCCACAATCACAAGACAATATAAGTTCCCTCAATACTGACATAAGTTGTTGGCCCAAACAAATCTATGTGCAAAAGCTCAATGAGTGGTGGACATGACACTCTTGGCGGGATGTGGATTTGCTACTTGTTTGCCAGCTTGACAAGCACTACACAGTTTATCCTTTTCAAATTTCACATCCTTTACCCAAGAACCAATTCATTTTTGAAAAGTTTTCTCAAATTTGACATGCCAACGTGCCCAAGTCGTCTGTGTCAAAGCCAACCATGAGAGACTTTAGCAATTAGACACGACGAGATAAACGAGGCAGTCGAATGAAAGTTCACCAAGTACAGGTTTTGGAATCTAAAACCTTTGAAGATCAAGTTTTCATCTTTGTCCAAAACAGACATGCTCTCAGGTGAGAAAAGACAATGGAACCCCAAATTATATATTTGGGTGACAGAGAGCAGGTTATAGTTCAAAGTCTTAACCAATAGAACATTATCGAGAGTGAGTTCAGAAGTTATAGCTACCCTGCCAGAGCCAGTCACTTTGCTATTGCTCCTATCTCTGAAAGTGAGTTCCTTTTTCTCCTCTTGGACTTCTTTTCAGGAGTGAAGCCCAAGCCACCCTTGTCAGAGGTGCTCCTTTGATCCTTGAGCATCTTATCCAGGGCAAGACTCCCCTCATAGCACTTTCCTAGCCCTTTTTCAAATTTAGCTAACTTAGCCTTAAGTTCAGTATTCTCAATAGCTAGTTCCCTAGCAACTAATGCACCTTTGCAATTATCAGGATCACATATGCAAGTATTACTAGAGGAACCACTAGAACTAGAAGCAATCACAGTCAAATCATCACAACATGTAGCCATATCAGTTCTAGTAGGAGCAACAACAATGGCAAGAGCATCATTCACAACATTATCAGTTAATTAAGCTGGAGGTAAAGCAACAAGCACAGTGACAGGCAAAGCAACAGGTGAATCATTGTTCTTACCTAGGAGTGACTCATTTTCTGCTCTAAGTTCATGAAATCTAGCAAGGAGATCATCTAGCGACATTTGCATGGCATCACGCTCTACTTCAAGTTCTTTGTACTTTTCAGACAAGTGACGATTAGAGCCTTGCAAGATGTCATTATCAGTGTCTATGCCATCACACTTAGCAACTAGATCATTACGCTCAGCAATCAAAGCATTATTACCATCATTCAATTGAATTATGATTTGCATTAACTCTTCTTTATCAATATCAGGAATGTCAGAGTCTGAGTCGGATATCTCATCAGTTGGAGCAGCCATGAAGCATCTTGGAGGAACCTCCAGAACAGTAGGAGCTTCAATGTCAGAGAACCAACCATCATCATCATCAACTTGAGCTACTAAGCATCTTGTTGTAAAGGCTGGAGGAGGTGGTACACTCTGAGCAAATGGCCAAGCTTGCAAGTTCTTGAGCATTCGACTCATCCTCTTCATCAGCTGAGGCGGCAGACTCACTTAGGGATGGCAATGGGGAATTCCCCGTTGGGGAATGGCTTCCCATCCCCGTCCTCGCGTGGGGAAAAATTCCCCATCCGTCCCTTCTAACGCCATGGGGACATTTTCTTCCATCCGTCCCCAAGAATAAATCCTGACGGGATCCCGTTCTCGCTTAAACTGTAGCTAATATGTATGTATTTTGCTATTAGTATAAAACATTGTCATATATATGTATTCTCATAGTTAATAAATCATCATATATGTATCAAAACGATCACATATATACATTGGATGATCACTTGACAAGGTCATTATTCATTTTTATCATTAACTATTACATGAAAACATCATCACATGCAAGATTAACGGTCCCGGGGAACGGGACGGGATGCATCCCGTCCCGTCCCGTTACCGACAGGAAAGAATTTTCCCCGTTTACATCCCCGTGGGGGAAGAAAGCTCCCCATCCCCGTCCCCTAATAGGGGAATTCCCCACGGGGAATTGGGGATCGGGGCCCCATTGCCATCTCTAGACTCACTAGAGCTATCGTCGGTCACCCATTCACTGACGAAAGCCTGCTTCTTGCCGGTCTTGGTATAGCTCTTGAATCCTGACTTGTAGAGATGTCTACCCTTCTCCTTGCGCTTGGGCTTCTCTTTCTCAGTGTTCTCCCTTTCCTTCTCCTTGTACTTGCATTTCCCCTTTGTTCGGGCACATCGATGCGATGTGACCCTTCTATTGGCACTCATAGCATCAGAGTGATGCAAATGAGTTCTTGTTTCCTTGACGATCAGCCGAGTTCCAATTCCTTCTATCCTTGCCAATTTGCCTCACCAACAGTGCCATGTGCTCTGCATCCAGTTCATCCTTGATTGAAGTAGCCCCGGAGTTGCTTGCCCTAAGAGCAATCACCTTGTTCTTCTTCGGAGGATTTGAGTCTTGTGGCTCGTTGATGAGCATCTCATGTGCTGAGAGCTTCCCCAAAAGTGTTGTGGGAGTTAGCTTCGCCAGATCTCCACTGTTCGACAGGTACGTGATGATGTCTCGGTACTCCATCATTGGCAGCACTCTAATCATCTTCCTACACACATCAACATCTGACAAAGCACAGGCGAGCCCTTTGAGCTCATTAACAATGGGGTTAAGCCTAGTAAACATGTCATTGGCAGATTCAGTGGGAAGCATCTTAAAGTGATCAAATCTTTCCTTCACTACCACTAGCTTTTTTTCCTTAACAGTTGAGGTACCCTCATGAATCTCTACGAGTGTGGTCCAAATGGCATTAGCTGACTCTAAATTGCTAACGCGGTCGAAGACCTCCATACTCAACCCTGATAATATGGCATTGATCGCTTTTGCATCTACCTCTAGTTTCTTGATTTGCTCGGGAATGGGACCATTGGTTTTATTAATTTTGAAGCCTAGAGGAGACTCGACAGCTTTCCAAGCCTCATACCCAAGAGACTGAATATAGAATTCAATACTCGCTCGTGTGTGTGACCTTTGAGTCACCTAGTAGTCGCTTTCGTGTGCACAAGAGTAGCACGTGCCTTGCGCCTATTCGCTCACGTCACTAGACTTGTGTAGGTACAACTAGTCACCTTGTCAGATGTTGATGTGTGCAGGAAAATGATCAAGGTCCTTCCGAGGGAAGCTTACAGGGACATCATCACCTATGTCTCTAACAGTGGAGAACTGGAGACACTCTCTTCCACCGCTCTTCTCAGCAAGCTCACAGCCATCATTGATCCAGTGGCATCTTCTGCTCCTGCAAAGAATCAAGTGATTGTTCTCAAGGCTAGTGGATCCAAGCCCACCTCACCCAAGCATCAAGGTGGAACAAGTCAGGGTGACAATGGGGTCTTGGATGAGTTTGTGGCACTGGTTGGGAAGCAATTTGGCTTGGACAAAAGAAGATCAAGCAAAAACCCATATGCATCACAACGATGCTATGGATGCAATGAGAAGGGTCATATAGCATCTGTGTGTCCTCAGAAGGGAAAGATCAAGTACAAGGAGAAGGTAGAGGAAACTGATGATGATGAGGAACCCAAGCGCAAGGAGAAGCCGAAGCACAAGGAAAAGGACAGGAGGAAGAACTTTCAGAAGACTGAGTTCAATGGCACCTCCAAGAAAGACAAGAAACTAGCATTTGTTGGAGAGTGGGTGACCGATGACAGCTCAAGTGACTCTCCTCCCTCCGGCAGTGAGGAAGAGGAATCAAGGGGTCAAGGCCTTGCCACCATGGCGATTGCACAGTCGGTTCCACCACCTCCAGCCTTCCCTCCAAGTTGCTTCATGGCTATTCCAGATCCTCGAGCTCCTGAGCCTCAAGTACGAGAGTGGTACTATGACAATGGCTCTACTTACTCTACTTCCACTACACCAAGGGCTTCCACAACTCCTGCCTCTCCACCAACATGCCTGATGGCATCTCCTGACAGTGAGGTATCTAGTTCTAGCTCTGACTCTGACTATGACCGTGAACAAATAGTTGCTAACTTTAATGAGATGGTTGATGTTGTGCAAGAAGAGAGGTTGAGATGCACTAGACTTCAGGAGTCTCTTACTACTATAATTGCTAGGCATGAATCCCTTCAAACTGAATATTATCTCCTGCTAAGTTCTAGTAATGAAATGACTGAGAAGTTCAATGTGCTAAAAGAAGAGGTTAGGGCCATGAATAATTCTGAAGAAGGTGTTCTAGCTACAATTCATGAGCTTAGGGAAAAAATGAATTGCTTGTTGCCAAAACTGAGAATGTTGCTATTGCTGCCTTGTCTATTGCTCATGCTCTTAATGACATGAATTGCTCTAGTAATGGTGTTGTTGATGCTTGTGCTTTAACTGTTCATCCTGCATGTGCTATATATTCCTTTTGCTTCTGATGCTATTGTGCCTGTTGCTCCTAAGAATGCTATGACTCCTGCTAGTGTAGACTTCTCCACTGATTGTGCTATAATTACTGCTAATGTTGTTGGTTCTAACTCTAGTGGTTCATCTAGCATTACTTATGTGTACTCCTGATAAGTTTGCACTAGCTGCTAGGGAGTTAGCAATTGAAAATGCCGAGTTGAAGTTTAAACTTGAGAAATTCGATAAGGGTCTTGGTAGGTGTCTCGAGGGGAGTATTACCTTGAACAAGATACTTGCGAGCCAAAGAAAACCCACTCAAAGCGGTGGTTTTGGTTTCACCCCTAAGAAATCAAAGGGGAAGAAAAATGGTGGCACCGGCTAATTCAGAGGCGGCGCTGTCAGCGAGCTCGGACTTGGCGGCGCCCGACGAGACATCGACGGTGGCGACGACCCAGTGGATGAGGAGGGCGGAGCTGGCTAGGGTTTTGCCATCGAGATGAAAAAGCAAGAGGATGAGGATGGAGGCTCAGGGACGGCGACCAAGGGCATGGCTGCGGCGTCTACGAACCAGAGGAGGAGGAGCTAGGGTTTCGCCATGGGGGATGAGCGAGCGGGAGGAGGAGGCGGACTCGGGGGCTGGTTGAGATGGGGAAACGAAGGGGCCAAGAGCGAGCGGGTTGGTTCGGCCGGTTCGCTGCAGGCAAGCGCGTGCGGGTGGGCAAGTGGGATCCGACGGCTATTTCTCCCAGATCGGACGGTGGAGGGCGTGACTGACGGTTGGGCGGTCGATTGCATGATACCACCAACTATATATATATATATATATATATATATATATATATATATATATATATATAGGAAATTACTTAAGGCTCCATGGAGCCTAGGCTCCATCACCGTACGATCATAGCTAGGACGATTAACGGGTATACCCGCGTACCGTCGGTCAAGCCAGGAACATAAGGCATGCTATTAATTAAAAGGTATTAATGTGATGGCATGATTTTAGGGGCTATTTAACCATGCATCTTCTCTCCCCAATTCGATTTTCCACCGGATCCAAACCAAACGACTGGAGATGCACCTCGGGAGCTCCTCCTCGGCCTCACCGCGTCGTCCCCGCCTCCGACGGCCTCCTCCTCGGCCTCACCACGTCGTCCCGCCCGTCCTCCATGCCGACGGCGCGACGCGGTCATGGCGGCGCTGGCGGCGCGACTTCGCCCGCCCTCCCTCCACGCCGACGGCGCGACGCGCCCATGGCGGCGCAATGGCGCCCCGCCTCCTTCCTCTCTCCATGCCGACGGCGCGGCCTTGGCGGCACGCCTTGGCGGCTTGGCGTCGCGGTGGCGCACCCTTGGCGTGGCGCCCTTCACCAACACGCGGCGACCACCGGTGCGGCTGCTCCCCCAGCTCCTCGATCTATCGCAGCGCCGCCCTCCTCTGCTTCTCCACCCGTGCAACGGCTACCCCGTCACCTTGGGCTAGCGCGGCGGGGCCCTACTCTGCTTCGTTAGCACCCGCCCCTACTCTAACCTCCGGTGCGGTGGCCGACACGCCGCCTCTGTGTGAATGATATGTAAACTCGATTTTGTTTAGGGTTTTGAGTGATTTCGGGTATTAGATTACTGGGAATTAGTTTGTGTGCATGGATCTGAAAGCTTGATTTCGTGCAGGGATTTGAGTGTTTTGTGGTATGAGATTTTTGGGCATTGATTTGGGGCATTTGGAAAGCATCTGGACGAGTATGAATCAAGTATCTGGATGAGTATGTAGACGATCATGCAACATATATTACTCTGTATGAAAAGCTCCGGATCACTTTCATTCAAATTTGTTGTTGAATATACTCGACATATGTACACATTCTATTTCTAGAGAGTATATAGAAATAAAAGGTAGTGCATAACCATTACTAGGTCACTATATGTAGATACACGTGTATATATCATGGTGTGGATGTATAAACAAAACATGGATATACACGTGTATATCAGGACAAGGATGTATAATCCTGCAAAAACATTTCGATATGATTTAGAAAGAAAATATCGAAATACAGTGCAGTGCATGCTTGACGTAAGGAAAGATGACAATCAATTAACAAGAGTTGAATGATTTTGAATTGGATTAAATGTGTGTTCAAATTAGCAGAGTATTTAAAATTAAATGGTTCTGAAATTGCATTAAATCCATGTATTTTGAATTAGCATTTAATGTGTGTATTTACAACGGAGAATGGATTGACTCATTAACGGGTATTGTCATGCATACCCGATAATCTCTAATTCTATTGTTGATCAAATAGATCAACGGTAGATAGCAATGGAGCCTAGGCTCCATGGAGCCTCGAACAGGCTCCATGGAGTCGGAATTGGACTCCATGGAGTCAGTGCTCCATGCTTCATTGCCGTTGGATTTCATCAAGATTCGTGCAAACATATTAAACACATGCAAAACAACACTGTTAATTACCGTTCAAAGGTGTGAATGCAATAAATGCACAATTAATCGTTTCCAAACTAGGCACGGAGCACGGACTCCATGGAGTCCTAGATACTTTTTCTATATATATATAGATATAGATATCCTAATATACCCCTAGGTGTAGTCTAATCTACACCTAGCCTACTACACAGACCAGTCAACTAGTCAAGGTGGCTTGCCCTGGTCCATCACCCCTCCCCACCAGTCTCCCGCCGTTTACTTTTCGGCGTTTTCGTTTACGTTTTTTTTTTTTGCGCTTTTGCGATCTTTCCAAAACCACCAGTCGGTTGCCGATTTCACTCCCCATTTTCCGCTTCGGTTCAAGCTCTCCATGACCGAGGTGATGGCGAGTGGCGCCTCCCGGCGATGGAGATCTGGAGGCGGCATCGAGGCTTCCCGCCGCTGAAGTTCATCCCCGCCATCAGATCCTCACCCGGCGGAGGTTACCGAGGCTCCCCCACCGCCTGAAGTTCATCCCCCGCCGCCGCATCCCCACCCGACGGCAATATGCCCGCGCCTCCCGCCGGAGACCCTCCTCCGCATTCGTCATTGCAGGTTCTCCTTTGCCGTTGGGTATGCCGTCGCCGCAGGAACCCCATATGCCGCTGGGGAAGCCCTCGCAACCGTCTCCTCCTCTGCCGCCGGCTACTAATCCTAGTGATCCTCCTCCGCCACCGGCTCCTAACCTTGGCAGCGCAGATGTGCGCCCAGTTAAGGTCTTTTGATCCTAAACTTGTTGATTTCGTCTATGGTGTATTGCGTTTGTTCTATATTTTTATTATTTCTTTTAATGCAGATGAAAACTAGGGGGAAAATGCCTGGACGTGTGAGGAAAATCACCATCCAGGGTAGTCAGCAGACTCTGGAGATTGACCTGCAGTCTCAAAATCAAGAGCCCGAGGAAGCACCACTCAAAATGAGGAAATCGAAGGCTGGTACGAATGCTAAAATTGCTGGACATGCTGAAAACAGTATGCACGACATTGAGGTATGTGGTTCGAATTCATCCATTTGTAATTGTAAGTAATGGTTAATTATGTTAAATATTAGATGATTTGTGCCACTAAGTAAATCATAGTAAATGAAATGTATTGTTTGTATAACATGGCTACCCCATGGTCACAGTGTTTGAAATTATTATTTTTTATATAAAAATTTGGTTGTACTCGATGCAATGAATAATATTGAAAAATTTTAAATGGAACATATTCCATTATCTTCTAATCCAAAAATAAATAAAGAAATTCCATAATGTAATTCATAGTAAGCATAGGTTCATATTTTTGAGTGAAGGAATTGTTTATTTAGTAATCAAAAGTAATTATACTCTGAATGTAATTACTTCATTTTATCCAATGTCAGTAATCAATTTTTTTTCATGTTTGTTAATTGTTATCGGGAGGTAAAAATTTGGTTCTACTCGATGCAATGACTAATATTGATAAATTTTAAATGTATCCTGTTTCATTATCTAGTAATTAAAATAAACAAAGAAATTTCCCACTGTAATCCATATGTAGCATAGGTCCATTGGTTTAACTGTAGTAATTGTTGAATCAGTAATCGAAAGTAATTGCAGTCTGAATGTAATTACTTCATTTTATCCTATGTCAGTGGTCTATTATGTATTAATCTTTTAAAACTCTTTTAGACACATGGAGTACGCACTAGATCTGCATCGAAAAATATTGCCCAGCAAGCTGAAGATGATCTTGACTTTGTTCAAGATCCAAACATACAAGCTAAGGACATCCAGGTACATATTATATTCTAATTTTTGTTTTCTATTCAAGCTAAGGACATTCAGGCAATACTACCGTTTGTTATGTTTTAAAAGTTAAAAGTTAAAAGGTTGGTTCTCTTTTACTATACTGTTGTAAAAATTTGATAGGCACAGTATTACACTCTATACTAAGGCAACATACTTTGAAGAATATCCCTACTGTAATCCAAAGTATTATAGATTCGTAGTAATTACTGGAGTGATTGTTTATTCAGTAATCAAAAAGTAATCACAGCGTGAATGTAATTACTTTAGTTTTTGTACTGCAGTAATCAAAAGTAATTTTAACTTCAATGTAACTACAAAGATTGTCGTTGGTTTATTTTAGTTTCATTTCTTCAAACTCTTTTAGACACACGGAGTTCGCACTAGATCCGCATCGAAGACTATTGCCCACCCCGATGAAGATGATAATGATTTTGTTGAAGCTCCAAAGAAAAAAGCTAAGGACATTCAGGTATAGTTTGAGTTTAACATTTTTTATGCGTTGTGTTCTATATTATTGTTTTTTAAGTAATGGTGTTTGCTTTTTTGACATAGAAGAGAAAAGCTTATCTCAAGCAACCTGAATGTAAGGGGAAGAAAAGAAAAGTTGCTGAAGAGGATGCGGACTACGTAAATGTTGATGAAGTTGTAACAGAACGGGTATGTACAAACCGGATTCTAATTTTTTTAATCGTCAAAAAATAGTGTTAAAAGGATTTCTTTTTTGTTTATTTATAGGGTGGGATTGACTATGTGACTTGTGTTAGATGTTCTCCCGGACTTGCTGTCTCGGCTATTGATAAGCTATCAGTGTGGCAGCAGTGTGAGGTTAACAAACTGTCGTTCAGGGATGTTTGCAAGATAACAATCGAAGGACTTGAGAATCGTGATCTGTTGTGTTGGCTCATGGATAGAGTTAATCCAGAAGACATGGTTATTCGTATCGATGATGGAAAAGAGTTACCTATTAATGAGCATGTAGTTTGGTGTGTAATGGGCCTTCAAAACATCGGAGGCGATCTTCCCGGATGCAGCCAGTCAGAGCGTATCGCTGAATTGGATGGATTAAAAGTGGCCTTGAAAGTACCAAAGTCGAAGGGCATAACAATTAATACTGTACTGGAGAACATCAAGAAACATCGCGAAGACCTGCTGGGCATTAGGTGTTTTTTCTTGGTTATTTTCAGCAAACTACTTTTCCCTGGCACGAGCAATTACATTGCTTTAAAGGAGGCTGGAATCACCAAGTTCATTGACAAGTTCGATAGCATTAATTGGTGCAAGATGTTAATCGAAGACATTAGGAGTGATGTTAGGCATTGGCGTTCACAGAAACCAGGCAGACCAGATCAATTAGTGGTTGCGCCATTTTTTTGTTGGTAAGTAATTCCTCGCTTATACTAAGCTGCAAAGAATGTTACTTGTAATTTTTCTCTGAATTCATAGTAAGCATAGCTTCACAGATTTTTGAAGTTATTTGTTATTCAAGAATCAAAAGTAATTACAGTGAATGTAATTACTACATGTAATTTAATTACTGAATGTAATTACTCATTGTAATTTATCAATTGCAGCAATGTTAATTGTTCTGTTTCACCACCCTGTAATTTTTTTTATTTCATCACAGATATATTATTTGGACAGCCTGGACCATCCTTCATGCCCCCGCAGTTGATACTCCAAGGGTTGCTTTTTACTCAAATGTTATTGTAGACAACCTTGTATCGGAAGACCGAACTGAAGGATCGTTTGGCAAGCTTGCAGTATGTATCTTTTTTATTTTCTGCTATTCATTGAATATATATTATCAATCCCTGTCCATAATTTTTTTTTTTGAATAAAAACATTTGCAGTTCAGATCGAAAGTTGGAACATGCTACCAATTTTCTTCGAGCTTTTCACCAACTATGCAGCAGGATGGGCATCATGTTGGAAATTTAAATATTCCCAAGATGAGTTCAATCCTTGCTGGTAGCCTCAACTTCCTTCCAATGGAAAAGCAGCAAATTGCGAGGGCAGTAATGGAGAAATTTGACAAGCAAGCTAGTGAATCTGTTCAAGCCATTAATTCTGAGCACAAGCGTGTATCCAATTCATACATACAAGCGATTTGCGTCATTCAGAGACTCCTTGCTGAGGCTTCCAAGGAAGCTGCTGCTCACACGACCGGCATGCCGGAAGGTTCTACAAGCTTCAAGTCTGCCATAGGAGGTGACGATGGCGCAGATACATGCACTGAAAATCGACCTCAGCATGTTGACCCTCCCATCAGTGCAACTTCTCCAAATGATGATGATCCCATCTCCACTGCCCCAACTGTTAATGAACCACTGAACTCCCCCATTTTGGAGCTTACACCAGGTGCTTCCTATTTTGATATTTTTCTGATTTTGTTACACAAGTAACATTGCTGACAAAATTTTTGCCCAATTTGTAGTTGTCATATCATCTAGCTTCATGCGTACCATCAATGAGATAGAGGAGGCATATAATGCTACTAAGGCTGCCGCCCGAACTGTTACGAAGGTAACATAGTATTTATCCCACAGTTATGGTCCATTATACAGATTTTTAGAAATCTATACCTATTTGCAGGATGATGCCCCACAAGAGAAACAAGAGAAACATCAGAAACCCAAAGAAGCACGCGAACCATCGAAAAGGATCAAACGAAAACCGTCAAGGTTTGTCTCTCCTTTTAAAGGGCGACCGAAGAGGAAGGCAATTATCAACAAACTTGCAATGGCTATTAGAGATGTAATAGTTGGTAACAAAGATCTGGCCAGGTTAGTTTTTCTTTACCAGCATTTGATAGTAAATTGATTACAGTAATTGAAAGTAATTATGTTCTACACCGTACCAAACAGCAAAACCTTCATGTACATGTCAACACATTTGCTGTTATACTTTGAAATATATAGTTCTATAAACAGATGCATAATCTATTAAACAAAATGTAAATTACATAGTTCTAGAAACAGATGCACAATCTATTAAACACAATGTAAATTAGGTATTTCAAATGAAAGCAATCAGCATGTACAACACCCGTAACTATGTAACTTTTTATGTAAGTTATACTTTCATGGTTTTCATCTAGTGATTTTGCAATTTTTATTATTGTAATGCAGCATTTTCCCCATTCTATGAATTTTCCATCAAAATAGATTGTGTATTTGATAGCAATTGATCACAGTAATTGTTAGTAATTGTGTATGTTCATGTTTATGTTCATGTTCATGTTCATGTCATGATTTCATGTTCATGTTCATGTCATGAAATTATTTTTAACCTTTTCAAACAGCAAAACTTTCATGTTCATGTCATGAAATTTGCATTAAATTGTGTTATATACATGCAGCATTGAATTGATGAAGTATGAACATACAAGCCTCACAGCTTCTGGAAATGACATCGCGGAGTCTTTCAAGAATGCAAAATGGTGTGAATGCATGTTTGTTGAATTTTTCATCGAATGTATCTCACACGATGATCGTGCAACGACACCACCCACTGATGGTTACAGGTTGTTCCTTCCATGGGAACTATCGGTGAGTCCATTTTTCCTGCTTTGTAATATGTTGGATGATGTAGAAGATATAATTATAGGGAATGCATGGTTGGGTTTCATTTGTGTATTTGGTGGAATTTGGCATAGCTTAACCAAACCATTCGCAAGTGCTTGCCATTGTCATTGTTTTATGTTTGATATTCAACATTTTCTGGATTATTTAAATTTCCCTCAAAATAGATTATGCAATTGATAGTAATTGATCGTTGTAATTGATAGTAATTGTATAATCTTATGACTCAAACAGGAAAACTTTCATGTAGATGTCAACAAATTTGCATTACACAAATTATATGCATGCGACATTGAATTATTGTGGTATAGTCATAATTACCGGCTAACATTCTTATTAAATGTGTATAGCATCATCTCAATGTCGAAGAACATATGCCAGCTGACAATTACAACGCTGAAAAAGCATTGAAGATGTTGAAGACTCTTATTGGTGACAAGAACATTGTCGACCACAAGCTGGTAAGATGATCATGTTTTACTCCAATGCAACATACTATATTTTAACTTTTATTTCTAACCCCTTGCAATGCAGATATTCTTCCCTTTATTGCATCACTGTCATTGGACCGTATATTGCATCAATAGGGTTCATGATCGCATCGACATTTTAGACTCCATGAATTGGGAGGTCATTGGCACAGATCCAGATGATCACCACACCGAAGTTGCCAATAAGATGCTAGGTTGTTTGCAAGATCTTCTCAAAATGTTGACTGCTGGAAAATTTCCGACATTCATCAATCATCGGAGATCCTATATTGACACTCCAAAGCAGCTCTCAGACAAGGATTGTGGTTTTTTTGCTATGATGTTCATGGAGCACTACGATGGGGAGGAGCAACAAATTCACGCAGAATTACTTGCTGAACATGGTATTGTATATAGGGGTGAAATTCTTCATTACCTCCTGTACCATGACTTGAATGAGATAAAAAAAACTGCCAAAAGTGCTTGAAGACAAGAGGCCTAGGAGGAAGTAGTTAGAGACATCCCAAAAAATTATATGTCACTTTTGTTCGATCTATGATTTCTCAGTACTAAGTACTATGCTGTGACTAATCTGATGTGCGCAATGTCAAAATGTTAATCTCATATTTATTTGGTTGCGCTAGATTACTTTTGTTTACTTATCCGATTTCTCTGTCTGGTTGCACAAAGTATGGTTGCACAAAGTTTGGCTGCGTCCGGTTGCACATAGTATTGCCCTTCTTGGAGTCAGAGAATATCTGTGATTACTTGCAATGGATTTGCTGTTGTCGTCTCCTTCGTCGTCGCTCGGATCATCTCCTTCGTTGTCGCTCACACTCCTATCATCTTGTTGGTACAGTCCATAACAGCGAGGAACCACAATGTCAACACGTGACGAGGAATATCTATAAATAGCTAACTTTTTTTATTTTGTGCAAAGTAATGCCAAAAAACATATTTACTTCCCCTTACTTTCATAACAAACACTGTCAATTGCACACAGTAATTAATCAAGTTCTAAATTTCTGTGCAAAAACATAATATTGACGTATACTAACAAGAGAAGATAAATCCAACCATAATATAAAATGTGCCACACCATTTATTCGTACTCATTGGACTAATAAGTAAATGAATGTAATTGATCAAAACTTCAATTTATAGAGTCAAATCTAATCGTCGTCCTCTTCAGTTGCCTCCTCGATTTCTTCCTCACCTCCATCTGTTTCTAGTTCATCTTCCTCAGTGTCTTCCAGCAGACTACGCCTTGTACGAGGTCGTCCCCTTCTATCTAGGACTGCCGTTGCCCCTTCTGTCCTGTGACTATTCCCATGCTCGCTATTTCTGCTAGGGCATGTGGCGGCATTGTGTCCTCTCTTCAACCCACATATACTACAAACTCTGGTGCACTTTTTCTTATTTGGTGCAATGACGGGGGCCGCGTCACGCTGTCTTGCTTTCCTCCCCTTTGTGTTCGATAGTGGTGGAGCTTTTAGTGGCACTGTTTTTTCCTTGCCTACATCATCTGTCTCATTGTTATCGCATGGTACTCAATATTTGTAGGGATTTCTACGCACCCTTCTTAGCTCAGATAGCGATGTGTCATACCTCAAATCTGATTTTGTGCCAGCCCTAGCGACAGCTAGGGCCTCAGTGACCAGCGTTCAGTGACGCAGATATGCAGTGCTCCCTTCTACACTATATTCTGGAACGTCCGTCCTATCAAAATCAACCTCAACCCTTGCATTACGAGTGTACCTTCGCAGTATGTATTTTCCTGGTATGCTTTCGATTTGCAGATGAGTAAATGCAGCAATCATATGAGAGCAAAACAACCCTGCAAAAGATGTTTCACATACTGAAGTAAATATCTTAGTAGTACAAGTAATTGACTACAATATTTTTTTAAAAGAAAAAGAATTTTTACTAGGGGTACCTATATGCTCCCACAACCTACATTCGCATTCATATGTCCCTGATTCTTCCATGGCTATAACTCTAAAAAAATGTTGCGACCAAGAAAATGGGATCCCTCCATGTTTTTTCTCGTCGTCGTATCTATACTTCACCAAATATTCTCCTTGTTTTTCTGTGTTAGCAGTAACCCGGAAGCACGTGCTAGACATCCATTTATTCTTGTAGTCTGCATACACAGCTAGGGTGTATAACCTGCTTAATTGCCTCTCGAATGGATAGTATGTGGCAGGTACCGACTCGCGCTGCAAAGCAAATTAACAAAATTTGTCACAATCCATTATAAAAAATCAAATGAAAATGTAAAGTAAATATATTTTATTCGTACAGCTCCTCCATAAGTTTCTCGAGATTCTGCATGTTTACGCGTCTGGATCAGTCGATGCATTTGTCGAGCAAAAGTATGAAGGCATGTCGATTGATTCACAAAATTACTCTTCACCATTCTGTTCATGCTTTCGCTACGTTGTGTTGAAGTCATCCGTCCACAGTAAACATGTTTGAAGTATGCCGGAATCCACCTAGCACGGAGGTCGAACAGATTTTGAATTACTACCACCCCTTCGAGGTTGTAGTCAGCAACCATTTTCGCCCATGCTTCCTCAAACTCCGTTGTTGTAAGTGGGTGATTTATATTGGAGATCAGCTCAACTTTAAACTTTTCGTCCCTTGCATACAGCTTGTTTAGATGATCCTTATATTTCTTCAAAACATGCCACCTACACAATCTATGTTGTGTGCCTGGAAAAACAAGTGGCAGAGCAGTTGCCATGGCCGGATCTTGATCTGCATATAAAAGAAGTAATTTTCATGCTCCAAAAATTAACCATGATAAACTAGTCAAGATTAAAAACTCACCACGTACCTGTTAATATGCAGTTTGGGTCTTTACGCCCCATGCAATGTTTAAAGGTTTTGAATAACCAAATAAAAGGCTCAGTTTTCTCGTCTCGAAGTAAAGCACAGCCAAAAATAGTACTCTGTAGGTGATGATTAGATCCCACAAACATCGCTAAAGGCATGTTATACATATTTGTCTTGTAAGTAGTGTCAAAAGTAAGAACATCACCAAAATCAGCGTACTCCCCTTGTGAACTGGCATGGCCCCAAAAGATGTTTCGTACGACGTCCTCTCCATCAAATTGCATGGCAAAGTAAAATCTTGGGTTCTGTTTCTGACACTCTACGAAATAGTCATGAAGTTTGGACATATCGTTTTCACGTTCCCTTCTGCGATTGTTTGTCTTCCTGCATTGAAAATCTCAAAGTTTAAAAATACACTAGTTCTATTATAATTCTTTTTCCAAAAATAATTTTGCCTAACCTGTTTTCCAGATCTTTAGCTGTGAAAGGGATCCTTTGTTGGCTACCATACAGGTTCGACATAACATGCATGATAGAGTTGTTGGAAATATTAGCCGCAAGCATTGCATCCACATATTCCCACAAAGTCTCGTCGAAATTCTTGTTAGATTGCAAGAAAGTCTTTGATTATGAGTTTTAAGCAGAGGATGATTATGCTCATAAACAATCCTATCGACCTAAACATTTATCAATTTCTTTTCTCTTCAATTTTAACATAGCTTTGCAACCCATCCTTTATGTAGTATTATTTCTCCGCCGTTGTCCACCATCTTTACTTTTGTATGTGTGTTTTCCTTCACGGTGCAGAGAAGTATGCTAACTTGAGCAAAGGTTTTATCCTTTCTTATGCCAAAACCACTAGCCTCAAAGATAAAGTCTATAGTAATTGTATGCAAGATCCTCATCTACAAATTGTCGATTCAATCATGTATCATAGAATGGGGTACATTCTCTCCCTATCGCATACCAACATCAATTACTATCGCCTAATGTCCTCGAATCAACTATCCAATTGATTAATCTAATCTAACCTATTCGTGATTCAAGATCTAATCTAGCCGAATTGATATTCAATGGAACAAAACGAAACTCACATGTATGTAAGTAATTGATGCATCTGGACTTTGAGCCTCAACTTCGGTGATAGCCCTTGGTGGAGTCAGACGGGTCGCTGCGATTACTTGCAATGGAGTTGCAGTAATCGGATCATCTCCTTCGTCGTCGCTCGTTTTACTCTCTTCTTGATTGTTGGTACAGTCCATTGCAGAGGGGCACCACAATGTCAACAATCGACAATGGAAGATTCTAATTAGCTAACGTTTTATATTTGCGCAACTTACTGTCAAAAAAACACATTTACTTCGGTTTACTTTCCGAAAAAAAATGCTTACCGGCAGAACAAACACATTTACTTCGTCCTGAGTTGTCTTCTAACCGAAAGTAACATAAACCCGTGATTTACTTCCACAATAACAGAGCAGATCACGTTCGTATCTCCCTTTAATGCAAAACGCGTGATTTTCGGATCTTTACAACCGAACAATTAACGGGCCTACGTGAATTAACGTTAAGTTAACAGCAACCGCTCTTCTCCCGGGTGCGCTCGCTTGGTTCGTGGTCCGCGTGGGATGGTGCGCCATTGCATGTAAAGGTCAGTAGATTAACCTAATCTACCCCTGGGGTAGATTAGGGGCTCATATATATATATATATATATATATATATATATATATATATATATATATATATATATATATATATATATATATATATATATAAAAATATTGGGACTCCATGAGCCTCGTGTTCGTGCCTTCTTTGTAAATAATTAATGGCGTAGTTATTGCATTCACACCTTTGTATGGCAAATGATTATGTTGTCGTGCATGTAATTACTTTGTGTGCACGAATCTTGATGAAATCCAACGGTAACAAGGAATGGAGCACTGACTCCATGGAGTCCCATTCCGTTTTCCTATATATATATATATATATATATATATATATATATATATATATGGGAACGTATCCAGTGCAAATGTCTATTGGGTGCTAACATGCTAACAACAGATATGAGCCATCAAATCCATAAGAAGCGGCTCAGATCTAGAGAGGTGGAAGCCTCTTTTCTCATTTAAACGCTTTCACAAAAAAACCCCCTGACTTTCTAATTGGGAAAGTGGCTTTCATCTTTCCATATCTGAGCCGCTCCTTATGAACCTGATGGTTCAGATCTATCGTTGGCATATTAACGTCCAATGAACATTTGCACTATATATATATATATATATATATATATATATATATATATATATATATATCGGAAATTACTTAAGGCTCCATGGAGCCTAGGCTCCATGATCATCAGCCGTACGATCATAGCTAGCGATTAACGGGTCAAGCCAGGAACGTGAGGCTGAGCAATTAATTAAAAGGCAACCTCTTAATTGGGTATTAATGTGATGCCATGATTTTAGGGGTTATTTAACCATGCATCTTCTCTCTCCAATTCGATTTCTCTCCAGATCCAAACCAAACCGACCGGAGATGCACCTCGGGAGCGTCGTCCCCGCCTCCGATGGCCTCCTCCTCGGCCTCACCGCGTCGTCCCCGCCTCCGACGGCCTCCTCGTCGCGTCGGGAAGAGCCGGGGCGCCATCTTCCTCTCCAGGCTGGCGCGGCGGCGCACCCGCCTCCGCCCTCGTCCTCTCTCCACGCCGACGGCGCGGCGCTGCTCCGACCTCGACCACACCTCCTCGCCGGCGCTACTCCGACGTCAAGCTAGCACCCTCGAGGCCTCGACGCGTTCCTCCTCGGCGGGGCCTGCCCCCGCACCACGTTGCCTCGCCTCCCTGACGACGGCGCCTGTGTTGCTCCGATACCGCCTCGCCGTCCCGACGCCGGCGCCCGCGCCAACCGCGCCGCCTCGACGTCGGTCATCATGTCGTGCCGCCCCGACGCCGAGCGCTGACTCGCGCCGCTCCGATGCCAGCCCCCGCGCCTCCCCGACGCCGGGTTCGACGCCGAGCTGCGCCATCCCAACTCTGATAATGCAATGGGACAACCGGCACGGTGGCCACCTCGTCGAATTTTGCTGTTGCTCCGTCGCTGACCATTATTTCAACGATTCTTTCTCATTTTTCGTTTATTTTTGGCATTTCGTTGTCTCCGCCAGCGAGTTTGTTCGTCATTCTTTCAACGGTACCATGTATGCATGTATATACCTGAATAAGTAACTCCTGGGTACATACCTAGCAAATTCTGGGTATATAATATGCGTGTATATGATTTACTTGTATGGAGTATATACTTGTATGGCTGAAATTATACACTTGCATATCCGAGTATATACATGAGTATATACACGCTCAAAACATTTGGTTCTATACACTCTAAAAGGATTCAAAATTAAAAATATATCCATCCGTATATAGTCATCTCAATCCAACGTGTATATGAGATTTATTTAAGCAAGTAGCATGACGTGATTAAGAAATAAATTAATAGGAGATTAAGGAATGAATTAATAGGTGATTAAGAAATAAATTAATAGGAGATTAAGCAAGTAGCATGAGATTTTTATTAAGCAAGTAGCATGAGATTTATATATATATAGGAAGCGTCTTTTCTACCCCTGGGAGTATCTACTCCCATCCTAAAAATTCCAATTAACGCTAATAAAAACCAGCAACGAAATAGGAACCACACGCGTTATCAACGCAAATTCAAAATTTGGACTATCCGCCCTTTTTGGTAGCTAGATTGTTGCAGTTAGTTGTTTCGGTAATTAATTAGTAGATAGCACAAGGGAGTATAATTACTACACCGCCGCCTCTAGACGTTGTTGCGCGCAAGAAGCAAGAGACGTTGCCTCTCCCGTCTCCGCCCTTTTGTCTTATCGAGTATCGAGAGTATCAGATCGCCACCCCTACAGGCGTAAAAGGGAGGAGAGAGAGAGGGGAGGAGGTTCCGAAACATTCTGTAATCGTATTCCACACAACCACAACACGAAAAGAGCTAAGGCTCGGCAGGAGTAGGACTGTTACCCGTGAGGGGGTCCGAACCTGGGTAAACCCTGTGAGTCGCTCCTCGTCGTGCCTGACGCTCAAATCGAACCGAGCTCGAGCTGATCGGCTAGCAGGATAGAAAATCTGATAGGGGTGTGATCCGCAGTGGTTGAGCGGAAAGCACGCCGTCACTCCTCTCCTATGCCCGGGAGCTCACCTTCTGGCTTGTTCACGTCTATCAAGATAAAATACCAGCGATAAACACCTTATGCTAAATAATGATATATGATTATACAATCGTTCTATCCACTTTCGCCCTTGGTCTAGGGGTTTGCCGGTGGTGATTTCTTATTTAGCTCTTCTTATCTAGGAAATTCCATGAGCCTTTTACTGGAAAAGATTTTCATGGAGATTTCCGGGGTTATGGTTTGTTGGACTTAAGTTCATGGTGTTAGGTTGGCGAGTGATAAGGACGGGGTCTGGTTCGACCTAAATATATTATTTTAGGCCAGGTGGTCTATACGATGAGTGGTGGATAGTTTCTGGACTTTGGGTATGCTTGAGGGGTTTCAGGATATTTTCTTAATTAGGGTATTATTTGATAGTATATTTCCCTTATCTAGTATATTAGTCAATATATGATTTATTTTTGTTTAAAGGGTTATTAAGAAAGAAATGGGTAATGTGGTATTTTTCCTAGGTTCTATACTTGGTTTAGTATTTTCAAGAATTTTTAGGGGTTTATATATGAGGTTTACTATTTTTAATAATTAGATTTTGATTTTTAGGGTTTTTATGAAATTAGTAAAGGGAAAAATCCTCTAGCTATGTTCACACATGTCCTGGGCCATGCCCGCATGTGGGGAGAGGTGAGCGGGCCGCGTGGGCGAGGAATGGCGAGCGCGCGTGAGAGAGAGAGAGGGAGGGTTGAGGGCATAACGTCAGCATGACATCATGCCTTCTTCCTTCTCCGGCCATGGCGCGGCCGCGCGGTGTGAGTGTGCGGGGGAGGAGGGGGAGAGAGTGAGTGAGGGGAAGTGGGTTGGGCCTTAGGCCCAATTCGGTAAGGGTTGGCCCGTTTAGTTCTTAGGAGATTTCTATTTGGTTTGATGATTGTATTTTTGATTTTAGTTGATTATATGCTTTGCTAATTTAATTTAAAGTTGTGCTTTACATTTTTTAAAAATAAAAAATTCCTCCATTTTTTTTGTTGTTACATGTTTACCCACGTAGCATGATTTAGGCTTTGGTTGTTAAATGTTTACCCACGTAGTTTCTATCTTTCGCCCTTTGGCCACGAAGCATCGCATCTTGGTGCCTCGTCATCGCTCATCTCTTTGAAGAGTGACTTGGGCGTCAAGGTAGTACTGTTGATGGCGAGTGGAGCGACACCTCCTTCGTCATCGGAGTAGAGAGTCGGTGGAGTCCCATTCCTCTCCAACATGAGCTTGTCCCTTGGAATTCTTCTTTCCACCCTTGCTTTCCTACTTCTTGCTTTGCTAACTCTTCTTCTATTCCTTCTCTTTCTCTTTTCTTTTCTTCTCCTTCTTCTTGGGGCAATCAGCTATGAAGTGGCCCGAATCACCACACTCATAACTAGCCTTGGTGGATTGCCTTGCATTGGACTTGTCACTTGACTTCTTCTTATAGTACCCATTCTGCTTAAAGAACTTGTTGAATCTCCTCACAAGAAGAGCCATTGTTTCCATGTCCATGTCCTCATCATCGCTTGAACTTGCTTTGGTTTCCTTGACGGTCTTCAAAGCGATGTTCTTCTTTTTTGATGTACCATTGACTAGTTCTTCCACTTCTTTGAATTCTTGGCACATCAACTCATGTGCTAGAATTCTTCTAAGTACATCATGCGGAGTGAGCTTGTTATGGTTGTCACGCTAACGGATGAGAGTCACCAATGTGGGATTCCTTTAACATGAGCTTGACCACATATGCATCGGTAATTTCTTTGCTCCCAAGGTCCCTAGCTTCACTGACTAGTAGGATCAATCGATCATACATGTTATTGTATGATTCTCCTTCTAAGGGGATCGGAATGACGCTTAGAGGGGGTGAATAGGCGTATGCAATTTGTCACCACTTTTCACCTGTAAATCGACAACAATAACAAATGCGGAAGAGTAATAATCAGAGTTAGTGTTGAACTGCACAGTTTCCTTCAGACTGTCCGGGGACTCCGGACCACCCTCTGAACCTGATGAACTAGGGTTTGAACAAACTCTTAGCAAACCTGTAGATAGGGCAACGATACAAGCACACAAGCAAGATATAGAGTAGATTGAGATCGACATGTAGATCTACAACAAATCTCAAAGTTCAAATACACAAATCAAACAAAACACAAGTGAGACACGAAAGTAAACCACAAGTGAAGGGAGACACGCCGATTTGTTTCCGAAGTTTGGATTCTTGAGGGAATCCTACTCTCCGTTTGAGGTAGGCTTGATCACACTTGAGCCCGGTCTCTTCCAACCATTCCCTCACCAACGGTCTCCACCGCTTAATTTAGTCCCTGTTCCTTCCCATGCGGAGGTGGAACCCACCTTCACAAACTTGCCACGACCACCACACACAACGCTCTGGTGGCTTGAGGGCAACTCCTAGCTGTCTAGGTGTCCTCAACCATACCAATAGTAACAAATCCACCGAAATGTGGAAGTAGAGAGCGAATCGAGTGCTCCAAAGATGAAATCTTCTAAGCAGGGCACTCAATCTCATCTCTCAACCCAACCAAAGATGGAAATCGTGAAGATTCTAGGTGGGGAGAGATTTTGGGAAGCTAGAGAATGAGCTTAGGGTTTGGAAGAGTGAATGCCCTCAATGAATGTTCTTCCCGTTAGGTATGCTTGTTAGGTGGAGTGGGGATGCCCACAATAAATACCCTTGGCTCAAACTAGCCGTTGGCTGGAAGCTAAGTTCGGAGACTACGGACTTGAGTTTTGATACTCCGGTTAAAACTGAATAGATGGTCGAGGAAACACTTTTGAGGTTTTCCGGATATTCTGGTGGAGAAATGTTCGGATACTCCGAACTTGGGTTCGGAGACTCCGATTAACTTGAAGTTGAGACCAGGCGTCCGGTTTTCTAAATCTCCGGACACTCCGGATGACATTCCGGTTAAATTGGCAAACTGGCCGAGCGCACGGAAATGGAAATTTTCGGATACTCTGAGGGACATTCCAGGGTATTTTCAGGGTTGGCCGAGTACTCACTTTTGCTAGAATCTGGATACTCCGAAGGACATTTCGAAGTACTTAGGGATATCAAATTGATAGGTGGCGAGTCTCTCAACTTATTAGAATTCCATCTTTTGGAGCACTAAAGAGGTTCTGAATACCACATTTCGTCGTATCCCTCTTTATAGTACAACATGTATCTTTAGACTCAAACATAAAACAATTACAACAAGTCTCGAGATACCCAAAAGGTTGATCTTTGTAGAACATGATCTCACATCATCACCACTTTGTTTCTTTTATCTTTTCATGTTCATGGCTCACATAAAACATTAGTTCATTGCATCAAGTTGTCATTTATCCCCAAAATCACTAGGGGCCTAGATGCACTTTCAGCTGGTGACACCAAAGGGTGGAGGGGAGGTTCGGACGCACAAAGTAGTTGCGGTTGTGGCTCGAACTCACGCCTTAGAGCGTCGAGGCAGCTTTGAGGTGCCCCTATGGTGCCCGTGGAATGCACGAGAGCGACATCGGCGTGACGAGAGAGGAGATTGACGGCGGCGGTGGGTTTGGAGGTAAGCTCGCAGCGGCACAGGGGCGTGTGACAGTGAGCGAAGAGCAGAGGAGTGAAGGCGAGATGAAGTGGTCATGCTCAGGCACCTTTTATAGAGGGAAGAGATGAAGGTTAAGGCTGGGTAGCCATTTCTTAGCGGCAGTGGTAAATGGCCGGAGTTAAGGCCATTATCGCGTGATTGAATAAGGTGGATTGACGGGGAAGGGTCTCCCGGATAAGGGTCTAAGGGGGTACTATACGACTCGGACTCTAATCCTTCCATCTATATGAAGGCGGTATCTTAGCTGGAGACAAAGAGTGTGGCTCAAGGATCGGGAGGATTCGACAACAACTTGGGAAAGGCTTGGCGTACACGACAAGGACTCGAGCGAGGCCGTCGACCCTTGGGGCGTAGATACCTCTGGTTAGGACCTTGTATAAATACCCCCACCATTGTGTAGGCGGTGGTACTTCTGGTAATGCTGTTTACACGTTTTACATCTTTTCATACATCACAATCCATTGTAATCTTGACCCTTGGGCTTGACACCTCGTCTTGCACCTCGGATCGACCCTATAGTCGAAACAAGGCAGAACATAGGGCTATTCACCTCCGTGTCTTTGTCTCCCCTTCGCAACACTACACCATCTCCGGTGATTATGACGATTATAAGGGTTTGTTGGTCCCCGCAAATCAACAAATATGGTTGGCCTTAGCTGATCGTTCCCTCCGGATCCCCGGTCCCCACCCCGGATCTCATAGGCCGACGATCTCCAATCGCCGACAGAGGCATGAGGACACATTAATCTGTTGATACCGAAATTTGGAATTGGCCGATCAAGGGTAATTTCAAATCTGGAATATTCAAAGGGTTGACTAAGTCAAAGTTGTCGGGGATTTGATGATGATCGGAATTATCTAGCTTGGGAGAAAGGACACGTGGCATGCAGCTAAGTTCCCTTGAGAATGGGAATCCTTCCTCCGATATTTTGTAAAGAAATCTTTTTATTTTTGTGTGAAAATTTTCAAAGCCTTGACGGTAGGAGAAAAAAATCTGGCTATATTCATGTGCAGCGGGCATTTGGAAAACCAGGCCGGACGAAGTAGTAAACGGGCTGGGCCGACGGGTTCGGTATCAGGCCAGTCGCGGGCGCGGACTGGAGGCCGCTCACCGAACCGGCCTGGCCCATACGATAAACCTCCTCCGTCCACCACCTCCACGTCTACCTAAAACTAATCTGCACCCGACGTCCCGACCTAGCCGCCGCCACCGCCTCATCCGCTTCCATCCTCCCTCTCGACCCGCCCCATCTCCCGCACGCTCCTCCCTGCCTGTCCCGCGCGGCGCCGTCCGTCCCCGTCGGTTCCTCCATGAGGCGCCAACGAGTGCATGGGGAAGAGGGGGAGGAGCCCCACTACGCCGCCGTCGTTGGGCAGCCCCGACGGCTCCTTCGTCCGCATCACAGGACAGCAGGATTCGAGCTCGATGGTCCTCTACCCGGCGCGCTACGCCACCCACAACCGCATCCTCGTGCTCCAGGCCCGACTTGGCGACGCACCTGAAATGGTGAAGGATCTACTCAGCATCAAGGCTGGTGAGCAAGTCTGGATTGGCAACCTCGACCGCCTTCGCCAAGCCCAGGATCTCTGCTCCGGCCTCTCCGACCTCCGTGGCTACAAACTGCACAGGCTGATCGGGTCGCTACTCGCTACAGCGCAAGAGGCGCATCGACTGGGAGATCGTCGACAAGATCAGAGATGCCCTTCGTCTCCTGGCGTCTGACTTTGACCTCCAGCCTGCGAACCTCCGCGACAAGCTTGATGCGCTCCTCAAACACATCGAGTGCATCTTCCAAAGGTTCCCAAAGCGGTCCGACGACGGCAGCAACCCCGGTGACACCCCCACCTACTCCCATTCGGTGCTCGAACCGATCATATCGCGGCTCCAAGACCATGTGCTCACCATCCACAGCCTGGTAACCATTGAAGCAGTCTACCCCCACGCTGACCCCGGTGACTTCATCCTCTGGGTGGTGGAACCCGAAGCTGATCCAGGCCCACGATACGAACTCGTCATGAGCTCCTGGCACCTGCATTATCTTATTGGTGACCACTTCTTGCTCCCCCAATCCCAGGTCTGCGTCATCAGGTTCACTCTATCCCACGCGACCTACATGGTCAGGAAACTTAGGAGGAAAAGGGATGATGACGATTGGTTTGTTGGTAACCTTGAGCCTCTTCAAATGGCTGCCAAGGTGAGCGCTCAGCTCAGCAATATCTCGCAGTCCCTGAGCTTTCTGGTTAACAAACACACGAGGGAAGTTGACTGGTTAGAAATCAACAGCCTCAAGAGGACGGCGGACAATTTCCCCCCTCTACATCTACAACCACAGAGCCTCCGTGATTCAGTCGATGCTCTCCTTAGGGAAATCAAGGACCTTTTCACCGCCCTTCCTCCTCAACCACCAGAAGATGATGACGTCCAGCTCCCGCCCCCAATTTTGGAGGCCTCTACCCATATAGTTAGTAGGTATTAGTAAGTATTTCTATTAGTAACAAATATGGCGAGCGCCAGGCGTCCGACTCCTGGCACTTGGTCCGGACCGAGCTGAGCCATCCGATCCGTAGCACCACGCCAATCCAACGCGTTGCATGCGCCCACGTCCGCGCGTGCGTTCCAGGCAGCGCAGCGTTGTTGGTCGTCGTTTGATTGAAATTCGAAATAAACTTCTGATTTTTGTACAAAATTCAAACAGTGTTCAAAATGCGTGGAATAAATTTCATAATTCTTCTAAAATCGAGAGCAATCCATTTTAAATACTTTTAAATTTTTTTAATTTTTTTCACTTTTCAATTTTTTTGACGTGAAACTAGGAGAAGGCACTTATGAAACTTACATCTATACTAGCGAAACTTGGCCGTGTGCTGATGAAACTTGGTCGTGTGCTGATGAAATATGATGAAACCTCGATGTAACTTGATGAAACTTGGATGAAGCCTGTTGAAACTTGATGAAACTTGGATTGGCCTGATGAAACTTGAAGAAACTTGAATGAAACCTGTTAAAACTTGATGAAACTTGCATTAAACCTGATGAAACTTGACAGTTCGGCGAGTTTTACGAATATGAAAATCCAAGTTTCAGTAGGCGAAACCCAAGTTTCAGTAGGCAAACCCCAAGTTTCGTCAGGTAAGTTTGAAGATTTATATGGCAACAAACATCTTGTTTTGTTCGTAAAAATGCGAGGAACACGTTGGTGCAAACGGTTTTTGGATTAGAGCACCCAATCAAAAATTATGGTCGCCGAAAGAAGAATACAAAAAACGGAGAAGAATACAAAAAACGGAATCTGCTGACGTCAGTTTGCGTCATTGTTTTTTATTGCCCTGCGCATGCTGATTTTCCCGTGAGCTCGCATGCAATGAGTAGTTTGATTTGTGTACCGATGTCACTACAACATTCGGGCAGGACAGTGTTGCGCTTCAGCCAAGGTATAATATTATTAGGTTTCATCTTGATACAATTCTCTTGTTTCCTAGGATCCTAGGCGCATGTGCTTTCGATGCTATGGTGAGTCACCTAAGTGGTACGTGTGCAAGTTATTAGCCATAGAAACATCTAGATGGAGCATGACAAAGACCGAACACATCCACGTCTCGCCCCTCCATACCTCGATTGTCCTATCACCGACACAAGCTAATCATCCATGATTAGCTTGCATTATTTGTATAAAAAGTATGTCTATACATAGATATTTTAGTAATCCATACAATGAATAATGACTATTAGATATATTCTTTTATAACAATTTTAAGAACTACATAGAATATAGATATTTTAGGAGATATTTGTATATGGATGTGTTAGGATCCTAGGCCGAGAGGGGGGGTGAATCGTCTCTTTTCAAATTTTACTTCTTTCAATTAGCTTGCTTAGTTAGTCAAATTAGGTACCCAAGCTAACGACAGATTTAGAGTCTAGTGGTGAAAGCAATCACAATGAAGCACAAGCGACTACAAGGAGACTCGACAGCACTCACACGCAAGCGATCAATTCAATATGCGGAAGTAAACGAGTGAGACGAAGAGACGCAAACCGAGTTGTTTACCGAAGTTCGGTGCTCAACACATGAACACCTACGTCTCCGTTGAGGAAACTTCTCACACAGAGAAGTCGGAACTCTTTCGTTCCTAGCCCTCAATCCACTCGTGGTAACTCTTCACCAACACATGGTAGGTGAGCTCCAAACCTTCACACAAGGCGAGTTCTTCCACACGCGGAAGCTCCTCGCACCCGCGGCACCGACACACGGCACCGACCACCGACAAACGGTGGGTTTCACCTCAACTCATGAGGTACCCCCAACACATGGAGGATTTGGCTTCGACACACGGACAACTTGGCACCACCTACACACGGTGATGGCCGCTGACACACGACGGACTTGTGCCTCCAACGGATGGAGAGGATGTAGTCATACGGTTGATGAAGCTCGTGGCGTGACGATGATCTCTCCGGCGGCGAAGTCCCAAGAGCACAAGATCGGAGACCGTCTCTCACCACTACCCCTTCTCTCCCACCATGGAAACTAGGGCAAGAACACCATGGGAGAAGGGGCAAACCTTAGGATGGATGAGAGGAGATAGGGGGCACCTTCTTCTTTCTCTTCCTCTCTTCTCTTCCCTCTCAATCTCTCAAGCACATGGAACCCTAGATGGAGGTGGGTGCCATGGGAGGAGCTCTCTTGGGTGGAAAGAGCAAGGGGTGGCGGCTAATGAGGCTCTCTCGATTTTCTCCCGTGCTCATAGCCCCTATTTATAGGCCCAAGACGAAACCCTAAAGATGGATGGCTCAGATTTAATCCCGAGTTCTGGATCGATCCATTGGACGCCGTCCGGTTCCCATCGGACGCCGTCCGACAGAAGGGTGAGGCCAATTTTTGTGCTTCGTCGGACGCAGTCCGGTGGCTTACCGGACGCGTCCGATGGGGTGCCAGCGCGTACGAAAGAAGTGCTCGCCAGGTGTTCGGTCGTTTGCCCAGCCTTCATCGGACGCTGTCCGGTCCAGGTCGGACGCCGTCCGACAGTCTCCACTGTTGCGCCCCTGTTGATCAGACGCCGTCCGGTGGTCGTCGGACGCTGTCTGGTGGCCAATTTTGAGCTTCATCGGACGCCGTCCGATGGTCTCCGGACGCCGTCTGACAGAGGCGGTGTCGTTTGGGACTTAGTCGTTTTTGAGCTCACTTGAGGGAAGTCGGCGCTGTCGGACCCCGTCCGAAGAGCGTCGGACGCCGTCCGACAGTGGCGGTGTTTTCGGGACTTAGCCAAATTTTGGCTTGGGCTCACCAGACGCCGTCCGATGGCGATCGGACACCGTCCGATGGGGCTGAAATTTTGCCCCCACTTAGATTTTGGCTCTACCGACTTCGCCCGACAACACACCTAGGGTTTTGGGCCTACCTTATCGACTTGTGGACCCGGCGGGAGGTTTAGATCACTATGGCGGGAAGTTTCGCGCTCTCAGGTATTTCGGTGACTTAGCGGCTACGAAAACACGGACAATGGACCCGAATCTTCTCGACCACAGGGCAGTGTACTCGCTCTAGATGGTTCGCTCAGTACTAACACCTGGCACTCTCGGAACCCCATGGGACCCACGGCTGATGTTTCTGGACCTGTGCTCAGTGGGACCCTGCAACCAGAGAGATAGCCGAAGACGCACACAAGGAAATCAGAGAAACTAGGAAACAAAAGGTCCTTAACCTTGGCGTTCCAGCTGTACGGCCTAGTTGCCATCAATTACCAAAATCAATCAGCCCATGGGAGGCTTGATCTTACAGGATGAACTAGATTTTACAATGCGGCAATAATCCAATATTGTTAACACATTTATAAATCGATGTGCTTTAGCCTTTAGAGTATATTTTATAAGTCTGTGAATGACCATGTATAGATAGGTTAAGTACATAGTCAGCGTGCTTGAGAAAAGGAGTAGGCTAGATACAAAAGATCTATTAATATTTTGTTATATTATTAAATCTATAATATAGTAGTCATTTGTAACAATGAGTCTCCCAATCAAGCCATGTCATTTACAGATCTTTAGTTCATTATTAATTTATGATTCGCTAGCTAAGAGAATAGTTCTTAAACACAAAAAATATTTAATATTTAATGTATTAAGTAATTAAAAATTAAAATATAAAATTAAATTTAAAATGACATATTTTAGTCTCACCCTAGGGCCCTTAAAACATTAGGAACGTCCCTGCAGACGACGATGGTATCATCGATCGTGTTGAAAGCCTGCCGCACGCCATCGTCACACTCCAGGGTTCTACTGTCATCTACCCCGACATGGAGGAACCTCTCTCACCTTAGGTAATGGATTTTATTGCATTCGGCCTTCTCTACCTTTCTAAGCCTCTAGCTGTGTGTGGTACTCCCAATTCCCAAACTACCAGTGCTTGTCATGTTTGTTTGTTATGAGCAAGTTATTGTAAATTCATCAGGTGTGGTGCATGGCTATTGTTTTTGCTGAAATTATTTTAAAGTGAGAGACTATCTGGGTTTGTATCTCAAGTTATATATGTAGTTTGCAACGAAAAGGATTGGCCTGTGGCTAAATGTAAAGAGCATCTTGGGATGCCGTCTTTTGGAAGGTGGCTGTTCCATCATGATTTGAGTCATGCAAAATATAGGATTTCGACGAAATTTAGCAATCCAAAATACCGCTAGAGGTCAAAAGTTTTATTTGGTTACTAGAACTGTATACCTCACACTGTTTATTTTGCTGCTCTCTTTTGGTATATTTGAATATAGAAGCAAGACCTTGTAGTCGCTGCTTTGTCATGGTTAAATAAACCACTAATCTCTAATCGGTTGGCAAGCAACGGGATTAATCCGTAGATATATCAGCACCATAATCGGTAATCAGTCTTAAATGGAGGGCAACAGATCTGAGATTAATGGGGGAGTTAATTAAGGTGAAGCCGGGATTTTCAGAACACTGGTATTTTGAAGTTAATCAGTCCTAAATTGGAATCCTAGCAAGGGTACTAGTTCTGATGTTTAGAGTTATGCTAATCTAGGTGTTCATGAGCTACTGGTAATTCATGCCACCACAATTACTCATAGAAATGGCCTGGTCTATGAACTAATGTAAATATAGTACTTGCATCTTGTAGTATGAGCGTTGTTTATTATCCATGATGAAAAGTTTTGCACAATTATGCTTATGCTCATGGCTGAATCGTGTGAAAAAGCAACTTAGTCGAGTTTTTATTGCTATTGAAGAGTGCATTTACTATCGACCATTGGTGTCTTATGGATTTATTAAATCTGTCATGTGGAGTCTATTTATCAAAATTTAAAACTGGCTAGTACGATATTGTGTACTACTTTTGAGCATTTTGTTAATGAGCCAGATGATCATGATGAGTCCTTGGTATGACATGAAATATAGTAAAAAAAATGCAGGGCAAAAGATGTGAGCTTGACTGTGTAATGTCACTTGCCAATTTAGTTAAAGAAACAAGGTCAACCTTGCCATACCTGCGAAGTATAAGATGCAAGCGAAAAATACTTGCCACATAGGAAAAAAGGTGCAAGCACAAAATTGCCAGACACAAAAAAAAAGAGAAAGAAGGATAAAAAATTCAACAAGATTTGAATTTTAAAAAAATATATGTGCATCATTGGACAGATAATTGTGAGTCTATTATGTTCTTTGTGCTCAAATTTAGTATCTTTCTCACATTGGCATATTTTCTATATATTATATATTGACTCCATGTGTGCTTATTTACCTGTCCATGAGTTCCTAGTAAGCTTATAGTTTATATACTCAAATGTGGTAATTTTAACTTCCTATGGGCAGTTCATGGATTTGGGAGTGTGTATGAGCTATATTGTATCTGTATTTTTCAATTGGATAATTCTCAATGCTTTATAGGTTTGCATCTCATGGCATATTTGTAGATCCTCAATGTGTGTTTTGCCAAAGGGGGAGAGTGAAAGTTGCATGGATGTGAGAGAGTGATGTGTGAGTTTTGCATTAGAGTTTATGCATTTGGCCAAAGGGAGCTGCATATGTTATGGGGGAGTGATAGTGTCGAGGGGGAGAGCATAAAAGAGATAAAAAGGAGTGAAATTGAATTGAAAGGGTGTATTGTCAAATCACTCATCAAGTGGGAGATTGTTGGGTGAATATTTTGAATATTGTGTGATGAGGTGATTTTCCAATTTATTGAAATATTTTTGTGAGGATTTTTGGGATCTTTGGAGTATCTTTGAAAGGAACGATAATTTTGGATGAATATTTGGGGAATGATTTATGATTTATTGGACTAACATTGGACTAATGATTTTTGGTGAGTTTTGGATATATATGTTTTGATTTTGTAGGAAGAAGAAGAGAAAAGAAAAAAAGAAACGTGCATGGTGCATGTGCTGTGTGCTAGGCATGCATGTGGGTGTGCGTGGCTGTGTGCGCGTGGTGTGCATGTGCTTGGCTGCGTGTGTGACAGTGTGAGTGCAGGAAGTAGCAGTGCGTAGGCCATCAGGCCATGGCAAGCAGGGCGCAGCCAGCAGGCCCAGGCGGGAGCACGCCACGCAGGAAGCGGCCCATGTTGTGTTGGAGTTGAGCTCGAGACGGATTTGAGACGGATTTTTCCGGCCCGAGATGAATTCTAGTTATTTTTCACTATAAAAAGGGACGAGGAGGCTCTGAATTACCTAGGTTTTTAGGGTTTCCACATGTTAATAACGGCTACGAAAATTAGAAAAATTTCAGAGGTGATTAGAGAGAGATTAGAAGAGATTTTTGCAGAGAAGAGAGGCAGATGGGCGAGGGGTAGCTTGCGAAGGCATGTGCAGGCGATGAGACGCGTCGGGTGGCGTGGCAGAGGGGCTGCAGAGCAAGGTAACTCAGACTAGAGCAGATCTGTACTTCTTTGTAAAAGAAAATTGTTGATTTGGTCAAGGAGGAGCGCCTAGAATCATTGCCCTGTAGACGTAGGCAGGTGCCGAACTGCGTTATCAAATGTGTGCGTCTCTGATAATGTTTCTCTAATCTTGCATGAGTGTTTAAATTGTTATCTACTTTTGTCGATTGCTTCCGCTAATTAGGAGTATTTAGCGCCTACGATCCTACAATAGTTGCTGTTGTTTTGTTGAGATCTAATCCAGAGGTACAGAACTATCCCCTTTTTGTGTACTTAAAGTCTTAAATCAAATTAATGCATCGTGATCCGTGCAAATCTTATGCCTCATTGAGTCATTTCTCGGTGTGTTTGGCCACTGGTGCTGCTGCTCGGTAAGCGCTAAGTAAGCAGTGCCTGCCTTGGCGCGAGGAAGGCGCCACTGCATCACCACTTTCGCCGCCTAGTGAGTGAGTGTGCTGCATCACCGCTAAGCTGCTGCCTGTTTTGGCGCGAGGAGATTCTTAGTTGTCTTCTTTTGGGCAATTGGAGGTGGTGCGGTAGCAGTTTGAGCATGAAGAGTTGATAGTAGTACCCATGGAGAAATACCTCGCAATTTTTATTGAAATAAGTGAATTGTCCAACGTTCTTCTTCGGATGAACTAGCCGGTGCATTCAATTTAATAATTATCATCCATGAGGTCATGAATAATTGAATAATCTAATCGCACCAATGCTAGTTATTCAGTTGGTCTTTTAGTCCAAAAAATATTTAGTTAGTCTGGTGATCATAACACTCGATCCACACAAAAATGTCATGCTGGCTTAGATAGTTAGATGTACGCAGCGGTGCAGTACCGTTGTTTTGGGGGTTTCACTTGAAGGAGCATGGTGGCATATTGAAAAGGCAATTCGGCTAGCACTGAGCAGGTTGCCGCGACACCACTCGCGTTGTGACTTGTGAGCACTGAGCAGTGGGGTAGGGTACGGACGGACGGTGGATTGGGCCTCGCACACGGGGAATCAGCGGCGAGCGTGCTTGGGCCTACGACAGGAAGCGGAAATATGGGCCACCATGGGCCGGGGAGCGAGCCCGTACACTGCTCCTTGGTCGGCTTCCGGCGCCGGCGGGCTGTCCGTGCCGAAAGTCTTGGCCCGTTTGTGTCGATCGCCGCCCCATGTGGCGCCAGCGCGACGGGCTGGCGTGTTCGTTTCGCCGCGGCCAGGCGTGTTATCACGACGGACATTCCTTAGAGCAAGTCCGCATCTAACTTAAGATAAACTTAGCATTGTAGTAATAAAAATAGAAGAGAGAAAAGTTAATGAATAGTGCTGAATAATGCTAAATCCACTCTATGTTAGCGTGCCGTTGAAGATTGAACATGGTCTAAAAACAAGCCTATACTTGTGCTCAAAATCAATGACAACACCCATCCATAATTCATTTCCACTTATCCTCCAAAATCACAGTGAACGAAATGCGTCTCTACGGCAGAAAACAAGTCTCTACGGCTGAAAACAGGTCGAATAAGGGTACATGTTGCTCGTTCTATATCATAAAGAAATGCTACTTGATGGGGTCTCGTCCAAACGTGTTGCAATGGCCGACGAGATAGCTAGGCGGCACGCTTCTTCCCCACGCCTTCGCTTCTTCCTCACTTCCCTATGCCTCTCTTTTCTCTCTCCCCCGCACCACCGTTGCCGCCTGTGGCCTTCGGGTTTGGATTCGAGGGAGGGGTACCCCAGTGCCACCTGACCTTAGAGGGAGGTCAAGGTGGTGGTGGCCCAACGATGGGGTGGGGATGGAGGAGCAACGAGACAACGACGCCTACGTTGGAGCCGCGAGGAAGGTCTAAGCAAGGGCGGATACAGAAAAACAAATTGTTGGGTCGTCGGGGTCATTTTAACACTAAATCACTAGTTTTAAGCTTCAAATTATAGGTTTATACATGTATATACTAATAAGGTAGCAATAGACAAGAAGAGTTTGTCCGAAAGGCACCGGGGTGTATATACTAATAAGGTAGCAATAGACAAGAAGAGTTTGTCCGAAAGGCACCGTGGTCGCTTGACCCCGGTGCCAACACTGTAGATCCGCCCCTAGGTCTAAGGTGGTGCGGCGGTGATGGGTGGATCAACGATGGTGACTGAACTTAGGGTGGACGGGGCTGACATGGCAGCGGGAGGATGGCGGGCAGAGCGGCAAGGCAGCGATGGTGTCGCTGACCGAGGGTGGTAGCGGAGGCTATGATGGTGGTGGGGAGGCACGCGAAGCGGATCTCACTGAAGAGGGTGGAAGGGAATGAGAAGGCAGAGATGAATGTGTGCAGGCAGGAAGCCAGAGGTGGAGGAAATGGGTGGGACGGAGGAAGCGGGCGTTGTCCTGTTCGCTAGGAACGGGCGTGATCCCGTCCTCTAGTTGCCTCCAATGTCGTATAGAGCAGACTCGTTTCGCCATGGTTTACTTTACAGATAGTACATAGATGGAGAGAGGATATATTCATCCATAAAATTGTTATATTGAACCTCCAAGGAGAATATTTATCATATTTAGCAACATATACATAATCAAATGTTGTGGAATCGAGCTATGGCGATCAGAGTGGGGTGAATGGGAGCCTCAGATTTTTCTCGGCTTCTTCACGCCAGAAACACCTCGCAGGCAATCCGTCGAACACGCGGTGGACGTGTCGAAGGATGCACAAGGTCAAGCTTCAACCACTTCATGTTTATGACCGAAAATAAAGCTATGGTCATGTCCATGGATAGGAGAAGTATCCAAACGTTCCAAATATGATGTTCTATAAAAAACATGAAGCTTGACTCCAACAATCACCAACACAAGCCTCTCGAGCAAAGCATCGAACACTTGGTGGGCGTCTAGAACAAAAACACGGTCTATGGTCATGCTCATGGGAGAAAGATGATCAAAATGATCGTGATAGTATCTCAAGTCCTAGCATGAAAACCAGCTCTCAAAAACCTCCAAAACAAGCTAAAAAAGGTAGAAAAAAAATCACTCCAAAAATCCCTAAAAATCAAAAAAAAAACCTCGGATCTAGGAAAGGATCATCACCATGCTAACTAAAGAAACTAACTTTCTTAAGCTTACCCACGATCCATACAAGATAGGAACAAAGAGATCGAAACTTGCCACAAACAAAGTGATCAAGAACCAAGCACAACCATCATGAATACAAGAGTGAACTTGAAAAACTTTTGGTGAATTCTATTGCTTTGGTTGAGTCATTACAAAGCCACGTCAAGTCATCAAAGCACTTGCTAGTGCACCTATACACACCCAACCTTAGTCCTTACAAGTGACAAGTGAGAGGGACATACCTCCTTCCTTCCTTATATAGACCAGGAGCTTTAGGGTATCACGATATCTCGCGAGAAATTATCGATACACTCAGATCACTCCTAGATGGTTGAGATTGATCAGTCACTCAACGCTCGTACAAAGGCAACTCAGTACACGTGACCTCTCTAGGTCCACACACTATAGACGCAGCCAGAACTGACCTAGCCACTATGTTTCCGTCGCCCTTGATCGCCTGCCGAGTCTCCAATCCTCATGCCATCATAAGTCCATCATCCACGTCATCCTTGTGATCCCCAAGTCTGAGTCCGATCGTCCCGTGTGACCTCTATGTCAATCTGGACCCTCGAACCGCTAGTTCGCGTCCCAATACGTCGACGACCACAATCCACTTGAACCTGTATCACGCGGATTAGTCCATTGAAAAACCCATAGTTGCCTTGATCACCTACATATTAGTCCACTAACACCATGAATCATCCATTAGACGCTTGGCAAATCAAAGCATTTACAAAATCCCACAAAAATGCCATTTACAAGCACTTCCCAGCACAACATCAATCTTTTTCATTTTTTATGAATTTTCTATAGCTCTGATGAAAAAGTTATCAATATGAAAAAGATGTGCCTCAAAATTATGTACATTTTATTGTGTGCAACGCTTAATTTTTTGGGCAGGGAAAGGCCCTCAAAAGCAAATATGACGAAACAGGCAGTCTGGCCAGATGTAGCCCGGTGGTGAGCGGACAATGTTCGAAGAACACCCGAGAAGCCTGTAAAATGAGCCAAAAACACTTAAGGCTTGTTTGGTTGCTTGCCGCAGACCGCCACGCCGCAAGTGCGGCACGCCACGCTCGCTCGGCATCGGTTTGGTTGCTGCCGCGAGTCCGACGCGCCACAGCTCGCTGCACGGGAGCGCAGTTCACTTTCCCTGTCGCAGCTCGCCTAACCTGCGGCGCTCGATTTGGTCGCCGCAGTTGCGGCGAGGGCGCAGCTGAGGCGCTGCGTGCTGCGGCGCTAAGCAAACAGACCCTTAATCTCTTTGGACCGTGTCCGGCGTCCGATGGACCACAAAGAGGTCCGAAAAACCTACACAACTCTTAGGAACCCATTGGACAGTGTCCGGTGGGCACAGAGAATCCCAAAGAACCTGCTCCACCCTCAGGATGCCTCCGGATATTGTCCGATGCCGTCGGATAGTGTCCAGTGAACTCATTTTTTGCCTCAAAACATTCAAAACCCCATTTAAACCAAATTTTCAACCAAAATTCAACACAAGGATTCAAGTGTGTTGTCAAATACTCATCACAAACAGAAAATGACAATTACATTGGTCTCTCAAATGTTATATCACATTATAAAATAGTCAATGATAATAAATATCATAAATAATATTTATGACCATCCAATAGTCATTTTGTGAAAAATTGTGAAATTTTTCTACAAATTCGGATACATATAGGATAATGATCTTCTCATTCCCTAACATATATTCCTTCATATTCTGATGTCGAGGAATATGCTCCCCCTTGTTTATATAAGGAGAATTTTGAATTGGCGTATAGATTAAGAATGCTATGAAATTAAGAGAAAGACAATAGGAAATGGCCATGTTACTCATGTTATAAATACCTTAAAAAATAGAGAAAATTGCACTGTTGCCCCTGAACTTCCAGCGATTCTCACGTAGCCCCTGAACTTGAGTTTTACTTTCTCGCCCCCTAAACTTGTCTCTATTTGCAAGGTTACCCTAAAACCGTTAGGGCAACCGTTAAGTGTTGACGTGGCAATAACGTGGCCGTTAACTGCCGATGTGGCTGCCACATGGCAATTGAAGGCTGACATGGCAACCCACATGGCTAGCTATTGGTAAAAAAATTCATAAAAATTAGAAAAAACTCAAAAAAATTAGAAAAAATTTCATGAAAATTCGAAAAAATCATACAAATTCGGGAAAATTCAAAAAATCTGAAAAAAATTCAAAAAAACATAAAAAATAGAATAAATTCGAAAAATCATAAAAAAATTAAAAATAAAAATGTAGAAAAACCTAGAATAGAAAAAAACTTAAAAATTCAAAAAAATTACAAAAAATAGAAAAAAAAATTATGAACGAAGAACGAAGAAATTTGACAAGCAGATAGATTCAAATGTCATGATGAGCTCCACCGCCCTTGATGAAGGCGTCGATTTGCCCTGATATGTCAAAAATTCAAATTGTCATATTTTCTTTTTTCCTAATTTTATGAATTTGTACGATTTTTCGCTTTGTTTTGAATTTTCCCAAATTTTTATTTTTTATCAAATTTTTATATTTTTTGAATTCTTTCGATTTTTATATTTTTCCCGAATTTTTCTAATTTTATGATTTCTTTCGAATTTTTATGAATTTTTTTTATCGAATCTTATGATTGTTTTCGAATTTTTTTTCTAATTTTTATGGTTTTTTAATATTTTTCTAATTTTTATGATTTTTTTGAATTTTTAAAAAAATTTCAACAATAGCTAGCCATGTGGGGTGCCATGTCAGCCTTCTGGTGCCATGTGGGCAGCCACGTCAGCGGTTATCGGCCACGTAATTGCCACGTCAGCGCTTAACGGTTGCCCTAACGGTTTTAGGGCAACCGTGCAAACAGAGACTAGTTTAGGGGGCGAGAAAGTAAAACTCAAGTTCAGGGGGCTACGTGAGAATCGCTGCAAGTTTAGGGGGCAGCTGTGCAATTTTCTCTAAAAAATATAAGAGGGAGCTTCATTCAAGAGTTTTTTTTAGAAAAGAATAAAATTTTATTCATATCGAAACCCTGTTACAAGAAGATCCATGGCCAATAGTATGATCAACAACAAAACGCTTGAAGGACATAACTGAGAAACAATCTATGCATCAAGCTTCACTTCGGTTTCTACCATAATCAAATCTAAATATCATCGCTTCGGTTTATATTTCTAATTAAAATCACTCAAACTATATGTTTTATATAAGAAAACGGATGCAGTAAATGATAAATAGTCAAGGCTAAAGAAATAGAGCGGTTTTTCTTAATACATCATATCAGGCGGTGTTTGCGTGCAGTGCGGCCGTGCAGTGCAGGGAGAAAAATTTCGTGGAGGCGTTCGATTTTGGACGCCTGGGGCTGGGATCGGTTGCCTGGCCCAGACCTGCCTGCCGGGGCAAGAACCAAACAAGCCTATAGAGGGGGGGAGAGAGGAGATAGAGAGAGATGAGAAGAAAGATAGGTAGGTAGAAAAAGAGGTGCCACGAAATTTTTCTCTGCAGTGCATGGACTGCAGGCAACATTCAATGGAAAGAGGGACCTGCCATCCCATGCATGTGTGTGCATGGAGCAGGCAGTAAAAGGAAGCGCGCGGCGATCCACGAGCACACGTGCTACCGCGTTAGCCGCAGTAGCGCCCTGCGATCGAGGAGGGTATGGTTGGCTAGCTAGCTGCATGCCCACGGTTTATTCTTCCTTATCCATCCATGATTCATCCATGCCATGCAAGCAAGCAAGCAAGCATCAGCAATGGAGCTATGGCCTATGGATCTATCGAGCAGGGAAGAAGAAGGAGGAGGAGGCTCAGCTGCTCGCCATTTAACCCCTCTCGGTACTGCAACCCGATGTGGATAGCATCGGTATGCATGAGCTCTGCGTTGCACGGGTGATGTGGTTGACTCAAACAGTTGTAGTTGTCCACAGTGCAGCCACAGCCTCAAGCAAGATTGGATTACCACCCCTTTCCGCTTCGGTTGACTCGAATCAGTTGATATGTCGTGCACGTGTATGCATGGTTTTTTTTTCCAGTTAATAAATTGAGCCAAAAACATTCCTTTTAAAGCGTTTGGTTCGAGAGACCATCTTATATTAGATGAGTTTGTCGGTGCCCATGATGAGACGATCCCATCGAATTTGGTGAGCCTGATAAGACCATCGTGTTAGACCGTGCACAGTGCTCCAATGGACTAATAAAATTTACCCTTAAAGTATTGTTCAGTAGCTATTGCTATTTAGTACGGAGTATAAAACTATTTAAAAATTATAATGTAGTTAGGTCATCTACAATGCAAGTGGTTAGAGATGTTTTTGTTGAAAAACTAGTTTTGCCCGCATAGAACAACACAATTGCTTATAGTAGCCTCTAAAAAATACTAGAAGCAATATCTAAGGGTCTTGTATGTTGATGTCCAACGGGTGAAACACATAGAAAGTGAACCCGTCGGGTCCTCTTTTCCGGGTGGGATTGGGATAAGAACAAAATGTTGAAAATAATGTATTGAAGAATTTGTATATATTATTGTTTTATATGACATGATTTGTTTAGGAAATGACTTGGAAACCAGAGTTACCAAATGTGATGCTCTTTACTATATACTAGATTTAGGGTATAAAATGTCGTCGTACCATGGTTTCTTATGGTTAACCGCAAAAACAATGTGAACCAGTTTAGAAAAATCACGATGTGGACTAGCACTATTTTCAAAATTAGACTCAAACTCAAAATCCCTGAAAAAACCTAAAAACAAAATGTTACTTTATTCAGCACAATTGGCGTGAAAATATTTTGAAAAAAGAAGAACTTTTTATAATTTTTTAGGGACATATCTGGCCTGTCCCATTTGAGCGTGTGGTGATTCGTCGAGCACCTTACTGGGGCGTGTTCGTACACAACACAGCGGTTTCCTTTAAAAAACATGGCTTTTGGAGAAAAACTGCTGAGGATTTGCAAGAAACCGAGCCAAATTCATTAGCAGAATTTAAAAATTTAAATATAAATTTGTTCGGTTTTTGTTGGTTTTCGAGCGTCGGTGAAAACCGAAACAGCTGGGAATCAGTTTTTGGTGGCTGCACGCCTGCACGGTTTTGAATCCTAACTAAAAATACATGCGCTCCTGGAGCTCGCCGTACGCAGGGTCGCACCGCTTTGCTTTTGAAAATTAATGTGCGCGTTGGGTAGATGCGGATATCGAGAGGCATAGCCTTATATCTGCTTGCATTAGATATTTTCTCACATATCCTATCGCCACTACGTTTCTGATCTATCCACTTTTTCTATGTCATATCAATGTTGTGTAGCAGGAACACAACCATATTTTGGAACCACTTTTTAAAGAGTCAAAATAGGGACGTCATATCAATATCAGAGGACAAGGTTCTCAAACAAATTATGTTGGATGTGGATATCGAGAGGTATAGCATTATATCTGCCTGCATTGGATATTTTTTCCCATATAGTACTATTGTCTGCTATATATGTTCCTGATCTATCCACTCTCTCTACATCTTATCGAGACGGTTTAGCAAGGACACTAGTCACACTACCATTTTTTAGCACCGCTTTTTTCAAGAGTCAAAACAATGGCGTACATCATATCGAATTATCGATGGCAAATTAACTTTAAGGACAAGGTTTCCAAACAAATGTCATGAATTAGTTTTTCTCCTAAAAAAGATAGCATAGACACCGAGCACAGGGCACAAACAGGCTAGTTGGATGTTCATGCTTTGCTTGAAAATATATATAAAAAAAAACAGAAAAGAAAGCTTGCGCTCAGCTGACCTTTGCAACCGACTGAATTGAATTGACCACGTATATCTGTTGTTGGCTGGGGATGCCTGGAATTGGATTTTAGCAGCACAGTTGACCCCAACGTGGGAGCTTTTAGGTAGGCACGCAGCGTAGGCATATCGATACGTATATAGTAAACTGCATCGATCTGCTTGCATGGCAGAGAGCTTAGTACGTACACATGCACGTACGTACATTGACTACGTATGTACGTAGGGCTGCTAATGGGTTTAAACCCAACCCATATATATCCACCCCACTCCATTTAATAAAGCTATTTTTTTCCCCACCCCACCCTATTTGTTATATAAACCCAAACCAATCTAGCCCACACATCTCATATGGGTTCAACCGCATTTCTCAACCCATTTGAACCCATTTCTCAACACAATTTTATATGAAGATTAGATTTTATAAAGAAAAACACTTTACTTTTTTCTTAAACCTCACGTTCACACTATAAAAAGTCATTGAAATTGTTTGATTTTTTTTGTCATGACTCTATATACTTGGACGCAACTTTGTGCAGATTCGCATGGCAAACAAAATAGATGGGCCCCACATGTAAAATTTGGTACTTTTCTATAAAATTGATCTGTCCAAAGGCCTGTTGGGTTTCGGGTCAGGCTTGAAAAGCCGGTTTCGCGGGACTAGGCCGAGCCCGGTCCGGTCAGACATCTTTTCCCAGTCTCGGGCTTGAGCCTAGCTCGAAGCCCAGCCCAGCCCGAAGCCCAGCCCAACCCGAAGCCCAGCCCGACCTAGTGCTATTTCGTGTTTTCTTCAGACCCGGTCCCGCCCCGATGAGCGGGCTATAGATCGAAGCCCAATGTCGTGACCCCATTATTTGTAATGGGAATCCAGCACCACGAAGCGATACTAATCCCAGTTTAGTATCTCGTGATGGATAATACGATGGAATCATCACAATATATTTAATTAAAGTGAAATACAAGTAAACAGTAGCATTTTTATTACAACAGAAACTGGCATATCAGTTGACAGTCCATGTGGAATTAAATAATAAGCCGTAAAAACATCAGAGTGTTCAAATTAAATAACTATGATGAAATCCAATGTGTCGACCCGAACACCTTAACTATCTTTGCACTCCCTCGTCAGGGCCTTCCTGGTCCTGACTGAAATCTGAATAAAAAATATCCGCGAGAAGTTTAATGAGTATGCAGCTACCCAGCAAGCAATCCTTAAATATGAGTGCAGGGTTAAGGATGGGGTTTATGTTATTTTACCCAAATCCTACTTCTAGTCATATTTTAGTTCAAGTTTTAATTTAGTGAATGCATGATCATCAATAATAACTCTCAAATTCCAACAGAAGGTGCACCTCACACCAGTCCAATCCCGGCCTAATCTAGTTAGGTTTAATATTGAAAGAGGTGAATCTACATGTGCAAACCTCTCGCCCCGTCCATGATCGTGGACATGGCTATCATGATAGTTTTAACTCTGCAGAGTGTGTACAAATTTTCCCACAAGCCTCGTCTCATCCACTAGGAGAAACGGTATAAGACTTTTTCAGCCTACTACGCTCACCACTTCACCTGCCCTCTCTTTAGGTTTCCCCGGCCTGCCCGGTACACGCCGCAGAGGGGGCCCTTCCACATATCGGTATCGGCCCGAGGCGTTCCCCTTTTAAGCCATTCGGTCTCAGAGACGCACCTACCCTTTAGGGAAGATTGCAAGCCTCCCCTAGGGCAACAGTGATGAAACGTAACCGGACATCCTACGAGCAAGCGGTTATTGGGTTTCGTAGTGTACTAAGCCAGTGCCGAAGGCATAAGTGGCTATACGGTAAGGTTTGGCCTAGCAATACACAAGCTTAAGTCCTTATTAGAGTAGACCGTCTCATCTCCACCACAATCCCGGAAACATCTCTGTCGGGTCTCCCCTAAATCATCTACACAAGTTTTATTTTTTAGGTTTAACCAAAAATACCATCGTGAAGCATACGCCTCACCAAGGCTCAATTTATAGTGAATCCCAAATGCAGTCCTACACATCTAGTCAAGGATAGGCTAGGCTAGGAAAAATACAACGGGTTCGCAAAGGTGGCTAAAACATATTAATATATTATTAACATGTCTAGGTACTCACGCCTAATGTACATGCATGTAGATAATTCAGAAAATAAACAACAGTAAATTATATTGTAAAACTAGGAGAGAACATGTAACTATGCTTGCCTTCAAAAAGTTCCGCACTTTGCGGGTCCCACGCCTGTTCCGGGCAGCACTCCGAACAACACTCGCACCCACCGTCTAATCAGAAATCAACCAAAATAATACAACAACAACATCAATACAGAGAAAATAATTATTAAATATACATAAAAATTCTAGGATTTAAATGTAATTTTTAGGCTTCAAAATCATCTAATTTGGATTTACGGAGCTTCATAAACAATTCGGGGAAGTTTCGGAGTAAATAGGAAATTTTAGAAAAAGAAAAACCCATTTAACCCCTAATTGGGCCGAACCGATGGAACCGGCCCATTTCCAACGCGCGCGAACGACCCAGCTTGGCCTAGTCCGGCCCGACGTGGTGCGGCTGACAGGTGGGGCCCACTGGGCATCGTCACCCAGCGTCTGACAGGTGTAGCCCACGGAACTGAGGCGACGGGCGGGTGCTGGCGTGGCAATGACAAGGCAGTGACGTGGCGGTGAGGCGGCGACATGTGGCATCTGACGTGGCATGACACGTGGCGGGTGATGTGGCATGCCACGTGGTAGTGGGGGGCTTGGCTACGGGTGATGTGGCTTGACACGTGGTCTGACACGTGTCACACCACGTGGCTCCTGGCTGACGCGGCTCTGACGGGCTCACCGGTCAGTGGCTGCGGCGTGACTTCCGTGCATGCGCGTGGCATGTGGTGCCACGCGTCGCACGTGAGGCGTCAGGCGAAACGGCTGCCTCTGACAAGCGGGGGCCACAGCTTGGCCGGGCCCGCTTGTCAGCAACCGTAGCTGGATCTAGCACGGGGTGAACAAAAACGACGTCGGCATCAGCGGCGGATCCCACGAGACACGCGTCGTATTCCTACTGGACGACGGCGGCGGTGCGGTCGGGGAGGACGCCGGCAGTGACGGGACCCACGGGCACGTGTCACGGCGGGATTGGGCGAGGGCGGTGGCGCTGTTGGAGACCAACGCCGCAGGTGGGCCCCCCTGGGAAGCGTGTCGGGGCGGGATTTGGGGCGTCGCCGGTGTGCCTCTGCGGACGCGTTTTGTGGGTCCTGGCTGGGACGCGCGTCACGCGGCGTATGTCCCGGAGCGTGTGCCGCGCGTGCGGAGCGGTGGGCGGTGGCGCTGGTGCGACGTGGCGGCGTCGGATTCGCCTCGGATATTCCACCAGCGGCGCGGACGCCGAGGATCGCCAGTGGCCGTGGATCTCCCTAACTACTGCGAGCTCTATAGGACGAAAAACAACATCAAATTGGACGATCCGCATATGCATTTTGACCGTCTCGACGAGATTTATCCATTTTATTGATCACCCGCAATGGACACGATTGATTTAAGCGCTTTTGGGAGTGACTTCATGTCGGTCGCATCGCATTGTAATTTTTTTTTTCTGTATTGGAAAAGTTTCAATCTCTCATAAGTAAAGGATCCATGCAAAGTTTGAGAAACAAACGAAATAAATTGAGGGGATTTAAATACTGTGCGTATTGTGTGCCATACCATTGGACTGACAATTTTCACTAATACAATCCAATTTTAAGGTTGAGGAGTAGGACATATTCAATTAATCACATAAGATCGACTGCCTACCAGTCGACTGAAATCGAGGAAAGATTTCAACCAACGCTGGTATTACCGTCTTCTTTGCTATGGCTGCTCCGCCTGCCTCCGTCGACCACCCTCCACAGTTGCCAATGCCCGTTGCCCTCGCCGCCTCCCTACTCCATCTATATCCTTCCGCTGCCCACTTTGACTCCTGCCCCCCGCGTCGATCGACCCGTTGTCGGACCCCCAGCCACCTGCTCCGATGTCGCCTTCGGTGCCTCGCCGTCCTCACCACCATCCCATCGCCATCGCCGGTCTGCCGCCTCCCCAGCCCGGCGGCCCTCCTCTTAGCCCGAGGACCATAGGGTACCCCTTCCTCAAACCCCAAACTTGAAAGCAAGCAGTGGCAGCTATCTGCTCGTATTGTGGAAGCTTAGCAGCGAGGGAAGAGGAGAGGAAACAACGAGACGGAGCATTGAAATGTGATTCGATGGCTACCGTGGGTTGGCCACCCAGAAACCGAAACGTCTCGCTGCAGACGGCACACGATGCTGCTAAAACATTGCTACAATGACCTGACTGGCGAAGCCTGTAGAGAGATGCCAAGCAAGCAATCGTCCTAAGCAACAAGTGTCCTTAGAATCCACGCTTTTCCGTCGAAAAAAACAAGAAACCTCATCACCATTTGCAAATGCCAAGCATTGTATGCGTGCATATCTTATCCTGGGCAGGGCAACCTTTGTTGAGTGCGTTTTCTGCATGTGTACAGGTAGAGGTGGCGAAGAATTAAGATTCGTGTATACCTCCCAAGTCGATTCAAACTGGTTTGCCATGGCGAGTACAATCTCTCCAGGCTCGAGCTGGGACTTCAGCTTCAGCTTCAGAGAAGTTTCCGGTAGAAAAAAGAAACAGTGAGATTTTCTTTTATGACTTCTCAAGCTGATCGTTCATAATACCTGGCACCGTTCTCTCTCACAGCATGTTTCGATAGATTTTTTTCCTACACTATCAATCTATCTGTCTATTATCTATCTATCTATCTATCTATCTACTATCTATATAAAACAAAGTTAAACGGAGCCACCACATTAATCCTAAAATCCTAGAAATTCCCACGTTAATCTAAAAATAGTACAAATTCTCACGTTAATCATAGAAAAAGAAAAAATGTACATCGTTGAATATGGATGTTATTATGTAAATCTAGCGGTCAATATTAACCCTCTATAACAAACTATTGAAGTTGATCCATAAATTAGAGATAAACTCTAAATTTAATCTGATATATTATCTATATCTTAACACAAATCTAGCTGCGCAAATGCATGGGTCACCTTGCTCGTTTTGTTTAAACCAAAGTGCTTAGAATAATTAATAATATTTTTGAAAATTGTATATAATTTTTCAATTTAAATTTCATTTGAATGAATTTCAAACGGTTTGATCCCATGATTTTGCTAGCCGGCCACCCGCGGAGTCCTTTATCGGCCGTTTTGCAAACCTAGACTGCAACTGTATGCATGGCTTTTCTCTTTCGTTTTTTTTTTGGTTTTGAGTTGCAAATCATGCCGTCTCTTTTACATTCTTGCGTGGATCATGTGCTCTTAAATGTCTGACGAAGTGGCAAGTGGAGAACTTCGAATTCGTCAGACACGACGTTTACCGTGTTTACGATCGGATCAGCTAATGGCAATGAAGAGATAGGCATAAAGCTAATTTTGGTGGTGTCCTTTCAAGAATCTTGCCATCACCGAGTAATCATAATCTGTCCAGTTTACACTGTATAATTCGCAAGCTCAGCTGGGCATGAGACGGGAGAGCATCTCTCCGTGGCAAATGAAATCATGCCCATCTCCTTTATTCGCAAGCATACATCAGGCATTAAGGCCCAAATTTTTATTCCCAACCTGTCGAAATGACATCTGTTTTTTTGTTCCAAGAGTACATACTTGCTCCTAAATACACCGGAAATTTTCTTGAGCACTTTTATTGATGCATTGGCAAGTACATAGCAATGTTCAAAATGGTTAAACTTATTTGTCTACAAAATTATTTATTTTAGTCTTTTTTCATTAATGAAACCATCTCGAAAGACTCCCAATAATGGCATAAACGAAGTGGATCAACTTAAAAAATATAATGAAGTTCAACTTAACATTTAACTCAATTTACCTCAGCTAACTTACTTATGGAGTTCATCCACTCCGAACATGCTTATTACCGATCTAAACCATCCACTCAGGTTCTCCCCAAAAAAAATATAGCTATGTTGCAGAACTATCATACTAACTTCTTGCTGAATAATGTGATTGGCACGATTGTACATTGGCCCTGAACATCTAACTACGTAGAAGCTAGAACCTTGTTATATATATAAAGGAGGGGAAAAAGAAGTCACCACGTGAGTCCACATCATCTAAATTATTTCAGCCATTCGATCAACAGTGGAACCAAATTATAACGGCCAAGATCAATCAAACCAATTCTCACATAAATCAAGAAAAAATAAAAGATCTATGCCGTTGATTTTGTGGGGCCGGATTATAACGGCAAAGATTAAAAGAAGAATATTATAAATTCGGATTAAATACTAAACATGATATAATAAGGAGGGGAAAAAGAAGCCACCACATTCGTCCACATCATCCAAATTATTTCAGCCGTTCGATCAACGGTGGAACCAAATTATAACGGCCAAGATCAATCAAACAAATTCTCACATAAATCAAGAAAAAAACAAAAGATCTATGCTGTTGATTTTGTGGGGCCGGATTATAACGGCTTAGATTAAAAGAAGAATATTACAAATTCAGATTAAATACTAAACATGATATAATATGGTTATTTTATCCGTTCAATCAACCGTGGGACCAAATTATAACGGGATAGATTAATCAAAGAAAAAAAGATCTATGCTGCTTAGATTAAAAGAAAATATTAGAAATTCATATTAAATACTAAAGTTGATATAATATATTAGAGATAAACTCTAAATCCGATCTGATATGTTAGAGATAGATTACGAGTTAGAGATAAACACTATATATCAAAACAAATCTAGCCGCGCAAATGCGCGGGCCACCTCACTTGTTATATATATAAAGGAGGGAAAAAGAAGTCACCGCGTTCGTCCACATCACCTAGATTATTTTAGTCGTTCGATCAACGGTGGGATCAAATTATAACGGCCTAGATCGATCAAAGAAATTCTCACATAAATCAAGAAAAAAAAGTGCTATGCCGCTGATTTTTGTGGGGCCGGATTATAACGGCTTAGATTAAAAGAAAAATTAGAAATTCGGATTAAATACTAAAGATGATATAATATGATTATTTTAGCCATTCGATCAACGGTGGGACCAAATTATAACGGCCTATATTAATCAAAGAAATTCTCACATAAATCAAGAAAAAAAATAAAAGATCTATGCGGCTTAGATTAAAAAAATATTAGAAATTCAGATTAAATACTAAAGTTGATATAATATATTAGAGATAAGCTCTAAATCCGATCTGATGTATTAGAGATAGTTATAAGTTATAGATAAACTCTATATGCCAAAACAAATCTAGCCGCGCAAACGCGCGGGCCACCTCGCTCGTTATATATATAAAGGATGGGAAAAAGAAGCCACCACATTCGTCCACATCACCAGATTATTTCAGCCGTTCGATCAACAGTGGGACCAAATTATAACGACCTAAATCAATCAAAAAATTCTCACATAAATCAAGAAAAAAAAGTAAAAGATCTATGCAGTTGATTTTCAACGGTGGGACCCAATTATAACGGCCTAAATCAATCAAAAAATTCTCACATAAATCAAGAAAAAGGTAAAAGATCTAAATTCAGATGAAATACTAAAGCTGATATAATACTCACATAGTCGTTTTTTGTTATTTTTATTAGGCATTTCTCATTGTTTCAATAGACAATTTTCATTGTTTTAGGAGGTCGAGTTCATTGTTCCAGTGCAACAGTTCATTGTTTCAATAGTCATTTTACTGTTTCATTAAGTATTCTCATTGTTTCAGTAGGTAATTTTCAGTGTTTCAGTAACTATTTGTTTGTTGTTTCAGTGGTCGGTTTTTATTGTTTCAATACTTGCTCATCATTGCTTCAATGGTTGTTGTTTGTTGTTTTTCATCGGTCGGTTTTTCGTCGTTTCATTGCAGATTTTTTTTTTTCAATGGTTTATTTTTGTTTCACCGCTTGCTTTTCGTTATTTCAGTGGTTGTTTTTTGTTATTTCAGCAATTTGTTTCCGTTGTTTCAGCAGGCTTAGTTTGTTGTTTCATTAGTCATTTCCACTGTTTTATTAGGTTGGGTTCATTGTTTCTCTTTTTTCTCTCTTGATCTATCTCTCCCACTCCCTTCTGGTCTCTCTCCCTCTTTTTCGATCTATCTCTCCCACCCCTTTTGGTTTCTCTCCCTCTCTTTTTTTTCTCACAAATCTGGGGATGTTGAACGCGCAGGAGCGTGTGAAAAAATCTGTTGTGATGAGAACGAATCAAAGAGAAAGATTCGGGGTTGTTTTGAAGGGCAGATGTTGGCTGAGGGATGATGAGCATATTTTTTTTGCTAGGTTGAGGGCGCGCGTGGTGTTTGCTGGCTTTTTTTGGGCCGGCCGCGTGAGAGCGTCCGACGAAAACTTATTCCGTCGGACATCTGACCCCAAGTCGCCGCCATAATATATTAGAGATAAGCTCTAAATTCGATCTGCTATATTAGAGATAGATTATGAGTTAGAGATAAACTCTGTATGCCGAAAATAAAAATCTATACGTCTTAGATTAAAAGAAAATATTAGAGATTCATATTAAATACTAAAGTTGATATAATATATTAGAGATAAACTTCAAATCCGATCTGATATATTAGATATAAACTCTATATGCCGAAAATAAAATATTTATGCGGCTTAGATTAAAAAAATATTAAAAATTCAGATTAAATACTAAAGCTGATATAATATATTAGAGATAAGCTCTAAATTCTATCCGATATATCAGAGATAGATAATGAATTATAGATAAACTCTATATACCGAAACAAATCCTATGCGGCCACCTCGCTCGTTGTAATACAATAAATTCAACCAGCACGAAACACTGCATCGCAGGTGAGGAGAGAAACGGAAGAGACCCAAAATTAGCCGGTCGCCTGCACGTAGGATGGCGTGGCGTCCACGTGGTGCGGGCGCCGCTGGGCTAGCTGTGCGCGCCTGGCCGGCGTCACTCTATCTCCGGCACGTCAGCGCGGTGGAGCCTTGCCCGCAAAACGCCTAGCCGCCGACGTGGACGTGGCTGCGAGCCGTCGACGGCCACCGCCTTTAAATGCCGCCCTCCTCCCTCCATCGCTCCAAACTCACCCACCTCCCCTCTCCCTCTCTCTTTCTGTCTTCTCTCTGAATTGCATTGCATCGTCCTCCTCCCGTGTGGCCAGCGCGGCGCTTTCCATTGTTGGCCGGCTAAAAAAAAAGGTCTTTCTTTGGCTGGCGGGCCGGGTGGCCGGCCGAAGGTGATCCGGTGGTCGTCCTCCCATGGCTCTCGGCGGCGGCGAGGTGGAGCTCTCGGTGGGTGCCGCGGGTGGCGGCGGCGCCGCCGCCCCCGCCGCAGGGGCGGTGGAGACCACGGCGCCGATCAGCCTGGGGAGGCTCATCCTCGCTGGCATGGTCGCCGGCGGCGTGCAGTACGGCTGGGCGCTCCAGCTCTCCCTCCTCACCCCCTACGTCCAGGTATACATATGCATATACGCATGCGTGTAGGCAGTGTACGTCGTGCATGCGCGCGCAAGTGCTGCGTCGTTTCGACCATGACCACGACCACGTGCATTGGGGGTCAGGAACTCAAGATTGCTCGGGAGTTCTCGCGGTTTGCTTCGTTCGTTTGCAGTTTCGCGGCATCAAAACGGCTCGTTTCATGAACCAAAATGAGGATTTTTTTTTAACAAACGAATGGAGGGAGAGAAATTTTGTTGATGTTGGGGAAATTTTGTTTCTTGTTCTTGTGGAGATCATCTCCTCCTCTCCTCTCGTCTCCTCTCTCCCCTCTCTCTCTCTCTCTGGGGTAACGGTAGGCTTCAGTATTTGACCCATGTCTTGTCTTCTTTCCGAATCTTTTGTCAGAGTATTAAGTAAGTGCGGCCAAACATGCATTTGATGGTTTCTATAGTACGCTGTTTAATTTTCTGCTGATCTTTTTTTAGATTGGTATGTTTAAGGGATCATATTAATTATTCGTAAGCATGAAAATAATGGATCCCCTTTTTCGTCCTGTTCTTCCGGTAAATGTTCGTGCTTTGAGCTACTTCTCGATCTTCTTTTTTTTAAGAAAAAGAGGGGCAGGAGAACTGCCGTCCTATTTCATTGATCAGAAGAAGAAAATAAAGTAAAACCCATGCACGCACGGGGTACAACCACAGCGCTGCGCTGCAAACATGGCCAAAGCCAGACACACCACCGGCTACCACCGGGGACACCACCTACAGAGGGGAAAGAAAGCAACCCCCTGCTGCCGCCTAGAACAAAAGCAGAACAGGAGAGAGAGTCAGGAGAGAAAAAAAGGAAAAGAACAACGCCGGCCACCGCCGGACACCCAACCAACACTCACACAGCAGCGAGCGACTCCTGCAACAGCAGACCCAACGGAAGCCCATAACGCTAGAAAGGCAACCACGACGCCTCCAACAAGGTAGCGACGGGAAAGACCCGCCACCATCGCTAAAACGTTAGGGTTTTCACCTAAAGCAGGACAAGATCCAAATGGTGATGCCTCCAACGAGGGAAACGACACAAGGGTGACGCCATCACCAGCCTGAAAGGCGGGACTTTCGCCCAAGACCTGGCCCGCTAGCGTACATAGGCCTCCGAGGGTGAACAGCAGCAGAAGACCGAGCCACCGGCCGAAGACGCAGAGCCGAAGAGCGTCGACGAGCACCACCAGCCGACGCGGAATAGGCCGCCCCCGCCATCCGACACCTCGAAGAAAGGGAGGGTCAGACGGCGAGGACGGGACCGAGCCAAGAGGCGGAGAACGGGGACGCCGCCAGTAGAGCCCATCTTTTAAGTGATTCAACCATTTCATCGGCCAGCCACCTAAAACATCGCATCGCATTCCCAAAAGTATCTTGTTTCGATCTTTGCAAAGAAAAAATATCGAAATTTTTTTAAGAGCTTGTTTACACACAAAAAAAACACGAGTCACAACATACTTATGCATTTCGTGACACATAGCATGACACTTGTGCCATCTTTGTCTGCTAAAGAAATTCACATGGGTGAAATAGTATATGTATAGCATGCTTTATATACTCTTTCCATAGTGTGCGAATTATTACGTTGCAAGTTCCAGCAGTACTGTCCTATACTAACTCACTAGACACTTCATAATGTATGTTAATTAGCAACTTGTGTGACCTTTAATCCCTTTCGTTGAACAGCCCCGAATATTCTATATGTCGAATAAAATTGGTATACCTCCACTAAAGTAGACCGATGGGTCGGTCCCTCCAATGCCGTGTTTATCGGAAGAAAATGGTAGGACTGCATAAGGAAAACCTGGAGCCATAACTGGCCATCGGTTTATGTTCAAAGTCTAAACAAAGACCAGAAGGAAGAATTTTACGGTCACAATTAAGCCCCTTCTATTCTTTTCAGAAAAAAAAAATAGTCTAGGCCTAAACGATAGTAGCATACTTTCTATCCATAATCCCATATCTGTATTTTTGCCCATGTTGGGCAGAGTGTTCATTCATCGGGATGGTACGTATATTGCTATTACTAGGTCTATTCTGGATAAGGTTTATCATCACCCTATAGCCTTCTTGATCCAAGTGCCATGAAGAGGGTTGGTGCATCAGCTCTGACTTGGGGAAGTTGCCACTTGCCGGTACATATTGTTCCTTCAAGCATGTGAGTGGTCAAACCAAAGAGGAATTTTTCAGTCCAGATATATCCTGTGGCACAGTTGCATCAAAGCAATTGCATGGGCAAATAAGGAGATGTTATTAAATACATGATGATACAAGGCCTTTTTTAAGCAGAAGCCTTCCATTTGAGAGATCAATGAGCAATCTTTTCTCAGTTCTCTATAAATGGACAGTCTTTGTGTGGACCCTGGTGTCTTGGGGGATAGAGAAGTGTGAGCTCCAAGTTCATAAACAGATATGTTTTAGTTGTGCCATCCAAACGGGTTGTCTATTGACACTATTCTACTTCCTATCATCATCCTTGAGTTCATAAGAAAAATATGGATTTGGCGTAGAATGTGGAGAGAAGAAAGAACGCTAGAAGCAGTAATATCACTGTGGAGACTACTGAACAATCTTTCCTCACCAAAATCTCAGGCAAATTATGATAGGTGGCGTATGCCTATTTCTTTGCAGCAAGTGCATCTTATTTCTGCGGACAAAAAGAAAACTAAGAATGAAATTCACTCTTGAATAATCACCTGTTCTTGCTAGAATCTTAGGAGTAAAACTGTTTACTTTGAGATGCCAAGAAACCGAATTTCTGACTGTTAGTTATTATTTGTGCAGACTCTTGGACTTTCACACGCCCTTACCTCGTTCATGTGGCTCTGCGGCCCTATTGCTGGCTTAGTGGTGAGTAACAACGTCAATTTAATTCATGTGTTGAAATATGCTGCTGAATTTGTGATGTTAAAATAGTTCAAAAAAATTGTGATCTTGATCATTAGCACAAGATTTTTTTGAGAGAACATTAGCACAAGATTTTATTGTATCGTACTGTTGCTAAATCTTTCTATGATGTAATTCACTGAACTGAACCTTTTTGATTGCCATGTGCATAGCTTTGAAGAATGTTTGATAGAATGAATAGCTCTATACTCCCTCCATCCCAAAAAATAAGGCGTGCATGTATTTCAAAAAGTCAACAATCTTAACTTTTGACCAATATCTAAGCTAAAAACTTATATTTTTCGTGTTATGCATGTAATATGTTTGGATTGGTATTTAAAAGTTCTTTTATATGATGTTAATTTTGTATTTTTTAATAATATATTTTGAAAGAAATTGATGGTCAAAGTTCTGCTTTAAAGACCGCACCAAAAAATTATATGCCTTATTTTTTGGGATGGAGGGAGTAGTATATATAAAAACAAGGGTCCCTAAAAACAAATAACCACAGTTCATTTCACTACTGCAATTAAAGAACAGCCAGTGTGGAGCTCTATCACTTTCAGAGTTTGTAGATGTAGTTACATTACAGCCCTAATACTTTTTTTTCAACATCGTATTACTGTAGAAACAAGAAGCCTAAGCACTTATCCTTTATCCTTCCCCCACCCTGCAGGTTCAACCATGCGTTGGCCTGTACAGTGATAAGTGCACTTCAAAATGGGGAAGACGGAGGCCATTTATTCTGACGGGATGTGCTCTGATCAGTTTGGCTGTGAGGATCACTGAACCTTATACTCCTTACGGTTGCAACAATTTCCTTTCCTAATCAGATTACACCTAATGCTACGTAGGTCGTAGTTATTGGGTTTTCATCTGACATTGGAGCTGCTCTGGGTGATACTAAGGAAGACTGCAGGTAAACTGCTTGGGACATTTCCTCTTGGCTTTACATGCTTGCGTAGCATAATTAGCAATTAAGCACCAGCTGATCTATATTTGACGTGGTGCAGTGTCTACCACGGTGCTCGGTGGCATGCCGCAATTGTATATGTGCTGGGATTCTGGCTTCTTGACTTCTCCAACAATACTGTGCAGGTGGGTACTCCTATATGAGTAGCATGTTTAAGAAATTATGTACAGAGCAGTATTATAAATCAGACATTTTCATGGAATTACTAGGGCCCAGCACGTGCTCTAATGGCTGATCTGTCAGGTAATATTCATGACTTGCTCATTTCAGAGTTTGCTAACGCTAGTTGGTTCAAGTGAAAAAGCTCTTTGTCATGACATTAACTATATTTTTTATTTTTCCCCAATTATTTCGATAATTTCTAGATCTTAGCAGCGTACGTAGAGCTATATGTTCTACTGTTCCGTAATATATTAATCTCCTCTCTTTTTGTTCAATAGGTCGTCATGGGCCCAGTGCTGCCAATTCAATCTTCTGTTCTTGGATGGCATTAGGAAATATCCTAGGGTATTCGTCGGGTTCCACAAATAGCTGGCACAAGTAAGTCCACACTTGTCAGTCCTGTGTATCAGTTTCTTGCAACAAAAGGTCTTGCACACAGATTCATTAAGAAACTGCATTTTGCTTGATGTATTTTGTAGGTGGCTTCCCTTCCTTAAGACAAAAGCTTGTTGTGAAGCTTGCGCAAATTTGAAAGGTGCATTTCTAGTGGCCGTGGTAAGGTTTTTTTTTTTTTCCTTCCCTGTTAAGACAAATATATATTTTTTTCTCTTTTTTTTTTGCATTATTTCTACCTCAAACTTAGGCTTCTTCATCCTTTGTGTTTTCAGGTCTTCTTGTGCTTGTGTTTGACTGTAACTCTGATCTTTGCCAAGGAAGTACCATATAAAGTAAACGCAGGCCTTCCAACAAAAGCAAATGGTCAAGAAGAGAGTGAAAGCACCGGGCCACTTGCAGTTTTGAAAGGATTCAAGAACCTACCTCCCGGAATGCCATCAGTTCTTATTGTAACTGGCCTGACCTGGGTATGCAACATACTGCTAGCTCAGCCATTTCATTTTTTTAATAAATAAATAAATATATGTTTTTATCATTGTTCTTTTAGTAATTTTGTTTTGCTACTTTACTGTCTTTTTTACCCTATGGTTGGCTGTCTTTGTAGTTGTCATGGTTTCCATTCATCCTCTACGACACAGATTGGATGGGCCGTGAGATCTACCACGGCGACCCAAAGGGAAACGATGCTCAGATCGCGGCTTTCAACGAAGGAGTAAGGGTAGGAGCATTTGGGTTGCTTCTGAATTCGGTAAGGCTCAATTTCTCTTTGCAACTGTTACTGCCAGAAACGTGAATGTCTGCTCCTCCAAGCAGTCCTCATGTCCTGATACCTGAAGAATTTTCACCGTGCAAGCAGATCGTTCTAGGTTTCAGCTCCTTCTTGATCGAGCCTATGTGCAAGAGGCTAGGCCCGAGGATAGTGTGGGTGTCGAGCAATTTCCTGGTCTGCTTCGCCATGGCCGCGACTGCCCTGATAAGCTTCTGGTCACTGAAGGACTTCCATGGATCAATCCAGCAAGCGATCACTGCAGACAAGGACATCAAGGCCGTGTCCCTGGTCTTGTTTGCGTTTCTTGGGGTCCCTCTTGCCGTAAGCATCTCTGATACTAAGTTTGCTCGTTTCATGAGAAAACAAAGAGACTGTTGTTCTGACAGCTCCTTTGCACGCTGCAGATTCTGTATAGTGTCCCTTTCGCAGTGACGGCGCAGTTAGCAGCTAGCAAAGGCGGCGGTCAAGGTATGTGATTACGTGCGAAATGAATAGACGCTGTGGAGTCTGTTCACAAATCACAACTTTGTACCTGTATTTTTACTGCTAGCATTTAGGATGCTGCAATGGCGGTTAAATAATCATCCATCTCGCTATTCGCAGGGCTCTGCACCGGAGTCTTGAACATCTCCATTGTCATTCCTCAGGTTAGTTCCCGAACCATTTAATTTCCCTTGAAAAGTTGAAATGAATCAGACAGCCGAGCTCAGATCTTTGCTGAAAACTTTTTTCATTCTCGTTTGCGTTTCGTCAGGTGATCATCGCGCTGGGCGCAGGCCCGTGGGACGAGCTGTTCGGCAAAGGGAACATCCCGGCGTTCGGCGTGGCCTCCGGCTTCGCGCTCGTCGGCGGCGTCGCCGGCATCTTCCTCCTCCCGAAGATTTCCCGGCGCCAGTTCCGGGCCGTCAGCATGGGGGGCGGCCACTGAGCGCGGCCGGCGGCGCCGGAGCTGCATGCTGCGCCGTCTTTTACTTACATAGGCATAGAGAGGGAGAGGAGGCCCTGGACCTGGAGCCGGAGGCCCTCGCCTGTCACCTCCGTAGAACAACGGAATAAGAAGAAGAGAAGGAAAAAAACTGTACGTGCCGGCGTGCGTGCGCGTGGATGCATCGCTCGCTCGCTCACCAGTAGCATGGCGCCATGGTCTCTGCAGCTGCAAGCTAGTGACTAGTGAGGAGCGAGTTTAGGTCAGTTAAGCTGGTGGCATGTGAAGGCTCTGTAGCTACCTCACCAGGTGTGTTAGCGAACTAGAGGTAAAGAATGAATGAATGGGGGCGGTTGAACCCAGGGATCTCTGTGTTATGTTCGGTCTAGCCTGATGGGTTTTCGTGTTCTTTAGAGACTCGGAAGCTAAACTGCTGGCTACTACTAGCGGTAAAGCATTCCAAGGTAGCCGGGGTTTCGGTTACCTTTGAGATCACGGATCCACGTCAACATCCCTCACACAGTATTTTTACAAGAAACTCTATAAATTTTTTAATAAAAACAATCGGATCCTTCTTCTTCCTACTCTCTACCGAGCCGGCCACCACCCAACCACCCCACCGCCGCTGACCTCCGTCTCGGCCAGCCGAAGGCCATGGTAGTGCAGCCTAGGTGCGGTCGTGGTGTGTCCGGGCGCAGCACAGCACGACCCACCACGGCTTGGCCCAAGCGAGGGAGGCGGAAGGGGTGCACAGTGTGTCGGTGTGGGAACCACTAAGGTCACCGGCAAGCCGGTTGGTAGTTGCCAGCGGTAGGGCTACCGAGTGATGGCCGACACAGGAGAGAGGAAGAAGGACCAGATCATTTTTTAAAAAAAGTTTGGGGGTGTTTTTTGAAAAAAAAAACTTTTGGGGTTTGGTGGAGCTAGAACACTGATCTCGAGGCAAATCGAGTAGCCACAAAGGTGCCCAGAACTCCAGCTAGTTTGGAAAATCTATTCTCGACTAATAGTAGTTGTCGGGGATAAAATCACGGCCCATTGCCATGGCTCACTCCCCGACGTCCTAACCGAACAGCCTCCTAGGGCTTGGCTCCCTGGAAGGTTCTATCAGGCCTATGTGCGTAGTGCCGAACAGCCTTCTGGTTGGCACGGTGCGTGGCGGCCTAGGTTTTCAGTTCGAGTCCGACTCAAACAGAGTTCTGCACGGCTACGTTCGAGCCTTCTGGTCGACATAAACAACCCCCGACACATGTTTATTACTGACGATCGATCGAGGATATGTATCAGACTGCTCGATGTAGATATCTCTCTGCCAACCGTGTTCTCAGCTTCCCCGTTAAATTTGATCGTCTTGGTTTATTTTAGTTATGAAACTAATTTCTCTATCTCTTATTTAGTTCACTAGTCTATATGACACGGGTTACAATCTTAGCAAATACAAGCATCGATCTAAAGTTTGAAAATAGATTTAATTTTAGAATGCTTATCTTTGCGAACTCCTTTTGTATGTGTCAATTTGCTAACATAATACTATTAGGTACCTCATATTTCATATTGGTTGTGATAAACTAATTAGATACTAGATACTCTACGTGTACTTTATATTTCATATTTCTCTGTGTACATTGCAACTCTATGTCTCTTATTTTTTATGATTGCAAAACTATAGAAATACATATTGGTCTCCATATATACATGGTCTGTACGGCGATACACACAATACATGTTTACTTCAAAGTTAGTCTTTTATATATTATTAGCGAAAAAGTGGGTAATTTAATTAGAAATATACATGTGTATGTACTTTGTATTTATCTAACCTTTTCTTCTAGCAGACGATGTTAAAATAATGTAGAGTAGACTTGATGTGATATTTTTGTTTGTTTTAGTAATGACAAAGGTCAATAATTATGCAAATTTAAGGGGCTACATATATAGATTGACTACTATAATAACAAATGCGGGCAATATAGATTTAAATTTAATGAATTAATAAACTGGATTATCTTTTAATATGCCATGGATTTGTAATATAAATTTAAAATTAGGGGGCTATTTTAACTATCTTTTATAATGGTAGAATGAGTAATGTAAATACAATTTTAGAAGGTTACTTTACATCATCTTTAATAATGGCGTAGTGGCTAATTTAAATACAACTTTAGGGATTCATCTTTAATAACGGATGGGTGGGTAGTTTTTTTTCAAAAAACAAAGTAGATATGGATATTATTGTTAGAGGTTATCGAATGGATGGATGGATTTTTTTTCTCTTTTTTTTTTTGAAATTTCTAGGATTTCATATTTTTTGCTAGCATGTTTAATCTCCAAAGAGTAATAGTAAAATACTCCATTGTTTCCAATTGAAATGTAGCTATACTTAGTTTTTCTAAGACAAGCTATCTCAGGTTATATGTAGTTTATAGGAGAAATGTTCACATCTATGACACCAAATAAACATAATATAAAAATGCATTTTATAGATGATATGATGACACTAATTTGGTGCCCTAGAAGTGGATATATGTTCATATAAATTAGGTAAAACTTATAATAGTTTGACTAAGGACAAACCTATAAAGAATTAAATATCTATATTTTTGGACAAAGGGGTATGCACCGACATCTTCAACATCAAACTAGTTTTCTTAAATACTCTCTCAAATATGTTAAATATTTTCTGATAGAATCGTCCAAGTTAGAGAAATTTGATTTACAAAACCGAAGTGACCTACAATTTTTTTGAGGGAGGGAGACTCAGAGGGGGTGGGTGGGTTGGGGGTAGCTTGGTGTATTGTTGTAATTCGCTTCATTACTTGCCAGTTTGCCACTTCGTGTGTTATTGGTCGTTGTAGGATCACATGTTGTCAGCTTTTGAGAGAAAATGGGTCATTCTCCCTCCGTTCTCGAATATTTGTTGCAGTTGTCTTTTTTTTCATAACTTTAAACCATTGTCTTATTAAAAAGTTATGAGTTATCACTTAGTATTTTATTTTTATTTGTTTTATAATTAAAAATAATTTGATAATATCTTATATTTTTACATGTTTGTATAATTGTTTTTTAATAAGCTAAATTGTAAGTTGACGGCGTGCTCTCCGCTCAACCACTGCGGATCACACCCCTGGTCAGATTTCTAGTCTGCTAGCCAACTCGATCAAGCTCGATCCGATTTGGCGTCGGGCACAACAAGGAGCGACTCACAGATTTACCTGTTCGGACCCCTCGCGGGTAATAGTCCTACTCTGCTTGAGCCTTAGCTCTTTTACGATTGTGGTTGAATGGGAATGTGTTTACTGAGTGCCTCGAATGCACGAACACTTCATGATCGAGTGTGTTTTTCCTCTCCCTCTCTCTCTCTCCTCCTCTTATACAAGCTTTGGGGTGGCGGAGAGCCGAGGAGTAGGCGTCTGATGCTCTCGATACTCGACAAGACGCGACAGAAGAGGCGAAAACATGCAGCCACCCCGCCAGCTGCTCAGCCTCGCGTGCCATGAAGTGGCCTCGACCCCGCCATCCACACGGTGAGTCTGCGGGTGGGGCCTACGCCTCCTCCCGACACGGCGGCCTCCTCAAGCAAACCTTCTCTCTGGGTCAATTCTTACTGCGCCCACGGTGGATGTACCGCTTTCGGACTGCAAGGGTCATCAGAAGCGATAATCATTTCTTCCTCTGTCTATCCGCTGGTGTCTCATTAAATGCGCTTCGTCCTTCAGCGGCGGGGAGCCTTCGTCCCAAGACTCATTCGCAATGCTCCCCGCCTGGCCCCGCCTGGGCGCGCGGGCGCTGCTGTCTTGAGGGGCTCGCCCGCGCACTTTGGCGCGTGGGGCCCTCGCCTCACCGTCGGAGGGCTCACCCGCCACCCACTGGCGCGTGGGGCCCTCCCGACCTCGAGGGGCTCGCCCATCTTGCTGGGCCTTGCTCGCCCGCACCGACGCGGGGCCCTCGCCTCACCGTCGGAGGGGCTCGCCCACGCACCCGCCTGGCGCGTGGGGCCCTCCCGACCTCTGAGGGGCTCGCCAGCACGCCACTGGGCCTTGCTCGCCTTTGACGTGGGGCCCTCCCGGCCTTCGAGGGCTCGCCCTTGCCTGGGGCCTTACTCGCCCCTTTGCACGCGTGGGGCCTCGCCTTCTGGTCGGAGGGGCTGCCACGCACCGCTGGCGTGTGGGGCCCTCCCGGCCTTCGAGGGGCTCGCCAGCATGCTGGGGCCTTGCTCGCCCGCTGACGCGTGGGGCCCTCGCTGACCTTTGAGGGGCTCGCCACGCTTTGGGGCCTTGCTTTCGCCGCTTTGGCGTGGGGCCCTCTCGGCCTTCCTCGGGCTCTTTGTACCCGGTATTTACTACACCGACAAGAGCCCTCGGGTCCACCATGATCTGTGAACCGTCACAGCGGATACTTTCCATTTCTCGTGGCGGCGGAGATTAATCATGGGGCCCACCACCGCTGCACCAGACGCTGATTCTCCACCGCACACGATCTTCCTTGGGGAACCACGCCGCTTTTGCGGGAAGCCAAAACGCAGGGGGGCAATGATGGCGCCAGCAGCAGCGGAATCAAACCGTCGCGCTCGCGCCGCGCTATAAATACTTCTCTCGGCGCGCGTAATCCTTCCGCGCTAAGTCTTCAAGTTGCCCATCGCCTTCTTCGCTGCTACCACGCCTCCTCGCCAATCGCTACCGACCTTTTGCCGCGCCACCGCCAAATTTTCCATGGCTCCCAGCGCGGCAAAAAAGCGCCAGCGAGATGCCGCACCATCTTCGGAGCTGCTCTGCTGCTTCCACCGTCGGCGAGGATCGGTGGCGCGGCTTCGAGTCTTCGTGCCACCGACGCCGCCGGTTCTCGCCGCACTATCGCGCCGAAGTCCTCGCGCGGGAGATCGTGACCTTCTCTGAAGCGTCTTTGGCGGGCCTTGTCCGCCGTACTCGAATTCTTCTTGGGGTGCTCGCCTTCGGGATCGAGCGCGCACCTTGTTCCTAACTCGATCATGGCCTGGTCATCTTCGCCCACCTCTGCGAGATGTTCGTGGGGACGATGCCGAACCTCCCGCTCTGGCGCCGATTCTTCGTCTTGCACACGGGCTCGCGCTCGAGCGCGGTTGGGAGCTGCTACTTCGCGCTCCGCGCCACCTCCGCCTTCATCCCCGCCGCGGTCAAGTCCAACTGGAAGGATCGGCACCGCGATGGTCAGACGTGGAGGACTCCGGCCGGCCTGAACGATCTTGCCCTTCCCGCGATCGCGGAGCCGCATCGCCGATCGGGAGCCCGGCCCGAGCGATCTTGCGAGTACGGAGACGATGGCGGCGCGCATTGCGAAACTCCGCCGCCAGGCTCACGGAACCCGTGGTGGCGGACTTTTTGCGACGCCGTCTTTGCCCGCTCCGCTTGAGGGCACGCCCGGCCTGGACGTACTACGGCGACAACGACGGGACCCGCCCGCTCTTGGAGGTGAATACCCTCGCTCTTTTGTATTTCGCACCTTCTTTCTTTCCATTTTGGCTAACGACCGACTCATTGCTTCTTCCTTGGGTGTTCACCGATGGGAGCGTCTTGGGCGGCGTGCTCGGGGATCGGGCGGCGGGCTCGACCACGCCGACCGGCGACATCGCCCTGCCGGCGGCATCCGCCCCTCTGCGGCCGATCCACGGGGCGCAACCCTTACTTGCGGCGCGCCCCCATGGAGGTCTCTCGTCCTGCGGTCCAAGTGGCCGGGACGGCTGTAGATCCGCGAGCCGCCTCGGCGATCGCCCAAGCTTCATGCGCGGCTGCTGCTCTGCCGTGGCTGCTGACTCCCCGCGCTCTCGGAAGCGCCGCCTCATCCTTGCCGTCGGCGACGACGGCGAGGAGGGAGGGGCGAGCCAAGAGAGCGCTGCCTTCAAGCTCCAGGCTTCGCCGCCACCGCCGGCTCCAACCAGCGAGGCCTGCTATCACCGCCGCCCGCCACCGGGCAGGCGGCGACTCATCGAATCGGCGCCGCCTCGCCCGCTTTCTTCCGCTCCTCTCTCGCCGGCGCTCCTGCGCGGCGCTTTCTTCTTGGCGGCGCTCCACCGGCACCGCTTCGCGCGCAATAGGCGTCTGCTCCACGGTGGTGGCTGCGACCGTGCCGCCACCGCCGCCACAAACAAGCGACTTGAGCTCCCCTTCCGCTTCGCCTTGAGGCGCACGCTTCGAGTTGGCTTTCCTGCGCTTCGCACACCGTACTAGGTTAGCACGCTTCACGCGGTTTCGCATACCAACCTGTTTGTTCCTCTTGGAGCAGGCGGACGCCCCAGGGCATCGAGCTCCGCTCCGCGCGACTTCGCCAAATTTCAGCGTGCCCGCCGCTCCTTCGACGGAGGTCGCCTGGCGGCGGAGAGTCCGCAGCCTTGGCGGCGGAGAACCCTCAGCCACCTCGCCCGTGGCGCTGCCGCCATCTCGGCGTGACCGCCCGGCGTGGGGCGTTCCTTTGGCGCCGCACCTCTCCCGCACTGGCGGCGCGGAGAAGCCCTTGCCTTGGCGGAGCGTCTGCCGGCTGAATGCGGCGGGCCTTGGCCAGAAACCGCCCGCGAAGGGCGATGACCAGCGAGGTCTGCGGCGGCCAGCCGCCGCCGCCTCGGCCGCCAAGCGGTCGAGACCTCCGCTGGAGCACTTGGCGCCTCCGGACCCTCGCCGACATGTCATGCGCACCGCCATCATGGCTTCCGGGGCGCCTGCATCCATCTGGTGTTTCTCGCATCCCATTGGAGAGACGGCCGTAGTCTGTTGGCGCCGTGGGGACGAGCCGCCGAAGCCTCGCCGTCCTTCCGGCGGCGCTGCGGACGCGGGCGATCGAAGACGGTCGCCAAGGCACTCTCGGCAAATAGCAGTTCATCTTGAGCAATGTCTTGCTCGAGACGCGCGTTTGATCTCGGCGCCGCCATCGGGAGCCTTCGCGCCAGCTGGACCGGTTTGAGCAAGCGCGGGTTGACACCGCCGCCGACCGCGTGTCCATGATGGGGCGCCGCTCGAGCGGAAGACGAAGGCGGGAGGAGTAGCGAGACCCCCGCCTTTTGCCTTGTAATTGTTGCCTATCAATGCAAACAAACTTTTGCTCTTTTGTTGTGAGTCTCACTTGAACTTCGCACAACTTTAACTTATGGAATTGAATTAGGGCACTGGCCGTCAAAGGTTTTAGATCAGCGCTTACGCAAGTGGCGCCGTTTCCTTAGGCATCTGGTTACTTCAACCCTTATGGCCTCTCGCAACCCGACTTAAACATTACGTGGCGAGCGCTTAGCTTCGAAAGTGGTCTAGTCATTGGTGCCGCCGTTAGCGCATTGCCCGCACCGAGCCGACACACCGTGCTAGAGCCCGCCTTCCGTCGCCGCCTCGCACCAACGTAAGTTATAAGCGTTTGCCTTTGCAATTAAGGGCCATCAACCCTAAGTACTTTCGCTACCGACTTTCGGCGATCGCTTTCTAACAGACCTTTCTAAGGCTAAGCCACCGATCGCCAAAAAGCTTTAGATGAGCTTTCCGTTGAAAGTGGCGCTTTTCCTCGTGCATCTGGTTACTTCAACCCTTATGGCCTCTTTGCGAACCGACCCTAGACATCGCGTGGCGAGAACTTAGCTTCGGAAGTGGTCTAGTCATTTGGTGTCATTGTTGGCGCATGCCTAGACCGAGCCGACACACCAAAGCTAGAACCCGCCTTCCGTCTCGCCGCCTCGCCCAACCATGAGTCGTGGCGCTCGTCCTTACAACTAAGGGCCATCGCCTTGAGTACTTTTTTTCGCTACCGACTTTCGATGAATGCTTTCTAATGACTTGAGGCGAAAAAAACAGATGCCCACAAGGAGACAGAACTTATCTCTTATTGAAGATGGCTTTGTACAACGCAGCCCGAGGCGAAGCGGTGAAGGAAGAAGACCTCGCCGCTCGGCTCAAAGGAAGGCCCAAAAAAAACTTGGATCTGCTACCTCTGGTAGAACTTCCTCGGTACTCGGCGTTCCAAGTGTTCGCCAATTCGACCGTCCTCGAATCTGAGCTGGCCGAGCTCAGGCGGAGGCCGAGACCACCTTGAAGGGCCCTCCCACGGGGGAGATAGTTTGTTGCGCCCACCGCACTTGGATTTTGTGCAGAACGAGGTCGCCCATTGCCAGTGTTCTCACACACACCCGCCTTGCTTGATAACGGCGCAGCGCCTGCTGATACTTGGCGGCTCGGATCGCCGCCCTGTCTCGGATCTCCTCCAGGAGATTCACTTCATCCTGACGCCGGTCAGGGTCTTGGTCTTCGCTGAACGCCGCCACTCTTGGGGAGCCGAAGGCGCGCGCTCGATGGGAGCACCGCCTCGAGCCATACACCAGAAGAAGGGGTCTCGCCGGTGGCTCTGTTGGGAGTTGTCCGCGGCGCCCTGTCTGGTGGGAACTTCTTCCGCCCAGCGCTTGCCGCGCTTCTCCAGGCGGTCGAACGCCCTTGTCTTGAGCCCTTCGAGTACTTCTGCGTTCGCCGCTCCACTTGCCCATTGCTCTTCGGATGCGCAATCGGAGGCAAAGCACGCCTTGTACCCAACTCTTCGCACCGATCTTGGAAATCGCCGCTTTTGAAAGCCGTTGTCGATGATGATTACATTGGCGACACCAACCGGACGAAGATGCTCCTCATAAACTTGATAGCAGCTGCGGATGTGATCGCCGGGACCGGCGAGGCTTCAACCCACTTAGTGAACTTGTCGATGGCGGCGAACAGATGAGTATATCCTCCGGCCGCCCAGCGAACGGGCCAGATATCGAATTTCTAGACCGCGAATCGGCTAGGAGAGCGGAATGGTTTGCGGCGCTGGGCGGTCGGTGGATCGCTTAGCATGAAATTGGCACGCCGCATCTCCTCACCAAATTCGAAGGCATCACGGAGGCGGTGGGCCAATAAAACCGTGGCGGCTTTCCCAACCAACGCCCGGCTCACTGAATGGCTCCCGACATGCCTCCATGGATCTCGAGAGAATTTCACTCCCGCTTCTGAGTGGCGCGCTTCATAGAACTCCGTTTGCGCCGGGCGTCTGGTCCCCACCTACCGAGTATGTGAGCGCTTGGCCTTCTGCGCGCTATCTTCTCGGCAAATGAGCGTCATCGTCGGGGATCACTCCATCCCGCAGGTAGGCTAGGATCGGATCCATCCACTGACCTTCCCGGACGAGTGTGACGACGTTCTGTACATTGTCGCCGACGTACTCCGCCTGGCCTGGCGTTTCCGCCTCAACCGCCTCGGCGAGCTTCTTCGCCTCCTCCCTCTAACCGGGAGCTGCAGCGAGATCGATGGCGTCTCCTCCAGAGGTGGGAGCTGCGTCAGGGAAAGCGTCGTCCCCGCCAGAATTGGGGGCTGCGACGGACGGCTGCGTAAGTCTTTCTTCAAAGACCCCAGCCGGAACAGGTGCCCTTGACGAGGCAATCTGGGACAGTTCATCCGCCATGTAGTTGTCGCGGCGAGGGATGTGCACGAAGCCCAAACCCTCAAAGTGCCGCTCCAACCGGCGCACCTCCGCTAGGTAGGCCGCCATGACGGGATCCGGCGGAGAAATCCTTTCTCGCTGGTTGATGACCGGAGAGAATCGCCTTTACTTGTAGCCGCGGATGCCAAGGGTGAAGCCACCACGAGCCCCATGATCCTTCATACTCATGACGTTATTGGTGGCGCGAAGTCCAACACCACCAGTGCCGGACGACATCGCGGTTGGAGACACCAGACGACGCCACCAAATTTCTCCAAAGGAATGAGCCGTCGAAGAAGAGAGTCCACGGCGAGGAGGCTGGGGTACCTTCAGCTTCAGTGTCCGCCGGAGTCCACTCGCTAATGAACTCCGCTAGAGCTTGCCCTTTGATGGCCACTCGGAGAGCGAATTTGAGGTCGAATTCCGCCAGCTCCATGGCCCATTTAGCGTCGACCCGTCGCCTCGCGGTTGAAGAGGATCTCCGCAGGGATACTTGGTCAACACTGTGACTTCTCGCCCACGGAAGTAGTGGCGTAGCTTCGGGATGCCGTCGGACGGCGTAGAGCATCTTCTGGTCTTTGTGAATACCTTGTTTGGCGTCGTGGAGGACCTTGCGGCGTAGTAAATGGGCGCTGAGCGCCTCTGTTTTCGCCACTAGCACCGCGTTGACCGCTGAGGGTTTGCGCGACATAGAGGATCAGCGGCTCGCCGGGTGCAGGGGCGACCAACCGCAGGCGGGGAGGTAAGATACTTCTTCACCGTCGAACGCCTCCTGCGCCTCCGCCGTCCACTCGAACTGGTTGGTCTTCTTTAGGAGCTTGAGCAATGGGAGACTTTTATCCCCCAGGCGAGCTATAAAGCGGCCCAGGGAGGTCAAGCAGCCCACCAAGCACTGCATCTGCCGAAGTCGCGTCGGGGGCTTCATGTTCTCGATCACGCGATCTTGTCGGGGTTCGCCTCAATCCCCTCGGGAGACGAGGAATCCCAGCGGTTGTCTGACGGAACGGCGAACACGCATTCTCTGGATTAAGCTTGATGCGATACTTCCTCAGTTAGCGAAGGTTTCTTCCAGGTCGCCGATTAACTCCTCCGCCTTCTTGGACTTCACCACCAGGTCATCGACATACACTTCCAGGTTCCGCCCTATTTGGGAGCGGTGGCGATATGCATGGCCCGGCGATAGGTTGGGCCCGCATTCTTCGATCCGAACGCCATCCTTTTATAGCGATATCGCCCATGGGCGTGACGGCGGTCTTGTCTTCATCTTCTTGACCATGCTAATCTGGTGGTACCCAGAGTGCGCATCTAAAGCACACCGCCGCACCCGCGGTTGAGTCGACGATGAGATCGATCGCGGGCGCGGTATGGATCCTTCAACACGCCTTGTTGAGGTCGGTGAAGTCCACGCACATCCTCCAACGCCTGTTAGATTTCTTGACGAGGACGGGTTCGCGAGCCACAGGATGGGCGACATCTGCGGGCGACCCCGCCCTTAAGAGCTGTCCACCTCTGGCGGATAACTTCTGGCGCTCCACCGATCGCTTCCGGACCTTCGCACGACCGGTCGCGGCGAAACGTCGCCAATTTGTGCTCAATCACCTCACAGGACCCCAGCCATGTCGGACGGTTGCCACGCAAATCGTCGGCATTGGGCGGAGGAAGAGACGAGCGCGCTTCCTATTTAGCGCCGAGAGAGCGCCCACCAACGGTCTTCGCGGGTCGACTTCGCTCGAGGAGACCGCCTTAACCTCCGCAGACGAACCGGGAGAGCACGGTCTTCGCGGAGGAGCTCCCAAAGTCGAAGCCTCGGCCTTACACCGACCGTCGCCCGCCGGTGAGGCGTCCTTGTCGCAGCGGAGCGCCTCCGGGCGATCCACTTTCAAAACGATGGGGCCGGCTGGCCCCGGGATCTTCACCACCATGTACGCATAGTGGCACACCGCCATGAACACAGGTCGGCGCGCCGACCTAGTATGGCGTTGTAGGGGAGGTCGAAGTCCGCCACCTCGAACTCGAGCATCTCGGTGCGGAAGTTGTCGGAGCCTCCGAAGGTTACCGGGAGACTAATGCGCCTAACGGACTCGACCCGGCGATGCGAAGAATGGGGCGTTAGGCGAAGCTCCCGCCGCTGGATCTGGCGCCATGGCCCGGCCGGACAGACAGAGGTTGAGGAACTCCTCCGTCTACCAAAGACCCGCCCTAGCTTTACATTCCGGACCGTGGGTGCAACCACGATCGGGAGATGCCAGGGCGGCGGTCTTGGTTGGGTGATCGGCTTTGATGAACGCGATCGGTGCTCCGACCACGCCACCGCCTTATCGACCCAAAGCGAAGACGCGGTGGCGCACACTCCTCATCGCACGCTTAAAGCTAGCGTGGGGCGGATAGGTGGCGAACCGCCGTGGATGGCGGCAACCTCGCGCCACTTCTGAAAACCAAGCGGCCGTCTCCTTGCCCTTGCCATCGCCGGACGCTGCTGCTCGTGGACTCGCTTGTCCACCATCTTCTTCGACGACATGGCAATCGCCGTCGTGGGAGTTGTTGCGGTGAATGGGACGGTGGGGCCTTCCGTCCCACTCACGGGCGATGATTTCGCCCTTCGTCGCGCCATGGGGGCCGTCGTACACGGCGATCGCCATAGCCACCGCCTCGGCCGCCCTGCGGGACCGTACCCGCCGGCGCCGCGACCTCCTCCTCTTTTACGCCGCCCGCGCCCATTGCGCTGGCCGGTCGTCGTCGTCGTCGTCGTCGTCGTCGCTTTCGGCGGCCATGACCAGCCGGTCTCGGCCGCTTTGCGCTTCTTCTTGTCCTTGCCGCGGGGTTCCTCGAGGTTCGGCCTCGCCAAGCCCATCGCCTCGCTTCATAGCGGCCGGGCGGATCTGAGCCTCACTTTGAAGGCGCGACTTGCGCCAAGGTGAAGAGCTCCTCCGTCGTTTTGATCTTGCGGGTGGCCATCTTCTCTTTGACCTTGGGGTCTCGGCGCCTCTCACGAATGCCGTGACCACGGCGTCGATGGAGATGTCGGGGATAGTGTTGCGGACTGGTCGAGCGCCCGAATATAGTCGCTGCGGCGACTCTCCTTTCTTCTCCGCTCCCACGTTGTGGAGGTCGTCTTCTACCGGGCTGCTCGAAGGTGCCACGAAGTTGGTGACGAAGAGCTCGAGAGCTCCTTCCATGACCCCACGGACTCGGGGCGGGTTCATGAGCCACGAGCGGGCTCACGGTGAGGACCAAGGGAAGTAGTTCGCGAAACCTTCCCCGACCCTCGATCGGTACATTACCGTCGTATAGATCTGCAAAAACTCATCGGGGTTGGTGGAGCCGTCATACCTTCGATGGGGCGGACGAAACCGTTCGACCATCGGACGCGGCGCGACTCCTTAGAAAAAGCGCGGCACCAACGTCCGAGCCTCTGCTCCTCGACGCGGTCCTCGCCCGCCGCCCGTCGCTGGCGGCGCCAAGAAGCGCCACCCTCATTGGCGGGCAGCTCTGTGGAACCCTTGTTGCTGGTCCCAAGCCGCGGCGGCGGCAATGTGATCGCCTTCGGTCGCGACCCTGCGGAGCTTGTCACGCAGTCTTCTCCATGCAGACAAGTGGCGGTCCTCCGGATGGGACCGGAGATCGCGCCACTGACGCGCTGCCGCCGAGCCCCCGTAGGGTCGCCTCGCTCTTGTCGTCTTGGCCCCCCCTCACAAGGAGATCTGCGAGAGGCGCGAGGGCAACAAAGAACGGAGGACGCGAAACGCCGGTTCCCCGCCCAGACTTGCACCACCGCCCGCGGCGGCGTCGACATGAGGGCCTGTTGGCCAACCACGGCGCCCGCCCAGAGTCCGGAGTTACGGAACGGTGGGTTTTCAGCAAGGCCACGGCGCGTGGAGGTTCTGTGGTCGAGTGCACTCCTCCAAGGCCAGCGCCGCTTAGCTTGGCCGAGGCGGCTGCTTTCGCCAGGTTCGACCCTAGGCGGCGGCCACCGCCGGGTGATCCACCGCCATCGCCGCGGCCGACTCCGCCGCCCAGCGGCTCTAGCGCCGCTTCTGCTCCGTCGCGGTGCCCGCTCCGCCATCGCCTCTGAAGAAAGGTCAAGAGCTTTAACCGATGCTAAGCGCTCCCCTACTGGCGCGCCATCGACGGCGTGCTCTCCGCTCAACCATGCGGATCACACCTGGTCGATTTCTGAGTCGCTAGCCAACTCGATCAAGCTCGATCCGATTTGGCGTCGGGCACAACAAGGAGCGACTCACAGATTTACCTGAGTTCGGACCCTCGCGGGTAATAGTCCTACTCCCGCCGAGCCTTAGCTCTTTTCGATTGTGGTTGAATGGGAATGTGTTTCTGAGTGCCTCGAATGCACGAACACTTCGGGTCGAGTGTGTTTTTCCTCTCCTCTCTCTCTCCCTCCTCTTATACAAGCTTTGGGGTGGCGGAGAGAGCCGAGGAGTAGGCCTCCGAGGGGCTCGCCCATGCTGGCTGGGCCTTGCTCGCCCTTGTGGCGTGGGGCCCTCGCCTCCCGTCGGAGGGGCTCACCACGCCCCGCCTAGCGTGGGGCCCTCCCGCCTTCGAGGGCTCGCCCACGCCACTGGGCCTTGCTCGCTCACTTTGACGCGGGGGCCCTCCCGCCTTCGAGGGGCTCGCCCAGCACTGGGGCCTTGCTCGCCCACTTTGACGCGTGGGGCCTCATGACCTTCGAGGGGCTCGCCCACGCCACTGGGCCTTGCTCGCCCGCTTGACGCGTGGGGCCTCGCCTTCTGCGTCGGAGGGGCTCACCACGCACCCGCTTTGGCGTGTGGGGCCCTCCCGCCTTCGAGGGGCTCGCCCACGCCACTGGGCCTTGCTCGCCCGCTTGACGCGTGGGGCCCTCATGACCTCTCGAGGGGCTCGCCCACGCGCTGGGGCCTTGCTCGCCCGCCTGACGCGTGGGGCCCTCTCGGCCTTCCTCAGGCTCTTTATACCCCGGTATTTACTACACCGACATAAGTATTGTGGTCAATGGCTGCCATCGTCCATCGTCCACTTGTACTGTACCGTTCCTCGCCTATTTGGACACTAGGCCTAAGCCTTCTTCTCTCTTGCAGTCAATCGAAATTCTGCTTCTCTCTCGACCATTATCGTCCAAAAAGGCCCATTTGGGGAAGCCCATAGGCCATATAGCCTATTTCTTCGATACCGGAAAACGCTACGGTCCAATCAATCTGAAGCCGCGGCCGCAACCGACGCCGAGCTCTCTAGCCTCTCCCCTTCTCGCCGCCGCACAAGAAGCCCTAACGGAACGCACGCAGCGCGGGGCAGAGAGCCATGGCGGCGGCGGTGGCGACGCAGCAGGAGCACAAGTTCCGGTGGGGCGAGCTCGAGGACGACGACAGCGGCAGCGTGTCAGGAACTGTGATGATCCGACGAAGGATGCAGGACAAGTATGCAGAACGGGATGAGAAAATAGACGAACAGAGAACGGGATGAGGAAAGTTGATAGATGAGATTCGGATTTGTTTAGAGATGATTCAAATATGAGTTACAGAAATCCGGATACATCCGAGCTTATAAGCTGCGGCAGAATCACCAACGGTAGAAAAGCAAGATAAACGACAAAATACCAAAAGCATTACGGACACAGTAACAACCAGCTACAGTAAATACGAAAATGGTCGGCAGCCGTTGGATTGACATAACTAAACCGGTACGCAGCCATCTCCACCGTCCAATAGTCCTGAGACATCAACAGCTATCTTCCTCATCTCAGTTCATGACAATTGCCCCCTCCTCAGCTGCAGACTTGCCCTCAAGTCTAAAAATTTGGAAACACCTTTTTGATGAAATCAGCATCCTCCCAAGTAGCTTGATTAGGAGAAAGATTAAGCCATTTGATCTTCCATTGCACCACTGGTTCATTCCTTCGAGGAATTACTCTTCTCTGAAGAATTGTCTCGGGCTCCACTTTAATGTTACCACCAGCATCAACCAAGGGCAATTGAGCATTAGGAACAACCTTAGATCCTATATGTTTCTTAAGTTGGCTGACATGGAACACAGGATGAATGTGACAATCAGCAGGCAGTAAAATTTTATAAGCCACTTTGCCAATTTTCTCCAGCACCCGAAAGGGCCCATAGAATTTGGAATGCAATTTCAGAGACCGGTGGATACTGAGAGAAGTATGCCGATATGGTTGACATTTGAGGTAAACCATATCACCCACTTGAAATTCCCTTTCTTTTCTCTTGCGATCAGCAAATTTTTTGCTTCTTTCCTGAGCCTTGTGCAAATTTTCTTTAATAATTTGATGAGCAATTTGCCTTTCTTGCAGAATATCACCAATTTCCACTTGAGTGGTGTCGACTGGAATAGTATCAAGTATTGGAGGTGGAGGAACCCCATAAAGCACCTCAAAAGGAGTCATTCCCAAGGCTGTATGATAAGAAGTATTATACCACCACTCTGCTGTAGAAAGCCATCCTTTCCATCCTTTTGGTTTAGCAAAGGTCATGCACCTCAAGTAGGTTTCCAAACATTGATTGACTCTCTCAGTTTGCCCATCTGTTTGAGGGTGATAGGATGTGCTAAATTGCATTTTAACGCCCACAGCCTTGAACAGAGCTTGCCATAAATTGCTTGTAAATATTCTGTCCCGGTCTATAACAATGATCTGTGGAAAACCATGTAATTTAAAGACTTGATCAATGTATTCTTGTACCACTTGTTGCACTGTATAAGGATGGCTCAATGCAAGGAAATGTGCATACTTGCTATATCGGTCTACAACCATCAGAATTACATCCTTCCCTTGAGATTTAGGCAGTCCCTCAATGAAATCCATTGATATTTGTGTCCAAGACTTGTCGGGTACTGGTAGGGGCTGCAAAAGACCAGGGTATGGTACATTTTCATGTTGTTCAGCTGGCAAACTGCACACTCCTTTACCCATTCCTTAACTATTGCCTTCATTTTGTGCCAATGAAAGTAAAGTTTCAGCCTTTGGTATGTAGCTCTATCTCCAGAATGACCACCCCAAACCGAAGCATGGTATTGCTGAAAGAGCTTCCTTCTCAAGTCTTCATCATTGCCAATTACAATCCTTCCCTTATATCTCAATATTCCCCCTTGCACTGAATAGTTGGGACAAGCTTTAGTCGATAGAGATAATTGGGCCATCCTTTCCTTACATTTAGCATCATTCTCATAGCTTTTAATAACTTCCTCCATCCAACTCGGTTTTGCTGAAGTGATGGCATATAGTTGGTCCCCATGATCCCTTCGGGACAGAGCATCAGCAACCTTGTTCTCCTTCCCTTTTTTGTATTCTATGATGTAATTATATCCCAACAATTTCAGCAATAGTTTATGTTGGACACCTTCAGTCACTCTTTGTTCATTGATGTATTTCAGACTTTGCTGGTCAGTTCTGATCACCAGAGATGTACTAGCAAAGTAGTGCTTCCATTTTTTTAATGCCTCGATAATAGCAATGGCCTCCTTATCATAAGTTGACATTGCTGCCGCTTTGGGTCCCAAAGATTTGCTCATGTATGCTATAGGATGATTTTCTTGCATTAGAACTGCACCTATTCCTTCTCTACTAGCATCGGCTTCTAGCACAAAAGGCTTAGTGTAATCTGGAAGAGCTAACACTGGAGCCTGGGTCATAGCAGATTTGAGTGCCAAGAATGCTGATTCTTGTTCGACATCCCACTTGAAAGAATTCTTTTTGAGAGCATTATACAATGGTCTGCATATAACTCCATAATTTTTAACAAATCTCCTATAGTAACCTGTTAGTCCTAGGAATCCCCTTAGTTGGGAAATGGATTTAGGACTTTTCCAGGAAAGCATATCCTGCACTTTCCCAGCATCAGTGGCCACCCCTTCAGGAGTAATAATGTGTCCTAAGTATTCAATTTGTTGCTGCCCAAACATGCATTTATTTCTCCTAGCAACCAACTGATTTTTGAGTAGGATTTCCAAGACCAGGGCTATATGTTCATTATGCTCTTCCCATGTTTTGCTATAGATCAAGATGTCATCAAAGAAAACCAGTACGAATTTCCTTAGAAATTGTTTCAGAATATTGTTCATCAAGGCTTGGAATGTAGCCGGAGCATTGGTTAAGCCAAAGGGCATAACTAAGTATTCAAAGTGTCCCAAAAATGTTGTAAATGCAGTTTTGTGGATGTCCTCTTTTCTCATCCTGATTTGGTGGTAGCCAGACCTCAAATCTATTTTAGAAAAAATATTCGGTGCCATGTAATTCGTCCAATAAATCCTCTATAATTGGAATGGGGTACTTGTTCTTGATTGTGTTAGCATTCAACTGCCTGTAATCAGTGCACATTCTCCACTTTCCATCCTTTTTTTTAACTAAGATCACTGGAGAAGAGAAAGGACTTTCACTATGCCTGATTTCCCCTGATTGTAGCAATTGCTCAATTATTTCTGCCATAGCCGTTTTCTTATAGTGAGGAACTCTGTAACACCTCTGATTGGTTGGATTCTTTCCAGGAATGAGAGGTATGGAATGGTCACAATGTCTCTTAGGTGGCAGACTTGTGGGCTCTTGAAAAACCTTTGCATATTTTTCCAATATCTGATCAATCTCTGGATCACTTCTTGCTGTCATTTTCTCTTTAGGCTCCATGTAGTTAATTACTGCTCCTACCACTCCTTTGGTCATCAACTTATTTAACCTTTCAGCAGAAATTAAGCAATTTTTACCCTCCAAGGTTTCATCTGTCAAAGTGACCATTTGTTGCTGGGAGTTCCTATAAGATAAAGTTCTGCTTTTCAGATTTATGCTAACAGGGCTATGTTTATATAGCCAATCAGCCCCAAGTATAAGATCATAGCCTTGTAACTCCAACAATTTAAAGCTATGGACAAAAGCATTTCCTTGTATAGAGTAATGGCAACCCCTGCATTCAGCACTACTAAGCATCTTTTGCCCATTAGCCACTTGGACATTTACACTTTCACAAGATTGAACTTCTACCATGGCCTTGCTTGCAAAAGTGGAATCAATGAAAGTGACGCTACTGCCACTATCCACCAAGGCAGTTCCCAAAATTTTTCCCAATTTCACTCTGAGAGTAAATGTATGCTTTTCCATTCCATTACCCTGAACAGCTTGTAGGGATAATTGCAGGACTTCCTCCTCTTCTTTAGAGTCAATATTACTCATCTCTTGCTCTTCTTCTACTTGAGAATCCTTAGTTTCCATCTCCTCTGGTTCCACCACCTCAATTGCTTTGAGTTGTGGAAGCATTTTGCACACTTGCTTATGACCAGGGAACCACTTGTCACCACACTTAAAACATTTCTCATTGCCTTCCTTTCTTTTGTTTTCATTATTAGTTCTGGTGGTGGGTAGTTTGGCCTCCCCGACCCCCTCCTTAAGAGTAGGAACAATTAACTCTGAAGTTCTTGGTTTATAAGAATAGCCACTGCTGCTAGAATAATTCCTCGTAGCATGAGTGGATCCTTCCAGATTCCTAGCAATCCAGTAGGCTTCAGCCAAATTTTGGGGTTTCAGTAGATGAGTTAAATTCCTTAATGATTCCTGCAACCCAGAAATGAAGCTTTTCATGAAATAAGAATCTGTCAATTCAGGGTTTCCTCTTTTAACTAAGCCTATAGCACTCTCAAACTGATCAATGTAATCAGGTACAGTCTTGTAATGTCTGACCGAGTGAAACAAGGTTATCACATCACAGTCAGATCTTTGGCTGAATCTGTTGCTTAGCATCACCCCAAATTCACCCCAAGTGATAGTATCGGTTTGTATACCATTACTCTCCAGCCACTCTTCAGCTCTTCCTACAAAATATATAGTTGCTATTGCCACCCATTGCTCCTGATGAACATTAGTTAATCTGAAAAAAATTTCAGCCTTCTTCAACCAATACTCCACCTGGTCTCCATTAAATTCAGGAAAGACCAGATTTGGTCCTCTAGAGCAATGCCTGTCATTACCCCTTTGTCTCTCCATATATCTGTCCTCTTGCCAAGGTTCCTCCACGATTCTTCCAGTGTTTCCTGACGTATTTGCTGCGTTCTGCCTTTGTCCAGGAGGGTTACCTAACAGAGGAGGGGATAGATTGCTCATCAAGGCAGGATTAGCTCCAACTTGCAATATACCTCTACCACCCCCACCAGACATGTCGACACTAGCATAAGAGGATCTGATGTGAGAAGAAGGATTAACAGGAGTATCTTCCCTCCTTATAGCTCTGGAACTGTTATCAGATGGTTCACCTCCTAGATTACCACTGCTCTGAGCCTCTGAATTACAGCCTTGACTGCATCCAGTAACACATCCATTTTCTGACTCAGCTCCTCGTTGAACTTTTCTTGCTCCAACCTCGCCAGCTTAAGTCCTTCAAGTTCCTGACGAACCACTTCAATATCTTCTTTTCTTGCAAAATCAGTATCTTCCTCCCCCCTATTAGCATCTTTCGTGGGTCTGGTCATGATTTATCAGTTTCTACTGCTAGCTGGCTCAGGAATTTTACCGAAAGCACAAGGCTTTCAACCCTTACCACTAACAACAGACTGAAAGGTGAACCGATTAGTCACAGGATTTAAACTTGCAGTGTGCAAAGAAACCTGGAGAACTAATTCAGTAGCACCCAAAAACGCCCAAAACCAACTCTTACCCTGAGGCTTCCGGAATTTTACCAAGAACAACAAGTTCTGAACCCTAACCTCAGTGAAAGTAGTTAAGATCGGCCGAGGAAAGAATGCTCTGATACCAATTTGTCAGGAACTGTGATGATCCGACGAAGGATGCAGGACAAGTATGCAGAACGGGATGAGAAAATAGACGAACAGAGAACGGGATGAGGAAAGTTGATAGATGAGATTCGGATTTGTTTAGAGATGATTCAAATATGAGTTACAGAAATCCGGATACATTCGAGCTTATAAGCTGCGGCAGAATCACCAACGGTAGAAAAGCAAGATAAACGACAAAATACCAAAAGCATTACGGACACAAGAATAACCACTCTGATGAATACGAAAATGGTCGGCAGCCGTTGGATTGACATAACTGAACCGGTACGCAACCATCTCCACCGTCCAATAGTCCTGAGACATCAACAGCTATCTTCCTCATCTCAGTTCCTGACACAGCGGCAGCGGCGACGTCGACCTCAGAGGCCTCCTCCCGCCGCGGGTCGTCGTCGGGCCCGACGCGGACGGCCTGCGGAAGGTGATCGAGTACCGCTTCGACGACGATGGCAACAAGGTCAAGGTCACCACCACCACCCGTACCCGCAGCCTCGCGCGCGCGCCTCTCCAAGAGCGCCGTCGAGCGCCGCTCATGGACCAAGTTCGGCGACGCCGTAGAGTTGGACGACGCCGGCTCGCGCCTCACCATGGTCTCCACCGAAGAGGTCCTCCTCGAGCGCCCACGAGCCCCAGGTAGTAGCTCTTCTGTTCTCTCCATGCATTTATTCCACTCTAGATCTGCTCTTCGTTGATCGAATAATCTCTAAACCATGATTAACAATGTGTGTCCATTATGTATGATTTCCAATGGCAATGTTAGCCGTATTGTTGCTAGTTATGCACTTGTGGTGTGCACACGAATTAAATTGTATTTTCTATGCATCCGTACCATCTACCATGGAAAGGAGATTCTCTTTCCAAATGCTTGCGATGCGATCAACTATAGTGTTCCCAAACACCCTAAAATTAGGCAATTAGCACCCTTCATTTTTTTGGTATGACTATCATTCTCCATGAGTTAATTCAGCCTACCTAATGATAATGCTTTTCCGTATATGTAGACAATGCAGAATTTCCAACTGCAGTGCTAACTATATTGTTAGTTTTGGATTGGACTTGAGAAAATTATAATTGGGTATATACTAGTATAATACTAGTACCATGGGAGGGGCATCTCTTCATTCTCATTCCACCCTACTCTGTGACCATTGATTCATCTGTTATTTTCGACTGCATTGCAGTACTATGGAAGAAAAATACCGTCACTGTTATTCCAATTGCCTCTGATGCAATCAATGATCGTGTAAATAAACCAAAATTACCATTCTGCTTTCTAATGTCTCCTCATCCTCCCTAATCATCTTCATAATGTAGTATGCAAGTCTAACTAATCGATATGCTGTTTAGCATGTTAAATAAATGAGGGGCACACTCTTTCGAAGACATATTTGGGCACATTTTTGGTTCATCACAAAGGCTCAACTCCCATGCTATGATCTGATGCTGATATTGTTATTAGTTATAGACAGGTGGTGTGCATGAATTATAATGTTATTTTTATATACATAGTACCATGTATCATGGATGGAACATGCCTTCATTTTCTTTCCAATTGTTTCTGTTGCAATCAATGATGGCGTTACAAACACCCTAAACTAGCGTTCTGCATTTTGCGGTGACTCCTCATTCTAGTATAGATAATGCAAGCTGCTATAAATGCTAATTTTATAGCTTTAGGAACAAGGCTAGCTCTATACCCTTAAATTTTGTGGACAGATTATGCTGTTTCATCTCTAAGACTCGAACCTCTTGCCATGGTCCTGTGGTGGAGATTTGCTGCAGTTGTATCACCAACTGCATGTGATGTGATTCGGATTATATCCTCCTGCATCCAAACTCAATGAATCTAGCTTGACTACTTTGCTATTTTGTATGTAAGATCACATATTTTTATGTTGCTTATCTAATGCTATTGCTGTCTCTTAAGCTGAAGGAAGGATGCATCAGGCCAAGTGATATTGGTTTTCACTCCAAAAGAATGGACATCCTTTCATGTACCAAAGGTAAATAAATTATATGGCAGACCTGAACTCTGTTCTTGCCTATTTTCTATGTAAGACCACATATTTTTCATGTTACTTCTAATGCTATTGCCGTCTCTTAAGCAGATGGAAGGACACATCAGGCCAAGTGATATTGGTTTTCACTTCATCTAGAGTGCCTAAACTGAGTTAGGTCCAATCCAATTGCAGGACTGTAAGCTTCTCATTCTGTTTAGCTATTATTGCTACTTTATTTGATGCTTGCCTTTTCATTACATGTATCACTATGCTCTATGCACATTTTATTTGCAAATTCTAATTATAGCATCTGGACTTTGAAAACGAAGTTACTGCTTTTTAAACAAAAAAAAGTGCTCATACCATCTCTTATACTAGGTAAAGATCTATAGTCCAACAATCATGACTATGGTGTTTCAGGAGAACAATGTCTTCATACTTTATGCTTAGATTCTTTTCTGCTTGGACGCTATGTTTTAACTTAGATTTACTCATGTTTGACATGATATGTATGCACAGTTGTGGTCAGTGTCCTGCAGTTACTTTGCTTCATGTGAAATGAAAGAACACAAAAGTGGCCAGATCAGGGCAAAAGGGTTTGAATTATATAGTTGTCACCACCTTCTATAGATACCTGTAACACAAGCTAGGCACCTTCTTCAATGTTAGATTTCCGATGACAATTACAATTTTCGTAGTGTACATACAGTTACATGCCCAAAATCCACCTGATGAAGATATGTAACCTTGCATATTTATGAAGATATCGAAACCTGCAGTTTTATGAGCATTCCCTTGTGATAGGTATGTCCATGATGATTGCAGCCCACTAGATTTCAAGGGCACACCCAACTTTTTAAATGAAAATGGTAAAAACACATTTGATCTTCATATTCTGCTATCCTATCTCATATAAAATAGTAAGATGCATGATCATGCCGGTTTTGTAATTTCCAATTACATTCAAATTGCCATCACTACATAACTATTTCAGAAAACCTCTTTAGCTGAGCTTAGTGGATCACCTACAGGTCCTACTGTGCATTTAAGAGTATCAAAGTTTATTTAGTCGCTAAATGGTATTCAGAACCATTATCTTTTAATTTGTTCTTATATGTGATATACTTTCTTCTTTAATTTTAATATTTAGCCGGCCTATGGAAAATCAGTTTATACTGCTATACTTTGGGATTTTGAAATAAATGAGTTGGATTGCTTTCATTCCTTTGGCAAAGGAGGTCGCCTACCTTCAATGGTAGTGCTCTTATTTTTCCTCGCCTAATCGGCCATTCTGCTCCTTCGAGTTTAAGTTCGCTTTCTTCTTACATTTGCATGACTCATCTTTCCATTGGTTCCTCTTCCAGTTCAACAATAATCTTTTCTACATATGCTTTCTTCAAAGGCCATGTTGTTATAACATGGTTCATGTAAGATATTTCCATCATTACCATTTATCCACTATAACCAACCTTTCAAGGAACATTCAAATTGTTTCTTTGGTAGTATAATTTAATCATATCGCTCAACTTTGGTAGACATGGTAAAAAGCCATTATTCATATTGAACTGTGTAATTTCCGTTAAGGGTCCTTCAAAAAATATTTCCCATTGAAATGCCACCTTCCTTAGTGATAGATGAGGTCACGAGGATATACAAGGAGATATCCTTGGTGTATGCTCTTTCCGACGACATAGTGCTAGTGGATGAAAGCCGAGAGGAGTAAATAGGAAGCTAGAGTTGTGGCGGCATCAGTAGAGTCGAAAGGTTTTAGAATTAGCAGGACTAAAACTGAGTATATGAGATGTGACTTTGGTACTACTAGACGTGAGGAGGGAGATGTGTGTTTGGAAGGTCATGTAGTACCCAAGAAGGATACCTTTAGATGTTTGGGTTCGATGTTACAAAGAGATGGAGATATTGATGAGGATGTTAGCCATAGAATCAACGCGGGATGGTTGAAGTGGCGTCAAGCATCTGGAGTTCTTTGTGACAAAAGGGTGCCATAAAAGCTAAAAGGCAAGTTCTACAGGACGGCGATTAGACCTGCAATGTTATATGGGGCAGAGTGCTTGCCTACTAAAAGGCGGCATGTCCAACAATTAAGTGTCGCGGAGATGCGTATGTTGCGTTGGATCTGTGGGCATGAGGCTGGACCGAGTGAGAAACGAGGAGATTCGTGACCGGCTAGGAGTAACACCAATTGAAGAAAAACTTGTACAACATCGGTTGAGATGGTTTGGACATGTCCAACGGAGACCCCTAGGGGCACCAGTGCATAGAGGTATCATACGGCGGGACAATAATGTGAAGAGAGGTAGGGGGCAGCCAAACTTCACATGGTTGATTAGCTTCGCCGCCGGTTTCCCTTCGCGAGCGACAGCATATGGCGCGAAAAAAAATGGATTCCCGCTAAATCGTTGAGGCTGGGCGCTGGCTGAGCGAGCTGAGCTCTTTGGGCTGCGACAGCGTCGTCCAGGTGCGGCCCATGCGTGCGTCTTCCAGCTGCGGCCCAGTGCGGAGCGTCGCTGGCCCAATCGCTGCTGCTGGCGCGAGCCGCTCGCTGCTACGTACAAACTGTAGGGTCGGTATACGCAGACCCTCTACGCCCGAGAAATCCCCAAATCTCCACGCCGCCGCCGCCACAAGGAAACCCCAGTTCTCGCCGCCGCCGCCACAAAGAAACCCTAGTTCTCGCCGCCGTCCATGGGGCGGAGCAGGAGGAAGGAAGTTGCCACCGTGGTGCTCAAGGATCAGTCAGCACGCTCCTCCGTCAAGCCGAAGTTTTCCGCTGCATCGTTGGTTTCCAGATCGAGGCCTACCAAGTATCTGCAGCCTTCGTCGTACCTGGCAGGAGTGGATCTCCCGCCATCCGACGATGACGACGACGTCGTGCAAGAGCACGTTGTCAAGCGGGCACTCGCCCCGGTCGACATCAACATCGAGCAGTCTTCTCGCAAGGAGTTGAAGAAGGAGGAGAGGCGGAAGCTGGAGGCGGCGGCGCGCGCTGCGACCGCGGCGCAGGAAGCGGCCGCGGCGCTCTGGGACGACCCTGACGCCTACATCGTCACCATCGGCGGGCGCGTCCTGACTGCCGCCGACGCCGCCGACGCCAACGCGAAGGACATCGTCGTCGAGGACTTCGATGTGTCCGTGGCGGGCGTGACGCTGTTCGAGGGTGCTTCGCTGAGGGTTTCGCACGGGCGGCGCTACGGCCTCGTCGGGCCCAATGGCAAGGGCAAATCGACCCTTCTCAAGCTGCTCAACTGGAGGAAACTCCCGGTACCGCGGAACACCCGCGTTATGCTGGTGGTGCAGGAGGACAACAGCAACGACCACCGTCCCGTGATCCAGGTGGTGCTCGCGGCTGACGAGGAGCTCTCTAAGTTGCTCGCCGAGAGGGACGAGCTCGAGGCCTCAGGCGACGCTGGCATTGGCAAGAGCCGGCTGTCCGAGGTGTACCACGAGCTTATGCTCTGCGGCTGGGAGTCCGCCCTGGCTCGTGCGTCTAAGATCCTCGCGGGGCTGGGATTCAATCAGGCATGGCAGGCCAGACCCGCCAGCACCTTCAGCGGTGGCTGGATCAAGCGCATTGCGCTAGCTGGCGCCCTCTTCGTGGAGCCATCGCTCCTTCTGTTGGATGAGCCCACCAACCACCTGGACTTCCATGCCGTGCTGTGGCTGGAGGAGTACCTCTCCACGCGGTGCAAGAGCACCCTCATTGTTGTATCTCACGAGGAGGGCTTCCTCAATACTGTGTGTGAAGAGATTGTGCATTTGCAAGACAAGAAGCTGCATGCCTACCGTGGCAACTTTGATGCTTTTGTGGGCAGCTACGAGCAGAAAAAGGCCAAGGCCATGAAGGAGCGTGAGAGACTGGTGAAGGCAGCTCGGAAGGGTGGGAGAAAGCCACCAAAGAAGTGGCATGACTACAGCGTCGAGTTCCACTTTGCAGTGCCCACAGAGCTCCCTGGATGGCCCCTCCTGCAGCTCATTGACACAGGGTTCAGCTGCGATGGGTTCAAGCTGTCTGGTGTTGACGCCGACATTGCCATGGGGCAGCGCATTGCTGTCGTTGGGCCCAATGGGTCAGGGAAGTCCACGCTTCTCAAGCTTCTTGCTGGTGAACTTGTGCCCACTGAAGGCGAGATGAGGAGGAGCCAGAAGCTAAGGATTGGTATCTACGCACAGCACTTTTGTAAGGCTCTGCCAAAGGACAAGAGTGCTGCTCAGTATCTCATGATGAAACATCCTCACCTCAGTAGCAAGCCGGCAGAGGCCCGTGCCATGCTTGGCAAATTCGGGCTGCCCAAGGAGAACCACCTCTCTCTGATCGAGAAGCTGTCCGGTGGCCAAAAGGCCCGTGTTGTCCTCGCTTCCATTGCGTTGGGGGAGCCACATGTCCTGTTGCTCGATGAACCGACCAACAACCTTGACATGCAGAGCATCGATGCTCTTGGAGACGCGCTGGAGGAGTTTGCTGGGGGTGTGGTGATAGTCAGCCATGACTCAAGGTTGATATCCCGAGTGTGTGATGATGAGCTCAGGAGCGAGGTGTGGGTCGTGCAGGATGGAACGGTGAGGACATACAACGGAACATTTGGTGAATATAGGGAAGACCTCCTGGAGAGCATCAAGGAGGAGATGGCCAAGAATTGACTCCCATGCCCCCAGATGCATTCTGTGCTCTGACAGCTGCCAAGCTAAGTTGAGTTCTTCATTGAAAGTAGCTCGTCTTTCAGGTTTCTTGCCTCCTTGTTGCAGAAAGAAGGGGACTGGAGGAATAACTATATCTCTCCTATTAGACTTGTTTTAGCTTTCCTAAGTTTACCCTGCTCAAAACTCTTTTGCTGTAATCTGTGAATCTTGTGGATTTGTGTGGTTGCCATCTTCTATTATTTACATCGCTGCTGCTAATATCATGTGGAACGTGCCTCCATTAGTGTGTCTATGGTTAAACAGTGGTGCTGTCTCTGTTTTGCTGATTACTTGCATTATTATGTTGAATGAACAAGGGATGGATTGGTTCTGCTGTGAGGCAGCGGGTCGGCGGTGGCGCTCGTTGGCCCCGTCCAGTTGCTTTTTTGCAGCTGCTGAGCTGCAAGGCTATGCTACAGTGTGGACCTAGTGTGGAGCTGCTGCAGGTGCTGCAGTTGAACAAACCTCTAATGGACAGATTTCTCTAATGGACAGATTTCACAACCTATAACTAGTTGAGCTCTAACGGTTTTTTTCTTTAATCACTCATCGACTTTGAGATTGTAACTGGTCTCACAGTTGATTGAGGGAAGGTGAACTCTTCTTTGCATCTGGGCACCCGGTTGCATTGGTGTGGCGTGACGTGGGATTTGATTTGAATTCCAGCTCCGCGTCATGCTTCCAGCAGATCCACGTATTTCCACCCTGCTCTGTTTAACGCTCCTGGCTTTTGACAAACAGACACATTTCGTTTCGTTTCAGATAATACATATTAGCTAATGGTCTATCCTTGACTATTTGTTGCTAATGTCCTTTTCATGTTGTAGACTAGATAGTATGCTTAAAAGAGGCTTTCCTGCTAGAATATCTGTGGTGATGTTTCTTTATGCAATTTTGACAGACTAATTAGAAGACCCATCATGCTATTTTCTTTACATTTTCAGTGGTTCTATAGCATTACCTACCAAGTTTCAGCGAGTAGGTCAACTAATCTTTTATTAGGCATCAATGATTTTGTTTATTCATCATATTCTTCCATATATACCTAACACTACAGTATATAGAAATTGTTGCCACGTGAAGAGCACATTCAGAGTAATATAGAACCTAATGCATCTTTTGCAGTTTGTAGGACATGACTCGCTGATTGCAATGTATGTGTTCACGTGCAGCTTGACAAAACATCCAATATCGGTGAATGTTTGATTTCTTTCCAGGTCAGTTACCTATCTTAAAGTTTACATGATTTAAATTTCACACCATAGTGCACATCAGTTGGTTGGTGCATGCCCCCTGAAAAAAATGTGACTCGCTGATTGCATTGTAAAACTACAACTGGTTATAGCATCGGAACACAAATGGATGATGAATTCTTAACAAAATCAAATGTATCAAGGTGTTCTATTTCGCCTCGTGCTTGTATACTGTTTTAGCACACTAGTCTGACCATGATATATTATATGATTTGAAACACTGCTGCTTGAATAATCTATTTTGGCTCTAATAAATTATACTCCCTCCATCCCATAATATAAGGCGTGCATGCTTTTGGAAAAGTCAAACTTTTAAATCTTTGACTAATAATTCAGTTAAAAACATATAATATTGGTTTGTGCATGTTATACACTTGGATTTGTATTCAAAAGTATTTTAAGATGATGCTAGTTTTGTATTTATTGGTGACATATTTTGAAAGAAATGAATGGTCAAAGTTTCGCTTTAAAGACCGTGTTAAAATTTATATGCCTTGTATTATGGGATGGAGGGAGTAGATACTTCTAGATAAACGTCATGTATACTTCATCCCACTGTTCACATTGAAAGCTTACATGCTGTGATATCATATTACACACAATCAATTCTCTATTCCAGAAGAGATGGCAAGTACGAATAGTCAATCTTCAGAAGAAATAAATCTTTGCTGCCATTTGTGCAGAGTAGGATAAAAGGGTAGGAGCTGATGACGATCCAGATCATTAGCCGAACATTACCAAATTAAAGAACGAACAACGATGTTCTAGAGAATTAGACTACAGAGATACACAGACAGACTGTGTCAACTAATGTCCATTTCCAGTACCTTGCATCTTCAGTTAGTGCTGAGACGGAGCTAGGCTTTTGAGGTGTACAGCAAGTAGCAGTGCCTCTTCAATTATTAGTGCTCAAACGTGGCTAGGCTCTGAATCTAGACACTTTGCAGTTTGCATATACATGACAATGCTTTTAGCTGAGCCCACTTGAATTCTGCTCATATTATTGTTACTAATTCGAGCACAAAATGTTAAATCCTATAGATTCTCACAATAGCGGGGATTTTTTTTAATAAATATTGCGGCATTGTTTGTTCTTTGGAGCATTCAGTGATGGTATCTAGGGATATCGCTCCTTGTTGTATGTTGAATTTGACGCCTTCTTCTGGAAGCATGGCTATCAGACTATTGAGAGATCTGTGCTGATATGTTTTTTTCACTGAATAGAGTCCTTTCCTTTTTATTTGTTAACAGCAGCAGTATGTTTCGTTACATATTTACAGCTGATTGAATAGTATTATCCACTACATGATATATACTCTCTAATATAGTCATTTGTCCTATGCATATTATTGAAGAGGTAGCAAAAAAATCATGGTTGTGGGGGCGATGTGCAACTTTAACCACAGCAGCCTTTCGGGCTATAGGCGGATGGCCGGCAACAATAACCAGCGGTTGTGATCGTTACAGACGAATCTTGTTGGAATTTTATATTGATTTTTTGCATAAGAAATCATGTGATATTCTTATATTGTTGTGATGTCGCTTCTGAGATGATGAATTATATGTAACTCGTTCATATTGTAATACAATTTTGATATTGTAGACTTGTGGTGATGTATGCCACATATAGATATCATCTATTAGACAACTGTTTGTTATCTCACATATATGTTTCGTGCCAATACTTCCGTGGCAACGCAAGGCTATCCAACCAGTGTAGTTGGGGGTGGGGGGATACGAGCCAATCGGTTATCAGATCCCACTGTCGGGCTCTTCTTCTCGTCTCGACGCCTCTCGTGCGTTGCGTCGGGAAGAAGCAGCCACGGGCCAGAACAGACGGTGCAGCCGCGCATGGCCGAGTTGTGGATTGGTTGGTGATGCAGCTCCTTAAGCTCTGTGAGAAGATGGACAGACCTATGCCCAGTTCTGGAACCGGAAACCATTACGAGATGAACCAAACAAATCACGCATTCGCTTCAACCAATTCCTTTTCCATCGCTTTCTGTTACCATTGCCGTTTGCACTACCGTTCTCAAACCAAACATCACCAAAGTGTAGTTTGAAAATAAGTAGTGGAATGAGTAGGCTGCTAGAGAAAGTCTAGGAGGATGTGTTCAAGATAAAGTCGATGACTTTGTAGTTTACTTTTTCACTGTTCTTTGATCACCTTGCGTGAACTAGGTTGTAACTCGCCTTCTTAATGAAACATGTGTCCAGGCACGTTCTCAAAAGAAAAAAATGGAATGATTATGAAACTTAAGCTTCGCATCAAGAAATAATAGTAGGCAAACGATCAAACAAAATCATTTTACCAAAGCAAGCTTTACTTCGTTGACCCATTTAGTGTAATAAACAAAAATTTCAACAGAGTAGGTGAAAACAGTACGCGGTTTGCCCAAAATATTGTAGAAGAAAAATATGCATGAAGAATTGTTTCCACCAGATTAGCAAGCCAAGCTGACATAGATAGACCGACACATCATACAAACAGACTTATAGCTTCATCTTCTGCGGTAAAGTAGAATGTAGAATGCTCACAAGGGCCTGTCCGAATGAAGACTCAGTTTAGAATGTACAATGCACAGTAGACCCTAACAAGACACAGACAGGGACAGTAGCTGGACAACAGAGAAGCGTTAACGAATTCTTGATCTTCTAAATCAACTAATATTCTTGTATACTTAACTCAGATTTTGTCAGCCCGATATATATCTCTGGAAAGAATAATACGTTAAACTATCTAATAACTTGATTACAAACCACATTACAAGTCCAGTTCCAATATGGTCAACGTCTAGCATCATCGCAAAGTATCATCTAGGCGTAAAAGGCTAGAGGGCTTTCAGGGCCAAAGCTCAAGTATTGGGATTAAATTCCAAAACTGCTCAGTGCCTACTTTTCCTTAGGCACTAACAGGGCAGCAACAAACAGCATACATTCCTCTACAATTCATACTGAAACAACACAGGATCATCAAGTACATTTCATTTCAATGGATAATATTAAATCTTCACTTTCAAGTGCAGACGTGACATATCTTTGGGCATCTAAAATTCTAAGACTTCTTCAAGTAAAGAACATAGGTTGGTGCTACTTACTACAGGTGTCTGATAGAAATAAACACTGCAAGCAACACATTACATGACTGTATATTAATTACTAAGGGTAGTCCATGTGTCCAGTCAGTCTCAGGAACAACTAAAGCAATTCGCCATAAGATAAGCTTGCTCAACTTTAACTGGTACTACTACAGATGCACAACAACTACAGAGTAGCTTGTTTGACAAGAGGCATAACGCACTTAGAAACCTCAACTCGGTAACAATGCAATATAGCAACTTGCATCAACCACATCTAAGCATGCCCACTTGTGGAGTGATCTACTCACCTAACCTTGAGCAAAGAAGTGCACATCATCCGGCCCATTTTGAGCCAAACCATAAAAGTCTGAACAGACATGTCACTATAGCAGATAAAATGATGGCTCTATACATCTTCAAAGCATGCAGATTTGAAACAATAGAGCACTGAAGTTCTTGGCCATCGAACTACACATTTTATAGTTTTATGAAAGTACCAGAAAATGCAGCATCAATTGGTACTTCAGCACCCAAGCGAAATCTCTAGCAAACATGATCACTCAAACTAAGAAGGATGAATAACACGTGGTGGCATACTGGATAAACTGAAAGGTGCAAAGACATATCGAGTCACGTGCAGCAAGACATACATCCAGCAAAACATTGTTCAAGTCAAAATGATGGTACCAGATGAAAGCGATGATTTTAGACACGCTCAAAATATGCCAAGCATGCCATCAAATTCTAGGACCGAATGGAATCACCCAATCCGGCCCATCAACCTGTAGAACGGGTCATCCACAGTCAGGTCCGTTGCACTATGGAAAGACCATGTGTGCAAAGCGTGGCAGATCTGAATCCTTCCGTCCTGAATGCTCCAAGTGCCTGCATCAGGATCTTCAAGCTCGCCATCCTCCGAAGCATCAGACTTCACCTCGCCCACCTCTGTGAGGATGGAGGGCAGGACCTCCAGGCCACGGCTTTGGACACCACCCCCACGTATCACCACAGTCTTCGCATGCAAAAGGTAGCAAAGCTATCAGTATGTGAGTGAGTATATCACAGCCATAGAGACGTACAAGAATATTTCATAATGCTCACAGAGAAGGGTGGCTGTGTCCAAATATAAGAGTCGACCATGCTGCGATAGGACAGGTGCACCGCTTCTGAGTGTACAAACACCCTGGATGTTGGGCCACCTGGCAAAGCCCATTGCCTTTTGAGAGGTCCCTTGTCACAGACAACCGCGATTGTCTGTAATGCCCGGCCTTGACCAGCAATGTAGCGGATGAAGTTTAGCTCATTTTCGCTTCCCATGTATCCGTGGAGCACAACTGTCTTCAGCTTGAAGTTAACACACTCAATGCGGTCCTGCTGCTCCCAAAACTGAGAACCTGCATCGTTGCCTGTGCTTTCTTCGATAGACTGCAATATCGCCAGCAAGGAAACAATAAGAACAGTGTCTTGCATATTATGCATGTTTGTTTAAAAAAATGGGACAAGCATCAAAGAACAGTAAGAGCAGAGTCTTAAGTATTACCATGAGATGCAAGGTCTCTATGTTGGGAAAGCACCTTAAGAGCATTGCTAGAGTGGTGACCTCCCCATCCACTGTCCAATCGATTTTTACACCAAACACCTTCAAGCTAGGCATCATAATGCTAGCCCTCAGCTCCATGCCTGCCATGATAATGGTGCCGCCAATGGCCAAATCATGTGTGCTGAGGTCCAGGAAACCCAAAACCTCGAGGATAGGCGCTGAAATTATGTTGATTGCGGTTCTGTAAAGCAGGCTGTTGTGGATGAGCAGCTTCTCTAGAATGGGTGCTTTGTCAATCACAATCTCCTCAAGGCAGCACATCCACATGACACAAATCCGGAGGGTGTCAGAGGCAATCCGAAGCACGCGAGACTGCGGGGCGAGATGCTCTCTGGTTGGATGATCCCTGCTGAGTCCAAGAGCCAAGATCTAGAGATGAGGACTATGACGAATCAACATGTCCATATCATGGTCTCTGATGATGCAGTGCAAGATGCAAAGCTCTGTCAGGTTCTTGAACAGCGGCAGAGCAATGGCAGTGCTGGGAAACTCCCAAAACCCCAAGTGGAGATGCTTCAGTGATTCGAAGCTGAAGATGTCCTGTGGCAATGGCAGGGCGAAAGGCAATGGTTTTTGAACCAGAACCAAACGCTCCACGTGCTTGTCGCTGAGAAGCCTGATCAGCTCCTCGAGCTCCTGGCGCCACTGGGGGCGACTTCCAAATGATAGCTCAGTGAACTTTGCGGCACGAATGTCGCCCTGGTGTGCAACCAAGCATTGCATGACAGAAGAGACCGAGACGTTCCACTGACCGGAAGATCTCAGGTCAGAGAAATCTCATAGTTGACCACACGCCCTTCCAACGACGCGCGAGTACCTCGGTTCGCCCCGCCTACGCGAGAGGATCTCCTGGAGAAGGGCGTTCGGGAGTCCACTCAGGTGGTCGACGCCGTCTCCCGGAGCCACCCACAGGGAGGGGCCAGCGAATCCGCCGGGGAAGGGATCTCTGACGAGGAGGACGAGCCGCCGTAAGCAGATGCGGACGGAGTCGACGGTGGTGTTCCGCCAGAGTTGGAGCTGTCCTCCAAAGCCAGAGACCCGGAGCTGTCGTCGTTGGAGTGAATCTCGGACGCCGCGGGAGACGACGTCGGTGTGAACTCGGCCTCGGAGGAGTCGTGGGCCGTATGGGAAGAGTCGGAGTCCGACGGGACAGGAGTAGGAGGTGGCGACGGATCAGGAGTAGGAGGTGGGGTAGGGAGGCGATGAGAGAGCATACGTGCCGTAACGTAGTTATGGGCCAAATATGCCTCCGTCTGGTCGTACTCCCACAAGCCGGCGATGCGAGTCATGCCGGCGGCGGCGGCGGAAGGAGTGTAGGGGAGTGAGGTGCGGTTAGGAATGGAGCCGCGACGGTGGGAGGAGGGTAGGGTTTGCCTGGAGGGAGGGGAGCGAAAGGGAAAAAAATTCCCCAAGCTCGTGCGGACCTGCCTTCGATGGACGACGCGTGGCAACGCGAATCTTGGCATAGCACCGGACGCATACTCTGCCTTCAGCCCCATCCCCCAAAATTCCCCAACCATTACCCTAGAACAAAAATTCCCCGGCATCATCGTCTCCTGCGACCTGCCCCTCTGCTCGTCCCACTATTCGCCCACCGCCGCCATGGAGGCCCGTCCCTCTCCTCCAGCGAGCACCCGAGAGCCACCGCCCCCACAACTCCCTCTCCTGCTATGTTTCGAGCTCGCTCCTGACCGGCGCTCGCTCACCGCCGCCATGGAGCCCGCGCACCGGCGAGCAACGGTTGCGCCGCCGGCCCTCTCCTCCAGCGTGCACCGGCGAGGATGGGAGGCCTCCTGGGCACGGCGTAGGCGGTCTGAGATGGCGGGGATGGTGGCGCAAATTTGATGGTCGCGAGCTCGAGAGATGCAGTTTTAGTGCATATTTCAGGCCATTCCTTGGATGTGTGTACCAAAAAATGGATATTTAAGGTCATATGTAGATTCTGAATGAGATGTAGCATGAGATCTTGATGTATTTTTGTATTTTTTGATGTATTTTGGCATGTATTCAGATTTTTATTCGGATTTTGGTATGAGATTTTCAGTATATGCCTGAATGGTATAGCATACATGAAGCAAGATTTTTTAACTATGACATTCAGCATGAGCAGAATTCATGTAAATTTCCTGTCAGCCCACATATGGTCTGTGCAAATGAGGGTTAAAGGCTTAAAGCTTTCACCTGTTTGCAATTGGTTCTGCATATATGTGATCTGAATGAAATTTTAAGTTTAGGACTTGTCAAGTTCAGGCACCGCTCCAGTTGAGGCACTGCTCTAGTTTAATTTCTAAAGTATATGAAATGTAATACAACAATGTATATGAATCTTTTGAGCACCCGGATGGTTGTAATCTGTAGATTTTGGTTTTGTTATTTTCTGAAATGTTCTTGTTCTGGTTCTGGTATAGCTGAAATAGCTGAACATGAGAGGTTGTTCTGGTTCTGGTTCTGATATAGCTGAAATAATTTGATATCTATGGCTTGTATCTTTGTATCTATGGCTTGTATGAAGAATTGTCAGATTGTATGTGAAATTGTTCTGATTGTTTTCAGCCTAGCTGAAATGGTGTTGAAATCTACTGCATATAGCTGAAATGCTCTGGATGTATATGTGTTTTTTTGCATCCGTTTGAATGAAACTTGTCAGATTGTATTTAGCCTAGCATTTTCTTTTCTGAACTTCTATGCAATAATCTGGATGAGAAGCACAGTGTATGAGTTCAAATCTGAATGGGAACCTGCAATTTCAAATCAGATAATCAAGATTCCATGAGCTTATGTACAACTGGTCAGATGGCATGTTTCATTCAAACTGCTTGAACATGTATGCTTCAGAAGCAGAACAAGCAGCATAAATTTGAGCTAAGAGGTGAGCATGTCCGGTACATGTTTCAATTCAGATTTGGGGAGCCAGTTAAATTTAGTACATGGATGCTGAGATCTAAATTCACAAAATTGCTACAGCTGCCACCATTTGAATTCAAATCTGAACATAAGTTCACTGTCCTTGTATTGACAAAATTCAGCTATGATAGACTGAAATTACATATTCATTTTAGAGCTTGGACAATTTTGATAATAGACTGATCATTCACTTCAGACTATGCAATCTTTACATCATTCAAACTGAATGAAAAATAAAATTACAGCCTGAACATGTGATCGGCTCCTCTATGAGTTCATCCTACTTTATTTACAACTGAAAAATAAAATTACAATCTGAACACAAACACATTCACACATTGCTGCAGAAAGAACTGACTAGAGGCAAATTCATACAACGAAGAGCACATTCAGACATGCAATTTCATCGGGAGCAGCGGCGGCTGGAGCCGTGTCGATGGTGGGGGATGACGACGAGATGGCGGCTCCGGCAGGGACATGGCCATTGCCTCACGGGAGCGAGCCCCGTGGCGGGTACGGGCGTCGGCTGCGAGCTCCGTCGCAGAGGCGAGGACGTCGGCGGCGAGCTACGTGGCGGAGACCGTCGGCGGCGAGCTCTGTGGCGAAGCGGGCGCCGTCAGCGACCTCCGTGGCGGGAGATCGTCGGCGGCGAGCTCTGGGCGGGCAGGGCGTCGGCAATGAGCTCTGTGGCGGGAAACCGCTTGGCGAAGCGGGCGGGCTTTAGGGTTTCGAAGGGAGGTGCGATTTGGGGAGACCGTGAGCGTCCTGGGGAAAGAAGTGTGTGGGTTGCATTGAGATTGATGGGGAGAACGCGTGTCAACAGATGGGCTCGGGTCCGCATAGAATTTTTTTCCAGCGAAAGTGGGTTGGAAATGGAGGCGGCGACGGTGGAAAGAGGGGTAGGGCGGAGTGGAACTGCTTAGGGTTTGCGTTTTCGTGGAGGGCATGGGCTGGATCCTGGGCTGTTTGCCTGCGTATTCCTCGCATTTGATGGGCCTTATTACGTTGACGTGACATTTTATGTGGTTTTGGGCTCACATGTCAGCCTTTCCCTTTTTTTTTCTCCCCCTTCTATCCCATGCATCTCTTCCCCCTCAACCTACATCCTTCCACCCCCGCCTCCTCTATTATCGTTGTCGCCGCCTCCTTTCCTTTTAGCTTAGTTCTTGCAAATAAATACAAAATTAAAGTTTTATTCATACATGGCAACTTCTTTCCCAAGCTTGGATATTGTAATTGTGTGCACAGTTTAAATTTGCTAGTTGTGTAGCAATTCCTCTCCCAAGCTTGGATCTTGCAACTAAGTACAATATTTAAGCTTGCTCCTTTTGGTTCTAGAAATGCTATTCTCGCTTTTGCATAGTGTGAGAGGATTCTAGGAACAAAAGGATCATACCTAGTTGCACTGCTCGGTCTGCTCCATCTTGGAGTAAATGTCTCCTTGCCTGCACATGCTGACTTGGATTTCTTCAACTCTCATGTCAGTGTGTTGCTTCTGTAGTGCTTAAGCCGATCCTCCTAAAAAGTGTGGTGTATTGGATTTCAATATTAAACAAAACTTCATCGATTATGACATTTCCTATGATGACGCGGTAGACCGGCTGGTCTACTTGTTGCAAATGCATAGCATACAGGGGCGGATTTAGGGGGGGTGCAAGGTGGGCTCAACCCCCCCCCCCCCAAACTCCATGGAGCCCCCCCTAAGCCCCTCCTACATTTTTTGAGGAAGAAGAAGGGGGGAAAGAGGGGAGGAAGAAGGAAATGGAAGAAGTCTTAGAAGGATCACGCTTTCTCCATCTAGTCCGAGCCCCACCATTTTATGGATCTAACCCTAGATTTTAATCTATTCACGCACGCTATTCACTAAGTCAATAGAAAACTTGCTTGCTACACTTGTAAACTATGGATGACTACAGTTTAATCCTTGAACATGTTAATAATTTATATAAAATATTTAAGGACTGTAACGTCGATCGGAGGGGGGAGAATGGGAGGCGACAAAAAATTCTTTGCCGAGAAAGAACTTGGCCTATATCTCAATTACAACCCAAAACCTCTCTTCTAACCGTCAAGCAAACACAAGCCAACTGGTGACATGCTCAGCCTAGGAACGATTAGGAATAGCTCAAAACCTCGCGGAAGCACAACTAAAGCGTAAATGCACAAAGACTAAAAGAACAGAGGGAAAATGAAAAACTAGCAGCAAATAGTAAAAACTGAGCACACTTAATAATCATGCAAGGAAATTAGATTAATCTTTCACTAATTTATTAATGAAGGAATGAATGGTTAAAATATTACTGCATGAAAGTGACACCTCAGAGATAAAAGACTTGCTGCCGAGGGGTCGTTTGGCATGGATTCTACCGCGGCTTCTATCTCGCGCGTGCCAAACAGGTCACGTGAAACCGGCTCCGTCCGGATTTTTGGGCGGTTGCCAGCAGCGATGTAAGCTCGGGAGACGAAGCAAAACAAGGTGGTTTCACCTAGTTTCTCCTGTCTGAGGGACCAAGTGGACCAGTCTGGTCAGTCGTCCTGGTTTGATGAGCGCTTGCTAACACTGAAATCCTGTCAAGTGTGTCAGGGTTTCGAACTCCGGCAAATACGATTTGCAAGTCAAAGGGGGATTGATGCGCGTAGGCACTCCGAATGGTGAGAGTTTAGAGACCTGGTTTATACTGGTTCGGACAAACGTGCCCTACATCTAGTGTAGTGCTGAAGTCGTATTGCGTTCAAGGAGGGTGCAAGCCTCCGGGCGTGTTACAAGTAGCCTAGCGCTGTGCGTGTGAGAGTATGAGGAAGAAGAAGACTGTGTTTTGGAGTCTAATCTCCTTGTCTTCTGTAGTGCCCTGTTGCCCTTTATATAGGCAGGGAACAGGACTTACAACCAGCCGAGCTGGGAGAAGGAAAAAAGGAAGGGGCCAGTCCCTTGGAGGGGTCGGAGCGCTCTTGAGTCTCGACGCTGGCCCCTGGTCGTCGCGGTGTTCCTCGTCAATGGCGTGCCTCCCTCGAGCCCTGTGCCGCCATGTCAGACCCATCAGGTTTTGCCTAGCGTGGGGGGCAAAACTAGCTCGGCGCCGCTTGCTGGTCGCTGACACAAGCAGTGTCTTGGGGGGCGCAGCCGCTACGTGTTGTTAGGCTGGTGGCAACCTGTCTCTGGCTTCTGATGATGGGAAGCGAATATGCTCTGCGGCGGTACTCGAGTACCGCATTTAATGCGTTGCTTCAGGAGCAAGCGACTGCCCAGACCAGGTGGGCAAGTCTGCGCGTTCTGCCTCGTCCCGACCTCCGCCGGGGAGGCCGGAGGCTTGGCAGGTCGGTCGGTCGTCGGGTCAGTAGGTTGGTAGGTCGGTAGGACCTACTTTATCCAACTCTATTGAGGACGGTCGGAGGGCTTCGCCCGACCCGTAAGTGGAATCTTGTCCCGACCTCCGCGGGGTCGGGAGGTCCTGCTTGGTTCCGGGCCTCCTTCAGAGGGAGGTCGGGGGGCTTTGTCTCGCTCTCCTGCTCGTGAGGTCGAGGAGTTCTGCCTTGCTATGACCTCTGTCAGGGAGATCGTCGCGTTGCGTCTCGTAACGAAGGTTGTCGTAATCCGCTCCGTCAGGCTGGAGTTCCTACGTGCTTAGGGTACCCCATGTATGGGTACCCGTCAGTAGTCCCCGAGCCCCGGTCCGACCTTTGTGTAAGGTCGGCCGGGGTTTATGCGATATCCTCCTGCGGGCAAAAAAATAATTCCGCTCAATCGTGACTTCTATTTCCTTTTATATAGAAATAATTTTGGAGAAAAAAATCTGATTTAGAAAACACTTATTGTTTATTTCCACCCGGTGCGTGTATTCTCCGACCTTGTTGGTGGTACCTGCAATTACTGAGATTTTTGGTTCCTTATCCTTTCCGTGTTTTTGCGGGGGCGCGCGAGCGCACCCGGTGGGTGTAGTCCCCGAGCGATTTTGTAGGAATCGGTTGGGGATTATAGCGTTAGAATCGTATTTTTCGTTAAGTCGGTGTGGGCGAAGCGCCGGTGGGTGTAGTCCCTGAGTCCCCGAGCGATTTCGTAGGAATCGGTCGGGGATTACAACGTTAGAATCGTGTTTTGCGTTAAGTCGGGGATTTTTCGAGTCCCCGAGCGACTTTTTACAGCCGATCGGGTGCAATTCCCGAGTCCCCGAGCGACTTGCGATGTCGGTCGGGGGCGATTCCTGAGTGAAAAGGCATCTAGGCCCCTAATTTTGTTTTGGTGATTGATGCCAACTACTAAAGACTACTACTAACGATTTAATTGAGTTGTGGACAGAGAATTAAGTTTGAAAGTCTTTTTGAGGGGAAGCATGATTGTATTAAGTCAAATAGTTTGGGAGGGAGAAGGGAGACTTGAAGTGGTGACAACTTGGAGAGGGAGTAGGGGGATAGGTGGAAGCATGTCGACAGGGTCGGCCTAGGCCCTGTGCGCACAGGGCCCCAAAATTAACCGTTAGGGTCTCCAATTTCAGATAACCCAATAAACATGCATATACAACATCTAGTCATACACTAGCAAAAAAAAATCACATAGTGTGAGTAATGTATGTAATCAGTAGGTTTTGTGTTCAAATTTCATAAGAAGCATTTTTTTTTTACGTTTTTATTCTCCGCTAACAATAGGCCCTTTAAAAGCTTTGTTGTACTTTTGCAAGTTGGCTTAATTTATTTTTTATATTTTTATTCTCTACTCGTGATAGGTTCTATTTAAAACATCTGTTTTATTTTTGCACCACCTTTTCAAAATTTCTATTTACAAACATTGTTATATTTTTGCATCGAGGTCTGAAAATTATAGGATTGCCCTGTATGTTTGCAATGGAATCTAGGGCCAACGGAGACTCAGGTATGAGTAGGTCCAAGGGGGAGGAGTCAGGTTGTGAGTTTGGACGAACAATTTTTTCATCCGAAAACCAAGCAAAAATTGCTGTGCAAATTAACACATCCCATTGCCTAAACACAAATTTTGCACCAGCTGTCAAGTATACATTCTTTTAACTAACCTTGCATGTCATTACATGCATGACGTGACATGCAAGACGATGATTGGTCTAGAGGCCTATGGACACTTGATTACGTTATGAACATTTGATTGGAGCACCTTGTTTTGCTCCAAATGTCCTGCCTGTTATTGTGGCTCGCTTTTGCAATTAAAGAATGCGTCGCAACGGCGCCGGCTTTGAACAGAGGCTATTGGCTGGAGATTCCTAGCTAGGAGTGTGCATAACAAAAAGAACGCGCCAATATGAAGCGGCCGGCAAGAGACCTAGCTAGCTCTTGGCCAAAATCATATGAATTTGTTCTTCAATGCTTGGTCAATTCTAGTACCCTTCAGGAACACCCACTACATGAAACGACAACAGTTCCGAATGCCAAAACCGTCGAACAAAGTTAACAAACCGTCGGGATTACATTGTCTCGACGGCCAGCCGTCGAGAAAAAGCCGTCGAGAGTACTCCGTCGAGAGAAGTGCTGTTTATCGACGGCCTAGCCGTCGAGTGAAGGTGTCGATACAGATAACGCCGTTTGGCTGTCAGATATAGGAGGAAAATAGTAAATTTAAAAAAATAGTCTCGACGGCATAACGTAGAGCCGTCGATACAGATAACGCCGTTTGGCTGTCTTAACGTATTGGTATACTTACTCGACGGTTTTATTATTGGCCGTCGACACTATCGTGTCATGGTCGTCTGTATCGACGGTCTAACTATAGCCGTCGAGAGATATCGTACTGTGTCGACGGGGAATTTATGGCCGTCGAATGACGTTTTGGCACTCGAAACTGTTCACGATTCCTGTAGTGACCAGGTGAACGAAGCTACAAGAATGGAGCTGGCAATGGCGTCTCTTGCATGACGAACAGAAACGGTAGGAGATCATCGTTACACCGTACGTGGATCACACAACACGCACACGATCATTCACAAAAATCAAATCAAAGCGTCGTACCGAACGCGAAAAATCCACCACTCGTTGTCTCAGCAGCAGCAGCAGCAGCAAGCCGGGCACCTCACGATGCCGTTCTCGTTGCACTCCGGGCATCGCCGGAACCCCGCAGCCCCGCCGCCGTCCTCCAGCGGCGTCTCCTCGCCGTCGTCGTCCTCGTCGACGTACACCTTGCAGCTGCCGGAGCACACCTCGCAGAGCACGAACCGCACGTCCCCGCAGGCCTCGCACGCGTCGGTCTCCCCGGGCGCCGCGCTCTTGCACCCTGCCAGCCTCGCTGCCAGCTCGCCGGCCTCGTGCAGCCGCTTCAGCTCGTCGGCGTTGCCCACGAGCTCGCCATCGACGAACAGGCTCGGCAGGATGGGCGCGTCCGCTGCCGCCCAGCACCTGGTGGCGGCGGCGGCGAGACGGAGGCCGTGGAGCTCGTCGCGGAAGCCGCGGTGCATGGACACGTCGCGCTCGTCGACGCGCACCGCGTAGCCCCTGAGGATAGCGCGCGCGAGGCAGCAGTCCTCGTGCGTCGCGCGCACTCCGCGCAGCGAAGTGAAGTAGAGCACGGCCTTGCGCCGCGGCGGAGGCACCGCCTTCTCCACCGGCGCCGGCAGTGGGAGAGGCAGTGGCGTGACCTTGCAGGACGCGGCGAGCTCCGGCGGGGCTGCGGAGATTGGGAACGAGAAGGAGTGGCGCGCGAACGGCGCGGCGGCCAGCGCCGGCGAGTGCTCCTCGAGGCCGGCCATGAGCGCCCACGCGTCGATGGCCTCGGGCTCGTTGGGCGGCGTCATGGTCGGCGTGCGCGGCGCCATCCTCGCCGGGGCCCGCAGCCCGGCCTTGTCGAGCTCGAGGGAGCCGAGCGTCGACGACGTGAGCCGCACGACGTGGACGCCGGCGTCGGGGCGGGCAGGGAACGACTGGCTGCGCGGCAGCGCGAGCGGCGACGGGCAGTATCGGAGGTCGTGCCGGGCCTGCCTCGAGGTGGTGCACCCCATGATCGATGGCAGTGCACAGTGGCAATGGCAACGCCAAATCGGCAATGTGAGTGGAGTGTGATCAGTAAGCTAGGAACATACCTCTTTTTGAGGGGTTCTAAGTGGTGGATGGGTGAGCTGGATGCTAATCTCTATTGGGATTGGGGTTTCATCATCTTTTATATATGGCTTTGGGGAATGGGGAGATAGAACTAGGAGATTATTGGTGGTGATTTTTAATCTGCCCAATGCTGAAAAATGAACATGAACATATATACTACTAACTCGCTGCCATTTTTTTAGGTACAGTGCAGAATTAGCACTAATGAATTTAAAAATGAACATGAACATATATACTACTAACTCGCTGCCATTTTTTAGGTACAGTGCAGGATTAGCACTAATGAATTTAACTTTGGAAGGGTCAAACATTATCGTTCCTCTTTTCTTCTTTTTTGCATCACCATCTGCTCCCCCCTTGATTATAGGGCCCTGTTCAGAGGGCGCTGGCTTTGGAGCTTCTCTTTTGTTGCACCTGCGCACACATACATATGCGCATGCAACTTTACCCGCAAGTTAAGGGATTGCATATAGATGAAATTACATACAAGCAAATAATTGAATGGAATATGACATCACGAGCTGATGCTTACACGCAATAATGAGAAAAACTGAGGATTTGACACCGTATTGTCTTGCTGATATATCATTATTATCGGAATTTACCGGCCATGGTCGACAAATTCATCCTTCATGTAGCCGTCATAGTCTAGATGAATTAAATTTCTGGAAATCTTTGTCGCAAAAAAACACTGTTTCAAATTGGGGTCAATCAAGGAATATAAGGAAAGTAGTAGGAAATCGTGGATATATTCCTGGAAAATAGTCCCACAGAACGAGAGAAAGAATGGCCGTACGTATGACAAGCCCAATAAATGTTCATAGATAATCTTGGCCCATGACACGTAACTAGTGGGCTGGCTACTAGTATGCTATCCTCTAATTTCCTTTTGGATATCAGCCCTGAAAAAATGTTGCGAGTGCAACCGTGCAGAACGTAATAGACGGGGGGATATGATGAGAATGGGAAATGAGTAATGTTGTTGGTGTTGGTATAGTCCTACACTCGTTAAGAATTTGGGTGCTGCGAAGTGGCTCATTAATTCAAAAAAAAAAATACAGCATATATTATGTTACTACAACGTTGACACGACGAAAGAGTGTAAGAAAGATCTACAATATAGCTATTTAAGGTGGGTCTAGATGAACAAGGATGCTCCTTCAAGGTATTATAATATTACTAAAAAAATTTCGTACATCATTCACAACCATCCTCCATCCATCATCTAATGGCCAATGTAAGGTAGGATACTTTCTTATTTAGGTGCATTTATTTTAGAAAATTTTGATCAATTCAAGATATATGACACCATCCTATTTATTCAACTTCCCTATTTTAACACATTGCATTTTAGAAAACCTGATATCAATCTATCATCTTAAGATATATCAAAATTAGATGTTGTAGAAGCATGTCCTAGTTTAGCATGGAAGAGAAGTTGATCGTGCGAAAGTGTGGCATGGTCGAGTGTGAATGTTGAAAGCAGAGTGATGTTGAGCTTATCATGAATAATACAAGTATAAATCTTTATATGCATATGAATTTTCCTTTAAATTTAACACAAATGAAGCCACATGTAGTTTGACATGAATCAAATAGCGTAAATATGTGACACCATGCTTGTTGTTTAATTTTTTTGAAGAGTGGGCAAGAAGCCTATTCGTTCAATAAGAGAGGAAGTCTGAAGAAGCACGCCCACAGCTGCATACACAACCAACCATAACCTGCGAGAAAATAAAAAACCTCTAGGAGCCCTACAAACCCAAGGCTATTTCTTTTTTGGAAGCTATCAACCACCACCTTAACAACCTCCGCTAGCCAGTGGGACACCTGCTAGAAAATCCTATGTTCTGCTCCATTTGAATCAACCCATCGTCTCTCCTACGGGACTCTTGAGGACCCATAAGCTCTTCCCACCAGTCTCCAATGGATCAAATGTCCGACATGGTCCATGTGTCTCAATTCTGTATGTAACAAGCTTCAACCTTTAAGGGCAACACCACAACATGTGCATAGTCGTTTTACTCGCATTTACGCAGAGCATACAGGTCTAGTTGTGCGGCCATCTGCTAGCTGTGAGCCTGTCCGCAGTAAGGATCCTATTTTGGATGACCGTCCAAAAAAAGAAACAACATTTGGGCTTCGAGTGGGCATGCTAGATGCTTGCGCATGTAGCAATGATCCGGTAGAGAACCAGCATGCTGAACCCAATACGCTGATCGGGCAATGTAGCATCCATTTTGCGAGAGAGTCCAAGTGATGGAGTCCGATTCTGACTCACGTGGTGAGGTGGTGCCAGAAATGCTCCAAACTTGAACTGAACGTACTATTGCATCTGCTCCGTAGTGGAGATGTTCCGAAGGGGCCTCATCCAAGAGTCGGAGTAGATGGCGCCCGGACCGAGAAACTGGCGCACTGTGCAAGCTGGAAGCACCGTAAGACGGCTAACTTAGGCTCTCTTTGATTTGCGGTTGTGGTTTGGCTTTTATTATAGTTGTAAAAGTTAAGAGCCTTTGAAAAGAGACTCGGAAAGGCTAAGAAATTCATTTTAAAATATTTTTGAGATTTTTGAGAAAACCCTACAAATCAAAAAAAAAAAAGCAAAATGGTTTGGTGAATGATCCATAAAAAAAAATAACAATTCTTACAGACCGAACCAGACCCGAGAACCAAAGAGACAAAGAGGGCCTTAAGCAGCGTCCCTCGGTGCCATGGAGAGTTCCTGAAGGAAGCTCGCCTAACCGGAGCGAGCAGTAAACACTAGACGGATTGCCGAGGCCCTCCTCCGACGATGCAATTAAAAATCATCATCTGGTAATGCGTTGGTGCGGCCAACTTATCTATACGCCCCGTATTTATTAACCCAGAAACATTCCACCGTTTGTCACCTACGCTACGTACGTACGAGTAGTACACTCCAGTAGAAGCGATATGTCGTTGGCATGGGGAGCTCGCTTGCAACTTGCAACCGTCGCGCCCACGCGGAAAAGAAGGTCGCGCGCGAACGAATCTTAGGATCCTACGTGGACGGTGGATCGCCCGCCCAAATCAAGTGGGCCGCGTAGAGAAATGGGCGAGGAGGGAGGCGAACATGCACGCAGATGTGGCCGCCACAGCGAAGAAAAAAAATACTCGTATATATGTGTATGTGCAAGTCGAATCGATCGTAAGCCATGAGCATGCAGCAGCAGCACTACATGCGAACATGCCACGCGCTAGCATACACGCACACCATCGCCATGTGCTTGCCCCCCCTCACACCCTCCAAATTCCACGAGGAAATCGACTATTCAATCGCTGCGGAACGGGATTTTACCCTGGTAAAAAAAATTCAAAGGAAAACATTTTTAATTTAAAGATTTCGAGAATATAAAAACTCTATTTTTTTAATAATGGAGGAAACTTCCCGTCTATGCACCAACTAAGGGTACATACGAACATTGCAAACACTTATTAAAAAAATTTAAAACTTAATAAAAATGACAAACAATGGTCACGATAAGGTAAGCAATAAAAAGGAAACAAAAGTCAAACATATTATCGGTTTTAATTTAAAATATCCTCATATAAAAGATAATCATTGACCTTCATGAGATTTTTCTACAATTTCATAAGAGCAGCCATGCCCAATATATTCTTATAGCACCCAAAATGATCTAGTGAGGAAAAGATAACAGTGGTCGAAACAACTAGTCTTAAATAGCAGCGTTGACCATGAGAAAGTAGACCTGATCAAACCTTAAGTTTTTCAAAGCCCGGTCCCACAGGACCAGGCCCAATGTTTTTGCGATTTTATTGGGCTGGGGCCTGGCCCGGTCCGACGATCGGGCTTCAAATCGAGACCTAAGCCCGACCCGGTGCACTAGTCGAGCCGGGCTGGGCTGGGTCGGCCTTTTTTTGGGCCAGTTTTTTCGAGAGGGCCTCCCATGAACATATCTAGTCGAAACCATATACAGTATCTGAAAACTTCAACACAAAGTAGCGCATTAAATCAGCGAAGGAAGATGCAATCAAACAGGAAACCCATGCTCCTCAACGATGCTTTTTGCAAGGTAACGATGCTGATGAGCATCGTCATTGTTTAATCCGGCCAAAAAGCCAAAAAACTGAGATTTCTTCTGTCACATCAGATTTGGCAACCGTGGCCAATCCCCGCTAAAAGCAGACTATTTTTCGGTAAAGCGTAGTGAAACTAAACAATATTCTATCAACTCCTCGATGAAATCAAACTATCTTCTAGTGAAGCTAAACGGGGTTTTCAGAACACTAGCAAATTTTCTCTTTGAGACCGACTAGAACGCAGGCGCCTGCGTTTTGCGTTTCGTGCAGGCGCTCCTTTTTTCAGTATGATTGTCCAGAAATTTCACCGCACAGAAGTACTGAAAAAATAGTATAAAAAAGTGAAAAAACTATGTAAGTTACCAATCGAGCAAATTAGAGAGTAGAGAAGAGTAGATCGACGCCATCATCGGTTAGGCGGCAATACATCATCGGCAAGCCTTGGCGGCGTCGACAATGACGGCGATGGCGTCGACGACGAAACAACAGCAGCGTTCTCTTTTTTCGTTGCACGCTACCCGCTTTAATTTTTTAAATCAAGATTTCATAAAAAAAATCTAACGGCAAATAAAGCATCGAGAGGAAGAGAGATTTGGGAGGGAGGCAGGCTTTACGGCCTTGGGCATGGGTTGGGGAGAGGGAGAGGGTCCAACCGTCCAAGGGAGGGGCGATTGGGTCATGCTGCTCCTAGCTCTAACAAACAGTAGCAGGGCCATGTGCCGCTGCCCTCCCGCGAAGGCCAACCGGCGCCAGGGCCACCACCTTCGCACTAGCAGGCAGCAGGGCACCGGAAATGGTGGGCCCGCCCCGGGACACGGACACCACCCTCTCCCCTCCCCATGTACGCTGCACGTCTCGCTGTGTGCCTGCGCGTGGGCCCCACCCGCCCTCCCGTAGCCTGACACGGGCGCGAACAAAGCCAGCGTGTGGTGTGCGTGTGCGTGTGCGTGCGCGTGCGATCTGCGCATGGATCAACGGCTGGGATGGACCCACGGCGTTGCCACGGGCTGCTGGCGCTGGATCTAGGCCGGCCACATGCAGCGCGCGAGGGAGAGAGAGAGAGGGAGAGAGCGTCCGTCTCTTGTTTGTGTCCACGTTTTGCGCTCTTTTTTTCTCTCTCTCCTGGTTTTGCAACGGCCAGCGTCACCCATATGCGAGTCCAGATGGGCATTGATCGGTGGGTCGGTCGATCCGTCACCTTTTACCAAGAAATGTTCAAAGCCGGAGCTGGCCTCGTCGGCCAAAATCTCTGATGACGGAGCCTATATATGAGGTGCGGTGGAGTTTCATGCTTGTGATCCTTCGCGTCCATTTCGTAATTACTAATTACTTTTAGAGCATGCTCGGCAGGGTCTCTCTAATACTATTGCAAACAATCTCTATCCATATAACCCATCCAATAGAGTCTCTATGTTAATCTTTAAATTTATAGGCTCCGCCGGTCTCCTCCTTCCTCCCATTTATCTCTCCCCTCTCCCTTCCCGGACTCTCTCTCTCTCTCTATCTATCTATCTATCTATATATATATATATATAGATACGCTTGAATGGGACTCATGAGTCAGTCTTTACGCTTCATCATTGTTAGATTTCATCAAGATTCGTGCAAACATATTAAACACATGCAAAACAACATTGTTAATTACTGCTCAAAGGTGTGAATGCAATAAATGCACAATTAATCGCTTTCCAAATTAGGCATGGAGCACGGACTCCATGAGTCCCAGATACTTTTACTATATATATATATATATATATATATATATATATATATATATATATATATATATATATATATATATATATATATCTCTCTCTCTCTCTCTCTCTCTCTCTCTCTCTCTCTTTCCCTCTCGACTCCCCCTTGAGTGTAGTCATGTGTCATTGTAACATCCCAAATTTTAAAACCAATTTGGCACGTTAATGATTTCTTAAGTGCATGATTTAAAATGTTAAATCACTCATTATTGCATCATGACATCATCACTTCATGCATTGCATCTAAATTAGAAAAATAATTTAATCTTTCCAAGTCTATGTCCTTTGGTGGAAAAATATGGTGATTATTTTAAATAATATTTTCTATAAACCAATACCCCAGGTGAAGTTATTTGGAATTATATTTTAAGTGTTGGGAAAGCAAAACCATATTCCTTAAATATGAAATTATGTGAAAAGGGTTTTGAAAATGAAATGCTTTTGGAAAATAAAAGTCCATTTGAAAATCAGAAATCCAAAGGCCTTAAATCCTTTCCCAGCCCAGGCCGGCCCATTCCTTTTTCTCTTTCCCTCCAAATAAGTGGCCCGCTCTCTTCCCTCTTCTCTTTTCCTCATTCATTGGTCATGAAAACGTCATTGCAACCCGATCCTTGTTGCTTTTCCTTTAGCGGAGGAGGAGGCGACACCGACAGGTGGAGCCCACCGCGTCAGCCTCTCCTCTCTCCTTCTTCCTCCCCTGTTTCTCCTTCCTCTGTTCGCTGCGCTGCCGCTGTACCCCTCTCTCCTCCTTCCCGAGGCCGCCATGGCTCCTTTTTCCCACGCATTGCCGCCCCTACACTCCTCCGCCGGACCCCTCTCCGTCCCCTACCCTTCTTGTCTTATCGCCGGCCGGAATCAACACCGGCGACTGCCAACCCCGCGCGTCGCATTGAATACGTTCCGGGCGGAGCTCGCCTATAAATGGGTCTTGCTACCCTATTGATCATTGCCAAGGCCACCGCGACTGTCGCGATCCCCGAGCCGGTGCGTTGTCGATCGTCATCACCTTGCCGCTGTTCCTCTTTCCCTTTTGCCTCGCCTCTTTCCTCCTAATCCATGCCCTCCTTGGGTGATCCGCAGGTCGCCCAGCAAAGCTTGCGCCAGGAGGATCGACGTCGTGTGATCCGCGCGCATCCCGGAGCTCGCGCCGTTGCCGCCGTCGTGGTCCCGCCGCCTGGCCATCCCTTCCGTCCCGGTGAGCTCACCAAGTGTTTCGCCCCTCTCCATCGTTGCTTGAAGTCGAGGGAATCGGGTTTGATCCCCTTCCTCGCCGGCACCGCGGGTACCGTGAGGATTCCGCCGCCGTGCTCTGTTGCGCTGACACCTCCGTGCATTTCCGGCACTGCCGAGACCACCTTAGTGTTCGCCTTGCCCAAATGTCACTCCCAGCGCACCCATTTGAACCCCGGTGGCCAGCGTCGTCGCCGCCGCGTGCTTCGTCGCCGCCGCCGGGAGTCTCCTCTGTTTTCCCATTTGCCATCATGTGCCACCGACGGTGGGACCCGCCAATCGGTCATAAGCGAGCCTAAGGCCCTCGCCCATGTGATGCTGAAGGCCTTGCGCTTTAGGCTGTTCGGCCGAGCCAAAGGTCTTAGACCCCCTTTTCTTTTAATTCTTTTCTGATTTCTGGTTAAACCATTGTGTAGTATCTTAAAACCTTTAGTTAAAATTAGCTTTTGTGCTGTAAAAATTCTATAAAAATTCATAGAAGTACTTTATTGATTTATGGATCGTAGCAAAATTTTACATATGCATGTCATGCATGAATCATCCTTTGTTGGCTAAATAACTAGCTCTAGGTGCATTATTTCATGTGCATTTTAGAAATGGCCGTAATATTTCTTTTAAATAAAAAGAAAATGCTTTAGCAGTCCCTGGACTCTTCAAAATATTGATTTCCATGTCATCCATGCAGCATGCATTGGTTATAAGTATCCATGGTTTAGTAAGGGCATCGTTTCATGTGTGCACAAGTCATTTGGCATAATATTGCTTCTAAACAAAAATGCATTAAAAGTTGTTGTACGTCCCATTACCTAAAAACAGCATGACATGAAATATTTTGCTTATGTGTGTTGTATTGCTTTGCATGCGTGTGCGCGTTTAGGAGGTCAAGCTCCCGAAGACCCGATCGACGACGTCCCCTTCACTTTCCCCGGAACCGATCAAGGCAAGTCCCCCCTTTGATCATATTGAGAAGCCATTTTCGGTTATTTAGAAAATGTTATTAGACTTGAAATTATGCATGCTAGTTTAAAAGTTAAATGCCGTATTTCCTAGACTTAGTTATCATGACCGAATAGAAAGGTAAGAAATATGGTAGGATTAAACCTAAGGCTAAAGTATGAATTGCTCTTATTTATATGCTTTGATTATGGTAGGATAAATGCTTAAAATCATTTATGCGGAATGATTCAATCATTTGTGTGAAATGAGAATATTGTTAAGAAATGTTTAGGAAAGGATGATTTAAAGATAGCGCATCAAGGGTGATGCTTGATAGGAAACGATTTTCCTCTTACCCCAAAATCTTTCCGACTAGGGAGATATTTTGTCGGTTGGTGCAGAGGGCACCATGTTTTGAAACTGGGCTAAAATATCAAATCTCCCCTAGTCTAAGGACTGCTCATCCTATGATCCTATGAATCGAGCCATTCTGATGCGACCTCGAGCCCGGAATGGGACGGGCCCGATCGTTGGCCCTCGCGGTTCATGGTCTTGTGGCGAAACACCGTCTGGGTGCGTAGCCTCTCGAGGGTAAGGCGTACCCACTCTGCAGAGTTAAAACTGTCATGATAGCCGTGCTCGCGGTTATGAGCGCGCGAAGGGACTGATTATATGGTAGTTTCTTCATTTTAAAACCAATTTAGAAAAAGGGTTTTTAAAGAAAGGATTTGAGATGAGTAAGGATTTGAGAAGGATTTCGTTTGAGCTAGGTGCCACCGGCGATATTCCGGATTGGGTGACGGCTTACCGGAAAGTGTCGCGCGGAATGGACCTAGCCGTTTTGAGAAAAGAAAATAAGAAAGGAATTTGTTCTCGCTATGGCACTGAGGCCAAGTGGCGAGAACCGTTTGAGAAGAGCCCAAAGAAAGTGATTAAGATTTATTGTTTCTAAATTGCTTTGTCAAAACTAGGCTAATAAATGCTTTTCCGCAAAATATCCTAAGCCTCCCTTGTACTGAACCGCACTTGCATAATTTCGGACTTGCGAGTACAATTTGTACTCACCCTCCTTTTCTCCTCTCCCTTTTCAAACTTCAACAGCTGGTCCATCCGAGTACGGCCCGCCGTCCGAGGAGGAGGACCCGGATTACGTCGAGGAGGCGTTCTCCGACGAAGAGTATGAAGATTAGGGTTACGCGTTCCTACAGCCTTCGTGCCTGTGGGATGAATAAGATTCTAGATGTTATATTAGGCTTGTATCGTTGTGTACTCTGATTTACGGCCTGCGAGCCGTTGTATATGTTGTTTGTACCGGACTATGTTCCCTCTTGTAATAAAATCGTTGGCACTGTTCCGTTTCTGTATATCTGTGTGTACTAGCCATGGTCCTTGGGACTAGTACGGGTTTACGCAGGTGGAATCCGATCTTGTAAATCGGGTGCCGACAGTCGCCACACCAGCTTCCGCCTGCGTCGGCACCACCCGCTTCCGCTCGCACCGCTGGCTCAACTCCTCCACGCATGTGAGAGCAACGACCGCTCCACGTTTGTGCTCTACGGGGACAGATGCAAGGAGGAGAAAGATTTCCCACATTTAGGGATTCTCTCTCCTCCCCGAACATTTACGGGTCGTATGGTATACGGTAGGGGGTGGCCAAAAAAATACCGGTACCGAAAAACAAATCAAACCGAAAATATAGAAATTTTCTGTTTTTTTGGTATTTGGTATTTGGTTCGGTTTTAATCTGCAGAAAACTGAATTGGTTCAGTTCGGTTTCGATACGAAGCGTTAGAAAATCGAAAAACCGAACTCCTGCGCGCGTTATCAATATATCTCCGTCTCTCCGATCCATTCGGCCTACCCACGTAAAGGCCTAGGCCCAAATAAATGGCAAGCCCTAAACTCCCCACCCCCAATTCCGCAGGACCCGCACGCAGCCGCCGCTCACCTCTCTCGCTCCCTCTCTCGGTCTTTCCTCACTTTTCAGTCCTCACGGCGCCCCCAATCCCGCACGCAGCCGCCGTTCCTCTCCTCCGCTCCGCCTCCATGCCTCCGCTCCGCCTGACCGCCTCCATGCCTCCACTCCGCCGCTGCTCCGCTGCGGCGGCGAGGCCCATGCGCAGAGGTGGCGGGCTAGGCCTACGCACTGGAGGGTTCCGTCTTCGGCTCCGTCCTCGCCGACATCTTCGTGCCCGCCATGGTCAGTGCCTCCGCGACCTCTTCCCCATCGATACCGAAGTACCGAAACACCAAAACCGAATTATTTTGGTATTTCGGTATTGGTAGGAGATTTTTCTTGTAAATTTTTAGTACCTAAATTTCAAATACCAAAAATACCGAACCGAAAATACCGTTTATATCGAATGCCCACCCCCAGTATATGGGACCACGTTGGACGCCCAATAGTACCGACCATCCCCTATTATACGGGTTTGGGGCCATACACAAAAGCCTTTTGAATACAGCCTAATCGTGTTTCGTTGCTCTTAAGATGTTGCACGAGGCAAAATAGTAGTAAGAGCTATATAAGTGGTGCATCGGTTTGTAATAAATGGTTACCTAGGAGAGAATTCAACTAATCGCCATGTACCAAATAGTTGGAATCAATGATTCCCAAGGATGTTGGATACATATTGTACTTGGATTTACATTCCACATATATCCCTCCTACTCCTCGCTAAGCTCTCGTGCATGCAAAGCATATATAATTGCAAGGGCTGCCTATGATGAACTGAGATACGGTGCTCATTTGATCATCGATTTTGGAATGATGTGTAGACTATCATTGCGGTCATCATCAGTGTAGTTAGTTTTCAGATTCTTGTCAATTCCCACGACCATTTCATTGTAGGCTCGAGTTGTGGGTGTAAGCCTGTAAGGTTTGTCATTAGCTGGTTTAAATTTGTTCATCGTTTTTTAATGTAAAGGAAAAAAAAAGGACATTCAAAAGGTTGAGAAAAAAATGGCATTAATTCAAAAGGTTGAGAAAAGGTGACAGCAAGGAATGTGTAGATTCTATTGTGCTACTCGCTTTCGCATAATTTTAAAGTGGGGGAAAAGGAACAGTAGAAGCTACTATCCTACTCATCTTGAGGGTTAGCTTTTGGGAGGCATGGTCCTTTGTGGTACACTCTGCTGGCAGGCCATTTAACTAAGCAAACATGCATGTCAATATTGTCTGCTGGTAATATTTTAAAAGTACCGCTGCACACACACACATATATAGTGTGTGTGTATAAAACGGAATGGGACTCCATAGAGTCAGTGCTCCATTCCTTGTTATCGTTGAATTTCATCAAGATTCGTACATACAAAGTAATTACATGCACGACAACACTATTATTTGTCATACAAAGATGTGAATGCAATAACTACGTCATTAATTGTTTACAAAGAAGGTACGGAGCACAGACTCCATGGAGTCCCAAGTATTTTTATAATATATATATAAATAAATATATATATATATATATATATATATGTAAAATAAAAAATAATCTGAAAATCATTTTTTCCACAAGCAAGATCCTACATCAGCAAGGTTTCGTTGAATATTTGTCCTTGTTTACGCTCATTAAAAAAAAGTTGTATTTTTCATACTTTATCATAACATCCCATTTTTTTTTCAGTTTTCCTTTTGTGATAAAAAACCATGACCCTGCTATATTTCCATCTCCTCAAGACCTCTCACCCTCTCCCACACACAGCTCTCTCTCTCTCTCTCTACTAAGTCTCAAATACTCGCCATGCTGATATTCGTGGTTGGTTGACGAGGCCGATGGCCAGCAATGGCATGTCGCCCTCCCCCTCCTCCTTCTTCCCCCCAAACTTCCTCCTCCACATGCAGCAGACGCTGACGCCTGACGACCCGCAAGAACACCAGCACCACCACCATGAGCACCACCTCCTCCCTCCTGCTCCGCCTCCTCCTCCTCCTCCTCCTCCTCCTCCTCACGGCCACCACTACCACAACCCCAGCCCCTTCCTCGCCTCCCCCCAATGCCCCTCCTCCCTCCAAGACTTCCGAGGTAATTCCATGGCTGCTGGTCGTGCTGGATCATATCGATCGCACGGATCAGCTAGCAGCGAACACACAGGCATTAAGCTGATCGATCCATACGTGTGTATGTAAATGCAGGCATGGCGCCAGTGGTGGGGAAGCGGGCGGCGATGTACGGCGGCGGCGGCGGGGAGGAGGAGGCGGAGGTGTCGGACGAGGGGGGCGGGGAGAACTGGAAGAAGCGGCGGCTGAGCGTGGAGCAGGTGCGGACGCTGGAGAAGAACTTCGAGGTGGGGAACAAGCTGGAGCCGGAGCGGAAGGCGCAGCTGGCGCGCGCGCTGGGGCTGCAGCCGCGTCAGGTGGCCATCTGGTTCCAGAACCGCCGCGCGAGGTGGAAGACGAAGCAGCTGGAGAAGGACTACGACGCCCTCAGCCGCCGGCTCGACGACCTCAAGGCCCACAACCACGCCCTCCTCTCCCACAACAACAAGCTCCAAGCCGAGGTACCCTCACCCTAGCTACCCATGCATGCTCCATTGCTCCCCCATGGTCATGGTCATGGCAGCGGCGGCGGCGGCGGCGCCGCCGCCCTCTCTCTCTCTCTCTAGATCTGCGTGATCCTCGCGCTTTCCGGGGCGGGCCTCAATGATTGGTTGGCGATGGTGCGGCGCCTCGCTGCGATCCATGTGGGTTTCCGTGCCCGCGCGCGCGCAGAAAGGTCGTGGTTACCTCGAGCCCGCTCTGGTGGAGTCAAATGTCAATGGCTTCATCATGGGCTCATGGCGTCACGACAGGCTGCATCCATTCCTGCATGTGCTCCTAGTCTTTCCAATCAAGTAGTGTACCATCATGTATCATCGGGAATGCAATTGTCACAGAGTAACTTGGATTGCTTGGGCTGGTACTGCTTCTTGCTCTCCTGCCTGTGCCAAGAACCTGACCGTAACCATCTGGAGCGAATGAAGTAGTAGTGGTTTCTCTGACGGTTTCACTGATGAGTGATGATGATGTAAGTCGTGCGTCCTGTTCAACTGTCGTGTGGGTAATTCAATGCGTGCATGCGCAGATAGCGGCGCTCAAGGGCCGGGACGCGGCGTCGGAGCTGATCAACCTCAACAAGGAGACGGAGGCGTCCTGCAGCAACCGCAGCGAGAACAGCTCCGAGATCAACCTCGACATCTCGCGCACGCCGCCGCCGTCCGACAGTCCATTGGACGCCCCGCCGCCGCCGCCTCATCAGGGCGGCGGCGGCATGATCCCCTTCTACCCCTCCGTCGCCCGCGGCCCCGGCGCCGGCGCCGGCGTCGACATCGACCAGCTCCTGCACAGCTCCGCCGTCCCCAAGATGGAGCACGCCGGCGGCAACGTCCAGGCCGCCGACACCGCCAGCTTCGGCAACCTGCTCTGCGGCGTCGACGAGCCGCCGCCGTTCTGGCCGTGGGCCGACCACCAGCACTTCCATTGATTCAACTATACCCATCCATGCATATTCCATCGATCAGCACGCATCATATCTTGCAGTGAAGGACGCATGTATGCATGACGATCAACAGTGAGCATGCATGAAAGATTCGACGCGTTTGCGTTCTTGATGAGAGCTATCTTGCTATGAGGACGAGAGAAAATGGGGGTGGCGAAAGCATTCCAGTTTGAGTTGATGAGGCGACGGACTATAGGGCAATTAATAAGTGAGGGGTGCATGGTGGAATGTAGGTAGAATTTGGGGCTGAATAATATCTTTTGTATCTCTATTTTTTCTCTTTCTTTTTCACCATTTGTTGACATACATAAATTTGTGAATTGTGACTTGTGAGGCATGCATTGTTGTTGTATAGGTGCATGGTGCTTCTTCCCCTAATTTGTATGGATCTTGTCAAGACTCATCAAAAGTACAGATCTATTCTCCCCGCAATTGCTCACCGAGTTCTTGTAGCTCTGGCAGCAGATCTCCATATTGCATTTGAATCCTGCAACCTTCGACCAGGTGACCTAGAAGTTCACATGTGGCAATTTCTTCTTTGTTAAATTAGCCTATGAGCTCCAATGGGAGGGGAGCTTCAACCCCTCCCCCTCCATTCCCTAGCCTGGAAGGCTTGGGCGCATGGCAAACGTAAATTCCACGCTTTGCTGCTATTTCATCGGCGAGTCCTCACAACGGACACCCTTTCCAGACGCCATCTGCCAAACAACTATTTATGCCCCCTCTATCATATGAATCTAGAAAGCATTCTACATATGTTCCTAAAATGCAGCTTCGACACCCGAGTCTAGCAGCGATAGACCGCATCATGACTCAACTTAAGTTTGCTCAACCCAGCCAGTTAGATCCACAATCCAACTTCACCCAATGGTGGACTCTTGACATCCGACATCCACTTCCTCGAAGTTCTCGCTCTGGTGCCAACTATGTTCATCTGTTGTGATGAAGATCATTTGGCGCCTTGGGCTAGATCACGACACCATGATTTTTCATAACATCAAAAGCTCGATTGAGATTTTCTTCAATGAAATTCTAGAAGATTTCCGTCTTTGAGGGCATCCCGGACCATATTTGGACTTTGTAATATAAGAGCATGTATAGCGGTACATATCAAGCCCTGCATTTCAAAACTTGATGTACCAACTGCCATTCCGCCCAAATTGTCTGCGTCTTTTGCTTTTTTGAATTTTTCACTCGCGTGTCTTTGTAGCTACTGATGAGTTTTGGGGCCTCTTTGGGTATGCTCAAGAACTCCAACCGCTCTGTAAAATCTTGTAGCAGATATAGAGAAATCTTGGAGGGAAGGAATCTTTTAGAGGGTAGTGTAATTTATGAAGGAAATTTAGAGGGATGGATAGAGGGGACGCTAATAGTGTTTTAGAGGGGAAATATAGAGGAGCTGCTGGAGTTGCTCCCATTTGCACCCATGTGGTTGTTTTGTCTCGGAGCTTTCCCCTATGGCTTACTCTTACTTTTGAATAGAAGTCAAATCTTCTGTCCTTCGCTCTGAAAAGTACACATTCTCTAACCTTAACTCCATGGTTGTACAACTATGGTTTGAAGCTAAGTTTGTGTGGCTGGGTTGATTTTGGCTTTTGGCAAGGCATCTAATTAATCATAAAAGCTTTCTTCTTTAAATGGTTACCAGTCATGAAAGCTCTCCACACCGTTGCATGCATCGAACATACCTGCTTTGGATACATGTTAGTAGCACTCCTAGATGGGAGTGACCCACGATGGTTTTGCCATGTCTTTTTTAAAAATGTTTTTGTTCGATTAACTAGTTTTCCGCTATTAATTAAGAAGTACCGCTAACTATATATACATTCATCCGTGCATTATTAATCTTGCGCATCCTCCTACACTGCCATTAAGGCCATTTAAAAAGAACAGAAAAGCGTGGACACGGACACTACCAATATTTGGACAGCTCTATATGTCTAGCTGGGTCCCTTTGATCTCTTCAGGCAGTCGCACGCCACAAGTTAAGCCTGTGTAAGAATCCAACTTGCTTGCCAGAGTTTACTCGCACACATCAATCAACTTGTTGCAAAACACTTTCACTCTTTTTTTTTAGCTTAAGTTAAAATTTTAAAGATACCACTAAAAATTTGTTACTTTTATAGAAGCCAAACGTTGTAGCACTTTGTAACCACTTTTGCAAAGCTTTAAGTGGTTTCTCTTAAATCTTTTAAAACTATTTTCCTTTTTTTTTTACTCTTCAAAACCCTGTTGAGAAATGTACAAATTATAATCTATTGCTGATTTCAACAAAAAAACAAAGAACAAGTTCTTAGATACGTGCGCGAGGATACTTTCAGAGAAAATAATTAACCTTCCTTCTCAGTAGATGTTTATGTCTGCATTAGTTTTTTTGCCTATAATCAGACTCTGGTTTTAGGCGGTATATTATTTATTAGTTTTTTTTACAAACCAAACGCTCTCGCGTTCTTTAGCAAAGCTCTAATTGTGACCGCCTTGAATTGAATCACCGTATCGAAGATCTACGGCTTTTCATGTCGTAATCAGTAGCAGCCTTCCAACTCAAACGAACGTAAACTACTCCCTGTAAAGTTCTTTAAAAAGAATCGTACATGAGAGAAGTTACAAGGTAACGCCACAGTGGATGGGAATGTCCAGTCCCGCGCCGTACGTACACTTGCTGCGTACATGCATATGCTGCCCTCTCCTCCTTCCCCCTTATCGCCTCACTGGCAGCTAGCTACAGTTGACTGAACCGGGCTTAATTTGCTACTGCTTCGCCTGTCTGAAAATGACTGGCGAGCTGGCATGTAATGTACGCACCAAATCTGTGCAAGGCGCCTACTTGCTCTGGGATTTTGCATCGCGTCTCTGTAGATGCGTTCTTCTGATCATCCCTGTTTATTTTTTTGAGACAATACTGATCATCCCTGTCGCTGCGCATCAGTTTAGTGCGAAAATTCAGAGCGCCGTACCAGCTGAAATTTTCAACGTCTGCACGACCAGATACTGTTCCTTTCCGGTTTAAATTAAATTAAATTAAAGCATGTCTTTTTTTAACGAACCAAACGTTATGGTAGGAGTAGTCAATTTTATGGGCTTTTAAATTGTTCTTCTTTAAGTTCTAGGAATGATTTTTTATAATTTTTTAATCCGGAGAAGTTATATTTTTTAAGATTAAAATTTTTCAACAACTTTTGGCTCAGAAGAACAAGATGCACATGACAAGTGACAACCTGCTAGTTCATGCACAAGGGGGGAGAGAGAGAGAGAGAGGGCGCCGGGGGGTGGTATGGCTTTGGCAGGGTAGGTCACCTCAGGGGCAGGTCCACAGGTGATGGTAGAGGAGAACAATCCCTTGTGGCGGGGCCGTAGCGCTCACAGAGGCGCAAGAAACAAAAAGACGGTGCCTGGCTCATTTTGGCTCGGTATCCCCTGTCTCTGCTTCTAAAGATAAAGATCGCCATTGCCTTGTTAATCATTTTGACATTTCGTCCATCGATCGGTCTTCGAACCAATAATAAATGCAGTAAATTAATATGCATGTACTGTCTTGAGGCTGATCAGCAGTACACGCAGCACCGCCAGGAACAGCTCGATCTGGTCCAGATGTGAGGTGCACTGCACGCACGCACGCACGCACGCCCTCGCATGCTACATATATATCTCGCCGCATATATACAGGGATGCATGCATGATCTGATGCATGATGATCCCGATCGAGGAAATGCAGGAGAGATCGAGCATTCCATCCATGATCGATCGATCTATTATTACACGTACCAGTACCACCATTGCATGCATCATGCATGCATGGCTGCTATATGTAGCTTGATTCACCCGAGGTTGGCACTTTGACAGTAGTACTGGACCTGACCAAACAGCACCCTTTGTCCCTGACAGTACCAGCGGCTGCATGCATGGCCTCTCCATTGCCTGTCACTGTTGCTAATAGGGTGCCATGCACGTACACTGGGCGCGCAAACCATATATCACCACCGCGTGGAAAACTACTGCTGTTGCTGAGCATATATACACCGGCCGTGCCTTGACGAGAAACTTTTCGTACCGTCCATCGGATCAGAAGGCACGGTCACGATACATCCACTGCCTTCCCGTTTATAGGGTAATATATATTTAGAGATCATTGTGTCATTTGATTAACTAAATTCTAGCCTTTAATGTATGTTTGTATCATTGTATGGATATGTAGATCGAGCAATGGCCCCTTGTGTGATAGCGACGAAATCCCATTGATATTTTGTGTGTGTGTGTGTGTGTGAAATGGGGGAGATGCTATACATAGCCTCTTTCAAGACATAGGCTGCCCCATCCTTGCCTCGGTCAAGCTGGGGCCCAAGGTCTCTCGGGATCTCGCCTCGCTGGCACCCCTGTTCCCCTTGGGCCGGCCCAGTCGGACTCCCCTCCCGCCCGGCTGTCTCCACCCAAACGCATGCAACTTCCTTGTGGGCGAGCCCACTCGCCTTGACTCCTGTCCCACAGGCCCACTCCCCACCACCGCTGGGCTCGTTAACATTGCCCCCAGCCGTGATCGGCTCCCACCTTGGCCTTTGCTCGTGGTGGGCTCCCTTCCGTGCCATGGTCGGCCTCTCCCGTGGTGGGCGCCTCCTGTTTTGCCGTCCTCGGGCTCCCGTGGTCGGCACTCACAGTGCAATGACCAATGACCCACCAACTGCTGGCCGACCAACTCTCCCACCTTTGGCCCAAGTTGCCCCCACTCCACCTCTATCCTCGTCTGCATAGGGCCAGCGGTGTTCTTTGGGCCGAGCTCCACTTCTGGGACTTAAACCCTATCGTGTCTCTGCCCGACACCACCTTCGATGCCATGGACATCGAGGCTTCACTCGTCGCACCGCTCCTACACCCTACCGCTTTAGCCTTCCTGGCCAGAGCTATTGTCCCCGCCCCTCCACCGCTGCTCTCCTCTCCCGCTTGGCGCTCCGCGTCAGCGGGCTCCGCACCAGCGTAGTTCTCGCCTTCTTGCCTCCCGCCTTGGCCGCCTCGGTGAGTTCCTCCTCTGTGCCTGCCATCCGCAAGGCCCAGGGTCTCCTCGCTCGTCGACTCGGGATCTCCTCCGCCCCCGCACCTCTTGACCTGGTGGCACAGCTCGAGAAGCTCCTCTCCGCAGCTCAGCTCGACTCAGTTGTTTGCGCCACCGTCGCCGACCTCTATGGCCTGTCACGCCCGGCCGTGGATCTTTCCATGACCGGATCCGACGTCGCTGAGGGCTGCTCCTCGCCCGCTTAGCTGTTGTTCCTGCTTGGCTTAGTGTGCCTTTTGGTTTTCTTCATGAAGATCCTCTGCTGGAATGTTCGCGGTCTTAATTCCGGGGCTAAGAGGGATGTTGTCGCTTCTCTTGTCCGCTCCCACCACCCCACCATCCTTGCCATCCAGGAGTCTAAGCTCTCTGCCCCCTCCCTCCAGCTGCTCTTGGAGATCTCCGGCTTGTCACAGTGGGTGCTCTCTATCCCAGCCACCGGCACCAGGGGAGGGCTGTTGCTCTTCTGGGATGACTCCCGCGTGCAGCTCTCTGACCCCCTCCTTCTGCCGCATTCAATCTCAGCGAAGGTCACTCCTGCCGATGGACAACCCTCCTGGCTCATCTCTAATGTCTACGGACCTACGGGTGACTCGGAGAAGCCCGCCTTCCTCCAAGAATTGCAAACTATAGCCAGTGGCGTCGCAGGGCCCTGGCTCATCCTTGGTGATTTCAACCTGATATACAAAGCCTCGGACAAGAGCAACCTTAACCTCAACAGGCGTCTCATGTCCCGCTTCCGAGACACCCTCGACGCTTGCCGTCTTCGAGAGATCCACCTCTCCGGCAGGCGCTTCACCTGGAGCAACGAACAGGTCGCCCCCACTCTGGTGCGCCTTGACCGGGCCTTCGCAAACACTGACTGGGAGCTCCTCTTCCCATCTTGCTCTCTACTCCCCCTTTCCTCCTCCGTTTCCGACCACTGCCCTCTCTTCCTCACCGCAGAAAAGCCCCCCCAGGCTCCTCGCCGCTTCCGCTTTGAGCACTACTGGCTCACCTTAGCCGGTTTTCATCAGGTCATCCTCCAGGCCTGGTCTGACCCCGCCCCGGGCCTGCACCCGCATCCTCTTCTTCGCCTGAAGGCCAAGCTCTCCCAGACCGCCTGCTCTCGACTGAGCTGTTCCTCGATCGCGATATCAAGCTCCAGCTTCGCCTTGCCACGAAACCCTTCGCCTCCTTGACCTAGCAATGGAAGCTCGCCACCTTTCGGAGGACGAATCGTCTCTCCGCCGGCAGCTAAAGATTCGCATCCTCGGCCTCTGCACAATTGAGAAAATCAAGTGGAAACAGCGTTCCCGACTATCCTGGCTAAAGCTAGGTGACGCCAACACCAAGTACTTCCACCTCCGCGCCAATGGACGAAGGAGGAGAAACCTCATCCACTCGCTCCAGAGCACCTCTGGCTTACACATTGAGCTCCTTGACAAGGCCAGTGTCCTGCACCAACACTTCTCGAGCATCTTTGGTGAGTCCGCTTCAAACGCCCATCCGCTCTCTGGCCGTACCTTTAACTGGGACTTCCTGGGGATGCCCACGGTTGACTTGTCCTCCCTCGATGCCCCCCTAACCCCAGAAGAGCTCAAAAGGGTGGTTTTTGCCCTTCCCGGCGATAAGGCCCCGGGTCCAGACGGGTTCACCTGGGATTTCTTTAAAGCTTGCTGGGACATCATCTCTGCTGACCTGCTTGAGGCTCTGCAATGCCTCTTCAATCTCGACTCAACCGGTCAGCAAGCCTCAACAAAGGCGCACATCGTCCCATCGCCAAAAAGACAATCCCTTCACCTCGGACTATCGTCCCATCGGCCTAATCCACGGCGTGGAAAGCTTCACCAAGATCCTCGCTTCCGCTTAGCCCGTTCATGGAGGAGCTAATTTCCCTTGTCGAGTGCCTTCATTAAAAAGCGCCACATCCAGATAACTTTCTCTTGGTTCACGCATGCGGCCTTCTGCAGATCTACAATCCCATACCGCTTCTAAAGCTGGATCTTGAGAAAGCTTTTGACTCCGTCTCTTGGACCTACCTCCTCGACAACCTGCGGGCGCGGGGTTTTAGCCCTCGCTGGAGAGATTGGATCTCAATGACCCTAGCAACATCCTCCTCGCAGGTCCTTCTGAACAACCACCCCACGGACACCATTCACCACGGCCGAGGCCTACGGCAAGGAGACTCCCTTTCGCCTCTCCTTTTCAACATTGCCATTGAGCCTCTCATCTCTCTGATCACCAAAGCAGTTGATCTGGGAGCCATTTCCGAGCTAGGCGGTCCTCTGCAGTCCACCAAAATTTCCCTCTTCGCCGACGATGCGGCAATCTTTCTTAACCCGTCCTCGCAGGACGTCTCAACCTTAGCTGCCATTCTCCGGGATTTCGGCGAAATCACTGGCCTTCGTGCAAACTTCTCCAAGAGCCAGGTGGTTCCAATCAACTACGAGGATGTTGACCTCGCCCTCATTCTCCAAGACCTGCCGGCGGAACTAACGTCCTTCCCCCTAAAATACCTTGGGATGCCTCTCTCCGTCCGGCGCCTCAAGCACGTCCACTTCCAACCACTAATCGACAAAGTGGCCTCAAGGCTAGCAGGGTGGCGCGGCCCTCTGATGTCCAAAGGTGGGCGCCTCACCCTGCTAAAGGCAGTCCTCACCGCTCTCCCGGCCTTCACTCTCTTTGTCATCAAGCCACCCTGCTCGGTCATCAAGAGAATTGACTCCCTCAGGCGGTCCTGGCTCTGGAAGGGTTCTGATTCCCCCGGAGGTGGGCGGGTCAGCTGGTCCGTCGTCTGCTCCCCCACCTCGCTTGGTGGGCTTGGGGTGCTCGACCTCACTCGCTTCTCTCGGGCCTTGAGACTTCGCTGGCTCTGGCTAAGCCGTCAACACCCTTGCCCAGCTTGGGCCTCCAGTCCCACTCTACTCTCGGCTGACTCTGACGTCGACCTGCTCAGGGTCGGCACCTCCGTTTTCCTGGGGGATGGAGCCACCACTTCCTTTTGGGATGATTCCTGGCTGTCCGGCTCGGCCCCAAGGCACTTGGCTCCCGGTCTTTACGCGGCCTCTGCTAGGAAGAATAGATCGGTGCGTGACGCTTTGTCCAATGCGGCGTGGATCTCGGATCTCACCATGACCTCACCCCGCGACTCGTCGCGAGGAGCTTGTGTCGCTTCTTGGCGCATCCTTCGGTCTTGGCTTCGGCTGCGGCGCGGTTCGACAGATTGCCGTGGCGTTTCGCTCAAGACTCTGTCTTCTCGGTCAAGACCGCATACCAACTCCAATTCGCGGGCCGCGTCGCCAAACCTGCGCTTTTTCGGGTGTGGAAGCTTTGGGCTCCTTCCAAGTGCAAATTCTTCCTGTGGACGCTGCTGCAGCGCCTTGTCTTTACGGCTGATGCCCTACTCAAGAGGGGCTTGCAGAATGAGTACTTCTGCCTCCTGTGCAAGCGCAACCTAGAGACACCAGAGCACCTTTTTCTTCAATGTGCCTTTACCTGTCACGTCTGGTCCAGACTGGCGACGCTTCTCAACGCTCCTGCCCTCAACCCTTCGAGCTGGGCTCGTGCTAACAGCATCGTCTCCTGGTGGACCTTCGACCTCCTCGACGTCAGGCCCTGTTCGAAGGGTGAGCTCTCCATCGTCGCCGCCACGTTATGGCATATCTGGCTGGAGCGCAACAATCGAATCTTCCGAATGGTGGACAGAGGGGTTGCGATCTTCCTCAACCAACTTTTTGATGACCTGCGCCTTTGGGAGGCTGCGGGCGCCCCTTTTGTAATTAGCTAATTTTTTTGTTTTGGCCCACGGGGGGAGGGGCCCTTTTCTCCCCCCATCCTGTACCTTCTTCCCTATTTGATGAATATACGGCAGCACTCCTGCCTTCACATCAAAAAAAAGACATGGAGGAGAGGATGCATGCATGGTTGAGTAGGGTCTGGAGTGTCTCCATCGAGATGCATACGAGATGCTCCCGAATGGGCTCAGCAAGGACTATATATGCTAGTCCAAACTGTTGCATCGTTCGGGTCAGTGCTCGGGCATGCATGCATGGCCAGGGCCCAGGGGCCGGCCTTACTCCTCCATGTGGGAGCACAGTGCCCAACTGATCATGTGTCCTTTGCAAGGTCCCAGCTAGCTACCAGCATGTTAAACGCTAACTCTATTTTGACGTTCTAATCTTATCTTAGTACTATATATTCCCACATTATATATTTGTCCATAATTCTACTTTTTCTACGTATAATCTCTATATTTTTCTCTCTTATATCTTATTCCAACTCTACAACTACGGTACGAGGGCTAGCTACAGTGCTAAAATAGAGTTACCATGGACATTTTATATAATAAAAGAAAAGAAAAAGTGTCAATTTGGTCCCTCAACTTTCACGTTTTCGCCAAATTCGTCCCTGAAGTTCAAAACCAGTTTTGACACATCTCCGATCTTTTAAAACCGTGCTGATTTGGTCCCTTGACCGGTCAAACGTAGATTAGGGGGCGATTTTAGTTGATGTGGCACTCATACATTGCTCAAATGAAAAACTTGTCTACATGAAAAAGATGCGTCTTGACATTATCTACAACTTTTGTGTTCAACCCAAATTCATCCGAGCAACATAAGACCTCAAAAATGGCGAATTACCTAGGACGGTGCCGTCGGCCCGAAAGCAGGCAGCGACAAAAATATTCGTTATAAATTCATACGTTGCTCAAATTAAGATATTGTTTATACAAAAAAGATGCGTCTCAAAATTATATACAACGTTCGTGTTCAACCTAAATTCATCCGAGCAACATAAGACCTCGAAAATGGTGAATTACCGAGGACGGTGCCGTCGGCCCGAAAGCAGGCAGCGACAAAATTTTTTTTTATAAATTCATACATTGATCAAATGAAAAAATTATCTACATGAAAAAGATGTGTCTCGACATTATCTACAACTTTCATGTTCAACCCAAATTCATCTGAGCAACATAAGAGCGCCACATCAGCTAAAACCGCCTTCAAATCCGGGTTTGACCGGTCAAGGGACCAAATCAGTACGGTTTTGAAAGATCGGGGACGTGCCAAAACTGGTTTTGGACTTCAGGGACGAATTTAGCGAAAACATGAAAGTTGAGGGACTAAACTAGCACTTTTTCCTAAAAGAAACTTCAAACCTTTCCAACAACTATATAGGATGCATACATCCATTACAAACGTTTACGGAGTATTAAATAATTTAAAACCAAAGCGAAATAACAAACAGCTATCATGCTAAGGCAAACAACAAGAAAACAATACAAAAAACAATACTTCATAACGACCATACAACCCAAACATTTTGACGGCCGTACTTCTGAACATCCTCATAGAAGATGATTAGCGACCTTCATAAGATTCTTTTATGATTTTATAAAAAAAGACAGATTCACACAACATAAAAAATAATAGCCATACTCTAAATTGAAGGCTACTGCGAGATCAGATGAGATCCATCATCGCGCTCATGGCCGCCACGCTGCATTCTCATGCCAATGCGCATCCTCTCTACTATTGCAGGGCAAAAGCCTAATGCATCTTAACTCGACAAGTTGAGGCTAATATTTGGAGAACTTTTACAAGCTTGCCATGGCAACCACCAGGTACGCGAAGGTACTGGTCACATCTGACCCACCAACATGCAAATGACCGATCATTAGGCAAGAAGTTTTTTTACGATGCTTTGATCAGATATCAAGAGGAATTAATTAAATTTGACAGTTGATACTGGTAGAAAAAAAAATTAACAAGTTTCTCTTTTCTCCTTATCTATCCCCTCTCTCCCATCGACAACCACTATTTATAACCATTTTCACTATTTATCTATATTTTTTACTCATTTAATTTATTTGCTCCAGTACTAAAACATTATAAGTTAGGCTCCCATTGATCATGCACTAAGATTAATTTAAAACAATTTATCATCTACTTTAACTTACACATGTGACCTTAAATGAAAAAAATGCTTAGATGTTTCCTCAAAGCTCGCGGTAGATCCAATCAAACAATGAGCTAGACCAAGTTTCAAAAAGGCCAGTGCTCCACAACCAAGTCTAAGGCCCTGTTTGTTTGAGCTGCAACTTCTCTAAAAGTTGCTTCTGAAAAAAGTCACAAAAAACTAGCTTCTGAGAAAAGCTCAGATCATAGTATAATTGGGCTTTTGGTGGCTTTTGACTTCTTTGAAGGGGGTTTTAAAAGCTGGCTGTTTGTTTGAGCTTCTAGCTTCTGAGGCTAAAAGTTGGCTAGAAGCTCAAACAAACGGGGCTTAAGACCAGCCCGACTCGACCTGATTTTTATCTACCTCTTTTTTCATTTGGTGTAAATAATTTTTGGTATTTCACTGGAGTTTTAATTTTTAATACGTTAATCTTTAGCTCAAGATTTGATGAGATTATGGATCACCACTGCGTATAATATACGCAGAGAGAAAACGTTAATTGTTATTTTAATATTACAAATTCGGGGGACTGAGTGTAGCTCAGTTGGTGGGGGGCGATTGGCGAGGGATGCGCAGCCCCCCACCCTGGATTCAAGGCCGACTCGTGCCCATATGCAGGGGAAATTTTGTCCCCTGATCCTCCCTTCCGAAAAAAATACAAATTCAGATAGCAAAAAAGTAATATAATAAATTTTTTATCCACAAATCTAATTCCATTCAATGAAACGATCAAGTAATTAGTTAGCATTCAATGAACTAATCATTCCTTAAAAATTGCTGCGGATGGCCGGATCAGAAGTACTCCACAAATCGCCGTTGTTGGATAAAACATCGCCGCCCGCCCCCGATTGGATTTCAGGCTGCCGCCGCAACATTTCGTCACCGCGACAACTAGGACTTTAATTTGCTGTTGCCGTTGATTCAATTAATTCTCAGACGCCAATTTGATTGTGCTACAAAATCATTAAACAAAGGTTGACCTCACGATCAAATGGATCACATTAAAAAAACTAAAATTTACTCCTTAACCCTATGTAACTAACTTGGCGACAAGACCAAGACATCCTTTCAATTATATGGCCGGATCTAAAATACATCGTCGTTTTTGCTAATCATCAGACGACCGATTTTGAGAAAAGTTTCAGTCGATTTTTTCACATACCTAGTTTTTTTTTGGTTGAATTTTTTATATGCCCATGTGTCCGATCTACTACTGTCGAGAAAATCACTAACATCTTTAATCTGTGGGATCTGAGGATCGCATGGAGAATCTAGGGCGGGCGGAGGGCAGCTAGGTGACGGAATGCCGCACATGAATCGGCGGCTAAAGTCATGCAACCATCACGTTAAATAATCGCGTGCTCGCGGGCGCATCGCCAATTCCGTCGCCAACTCGAGAGTTCTTAAATGGATCGTCTTACGGACGAGTAGTTTTATAACCGATCATCTCAGGGAATAAGAGATTCAGAAGCATGTGTCGCCAACTGTTCCAACTGAAAATTAACCTGAATCCCTTGAAAAAGCTGTACGAGATATGGTATATAATCTCTTCACGTCTATGTGTAAGATATCCTGCCGATACGAAGCAATGGCAACTCACTCGGTAGGAATTAAGCAAGCTAGCTCAGTCCCATACGTCGTCGTTTAATTGGTGGTGTTGCATGCATACTCAAATACTCTACCTGTTTAATACCAACTCTTCGTTGGTTGCTGAACGGTATATATTTCCCTTGCCCAAAAATGAAGCGAGCTGATTGATTGTTCGATGTTCATGAAGGGTGTGCTCTTCTTATTCGCTCATTCGGCTCGGCTCTGAAATGGACAGACAGTAGGTTAGTAATTACAGGTTTAGGTCAAACCGACCAGTGGAGCTGGCGTTTCACAAGTGACGGATCCTTCTCTGTCAGATCCGTCTACCGTCTGCAATTCGCCGGCTGCTGCCCCTCTCTGCCGCTCCACTACGCTTGGAGGCACTGGGCTCTCTCCAATTGCAAATTCTTTCTTTGGCTTCTGCTGCTTCAGCACGTCTCCACTGTTGACGCCCTTCAACGTCAACATCTCTCGAAAGCCTACTTCCGCCAACTCTGCCTGCACAACCAAGAGACCCCTGACCACCTTTTCCCATAGTGTGAATTCAACTTTTTGTTTGGGCGTGCTTGGCGCACCTGACATACTCCCCCTCCTTGACCCGTCGTCCTAGAGGCAAATCTCCTGCCTCCCCGCTTGGCGGAAAATTGCTCAAATGACACCGAATTCTCTGCCACAAAACAAAATGACACTCAATTTGTCTCCGTTTTCTAAAATAACACCGAGACAACGAATTTTATTCCCAAATGACTTTTTCACATTTTTTCCCCCACTTTTTTCACCTTTTCCCACCTTTTTGTTGACTTCTCCCACACCTCCGGCGATGGTAGGCGGTGGCGACTGGAACGACAACTGGAGGCGGCAGCGGCTAGAACGGCAATGGGAGGCGCGGCGGGAACGGCCGCGGCGACCGGAACAATGACGGTTGAGCGCCCCGCCTTACCTTTCTCCGGCACCTTATAGTCAAACTATGGCTTCCACAAGGGCCAGTTTTGTAATTAATTGGTTTATATTTATAGTTTTACCCGTACCTGGGGGTGAGTCCTCTCCCCCAAGCCTGTAACAATCTCTTGCTTTGTTCAATGGACGACAATTCTTCCGTCTTTTTTTTAAAAAAAAAATTATAGGTTTAGGTCAGTTTAATAGAGCTCTGCATTCAATCTGTGATTTAAGGAAAGCCTATTCACTATGGGGTTGTATGGTTGTCTGAGTTTTGCTTGGCCATGCTCAGCAGGAATTGGCTATTTGGATGGTTGGATTTACTATTACAGTCTGGCTTGCCAGGTGCATTTTCCTCGTAGCGGCCAGGCCGTGCGGAAACAGGGGAATCGGCCGTCTCGAACAGTCTTGGCTCGCTCGTGCAATCTCTCTCACTCTTTAACTCTCTAGGACGGGTTGCCTAAGCTAGGATGGATCGCAATTTTTTTTTACTCTAAAAAAAATAAAATTACATACGACTGGCTCACTGGCTAGCTTGCATTTTCTCTTGCCATTTTTCTCGGGCAGTCGGGCTGCGTGTGGACTGACTCGTGGAGTCGTAATGTGTGGAGAGAGAAGTAGGGAACGGGTAGTAGGGAACGTGACGCACGGCAAATGGCAGGCAGAGCGGTACGCCTGCCTGCAACATATGCGCCATGCATACACACTCAATTTCTGGACAACTGTGAAAACTATTGCGAATTGCGAGGCGTGCAGTCGAGCTGGGCTTCAGCATAAGCTCAACTGCAGATCTCTGCCAATAATGCCCGGTGCTGACCCTGCGTTCACTCTTTTGTCAGCCAATGATTCGTTTAACTCCCTCTTCTCAGGTACTACTACTACCTCTTGTCTTGTACAATAATTGCTCAGTGATGAATGAATAGTAGCACGTGGCCATGACGTACCTATGGAGTATAGCACAACTGACATCTCAAATGCTTCTGCTGCTGCAGCAGCCAAGGCCCGCCAAGTTTGGAGCCCAACTGTTTGAATGAGAAATGGGCTAAAAAGGCCAAATCTCTGGGCCGCAGGAGCCGGCAAACAAAAAGGCCCAAGTAACTAATGGGCCGGAGGAAGCCTACGTGTTGTGCTGTGGATCGTCCACGTGTCTCACTCCCGCACACAAGAACGAACCACCAAAAGCTGAAGCTAACCCACGCTTCCCCCCCACCACGAACCAGAGATAACCAACCCAGCAGCAGCAGCAGCAGCAGCAGCAGCGCAATGCCGCCGCCGTCCGCCGCCGCCGTGGTCTCCTCCTTCCTCCACCCGCCACCGCCCGCCGCTCTCTCCGTCGGCCGTGCCACCCACCCGCCTTCCACGACGACCCTCGGGCGCTCGGCCGGCTACTCCTCCCGCCTGGTCGCGCGGGCGGCGGCGTCCGGCGCGCGCGGCGGCGGCGAGGCGGAGACCGTGTTCTTCGACGGCGGCGCCCACTACGGCGACCTGGCGGCGAACCTCCTCCTGGGGCTGACTCTGCTGTGGCTGCCGCTCACGCTGGCCGCCGTGTCCCGCGCCTTCATCCTCCGCTACCGCTTCACCTCCCGCCGCGTGACCGTCATCTCGGGGCTCTCCGGCGCCGACCGCACGGACTTTCCCTACTCGTCGGTGACGTCCGTCGTCGTCGTGCCGCGGTTCGTCGGCGAGTGGGGCGACATCATCATCACCCTCAAGGACGGCACCAAGGTCGACCTCAGGAGCGTGCCCAGGTTCCGCGAGGTCGCCGACTACTGCCGCAACATGGCCGCCGCCGAGGGCGCCCTCGGGACCCGGTGACCGCGGCGGGATCGCTCGTAAATTGTGCAGAGCCTTTTTGTATCTGAACTCTGAAGCAGCATCTGGACATATGCGTGATCAAAGGTTAATCAACGACGGCTATATACGCCGAGTCCTACAAGCTGTTGTTCCATATGAATCATTTGTGCTCTAATGGGTAATCAACTATATGCCTCGGCTAAAATGCTAGTAGTTTATTGTGCAAAAGCTTAAATGCTAGTAAAAATTGAGGATACAGCTGTTCGTCTTGTTTTTTGGATGTTGTAGCATCAACTTATTTTGCAGAGCCCTTTTCTGTACTCCAAGCCAAGGGTGATTTTCTCTCGAAGAACTTGAAGGGCCACATCTTCCACAGGAGTGGATAAGATTAAATCAGGATGCTCTTCCAGCCAAACTGTGCTGCAGATTCTCAGACGATACATGGCTTATTTTCCCTAGCTGAACCATTGATTCGTCAGTCAAGATCGTTCCAGTACCCCTTCTGATGAAACCTCCAGTCTTTCAGATTGCTCCATGTACATGCAGCCATGCAGGGCATCAGCTACCTTCTACTACGACTCTGTTTCGCCCAATTCATTTTGATAGCTAGCGCCACGCCTTCCACCATTTTTTTCCAAAAGGAAATTAGCCCTGATCAGTAAGCAACATTGATCAAACCTCGTCTTAAATAGGATGGAATTTTTTCCGGGCCTTGGGGATGGTAGTGGCGATTAGAGTTTAAGTGGGCCGGCCCAACAGAGGAGTGGCTAGGATCACATTCACGCATCTGCATTTCCGTTTTGCTTTATTGAGTTCAATCAACCATCCCCGAAAAAAGAACTACCCACTGTTAATCATTGGGTATACCGTTATATTTTGACACTTTCTAATCTCTCCGCTCTAAATAAAATAGCTGATCTTGTGGGATATTGTTTATTGGCAACATATCCGGTGCAAATGTTGCTATCATATTAACAACATATAGGGGTCATCAGATTTATGATGAGCGTCTGAAAAGATAGAAGCCTCTTTCCCACTTAAAAAGCCAGGGAATTTTTTTGTGAAAGTTGACGGCGTGTTCTCCGCTCAACCACTGCGGATCACACCCCTAGTTAGATTTCTCTCCTGCTAGCCGATCAGCCGTGCTCGGTTCGATTGAGCGGTGGGCGCAGCAAAGAGCAACACACGGGGATTACCCAGATTCGGACCCCCTTGCGGGTAATAGTCCTACTCCTACTGAGCTTTCGCTCTTTTCTTGTTGTGGTTGAATGGAATGTGGTTTAAAGGATGCTTGCGAACTGTGTGTTCGAAGCGTAACAAAACGAACCTACTCCCCTCTCTCTCCTCTCCTTTTATACAAGCCTCGAACCGACGGAGAGAGCGGGGGTAAGCGATCAAGATTCAAGATAATCGACAAGACACGACAGAGAGACGCAGCGTGCTCTTGCGTTTGACCGAAGCGGCGCTGCACAAGGCTTCGCAGTGGCCTCGACCCGCCTGAGACACTCCGGTGAGGCTGCGGGTGGGGCCCGACCGCTCTCCTCCCGACACGGCGACCATCTTAAGCAAACCTTCTCTCGCCATCAATTCTTCTATGCCACAAGGATACCGCCGGACCTGCGAGGGTCATCAGAAGCGTAATCATTTCTTCACCGTCTATCCGCGCGTGATGTCGCATTAAATGTGCTCGTCGCCCGCGAGAGGGAGAGCCTTCGCCCGAAGACTCCTTCCGCAACGCTCTACGCCACGGGGCCCGGCTGCGGTGGGGGGCCCTATCTTGTAGCCGAGGGGCTCGCCAGCGCGCCCTTTGGTGCGTGGGGCCCTCGCCCGGCCTTGCGATGGGCTCGCCCGCCTGCTGGGACACAGTCGCCCGCTGACGTGTGGGGCCTCGCTAGTCTTTTAAGGGCTCGCCTCACTGGAACTGATCGCCTCTCCCGCGCGCTGGGCCGCTTGATACGCCGTGGGGCTCGCCCACACGTTGGGGCTGATCGCCCGCTGGCGTGTGGGGCCCTCGCCCGCGCTACGAGGGGCTCGCCAGCATATTGGGGCCTTGTCGCCACTTTGACGTGTGGGGCCTCTCCGGCTACTGAAGGGCTCACCCACGCTGGGGCCTTGTCGCCCGCCTGACGAGTGGGGCCCTCCTGATACGCTATGGGGCTCGCCCACACGCTGGGGTCTGATCGCCCGCCTGATGTGTGGGGCCCTCGCCCGGCGCCCTGAGGGGCTCGCCTACGCGCTGAGGCCTTGTCGTCCGCCTGACGCGTGGGACCCTCCTGATTTTCTCAGGACGCTTTGCACCCTGATATTTATTACACCGACAAAAGTATTTAAGCGAGAAAATGGGCTCCCATCTCTTCAAATCTGGGCCGCTGCTCATGGACCTGATAGTTCAGATCTATTTTTAGCATGTTAGCATCCAATAAACAATTGCACTTGTTTATTTGTCTATGCAACTTTAGTGGCCGATCAATCTGGGCGCTGCCCGCCACTGATTACAGTAAGTAAGTCTGAAAGCAAAGGGGGTTCGAGTTGACCTTTCATGGTTTATTCTAATAAGCATTGTCCTTGATAGTACTATAAATTATTCCTGTTTTGTCAACTGTTGTGTTGGCGCTGGACCTACCGGAGACTTTTAGGTTTTGCAGCAAGGGAGACGTGCCGTGCAGATGAGCAGACCCCCAAAGCGACAATTAATATATTTTGTCTTTAGTTTGCATGCTTGTGTTTTTTCATCAACAAGTCAACCTGATCCACGTGACGCATAACCTAAAATTTAAAAGCTGTGGTTGAAATTTTATCATTTTGGCATAAGTCAAACATTGCACAGTACCATTTTATAGCCATTTTCTTAACTTTTCTAGTGGTTTTTCTTAAAACTCCCACAAACTTTTTAATTAAATTTTTTTAGATTATTTATGCCCATAAATTATAAGTCTCATTTATATCTATTATTATATTTCCTCCATCCCAAAATATAAGGCGCGGTTTGGCTTTAAAAAAGTCAAACTTAGTAAACTTTGACTATAAATTAATCAAATTATATGCATCATTAGTACACAATAATTGTACCAATATGTTCATATTTCAAAGTGCTTTGATACAATATCCTCTTTATAGAAATTCAAAATATATAATAGAGAAATTTAACGGTCAAAATCAATTTTGAAAGACTTTCTCGAAGTCAAAATATGCCTTATATTTTGGGATGGGGGAGTATTAAAGTAGAGATAAACGAAGGCATTACATCAATCCTAAAATATTAGAAATTCCCACATTAATCAGAGAGAACAAAAGATCTACATTGTTGAGTATAATGGGGCCAGATTATAACAGTTTATATTAAAAGAAAGAGTCAACATGAACTACAGTAAAATAAATAAATTTAAAATGAAAAAAAATAAATAATAGTACATGTCAACTATAAAAAAAACTCCATGTCAACTAAAAAATCAGAATTAAAAAAGTCAATATCAATTACAAAACTGACCGTATAATTGTTTGGAATAGTCGTTAAGCCGTAAAGAACCGTGCCTACCTAGGTAGTGCCCTTGCCTCACTCGTGCATATATACTTATATGTACAGTACCAAGTTTGTTTATTTGTTACTTCAAGTCACGACAAATTTCTAGTTTAATTTAATTAAGATGCTCTACAGTGCCACATAAGGGCAAGAACTGACCATAATGAGATTTTGACTCATCACTTCCAGCATACCTAGACATATTAATGATTACACCATTTGTATCAATTACAATTGTCCACATTTAATAACTAATTAATTAATTTTTGCTCTATAAGTTTACTCAACAGTATGTACGAGTAGCATGTTTCATGTTCATTTCGTGCATGCTAAAATGCTCAAGTATTCGATCGAGTGGGAGCAGAACGCGAGAACATCGGTCGGTTGATCTCAAGAAATTAACACTCTAATAAATCGTCTCAAGTTGCTCATATATATGGCCGGTAGTGCTCTAGTCTTTTATGGGCATTCGATTCTTGAAACAATAACATGCAATTAACTACAAGGACTGGCCTTGAGCTTTCACACAGAAAAGGAAGCCGATTCTTCTCGCACGATCTAGAATAGTGCATGTGCTATTGTGTTTAATCACGCGCCTTTTTGTCTTGTTTGCAAGTAGCAAGGTGGTTAGTAAGATGATTTGTGCCCTTTTGTCGGTCAGTGCCCTTTTGCAAGTAGTAAGGTGGTTAGTAGTGGAACGGTCTACCATGGCAGCACAGCTAGCTGGAGCAGAGAGCTCAGCTAAAGCTTAATTTCTTTGATTCTTTCCCCTTAATTTGCACTGAGTGGTCTTCGCTCTGGATTAGTGTCAACTCCATGCATGATGCGAAATCCCTAGTGCGATGTGTCGAAATCCTTTGTGTGCTTACCTTGCCCTCCACACATTAGTTTTAAATGCCTGTCAGTGCTGGGTTGTTTAGCATATCTAAGACGCTTTTGCTAATCCTTATGTTGGGGGGATTTGACTAAGTAAAGCGCCTTTGGGCTTGGCGTTTGTTTTGGCGCCAGTACAGTCCTGATCACTGCCTAACTCAACTCGAAGATCTCATGTAGGCAACCCCATCGGGACAACGATAGTAAGCTTAGTTAAACCCACCACTAAGCGGACAGCCTCTGAACATTTGCGATTAGATATGTATAGGTTTACAGCAGGGCGAGTTATTACGATCCATCGGTTTAGTTACTCGTTGATTCTTGGTTTAATTTTGCTAATTTGCTTGGTCAAGTAAAAAAATTAAACGTCTTTTGAATAAAGAGCCTTCGAATAAAAGGGCACAACAAGCGTTATCGCTCGGTCCATAACTCTTCCCCCTCGAAAGCTGTTTGGGAGTGGCGACAGGTGACTTCTACCACTTCTGGCATTGGCTCCAGGACCCCCGGGACTGTGGAGGCCGATGTTCTAACAATTGATGATTGTGGTCCCAACCTGGAGCATGGAGCCCCTCTCGACCTAGAGATAGCACCACCTCAACTACAACTCACCCATAATGAGGCTGATATGGTCTTTGCGACAACATCTCACATCGGCGAAGGGGACCTTTCGGACAACGTAGGCTCCACGAGCTTTGTGTTAGAGGATGCTCAACCGACCTCCCAAGGTGGCCCAGAGGCCCAAAACCCGACGTCGGTCTCCCCACCCTCGGCAATGTCTTGTATTGGCGAAGGAGGCCTTTCGACCAACGCGGACTCCACAGGCTTAGGGGCGGAGAATGCTCCACTGACCTTTCAAGATGACTTGGAAGCTCCAAATCAGACGCCGGCCTCCCTGCCCTCGTTTTCACCGCCTCGCTCTGGCGTTTCAAGATTTTTCATCCCTGTGAAGCCCCCTATCCTCCAAGTATTTACCAGAAGAGCATCGCGCCAGTCCATGAACGTTGTTCCGACGCCGATTGCTACTTTACGGCGAAGCTCTCGTCTTGCAGCTAAACCCATGTCAGGGCTACCAGTAGAGGAGAAGGCCAAGAAGCTCATCGCCAAGCGTCATGAGCCGTGGTTTGATTCCCGTGCCAAGCCTGATGGCACCCTAGACCTGCTCTCCGCCCTCCTGGAAAAGCCTCTAACCGTCGATGCGGCCGCCGCATTGGCCAGCCTCTCCGGCCTCCCTCTTGCTGATCCCCCACAGACGACGAGGGCAGATCAATCGACAACATTGGATGCCACTTCTTCGAGCAACCCACGATTGGGGTCCGATGCTTATTTGTCTCCCCAATGACATCACACATACTCAACTGGAATGTGAGAGGCCTCAATTCAGATGCAAGGCGAAGTGTTCTTCGAAATCTCATCTCCTCATCTCGAGCATCGTTGGTTTGCATCCAAGAAACGAAGCTGGACGTTGTGGATGCTCAGGTTGTGGTGGATTGCGCTGGTCGTTCCTTCGGGTCTCTTTTTGCCTATCTCCCAGCTGTTGGAACAAGGGGAGGGGTCCTTCTACTTGCGCATGAAGATTACTTTCAGATGGACGATATTGTTAGCACACCAAGGTGTCTCTCGGCAACCATCAAGTCAAAGTTGACAAGCATCTCCTAGCGCATCACGGTTGTCTATGGCCCACAGTCCACATCAAATAAACTTCTATTTCTTCAAGAGATAGCCACTCATGCTCCGACTACTCTTCCCTGGCTCATCTTGGGAGACTTCAATCTTATCTACCAAGCCGCAGACAAAAGCAACTCCAATCTTAACCCGTCGCTTATGTATGCCTTTCGGTCAATGATCAGCAACCTTGAGCTAAAAGAAATTCACCTCTCGGGTCGTCGTTTCACTTGGAGCAACGAGCGGGCCAATCCTACCCACACGAGGATAGATCGTGCCTTTTGCACTGCAGCCTAGGAGCTCCTCTTCCCAGAGACTTACCTCAGAGCTTTACCATCGTTGGTTTCTGATCACGCCCCTCTCCTCCTTTCGACGACAATGGAGCATAGGTCCGCTAAATGTTTTCGCTTCGAAAACTATTGGCCACGAATTGAGAGCTTCCATCAGGTTGTCCAGCAGGCTTGGAGTCGTCCAGTGGCTAACACAAACCCCTTCCGCAGACTTCACACCAAGCTCTCCCGTACTACTAAGGCCCTGTCCAAATGGGCAAAGATCAAAGTGGGAAACTCGAGGATTCTCCTCACCATAGTTCACGAGCTGATCCTCCTCTTCGATCGAGTTGGCGAGGCGCGCACTCTTTTGCCAATTGAAAGGGACCTTCACAGGCGACTCAAAGACCGTAGCTTAGGTCTCGCCGTGATTGAGAAAGCACGGATACGTCAACGGGCACGGGCCCAATAGGTCAAGTTGGGTGATGCAAACACGAGATTCTTTCACATTCGTGCCAATTCCCGAAGAAGAAAAAACTACATTCATTCTTTAGCCACGCCCGATAGGCCAGTCAGCTCTCACTCTGATAAGGAAAAGAAATGTCACCGCTACTTTCTGGAGCATCTAGGCACCCCCTTCAATCGTGAGCTCTCTTTGGATTGGGAACACCTAGGCTACTTACCTCATGACTTGGATGACCTAGAACTGCCTTTCGAGGAAGAAGAGATAAAGCAAGTTGTTCTTTCCAGCACAATAGATAAGGCGCCTGGCCCAGATGGCTTTACAGACCTTTTCTTTCGTGTTTGTTGGGACGTGATTAAAGCGGACATCATCAATGCTTTTCACCACCTTTACGACCAAAACTCGGCCTCGCTAAATCTGCTCAACACAGCCAACATCGTCCTTTTGCAAAAGAAGGAACCCGGTCTGCAGCTGACAGACTTTGGCCCGATTAATCTAATCCACAGCTTCAGCAAACTATTGTCTAAACTCCTGGCCAATAGACTGGCCCCTCATTTGGATAGCCTAGTCTCGCGAAGCCAAAGTGCATTCATCAAAGGTCGTGCCATTCAAGACAACTTCCTGCACGTGAAGAATGCCATTCAAGATCACCAACGCAGAAAGACCTCGGCTAACTTTCTCAAAATTGACTTCTCCAAGGCCTTCGACTCTATCCATTGGGGCTATCTTCTAGAGGTTCTGCAGCGCCTGGGTTTTGGCCAACGATGGCGTAATTGGATCTCCTCCCTTCTAGGTTCAGCCTCCTCCTCCGTCCTCCTCAATGGCACTCCGGGTCCTCCTATTTATCACGCAAGAGGAGTTAGACAAGGGGATCCTATCTCACCCATGTTGTTCATTTTGACCATTGATCCTATCCAGCGGCTCTTTCTTCGGGTACAGGAAAATAATGTTCTCTCTGCTATCAACTCGAGGATGGTCTCCTTGCGAACATCCCTCTACGCTGATGACGCGGTCATCCTTATAAATCCCGTGCGCAGTGAAATTGAGGAGGCTATGAATATACTCGAAGGCTTTGGGAAGGCCTCCGGACTCCACACAAATCTTGCCAAGAGTGCTGCCTACCCGATCCACTGTAGATCGGAAGAGCTAGATGACATCTTAATGTCCTTCCCCGATAGGAGAGATTCATTTCCTTGCACCTATCTCGGTCTTCCTCTTCACCAACGAAAGCTCAAGAAGGTGCACTTTCTCCCCTTAATTGAGAAAGTGCAAAAACGACTTCAAGGATGGAAGGGGAGCCTATTGAACAAGGCTGGTCGGCTTACGCTCGTCAACACTGTCCTCTCAGCTCTACCTACGTACTTCCTATCGACTTTCCCAATACCTAAGTGGGTTTCAAAGAGGTTGGACAAAATACGTCGAGCCTTTCTCTGGCGGGGAGAGGAGTCATCCAGTGGTGGACACTCACTTGTCAATTGGCCAACTGTGTGCCGACCAAAGAAGATGGGTGGGCTTGGCACCCTGGATCTCCAGAAATTTGGTTCAGCACTTCGTTTGCGATGGTTATGGCTCGAGTGGACTGACCCAAGTAGGCCTTGGAATGGCTCTCCAGTACCCTGCAGTGATCTTGACAGAGCGCTCTTTCGCGTGGCGACGCGCGTCACCGTTCAAAATGGCCAGAAGGCTAACTTTTGGCTGGACAACTGGTTGCAGGGGTCTGCACCATGCAACATCGCTCCCCACCTCTTCAACACCGCAAGAGGAAAGGATCTTTCCGTTGCAGATTTGCTTCCTAATGATAAGTGGATAGGCATGGTGCGGCATCTCAACACGGTGGAGCAGCTTCAGGACTACCTCCACCTTTGGAGCCAACTTCGTGGTGTAACGCTCACAGATGCAGCTGATGAGATCATTTGGACTCCAACCTCGGATGGTCAGTTCTCCACTAAGTCGGCCTATCATTTCCAATTTCTGGGCAGCACAGGCTGGTCCTTCGGAGACACCATCTGAAAGACACAGACAGAAAACAAATGCAAATTCTTTGCCTGGTCTCTCGTCCATGGACGTATTCATACGTCTGACGTTCTGGCTCGAAAAGGATGGCCACACCAGCCTAACTGCTTTTTATGCCAAAATAGTCCGGAAACCATTAACCATCTGACTCTTCATTGTTCGTATTCTGAAGAAGTTTGGAATGAGGTTCTCAACCAATATCCTCAAACGCCTAGATGGACAAACAACATGAGTTTCTGCGACTGGTGGATCGCGGCCTCCTCCCAGATAGCCAACAAAGCGGCCAAGAGGGTTCTAAATGGTCTCATAGTCTACACCATTTGGAATCTTTGGAAGGAAAGAAATAGACGTATTTTTCAGCATAAGAATCTTCCTTCTAGGATGCTGGTTGATAGAATTTTGGAGGAGGTGAGGGGTTGGAGCTTAGGGCTCCTTGCTGCCTCTTTGTAATTCTTTTTTGTTTTCCTAGCCGTGGCTAGGTGTTTGTGCAGTGTACAGTTCTCTTCTACTTAATGAAGGCAACGTATCCAGTGCAAATGCCCATTGAGTGCTAACATGCTAACAACAGATCTGGACTATCGGATTCATCAGGAGAGGCTCAGATCTGGAGAGGTGTAGGCCACTTTTCTCACTTAAACACTTTCACGAAAAACCCCCTGACTTTTTAAATGGAAAGGGGCTTCCACCTTTTTAGATCTGGGCCACTCCTTGTGGATCTGATGGTCCAGATCTACTGTTAGCATATTAGCACTGAATAACCATTTGCACTGGATATGTTGCCCTTAATGAAATGGCAGAGCGCCTGCCCCGTTTGTTCAAAAAAAAAAGAATAAAGACACGGAAGGACTAGAAATATTACTAATTTGTCGAGATCTCTGAGAACCGTTCTCCACACACACCCTAAAGTTTCAAAAAAAGTTATTACAAAATACTACACCGAATGATATATGAAAAATGATACGTTTTGGTTTTACCAAATCAAACTATGAATCGAAGAGCCTTAATGACTTTATTTCATAATTTGAGCCGTGTGACCATGATGACAACTATGGTGTGTTCTGTGTTATTATGGTTTTTTAAGATAAAAATAACTTTCGAACTCTGCACCAAGTATAAAAATATATAGTCATTACAAATATTTATTACAAAAACATAAAGACAAACGAAATAACAAACAATTGTCATATCAAAGCAAACGGCAGGAAAAAAGACAAAACAATCTTTTGTCTCATAACAATGAGACAAACCTAACACCCCATCATGCTTTAACGGTGTCCCTATTTGTGCCTCCATTACCATAGAAATACAATTATAAATATTAAACATAAGGTTACAAGTAAAATATAAGAGACATATATGTGCCTATCAAAAATAGGACAAAGATTGTTCAAGAAATGAAATAAGGTTAGAAGATAAATACTGAAAATAAGATTAACAAATATAGTTAGTGTTGCGCTTGGCTATATCCAATGGGTCCTAACTTAATATGTCCGACTGTCCGAGTATTGTCTAGTAAATAATGTGTAAATAATGTAAATAGTTGCTGCTGCGTTCTAAGTTAGGATGTTATCGGTGATGACCTAGTAATCCCGAAGATGAAATAAGTTGCAGAAGATCAAGGTCCAAAACCAAAGCAACCAGTGCAACAGCATACACATCGTTGCAGTGATGCAGGGAACATAGAAGAGCTGCTGTTCCGATTACGAAGCGATTGTGGCAGTGGAAGCAACAAAGGTGGTCAAAGCTGCTGTTCAGGTGACGAGCGACGTGGCAGTGGAAGCGACAAAGGTGGTCAAAGCACAACTCCTTGACAACCCTATCCATCCCTAACCTTCCGATGTTCTTGTTTCTTTTTCACTCGTGCAGAGTATCTGAAACCATTCGTCATTGACTTCCTCTCGCACGTACTGGTAGCAGATGAGGATTCAGGACTTTGAATTGCACCACATGATAGTTTTAGAGTTCACTGGATCAGGGCATAAGCCGTAGGACTCAGCCGGTGACACTGTGGTCGATTGATTCTTGCTGCTCCCTGTAACTCGACATGACCCAAGCCAAGAAACTTGCAAACCAACGCCAAAAATTTTCTTTCAACGTTTTTTTTTTACTCTGTAATCTAATCTCTACGTACCTTTCTGGAACACGCGTAAGCTTTCCTTCATTCCTCTGAATTTTAAATTTTTCGAACAGAGATGTTTTAGACAAAAGAAATTCGTTTCAGCACTTCGAGGCTGCACGGGCTCCGTTCGTCTGCGACATGGCAGTATGGCACCAAGGAGGAAAAGTAGTCAGTCGTGATCATCTCGTGCCTTTTGCTTGCACAAAAGGGGGAAAAGGGTAGGGGAAAACACAAAGTGGCAAGAAGAAGAGAGCATCGCATCGAAGAGGAGGACAAGGGTGTGAATGATCAGTGATGGGCTTGAGATGCCAAAGCCACAGGAATCTCTCTTGTCAAGATGCATTTATGTAGTATAGTAGTATTGCTGGTGGATGGATGGATGCATATCCTCTGCGGTTCCTGCCTTCTGCAGTTGAGTCACTGATATGTAGGTTCTGACCCACGTGTCAGTGACCATATCAGAGGCAGTAACTGTAGCGGATCCGGATCATCAAAGAAAAGCTCTAGATTGAGACTGATGAAATAAAAAAAAAACTACACATAAATTACTGCAAATTCACTCTCACAACTGTAACCATTTCTTAGTGGGACATTAATTTGTTTTATGTGCAAAAGCACTAGTAATTGATGCCAATAGCGAAATCTGGTCGCTGCTGCTGCTGCTTTTTCTCCGGCACCCTGAGCACCTGCAAATTTCCTCAGTGCTTGGTCGTTCCCTCTCAGATATGCTGGAGGTTGGAGCAGTAGTACTACAGCGACGGAGCTGTATATATACACATTATCAAACCGAGGCTGCTGCGTGCAACAAAGTCTTTCGTGCACACCAAGGCCTTGTTTTTTTTTTTTTTGAAAATTACTGAGAAGTTTAATTTTAAAAAATTATTATCCCTCCAAAATTATAAAAAAATTATAAAAAAAATATAAAAAAGAACCCTTGAAAGTACTCGTGAGAATTTTTTTTTTGGAAGTCATGGAGAGTTCAAAAATTATAAAAACATTATCTTAGAAACTATAGAAAGAACTATTTAAAACTCTAGAAAAATAACTACAAATTACTACATCATTTAGTTTGTATAAAAATAATATTTTTTATTTAATTTAATTTATATTAATTTAAACTCAAAAGAACAATGCCCAAGTCAATCCTAGAATCTATAACGCACCGAAGAAAGAACGGCTGACGATTTATTGAGAACTTGTCCATGCACGATGGTCTCCATTCTCTACTCTAGCAGGATAGTTCAAGTGTAAATGCCTTGACAGCGCGTTTGGTTTAGCAATTTAGCATCGTTTTTTTAGGCAAAGCATCGTATTTTTATCATTTGTGCATTGACTCGGTTTGTCAGTGATTCGGTGTCAAGAATAGATAGGAGCAAGGAGGGATGCCTACATAAAACAATACTCCGATAGCATTATAATGATATATACTACATGCTAAGAATATATATACGCTCTCTGATGTTCCAGAGACTCGTTAGTTAATTGTTGGGCCCTTGGATCAGTGAGCTACTGCTCCAATCTATGTAGTGTGCGAGGACTGAGGAATGAAATGATCCATGGCTCTGGAAAAAGTCAAACAAATTAGTCAGGTTGTCAAGTTCTTCTGGTGATTATTGAAAGCTAGGGGATAAGGTTTGAGTAGCTCAGTCCTCGGTGTAGTATGTTCCAAGAATATAAGTTGAAGCTTTTGAGCACGTGTTGGATTCTTTATCCATTTTCAAGCTTTTTAGCCCAAGCCAAGCTTTTTCTATAGCTCGTTGTGTTTGACGAGCCGAGCCGAGGCAGATCCTAGCTCGTTCAAGCCCAGCTCATTTCTACCCCTACATATAACCATTGCATATATACAACAGGTTGCTTGGTGCAGCCACTAAACAATGGCTAGATCTATAATAAGAAAGGTAGAAATTAGCATGTACTCCCTTCGTTCCAAATTATAGTTCACTGTTGACTTTTAGATATTCTATTTGACCATTCGTCTTATTCAAAAAATATATGTAAATATTATTTATTTTATTGTGATTTATTTTATTATTAAACATACTTTAAGCATGACTTATATTTTTACATGTTTGTATTAATTTTTTTAATAAGCCGAATGGTCAAAAGCCGTGTCCAAAAGTCAACAGTGAACTACAATTTGAAACGGAGGGAGTACTTGACTTATATGTGGGGCATTAGAACCCACTTAAGCTTAGGCCCATCACACTACGGGAGCAGGATCCTCTGTCATACAGTATAGAGCATGCTATAGGTCCACTTGTCAGTTGAAAAACTGTTCTCTACAACACTGCAAATGATATGATTCCCACCCTACGTGCTCTCTTGAGGTTGAGATAGCAATGTTCATGCCTAGCACCTACTTTTATTTAACGGATCATCAAATTTGGATAATCTCAGGTTAATTTTATGTGTCCTCACGTAGTTTTATTCGGATGATTTCACCCAGCTTCAGAAAATTCGATATGATTTTATGCTGACGTCGCTACGATACACACACATGAAGACTAAAATACTCCTAGAAGTATTATAACTAAAGTGCTCCTACATTTAAAGCGCGCGACACGTGTCCCTCTTACTTCCCACACAGCGGCACACGCCCTCCCGTTGCATCGATGCACGCACGTAGAGCTTACTCCTTTCCTTCCTTGCATGCATGCATGCATACATATTATTTTCCCTTTTTTATTGTATTTTTTCACTGGAAGCTCAAATCGAAAAACCGTTTGTGCCATCGTGTTCCTGACATTTTTTCAAACAAAACTAGACCGGTCTCACTTTTTAATTTTTACTTTACTACAATCATGAATAATGCTTTACTATTTAGTGTTTAATACTTTACAGCATGTGTACAGTACTCCGTCTATACAATAGTATTACTACTCTACATGTGTACAAATGTTATAGTAAAGTATTTCATAAACAGTAGTAAAGTGTTTGTCTATACAAATGTTGTAGTCAAGTTGTTCATGAGTTGTGGCTTTCATTAGTATTGGTAAAGTATTGTACTAAAGGTTTACTACTCCGTATGCAATACTTTATTACTACAACGTAGTGTATAGTACTCCGCCTATATAGTACATGTATTCCGCCTTTACAATACTTTACTAATTTACCTGTACAAACATTATAGTAAAGTGGTACATAATGAGTAGTAAAGTGTTGCTCATAATTGTAGTAAAGTAATTTTTTAAAAAGAGACCGGTCTAGATTTGTTAGAAAAAAATGTCAGGAATACGTTGATGAAAACAGTATGTTAGTCCGAGATTTCAAAAAAAATTACGGCAAAAAAAGAACAAAAAATTGTGTTTGGTATGCACGCATCAGCGCTGACGTCATCATGAGAATCTTTGTGTGCAAGCTTGCACACGATGCACTCACGGTGGGAGCAATTTTGCTTGGGAGTGAGACACGTGTCACTATATAAATGTGGGAGTAACGTAGTTAAAATACTCCTACGAGTATCTTAGTTCTACTCTATATATATATATACATATATACACAGCGTTGTCATTATTATTACCATCTAAAATCAGCTCATCCGTGGTTGTTTAAGACAGCGGAAGGAACTTTCTCTACAACACCCAAATGTTCTGCAAGGGTATATGCGCAGGGAACGTCTCTGCAAAAGGGTTTGATGTGCAAATATCCACACCAAAAGCGTAGTATAGAAGAGAGGACGGGAAAGAGGCCAGCGTGTTCTCATTCGCATCTCCACTTCTTCCACCTGAGCTCGTGAGTCGTGAGCTCGGCAGCTGTCTGGCTGCTTCCGCCGCCTTGCTCGCCTCCTTCCTCCCTTCCTCCCATCCTCAAGATCAAGCCGGCCGTTTCCTCAAAAAAAAAAAAAGATCAAGCCGGCCGTGCGCGCGTCGATCTCCTCCGCGCCGCCTTGTTGGTGACTCGCGGCGAGCTTCTTGGCCGCGTACGTGCGTGGTCGCCGCCCCGACTCTGATATTTTGTCCGTGGCTCAGTGGCGGCGCTGCGGGAGGGGCTCGATCCAAGGCTTGGAATTTTTGCCCGCTTGGTCCGCTCCGTCGGAGGCCGGAGGAGCTGGACCTGATTGCGCGTGGAGGTTTTTGCTTGTCTGTTTCTCGGCTCTGTTGTCTGCTAGCCTCGCGGGTTTTCTTTCCCGCGAATCTGTGGCCGAGCTCGATCCAAGCCTTCCAAAGATTGGGCTTTTTGGGGGGCGCTGGTCGTTCAATCTCTAGGCTAAGCTTGGAGCTGCGGTTCCTCTGGATTCCGTGCATTATTGGTCTTGGTCGTCTCCTGTTGCAAATATCTGCTCAAAGAGTCAAAGAGAAGCCGTCTTTTGGTTCTCGTTCGGCCCTCACTTCCAAGCCAAAGATCGAGTTGATCTTGGGAGGCAAGAAAGTGTCGTCTTTCTGTTCGTTCACGAGTGAGTAGCTAAGAGCCTAGGAAGGGTTGGCTGGGGCAGAGAAAGTGGATGTCTGGTCGGTAGATTGGTGGAGAGGAGAAGAGGGGAAGATGGGGAATTGCATGGATACGACGGCGCGGGTGGATCACAGCATGATCAATGGCGCCGGTGAGTTCCTTACCTTACTTCTATCTTCTTTAGAATTCTCAACTTGTTCAGTATTTTCAGTATTCTTTAGAATTCTTAATTCTGTTGGCTTCTGTTTTACATAGTTGTGGGCTTGGTTTGGCTGCTTGGGGTGTTCGGTTGATCGGTTCTACTCGTACTCGTAGCTTGTGGGTTTGGCTTGTGCTGAATTGAGAAATTTGACATGAATTGCTGATTTTGAGACCAGATTGTGTGTTGTGGTGATAAGTAGTTATTCCCTGCAGACATTCTCTCTTCCTATTTTTGTTTCTCTTTTCCTATTTTTGTAGGTTAAGCAAAACAAGGCCACGATGCATGTATAAGACATAGAAATAGGGTTTGAAGGCAATTAGGGAAATATTTATGCACTTATAGTTATTCTATAAGTGCTCTTGCAGTTATTCTAGGACGTACTAGCTAGGTACGGGGATGCACTACACCAGAGCTCGCCGCGTTGGCACCTGATAGAGAGGCATTTATAATTCTATGTAACCTAGAGCATTGAATGCTGTTATATTGGCAATTCTAGGTTCATTATCATTGTAAACCTAAGATGCTAACGGTATCAAGTTAGTTCTCATACACATTTGCTCTGTTTCTTGTGGAGAGATCAGATCCATCAAGAGTGACCAGCAAAACAAGTTTATCATCCGCAACTTCCACAATTAAGACCAACTCAAGCCGTTCAACTTTGACTCTGCCTTCTATGAAAGATCGAAGTGAGCTTCCAACTCCTCGAACAGAAGGCGAAATCTTGTCGTCTTCGAATTTGAAAGCCTTCTCATTCAACGATCTCAAATATGCAACCAAGAACTTCAGACCGGACAATCTCCTTGGGGAAGGAGGATTTGGGCATGTTTACAAAGGCTGGATTGATGAGCATACCCTTGCTCGTTCAAAACCAGGAAGTGGTATGGTTGTTGCTGTCAAGAAGCTGAAGCCAGAAGGTTTCCAGGGACACAAGGAGTGGCTGGTAGGTTCAGCGTTCTTTTCCACTGTTCCCCCTTTTCTCTAGGACATTTTTCATGTTTACTCCCTGCTGCAGACGGAGGTCGACTACCTTGGCCAACTTCACCACAAGAATCTTGTTAAGCTCATTGGTTATTGCTCAGATGGTGATAACCGACTCCTGGTTTATGAGTTCATGCCCAAGGGAAGTTTGGAGAATCATCTGTTCAGAAGTATGTATCTGATTTATGTGGTCCTGCCCCGTTAAATCCCTTATTTCTCGTATTGTAAATGTTCACATATCAATTATCAAGTAATATTTCTGTTCTTTAGGAGGTGCTGATCCTTTGTCTTGGGCAATAAGGCTCAAGGTTGCCATCGGAGCTGCTAGGGGTCTGTCATTTCTGCATGATGCTGAAAACCAAGTTATATATCGTGATTTCAAGGCATCAAACATTCTCCTTGATTCGGTATACTTGAAGAAAATGTTGGCTTTGATTTCCAAGCATGTCTAGCTTGTTTTACTTCTTTTAAAGTAAACTTATTTAGTTAGTTTTCTTGATTTAATGCAGGAATTCAACGCAAAGCTTTCGGATTTTGGTTTAGCAAAAGCAGGTCCAACGGGAGATAAAACCCATGTTTCCACACAAGTCATGGGCACTCATGGATATGCAGCTCCAGAATATATTGCAACAGGTATAAAGATTATTCTTTGTTGACATAACTATGGAAATGGACCAGTTGATTTTGGTCCCTTTTCCCTGTGTCATATAACATTTAACAGAAGATGTCTGATCCTTGCTTAAAAGCTCACTGTGATTATCTTGCTTAAAAGCTCACTGCATGAATTAATGCATACCACTGAATCATAGAAAGATGCCTATTGTCTAAGTCAGAAGAAGTAAAAAAATAATGCAATTTGACCATCTTCTGGCTGATTATCTTTAGGTTTATTTTCAGCAATCAACGGTCAACAATGTATGTATTTTTTTTGGTCTTCACTTCTGGAACTCTTTCATTGTTATAACTTACATGTGAAGTCAAACTAAATACACTCCTAAGGAAATGTTCCAATCCAGTTTTTCTTACACAATGCAATGTTTAACATATTATTCCCGGATTTAAGGGAGTGAGGAGTGATGGCACATCATTACACGTATTGATAAAATTCTGTATCATATATAAACATATGTATTTTATTTCTTGGTCAACCATGCACATATGTTCAATTTCTTGGTCAAACATCTCTCATGTGTGGCTTAAAACTTGACAGGTCGCCTCTCTGCAAAGGCGGATGTCTACAGCTTTGGGGTGGTGTTGCTTGAGCTGCTCACAGGAAGACGAGCCCTGGACAAGTCGAAGCCAGGCATAGAGCAGAACCTAGTTGACTGGGCAAAACCTCACTTGGGCGACAAGCGAAGGCTGTACCGCGTCATGGATACAAAACTGGGAGGCCAGTATCCGAAAAAGGGCGCGCATGCCATCGCAAGCATTGCCTGGCAATGCATCTGCAACGACGCGAAGATGCGGCCTCGGATGTGCGAGGTGTTGGGGGAGCTGGAGCAGCTGCAAGACCCCAAGTATAACTTTGCATCACCACAGGTTGACACCCGGAGAGCCTCAAGCACCGTCCCGAGGTCACCGATGAGAATCCAACCTTCACCTTCACCACGACGCTCGCTTGGAGCAGCCTCCCCGTTGCCGGCATATAGGACTGCGCAAGTGCACTAGGGTCGCTTATATTTTGGTGATTGGTAGTGTTATCAGCAGTGTAACATTTGTTGAGATGCTTCTTGATCATGTGTGACACGGGCTATGACAGTATCATTCTAGTGTTATCATTTCCTCGTTGATTCTATGTTTTACATTGTTTTCTCGGTTTAATCATGAGTGCGAGAGACGTTGTGAAGATGGAAGGAAACTGTCAGGTGAATATTTTCAGGTTTATCATTGGTTGCCAGTGTATCATAACCAATGTTTGGCAGAAGTGAGGTGACAGGTTATCGTGCTCTTTTACTCACAGTTGAGATAACCAGTTGGTCTGAATACTATAGGGATGGGTTATTTTTATGGAATACTTCGCCTGAAAAATGACTGCAATTAATAATTTATACGGGCCAATACCGAGTCGTAGGTACGTAACCCACTGTAAAGGACGACTCTATTTGCAAAAAATTGCGGTCGTCTAACCATAATATGGTACATTTCACATCTAAATGGAAATTTCATCCTCTGACTGGTAAAGATCTACATAATCTCAATGTACATTCTCCAACCCAATAGTGAAACAGATATTAAACACAAAATTGCTGTAGAGTACAAAACAGCGGTGATATGCCTGTTGAGGCAGGTAGCGGGTGCAGTCTGTCTCATTTCTCAACAATAAACTCCTGAATCTCTATTCCCGTGTGACGGGCACCACCCTGCTTCCTCACCAAAACATCATCACCAATTTTCAGTGAAGTCACAGGAATAGCAGTTGTTCCACTAGATCCTACATCAGACAATCATACGTTCCTGGGATAAGTAGATTGAAAGAGACTCATGATTGCTAACCCCATGTCCCCAACGTATCCTAAGCACACCTAAATCTGGGGGTGTATCAGGTACTCAAGAAAAATGTTGCATTGACTATACATAAATGCTATATAGTTTGCATAAAAGGTTTGATTTCCGGTGGGAGTTTGTACTTGTTGATTCTCGGTGTTGCATGTAGTAATGTTAAATAAGGCGATGTTACATACAGTAAGCTATTCGTAGACATTAGAACCGTAACATTTCAGTTTTAAACTACTGATACAGTGACACGCCATTCAGAAATAAGTCTTATGACCTGTTAGAATTACAACTCCAAAAGAAAATTATCATATGTGCAAAATTTGTGACATGATGGGTTTACCTCTGTCAGCAGCGATAAGTGCAACAGTTTCTGCATTTTGCAGGAAAATGCTATATGTATCGCCTCCAGAATTCTCCTGCAACAAGCCCAGAATTGCCATGAAATTGACAATGAACTTACCGTTATTATTAAAAGAAAGACCATTTCTACCTTTGCTTCTACAAGGATGAGAGGCCTTGATTCAATCTTCACACGGCCGACAATTGCAGTACGCCATAACCCATTTTTATTAACAACAGTTACTTCGCTACCTGATCGCAGCTCTGAGAGGTAGCTAGTTTTGTTCCCAGGGACTGCAATATATGCATGCACAGGCCCCTAAAATAGAGAATAAATCCGTTTAGGTCTATGCTGTATTGTAATACCTGCAATAACTGAGTGATTTTAAATCGCTGAAATCTTACGGCATTCACCCTGAAAGGCCTGCTTGCAATGTAGTTTGTCTCCAAGCATTCAGAATGGACAAGGAACATCCCTCTTGCATAGGACCCAATCTACGAAAAATAAATAATAAATAAATAAAATCATTTATTACTTTGGAGGCAGACAAGTAGTCAATAGACATACGGATGCTTGCAACAGGTAAAATGCGATGTATTTCTATTGAGGGAAGTGGCATATTCAAGCAGAATCCTTTATTTGCTAGCGACAATTAACAAGTGGGAAATAAATGCAAACCAGAAGGCCTTCACCAGGTCGCATGATACTGCAAAGATCCACACAAACACGATCACCCATACCAACAACTTCAACCTTTGATACAGTAGCCTTTGTCAACGGTAATTGACATTTTGCCTCGTTCCTTCTGTCAAAATAATCCTGAGTGATTAAAGGAGGCAAAAAAAACCCAGTAAATAGTACAATCAGATCAACAATTAGCGGTGAGTCGGTGAAAATAAAAAGAATTGCCTTTTTGTGAACTTAGATTTATATTACAGAGCAATACATCTAATTGTATATGAGACCATTATATCAACAGGGGTTTACTAGTTAATAAACACCAAAGTAATTTAGAAAGAGTTATGACAATACCTTGAGTTTAATAATGTCATCCATGTCCTCTACTTTAAGTACGACTCCATCAAGCCCTTGCTCCAAGGCCTGCAAAATGAGTATCATAAATAATGAAACAACCTCGTATATTATAATTACTTAATTAGTGACGATGCATAGCATCATTTCGAGCAAGATATGCTGTTGTATGCTGAAACCTCTTGATAATTACCTCAAGAAAAATTTGAGCCTCAGTTGAGTTTGTCGAAACAGCCAATATGGTTCCCCTACATCCCTGGAATGTGGCAACTATATTTTCTGCTGGTATAATCTATGAAATTTGGAGAGGAGAAACTAGTGAGTGCTTCTGATGGGTAAGGTAGGTTTGTATAATACTGTTTGCAAGTTACCGGTCAGATATGAAGCATTAAAAATAACCCAAGCTGATAGCACCAGCAGTTCACAAATAATATAAATTTTGTGAATTGTATCCTCTATCAATTCAAATGAGTTCATCAAATGAACGAAAAGACATTCAAGGATGACTAAAAAGCTTAGAGCATAGTGTTATAAGATCTCAATTATCAAGAACAATGCCTTATCTCACGATGCCAAGCCAAACTAACATATATAATATGTCATGAAAATCATAGCTTCAAAATAAGTTTTGTACTGGCACTAAGAAAGCCAAAAGAATGCGTTGATATTGCAAAATTCGATAGTCAAACCTGCCAACCACCTCGAAAGTCTATCACAGTGTTCTCAACTTCCACATTGTCTGGTTGTATGAGTTCCAACTCTCTTGGGGAAGAGACTTCAGAAATTACAGCAACCTTTCGATTTTCCTCATCGAATATATCCATGCCATCAATAAATAGAGGATGGATGCGAGCGGTTGCTGAAAAAAAAATACTGATTTATTAATTAATGAAATCTAAGAAGATTCCATGCTCACTCAACCATTTCATCTAGCACGCCTCTATGATGCATTGATTAAAAGAAGAGGAAGCATGTTTTCCCCCTCTGTTAAACCTATGCAAATTCATTTGGTAAATGACCATATCTAATTTAATTCATGAAACTTCTCGATTTTAATAAACTTCAAGATAATGCTGCTTGGAAAAAAAGAGAAGAAAATTTGCTCTCACATGACCAATCTTTGCCAAGATCTTTGGATCCAAAGAGGAAAGTGCTCCAACCCCTCTCTACGGCTGCCATCATCACCTGTCGGTTCTCAGTCCAAACCCAAACTGTCTTCTTGGACTCTGCTGGCGCGGCCGGAGAAGCACACATCTTGACAGACGGTAGCCGTGAGCGAGTTGATGCTAATCCTGCATTCGAATCCCCAAACTCAAGTCAGTATTGCAACAAAGAAGTCAACTGTTGGTTGGGGACTCTAAATCCCAAATTCTTCATTCCATACAAAAATAGTGATATCAAGAACATACAGGACTCATGGAACACTTGATAGGTTCTCAGGACTACTTGACAGGTTCTCAGGAAATTGTTTTTGTGAGCGATGGGTTCTCAGGAACACTTGATACCTATTTTGCTTGTTGTTTTGAGTTTGGACACTGTAAAACACTCAATTTCCGTTGCGTAAGGGCAACAAGGATTGGTTGCAAATGCTAGTGAAATCAAACTGGATTCATCCGATTCCTTGTTGTTTTGAGTTTGGACACTGTAAAATACTCAATTTCCGTTGCGTAATGGCAATAGGGATTGATTGCGAATGCTAATGAAATCAAATTGGATTCATACGATTCCTGAGTCCATAAGTTGTGATTAGGTACTAACGTAGCAGCGAAATTGATAGCCTGTGAGCAAGAGACATTTGTTCCAGGATTTGCTGCCTACAGATCATCCAAGGATTATCCGAAATGGGGTCGGAAACCATGAAACGAATCGAGGACTCTACATCAAAGCAGTAATCTTTGACAAGAAAGAGACATTAGATAAAGAGGATTATAGATAATTAAACAGCGCAGAGATGGGAGATTCGCGGTACCTGTCCTTTGGGGGAACAGAAGGAAGGCATGTGAGCAGGCTAGGGTTTTGGGATAGACCAAGGAGGAACCTGCCATTGGATATTTTAGGGTTGCCTCCCCCAGATTTCTCTCTCTTCCACCTGTTTTCTATACGTTTGGGAATTGGAATGGCAGCTTCAAATAATAAATATATACGTTTATATATAGTCTCTATGTTTTGGTGAATTGATGATTTATGCCATGTTCAACCAAAACTTGTGAGTGCACATTTAAAATGAAATTGGCTGGATTTTATGTGCGTGTTTAGCTCCCATGAAACCTGTTTAGCGATGCAAGGGAATGGCAACACGACTAGAAACTGAGGGTAAAGAAGCTTACCATGATCACACAAAAAAAAAAAAAAAACTTTCCATGGTTTAAGTTGCAATTGCTCTTCCTCTATCTACTTCCTTCTAACCAGACAAGGAATTTTATTTTTTAAAACTCTTTACTTTCCCTCCCTAGTACTACTTCCCTGCAACCAAACATGATGTCACAAACAGACGATATAGTTTATATCTCATAAAATTAATTAAAAAAACAGTAGTAGGAGGGGGTTAAAAAATTCTTCTCACTATAGGGAAAAAGGAACGGAGCATGAAATCGAGCCCTTTCTCAAATGAGTTGAGCCCAGCCCAAACCAAAATCCAGTCTAAACCCGAGCGGCTCGTGAGCTATCGAACTAGGAGCGGGCCAAGGCCCAAAGGTGCTGGAAAAGGGAAAGGAAGGACAGAAAAAAAAAAGACCTCAAGTAGCAATCGGATGGCCCATAGGAGCTGTGCCCGAACGGGCCCAAGGCCCAACCAAGCCCAATTGATCGAGCAGGGGGAGCAAAAAAAAAAGAGAATGGCGGACAGAGACCTGGTCCGAAGGAGCGCGTGGTCCCACCATCCCTGTAGGGTTCTGGCCGAGTCCAACGGCTATACCGAGACACAGCTGAGCTACTGCCACCAATACGCCATTTCCTTACGAGGTCCCCTTGTTTCATCAAAATAATGGGTACCACCACCCTACGCAGGTACGGATGCAACAAGTATACTAGGATGCAACCAGTACGGATGCACGAAAATGCCCTGTAAAAATGGTTGGAAACAAGGTCGTAGACTCGTAGAGAGAAGATTATATGATACATGTGCGAAAGAGGATGCTATGATGCATATAAGGAAAACGCCATACAAATTACGGTCCTTCATGATATATAAGAGTGGCTCATGCATCGTTCTTTTCAGCTCAAGTCTAGCAGAAAAATCGTAAAGAAACGGGTTTACTAATTAGCAGGTGACTGCTTTGCCTTTTCAGGTTTCTTGCACTATTTTTTTTAACTTAGTTTTGGTAGTGAAATTTTAGTTATTTCGTATTACAAAAAATATTTACACATATAAGTTTGACAACAATTGTTTTAAATTTTCATTGATTAACTGATTTGCTGTTGATTTTGCTAAAAGTTTGGTTTTTTTAGCAGTCAATCGTTGCTTTTTCCAGTTTATATGCACTATTTTTTCACCTATTTGATAGTGGAAATTTAGTTATTTCGCATTAAAAAAATATGTATATAGCCTGACAATAATTTTTAAAAAACTTTGATAGAAATTTGGTTTGTAAGTTTTTTATGGTGTTTGGGCTAACTACATGGATATATTTTGTAACTTCTAACAAAATTTGGTATTTATGTTTTTATTATTTTTTTAGTATGTATTGACTAGTGTTAGATAGGTGGGTGCCAATAATTTTAAAACAACCACATGCAACTAAGACGATTTCTAAAGAAAATGGTTTTACAAGCTTTGAAAAGTACCAATGAAAACCTCATACAAATGAATACAGAGTGTTATATCTTTTGACTTATAAAAAAATAATATTTTTGCTATGGCTTTTAATTTAAATTTAAGCCGAAAATAACCGTGAAAAAAAACCAGACTTTAACCATCTCTTGTGATTCAAAGAAATGTGAGGTCCCATTCGGCAAAATGGTTCCAACGGTTGGTTCAACCCTCCCACGAATGCACGACCCCGAATACGCACTATAAAACAACAAGCTCGCACCCGTTTCCCATCCAATCTCCTACCCCCGAGCTCGCCACTCCCACGCGGAAGATTAAAGAGCAGCAGAGCAAGGCGGAGCCGCCGCCGCCGCCGCCTCCCCGCGATGGCCGGCTGCTGCGTCTTCCTCCGGTGGCCGTCGGCGTCGCCCCACCGCCTCGGCTACCGCTCCCTCGGCGAGGACGTCGACGTCGACGGCGCCGCTGGCCCGCCGCCGGCGACCGTGACGGTCGTCGTCGGGAAGGAGCGGCGGGTGTTCCTGGTGGACCGCCTCGTGCTCGACACCTACCCGTTCCGGCTGCTCCTGGAGGCGGCGGCGGCGGCGGAGGGGAAGGAGGAGCGGGGGGCGAGGGGCACGGGCGCCATGTTCGTCGACGTCGACGCCATCCTCTTCGAGCACATCCTCTGGCTCGCCCTCCACCGCCACGACCGCTCCGTCTCCCTCCTCCACCTCGACCTCAAGGAGATCATTGACTTCTACTCCCAGGACGCCTGATTTATGATCCCAAGTCCTTGCGGCTGACATGCTCATCTCTCGATCAGATTTTCCTTTTCCTTTTTCTTTTTCTTTTCTTTCTTTTCTTAATTTTGCTGTTGTTAATGTGCATACCGATGATTACCTGCTATACATGTTACAGCTTACAACCAAGTTAAGAACAAGCCTTGGTGGCAAGTTTACGATACAATGGTACTACTGTCTATTGGTTAAAATCCGAATGCTTTGCAGCTCTCTGGTCAGTTCTTGCATGAAAAGAACAAAATACCCCCCATCTCCCAAAAAAAAAAGAAAAATGAACGATTGATGTACCCTAAATTATACCATCGTTATATATTTTCTAAGTTTTTTTAGAGCTTTCTTGAGAGCATATATTTTCTAAGTAATGTACTATGGAAAGGCCTTTTTTTTTATGTACCCCGAGTATGGTTACGACAGAAGGAGACTGCCATGACACATACAGTTGCCAAACATTTGCAGCGCAATTAGGATCGAAATTTTGTTCCGGTCATTTTCACTCAGTTCGGCAAGAACCTGTCGATGCCTAGCTTGCTCAAACTGCAGCATTATAATACGCTATCGTCCGAACATGACATCCAACAACTCGAACATCTTGGTTTATGGAATCAAAAAAAGAATAAAAAATATATACATCCCAACATGATTGGTTGATCGATTGGTATCCTACGAAAAAAACGCGTTGATTCTAGGTAAGAACACTACACGTCCTTTGGTGCGTACACCCGACTCCAGCTATTTTTTCAACTATTTATTGGTGAGAAATCATGTTCATCGTTTCATAATTCATAACCAATCCAAATAGATGTGGACAGATCGTGTTTCACTGTTTCCCATAGTATCGCTCTAGCTGATGCTTGTTTTCTTTGAAGCTTCGACAAGGACAGGTACCAAGGGAATTCTGGGCTTTATGGGGCCCTTCATAACCTGATCTTAATGGGCTTGTTTAGGATATTAGGCCTAAGCATAACTTGTCTGTTTCCGTTGGAAACAAAACTTATTACTCAGTTTTGGTTTGGTTTACCAATTTTTTTTATTTTTGTACGGATCATTGAGTTTTTCGGGACTTTATAGGTTTTTTCTCAAAGGACTCGAATTATTTTAAAATAATTTGTTTAGTTTTTTCATACCACCTTTTAAGGTTAAAATAATTTTAAACTACAATCAAAACTAAACTAAAACAAAGAATTAAAGAGGGCCTCAAGCTAGACCGCCACACAGTTGTAAGAAGAAAAAAAAATTCATTGCCACCAATTAGAGTATATTTTGGGGCAGATGAACCTCTTTAAATTCAGTGCCGCTTAGGATAATCTCGCTGGAATATTGCTCGTGCAACCTTTGATGGTGTACGTAGCCGTGTAGACAGTAGACCTGTAGATGCGGATGGCAGACATGACATAAAACTTTGAATTGCCGAGCCTTGTTCTTTTCAGCGTATCGTTGCGTTGGCGTATACTGTAGCAAATTTGAGAGCTTTCAAAAAGAGGTCTAAAGATTATAAAAAAATAGTTTTAGAATCTTTTGAAGAACTACTAAAAGCCAAGAAAAAATCGTTACCGATTATCACAACATATAGACCGTATAAAAATAACAAAATTTGCTACAGTAATACGCAACGGTACGAAACGCTGAAAAGAACAAGAGTTTCATAGTGTTCTCTGAGCATCTTCTGCTCCAACCAGCAAAGGTCTGAATGTCTGGTGCCTTTGCAACCGGATTCCTTATCGGTTAAGTATCTTTCTGCACACCAATCATGCAGAAAGTGTCTGAAATGCTTCGATCACAGGTGTGCACCACTGTTGCATGATTCCTCCAAGATGTTTGTTAGGTATATTATCGCAGGAAACCAGAAGCCGCCAACGCCGTGCTGCCGTCGAGCACACCATAATAGTCTAGTTAGCCTCAAAACAATACAATCAGTTTGGAGCTACGCCAACTGGAGTTCGGCGAGTGTCCGAAAGTTGGTTCATTATTCTGGCTTCCTTTTTATCTTATATTCTTATCTTTTTATTTGTATATAAATTAAACTCAGAGGTTTCGCAAAGTAGTTAGAGCTCTTAGACGTGATTTCGAGATAAAAGAAACTACATAAGTCAAAGCATTTGATTTTTCGATTCATGTATAACTGAAGATAGGAAGATTAAACGAGTGACGCTCAATCGGAGCATCTTGGTCAAAATGATATTGAATTAGTTTGCCTTTCACCGGATGATATTGTGCAAGCGAATTTCTCCGATCCGTGTCATTTTCAACCTTTTACAACATTTTTCCAATTTCACTATTTATATACATTTTCGTTCTTCTATTTTATTTATTTGCTAAGAGCATTACCAATGGGACCTAACTTAGACCGATTCGGTATTGTTGCAAATAAAATAGAAAAGATAAAAATATGGATGAATAATAGTTAAATAGTGTTGGATTGAGCTAAATTAGCACTGGGTTAGCAATGCCCGTAGCTTTGCGGAGAAGAATCCACTGAACTTTGCAGCGATTCCCCCTCGATCTGCACTGAGCTGGCCACACGTAGTCGCCGGTTTTCTTTCCCTAATTAATGAATGAATGATTTGCCCACTCTTAAAGATCGGTAATTAAGGATTAGGCAAATCCTCAATTCCCACCATTTTTTTCTCCGACCAGACGCTATCGCCGTCGCTCCCGATAACGATTACTATTAACGAGCTGGATCTACTACCTTTCGCCCCCAGAACGGCAGCTCACAAAGCCGTGTGGAGCAGGAGCCACAGCCCACGCACATCAATGCATCACCAGCTGTAGCCTTCGCCGCAGACGCGTCGTGTGTCCTCGTGTGCAACGGATAGCGCAGCGACTCGGCTCTCACTGTCCCGTGATCGCATTCCAGATATGGCTGGAGCTCGATTAGCGGGAAGATTAGCGCCTAAGCAGCTGTGTTAGTAAAGTGGGCGCCCGCCATAGCTAATCACCAGCTGGGTCTGGGGCCTGGGGATTTTTTTTTTCTTCGCCGTCAACTTATATAAGTACAGAGCTATCTCTTTCTTCTCTTCAGTCTCCACACATTTACCTCCAAGACAAGATCAGTACTGTGCTGGCTGCCGAGTTTGCTCCACAGCTCCAGCACCACCACAAGAAGACGGCTTGGTGAAGAGATCAATTGTGTGCGAGAGAGAGAGATTGAGGGAGGGAGGGAGATCATCCATGGAGAACCTCAAGGAGGTAAGGAGACTTCCCTACGAGCAATTCGATGGTTCTTGTCTGAGTTGCCTCCACTGTTTCTTGCGGATTCTTCACCGCGATCCGTTCCCCCGAAAGATTAAAGATTTCGCCTTTTTTTTTTTTTCGATGCGCGCGTGGAGCAGCAGCAGGGGCACGGGGCGGCGGGCGTGAACGGGTGGATGACGGTGCCGGCGTTCGGGGACTGGGACATGAAGAACGGCCCACTGCCGGACTACTCCATGGACTTCTCCAAGATCCGCGAGATGCGCAAGCAGAACAAGAAGGAACTCTCCCGCGCCAGCCTCGGCGGCGACGACGACCTCCTCGCCCACCAGCAGCAGAAGCCCGCCCAGGCTAGGGCCCAGGCCCAGCCCAAGCTCGCCGACGACCACCGCCGGCCGCTCCACGGCCGCGACGACTCACCGACGGTAAGCTCGTCTCCCTTGCTCCCTGATCGTCTTAATTTGCTATGGTATGCCTCCCCTAGGAGAAGCCATCGGTTTGCTGCCTCCAAACGGTCAAGGAGGGTTCCCATGTCATATCATAATTACAATATTTCCAATCCGATTAGTCTGATCCTGACTGAATCGTGGGGTACTAACTAACTACTGGGTAGTGTAAGCTGTAAAGATTAGATCTTTTTCTTATTGTTTCATAAGAGTACAGACTGACGTTTACTAGTACTGACGAGTGAAATTATTAAAGGGGATCATGAATAAAAACTAGCAGGTGGCAAAACCAGTTCTTCAATGTAGCATTGCAGCATGTAAAACAACACACGTGCATAACATCTCATCGCCACTGTAAATGCTCTTTCTCTATCACTGAAACAGTTTATTAATAGTAAAAAGTTTGCAAAAACAGCAGCCGCATTTAGGTTTTGCCGGGTCAAAGGTCAAATTCTCACTTGAAAGAATAAAAAATTTTACCATGGACGGTGGATCAGAATTTAGAGCATTCGAATGTGGGGACTGCAACTTGCATGTGCAGGTAGCACTGGTGCCTTTATTTGTGGTACCACTAGTTTATGTCTTGGACAAAATGTTTGATGTGGTAACTTAAAGAAGACTAGGAACGAGAGATTCAAGGAGTGAAAGGGCTTTGTCAACGCAGCTTGCACGCTGATTCTCCAAAGTTCTAGTTCTTGTTGTGATATATATAGACAGAAAAAAAAAGGTGTGAAAATGAACCGTGATAATAAAAAGGTTCACAATGTCTTTTAGATATATGATTCAGAAGACATCGTGTGAAAATTGTAAAAACATCTTCTAAATTAGAGTCTACTACATTTAACAGATCAACTGATATATGATTAAGCAAATTTAGATTGTAGTGTTATGTTATGATGGGCCCCATACAAGTCTATGGCCTTGTCCTGTTCACACATCGACAATGGAGTGGGTTCAACAACTATAGGTAGGTCGGCTAATATATGAAGCCATATCACCGATTTTACCGACCATCTCAGCTTTATGCATGTAGCGCTTTGTCACAACTCATACCTGATTGGCAAGGACGAATCATCTTACTTTGTTAATGATAATCTGCTCATATCCCCTGCATGTCTGCCTGACTGCCTCTAGAAGGCTGTACAACTGAATTGTCCATAGGACACCTAATTAATATGTTAAGAATCACGATGGAGAAAACATGATTAGGGAAAACTAATTATGAGGTCAGTCAGTTGAGATGATAAGCAGCCTTTAGAGTTTAGACTGCAGATGTGTTAAAAGTGGCAAATTGCAGTTGAAGAAACTGAGGATAGTTACCATTATTAGTTTGTTACCAATGACCTAGTACCGTGCGGTACAAGTTGGGCATCTTGGTACAATTTCCATCTGCTTATGGCAATGGAGAAATGAACAAGCAATAAAGCCTGTGTTCACATGTTAGACATATATTTGACACATAACATTCATAGTCGCAATCCTGTCAGTAGCATACTTAGAAGGGCATGTAGTTTTGATACATCATACGTGAAAGTTGTGCAAATACTAATTCACAAAAATGCTTGCATGCAGGTATTTAACTGCACTATGTATACTTCATTTTGTTGCAACACTGGTTGATGTCCTCGAGACAGGAGTACTGACCTGGAATTGTTGATGCAGGGAAGGAAGAAGTTCCTGAGTTACTTCCAGTGCTGTATCAAGGCCTGAAGAACAATTGCTACCACTGTCTGTGCCGCGTCGCAGCACAGAAGAGCCGACCAGTTTAGTTTAGGCTTATTTCGGTTTTGTTAAGGTTGCAAAAATGTGTATTATAATGGTCCTGATGCTTCATCCGCAAGTCCTCTTGGAGAACAAAACGATTTGTAGGGGGAACAAAATTGCTTGCAAGTTGGGAGCGATTTTTCTTTGTAATATATTGAAGGAAAAATGGCTTGTATTTTTGTCGGAGCGAGGCATGATATATTTGGTGTTCTGGACTCGTACAGGAGCAGAACGAGGCAAGAATGCATGACCGATTTTTTTAGCCCACATGTAAGAAGCTTTTGGCAAAACATTTGACACGTGGGTTCACCTTAGCACACCGTGAAATATGACGGCCTTGCGGCTCACTTCTTTTATAGGATTGTGTTAGACATCGTTGGAAAAGGATTAAATTGTTTAAAAGACTAGGATGCAACATTTTTGCAATATGGAAGAAAACTATAAAAGTTAGAGCATCGCCAGTAGGTTCTCTATATTTCGTTCTCTATATCCCTTCTCTAAATCACTATTCATTCCCTATATTTCTATCATCTCCAGCAGAGTCTCTATCCCCAAAGAAATATAGAGATTCTCTAGAGAGTCTCTAAATATAGAGACTCTGGAGAGAGTCTATAAATTTAGAGGCAGAGATAGAGACCCTGCTGGAGCGTTATAGAGACTGGAGTTGTCCGCAATAGTGTTTTAGAGAATCGTTTAGAGTCCTGCTAACCATGCTTTATATAGGAAAAATAAGGTTCCTGAAATCAACAAGTCAAAGAGCTGTATAGGAACAAGTCAACAGGTGTACAGCCGGGAGCAGCAACGAACGCGTAAAGGGCCGTGCCTGGAGGACGGCCCGTCCCGCTCCCGACACTCCATCACCATCATGAGCGCGTCGGCCCAGACGTGCGCCTACCATGTACTCCCTCCGTTTTAAATTATAGGTCGTTTGACTTTTTGGACACGTACTTTGACCACTCGTCTTATTCAAATAATTAGTGAAAATATGAAAAAACTCAAGTCATTATTAAAGTACCTTTCATGATAGACTAAATCATAACAAAAATAAATTATAATTATAAATTTTTTTAAATAAAACGAATGGTCAAAGTACGTGTCAAAAAAGTCAAACGACCTATTATTTAGAACGGAGGGAGTACGTAAACTGCCAGGCCGTTTCCAACGGCCCACGTTGCAAAAATGATTAATAAATTAGATGATATTTTTAGTTGTTGTATGTTCATTTAAAAGAAAAAACAAAAACACCCACCTATATAATTGAATTTACGTACTAAAATAGTACATTAATTTTTATAGTTAATTTTTGCACTTTTTATAAAATCGAACTATATGTAAATTTAGTTATATACTAGTGTAAACACGTCGACTGATATGACACCCAAAATCAGTCGCCTGAGAAGGAGGAAATCCGATCTATTATTATTACTATCATTAAAGAGAGGATATTTTTGCAATTTCTTCGTCATCTACTTTCTCAAACCAACCCACCAACGCCACTGCTCTGATCTCGGTCGTCCATCTCTCCAACCTCTATCTCGTCCTGGCTCAATCTCTCTCTCCTGCTCGCCTCATCCTCCTCGTCTCGAGTCTGTGCTTTCCACACTTCCCTCTCAATGGCCGCGTCCCCGTCCCATCGTGCCTACTCCGTCACTGCTCCTCCCACCGCCGGCGAGGCTGCACTTGCCCATCCCCTTCATGTTGCCGCCCAACACCTTCTCCCATCGCCGACCACGGGATTTCCACCTCACGCCGCCATCCGCACCCCAGATATGCGTGTAGGGTTTGGCAACAATGTTTCCTTGGCTTCCTCCTCCCTCCTTCGAGCGAACACTAGGGTGGAGGGCGAGTAGCCGCAATTGTCGTTGGTGTTGAGCTTCTCATAACTTCCTCCGGCGATCGCCGTCTGCGTCATCCCATGCAGCTTGTCGGGTGGTTCGTCGACGGCACCGACAACACTCGGCAATGCTGCGACATGCCGCTGGTTGGGCTTGGTGGTCATCTCCGGTTGTAGTAGGCATCCTGTAGCGGAGCTGACGGCGGTCGTCGCTCTTGGTTGCCGTCCACAGTGACCACCCTGATGAGAGGAGCTTCTCCTTCACTTTCTCCACCAGGTGCTTCGTGTCAAGGCTCTTGGTCGCCACGAGGTTCACATACTCCACAATCACGTCCACCTGTGAGGATTTTTATTTCTCCCGTTGCAACACACAGACATATTTTCTAGTCTATTTATATATAGAGAAAATTGCAATGTAGTCCTCAAAACTCGTAGCCAATTGTACGAAATCCCCTAAACTTTGAAATTGCGTTTTTGTCCTTGGTACTTGTTGCCGTTAGCACCGTAACCCCTGGGTCGTTAGGGTTCCGTTAAAATACCGTGAAACGCTGATGTGTCGCATATGTGACCGTTAAGCGCTGATGTGGGTTGCTACGTGGCGGTGACTAGGACGAAAAAATTGTGAAAAATGTACTATCTCCGTTCCAAAATAAATGCTCATTTAGCCTCCCACATTTATCCCACAAAAAGTACTATTTAACCTTCACACTCCTAGTTTCTCTCTCATCAATACAAAAATACTACTAGATTCCTCTCCGACACTACAAATACCCCTCCCATATCCCTAGATTCCCACCTATATACTCTTCTCCTTAGTTTTTCAAATCAACCATAAACACCTGGAAGGATCTAGGGCCGCGAGGGTGTCGGCACCCGATTTAAAATATCGGATTCCACCTGCGTAAACACGTACTAGTCCCAAGGATCATGGCTAGTACACACAGATATACAGAAACGAAACAGTGCCAACGATATTATTACACAAACGGGAACATAGTCCGATACAAGCACAAACAACGGCTCGCAGGCCGCAATTCAGAGAACACGGAGATACAAGCTTAATACAACATCTAGAAACTTATCTATCCCACAGGCACAAGGGCTGTAGGAACGCGCAACCCTAGTCTTCAAACTCTTCATCGGAAAACGCCTCTTCGACGAAATCCGGGTCCTCCCCCTCGGAAGGCGGGCCATACTCGATGGATCGCCGCAGAAATTTTGAAAAGGAGAGGAGAAAAGGAGAGTGAGTACAAATTGTACTCCGCAAGTCCGAATTATGCAAGTGTGGGTTCAAGACAAGGAGAGCTTAGGTTATTTATGAAATGCATTTATTTAACCTAGTTTTGACAAGGCGCTTTTGAAACTTTAAACCTCAATATTTTCTTTGGGCTCTTCTCAAATGGTTCTCGCCACTTGGCCTCAAAGTGCCATGGCAAGAACAAAATTCTTTCTTCTTTTCTTTTCTCAAACCGCTAGGTCCATTCCAAGACAACACTTTCCGATAGGCCGTCGCCCAATTCGGAATATCGCCGGTGGCCCCTAGCTCAAAATTCTTTCTTCTTTTCTTTTCTCTTCTCTTCTCAAATCTGCTGGTTCCGGTTTTCCGCATGACACTTTCCGATAGGCCGTCGCCTATTTCGGAATACCACCGGTGGTCGCCACTCACGTTAAATCTTTCTCAAAACCTTTCTCAAATCCTCTACTCAACTCAAATCCTTTCTCAAAAATGGTTTTTAAATGAAGAATCTACCATATAACCAGTCCCATCGCGCGCTAGCATAACCGCGAGCACGGCTATCATGACAGTTTTAACTCTGCAGAGTGGGTACGCTTTACCCTCGAGAGGCTACGCACCCATTCGATGTTTCGCCACAAGACCATCAACCACGAGGGCCAACGATCGGGTCCGTCCCATTCCGGCGCTCGAGGTCGTACAGTAATGGCTCCGTTCGTAGGGTCATAGGATGAGCAGTCCTTAGACTAGGGAAGAGTTTATATTTTAGCCCAGTAAAACCTGGTGCCGTACTGCACCAACAGATACAAAATCTCCCTAGTCGGAAAGATTTTGGGGTAAGAGGAAAATCTTTTCCTATCAAGCATCACCTCTGACGCGCTATCTTTTAAATCATCCTTCCCCAAATATTTCTCAACAATATCTCATTTCACACAAAAGATTGAATCATTCCGATAAATGATTTTTAAGCGCTTATCCTACCTCAACAAGGAATTTAAATATGAGCAATCCATATTTTTAACCTTAGGTTTAACCTACCATATTTCTTACCTTTTCTATTTGGCATAATAACTAATTCTAACAAATACGGCATTTATTTTTGAAACTAGGATGCATATTTTCAAGTCTAATAAACATTTTCTAAATAACTGAAAATGGCTTCATAATATGATCAAAGGGGACTTGCCTTGATCGGTTCCGGAAAACGAAGGGGCGCCGACGATCGGGTCTTCGTGACCTTGACCTTCTAAACGCCAAGCACACGCACATGCAACAATACAACAAACATCAATAAATTATTTTTGATGCAAATGCTTTTTAAGAAAATGCAAAAGAACAAGAATATGCTCACATGAAATGATGACACCCCTAGGTTAACTAATTAATCAAAAATGAATTCTATATGTATGACATGCATATATATGATTTCATTGGGTTCAGAAACACTTAGGGTATTTACAGAAATTTTTCCATAATTTTTACAATGTATTAACTATTTTAACAAGAGCCTTAGGGTATCAAATAGGATTTAATCAGAAATTTAAAATGATAATAAAGGGAAAACTAAAAGATGGGCCGGCTCGTGGAGACGGCCCACTGAGGCGGCACGGCATCGCAGCTGGTCATGGAGGAAGCGCAGCCTGATCGACCGGCCAGGGTCCTACTTTGTCGGCGACCGGGCAGAGCTCATGGCATGTTCGGCGACGGCGCCGGCGCGACGGCGGCTCCTCCAGCGAGGCGAGAGGCTCGGAAGGAAAAGTGCGAAGAGGGGAAACGGTTTATGGCGTCGGTGACGAGGATTACCGAGCGGAGTCGGGCTGGCGGCGGAGATGGCGGCGGGTGAAGATCGGTGTCACCGGCGAGAGGGTTCCGGCGGCGGAAAGGTTCAATTGATGGAGGAGAAAACCAGCGGTAAACGGGGCGGTGCTAATGGGAAACTCCCGAGACTTGAGGGCGGTGGATTTGGCGAAACAGTGGGTCGTCGTGCTTGGCTCCGGCGGAAGGGATGCCGTGGCGGGGTATTTATAGGCGTCGTGGCAAGGCGGCTTCAATGGAGGGGTTGGCGGTACCGGCAGGCGCAAGAGAGGACGCAAAGTCTCGCGGTGCGAAGCGACGGCGACTTACGTCCGGCGTTAAGACCGGCGACGCGTGCTTCGGAATCGGCCGGCGACAAGACGGAAGAGGCAGAGGGAGTAAAGAGAGTACGGAGGAGATAGAGATGAACGACCGCCTGGAGGGATGAGCCCACGAGGCTGCGAAATAGAGGCGAACGGATGCGGCGACTCACGAACCACACGGCGACGGCCGCTAACAGAGAGGAGAGAGAACAGGGGAGAAGGAGAGGAGGGTCGACAAGGTGGGCCCACATGGCGGTGAGACCACTGCACACTGGCGAGGGAGACAAGAATGGCGAGCCGGGCTCGGCGCGAGGTCAAGGCCCAAAAGTGGAAGGAGGAGAGGGGAAAAGGAGAGGAGGAAAGGGAGTGGGCCGACTCGGCCGAAAGGAGAATAAGACCCTTTTGAATTTTCTGGTTTCCAAATAATTAAATTTTTAAATAGCCTCTTTAAATACTTTAATACTTAGGAAATATTATTTGCTTTCCCAAAACTTATTAATATAATTCCACAAATTTCATTAAGATTGGCTTAAAAGAAGTAGAATACATGCACTAAACAATTATTAAATTTTCAATGAGAGTGCATGCAATGACAAGATTAAATCAATTTTCCAATTTAAATGCAGAGCATGCAATAATGATGCCATGATGCAATATGACATGATTATTTTGCGATTTTAAAAATTATGCAATTTAGGAAATTGTTAACGTGCCAAATTGGTTTTAAAATTTGGGATGTTACAAACCTCCCCCCCTTAGGGTGAATCTCGTCCTCGGGATTCCGACTCTTCTGGAAATAACTCTGGAAACTCAGCCTGAAGGTCTGACTCACGCTCCCAAGTGGCCTCGGCCTCAGAATGATTACTCCACTGAACTCGGCAAAAACGCGTAGCTTTACTACGGGTTTTGCGAACTGCCACATCCAGAATTCTGGCTGGATATTCTTTAAAAGACAGATCAGGCTGCAAATCCAATGCCTCAGGAACCAACTGCTCTTCAGGAACTCGAAGGCACTTCTTCAACTGAGAAACATGGAACACATTATGCACACCTGCTAGATACTCAGGGAGTTCCAACTGGTAAGCCACTTCACCTTTTCGGTCAAGGACCTTAAAAGGACCAATAAACCTTGGGGCTAGCTTGCCACTCACACGGAATCTACGCATGCCTTTAAGAGGAGACACGCGCAAATACACAAAATTTCCAATAGCAAATTTTAAATCCCTTCGACGGTTATCAGCATAACTCTTCTGTCGGGACTGAGCTGTTTTTAACCTCTGTTGGATCATTTTGACTTGCTCTTCGGCCTCTTGCAAAATATCCAACCCAAATATCTTTGACTCACCGGTCTCTTGCCAATACAGAGGAGTTCTACACTTCCTTCCATACAGAACTTCAAATGGAGCCATTTGAATGCTTGACTGATAACTGTTGTTGTATGCAAACTCGGCATAAGGCAACTGTTTATCCCAACTGGTAGGCGCAGCCAGAGCACAGGCTCTCAACATATCTTCTAAAATCTGATTTACTCTCTCAGTCTGCCCATCAGTTTGAGGGTGAAAAGTCAGATCAAATTTAGTCGAGTACCAAGCGACTCATGGAGCTTGTCCCAAAACTTTGATGTGAACTGAGTACCTCGATCAGACACAATCTTTTTAGGCACACCATGCAAACACACAATTCTACTTATGTACAATTCAGCTAACTTGCCTCCAGTATAAGTGGTACGAACTGGAATAAAATGGGCCACTTTGGTCAGTCTGTCAACAATGACCCAAATAGAGTCATGGCCCGCTTGGGTTCTTGGGAGACCAATAATGAAGTCCATCCCGACTTCTTCCCATTTCCACTCTGGAATTTTCAAAGGCTGCAACAGACCTGCAGGACGCTGGTGCTCTGCCTTTACTCTTTGGCAAATATCACAACGGCTACAAATTCGCGACTTCTCTTTTCATACCCGTCCACCAATATGAACTTTTCAAATCCAGATACATCTTAGTGCTACCAGGGTGTATGGATATAGGGCTGTCATGAGCTTCCTTAAGAATGAGCTCCTTCAGTGTACTGACCTTAGGCACAAAAATCCTTTTCTTAAACCAAAGCACACCCTCCTCATCAACGGAGAAATTGGGTGCTTTATCCTTCAACATTCTGCCTTTGATCTCCTGAATTTCTTCATCACATTTTTGGGCTTCCTTTATTTGATTCAACAAAGTGGGTTGCAATTCCATTGAATTCAAGTGACCTACTTTCACCACTCCCAGATTGAGCTTGAGAAAATCTTGACACAGCTCCGGTGCAATCTCCTCGCTCCGGAGGTGATTACATGCGGGATGGCGGCTTAAAGCATCAGCCACCACATTGGCCTTGCCAGGGTGATAGTGAATTCCCACATCAAAATCCTTGATTAACTCCAACCATCGCCTTTGCCTTAGATTCAGGTCAGGCTGGGTAAAAATATACTTAAGACTCTTATGGTCAGTGAAAATCTCAGTACGATTCCCCATGAGATAATGCCTCTAAATTTTTAAGGCATGCACAACAGCAGCTAATTCCAAATCATGGGTAGGATAGTTTTGCTCATGTGGCTTAAGCTGACGAGATGCATAAGCCACCACTCTTCCTTCTTGCATCAGGACACACCCAAGACCTTGACGAGATGCATCACAGTAAATCTCAAAGTCTTTGCGGATATCAGGCAAAGTCAGCACAGGGGCTGAAGTCAGGCGCTTCTTCAATTCTTGGAAACTGTCCTCACAGCTGGCAGTCCATTCAAACTTCTTTTCTTTCTTCAACAAATTAGTCATCGGACGGGCTATTTTAGAGAACCCTTCGATGAACCGGCGGTAATATCCCGCCAAACCCAGAAAACTTCTGACTTGAGTCACAGATTTCGGTTGCTTCCAGTCAACCACAGATGTTACCTTCTCAGATCCACAGCAACACCTTTAGCAGAAATGAAGTGACCGAGGAAAGATACTTCTTTCATCCAAAACTCACATTTACTTAGCTTGGCAAACAACTGGTGCTCTCTTAATCTCTAGAACCATCCTCAAATGGATCTCATGCTCTTCTTTGGATTTAGAATAAATCGAATGTCATCAATGAACACCACCACGAACTTATCCAAGAAATCCATGAACACTTTGTTCATCGGGTTCATAAAATAAGCGGAGCATTGGTAAGACCAAAGGACATGACAAGAACTCATACAGCCATACCGAGTGGTGAAAGTCGACTTAGGAATGTCGACTTTTGATCTTGATTTGGTGATAGCCGCACCTTAAGTCAATCTTTGAAAAGATATGTGCTCCTTTTAATTGGTCAAAAGATCATCAATTCGGGCAAAGGATATTTATTCTTAATGGTCACCTCATTAAGTGACCTATAATCCACACACATTCTTAAGGATCCATCCTTCTTTTTCACAAAATGACCGAGCACCCCAAGGTGACGACTAGGGCGATAAATCCCTTTATCTTGCAATTCTTCGATTTGTTTCTTTAACTCAGCCATTAGGTTGGCGGAAAGACGGTACGGCCTTTGGGAAATAGGCGCAGTACCAGGGACTAAGTTGATAACAAACTCAACATCTCTCTCAGACGGCATACCTGGCAACTCATCGGGAAACACATCAGGAAATTCCCGCAAAATAGGCATCTTCTTCAGATCAGATCCTTCCAACTTATTTAGGGCAACTAGGTTTTCAGAACAGGAGTCAGCAACAAATTGAACTACCTTGCCATCATCACTAATCAACTTGACTGTTTTAGAGGCACAGTCAATATGACCCTTATATTTGGCTAACCAATCCATACCTAATATCACCTCGATTCCCTTAGAATCAATGACCACTAGGTCTGCTAAGAAACCCACACCCTCAATCTTAATGCACACATCAGGGCACATCAATACTGTATGCATAACTTTTCCAGGGGATTTAATCAGCATTGGTTTCTTTAGTGCACTTATTTCAAGTCCATGCTTTTAGCAAAGGATGCAACAATAAATGAATGCGTTGCACCGTAGTCAAATAAAGCAAAGAGCGGTATGGAGTTAATGTGAAACTTACCCATCAACGCATTTGATCAAGATGGGCGTCTTCAGCGATGGACGTGGTTCACTCGACCACGCCCAATGTAAGCGGCGATCCGGCTTATGGAAAGTTCCTGCGAGCTGGCATTGAATTCACGGGCCTTGGCAACACCACTTTGGCTTGACCCTGAGCGGACACGGCACCTTTATTGGGACAAGAGCTAGCGTAATGTCCCATCTGCTGGCATGCAAAGCATTTAATGCCAGACAGGTCCTTCTTGGGGAGAGCTGACATCCGGTGCGGATCGGCGGGTGCCGATCACAGACAGTAGGAGTCATTACCCACTGAGAACGTGGGCGTGGAGGAACAGCAGTCACATGGCCACGGGTGCGGTGTACCTTGGAACGAGAGCCAGGATGTCTATCCTGCTGGGCTCTCTTTCTCTTCCTAGCATCCGCACAATCGCCGACGCATTTTCTTCTTGCTTCACGGCATCGCAAACAATTGCTTAAAAGTTGTGAACTCCGTGGAATCGATCAAAGCACGGATCTCGGGTCCATGCCCTTCTTGAAAAGTATATCTTATCGGCATCACTCCTCACATCACGTGGCACGAAGCGAGCCAAAGAAGGTAAACCGAGCGAGGTATTCATGCATGGTCATACTTCCTTGCACTAAGGCATGAAACTCACGCCTCTTCGCTTCTTTTGAACTATCGGGACATAATTTTCTTCAAAGGCTTCAACAAACTCGTCCCGGTGATCGAATCAGATTCTCATGAGATTCACGAAGGTATCCCACCAAGTCAAGCAACACCGTGAGTGATATGTCGCAAGATGAACACTCTCCAAATCTTCACATCAAACATGATCGACACTTCTCAATGGTTTTAACCAATCTGCGCCTCCATGGCATCAGCAGAACCACCGAACTTGGGAGGGTTGGCTCTTAGGAAATTGTTAACACGGGAACTGGTAGGAGGTGGAGCTGGTGACTGGGTTGGCAATCGTGGGGAATGGGGCATTATTTCTCTCTCATTAGATCTCTAACATCTGAAATCGCATGTCCAAGATCTCTCTCAGATGGGATTCCATGAGGAGGTTGTGGAAGATGGGCGGCGAGACTCGCTTGGTGTTCTTGTGGGTTTTCCGTGGCTTTTCTTGTGGGTTTTGGGGAGATTTTCTTTGTGGCTGGAGAGGAAAAACGACGGGCTCACGGATGGCCCTCCAACGGAAGAATGAGTCGGGTTAGGAACTGCTTTGGGCTTGCCTCTCAAGACGGCGAGATCCACTAGCTCTGCTAGCGGCACCTCCACGGGCTCGACCACGGATGATATCCCCACGCCCAGCACGGCGCGAAATCACCATCTGCTTGACCAGAGGACGAGAGATAATAAGGGGAAAGAGCTAAAACCCAGATTTTTCAAAACATGGATTTAAACATGCAAATTTGGCACGATGCACACTCACATTCATAACATAATAGTTTTTTTAAGGTACAAACAGGGGCGAGCGATACCACAAGCCGGTACGTCAGCCCAAATCGCGAGCTAACTACCTATGGTTTACACGGACAGACGCCGGAACGGCTAATAGGGTCGGATCCACAGGGCCCACCAGGTAATTGCTATCCAGAGGAGGATAGTTACCACGGTGATCCAAAGAGGAAAATGCCTCATCTCCTCGAGGAAGAGCTGGAACTCGCTCGGCTCGGGCCGAGGGCGAGGACTCGGGGAACGACGAGGACTTGGAGAACGACGGTGAGGAGGACTCACCGAGCGACGAGGGCTCGAGGAACGACGAGGACTCGGAGAACGGCTGGGAGGGCTCGCGGAGCGGCGAGGGCTCGCCGAGCGAATCTCCGACCTCCTCCTCATCGCGGCTGGAGAAACGGCGCGGCACGGCAGGCTGGCGGAACGGCAGCACAGACGCGGCGGCAAGGCAAGCAGCAATGGCCTGGCGAAATCACGCGGGCAAGGCGGCAGCGCGGCGAAACGGGGCGACGAACACCCACAGGGCGACCCTCTTTAAAGAGGCGGCCGATTATTGGCGCGCGCACGGCAAAGCACGGACAAGACAGAAAGCAAAAGAAAAGGAAAAGAAAAGGGTGACAACAACCCATGCAAAGGTACAGGAAGCTACGAGCTAATCCTGCTCGTACTCAGACTCGGAGACCAACTCCACGGGGACTTCCCCGTCATCATCATCATCACCAGAATCAACAGCGGGCTGCCAACCCGGCGGTGGTGAACGGACACTCAAAGGTATGCCTTGGAGCTCCACAAGAGTGGGAGGCGGAGCTCTCACTCCGGAAGGACCCAAATCCAACTTGAGATCCTTAGGGGTGAGCTCGAAGGAACACAAGGGAAGATCAGCAGGATCCTTAGGCGGGGACGCGGGGCTCGTCCCGACCTCCTTCTGCTTCGGACGCGAGGTCGAAGCAGCAGATGCGGAGTCCCGGAGGAAGAAGCGGCATTTCAGCGGAGACGCTGGTTCTCGCGAACCAATTGACGGATCCGCCCGCGAAGGGAGACCTTCTCCACCAAGTGGAAAGAGTCACGCTTTTTAAGGTCACGGCTCTCCTTCTTGATCAGGTCCAGCTGGCGGTTGGCTTCATAGACGGAATTCAACTCCCGCAGGGCGATGGTGTACGCGTCGTCCAGGGATTGGACAAGCTCGCAAGGTGGTACACCGTCGGTCACTTCACCCCGGCCGCTCGAGCATGGCTGAACAAATCGTTAAGCGATTTGAGAGGAAAATAGCGAAGCGGGAGACATGCAACTCACGCGTGAATGCATCATGGAGTCGATGTAGAGCAAGTCTGACACGCCTTGATGGCGCTTAACAACCGACGCGATTAGCGAGTAGCGGAACGGTCCACGAGTAGGCGGTGGACTGCTTTGCATACACGATGACACACACCACCCAAAGATATGTGCGCCCCTTGCGCAAGGTAGTGGCACCATGATACATGGGGTCACTAAATAAGCGTGCTCAAAGATCAACAAAGAATGGCGCCGAAAACCTCCGTAGCTAACACCAAGGCTAGAAGCGAAAAGACGGCATCTACAATTTCCAAAAGATCATCGCTAAAATAGATTACGAAGAATAAGAATTTATTTAACAATTATTTCTTTATAAAGTATATGGTCTCTAATTCTAGGGCTACGCCCTAGGGCCAATAAGAGCAAACTGCTCGATACCAATTCTGCTCGGCACCCGATTTAAAATATCGGATTCCACTCAGTAAACACGCACTAGTCCCAAGGATCATGGCTAGTACACACGATATACGTAAACGAAACAAAGGCAACGATATTATTACACAAACGGAACATAGTCCGATATAAGCACAAACAACGGCTCGCAGCCGCAATTCGAGAACACGGAGATACAAGCTTAATACAACATCTAGAAACTTATCTATCCCACGTGCACAAGGGTCAGAGGAACGCTGCAACCCTAGTCTTCAAACTCTTCATCGGAAAACGCCTTTGACGAAATCCGGGTCCTCCCTCGGAAGGCGGGCCATACTCGATGGATCGGCAGCAAATTTTGAAAAGGAGAGGAGAAAAGGAGAGTGAGTACAAATTGTACTCGCAAGTCCGAATTATGCAAGTGTGGGTTCAAGACAAGGAGAGCTTAGGTTATTTGCGAAATGCATTTATTTAACCTAGTTTTGACAAGGCGCTTTGAAACTTTAAACCTCAATATTTTCTTTGGGCTCTTCTCAAATGGTTCTCGCCACTTGGCCTCAAAGTGCCATGGCAAGAACAAAATTCTTTCTTCTTTTCTTTTCTCAAACCGCTAGGTCCATTCCAAGACAACACTTTCCGATAGGCCGTCGCCTAATTCGAATATCGCGGTGGCCCCTAGCTCAAAATTCTTTCTTCTTTTCTTTTCTTCTCTTCTCAAATCTGCTTGGTTCCGGTTTTCCATGACACTTTCCGATAGGCCGTCGCCTATTTCGAATACCACCGTGGTCGCCACTCACGTTAAATCTTTCTCAAAACCTTTCTCAAATCCTCTACTCAACTCAAATCCTTTCTCAAAATGGTTTTAAATGAAGAATCTACCATATAACCAGTCCCATCACGCTCATAACCGCGAAAGCACGGCTATCATGACAGCTTTTAACTCTGCAGAGTGGTACGCTTTACCCTCGAGAGGCTACGCACCCATTCGATGTTTCGCCACAAGACCATCAACCACGAGGGCTAACGATCGGGTCCGGCCCCATTCCGGCGCCGAGGTCGATCAGAATGGCTCCGCTCATAGGGTCATAGGATGAGCAGTCCTTAGACTAGGGAAGAGTTTATATTTTAGCCCAGTAAAACCTGGTGCCGTACTGCACCAACAGATACAAAATCTCCCTAGTCGGAAAGATTTTGGGGTAAGAGGAAAATCTTTTCCTATCAAGCATCACCTCTGACGCGCTATCTTTTAAATCATCCTTCCCCAAATATTTCTCAACAATATCTCATTTCACACAAAAGATTGAATCATTCCGCATAAATGATTTTTAAGCAGTTATCCTACCTCAACAAGGAATTTAAATATGAGCAATCCATATTTTTAACCTTAGGTTTAACCTACCATATTTCTTACCTTTTCTATTTGGCATAATAACTAATTCTAACAAATACGGCATTTATTTTTGAAACTAGGATGCATATTTTCAAGTCTAATAAACATTTTCTAAATAACTGAAAATGGCTTCATAATATGATCAAAGGGGACTTGCCTTGATCGGTTCCGGAAAACGAAGGGGCGCCGACGATCGGGTCTTCGGACCTTGACCTTCTAAACGCCAGCATACGCACATGCAACAATACAACAAACATCAATAAATTATTTTTGATGCAAATGCTTTTAAGAAAATGCAAAAGAACAAGAATATGCTCACATGAAATGATGACACCCCTAGGTTAACTAATTAATCAAAATGAATTCTATATGTATGACATGCATATATATGATTTCATTGGGTTCGTAAACACTTAGGTATTTACGTAAATTTTTCCATAATTTTTACAATGTATTAACTATTTTTAACAAGAGCCTTAGGGTATCAAATAGGATTTAATCAGAAATTTAAAATGATAATAAAGGAAAACTAAAAGATGGGCTTCTCGGAGACGGCCCACTCGAGCAGCGGCACGGCATCGCTGGCGAGCTGAGGAGGAAGCCTATGTGATCGACCAGCGGGTCCTACTGTCGGCGACCGAGGCAGAGTTCATGGCGTTCGGCGGCGGCAGCGCAAGGACGGCGGCTCTCCAATGAGGCGAGAGGCTCGGAAGGAAAAGTGCGAAGAGGGAACGGTTTATGGCGTCGGTGGAGGATTACCGAGCGGAGTCGGGCAAGGCGGAGATGGCGGCGGTGAAGATCGGTGTCACCGGCGAGAGGGTTCCGCGGCGGAAAGGTTCAATTGATGGAGGAGAAACCAGCGTAAACGGGCGGTGCTAATGGAAACTCCCGAGACTTGAGGGCGGTGGATTTGGCGAAACAAAGGTCGTCGTGCTTGGCTCCGGCGGAAGGATGCCGTGGCGGGTATTTATAGGCGCTGTGGCAAGGCGGCTTCAATGGAGGGGTTGGCACCGCACAGGCGAAGAGAGGACGAAAGTCTCGCGGTGCAGAGCGACGGCGATTTAGCGTCCCGCGTTGTTAAGACCGGCGACGCTGCTTGAATCGGCCCGGCGACAAGACGGAAGAGGCAGAGGGAGTAAAGAGAGTACGGAGGAGATAGAGATGAACGATCGCTGGAGGGATGAGCCCACGAGGTCGCGAAATAGAGGCTAACGGATGCGGCGACCACGAACCACACGGCGACGACCAAGTAATGAGAGGAGAGGAGAACAGGGGAAGGAGAGAGGGCGACAAGGTGGGCCCACATGGCGGTGAGACCACTGCACACGGGCGAGGGAGACTAAGAATGGAATGGGCTCGGGCGCGAGGTCAAGGCCCAAAAGTGGAAGGAGGAGAGGGGAAAAGGAGAGGAGGAAAGGGAGGGGCCGACTCGGCCGAAAGGAGAATAAGACCCTTTTGAATTTTCCTGGTTTCCAAATAATTAAATTTTTAAATAGCCTCTTTAAATACTTTAATACTTAGGAAATATTATTTGCTTTCCCAAAACTTATTAATATAATTCCACAAATTTCATTAAGATTGGCTTAAAAGAAGTAGAATACATGCACTAAACAATTATTAAATTTTCAATGAGAGTGCATGCAATGACAAGATTAAATCAATTTTCCAATTTAAATGCAGAGCATGCAATAATGATGCCATGATGCAATATGACATGATTATTTTGCGATTTTAAAAATTATGCAATTTAGGAAATTGTTAACGTGCCAAATTGGTTTTAAAATTTGGGATGTTACAAACCTCCCCCCCTTAGGGTGAATCTCGTCCTCGGGATTCCGACTCTTCCGAAATAACTCGAAACTCACCAAGGTCCGACTCACGCCCCAAGTGGCCTCGGCCTCGTAATGATTACTCCATCAACTCGCAAAACGCCGTAGCTTTACTACGGGTTTTATGAATCGCCACATCCGCACTCGGCCGATATTCTTTAAAAGACGATCAGTCGCAAATCCAATGCCTCAGAACCAACCGCTCTTCAGAACTCAAGGCACTTCTTCAATCGAGAAACATGGAACACATTATGCACACCGCTAGATACTCGTGGAGTTCCAACCGGTAAGCCACTTCACCTTTTCGGTCAAGGACCTTAAAAGGACCAATAAACCTTGGGGCTAGCTTGCCACTCACACGGAATCTACGCATGCCTTTAAGAGGAGACACGCACAAATACACAAAATTTCCAATAGCAAATTTTAAATCCTTCGACGTTATCAAGATAACTCTTCCGCGGGATCGAAATGTTTTAACCTCTGTTGGATCATTTTGACTTGCTCTTCGGCCTCTTGCAAAATATCCAACCCAAATATCTTTGACTCACCGGTCTCTTGCCAATACAGAGGAGTTCTACACTTCCTTCCATACAGAACTTCAAATGGAGCCATTTGAATGCTTGACTGATAACTGTTGTTGTATGCAAACTCGGCATAAGGCAACTGTTTATCCCAACTGGTAGGCGCAGCCAGAGCACAGGCTCTCAACATATCTTCTAAAATCTGATTTACTCTCTCACCGCCCATCGGTTGAGGGTGAAAAGTCAGATCAAATTTAGTCGAGTACCAAGCGACTCATGGAGCTTGTCCCAAAACTTTGATGTGAACTGAGTACCTCGATCAGACACAATCTTTTTAGGCACACCATGCAAACACACAATTCTACTTATGTACAATTCAGCTAACTTGCCTCCAAAGATAAGTGGTACGAATCGAATAAAATGGGCCACTTTGGTCATCAAACAATGACCCAAATAGAGTCATGGCCCGCTTGGGTTCTTGGGAGACCAATAATGAAGTCCATCCCGACTTCTTCCCATTTCCACTGAATTTTCAAAGGTCGCAACAGACCAGCAGGACGCCGGTGCTCTGCCTTTACTCTTTAGCAAATATCACAACGGCTACAAATTCTGCGACTTCTCTTTTCATACCCGGCCCACCAATATGAACTTTTCAAATCCAGATACATCTTAGTGCTACCAGGTGTATGGATATAGGGTCATCATGAGCTTCCTTAAGAATGAGCTCCTTCAAGGTAATCGACCTTAGGCACAAAAATCCTTTTCTTAAACCAAAGCACACCTCCTCATCAACGGAGAAATTGGGTGCTTTATCCTTCAACATTCTCGCTTTTGATCTCTGAATTTCTTCATCACATTTTGGGCTTCCTTTATTTGATTCAACAAAGTGGGTTGCAATTCCATTGAATTCAAGTGACCTACTTTCACCACTCCTGCATTGAGCTTGAGAAAATCTTGACACACTCGGTGCAATCTCCTCGCCCGGAGGTGATTACATGCGGATGGCGGCTTAAAGCATCACCACCACATTGGCCTTGCTGTGGTGATAGTGAATTCCACATCAAAATCCTTGATTAACTCCAACCATCGCTTTTGCCTTAGATTCAGTCAGCCGGGTAAAAATATACTTAAGACTCTTATGGTCGGTGAAAATCTCAAGACGATTCCCCATGAGATAATGCTCTAAATTTTTAAGGCATGCACAACAAAGACTAATTCCAAATCATGGGTAGGATAGTTTTGCTCATGTGGCTTAAGTCGACGAGATGCATAAGCCACCACTCTTCCTTCTTGCATCAGACACACCCAAGACCTTGACGAGATGCATCACAAGAATCTCAAAGTCTTTATGGATATCGTGCAAAGTCAAGACAGGGTCAAGTCAGCGCTTCTTCAATTCTTGAAACCGCCCTCACAAATGGCAATCCATTCAAACTTCTTTTCTTTCTTCAACAAATTAGTCATCTGACGGGCTATTTTAGAGAACCTTCGATGAACCGGCGGTAATATCCCGCCAAACCCGTAAAACTTCGACTTGAGTCACAGATTTCGGTTGCTTCCAAATAACCACGATGTTACCTTCTCAGATCCACAAGAACACCTTTAGCGTAAATGAAGTGACCGAGGAAAGATACTTCTTTCATCCAAAACTCACATTTACTTAGCTTGGCAAACAACTGGTGCTCTCTTAATCTCTAGAACCATCCTCAAATGGATCTCATGCTCTTCTTTGGATTTAGAATAAATCGTAATGTCATCAATGAACACCACCACTAACTTATCCAAGAAATCCATGAACACTTTGTTCATCGTGTTCATAAAATAAGCGGAGCATTGGTAAGACCAAAGGACATGACAAAGAACTCATACAAGCCATACCGAGCGGTGAAAGTGACTTAGGAATGTCGACTTTTGATCTTGATTTGGTGATAGCCAGACCTTAAGTCAATCTTTGAAAAGATACAGGCTCCTTTTAATTGGTCAAAAAGATCATCAATTCGGGGCAAAGGATATTTATTCTTAATGGTCACCTCATTAAGTGACCTATAATCCACACACATTCTTAAGGATCCATCCTTCTTTTTCACAAAAATGACTGGAGCACCCCAAGGTGACGCACTAGGGCGTATAAATCCCTTATCTTGCAATTCTTCGATTTGTTTCTTTAACTCAGCCATTAGGTTGGCGGAAAGACGGTACGGCCTTTGGGAAATAGGCGCAGTACCAGGGACTAAGTTGATAACAAACTCAACATCTCTCTCAGGCGGCATACCTGGCAACTCATCGGGAAACACATCAGGAAATTCCCGCAAAATAGGCATCTTCTTCAGATCAGATCCTTCCAACTTATTTAGGGCAACTAGGTTTTCAGAACAGGAGTCAGCAACAAATTGAACTACCTTGCCATCATCACTAATCAACTTGACTGTTTTAGAGGCACAGTCAATATGACCCTTATATTTGGCTAACCAATCCATACCTAATATCACCTCGATTCCCTTAGAATCAATGACCACTAGGTCTGCTAAGAAACCCACACCCTCAATCTTAATGCACACATCAGGGCACATCAATACTGTATGCATAACTTTTCCAGGGGATTTAATCAGCATTGGTTTCTTTAGTGCACTTATTTCAAGTCCATGCTTTTTAGCAAAGGATGCAACAATAAATGAATGCGTTGCACCAGAGTCAAATAAAGCAGTAGCAGGTATGGAGTTAATGTGAAACTTACCCATCACTGCATTTGGATCAGCATGGGCGTCTTGGCGATGGCGGGTTCACTCGACCACGCCCAATGTAAGCGGCGATCTGCTTATGGAAAGTTCCCGCGAGCTGGCATTGAATTCACGGGCCTTGGCAACACCACTTTGGCTTGACCCTGAGCGGACACGGCACCTTTATTGGGACAAGAGCTAGCGTAATGTCCCATCTGCTGGCATGCAAAGCATTTAATGCCAGACAGGTCCTTCTTGGGAGAGCCGACATCCGGTGCGGATCGGCGGAGCCGATCACGACAGATGCGAGTCATTACCCATCGAGAACGTGGGCGGAGGAACAAAGCGGCACATGGCCACGGGTGCGGTGTACCTTGGAACGAGAGCCAGGATGTCTATCCTGCTGGGCTCTCTTTCTCTTCCTAGCATCCAGACACTGTCGACGATTTTCTTCTTGCTTCACGGTACTGGCAAACAATTGCTTAAAAGTTGTGAACTCCGTGGAATCGATCAAAGCACGGATCTCTGGGTCCATGCCCTTCTTGAAAAAGTATATCTTATCGGCATCACTCCTCACATCACGTGGCACGTAGCGAGCCAAAGAAGGTAAACCGAGCGAGGTATTCATGCATGGTCATACTTCCTTGCACTAAGGCATGAAACTCACGCCTCTTCGCTTCTTTTGAACTATCGGGGACATAATTTTCTTCAAAGGCTTCAACAAACTCGTCCCAGGTGATCGAATCAGGATTCTCATGAGATTCACAGAAGGTATCCCACCAAGCTGAAGCAACACCGGTGAGCTGATATGCTGCAAGATGAACACTCTCCAAATCTTCACACTGAAACATGATCAGACACTTCTCAATGGCCTTTAACCAATCTGCTGCCTCCATGGCATCAGCAGAACCACCGAACTTGGGAGGGTTGGCTCTTAGGAAATTGTTAACACGGGAACTGGTAGGAGGTGGAGCTGGTGACTGGGTTGGCACTGGTGGGGGAATGGGGGCATTATTTCTCTCTCTCATTAGATCTCGGAACATCTGAAACTGCATGTCCAAGATCTCTCTCGCAGTGGGATCTCCATGAGGAGGTTGTGGAAGATGGGCGGCAGACTCGGCTTGGTGTTCTTGTGGGTTTTCTGGTGGCTTTTCTTGTGGGTTTTGGGGAGATTTTCTTTGTGGCGCTGGAGAGGAAAAACGACGGGCTCACGGATGGCCTCCAACGGAAGAATGAGCCGGGTTAGGAACTGTTTGGGCTTGCCTCTCAAGACGGCGAGATCCACTAGCTCTGCTAGCGGCACCTCCACGGGCTCGACCACGGATGATATCCCCACGCCCAGCACGGCGCGAAATCACCATCTGCTTGACCAGAGGACGAGAGATAATAAGGGGAAAGAGCTAAAACCATTTTTTCAAAACATGGATTTAAACATGCAAATTTGGCACGATGCACACTCACATTCATAACATAATAGTTTTTTTTTTAAGGTACAAACAGGGGCGAGCGATACCACAAGCCGGTACGTCAGCCCAAATCGCGAGCTAACTACCTATGGTTTACACGGACAGACGCCGGAACGGCTAATAGGGTCGGATCCACAGGGCCCACCAGGTAATTGCTATCCAGAGGAGGATAGTTACCACGGTGATCCAAAGAGGAAAATGCCTCATCTCCTCGAGGAAGAGCCGAACTCGCTCGGCTCGGGCCGAGGGCGAGGACTCGGGAACGACGAGGACTTGGAGAACGACGTGAGGAGGACTCACCGAGCGACGAGGGCTCGAGGAACGACGAGGACTCGGAGAACGGCCGGGAGGGCTCATGAGCGGCGAGGGCTCGCCGAGCGAATCTCCGACCTCCTCCTCATCGCGGGCCGAGAAACGGCGCAAGCACGGCAGTCATGGGAACGGCAAAGACAGACGCCAAGCGGTAAGGCAAAGAAGCGCCAGCTGGCGAAATCAAGGCGCTGGCAGGCGGCAACACAAGCGAAACGGGCGATTTAACACCCACAGTATGCACCCCTCTTTAAAGAGGCGGCCGATTATTAGCAGGCAGACGCAAAGCACCTGACAAGACAGAAGCAAAAGAAAAGGAAAAGAAAAGGTGACAACAACCCATGCAAAGGTACAGAAGCTACGAGCTAATCCTCGCCAGACTCGACTGGAGACCAACTCCACGGGACTTCCCGTCATCATCATCATCACCAGAATCAACAATGGGCTGCCAACCCGGCGGTGGTGAACGGACACTCAAAGGTATGCCTTGGAGCTCCACAAGAGGGGAGGCGAGCTCTCACTCCGGAAGGACCCAAATCCAACTTGAGATCCTTAGGGGTGAGCTCAAGGAACACAAGGAAGATCAGCCAGATCCTTAGGCGGGACGCGGGGCTCGCCCCGACCTCCTTCGCCGGACGCGAGGTCGGGCAGCAGAGCGTGAGTCCCGGAGGAAGAAGCGGCATTTCCGCGGAGACGCTGGTTCTCGCGAACCAATTGACGGATCCGCCCGCGAAGGGAGACCTTCTCCACCAAGTGGAAAGAGTCACGCTTTTTAAGGTCACGGCTCTCCTTCTTGATCAGGTCCAGCTGGCGGTTGGCTTCATAGACGGAATTCAACTCCCGCAGGGCGATGGTGTACGCGTCGTCCAGGGATTGGACAAGCTCGGCAAGGTGGTACACCGTCGGGTCACTCTCACCCTCGGCCGTTCGAGCATGGCTGAACAGCTCGTTAAGCGCATTTAGAGGAAAATAGCGAAGCGGGAGACATGCAACTCACGCGTGAATGCATCATGAGTCGATGTAGAGCAAGTCCGACACGCCTTGATGGCGTCGGAGCAATGACGCGATTAGCGAAATAGCGAACGGTCCACGAGTAGGCGGTGGACTGCTTGCAGACAACGATGACACACACCACCCAAAGATAAAGGTCCCTTGCAAGGTAGTGGCACCATGATACATGGGGTCACCAAAGCCAAGCGTGCCAAAGATCAACAAAGAATGGCGCCTAAACCTCCGTAGCCAACACCAAGGCTAGAAGCGAAAGACGGCATCTACAATTTCCAAAAGATCATCGCTAAAATAGATTACGAAGAATAAGAATTTATTTAACAATTATTTCTTTATAAAGTATATGGTCTCTAATTCTAGGGCTACGCCCTAGGGCCAATAAGAGCAACTGCTCGATACCAATTTGTCGGCACCGATTTAAAATATCGGATTCCACTGCGTAAACACGCATTAGTCCCAAGGATCATGGCTAGTACACACAGATATACAGAAACGAAACAGTGCCAACGATATTATTACACAAACGGGAACATAGTCCGATACAAGCACAAACAACGGCTCGCAGGCCGCAATTCAGAGAACACGGAGATACAAGCTTAATACAACATCTAGAAACTTATCTATCCCACGTGCACAAGGGTCAGAGGAACGCATAACCCTAGTCTTCAAACTCTTCATCGGAAAACGCCTCTTGACGAAATCCGGGTCCTCCCTCGGAAGCGGGCCATACTCGATGGACCGGCTGCAAATTTTGAAAAGGAGAGGAGAAAAGGAGAGTGAGTACAAATTGTACTCCGCAAGTCCGAATTATGCAAGTGTGGGTTCAAGACAAGGAGAGCTTAGGTTATTTGCGGAAATGCATTTATTTAACCTAGTTTTGACAAGGCAGTTTTGAAACTTTAAACCTCAATATTTTCTTTGGGCTCTTCTCAAATGGTTCTCGCCACTTGGCCTCAGTGCCATGGCAAGAACAAAATTCTTTCTTCTTTTCTTTTCTCAAACCGGCTAGGTCCATTCCGCACAACACTTTCCGATAGGCCGTCGCCCAATTCGGAATATCGCCGGTGGCCCCTAGCTCAAAATTCTTTCTTCTTTTCTTTTCTCTTCTCTTCTCAAATCTGCTGGTTCCGGTTTTCCGCATGACACTTTCCGATAGGCCGTCGCCTATTTCGGAATACCACCGGTGGCTGCCAGCTCACGTTAAATCTTTCTCAAAAACCTTTCTCAAATCCTCTACTCAACTCAAATCCTTTCTCAAAAATGGTTTTTAAATGAAGAATCTACCATATAACCAGTCCCATCGCGCGCTCATAACCGCGAGCACGGCTATCATGACAGTTTTAACTCTGCAGAGTGGGTACGCTTTACCCTCGAGAGGCTACGCACCCATTCGATGTTTCGCCACAAGACCATCAACCACGAGGGCCAACGATCGGGTCCGTCCCATTCCGGCGCTCGAGGTCGTACTGTAATGGCTCCGTTCGTAGGGTCATAGGATGAGCAGTCCTTAGACTAGGGAAGAGTTTATATTTTAGCCCAGTAAAACCTGGTGCCGTACTGCACCAACAGATACAAAATCTCCCTAGTCGGAAAGATTTTGGGGTAAGAGGAAAATCTTTTCCTATCAAGCATCACCTCTGACGCGCTATCTTTTAAATCATCCTTCCCCAAATATTTCTCAACAATATCTCATTTCACACAAAAGATTGAATCATTCCGCATAAATGATTTTTAAGCAGTTATCCTACCTCAACAAGGAATTTAAATATGAGCAATCCATATTTTTAACCTTAGGTTTAACCTACCATATTTCTTACCTTTTCTATTTGGCATAATAACTAATTCTAACAAATACGGCATTTATTTTTGAAACTAGGATGCATATTTTCAAGTCTAATAAACATTTTCTAAATAACTGAAAATGGCTTCATAATATGATCAAAGGGGACTTGCCTTGATCGGTTCCGGGGAAAACGAAGGGGCGCCGACGATCGGGTCTTCGGACCTTGACCTTCTAAACGCAGCACACGCGCACATGCAACAATACAACAAACATCAATAAATTATTTTTGATGGAAATGCTTTTAAGAAAATGCAAAAGAACAAGAATATGCTCACATGAAATGATGACACCCCTAGGTTAACTAATTAATCAAAATGAATTCTATATGTATGACATGCATATATATGATTTCATTGGGTTCGAAACACTTAGGGTATTTACTGAAATTTTTCCATAATTTTTACAATGTATTAACTATTTTTAACAAGAGCCTTAGGGTATCAAATAGGATTTAATCAGAAATTTAAAATGATAATAAAGGAAAACCAAAAGATGGGCCGGCTCGTGAGACGGCCCACTCGAGGCAACGGCATCATCTGCTGCTCATGGAGGAAGCGCAGCTGTCGATCAAGGGTCCCTTTGTCGGCGACCGAGGCAGAGCCATGCGCGGCTCGGCGACGGCGCCAAGGCGACGGCGGCTCCTCCAATGAGGCGAGAGGCTCGGAAGGAAAAGTCTGAAGAGGGAACGGTTTATGGCGTCGGTGACGAGGATTACCGAAGCGAGTCGGTGGCGGCGGAGATGGCGGCGGTGAAGATCGGTGTCACCGGCGAGAGGTTCCGGCGGAAAGGTTCAATTGATGGAGGAGAAACCAGCGTAAACGGGCGGTGCTAATGGAAACTCCGAGACTTGAGGCGGTGGATTTGGCGAAACAAAGGGTCGTCGTGCTTAGCTCGGCGGAAGGATGCCGTGGCGGGTATTTATAGGCGTCGTGGCAAGGCGGCTTCAATGGAGGGTTGGCGGTAGCACGCAGGCGAAGAGAGGACGCAAAGTCTCGCGGTGCGAGCGACGGCGACTTAGCGTCCGGCGTTGTTAAGACCGGCGACGCTGCGTGCTGAATCGGCGGCGACAAGACGGAAGAGGCAGAGGAGTAAAGAGAGTACGAGGAGATAGAGATGAACGACCGCTGGAGGATGAGCCCACGAGGTGCGAAATAGAGGCGAACGGATGCGGCGACTCACGAACCACACGGCGACGGCCATGAACGAGAGGAGAGGAGAACAGGGGAGAGGAGAGGAGGGCTGACAAGGTGGGCCCACATGGCGGTGAGACCACTGTGTGGCGAGGAGACTAAGACAGTATGAAATGGGCTCAGCGCGAGGTCAAGGCCCAAAAGTGGAAGGAGGAGAGGGGAAAAAGGAGAGGGAGGAAAGGGAGGGGCCGACTCGGTAGAAAGGAGAATAAGACCCTTTTGAATTTTCCTGGTTTCCAAATAATTAAATTTTTAAATAGCCTCTTTAAATACTTTAATACTTAGGAAATATTATTTGCTTTCCCAAAACTTATTAATATAATTCCACAAATTTCATTAAGATTGGCTTAAAAGAAGTAGAATACATGCACTAAACAATTATTAAATTTTCAATGAGAGTGCATGCAATGACAAGATTAAATCAATTTTCCAATTTAAATGCAGAGCATGCAATAATGATGCCATGATGCAATATGACATGATTATTTTGCGATTTTAAAAATTATGCAATTTAGGAAATTGTTAACGTGCCAAATTGGTTTTAAAATTTGGGATGTTACAGAGGGGGTGGTGAAGCAGCTGTTTCTAATCAATTTTTAACCTAATTTTTTTAGTCTTTTCTTTTTAATCAAATTAATTACCAAGCCTAGTTCCAATTCTAGCAACTAAGACTAGCTATACTAGTGAAATTAGAACTAGACTACCGAGGCATGTGCGGAAATGAAATCTAATCCTAATATCTGAAACGACAACTCGAGATAGCCGAAGCGACTAGAAAGTAAATGCGGAAATAAAGGGACAAGTGACAGACCGTTTTTAACGTGGTTCGGCACAAAGCACCTACTCCATGATGAGGAACCTCCCCGAAAGGAAGCCGGGACTCCTTCGTCCCGTGCCCTCAAATCCACTCGGCGAGTTTTAGGGCGTGATCCCAAGCCTTGCTCCCGACCCGTACACCAAGGCCGGATTCTTCCACAAGACAGAAACTTTCCGACACCCCGGCACCACCGAAGCGGCACCGACCTTCGCGAAGAAGGTATTTGTACACGTGACCCTCGAACGGAGACCTTGATGTTGCCAGAGTCACGGAGGTCTTGATCACTGCAACGGCGTCCCGACACATTGGATGACGAATCCGGCGCCCCGGAGATGTAGACGTACACGTCTTCTCTTGGACTTCGTCAGCGGCGAAGTGGAAGCACCCGGTCACGAGCCGGGTGACCTTGCACCGACAAGGGTTTCGTTGGTGTAGAGGTTGCAAAGGAAGTAGTCGTACGGGCGACAAAGACCAAGACCGGTGAAGCTCGGGGACGGTGAGGTGAAGTCTCAACTCAGGCAAAGAAGACCCAAAGAGCACTAGAAAGACCAACCGGGAGACTCAACGAAACACCGGGAAACTAGGGACAAAACCACGGGGAAGGAAGAGAGGCACCATCCTTACCTTTCTCCTTCTCTCCCTTTCCTCTCATCCCTCTCTGAAGCAAACCCTAGGTGGAGGACACCGTGAGCAAGGGGGAACCCATGGGGAGAAGCTCTCAAACACACACAAGCCAAAGGGAACAAATGAATGAGCTCTCTCAAGTTGAACATGCAGCCCTCGACTCCTTATATAGCCACCTACCACGGACTGGACACGTGTCACTCATCTATGCAGACAGATTCGAATGAAAGGCAGAGATGCACAAATCTCTTAATTCACCGGACGCGTCTGTACAACACCCCGAGGCCGACATCGCTTCTGGAAATCGACTCCACTGGACGGTCCGGCGCCCACCGAACGCTTCCGGTCGGTGGCCAGACGCGTCCGGCCGCCTCGACAACCAAAGATGGCCAACATCTTTCAACATCTCTCTCTCTCTCTCTCTCTCTCCCTCCGATGCTAGGCTTGATTGTTAGGCTCTCTTGTCTGCTTTTGGACTCGGATAAGAACTACTTGGCTTGGGCGGGAGGTTTTTGCGCTGGATATTTTGGAGTGGGCTTGGAGGCTACGAAACCTACCCGGACACGTGTAAAGGCGCCTCAGATACTTCCGGGCCCTTCCAGTGACTTCGACCCGAAGCAAAACCAACCCCAGACACCTAGCACTCTCGATCACTCCCGTACCTTCTTGACTCAGCTAGAAAGAGGATGAGGATGATGACTCGAGTGCTCAGTGGGACCAACCTGCCAGAGACTGAGACTTGCACCTGACGTGCATGAGCCTTGACACACACGCAACCAAAATCATTAAAAGAAAGCTAAAAATAAAGTCCTTAATCTTGATTGACGTGGCATCGGTCACCAAATGTCAAAACCTAGCCCTAGGAGTCCTAGGTCTTACAATCTCCCCCTTTTTTTTTGGCAATTTGGTGACAAGACCTACAAATTCAATCTCCAAAAGAGACAAGTGTACATGGTCTATGGCGGGGGATTAGTTGCAAGTGCATTTGATCCAATATCCAAGCCAATGTTTGAGCAATTTAAGAACTAGCCAAGCCTAGTTCATCAAGAGCTAGAGCACATCACAAGCCATCATAGTCAAACCTAAGTACAATCTAGTCATGATGATGAGCATGTGAGCGAATGAGCAATTCTAGCCGAGCATGAGCATGGTCCAAAACATGAGCAAGATACAACACATGTGCATGTGAGCTGATCAAGAGCAAGATACAATGCATGATAGCACAGTCCTAGGCAGTAGCAAGATACACATGCATATGCATGACCATGGCAAGAGCAAGATACAACAATTAGTCAAGAACAAGATACAACACATGAGCACATGTGAACTAGTCATGAGCAAGATACATATGTACATGATATGAGCAGGAATTGAGCACAAACCGAGGCATGATCTAGAGCAGGCAAAAGCTTAAGTCAGGCAGGCATGAGCATAAGAATATGTACTTGAATCCTAGCCCCCCTAGATCAATGCGTATAGAAATGAAATTCTGAATTGAATTGGGCTCAAATTGGCTCTTAGCTCGCATGCTCCCCCTCAACACATGCTCACTACAACTAAAATATTTCGCTCTCCATCACTCCCTTATCCAGTTTTAAGCAAATTGAGATTGGTTTGCACATTTTTCTCCCCTTCTTGTTTGCAAAATGCAAAAAGACACTCAAACTGGCACCACTTTGAAAGCACAAACAAGAATGAACTTGTGAGCTTTGTAATTTATACATGTACCTAAAATGCACAAGTAGAACACCCCACAGCTTATCAGAGCTAGAGCAAGGTTACTTAGTCAACTTGAATCAAAATTAGCCATATTTAGGTGAAGTTAACTAAGTTATTACCAAACACATATGAGAGGTAAACAAATAGACACAAGTTTCAAACTTGGTGATCAAGTGCAAGGGAGTAAGCTTGAACTAGTATCTCCAGAAGAAGCAAATCATATCACAAGTTTTGCATTTCATGCTTCAAGAGATAAAATATTTTTGTGTTGAGCATTTTATTCTTTTAAACACTTTTGGGCATTTGCCTCTTTTCAAAATTTGCTTCTTTTCCATGCCTTAGTCGACGACACCCAGCATTACACTGGAGGTGACCGTCTTGGTCATCTAGACTTTTCCCAAGTTCACGCCTAGTGCAATGGCGAGCTATCTCGTCGAGAAGGACTGGTGAGACTATCTCAAGCCTTTGTCGACGATAGGGGTGGCAACGAGCCGAGTCTGAGCGAGCCAGCCCCTGGCTCGGCTCGGCTCGCTAGGCTCTGGCTCGGCTCGGCTCACTCGCTCGCGAGTCGCTCACGAGCCGCCACGAGCCAAGACTACTGCTCCGCCCATGGGGTCATCCCCACGATAGAAGTTGACCCGGCCCAGTTTTAAGAGGTATATTCCTCATTCTGTCTCTCCCTGGCTGGCTGGCTCCCCCAGTTGACAAACCCTAGCCGCCGCAACAATGGATCTTGATCTGGATCCCACTTATCTACCTCCTGCTCCTGCTCCTGCTCCTGCTCCCTGACCCCATCTCCCTCCCCGTTCGCATCTTCAGCCATGTTATGCATGGAGTATGAACCATGAATGCATGATAATGTTATGTTATGTACTGTATCAACTAATGTGCTACATTGTTAGTCTGCTAAGTGTCAATTGCCAGCATAGTGCACTTATGGACTCATGGTCTCATGTCAGAATGATTAGTCAATTGGTCATTGGCACATTGTTTGACTGATCATTGTCTGATGTCTCATAGAGTCATGGTCTCATGGATAATAGTCAATTAGTCATTGGCTCACTCAATGCATCATTCCCTAACTACTGTGAAAGTGTGAATATGTGATTACTGATTAGTGAATGTACTTGCAAATTGCAATATTCAATGTTGAGTTGCTGACGGATGGTGAATTGGTGATGAATGCTGATTATACAGTTGACTGCTAATGTATCGAATGTTTGGCTGATGAATAATGATGTACGAGCCACGAGCCGAGCCTGAGCCGAGCCAAGCCCGAGTGAGCCAATCCATAGCTCGGCTCGGCTCGCTTGGTCGCACGAGCTGGAAATGGTGCTCAGCTAGTGCTCGTTTCTAAATGAGCCGAGCCCGAGCCGAGCCCGAACCGAGCCGAGCCCGAGCGGCTCGCGAGCTTCCAGCTCGTTTGCCAGCCCTAGTCGACGACACCCAGCATGACACTGGAGGTGACCGTTTTGGTCATCTAGACTCCCCCAAGTTCACATCTAGTGCAATGATGAGCCATCTCATCGGGGAGGACTGGTGAGACATTTTTAGCTTATTCATTTTTTGTTTGCTCAACAATTTTTGAAAAGGTTCTGAACCAACCATCCTGCTACTCCGAGTAATAGACAGCTCAAATAGAGTACTAGAGCTAGATTATCCATTGAACAAGAGCAACAAAGAGAGAAACATGTGGCTCTAAGTGACCTAACATCAAGCAACAATTTTAAGAGCACAAGAGTTCTGTACATGGCATATAGAAAAAGAACATCACATATAACATGGAGCAGCTAGCTAAATATTCCTCAAGTTTCCATGAACTCTTCTTTTCTGAAAACAGCTAATGACCAGCATAACAATGACTATCTTAAATATACACAGAAATTTCATGCTTAGCCCAATGTTGGGCACATTATTGTAAGATCAAGTGTTATCCACACGGGAGTAGGCCAGTTGGTCCAAAGCTGAGGGGACACAAGCTCCTCCCTTATGCCACTCTCCAGGTTCAGAATTCCTATATCACGGTGATTATCTTTGTATCCTGTCATCCAATATACATTATCATCGGTGAAATAGACATGATTTGCCTTGAGAGTTGGATAGTCTTCAGCACTAAGACAAAGTGATTGATTATGCCCAAGAAACAGCAAATGGCCATCCAAACTATTTTTTCTCACAAGCTTTCCAGCTTCTGTGTCAACTTTAAAAATTTCGACTTTCTCAATATTACAGACTAACGTTGCAGGATCAGCATCTTCATCATGGTCATCCAACTCTCCGAGTCTCCAAACTTGCAACAGATCGTCACATGGAGTCTGAACAATGTAAATATTCTCATAGGCAGCAGGTTTTGTCCTGCCAATAATAGACTTCGATATGACCACAGGACCTCTGAGATTGAAGGTGAAAATTTCTCCAAGCGCTGTCACTGCGTATAACAGACCATCCCTGTAGATGCAGTCCTTAAAAAAATAGTGCGGTGGCAGCCATGTCCACTTGTCATCCCCCAACCAAGCAAACGAAAGATGCCAATATGGATTGTGGATAAGCACCACCAAATATTTTTCTACAGATGTATCGTAGAATACAAATGCCTTCGTATAGAGGTAATCCCGCAGCTTGCCAAGAGCGAGGGTTCTCGGAGGGGCATAAGCAAAACGCCTCTCTGCAGTGTGGAATGAGTGACCATACTTGGAAAGTGTACCCAAATCATCAAAGATGGGAGCCACGTGCTCGACGGTGATCACCGACGGGAGAGCAATCTGCTCTCTAGTGATTGGATTCACAAGGTGCATCTCGGATCTCTCATCAGCAGTAACCAGCCAGCCATTTGAGGATCCAATCAGACTCCTGCCGCAGATGGCTGGGTCTGGGAGAGTTAACTTGTAGGCTCTCTTTTCATTGAGGCTGTAGAGACAAGCAACGTTCTCACCGGCAGATTTGGATGTGTACAGGAGGCATGGTGTCTGGTTCATATTGTACTGACGAAGCATGCGCAGTTCGGTATACACCGAGTGCCAAGAGGAGCAAACAGAGCCTGCCCGCACGAGGTCAGGGATCTGCAGGAGGGAAAATATATCCATCAGGATGTCCGCTGGCAGCTCCGGCAATTTGCTTTCCACAATCTCAAGATGCAAGTATTCATCTTTTTTTATTTTCTTCCGTAAACTGGGAGAAACATATAGCAGCTTCGGCAATGCTCTGAACAGTAGAGAGCACAAACTTCTCAGGCGTGTGGCTAGTCTCCATAAGCTCATTATCCTAGCTATACTACAGGCCTCTATTGGAGTAAAACTGAACCTTTCGGATGAGAAAAAAATGCTTCTTCAGGACAATTGCAAATTGGCAATCTTTGATGGAGCAAAACCAGGACTTTTCGGGAGACAAACTATCAGTATTTCTGCAGGACGCTTGCAAAGTTGAACGCTTGCAAAGTTGCAAATCTTGGACGAGGCACACCGAGGGAGAGATCTCATGGCTTATAGGCACACCGAGGGAGAGATCTCATGGTTTATACTTGCAGGGAGACCAACCAACCGAGGCCTCGCTCCGAATCAGAGTAGGACGGGAATCCGAGTCCAAGAACGGCAAATTCGTTTCCCTGACATATCCTTCCTGTATTAGAACATCAAGTCCGAAAAGGATTCCTCTCAGAAAACAAACCCAAAGAAAAAAAAAAGATTGGACATCGAACCCGGGGCCTGCGAACGAGGTGGCGGCGCGACGAGCTACGCGATAGAGTGGCCGGAGGAGCGGAGCGTACCAGGGGGCGACGCCGGCGAAGAGGCGGATGAGGGCGGAGCAGGGGCCGACGCCGGCAGATGGGCGATTGAGGACGGAACAGGGGTCGGCGCTGGAGGATGGGCAGAGCAGGGGACGGCGCCGGGACTAGCACTGCAGCGCCGGCGACGGATGGCCAGCGAGGGAGCCGCTGCGATGGGCTGTGGAGTTGTGGCTAGTGGGCCTGTGGCCTAACAGTACTCCGTATGTGGGACAGTGGGAGAGACCAGCAGCTTTGAGATTGGTGGAGACACGTGGCGTCCACAGCTATGGGGCCTCAGAAACGAGCATTGCAGACCTTAGAGCATCAACAACAGGTTCTCTATATTTCGTTCTCTATATTCCTTCTCTAAATCACTATTCGTTCCCTATATTTCCATCATCTCCAGCAGAGTCTCTATCCCTAAAAAGATATAGAGATTCTCTAAATATAGAGACTCTGCTGGAACGTTATAGAGGCTGAAGTTGTTCGCAATAGTGTTTTAGGGAATCGTTTAGAGGTCCTGCTAGACATGCTCTTATAAGTTCCAGACATGGTGTAACATCCCAATTTTGGGAATGAGAAAAGTTTTAAAATTTTTAAAACTTAAATTTGAATATCCTGTTTTAGTTGATTAAAATCTTCTAAGGCTTTTGAACTATTCGATAAATGGATAAACATACACTCCTTTTTGATAAAATAAAGGTTTGAAACCTCTCATTTTGTAACCTCTTGGGAATACCCCATATTTAAAACTTTTGAATATAAACTTTCACATTTACATTATAATTTGCAAATAAGAAGCCTTTAGTACTTTTGAACATGGTTTAGAAAACGCTTTATAATTAAAGGTTTGGACTTGGCTCATTTTAAAGGATTTCAAAACCTCTTCAAATACCTTGTGCAAAGCTCATATTTTCAAAAGCATATAAAAATATATATTTGACATGCTACAATAACTAACATGGTCTTATAACAATTTTGTCTATGCTTGCCTGTAGATGAGTATATCTTTATAGGCATGAAACCGGTATTTCCGATTTTGAATCAAGGAAATTATTTCTGAAACTTGAATATCTATTATCATAATTTGAATAGTCTTTTCGTTATTGTAGATTTAGGGTTTGCTCATGAGCATAGATGTTCATGAAATCCCACTTCAATATATGGAAACTATCTCTTTAGTCCCATATTCACTTTCGTGGGATGAATATTTTATGAACCTAAATAATATTTTGCGCTCAAGTATGGTCTATGAAATCGTCCTAAATGGAACTAATTTTAATATAAATATTTGGACCCAACTATTTCCTTTTTGAGACAAACTTATATCTAAAAACTCAAATTTCTCATCTCAGTTGGAGAATAATATTTTTCAATTTGGAAAATCTATTTTCAGTTTACAAAGTATTTTCATTTGTTGAATAGTGTTGTTTTATATTTTAGGGAATAATTTCCCCTTTCTTTTGGTCTAGGCCACCCCAAGCAGAGGCCAGCCCATCTCCTTTTGTCCTAGTCCAGCCCACAGCACCCACCTTCTCTACCTCCAGTCTCCGATGGGACGAGCTGGGCTGGGCCATACTATTGTACCGCCTAATCGCCGAGCGCCCGCGGCCTCGCCCAGGCGGCGTTCCGTCCAGCAGCGCTCCGGTGCCTTTTTTATATATTTTTATATTTTTGAAATTTTATGAGATAAATAAATAATATCGATCTTATTAAAATTAAATAAATATGCAGTGCAGCCCACTGAACATCTCTTGCTTCTTTATGTGAGGTAAGGGTATGCCCAATGGGATCCAACTTGGCTGTCTTACTACTATTAGCAAATATAATATGACAATAAATGTAGATGAATAATGAAAAGAGGGAATAAATAGTGGTTGAATTGTGCTTGGGCCGATCAAACTTAGCGGCACTGGAGATAGCCTAAGGCTCAAGGCCCATCTCACCTAGGGCACCGAGCCACCAACTCATTGGCTATCACTTTCTCTCTCCTTCCGGTGAAATTAGTCATCGCCTCCCACCAAACATGGCCCTAATGGCATCATCTTCTTCCTCCCCTCCTCCGTTATGGCGTTTTCATCGACTCGTCTCTCCATCCCTCCTCTTCCTGACAATCTTGTTGCCCTTGCCTCACCCTCCTCTGTAGTGTCGTGGTCCCTCCGCTCATATTATCTAATACTACTACTCCCTCTCTCATCCTCCTGATAGGCTCGCCATCCCGACCATCTCTCATCCTGTTTATTATTGTGCTGTCACCGCTAAATCCCTCCTCCTCTCAGCATGTTCAACACCTCTACCTCCTTTCCTCTCGCCTAACATTTGCCCCCACCACAACCTCCCTCTCTTCCAACAGGCTCACCTTCCCGCTTCCTCACCTCCTAATCGATGCATTGTGGCCTCCCTTCACCATGAAATTCTCGATTGTGTGGCAAGGAACGATAGCTCCTTCCTCTTTGGTGGCGGCTCTTTCCTCTCCGGTGATGACGACACCTTACACCTTCCATGTCGCTCAAACTCACAAGCTCATGAACCTTACGAGCTTTTAAGCTTCTCACAAGCAAGAACCGAGCTCATTCCCCAGCTCATCCATTCTACCAAGCTGAGCCGATCTAGCTTGTTACCCTAAATGCAGTGGCGGAGCTAGCCCAAGGCCGGAGCCTGGGCCAGGTTGGCTGGGCCTCGGTTGGGCTTGGGCCAATTGCCAAAAATATGCTGAAAAATGAGCTGGGCTAGAAAGCATTTATGCCTTGCGAATGAGCCGGAGCCCGGGCCTGGGCCCAGGCTGGCCGGGCGGTGGCTCCGCCACTGCCTAAATGAGCTCAAGTCAAGCCCAATAAGACTCTCACAAGCTTGGCTTGGTTTTACCCTAACGATGACTCCCACCCCTACCAATTTTAGTTGCGTAAGCAAGTTGATTGGTTGTTTCAAAACTATTAAAATTTTAAAAATTTAAATAGAAAAACTTTGTACCTTATAAAAATTGGTCGCTTTGATTTTCTATGGGTCCAGCATTTGTAGTTCCTAGGCAGTGCGGTAACGAGCTCAAGCTAAGCCCGATAATGCTCTGTGAAGCTTTGCTTGGTTTTACCCTAACGATGACTTCCACCCCTACCAATTTTAATTGTGTAAGTAAGTTGACTGAGTTTTTAGAATTATTTAAATTTAAATAAAAACCTTGTACCTTTTAAAATTGGTCGCTTTGATTTTCTATGGGTCCAACATTTGTAACTCCTAGGCAGTGAAGCGCTTGGGTGAGTAGGGAAAATAAAACAAAAAATACTAAAATTAAAATAAATGCAAAAAGAGGAAAACTAGTTACATCGGAGGAGAGCTAAACTTCCCATTGAGCTATTAACACATATTTAATATAGTAAATATGTGTTTCACTGATTACTATTGAGCTACCCATAGACTAGCAGTTATAAAATACTATTGGACGACCAAAAATTTTTGGATGCACAGCGCCCTCCCTATATCCGCAGCTAATTATATTCGTCGTCAATTAGTCATCATACAAATCATTCTAAACATAGAGATTTCTAAACATTGCAAAGTAGAACCATAGAAATAGAAGAAGCGAAAAACGTAACCACATGATTCAGCTGGACGCATCTGTTAATGTAGTAGTAGTAGTAGTAGTGGTAGTAGTGGTAGTGGTGGTAGTAGCAGTAGTAGCAGCATAGTAGTAGTAGTAATACTAATAATTGTTTTAAAGCTTAGGTTTTCGATACCACAGTTCATAATAACTGAAATTTAAAAAACCCAAGATTTCCCGCGTATTATTCGGAGGACCCACTGGCCAGCCTCTTTAATATTATGAAAAATGTAAGGTTGGTAAGTAGGTGAAAAAAAAGGTAACATATCCCGTGTACACAGAGGTTCCCGTGTAAACCCATGTACAGCAACTAATGAAAGTTATGAAAAATTCTGAAAAAATTTGTAGACGTTCTTCATTTGTTACTCTACCTATATATAAAGTTTGAAAATCAAATTCATTCTATATTAAAAGTTATGAAAAAGATAAAATAATGACAAATTTGAATGGTTTAAAACAGATATAGTTTTCTCTTTTTTATAACTCTTACTATAAAATGAATTTGATCTTGAAACTTTATACATATGTGAAACAAGTTCATTAGAATATTTGCAATTTTTTAAAAATTTTCATTACTTTTGCTAGTTGGTGTATACGGGGTTTACACCGAAACCCCTGTGTACACGGCGAGAAAATTGGCTATTTGCCACTCTCTTCATGTGGCTTCGCAAAATTGTCACTTTCATCATAGGCTTTGTAAATTTGCCACTCAGCTCGTTGACACTTTGTTTAGTCTACCATTTCCCCTGTTTAATTGCTTTTCTTAATTGTTTCCAATTAACCAGCTTGCGAAAGGACAAGAATGCCCCTGCCTACAGATTTTTTCCTGCTTGGCACGCCGAGTTGCCGCCCGGCGTTTTGCGGTCTTCCACGCGCCAGGCCACAAATGCCCCTGTTACAGCAACTCTTTTTTCCCCTGAAATGGTGATCCTGCTTTCTGATTGTTTATACGTGCATTTTACTCTTTACGTGGCATCCATATGGAGTTCTGTACGTGGCCTCATACACAATTTTTTGATGTCTATGCGCAGCGCTGTACATACCACGAAGCTTAGTTCCATTAATAGAAAACTGAACAAGCAAGAGTGGATATGAAACCTGAACATTCCACGTAAAAACAACAATAGTGGATAGGAAACGTAAAATTTGTTCAAGCGGTACCACATAGCCATTCATAGAACCAAAGAAAGTAATGACTCCAGTGTACTATCATTTAACATACAAAAAATCTGTTTTTTTCGATCTGGTTAAGAAGCACATGTCACATATGTCTTTCATCCAATTTATAGCTTTCTCTTCGGAGTCATCTTCTTTGTTGGGGCTGCAGTGGGCATCTTCTCTGGAGTAGTTTTGGTGATGTGTGAAGAAGTACCCTCTTCCGGCAAAAAAGCAAGGCGGCTGCATATATCACATTTAGATAAACATATTGTTTCTCTTTTGTGTATTGATGAGCAGAGATGTAGTTGTCTTTGCTCCTTATCTTCTAGTAACCATGCCTAGACTGTCCTGCAGTATATGTTCTCTAGTTGACCTTTGTGGGGTGCTAGGTTCACCTGGCCTAGCTTTTGTAATGTTTTTTCTAGACTTCCTCTTCCTGCAGTTAAAAAATAAAAATTATTTTTTCACATTAGTTGATAATTTAAACTTTGAATGAAAGAACAACACTTGTCTTTTTTCAGTGCCGTTCAGTGGACACTTGTAACTAGCTTGTCTGTGTCCCTTTTGACCACATCTCTGGCAAGTCACTGGGCCTCTAATCATTTTCTTCCCCTTAGCATTGGTGGGAGCAGTGTTGTCATCATTGGCACCATCATTGGTACCAACATTGGCACCTTTTTTTTTGTGGCCACCTTCAAAACATCCTTTGATTCTAAGTTTTCGAAAAAAAAAAAAGAGACAGGAGAAGACAATGGTGGGCCGGAAACCGCTCCGCCGCCGTCGTGCCGACCCTTCCCCGCCGCCGTCCTTCGGTGCCACGGCGCGGCCAACCTCCCCCCGCTCCTCCGCCTCCGCCGCCGCAGTCGCCGCCGACCTGGACGAGCTGCTCCTCACGGCCCCGCCGCCGTCGGCGTCGGAGCCCCGGAGCTTCCCATACACGGTGAAGCAGCAGTACTGGGAGAAGGCGGAGAGGGTGCCCGGCCGCGACCCGGAGAGGTGGCGCCGCGACGCGCTTGGCAACGTCGTCTTCCGCAAGCTCGTCGGCTGCCCCGGCTGCCTCTGCCACGACTACGACCACATCGTCCCCTACTCCAAGGTCCCTCACCAGCCCTCGCTGTTTGCTTGATGCGTTAAAAACACGAATTGCGAAATACAGGGGATTTCAGTGGTTCCTAATACAGTTTTGATGCTGCGAGACTCGCTAGCACCTTGCATCTGACTAATTTTGGTGTGTTTTTTTTTTCTTTTTTGCATGGAACGTGGTTATGTCATGTGTTATATCACTGATCCTTTGAAATTGACAGGGTGGGCAGAGCACATTGGAAAACTGCCAGATTTTGCAGGTACATACATCTATTCCCTGTTTTCCCAAAAATGTGCTATGCAATATGGTGGGGAGTGGGGACTGGCTAATGCCTCCGGGCTTAAAGAGCCGAATGTCCTAAGCTATGCCAACTTGTTTCCATCATGTGTTGTCCAAGTGTGCTTCTCTCTTCAGTGACAGATGTATCAAAGTAGCTGTTCGTTGGCATGAGCAATATTTTTTTTTGATAGAGGTGTCAGTATGGCAACTAATATGATTACTGTGATGCCTGCCAGTTCATTTTTTTGCGAGGCACTACTGATTTATATCGTTCCTGCTTTCAGGCTACCGTGAATCGATCTAAAGGGAACAAAACTGGGATATCTAAATCTGAACTTGCACATAAGAGTGCGTATTGTAGGGTTCAAGGTACATAATATATGTCTTTTGAGTGAGCCTGCTGTCTTTAGTGGAGTAGTCACTGAACACAAATATTTAAGCTATTTGTATGCCGAACCTGCTAAGTAATTCTGTCTGATACTGCAGGACGTGATATGGATCTTCTTGAACTCTCGGCCTATGGGAATGTCCGACGAGGCCGGATTCGGGAGGCTGCAAAATTCAATGAAGATGGGAGATATAACTGAAGACTGAACAGGGGGCACCGGGGCGGCAGCGAGGCGCGGGCGCGGCCTGTGTGGCGCGGCGTGGCCGGCGGCGGCGCGGCATGCGCATGGCACGGCCGGCTTCCTCCAGTGCCGGCGTGAGCGCGGCCGGCGATTTCAATTCTATACTTTGCATTGATTCGTCGCCTATCCGAAAAACCGGCAATTAGATTCAATGGGATCTACGAGATCCGAACAAATTCTGCAACAGATTCAAACGGGATCTCGCGAGAAAACTGATTTATACCTTCAATACTTGCGGCAAAGACGGGATCCGCGAACTATCGTGTAGGATAGATTAACGGGTTCCAACTAGGCCGACGGAGGGGATGAAGATGCGTTGCTTGTTCGTCGGCGACCGATTTCCGGCGTCAATCGTCAAAGCTTCGTGCTGATAACGTGTTAGACAACCACGCTACCGGGTGTAGTCCGAGGTTGACTAGTAGTGCGTAGATCATAGACGGCGAAGAACAATCACAGATGAACACGAAGGTGTAGGAGAGAAAATATTCTTTATTGCTATTCTTTTATGTACATAATTGATTGAAACCTCTCTTATTTATGCTTGGTGCTAGGGTTTCGGCTGGTCCATACAAGTAGGACCCACTCCTAAGACGTGCCGGGCCCAAAGCCGGCCCGTGTTCGGGCAGTTCCTCAACAGAGTGTGCTCCTAATCCGAGGTCCCCTTTTTCAGGGTGATAGGTTTAATGCATGGTGTGTACTCTTAATCCGAGGTCTCCTTTTTCAGGGTGACAGGTTAATTAGTGTTTATTGCATGGTTAGTCTCTGGCTGGCTCCTAGTCCAGGTGGCTATCAGCATGCAAATGCAATGCAGCCAGCCTCTGTGCCTCACAATGCAACTGCTTCCATCCCATTAAATTCAAAATGCAACTGCTTCCATCCCATTAAATTTTCCAGCCATATACAACTGCAACCTGACATGCATCCTTCTCCAAGGATGCCGATCCATATACATCAGCAACCTAACATTGGCCTTCAAGTTTTGTCACAGGGAAACGCTACGATAAGCTGAAATGTATAGGGCCTTTAGCAACTTGGCAGCAATCGCATCAAGATCAAAGGCAGGAATGGAAAGCAAATGGAAGCTTTGCAAAGTCATAAATTAGTGGAGCCGGATATGTACTGTACATCACATCAACTCTCACTTCAACCCCAGATGATGGCATTGGCATGCTACAAAATTGCCTGCACAATGGAGCTCTGCTCTATACATTGCACATTTGTTTCCCCTATGTTTTAGTGCCTAAGAGAGAATCTCCAAGGAGACAGACAACCCATGGGCTCACTAAAACCTGTTGTATGTACCACGCTTGGATCAATGAACCATTGTGATCGTTCCATGTAAGAGGATTGTATGCATAACTAATCAGAATCCGAGTCAATTGTAATTATCATTCTTGGTCGAACTGAACGTTGCGGCTCAGGTTGTCTCTCTCCAGTCAACCCGCCATTGTTCCCGCTCCAGGGGGATGAGGCTGCACAAAAATAATTCATCGTACATTAAAAATCTTCAGATGAAAATGTAGGGGAGTGGCAATAGAAGCCGTTATATGAACACCAGATAAGACAACATCAAAAGCCACGACGTTTCAATACTAATGTGCTGACATTGCAAAGACAGATCGGCTAAACGTCGGCTAAACGGTATTTCACCTCTTCATGTAAGAGAGCATGGACCAGTTGTGAATGCTGACATACCCACCTGAAGCTGCTGTTTTGTCTCCAGGGTTCATCCTTTTCTGAGAAGCGCTATTTTTGGCATCAGGAACACAAAGGCTAAGAGAAGTCAACTTGGCCCATGCAGAGATTGATACAGGGTATTTTTGCGGTTCACCTAGACTATAACCTGCATCATCTTGACGGCTTGTAGGATACTCACAAAATGACAGTCCCAGATCACCAAAACCTTCATCAAGCGCAAGAAATGAAAGGTTCATCAGAGCGCGCTCCTGAAGTTTCAGGTGGGTTGGGTAGAAATGTGCTCCTAGTGTCATATGCAGAACGACAATTTGCAGCACTAGGAGATGGCACCATGGCATCATCATCATCTGGGTCGCTCAAAAAGATTATATCCACAGGAGGAGAATTAAGGTCATGGACATTGCTCATGGTGTGACCAAATTGCCCTTGCTCTAAATTTCTTCCATCTTCAGTGTTCTTATGATCGGTTCTGCAGATAAGAGTGATGCAGTCTTCAGTTTTAATGTTTCCTTTCTGATCACCATCAGCGTTATCATCAGGAGATGGTGTCAAGCCAAAATTTCCTATATTGCTAAATCTGCAATGGTCATCGTTGTTTCTTCTCATTCCCCACTTTAGACCAGAACCAAATGCTTCAGTCAATGGCTCTTCTTTAACCTCGTGCTTTACAACGCCCATATTGACCTTGGATCCTATATCCATGGCTGTACAGAGAGTACCATCTGGTAGATGCCACTGCGAAAGATCCTTCAGTACAGTTTGTTGTAGAATCATGACAGTTCCTGGTATTTTCCTGAAACTTGAAAAGAAAATGCTTTTTAAATAGCTAACTTGAATGTAAACCACAAATCCTGACTATGAATCGACTGGGATTTGGAATCCTGCTAACAAACATTACTAGTTCCATGCGTCATCTTTCATCACATAAAATAGCTGTTCTACCTAGGCCTCACAGTAAAGCTCAGATGAAAAAATCATCTATATAAGAAAATTAGATAAGCTGAAGATGCAAACCATTTCAGTGAATCAAACCAGGTAAACTAGGTAACGCCGCATACAGGTCAAAAACTAAGGGCCTGTTTGGCAACAAAGTTTTTAAAAACCATGGTTTTGTAATACTATGATTTGTGTTTTGCTATGACCATGAAATACTATGGTTTTTCAATATCATGGTTTGCTAGCACAAGTGAGAAAACTTTGGGTTGAAGTGGAGTCTTCAATACTCCAAAAATACCATGGTATTGCCAATACCATGGTTTTCAAAACAGAGTTTTTGAGATTGCTTCCAAACACCTCATTGCCAAAATACCATGGTATTATGCAAAACCATGGTTTTGCCTCAAAACTATGAAAATATTTTGTTGCCAAACAGGCCCTAAAATGTAACCAGATAACACCGCACACAGGTTTTTGGTAACACCGCGTACAGGATAAAAACTAAAATGCTATGCAAAACTAAACTATCCTAACAGTGGAAACTTGATTAGACTTTGCTTATTTCTTGTGCCGGTTCTGCCTTTGTCGCACTTGGGACTGATTTTGAATCTGAGGGAACCTCTGTTCTTTGGTGATATGGAACCGGAGGACTTCTTTGCCTGGGTAGATCGTGCTGGAGGAGGTGGTAGTTGAGGAGGCGTCTGCTGTGGAGGGACCTGAGACTTCTGCTGCTGCTGCACTTGCTGATTTTAAAGTGGAGGGACTTGCTGCTTTGGGGAAAATTGTGCTGGAGCGGTTGGTAGTTGAGGCGTGTGCTAGGCCCTGGGAAAATGTGGCTTTTGAGGTGCTTGAGGTGGTGCTTGAGGTGTCATGTGCTTGAATTGCGACAGCCACTGCAGCCTGTAAGGGGTATACTGGGGATAACAATCCTGATATAATCGTTCATACTGCTGAATCATCTGTTGCTTCTCAGCCGTTGACATTTGAGTATATTTTCCCAGAGGTGTTGTCGGGATTGTGGCTGCTGGAAGGGGGACAGCCCTGGCTGCTGGAAGAGAAGGGGGAACAGTCGGGATTGTGGCTGCTGGAAGGGGTAGCCCGAGGCTTGTGGCTGCTGCTCTAAGATTAGCTGCAAATGCCTCCATCTCTGTCATGTTTTTTGTTCTTGATGAGGTCGCGGAACGATCAAATGTATCAGTTTGTTGTAGAATCATGACAGTTCCTGGTATTTTCCTGGAACTTGGGAAGAAAATGCTTTTTGAACAGCTAACTTGAATGTAAACCACAAATCCTGGCTATGAACCGACTGGGATTTGAAATCCTGCTAACAAACATTACTAGCTTCATGCGTCATCTTTCATCACATAAAATAGGAGTTCTACCTAGGCCTCACAGTAAAGCTTAGTTGGAAAAATCATCTATATAGGAAAATCAGATGAGCTGGAGATGCAAACCATTTCGGTGCATCAAACCAGGTAAAACCAGGTAACGCCGCATACAGGTTAAAAACTAAAATGTAACCAGGTAACACCGCATACAGGTTTTTGGTAACACCGCGTACATGAAAAAAACTAAAATTCTATGCAAAACTAAACTATCCTAACAGTGGAAACTTGATTAGACTTTGTGCCGGTTCTGCCTTTGTCGCACTTGGGACTGATTTTGAATCTGAGGGAACCTCTGTTGCTGCTGCACTTGCTGATTTGGAAGTGGAGGGACTTGCTGCTTCGGGGTAGATCGTGCTGGAGGAGGTGGTAGTTGAGGAGGCGTCTGCTGTGGAGGGACCTGGGACTTCTGCTGCTGCTGCACTTGCTGATTTTGAAGTGGAGGGACTTGCTGCTTTGGGGAAAATTGTGCTGGAGCAGTTAGTAGTTGAGGCGTGTGCTGGGCCCTAGGAAAATGTGGCTTTTCAGGTGGTTGAGGTGGTGCTTGAGGTGTCATGTGCTTGAATTGCGACGTCCACTGCAGCCTGTAAGGGGTATACTAGGGAATAACAATCCTGATATGACCGTTCATACTACTGAATCATCTGTTACTTCTCAGCCGTTGACATTTGAGTATATTTTCCAAGTGGTGTTGTCGGGATTGTGGTTGCTGGAAGGGGACAGCCCTGGCTGCTGGAAGAGAAGGGGGAACAGTCGGGATTGTGGCTGCTGGAAGGGGATAGCCCGGGGCTTGTGGCTGCTGCTCTAAGATTAGCTGCAAATGCCTCATCTCTGTCATGTTTTTTGTTCTGGATGAGGTCGTGGATCGATCAAATGTATCAGTTTGTTGTAGAATCATGACAGTTCCTGGTATTTTCCTGGAACTTGAGAAGAAAATGCTTGTTGAACAGCTAACTTGAATGTAAACCACAAATCCTGGCTATGAACCGACTGGGATTTGGAATCCTGCTAACAAACATTACTAGTTCCATGCGTCATCTTTCATCACATAAAATAGCTGTTCTACCTAGGCCTCACAAGAAAGCTCGATTGAAAAATCATCTATATAAGAAAATTAGATAAGCTGAAGATGCAAACCATTTCAGTGAATCAAACCAGGTAAACTAGGTAACGCCGCATACAGGTCAAAAACTAAGGGCCTGTTTGGCAACAAAGTTTTTAAAAACCATGGTTTTGTAATACTATGATTTGTGTTTTGCTATGACCATGAAATACTATGGTTTTTCAATATCATGGTTTGCTAGCACAAGTGAGAAAACTTTGGGTTGAAGTGGAGTCTTCAATACTCCAAAAATACCATGGTATTGCCAATACCATGGTTTTCAAAAAGTTTTGAGATTGCTTCCAAACACCTCATTGCCAAAATACCATGGTATTATGCAAAACCATGGTTTTGCCTCAAAACTATGAAAATATTTTGTTGCCAAACAGCCCTAAAATGTAACACACCGCACACGTGTTTTGGTAACACCGCGTGACATGAAAAAACTAAAATGCTATGCAAAACTAAACTATCCTAACAGTGGAAACTTGATTAGACTTTGCTTATTTCTTGTGCCGGTTCTGCCTTTGTCGCACTTGGGACTGATTTTGAATCTGAGGGAACCTCTGTTGCTGGCTGATATGGAACTGGAGGGACTTGCTGCTTCGGGGTAGATCGTGCTGGAGGAGGTGGTAGTTGAGGAGGCGTCTGCTGTGGAGGGACCTGAGACTTCTGCTGCTGCTGCACTTGCTGATTTTAAAGTGGAGGGACTTGCTGCTTTGGGGAAAATTGTGCTGGAGCGGTTGGTAGTTGAGGCGTGTGCTAGGCCCTGGGAAAATGTGGCTTTTGAGGTGCTTGAGGTGGTGCTTGAGGTGTCATGTGCTTGAATTGCGACAGCCACTGCAGCCTGTAAGGGGTATACTGGGGATAACAATCCTGATATAATCGTTCATACTGCTGAATCATCTGTTGCTTCTCAGCCGTTGACATTTGAGTATATTTTCCCAGAGGTGTTGTCGGGATTGTGGCTGCTGGAAGGGGGACAGCGCTGGAAGAGAAGGGGGAACAGTTGGGATTGTGGCTGCTGGAAGGGGCGGCCCGAGGCTTGTGGTCATTCTCTAAGATTAGCCGCAAATGCCTCCATCTCTCGCTCATGTTTTTGTTCTTGATGAGGTCGTGGATCGATCAAATGTATCGGTTTGTTGTAGAATCATGATAGTTCTGGTATTTTTCGGAACTTGGGAAGAAAATGCTTTTTGAACAGCTAACTTGAATGTAAACCACAAATCCTGGCTATGAACCGACTGGGATTTGAAATCCTGCTAACAAACATTACTAGCTTCATGCGTCATCTTTCATCACATAAAATAGGAGTTCTACCTAGGCCTCACAGTAAAGCTTAGTTGGAAAAATCATCTATATAGGAAAATCAGATGAGCTGGAGATGCAAACCATTTCGGTGCATCAAACCAGGTAAAACCAGGTAACGCCGCATACAGGTTAAAAACTAAAATGTAACCAGGTAACACCGCATACAGGTTTTTGGTAACACCGCGTACATGAAAAAAACTAAAATTCTATGCAAAACTAAACTATCCTAACAAAGGAAACTTGATTAGACTTTGTGCTTGTGCTTCGCCTTTGTCGCACTTGGGACTGATTTTGAATCTGAGGAACCTCTGTTGTTCTGCACTTGCTGATTTGGAAGTGGAGGGACTTGTTTGCCTGGGTAGATCGTCTTTGGAGGAGGTGGTAGTTGAGGAGGCGTCTGTTGTGGAGGGACACAGGACTTCTGCTGCTGCTTGCCTTGACCTCTCTTCTTCTTGCTTGCTGATTTTGAAGTGGAGGACTTGTCGCTTTGGGGAAAATTGTCTTTGAGCAGTTAGTAGTTGAGGCGTGTCTTTGGGCCCTAGGAAAATGTGGCTTTTCGGTGGTTGAGGTGGTGCTTGAGGTGTCATGTGCTTGAATTGCGGCGTCCATCGCACTGTAAGGGGTATACTAGGGATAACAATCGATATGACCGTTCATACTACTGAATCATCTGTTACTTCTCAGCCGTTGACATTTGAGTATATTTTCCAAGTGGTGTTGTCGGGATTGTGGTTGTTTGGAAGGGACAATACAGGTCACCGGAAGAGAAGAGGAACAATGGGATTGTGGTCCGCTGACAGGGTATAGCCCGGGCTTGTGGTTGTGGTCTAAGATTAGCCGCAAATGCCTCATCTCCGGGATGTTTTTGTTGGATGAGGTCGTGGATCGATCAAATGTATCGCTTGTTGTAGAATCATGACAGATCAAATGTATCGGTATTTTCTCGAACTTGAGAAGAAAATGCTTGTTGAACAGCTAACTTGAATGTAAACCACAAATCCTGGCTATGAACCGACTGGGATTTGTAATCCTGCTAACAAACATTACTAGGTTCATGCGTCATCTTTCATCACATAAAATAGGAGTTCTACCTAGGCCTCACAGTAAAGCTCAGTTGGAAAAATCATCTATATAGGAAAATCAGATGAGCTGGAAATGCAAACCATTTCAGTGCATCAAACCAGGTAAAACCAGGTAACGCCACATACAGGTTAAAAACTAAAATGTAACCAGGTAACACCGCATACAGGTTTTTGGTAACACCGCGTACATGAAAAAAACTAAAATTCTATGCAAAACTAAACTATCCTAACAGTGGAAACTTGATTAGACTTTACTTATTTCTTGTGCCGGTTCTGCCTTTGTCGCACTTGGGACTGATTTTGAATCTGAGGGAGCCTCTGTTGCTGCTGCACTTGCTGATTTGGAAGTGGAGGGACTTGCTGCTTCGGGGTAGATCGTGCTGGAGAAGGTGGTAGTTGAGGAGGCGTCTACGGTGGAGGGACCTGGGACTTCTGCTGCTGCTGCACTTGCTGATTTTGAAATGGAGAGACTTGCTGCTTTGGGGAAAATTGTGCTGGAGCAGTTAGTAGTTGAGGCATGTGCTGGGCCCTGAGAAAATGTGGCTTTTGAGGTGGTTGAGGTGGTGCTTGAGGTGTCATGTGTTTGAATTGCGACCGCCACTACAGCCTGTCAGGGGTATACTGGGGATAACAATCATGATATGATCGTTCATACTGCTGAATCATCTGTTGCTTCTCAGCCGTTGACATTTGAGTATATTTTCCCAGAGGTGTTGTCGGGATTGTGGCTGCTGGAAGGGGGACAGCCCTGGCAGCAGGAAGAGAAGGGGGAACAGTTGGGATTGTGGCTGCTGGAAGGGGGCAGCCCCGGGGCTTGTGGCTGTTGCTGTAAGATTAGCTGCAAATGCCTCCATCTCTGTCATGTTTTTTGTTCTGGATGAGGTCGTGGATCGATCAAATGTATCAGTTTGTTGTACAATCATGATAGTTCCTGGTATTTTTCTGGAACTTGGGAAGAAAATGCTTTTTGAACAGCTAACTTGAATGTAAACCACAAATCCTAGCTATGAACCGACTGGGATTTGGAATCCTGCTAACAAACACTACTAGTTCCATGCGTCATCTTTCATCAAATAAAATAGGAGTTCTATCTAGGCCTCACAGTAAAGCTCAGTTGGAAAAATCATATATATAGGAAAATCATATGAGCTGGAGATGCAAACTATTTCAGTGCATCAAACACGGTAAAACCAGGTAACGCCGCATACAGGTTAAATACTAAAATGTAACCAGGAAACACCGCATACAGGTTTTTGGTAACACCGCGTACATGAAAAAAACTAAAATTCTATGCAAAACTAAACTATCCTAACAGTGGAAACTTGATTAGACTTTGCTTATTTCTTGTGCTTGCTTACGCCTTTGTCGACTTGGGGTGATTTTGAATCTGAGGAACCTCTGTTGTTGCTGCACTTGCTGATTTGGAAGTGGAGGGACTTGCTGCTTCGGGGTAGATCGTGCTGGAGGAGGTGGTAGTTGAGGAGGCGTCTGCTGTGGAGGGACCTGGGACCTCTGCTGCTGCTGCACTTGACCTCTGCTGCTGCTGCACTTGCTGATTTTGAAGTGGAGGGCTTGCTGCTTTGGGGGAAATTGTGCTGGAGCAGTTGATAGTTAGGCGTGTGCTGGGCCCTGGGAAAATGTGGCTTTTGAGGTGCTTGAGGTGGTGCTTGAGGTGTCATGTGCTTGAATTGCGACGTCCACTGCAGCCTGTAAGGGGTATACTAGGGATAACAATTCTGATATGATCGTTCATACTGCTGAATCATCTGTTGCTTCTCAGCCGTTGACATTTTAGTATATTTTCCCAGAAGTGTTGTCGTGATTGTGGCTGCTGGAAGTGGGGCAGCCCTGGCGGTTGGAAGAGAAGAGGGAACAGTCGGGATTGCTTCTCAGCCGTTGACATTTTAGTATATTTTCCCAGAAGTGTTGTCGTGATTGTGGCTGCTGGAAGTGGGGCAGCCCTGGCGGTTGGAAGAGAAGAGGGAACAGTCGGGATTGTGGTTGTTGGAAGGGGACAGCCTCGAGGCTTGTGGCTGTTGCTGTAAGATTAGCTGCAAATGCCTCCATCTCTGTCATGTTTTTCTGTTCTGGATGAGGTCGTGGATCTCGATCAAATGTATCAGTTTGTTTTTCTGAAACTTGGGAAGAAAATGCTTTTCGAACAGCTAACTTGAATATAAACCACAAATCATAGCTATAAACCGACTGTGATTTGGAATCTTGCTAACAAACATTACTAGTTCCATGCGTCATCTTTCATCACATAAAATAGCAGTTCTACCTTGATCTCATAGTAAGCTCAGTTGAAAAAATCATCCATATAGGAAAATCAGATGAGCTGAAGATGCAACCTATTTCGGTGCATCAAACCAGGTAAAACCAGGTAACGCCGCATAAAGGTTAAAAACTAAAATGTAACCAGGTAACACCGCATATAGGTTTTGGGTAACACCGCGTAGAGGATAAAAACTAAAATGCTATGCAAAACTAAACTATCCTAACAGTAGAAACTTGATTAAACTTTGCTTATTTGTTGTGCCGGTTCTGTCTTTGTCGCACTTGCGACTGATTTTAAATCTGAGGAAACCTCTGTTGCTACTGCACTTGCTGATTTGGAAGTGGAGGGACTTGCTGCTTCGGGGTTGATCTTACTGGAGGAGGTGGTAGTTGAGGAGGCGTCTGCTGTGGAGGGACCTGGGACTGCTGCTGCACTTGCTGATTTTGAAGTGGAGGGATTTACTGCTTTGGGAAAAATTGTGCTGGAGCAGTTAGTAGTTGAGGCGTGTGCTGGGGCCGGGGAAAATGTGGCTTTTGAGGTGGTTGAGGTGGTGCTTTGAGATGTCATGTAGTTGAATTGCGACGACCACTGCAGCCTGTAAAGGGTATACTGAGGATACTGGGGATAACAATCCTGATATGATAGTTCATACTGCTGAATTATCTGTTGCTTCTCATCCATTGACATTTAAGTATATTTTCTCAGAGCTGTTGTCGGGATTGTGGTTTCTGGAAGGGGATACCACGGTCACTGGAGCGAAGAAACGATCAGATTGTGGTCTGCTGGAAGAGAGACTGACCGGGCTTGTGGATCGCTTGCTCTAAGATTAGCTGCAAATGCTTCGTCTAAGATTAGCTGCAAATGTCTCCATCTCTGTCATGTTTTTCTGTTCTGGATGAGGTCGTGACCCCTGCAAACAGAACACAAAGACAACAGGATCAGTGCATTAAGTAACTACATTGAAAGATATAATGTGCATACACATACTTTGCAAAACTGAGCATGTATGTGCGTTTGACTATGATAACCAAGAACATTGCATTGCTTGCACAACACCCTGGATTTCTGATTGGGACAAGTGTTGCAGTGCGCGATGGAGTCATAATATGTTCCTGTCCATTGGACACCGATCCTGTTATACAGGCACTGTCCATTGGACACCGATCCTGTTATACAGGCAGCGAACAAACACTTGACCAATGGCCCGAGCAAAGGGTAAATTTGCTAACAGAGGCTGCACATTGCAAGCGAACACTACGTCAAAATATACATCATTGAATACATTACAACAATACAACATCCTAAGTTTATAGACATACCACACATTCGGTTTCTGCCACTGATTTCCCATCGTAAGGGCAGACTTCTATCTGAGCCAAAAAAGTTTTGCAGAAGAGATGCTCGCATGTACTTTGCATCGTTTCAGAGGAATATACTAGTGTCTTACAAACAGGACAAAAATATTTAACTGGAAGCGAGAAAACATCAATGATGCACTCTTTATCGAAACCAATTGTCCAAGATTCTGGTGCCTGCATAATTCATAAACGCATGAGAAATGTGTGAACAAACAGCTAGTCTCCAAACATTTATCCCAAATAAAACTAAATAGGATGCTGTTTAGTTTGGAAAAAATAGTTGGCCAAATGTTTCAAACAAAGTTGGGCAGCTGAGACTCCAAAGTCCAAACACTTACCCCAAATAAAAATAAACAGCATATTATTTGCTTATAAACTGCCAATTCGAATATGCAACATGGGCCTCCACTATATGGAGACGAAAGAAGTTAAGAGAGAAACATCTCGCATGTAATGTGGAAAAAATTAGCAACAAACCACAAAACCCAGCAAGGAGAATCGACCGCAGAGGCTTCTTGACGGCAGGATCAGATTTGGCAGAAAAACATTGGGTTGAACCCATTTCCCAACCCCGTTTCCACCCATTCCTACCCATTCCTACCCCAGGCGGCTGTCAGGCTGTGTGGAGTTAACTGTGTGCCGTGTGCCTATGTGCAGCTCAAGTGACAGAGTAGTTGTGTGCGGCGTGAGTGAGAGAGCGCAATTATGCTGTGAAGTACCAAAAGAAGCAAACTGCAAATAATTCCTCCTCTGTAAATCCAAAAAGGAGAAAGAAGGGATAAAAGTCAACAAGCTGCATAAAAAAATCATGTAAGCTCCATAAACAAAAAATCATAATCCATTCACTAACACCAAAAACTAGCACACCAAGACATATACTTGTGATATTGAAAAACAAAATGTGAACTTACTGGAAACAATACAAAGAGTATGCAAGAGAAAACATTAATGCAGTATATATCCACAACAAGCCCCATCCATCAAAATATGGGTCAAATCTGCGAAAAACACACCACTGAACTTTTACCTGAAAAGAGATGGGGGCGGATAAGAGCACCGCAGTAGTAGATAACTAGATATCTGAGTTTCAGTGCTCATATTTGAAAGACAAGATGTAACACCCCAGCTCCTCTTGAGCCCAGAATGCTACTAACTCTTCAAAATCTATAAAATTTCGACGGCATCTCCTTTGTTTAAATGGGCATCCATGACAGGCAATTATAACAAGAGAACAAATAAACGTTTCTAACAACCAACATCCAATTTAAAAACCTACAATAACCGTAACTCTCAATTATACACATGACTCAACTATTTAAATAGAACTCATATGAAACCAATGTATTAAATAACGTGAGAGGCAGTGAGTGCTCAAGTCCATGTTCTATTTTCCCATCCCCATGCATGATTGACATCACCAGTACCTAAAAACCAAATAAAGACTCAACAAAGTATATGTATGAACAACGAGGGAATACAAATACGAAAACTAGAAGATCACTTCCATAAGTTCATTCTCTTCACACTAGAAACAAAAACAATCGTTAATTCAAACACTCCAACCAAACCACTTCTCGTACATTCGATGCAATGCAATGTACATGCGTATGTCTCCTCTAGAGCATTCCGGACTAGCCACTTTTGACTTTCTCACCGACCGAAACGGACTAGTCAAAAGTGACTTTCTCACCGATCTGGCTCATATGCAGTATGATGCAATAATGTCTTCACCATCATACAATTGTCTAACCTCCGTCATATATAGCACAAACAACATAATCCATCCACAGGTGATGATCAGGCACAAAGCATTAAATCAACAAGTCATATTCAACCAACCGGCTATATGTTTAACATATACTTGCCTTTCAACCATAAGAACTAGGATGATGCATAGTCGATGTCGATTCCATACCTCCACCTATAAATAGAGCATAATAATAAATCTCAAAAGAACGCTATCTGAAAGAGCAACAAAGATAATCTACACCATGCCAACAATCGCTCTTCCCCAACATAGCCCATCTAGGAACAATAGACCTTTAAAGACAGAAACCAACTTTCCGGACAGCAAACACTAAAATCAACATAACTCCCAACCCGCTTATCTGATTATCGCGCTCTTGTACTCGAAACGAAGCTAGAACATAGACGCACAACTTCTTTCATAGGACCAAACCTTGAATCGAATCATAGATAGATGAAAATCTCACTCGAACCCGCTGCATACTAGATTCTTCTTCTAAAGCTTTAATTCCTCCCCTTAATCCTCACTAACCCACGAAATCCACCATCTAGAGCGAGGAAACACAGGGGGACTCATTTAATTGCATCATTAGAATCAACTATCAACCCTAGTTTCTCCAACCTCGCCATCCACAACCAATGATGCCCCTCTCCTTCCTCCTATCTTCTAGCTAGCACAGATCCCAGACCCTTCCCCATCTTACCTCTTCTTCCCACTGCCTCCACCACACTACCTACAAGTAGATCGACGACTAATGCCAAACGGTGGCTTACCTTGTGCACAAAGCGACGATGCAAGCACGGCGTCGGCGACGGAGGCTGCACAACATGGCGGCGTTGACCACCGGGGTGGTGCGACGGCGTCGGCGCGGCCACGAGGTGGCAACGCGACGGCGGGCGCGGGCGCTGGATGGCGGCGGCACGGCGACGGAGCGGCGACCGTCTTGGCGGCGCTGCCACCAGACAGCAGCGGCGCGGCGACAAGGCGACGTCGCGGGGGCAGCTTGGGGACGGTGGCCGGGAGGGTTGGGGGCGGCGGTGGCGGCTAGGTCTTCCTGGGGGAACCGTCCCCTCCCTCCCCACTATCTTAAACACCCCCTAATGGGCTGGGATTGGGCCTCGAGCCCACGGGATACTACACAAGAGCACCAAAGGTCGTCCGAAGGGAATCTTCAAGATAAATAAATAAATAAAATCTAATGCCTATACATCTATGCAGCGTGATCACCAGTGACATTCATGGGAATAGATTGTAGAGCATGGGCAATGAACCAAAGATGCTGAGGCAGCAGTAGCCCAGATAGAACATTGCAAAAATACAATCAATTAACAGAACCCATAGTGAGCTAGGCTCTTAATAGCACATGATATCCATTCCGATCATCCATATATCAGTCTACCAGAATAGATTCACTTCCTATGCTATGCGCGCGCGCGCGCACACACACACACAAAACTATGGGTAACATAGTCAATTCTAAGTTTCTAACAAGAATTCTAACTAAAATGTTGCATAAATCAATACACTAGGTGATATGAAGTTATGAACAACCTATTCTAGTCAGTGCTAAGCGCAGATAACACCAGAATCTGCATCTGATCATCAGTTTCATCAGGGATCAAACCAAATGCACTTCCAAAACCCAGAAAGTAAGGCTAAACCCAACTCTAATAGAGGATTAGATCGAATCCGCACTAATTAAGCAAAACAACGTGTATAATCCTACCACTTGGCGCGGGCCTTAGCTTGAGGGCAGACGGCTGTGGCGCGGTGCAGGGACTCCCGGTGTCGATCTTGTAGAGGACGAAGAGCCTCAGCTGCGCCTCCTCGGGGACGCTGGTGCCGGAGGCCGCGAGCTCCGTGCTCTCCACGCCCTCCAAATCGCTCTCGTCGCTGCCGTCGGCGGTGTCGCCGTGCCCGTCGCGGGAGACAGGCACTGGAGCCTCGGGGGCGGGAGTGAGCTGCACTGGTGGGGGAGCGGGAGCGGCGCGGGTGATGCGGGAGCCGCCGTCGCCGCGCCGCTCGTGGAACCCTAGCAGGGTGGCGGCGCGAGGACGGAGCTCGGTGGAAAACCTAGCTGCTACGAGAACATATGTGCGGGCTAGTTTCTTCCTCTGGGCCAGGCCCACGCAGTACTATGGTAGGTGGTAGCTTATCATCATCAAGGATAATTGTGGAGACAACCAAGGTACACCTTTGATCATTAATTTCTTCTTTCTATATCTATACTATACTACTCCCTCCATCCTGAAATAGTTGTCGTTTTAGACATGTTCTAAGTCAATGTTTTAAAATTTTATCTATAAAATACTTCTAAACCATTTACATTTGAAGCATAAAATTCATATAGATGAATTCGTTTCGAATAGAACTTTCATAAAAGTATAATTTTAATGCGTGTTAAAATTAAATTACAATAGTTTTTAGTGATCAAAGTTACATTTTGGAGACCGTGTCAATGTTCAAAACGACAACTATTTCATAACGGAGGGAGTATACTTTTAAATTGCCTTAAATTGGTTCATCCTGACAGACCATCGCACCGATCCAACGCTCCAATTTCGCGATTGGTTCTTTCCATCCTTCCGAACCCCAATCTAAATAATTATAGTTCGAACAATGTCCTACCAACATCAACAGGTAGGACTTAATACAAATCTAAAACCATGTAGACTAATATGTACAATCATGTTGTCTAATCCAAATACTAAAATTGAATGAGAGTTTTTTTGTAGTTTTATTAAAGACCTTACAAATATATTTTAATATATTTTATAGTCTTTTCGAGCCACTTTTTAAGTGCTCTAAGTTGCATAGATTTTAAGACTAATCAGAAGAGTTCACCGTCCGCATCGCTCCGATCCACCCCCTCCCGATCGCCACGTCGCCTACCGCCTTAGGCGTGCATTCATCCTTAGGTGTAGATTTTTTTCCTTTTGATGTCAATTAAAACAAAGCATTCGTCCTTAGACATAATATTTATATGCCATTTTATTTGGAATTGTTGGTGCTAAAATATGTGAACCTAAAAATAAGAGTTGTTATTCCCTTGCACTATACACATCACATGTGCTTTTCCTTTAAGGTTGTTTATGATTTTCATATCGTATGTAAATAAACTAACACTGTCTTCTTTACGACTAATTTGTTGCTCATTTTTTAAAAAAAGACAAAGGTCTAGATTTTGGATTTGGTTTTTGTGCTTTTCTTAAAGTTGGGGTGTAATGATCACAAGAAAAGCAACGGATCCCAAAATTTAAATTGTTTACATTTTGATTCATCCTTAAGTGTAGAATTTTTTCCTTTTTGATGTCAATTAAAACAAAGCATTTGTCCTTAGGCATAATATTTCTATTCCGTTTTATTTGAAATTGTTGATGCTAAAATATGCAAACCAAAAATAAGAGCCTGTATCCCCTTGTACTATGCGCATCACCTGTGCTTTCCTTTAATGTTGTGTTTATGATTTTCATACTGCATTTAAATAAACTAACATTGTCTTCTTTACGACTTATTTACTGCTCATATGTTTTTTATAAGACAAATGGTCTAGATTTTGGATTGTTTTTTTTTTTGCTTTTTCTTAAAATTGGGTGTAACCACAAGAAAAGCAAAAAAAAAAAAAGATTCAAAAATTAAAGTGTTTTGTATTTTGTAAGCAAATAAGTCAAAAAGAACATGGCGTAAGTATAATTATAGAATTCATGTAAAATATATTGTGAAACGTGCTTTGTATGTGCACGATTACTAGTAATATATCATGAACAACTATAAAATTAGCATAATATCAAAATACTTTCAAATATTAATCTAACTATATAACATGCATAACACTTAACCTATATGTTCTTAGCTAAATTGTTGGTCAAAATTTCTAAAACGTTGACTTCTTCAAATACATGCACGTCTTATATTTTAGAACGGAAAGAGTATAAATATTAGCTTGCAATAGATGACCATAAACATATAATATCAATTGAAATGATTTCTTAACATTTTTCCTCCAGTCTCTCATCCGAAATCTCTACTCCTTTGAAGAGAGAGTAGGCCGTGCGTCGGCTCTTCCCTCGCGCCCCCGCCCTCGAGCCGTGAGCCGCTTGCCCCCGATGCCCCGAGCCCCTCGCGCCCATGCCCCCACCTCCTTCCCAACCGCGACTTGCTTCCTCGCTTCCGGCGCATCGCCTCCCACCGCCCCTCCCCACGACGCTGCCACACTGCGCCCTCCTAGCGCCGCCGCGCCCTCACAGCGTCGCCGCGCCCTCCCCGCCATCGCCGCTCCTCCCTTTTCGGCGCATCGCCTCCCGCCGCCCCTCCCCACGACACTACCACGCCGTGCCTCCTAGCGCCGCCGCGCCCTCCCAGCCATCGCCGCTCCTCCCCGCGCCGCCGCCTTCTCCAGCCAGCATTGCTGCGGCCGCCTTTTCCATCCCGCATCTCGCACCGCTCAGCCACTCAGGTGACTCTCTCTCTCTCTCTCTGGAAGAACGGAGGGCCAAAGGTCGCCGGAAGACCCAGGGCAGGGGTGGCATTGAGCTCCTGTTCACCGAGGTTGAGGGAACTGCCTCCTCTTCAGGATCCCTCTATGTACATCTCTCGACGCAAGGGAACAAGAGGTGCCTCCCTCTCTTCTCTCTCTCACCTGATCTGGATTTCTTTCTCTAGCCATTCTCCTCGTGGAAATCTCTCCCCCCCCTAAAATTTCTCTCTCTCGGTCTCATTATGCATTGCGAATTTGTCCACATATGCTTTTTACCTCTAAATTTTTTTAGGCTGCACGGTGAAAATTGTGCCTTCTCATTGTCCCTTTTGAATTTTTACTGAGCCCTAAAGCTACATTGGCTAGCAACTACATGAACACTAAAGATGGAAAATAAGATGAAATGTGATTATTTGCTCAGTTAGTTCTACAGTATGGTCTACAATTCTCGTTTGCTAGAAAATTTCATCCCTTTCCTGTACTATTGCTCTTCAATACAGTGTTCCAATCATATGTAGCTAAATACATGTGGGTTTCCTCCCTTAGAAGATAGGAAATCATCTCTTTCCCTGCTCGTGGGTCTTGATTTCTTTGGTGGAGGTGTCATACCATCCGAGGAAGCAGTAAGATCAATAATTACATTTTACATATTTATTTATTTATTTATAAGGTACTGTCAAAAACACACTGATGATCTTTTTTCATATTGGTATCATATAGCTAAGATTATCATCACTAGAAAAGAAGGCTGCGAATGACATGTTTGTCATACTTTCGGATGTTTGGGTGGACAATTCGAAGGTATTTATATTTTCTGTTAGCTGTTGATTTTGTGTGAGGTATATTATTGAGTTCTACTCTCAGAATGTCCGTATGTGTTATCTCGTAGAGAAGGCTATGGAGAAGTTAGGTGTTGTTTTTGATGGTTATGATAGCGTGGAAGTGGTTCCTTCTCTCTTTGTTTTTAAGGGCAATTTCTGCTCCCGACCTTGTAATATGGCATTTAATTCATTCAAAGAACTCAGGTCTGAATTTTGTGCTCCATAAAAGATGATCAAAGGCTATGTTTTGTTTTTGCAATTCCAACCGAGGACAAGGTCTTAGCTATTTCAACTAATGTAGATTGCAGTTTGGGAAGCTTGGCGAGATGATCGCAGCTCGATCTAGGTTAAAGGAACATAGTCGTTTTTTATTCATTCCTGGTCCTGATGATGCAGGTAATCTAAAAACTCATGATATATTTTTAGCTGACAACTGCTCATTCCCACATGTAGTGCTGCTCCAATATCCAATTTTTGTTTCTTTGGCTAATGAATTAAATCTGGCTTACTCTATTATTTTTTATGCCCTATTATTATTTCTTTCCCTTTTTTAATCAAGGAACATTCTCTGATAGGATTAGGAATAAGCTTGTTCACTATAAATACTGTCTGTTTAGTTTCCCATATAGCTGTAATGAGTTTATTTTTTATCCAACACTTGACATGCTGCTTTATCTTGAAGTAAATCTCCAGGCCCTTCTAAAGCTCTCCCAAGGTGTGCACTCCCGAAATATTTAACTGAGGAACTTCAGATGCACATCCCAAATGCGATATTCGTAAGCAACCCCTGCAGGTTTGACATGAAAGCAGTGCCTTGTGTCTTTATCTAAAATTCTAAATGGTGCCAGTGGTCAATATTATGCTATAAATGCCACGTACAAAGAGAGTGATATATCTTTTTAGGGTGAAATTGTTACATCTTGAAATTGAAAAAATCTTTACCTTTAAGCTCAATAGGCCCTTTAGAAAAGAAGGTACGATGCCACTATGCCCTTTGATGTTGTAAGTAAATTGTGATACATCGCTAGAAATCTAAAAGAAGGCCAACAACTTCATCACACACTGGAAGATCCAGTGTACCTGATAAATCTCAGCGGTCCAGAAGCATGTCTTTTAGTCCTGACCGTGTAAGAGTTAGAGGAAGATCACCTGCATTCAATGCATTGGCTGCTAACTTTGAGAATCCAAATGCTCGAAATCTATCAACTCCTCCTCCAGTTGTTAGAAAACCAATCCAAAAGTCAGCATCCCCTGATTCTGCAAAGCCAACACCGAGGGCTGCATCAATTGCTGCAATTTCTGCTTCTTTCGAGCAGCCCAGGGCAAATGTCATACCAAAATCAATTAAAGGTACGCTAGCATCCTTAGAAAGGAGTAGATGTATTTAAATTTCGAACATGCTTCTCTTATCTGATCTGTTGTTTTGGTTTCAAGCGAGCCCTGACGCAAACAAACCCCAACCTGAAGTGAGCAAACCTAAACCAGAGGCAAATGCCAAGGAGAGTAGCCCTGTGAAGGATTGTCAAAATGTAACTCCAACAATACAGGAAGATGCAAAGGAAGGCCAGCCAGAAGATGAGGAAGGGCTTCCTGTGTACCCATATGAACGCTTGAGGACATCTTCCACCGATCCTGCCACTGACATTGATGTAACCAGGCGTGAGGTAAATCTTGTTCTGATTCTATTGGCTAAGCTGCATCCTTGAAACATGACAATAACATTGCTACACTGGCACACTGCACAGACATATCTATCTTTGGCGGAGTTCAGGGAGAAGTTTGGGATGACAAAGGAGGCTTTTGCAAAGCTACCAAGATGGAAGCTTAATCGAAGTGCTAGCACCATATTTTTTTCGGCGAATATATTCTTCATCGTCGTCCTCTATTTCTTGGATTCTTCCCATGCGTTGAAACGTTCTCGGGGGATCGAGGAGGAAGGCTCGAGGGTTGCTTCGGTAGTTGGGACTTGGGAATAATTGTGTGATCAGCTAATTGTATTTGCACTGGGCCATTGATTAGAGTTAGCAGACCTTGTCCTGGAACTAGAAACTCTCTTAAGGATTTGTGTTTTGTTTCGAAACTAGGGTCAATAGCTGAAGTGGAGTCTGCATTGGCTTTATTGAAAAAAGGATAAAGTACCAATTTGGTCCCTCAACTATACCCGCTGGACCACTTTGGTCCCTGAAGTTCAATACCGGACTTGGAAGGTCCCTCAACTATTAAACGGGACTTAAATAGTCCTTTGACCCGGTATTAAGCTTCAAAACCGAACTTGGGAGGTCCCTCAACTAACAAAATCGGACTTGGGAGGTCCCTCAACTAACAAAAACGGACTTAAATAGTCCCTAAAACCACCTGCTGACCGGGTCAAAGGACTATTTAAATCCGGTTTTATTAGTTGAGGGACCTCCCAAGTCCGGTTTTGAGTTTCAGGGACCAAAGTGATCCAGCGGCTATAGTTGAGGGACCAAATTGATACTTTTTCCTTGAAAAAAATATGGTGGAAACATAGATGATAGAAATGCATTTGGCCTTAGTACTCTTTACCTGGCAACATGGAGGAATCATCTTTCAATGATGTGAAAGGATGTTTATTTCTCCCGTTGCAAAGCACGGGTATTTTTGCTAGTAATTGCTTTAAAGCTTAGGTTTTCGAGACTACAGTTCATAATAACTGAAATTTAAAAAACCCAAGATTTCCCCCCTTATCCGGAGGACCCACTTGCCAGCCTCTTTAATATTCAAGGTTGGTAAGCCGGTGAAAAAAAAGGGCGAAATCCCTGTACCGAAAGAGCAGAAACTTTTTTATCAAAAAAAGAAAAGAAAGAAAGAGCAGAAACTCATCGAGATAGGAAGACAATGGTGGGCCGGAAACCGCTCCGCCGGCGTCGTGCCGACCCGCCCCCGCCGCCGTCCTTCGGTGCCACGGCGCGGCCAACCTCCCCCCGCTCCTCCGCCTCCGCCGCCGCAGTCGCCGCCGACCTGGACGAGCTGCTCCTCACGGCCCCGCCGCCGTCGGCGTCGGAGCCCCGGAGCTTCCCATACGCGGTGAAGCAGCAGTGCTGGGAGAAGGCGGAGAGGGTTCCCGGCCGCGACCCGGAGAGGTGGCGCCGCGACGCGCTTGGCAACGTCGTCTTCCGCAAGCTCGTCGGCTGCCCCGGCTGCCTCTGCCACGACTACGACCACATCGTCCCCTACTCCAAGGTCCCTCACCAGCCCTCGCTGTTTGCTTGACGCGTTAAAAATGCGAATTGCGAAATATAGGGGATTTCAGTGGTTCCTAATACAGTTTTGATGCTGAGAGACTCGCTAGCACCTTGCAACTGACTAATTTTGGTTTGTGCTTTTTTCTTTTTTGCATGGAACGTGGTTATGTCATGTGTTATATCACTGATCCTTTGAAGTTGACAGGGTGGGCAGAGCACATTGGAAAACTGCCAGATTTTGCAGGTACATACATCTATTCCCTGTTTTCCCAAAAATGTGCTATGCAATATGGTGGGGAATGGTTAATGCCTCCGGGCTTAAAGAGCCGAATGTCCTATGCTATGCCTACTTGTTTCCATCATGTGTTGTGCAAGTGTGCTTCTCTCTTCAGTGACAGATGTATCAAAGTAACTGCTCGTTGGCATGAGCAAAATTTTTTTTTTGATAGAAGTGTCAGTAATAATCACTTGTGATTGAAACATGTCTAGGTTTTATCTTCTTGGGGAAAAAAATATGGCAACTAATATGATTACTGTGATGCCTGCCAGTTCATTTTGTTTGCAAGGCACTACTGATTTATATCGTTCCTGCTTTCAGGCCACCGTGAATCGATCTAAAGGGAACAAAACTGGGATATCTAAATCTGAACTTGTACAGAAGAGTGCGTATTGTAGGGTTCAAGGTACATAATATATGTCTTTTAAGTGAGTCTGCTGTCTTTAGTGGAGTAGTCACTGAACACAAATATTTAAGCTATTTGTATGCCGAACCTGCTAAGTAATTCTGTCTGATACTGCAGGACGTGATATGGATCTTCTTGAACTCTCGGCCTATGGGAATGTCCGACGAGGGCCGGATTCGGGAGGCTGCAAAATTCAATGAAGATGGGAGATATAACTGAAGACTGAAGTTTCAAGTAGTTGCCTCAAATATGAAATGAGAAAACTTGGTTGATAGTTGTATCAAATATGTTTAATTATTTATTTGTAATTTGTGTTAAATACCTTATCTTGTTATTCCAGTTCTATAACGTGGGATTTTGTACTGTCATATGATTTATCTGGAAAATAGTAACAAAGCTAAAAACTATATACAGCAGGACTGTTCAGTATGATATAATCAATATGACAGCCGACAATTTGTGTGTTCTGTTTCAATGTTTGCAATATTGTATACCCCCTTCCCGTAGATTTCCGTAACTCTTTTATTAATACTTCATTCATCAGTGTTATCATGTGGTTGAGATGCTTTTGTGCAATATTCAACCAATTTCCACAAGGATTGACCATCAGGAATGCTATGTGAGTTGTGCCGTCTTGGTTGCACTTGACAGGATGGTGGGCAAAAATTCCAAGTCCTGATTTAAGGCCTTTTTCATATGCAATAGCCGAGTTCAAAAGTGTGGTCAGCACAAAGATGTATCAATGCATATGCATTAATTGTGACATGACATTTGAGCCCATTTCTTCCTCTTTTGTGTATATTTGTGCATATAGTACTGTGTACACAGATTCTGAAATCTTTCCACAGGAATTGATTGAGCTAATATTTGTATCCACAGGTGTACGTGTGGATGAGGAGGCATGGAGATGTATGATCTTGATTCGCAACCCACAAATGATGCAATATCAGATCTAAGGCATGATGATGCCACTGAAGTGACAATGACCAGCTATATTGAGATTTTTTGGGTACTTCCTGAAATCGTTGCTTTCTTTTATACTGCATTAAAACTTGAAATTTCAAACCTGAGTACGATTTAATGCCAATATCTGGATTGGTGCATAGTGTTAATAACCTTATGTTTTCTATAATTTAATATACAAAAGGACAAATTTATGGTATTACTGTCATTTTCTAATAGTGCAAACATATTCGTTCTTCATATGTTGAGGACTTGAGGTAGTCAATTAGTCATGGCATATATGTGTTTTACATATTTATTAATTTTTGATATACTAGGTTCATCAAGATTCATTATTGTCGGCATCCATGCAGAGCATGGATTTCTCTGTGCCACATGTATCCCACTGTTTAAAATGTAGGTCTGAAATCACATGCTATGATGCTAATTTGTTTTTACCTTTTAAAATAAATGTGCCATTTGATTATCCACAAATTTCTCACTGTTAGCTACCAAAGTATGGTGAACTACACAGTGCTGTAAAGATCATTGCCCATGCCCCGTATTAAAGATTTGGTTAATGGCCAGTTTCCATATGACCTGGTAGATATATAACCAGGTACCAGGCTTAGAGGACAAGGCCCCCATATACAGGCAAGCTACAACTTTTCAGTCAATTATAGAACTGTTTCATATGTTATACAAAAACATGAAAGCCGCAAACCTCTCAATTTTGTGAAATCCCAGTTCTCAGCCCAGGCAATTTTGGGTGTTATCATGGCAATCTAATTTCTCTCTACAGGGACCTTGCTAGAAACTTGTATATGCCATCTGATGCTCTTGATCTAGAAGAACTTTGATAAAACACCCTGATCATATAAGAATGACAAAATTCTTTTTTTCGTTACATTTTCTTAATTGTTTGGGCGTAGAAAAGTCCGCAATTGAAATATTTATAAATTGCATTTTCTTGGTGCTTTATTGTAGTCGAACATTATCGTCAGCTTTGTTGGCATGTTTACTTTGTTTCCTGTTTTTGAGGATGACGTGCTCAATGCTAATCGTGTCCATGGTGGGTAGGTTGAAATCTCACTATCATATATCTTTTCCTTTTTCTTTGATGTTTTGTTTGTTATTAAGCTTGACTTCATACATAAAATAGTATTCAAAAGCAAGTATGATGAGTTTGTTAAATGCCTGGTGTGGACTAGAAAGTAGGTATTCTCCTAGTGAGCAGTATGTCCGCTTTAGCACTCTAGTGCAACTTTTGTGTTACTTGCCTTTGATGGGAAAGTGCGCATAAAAGGTTTGCTAAAGTTAATGCCCTTAGGGTTTTAGCTGCCAATGACGCGTAGACACCAAAAAGGCTACTGCTCATTGGGTTTGACCTTCAAATGTCAAAATGGATTGTTTTCACTTGTTTCATACCATGGCCGAAAGTTACGATGGACATGGTGGGTGCCCAATGCATAGCATGAGAAAATATGATTATTTTCCTGTCATGTTTTAGAAGAGAGATTTTTTCAACATAGTACACTAAACATGTCCTCACCAGAGAAGATTGTTCAAAAATGAAAAATGTTCAGAAGATTGATCATCAAAAGTATGCTTAGCTTTATCATTTCCAATTTTGATTATCTATTTACTGGAGTTTTTTTGGAAGGGAGTGGATCTATAACTTTTTTGGCGTTATGACAATTAATAGATTGGAAATAAGATGCACGTTGGAAGTTTGATCAAAGGTCAAACATTGCTGGCCTATTGAATTAGTTGACAATGGTGTAAGTGGAAGTGGCACTACCAGATGTCAATAACAGAAAAGCAGGATGAATGGTGGTAATGATACATGTTTTGAAAACATCTTAAAGCCAAGGTGTTACCTAACAAATAGGAAAGTTTCCCTGTTACTACTACCAGCCTATATTTCATTATTTCTTGGTATGATTTATAGTGTTTTTTTTTTTCATATTTAGTCATGCATGTCTGCAAATGAGAAATTCTGTATACAAAGCTTCTCTTTGTCATATGAACACATAAGGAACATAAATTAGCAGGTATCAAATTATGCATATTTCAGATAACGCTTCCTTAAAATTTTATGAATTCTAGAAAAAAAAAGGGGGAATTTCAGCATTCTATCAGTTTCTTCTGTACGTACTATACTTAAAACGATAACCTTTCCCTTAATCAGAAATTACTCTTTTGTCAGAACTTGATGTTTCTTCCTGATTGCATGATTATTTGTTGAATAATCACGTACAATTATCATATATTCACACGACAACTTGCATGAACTTAAAAACTTTTATTTTTGTGCTCGTCTTTTTTAATTCGCTAGATTTTTCTGCAAATCAGTTGGCTGTATGTGTGAAGGAGATAATATATTCCGCCCTCGCATTTAAGGTCAGTGGGACATCCAGTAGTTGTCTATCGCTTTCTTTCTTTCGTCCGTGCCTTCCTCCACTTTTTGCATCACTTTCATGATCCAATTATCTCAATTAAAGTAAGAAAGAAACAAAGGAAAAGAAATGCAGGAAGAAAGATACAGATAAAGGAACGATTGGATCGGATACTGTTCGTGCTATCCCTGCAAATTCTGGTACCACGAGAAATAGACATATGGAAAGGAACTAGATATATACACAAAAAGTATCACATTTCCAAGGATACATATGGACTAATTTTGTACACTGGAATCAGACATCGATCAGTTATGCAGAACTCCAGATACTATTCCAGAAGGAATCTTTTGAGCGAAATATTCCAATCATTATATTATTTATCTACAAATAAGGGGACTTCCTCTCCCCATCTTCCCCCCCAACCCAAATAGCTGTCTACTACAAGTTATCTAATACAGCTACTGGGTCTGGTTGTAGCTGTGATGTACACTCCATTTCCCATACCTAGTTACAATCCTCTAATGTACAAAATTTCAGCTGTATCACGCTACATGGTCTTTATAGCAGCAGAAGGCAACATGAAAAAAATTAGATGCTCAAGATCCCTCTTGGAAGGTCACTGAGCGTGATAGTGCGGCTGGGTTCTCCTGCAAGAATGGCAAGCTATTGATCACTGTGTGAGTTGCTATCTTTGCCTCGCCCTTTGGCTCAAAAACTCCTGCAAGTTTGCACCCTTTGCCATCATCTGTCCCCAGCTTGTTGCCCTTGATTCCGATGATCGACCAGATAGAACTCCTGGCTACATCATCCGCGTCATCGATCCGGACCGTCTTCGGCACCCACACCTTGCCATTACCCTTGGTATCTCCTTCGTCATCACCATCTCTCGGGTGTTTTCGTGATCTGAAGCAATTGGGCACTGTGGATACAGGAGAAGCAGCACTAGGCGATGAGCCAGATTGAGACTGGGACTGTGGTGGCCACGGAGCGTTCCAAGCTCCTGGAACCATGCAACCCCAGTAAGCAGCAGCAGCAGCTGGATAGATCGGAATTGCGATGCTTGAGGTGTAATAGGCAGGCGACGGTGCAGCGAAAGGCCACATGGTTCCCCCGTTCATGCATGGATGCGGCACAACATTTGCAGATCTATCAGCCTTGACCTTTTCCTTTAAGCTCACCTGGCTCGAGTCTTCTCCCTTTGGCAACCCTTCGGCACAAGACCCTACTGATAAGCCATGAGGGCTCTTCTTCTGGGTTATGGGGACGAGCCTCTCCTTCAGGTGCTTCATTTGTTCCGTGAGGTTCAAGGTGGTGGTGTCAGGGCCGAAGCTCAGCACTGTACCGTTGGTCTTGATTGGGGTGCATAGAGGGTCGCCGGGCAGGGCCGCCCTGACCCTCTGAAGGAAGTGGGAAGAGGCTGATGCGCTCTTGCTCTTGCGGCGACCTGCACCCACAGGCACATTGCGCATGGCGCCACCAGCCGTCCAGTACCTCTGGCAATTCTTGCAGAAGTGCCGCGGTTGGTTGATGTTGTAGTTGTTGTAGTAGCAGAACTTGGTGCCCATGCTGCTGCACCTGGGGCACGGCAGGATCTTGTCAGGCTTCTTCAGCTTCTCCTTCTGGTTGGTGGTGTCGCCCTGTGGCTGCTGTTGATCTGCTGATGAGTTCTTGCCAGCAGTTGATTCCTCAGTGTCGACTACCTCTGGTTGTGGAGGTGAACCTGTGGAGTCCTGAGGGATGTTTTCTTGTACTTTATGTTCAGTCGTGCTGCTGCCACTGTGCTGGAGGTCCTGGAATCATGCAGAGAATCCACTGAGTTCATGGATAGAATTAAAGTTGCAATCTTATTGCTGGCAATTAGAAGCATGTATACTGGGGCAATTGCATCTGTGAGATCTGTGTGACTGCACTTGTTTTCTCCAAGTCTTGGTGTAATTTTGACAAAGTTTGATTCTTGTTTCAGTTACGTTATGTTACCCATCCAGTTCTATATATATATATATTCTAATAGCAGAGCACAGTGATAACTGATAGTGTAATATATGGCCCACGTGTTCTGAACTCTATCTCAAGAAAAGAAACTGAAATTTTTAGTCGTTGATGTAGCTCAGGTGCATATGAGCTTGTGGAGTTTAGTAAGGTTAGGAAAAGATGTGTCTGCTTTCAGAAATAAATAAATAATCCTTGCAAGCAGTGGGAAACGTTCCGAGTTAGAAGAGGTAATATAGCAAGTTAACATTCAGAAAGGTTCAATTTTTGAGAACATAATCCTGTAGTGCAAACTGTTATTAAAAGAACAGCTTAGACGCTGTTATCCTTGAAGATAACGTAAAAAAGACTCGACACTTTGGATAATTCTCTTGCTAGTGGAAGCCAAACATGCCTACTTATATGGATGCCTCACAAAATAGACAAGGACAGAGGCTGAAATTTCAACATCTGGACTGAAACCTCAAAAGGAACATCTTTTAATTCCTATATATGCAATCGGATTATATAATTAATCAATATACAACCTTATCTCACTTATATTTCTCCACAATATTGCCCATGATCAAATCCAAAACTAAGGACTATCCTCTAAAATTCACCTCTTCCCAAGCTCCATAACCCAATCGAATTCCCCAAATTGGCCGCCGTTTCACCAAGAAAACAATAACGAAATTAACCAATCCCGATTGCACCATGGCCAGATCGCACCTCCCGAGCCCATACGGCTCCTCACTTCCCCAAACACAAGAGCAAAAAAAAGAACACACACAAAGCACCAACCTTATCAGCGTCGCCGGCGCCAGCGCCGGCGCCGGCGTCCGGCGCGGGGATGATGGTCTTCCCGAACAACTTGATCAGGCAGTCACCACCTCCTCCTCTTCCTGCTTCACTGCACGCCCCCATCTCCTCTTCCTCCGTCCAGTTGCTCACCAGTCTCAGGCAGCCGATCACTCTCTGCTCTCTTGGTTGTTTCTCCTGCTCGCTCGATCGATCGCGTTCTTGAATTGATGTTCTTGGGCTAGCACCGTACTATCATGCTCGTGGACACACAGACAGCAGCAGCAGCAGGTAGGCGGCAGCGATGTGATGCGATGCGATGCGATGCTACGAGTTCATACGGGGATCTAGCGAGGAGGATTGGGTTCCTCTTTTCTTGCTGATTTCTTGGGGAGGATTGGCTCACCATGGATGGGATTGGGGATAGTTTTTAAGGAGGGAGAAGAGGAGGGCGGTGGGGGCCCACGTAGGCAGGGCGCGAGGTGTCGAGAGCCACAAGTTGGATTTGTGGCCTCCGGGGTGCGTTTTTTTGATTCTTCCCACCATCTCACTTTTGCCCCTAGGTCCCTCTCAACCCCCCGTGCATGGCAATCACGTCCTTCATTGCTGACATGTACACTTCTCCCTTTCTTCTACTGCTTCCTCTTCCTCTTCCTCTTCCTCTTCCTTCCTTGGATTGGTGAGTGCTCGTGTCCGAGTGAAGAATGCTTGGCTGGTGGCCTCTCGGAAGAAACTTTGGCATGATCAAGGCCTTGTTTGTTTCAGATTAATGTTGAGTTACGTTTTACTGTAGCAAATTTATGACCCTCTCAAAATACGTTTTAAAGAGTTCAAAAATTATGAATTTTTTTTTACAAACTTTAAGAAAAACTAATTAAAACCCATAAAAATGATTACAAAACATTACATCATTTGACTTATACAAAAATAACAAATTTTCATTTAATTTAATTTAAGCCGAAACAAACGAAGCCCAAATATATGGCATGGCCAACAATTTGGCTTTATAAGTGTTTGTTCAAGTAGATGTTGCAGCTGTGCTCTAGGAGCCATGGTCGTATGACTCATCTCTCTAGGTTTTGCGGAATTTGGAGCTCCCATGCAGGGTTCCACAAAAAGGTTAAAAACTGAAAAATCAAGAAAAACCTAGGTAGCAAAAGTTATGGTTAACCATAGGTTCTGACTTTTTTGGCGTAAACAGTCAAACCGCTAGGTAGCAATTTTTTTCCAGCTTTGATCGATTTTCAAACTCTTGCTCACAGATTAGCGCATTGGATTTCGGCCAGAAAAGTGGTTTAAATTTATGAAATAGGTAACAAAACATTTAAGTTTATATTTTATAGGATCCTCAAACACAGGATAGAAAAAACAAAAATAATATCCTTGTTTGTCGACCCATTTATTTTGCACCGTCAGTTGGTCATCAGCTAGAGTGTGGCATGAGCATAACGATTGCTGGACGAGTTGGCATTGCTAGAGCGGTGGTAGCCAGCCACAGTTGGTCAGTTGAGTTATGTTGATTGCCAACGTTGTTTTGTTGATTGGCCGGTGTTGGTTGATTGTGTTAGTGTTTGGTTTTAAGCCGAGCTGGCTGTGCAACATTGTAAATGTGGTTCCGATGTTTTGTACTATTTTTTTTTCTTGTGTTTACTTCTTCTTGAATGAATTAACAGTGACCTGTCTTTGGCTCAAAAACAGAAATGGTTGTGAAAAATAGCTAAATGGAAAATACAGCTACTTCCTAGGAAGGAGGGTGAGGAACAAGGATGGATCGGAGAAAAATACACAAATTTTATAATTGAGGTAGGAAATGTTTAGATTCCATTGAAATTTCGATTTCGGCCGGTCCCTACATTTCAAACACAGCTACGGTACAAAATCCTATTTTAATGAGACTAGGAGTGCGTCTACTTCCTTGGAATTAAAGAGGCCATAAAGGTTGGTAAATAACCAAACTACAGCTAATTAAGTTCATGCGGTGCCTAATTTGGCTGTCGCGACTTCGGTGAGTGACTCAGGCATGCTCCGTGGCCCTTGTCCGGTACATAGGTCAGAATGCATTGCACAAGACCAATCTGTCACTTGTCTCTGTCCGGGGAGCCTGACGAAATTTATCGTCAGAAAATTGTTCATGAAATCATAGTCAGTGAGCTGAGCTGGCGTGATTAGTTTTTCATCAACGAAGGCTGCTTTTTTTTCTACAGTTAAATAAGCATGGGAAAGTCTTGGGATTCTAAAAGAACGCTAGGATTATATGCTCTTTGGTAACACTCCTTCCTCTTTTGATCATGTGGCTCAGAACTTCTGAAGTTGCTTTCTGCTTAGGCCGGCGAAATAAGAGAATGCCAGTGGTTTCGGACATCTTCTGTTGCCTGCATGGCCAATCTACCATTCCCTAATTTGATCTCTCCGCCCTTTTGTTTTCAAATTTGATCCTTTCTTTTGCCAATTTTCTCATTTCTTTGCGCCATTGTGGGAAGGGCGATATGATTGTGATGTTCTTGTCAATATTTACAACTTTATTGTTGCTGTACTGCATTCACACTCCTAAACATGGCGATCAGTTCACGGCCACATTAAAATCGTGTTTGTTAACGCATTTGCTTGTCTGCTAATTAGTGCCGGGTTGTCCTGGTTTGGAGCAAAAGGGAGCATGGACCTGTACTTGGAGCAAACAGTCAACTCGAACATATGAATCATCAGATAACTGTTGCATCTGATTCTCATACACAGCTTCATCATGGGATGGTTACTGTTGTGACGTCTCACCTGTTAGCATTGGGTTCCACTAGTTTATAACCTGGTAACCAAAATCATAACATCTTGGATAATTGGGTTAATTAATTCTATTGGATAAAACGAGCCCGAAAACCTAAGTTATAAGACATATGTTATGTACGTGGGGAACAGCTCTTTGATGGATATGGGTTCTAATTAGCGAATCCAGGTACAGTTAGCTTCCCTGAGATAATGTCCTCTCATGGCCATGCTCAGTACTAACTTTTCGTGTGGCTCCCATTAGCTATGGATGCCAGGATGAGTGCGACGTCAGATTTTTTTTCCTGTAATCTCTGCACATAAACCACTGAAACATTGCGTCTCTCGTCCTGATATATAAAGTGCATTTTGGTTAGTTCCTGAGCCGAGGCTGCATGCATGCCTCGCATTTTGCCGTTACATTTTTTAAGGAAACGACCGTAAACTTTTTTCGAGCGACCTTAAGGAGCCAGGAGCTCTATCAATTCACAAAACAAAAAAAACAACTGTTCGGCGCAAAGCATCAACCCATCACAGCGAGCGCAATCACTGTCCTACGCACGACACCATAGCCTACGCCGATGCGCATGCTACCATAGCCTAAGCCGAACACCACGCCCAAAGACAACAACAACGACATCGGCGGCCCACCAAACTATGTAGACAACCCACATGGCTCAACCAAACCACCGCACAAGCATCAACAACACAACAACCCAAAGGAAACTCTAGGACACCAACAACGCGGGAGGACCATGCACCGTAACGCCTTTAGGAAGGAAAACGACGATGAGGTCGCCACCGTCATCCATCCACCCAAGGGGTTTCATTCGAGGATGAGGGAGCACCTATAACGGTGCCGCAAAAGGGGAGACACGACGACATCACCATCGCCAACCTAGCTCTGTCGGAGGACACAGAGACATGAAGGAATGTAGCCGCCGAAAGATCATAGCTGTTGGAAGCTGAGGGTGTCGCCCACGTAGCCGCCCTGGCGTCATGAGGCTCCTACTAGAGGGGGAGAGCCAGGTAGGAGGATGACATGAAACAACAGCCATGACTGAACCAGAGAGTTGAAGACATCGCCAGAGCCGTCCTTTCTATGGTTTGAAGAGGGGGGGGGGGGGGCTCGATCAAGAGTAGCAACCGTCCCATCTCAGGAGCCGAGAACCTTAACAACGTGACGCCGAAATGCTATTGACCTGGAGTTCCCTCTAGAGGCTTCATTTATATGTGATACAACGACATATCATGGACTCAGAGATGGACGTACGTAGTGGCACCGGCACTACCTCCATAAACTCCTGCAAGTCATCTTAATTTATTCATGTTGGCTCACCATGTCTTAGAATATGCTCCTTTATTAATCACCATTTTTAATGGAATTATAACATGTACTTTGGGAGATAACTAGAGCCCGTGTCTGTGATAGTGTTTTGTTGGTAAGCCCTATGCTGTTCCTTGAAGACCTTAATTACGTGATCACGCGGAATTCAGAAGCATTATCCATTCTGTGGGGGCCCAGCAGAGGGCATAAACGGAAACAGGTGTAGCGACCAGCAGCAGTGCGAAGTTGAGCGTGGCGTCTGGCGGTGTGCGTCTGTGATTTGCCGAGCGGAAAGAGAGGAGAGAAGGGGACTTCATTAATCCGATTCGTCAACCAATAGCTACACTGCTGCAAGTGCAAGGGTTGGTAGACCTGGTTCATTTCCTCGAACATGGACCTGCCGGCGTGGATTGTCGCTCTCCGTTGTTTTAACGATCCTTTCGCTTTTCGTTCTAAGTCCTGTTCGTCTGTGTTGGTGTTGGTGTTGCTCCTTGTCCTAGTTTAGGTGGCGCTTGTATCCTTCGTTTGGGCGCCACTCCCTATGTTCTGGTCTTTTTTCCCTAAAGCGTGTTGATGTTTCCAGGCATGTATGCAACTTGTGTCACCATGGCTACAGGTCATGGCTGTATGGTGTCTTGGTCTCCTATGGATAGTCTTAAAATCTTTTGTTGAAATGTAAGGGGTCTTAATTCCCCGCGAGACGGGCCGTAGTGAGGCAGTTCATTGCAGATAGAAGGGCAAATATTGTTTGCTTACAGGAATCAAAGCTCCATACGGTGGACAGGAACATACTCTATGAGATTTTGGGTGCTGACTTCTTACAAAATTGCTGCTCCTTGCCTGCCGTGGGAAAAAGAGGAGGCATTTTGCTCGCTGCCACTTCTCGTTTTTTCACCATCTCAAATCCCAGGACTGCTGAGTTTTTGGTCTCATGTGAAATAACGTACCTCTCTTCTGGAGCATCTTGGACATGCTCAGGGGTGTATGGGCCGCAGACGGCGGCAGATAAGAGACGATTTCTTGATGAGCTCAAGGTTGTCCAATCGCAGGCCATGGAAGAGTGGCTCTTATTAGGGGATTTTAATCTCATTAGGTCTCAAGATGATAAGAACTTAGGCGTAAATATTAACCACTCCTTAATGCGAGCCTTTAACAAGATGGTTAATGACTTGGAGTTACATGAGGTGCCGTTTAAAGGCAAGAGGTTCACCTGGTCAGGATCTCCTCACGGCCATCATGTTCCCATGACCAAGATCAACAGGTATTTTACAACCACAGGTTGGGACTTCTTGGTGCTGCATAGGTCGCTCCTGCCACTCTCTAGCTCCATCTCTGATCACACACCTCTGCTCCTGGTTTCGGAGATACAGTTGATCAAGCATCGTGGTTTTCGCTTTGAAAGTTTTTGGCCCAAGGTCGGCGGTTTCTCAAATGTTGTCCAGTAAGCATGGGAACCCCTGCCCCTCATCCAAGTGCTTTCGGTAGACTGCATGTAAAACTTCGTAGAATAGCCAAGGCTCTTCGTCGATGGAGTTCGCGTCTCTTTGGAAGGATCAGGCTACAGCTAGCGATCGCCACGGAGGTCATTCTTACGCTTGATATGGCTTTGAAGTCTAGATCTCTCTCCGATGTAGAAGTGGTCCTCCGGCGGGACCTGAAACATAGGATCTTAGGCCTTGTGGCCGTCCAGAGGGTTAGGTTGATACAACAGTCTAGGTGCAAAATATTAAGAGGAGATTCTGACACTAGGTTTAGGAAAAACTCAATTAGGTCCATTACCACGGAGAGGGGTAGGACTCTCTTCATCTCAAGAGATCGATCAGGAGTTTTTTAATCACTTCGTTAACCTCTTCGATAAACGCCAAGCCCGGCTGCATGACCTTTGTTGGGATAGGCTTGAACTGCCCTCGCCGAACCTTCACGCCTTGGAAGAACCTTTCCAGGAAGGGGAAATCTTTCAGGTTGTCAGTCATCTTTCAACGGACAAGGCCTCGGGCTCCGATGGATTTATCGGCATCTTTTTCAGGAGTTGTTGGGAGATCATCAAGCCAGACCTAATTGATGCCTTTCAGGAGATGTGGACCAAAAATCTTACAGGTTTCGATCTAGTAAACAACGCTTACATTGCATTGCTCCCCAAGAAAAATGATGCTGCCAAAGTATCAGATTTTAGGCCAATAAGCTTGGGTCACAGTGTGGGGAAGCTCTTCTCCAAGTTCTTGCTAATAGGTTGGGGACTTTCATGCATAGCTTGGTCTCTCCAAACCAAAGTGTGTTCATTAAAGGTAGGTCCATACAAGACAAACTTCCTCACAGTCCACAACACGATTGCGATTCTACACAGCAAAAGAGTCCCCTCCCTCCTCTTCAAATTAGATATTGAAAAGGCGTTCAATTCCGTTAGTTGGGAGTGCATCTTACAGCTACAGGTGTGGCAGGGATTTGGTTTTGGCCAGAAATGGAGAGACTGGATTTCCATAATGTCGGCCCCCTCAACCTCACAGGTACTCCTGAATGGTCAACCTGGGGATAAATTCAATCACCGCAGGGGCTTACGTCAAGGGGACCCTCTCTCTCCTTTGCTTTTCGTCCTAGCAATGGAACCTCTTTCCAAACTTCTAAGTCTTGCAGACCAAATGGAACTGCTCTCTGCAATTCCACACAACGCAGCAAATTTCAGAATTTCACTTTATGCTGATGATGTAATGTTGCTCTCCTCGCCATCCAAAAGGGATGTGCATGTCATTGCGCAAGTGCTTAACATTTTCCATGGTGCTTCCGGCCAAAAGGTCAATTGGGGAAAAAGCGACGTCTTCCCCATTCGTTGTGAGCAGCTCAACCTGCAGTGGCTGCCGTTGCTTGTTTCAGCACAGGTCAAACAGTTTCCCTGCAAATATCTAGGTCTGCCATTGCGGCCTTTGAAGCTTAGAAAAGGGGACGTGGCACCGCTCATCGAGAGTTAGGAAGAAGCTCGGAAGCTGGAAGGCAAAGCTTATCTCCAAGGCAGGCCGTCTCGTACTGATAAACTCTGTCATCACATCTATGCTTGTCTATCACCTTATGGTTTTCCCACTAGACAAGTGGACGACCAAGAAGATTGACAGTATTAGGAGGATCTTCCTTTGGAAAGGAGATGACCATTGCAATGGGGGCCGTTGCTTGGTCAACTGGGCAAAGGTTTGCCAGCTAGGGGGGCTAGGCGTCAAGGACATCTCCCGTTTTGGTTCAGCTCTAAGGATTAGGTACTATTGGCAGGCTTGGGACAACGCACCGAGGCCACGGCACGGTCTGCGGCTGCATCCATCAAGTGCGGATGAGTACCTCTTCAGGGCCAACACAAGGATAACCGTAGGAGATGGATCGAAAATATCCTTTTGGAACACTCCTTGGCTCAGGAATACCCCACTAAGTGAAGTGGCACCATCTTGTTTTCAGTTAGCACGCTGAACTGATCTTTCTGTTCGAGATGTGGTGCTCTCTGGCTCATGGATGTGGCCACTTCGGCGTTTGTGTACACAACAGTAGATCATGGAATTCATTTCAATTTGGATGGATGTCAGGGGGCGCCTCTTTTCTTTCAGATTCTTCAGACTCTATTGTTTGGATATCTTCCCGTACAGGTCCATATTCAGCTTCCTCAGCATATGATATGCAACCGATCATCAGTATGTGAGGATCTAGAAAGCCAAGGCGGAACCAAAATGTCGCTTCTTTTGCTGACTTGCAATCCAGGATAGGATCTTAACGGCTGACAGATTAGCTCGCAGGGGATGGCCTGCACCTGATGTTTTTGTGCTCTGCGAGCTTGAGCAAGAAAGCTCTTCTCACCTCCTCTGGACGTGCTCTTTTGCCAGACAAGTTTGGCACCTCATTCAGCCGCATTTGGCAATCACCAATGCTTGCATTTCGGACGTCACTACCTTTGCCGAGTGGTGGGATGGGCAAAATGGAAACAGGAAGCTGAGAGCAATGGATGATGGCCTCATCGTGCAAACTATTTGGAATATCTAAAAAGCAAGGAATGATCGAATTTTTGGAGATGATTGTAGATGGCCTGTTGAGGTGGTTACCACTGTTTTGGAGGAATTTAGTTTGAGAAACAACATGGGCTAATTGGTGATAGGGTGATCTTGTACCCCGGGGTTTAAAATTTGTTGAATATTTACTGTAGTGTTTGTACTCTCTTCTTTCTCTATTGAATGAAAAGGCATCTCGCCTTCCAAAAAAAAAAACATGGACCTGCCATTGCTCGGATTTGCTGAAATTACATGTTTTTGTCTATTAAAGTTGAACTTTAATTGCTTCAAAACTGGTTTTGACTTTTGACAAGTCAAAATGTTTAGTTTAACTTGGGTGTAATATTTTTTTTTAAAAAAAATCTATTTACATGCTGAACTAGTATCAGACCATACCATCCAAACGAGCCACATTAACCAACAAATCACCCCCAAACTGCTAATTTGATCGTCAAAAGACCATCTTCATTCGGTTTTGTTAGTTCAAATGCTACTTCAACTTAATCTTGGAGCTCATAAATCAAACTGGGGCAAGTGTGAAAGTTCAACGACCAAATCGGTATTTTTCCCATTGAATAAATAAGCTCAAAACAGCGGGGCAGGGTTTCTTTAAAAAAGAAAATTCAAGTGAAAATTGGACTGTTTATTTATGGTATTTCTACGCTCCGAAGGAAGCTTTACTGTGTTCATGGCCAGGATTTTAGCTATGCCATGCGCCAGATGCATATGAGGTTTTTCTGTCAGTTAAGTAGGTGCACGTAATAATTTCACTAAACCAACAATTAGGACAAAACTAAGGTTTTTCTACCAGCGAGCCTTGTGTACAAAGGAGACTTTTTAAATACGAATGATTCGTAATAGCAAGTCGATAATGGACACGAGCCACAGCACCGTCCTGTTCTGGAATGTTCTTTGTAGACTGGAACAAACAAAAGACTTTATCCTTTAATTTATTTTCCAGCTTTGCCTTTCCCTTTCTCACGCACGGTATTGCGCGGTGAGCTGATGCGCTCTTAATCACTTCATTATTTACTTTAGCTAATTTATCACCAGTGAATCTCACTTTACGCTCGCAAAGTAGCCCTCCATATCTAATCCGACAACCTTAAAAATGGTACCCATCATCACCCTCCACGAAACAGTGTTGTTAACTTGTTATCTAGGTTTGTTTTTTATTAAATTAAAAATTAAGATATAGTTATTTTTTTCAAGCAAATGAAGTACTGTTTCATAGTCACCTCAAGGGTTCTTTCCAAACCTCCTAAAACCATACGTATTTTATAAATTCTCAGCTCTTAAATCTCCGTATCAAGGACCACAACCTGTTGAGATTATGATGTGCACCTGGATTAAGACCAAAAGGAGATTAATTTACACTCCCATGCGTTTCTCGCTGCTAATCACATCAACAATTCAGCACAAAAAATAGCACACATTCTGCTTTGGTCGGCCGGCCTTAGCATACGTGGAGCTTAGTCTAATGCAGCATAATCAGTAGTAGCACGTACTGACACTACCTTCATGTACGACGTGTCAAGCATCGACGGGTGATTTTTGGCCCCAGGATCCTGATATTTTCAGGTGGAACGGACGTACAGGATCTTCCCACAGGATCGATGGGCCCGTGGGGCCTGTCCTAACAGAGAAGATTATCCGAACTGTCCACCTGGCGAAGTTTCTCCCATAAGCTGGGACACATGGGAGCATGGACTATGGGAGTGTCGCCGTCTCGCCATGTGCGTTTGGAAAGGTGAGGTTTAGATGGGGCCACACGTCAGTAGCAGTGTCACGTCCCAGTCCTAATTGGTCGGCCTTTTCCCCTGTGTTTCTCGAGGGATGAAAAAGAGGAGAAACGGGAGGGGAAAGGGACACACGAGTGAGCACTTGGGCTGCAATTTTCCGAGCATTCAGATCATCTGCAGGAAGAACAAGGTGTTGATCACTGCAATCAGTTTTTATCCAAAAAAAAAAAAGGTATGGATTTCGGTTATATTCTGAAACTTCAAGAACGGTAATCGGCTACAAGGTACCGAAAAATCTGTTCAGAAATTGATTATGAGGGTTTTGAGGTGCGGCTTTGGAATTTCAGGGGAAAAAAACAACTTTGGAAAAAAAAATTAAAGCGCTTGATTTGTTAAAGAACAAATTTATGGCTGTCGATTATAATCAGAAACTAAAGTTAAGAATGGAGAGGACCAGCTAGATTTTTTTCATGGATTGAAAGCCAAAGGTTTGCCTCTTCTTGCTTGTCCTTGAGTGCTTTCATGTTCGGTCGCAAGAAAACGACGTGTAAAAGCAAAGCATTCCCTGGTCATGGGCTCACGGCCTCGTCGGCCTAGAATTATGTTTTTCAGGATGGGCTTTCGTTAAAGCCCATGTCCCAGCCACGCCAGATGCTCGCAGAGAACATTTCAAAAAAAAAGAAAGAAAAAAGTAGAGAACACTGCGGCTCCCCACTCCTACTCTCAAACGGCTCTCTCGCGTACAAAAAGCTTGCCGCCGAATCCCCAATCCCAAACCCTAGCCCAGGCAATCTCTCCATCCCAAGCCTCACGCGATCCGGATCGGCGAGATGGCGGCGGCGCTCCAGCACCACCAGCAGCAGCAGCAGCAGGCGGCGGCGGGGAAGGCGGCGCCGATGACGTCGACGGGGGGCGGGCTGCGGGCGATGGAGCTGTACGAGAAGCTGGAGAAGGTCGGGGAGGGGACGTACGGGAAGGTGTACAAGGCGCGGGAGAAGGCGACGGGGCGGGTGGTGGCGCTGAAGAAGACGCGGCTCCCCGAGGACGACGAGGGCGTGCCGCCGACGGCGCTGCGGGAGGTGTCGCTGCTGCGGATGCTGTCGCAGGACTCGCACGTCGTGCGGCTGCTCGACCTCAAGCAGGGCCAGAACAAGGAGGGCCAGACCATCCTCTACCTCGTGTTCGAGTACATGGACACCGATCTCAAGAAGTTCATCCGCGGCCACCGCCAGAGCCACGAGAGGATCCCCGCCCACACCGTCAAGATCCTGATGTACCAGCTCTGCAAGGGCGTGGCCTTCTGCCACGGCCGCGGCGTGCTGCACCGTGACCTCAAGCCGCACAACCTCCTGATGGACCGCAAGACCATGGGGCTCAAGATCGCCGACCTCGGGCTCAGCCGCGCGTTCACTGTCCCTCTCAAGAAGTACACCCATGAGATCCTGACCTTGTGGTACAGGGCTCCCGAGGTTCTTCTCGGCGCGGCGCATTACTCCACTCCCGTTGACGTGTGGTCTGTGGGCTGCATATTCGCTGAGCTGGTCACTAGCCAAGCGCTCTTCATGGGGGATTCTGAGGTGCAGCAGCTCCTGCACATCTTCAAGTTGCTGGGCACCCCAAATGAGGATGTCTGGCCAGGAGTAAGCAAGCTGCCCAACTGGCACGAGTACCCGCAGTGGAACCCCTCAGAGCTATCCACGGCTGTTCCTGGACTCGATGCCGATGGTCTCCATCTGCTCAAGAAAATGTTGCAATATGAGCCAGCGAAGCGGATTTCGGCGAAGAAGGCCATGGAGCACCCCTACTTTGACGGCTTGAATAAGGAGGCTAGAGCAATACTGAGGCAGTTTTAGCCCACCAAGAATCCTCTTCCAGCGTCTTTCAGAGCTGCGTCATATGAAGGCTGCTCCCTGTGTCTTGCTTGCCCTGTATGAAGCATCCCTTTCGCTTCACGGGCAGGATTTGTCTGTGTTTTCCTACTTTCCTAGATGTTTGTGTATGGTGTGCACCAGTCACTGATGATTGTGATGGGTAACGAGTAACGAGGAGTTCTGCATAACTAAACTCTTCTTGGCGATTGAAATGTTGGTCTTGTTCTTGTTATGTTAAATCCGTAATGCTGCTACTACCGCTGAGACTTGTCTTCTCTTACGCGAAACCAGGTGGATGTTACCTATGAATTGCTTGCTTGTTTCTTTCTTTCGACACGCACAAGTGCACAACATTATAACTTATGGACATTTCTATGCGCACTTTTTTTTTACTTTGGTTTTACCAGCTAGTGCACATATTAGGAGTGAAATTTCTACAATTTTTTTTTAGTAAAGGACGGAAGAATTGCCTTCTATTCAAATTTGGGGCGTAGAATCACATGAAAAACCTTGTGCTGAAGGGACTCATGGCGCAAGAGTACTAAAAACACATAAGGTTGTTCCCAACAAAATCAAGGATGATCCTAGTGCTAAACCCGCACTCAAGGAAGAGATGCGGAAGGGTTTCGAGATTTCTGCGTCAGAGACGATAAAAATAACAGATGGGCATATCACGGAAATTGAGGGTGAAATGGGAAAAAAACAAAAAAATATGATGGGTTAAAGAAATTGTGGTATTCGGTATCATTTGTCGAAAGGTTGACAAACTTATTGTAATTTGGCCCAAACACTCGAATCGAATGTCATCGTCGAAGCAGTTTCTTGATATCTCAGGGACGGAAAGGCACTCAGATAGGGCTAGGCAGGGCTGTAGATAGCACTGTAAATTTGTGACGCTGCTACAATATAATTTAACTGCTGGCATTTATACCTTGAGCAGCTTGTTCTGTTTCTTCTACAGAAAGAATTGCTTGTAGTTACAGGATGCAAATCATGAATGAGGGAGGGCACAAAAGGCCATCATTTTTTTCAGCTGCTATGAACAGGGGGTTGCTGTCCCAGCGCAACTGAATCCCAACAAAACGAAAGCAAAGGCCTGGAGATAGATGTACAGATAGTAGTGTTTGGCTCCAAGCACAAAGTCGTAGGAGGCGCATGCCAGGAGGTAGAGCGCGACCAGGAGCTCAGGAATGTAGATCCTGCAGGGTGAAGGTGAAATCATCAAGTAAATTCAAGCATGAGCATGACTAATTTGCTAGAAGAGGGTAATCAAGCCTTTTTTTTTTGTACCTCTCAACACACTCTGTTGGCTTCAATGGCTCGAGCAGGGGGAATTCAAGCTTGTCCTTTACATGATCTCCTACCTTCTCGGTGACCACCCACTCGTTGACATACATGGTCTCCAGCAAGCCGGTTAGGGCTGCACGCATTCGATGCATGGCCATGACGTTCTCGAACAGAATCCACAATGGCATCAGATGGAGAGACCTGGCATATATCAAATGGAGCATGTAAACATATAGAAGTTTACAGGCAGGTAACAGAGAGCTGTTCCCTGGAGGAAGAATGACATTTTTACCTGGGATTCCTGATGGCGTTCATGATGGTAATGGCAGTGGGAATGTAGACCATCCCCCATACAGGAATACTAACTTCAGGGACGATGACAGACAGTGGAATCACAACACAGTAGAGCAGGAATGTCAGGATGGGAGCAATGACCCTTCGTACAAAGAAAAAGTTGTATAGAATATGAAGTTTCTTCCATGTAGATACGCCCTGCACCATGCATAGTCGGTAAAGAAACTTATTGGCTGACAATCCTGTAACTTATTTTGCTGTGTCATATTCAGGAAAGCTTGCCTTGCTCATAACAATTTCCCATGCCATTTTTTTGAAGAGATTGGCAGCACCGCAAGTCCACCTATGCTGTTGATGCCGATACGCCTTGAAGGTGCTTGGGAGTTCACTCTTAACCTGTATAAGATTTGTTACTGTTACAATATACACATAGGCTTATTCAAGAAGCAACGGATTAAGTTTCAGAAATGCATACCCTTATATCACCAACATAGACGAATTGCCATCCCTTGAGACTTGCCCGTACAGCCAAGTCCATGTCTTCCACAGTTGTGCGATCCTTCCATCCTCCTGCTTCGTTAATAGCTGATATACGCCACACCCCAGCAGTACCTAAAAAAGGATTAGTGCTGTTACCAAAAGGCATGGTCCCGCATAAATGGCTGGCATTGGCTCTTACCATTGAAACCAAAGAAAGCATGCATAGATGATCCTGATTCCTGCTCTACTTTGAAATGATAATCCAGCGACATCTTCTGTATCCTTGTCATCAGGCAAACATCATAGTTCACTGCAAAATTGCCCGGCAAATGCCAGGACAGGAACATCCTGTAATCAGAATGAACAAAAAATTCACTTCAAATTATCGATATCACCATGTCCCCATTGGAAAGCTGAACAGGTTGCATCATAACACCAGCAGTAGTGAACAAATGTAATGCTTAATGACAAAATTATACAGCATACGTAAAAGAGCAGTGGCATTCGTGTCCTCTCTGACTTGTCAACTAAGAATAGTGATAAAAAAGAAATCACTACACAGGATAACTGCCGTTGAGATAAAATGTAGGAAGGAGAGAAGGTTGGTTTCAGTGAGTTACGTGAATTGCAGAAGAAACAGGTAAAAAAGGCAGCTTGATATATATACATTGAAAAGCAAGAGGATAAATTGAATGAAATAAAGAGCAATCCAGAATGCTATTTTGTAAACTGAAGATGTTGTAACTGATATGGATACTGGATAGTCATGCATTAGGGAAAATTCAAATGCCTATTTTGTTTTTTTATTAATTTTCTTTGGCTGTCATTTGATGCCATAAGTTCTTCGTGCTTTAGTCAACTTGTTGTCATTCCACGTTTTACTGGAATTTGGGTACTGTTTGTTGGTGAAGTTTGCCTGTGTGCAGGGAGCTGTGTGTTCACCAGGTTGTTCATGATTCACATATGGTCAAGTTTGGAATTGGAACATATAACTTTGTTTCCTTTTTGTTACTTCTGTATGAAATGGAATTCGGGCCAACCCCTTTCTCAAGGCAAATAATTGGAAACCAAATCAACAGAACTACTTTAGATGAACTAAAACTTTTTCAGAAAGTTTAGGGACTATGTTAGGCTATACTGCCTCATTTTTCAATCATGGTAATTTGAAAATACGAGTAACCACAGAAAGATACTTAATTTAACTAGCTTCTCATAGCAGAAACTAAACCATGAAGAACCAACTTACCAAACTCCCATCGTGTCTGCACTAGAGCAATCTTTGGGTTGTGCACAAGAAATGGTATAGTTTTTAAAAGGAAGTCAGATTCAGGTTGGAAATCTGCATCAAATATGGCAACAAAATCACATTGCTGGACATAGCTATGCTCCATGCCCTTCTTCAAGGCTCCTGCTTTGTATCCCTTCCTGTTATCTCTAATCTCATATTTTATGTTAATTTTCTTGCTGGCCCAATCTTTGCACTCAAGCTGCACTAGATCCTGCATTTGAAAAAATTGGAATAAAGAAGTCAATTCAAAGTAAAGAAATTGACATCCTTTGGAATTTGTTAGGAAGCAACCTTATACTTGTTTTCATTTTTTACTACTGATGTTTAATACAATTATTCAATGAAATCTTTTCAATTAAATCCAAATCACGTCTATGCCTTCACTATTGAAGCCATAACAAATTGCTACGCTTCAAAATAGGATGATGCAATAGTGTACAAATACCAAAACTCAAATAGGTTATCCTACCACTAAGCTGTACTCTTCCCGCTGGTATATAAAATTTTAGCATGGTCAAACTCCAATACAGATGGAGCATAATCTTTGCATGAAGAAAATTCTAATAAACTGGGTGTGCTCGATGGGCTTTGCGCCCTGAGTCTATCTATCATGCAACAACACAAAATACTATGAGAAAGCAACGTTAAACACATCTCTGATCCCCTGTGGCCGTGAAGCTACTGCATTTTTTATTAATAAATCTACAGAAAAGGCTTGATTCTCCTCAATATTTAGTAACGTTTCTATCCAATACCCCCATTTAAAGTAGATGTCTGCAATTCATTAAGCTGCATTTATCTGAAAATTGATGCGCTTACATAAATGTTTAGTCACTGTCTGCCAAAACTATTGATCTTCTGTAAATATTGTATGTATCAGTTAAAGATGACATCATGGAGTAAAAATTCTTGATTTTATATGCAAAACTTGTGTGTGCAGGATGGAAGCTATGAATTATTTTCTATAAAATGGAGACAGCTTCCTAGGCTACCCTATAGACAAAGACTCAACTAAATAACACGTCCCTTGACGAACATAGTTGTAACTTTGCATAATGGAATTAACACCACACAGCAGCAATCTTTATGGTCAGTTGCACAGCAAACTATATCATAGAAAAGAACTAACAGTGCACGCAAGCTTTGTCAACCACCTTATCTGCAATAGTCCAGTATTTGTGTGTGACAAATTTAACTTTGTCACGCACTGTGCTGTTCTTATTTTGCAAGTGGTGTGGTTGTCCTGTTTATTAAAACAAGAGGCAAACAAGATACTCCCTCCGTTTCACTATATTTGTTCATGATCTCGAGAAAATACGTTTCATAATGTTTGTCCATTGTGAATATCAAGAGTGTAATTATTATGATGTTTTCACTCTTTGCTCATCAATTAAATGCTTAGCAATAAGAAAAGTAGTTGGAACATGCTATTAAGTAGGGGTATAATGGTCTTTGCACATGATTTTTTTTCTTGAAACTATTACTTCCTTCGCCAGTGCGCATGGTGTGCTATGGACAAACATAGCGAAACGGAGGGAATAGTACATAACCCTCAATCTCAATGACTATATAATGGACAAATGAAGATGTTTACAAGTTGTATCTAGGAGAACTACTCCATTTTATTAGTTAAAAAACACTCTGTTTAATTAGAAGTCTAGCAATCAATCATTAGTAGATTAAACATAGAATATCTAATGCAAAGAATTCGGGCGTGTACTCTAGATCTGAGTGGGGCAAAATCCAGGTTATACTAAGCCTATTGCAAGATCCTCGCCTATTTATTATGCTTGTTCAATTCATAGAAGCATGATGTGGGATGTACCTACTTGATCCACAGACCTACCATGCATGCTTCTACGTTTCTGCTCTATCAGCACCTCTGCTTTCTGGTTTCCGCCACTCAACAATGTAAAAGAGTTGACTAAGCAGATTATAACCAATTGCCTGAATTAAGTTTACTCTGAAGTTCTGATGCGTAGATTAGTTTACCTTTAAAAAAAAAACGTGCGGCAGGGGTGCTGCTGATTGATTAAGAAAGTGCTGAGATTATAGAAGAGCTATTTAACAATACTTTATTACACGAATTGCTAGGTACCACTTGTTTGGGATCAACATCACATGACAAACCAGATCTTGATTTAAAGCTTTCAGCATTGCAAGCTGTAACTTCTGAAAATACTTTACAAAAAACTTTACCTTACCTTAATGACTGGATCAGTGGAATCATCCAAAACTTGGATCACAATTCTGTCCGGAGGCCACGTGAGGGCACATGCGGCGCCAATAGAGATCTTGTACACCTGCACAAGAATGGCATATGCATCACTTTTAATATCACGTGATGGAACTCAGCAAGTAAACCCCCTTAGAACAATGCCCAATTAGCCGCTTGTCAGGCAATAAAAAATTGCCACTCATTATCCCGGAGCTCCTAGTAAACATCACCACCAAGTAAACGGATTGCTCTGGACTTTGATTGCTGAACTGCACTTCTGGCATTCTGCACACAGTTTTACAATGCAACGGCTTTGGTAGACCGTGCACCCACACCGTGGGCTCCACGATTTTTAGCAACTATAGCAAGCACATTATTGTTGAGAAGATCCCACAGTTAACTAAACCCCCAGGCCCCAGTATTCTAGTAATCCAAGCACATAGTTATGGACCCACGAGGCACGAGCCATGGTCCCAGCAGCTCATCCAGAGCCAGGCTCCAGCCCCGGAAGAACAGATTCTAAAGGTGTAATTATCTCCGCAAATGCATCGCGTGCTTAGGAGAAATTAACGAGAACAAGCATCGAATTGAATCAGCGTATCGCGAAATGTGACATGCGAGGATGAATTTGAGAATGGCGAATGATCAATTCTCCCACGGAAATCAGCAGCAAAGAGGTGGGAATGGGGGAGCTCGAGCACCTCACCTCCCTCTCGTTGTACATGGGGATCTGCACGAGCACCATCGGGAACGCCTCCGGATGCCTCCCGGGCGCCGCCGCCGCCTCCTCGTCGTCGCCGCCTCCGGCGGGAGCGGGAATGGGCTCCCACTTGTACCTCCGCTCCGGGCTGCGCCGGAGCAGCTTGACGGCGACGAGGCTGACGAGGGTCATGTAGGCCACCTCCAGCACGAGCATCACCGACATCGCCATGCACGCCCACACCGCGAGCTGCAGCGCCGGCGCCACGGCGCGCGCCCGCAGCGCCGCCCACGCCGCCGCAATCTGGTCCCCCGAGGCGGCCAGCTGCGAGCCCCACGGCCCCTCCATGCCGCGTCGCCGGCTCTGGCGCTTGAAGCTTTGGACAACTTGAGCACTCGAGGATGGAGGTGGGCGAGGCGAGGCGAGGCGAGGCGACGCTTTGCAGCGGTTGGCTCATTTTTATAAGCCGATTTTGAAGGTTTTAAAAACGAGGAGAACCCGACGCGGTGGGCCCGTCGTAATCGCCTGCATGGGAAATTTAGCTCATGACGCCCAATTCGCTTCACTCGGTGAAAATGACATCTAATTCGTTGCATTTTTATTCGGTGACATCCGAACACAAATTATTTCGTGCACTTTCATCCAGTGACACCCGAACAACGAATTGTTTCGTCAGATAACACTCTCATGGATTTTTATGTATTTTTCTTTATTCCTCCCATTTACACACAGTAAAATACCTGTTTTGCCCTCGGGCCTCCTAATACCCTCCCCGCTGGATCTACCGTCCCGTTAGATTCCCCTTCGGCGCCTTGTCCCGCCCGCCGCCGCCCTCCTGCCGCCGCCTCCTCCTCCCCGTGCCTGCCGCCGCCGCCGCCTCCTCCTCCCCCCACCTGCCACCGCCGCCTCTCCGTCCCCGCCGACTACCAAGACGGGATGGATGCTGCAGAAACCCAAAGATGGATGCCGCCCACTTCTCTTGCCTCTCTTCGACTCGACGCTTAGCCGAGCTTCCTCCAGGCGTCTCGCGCGCAATCTGCTCGACGAATTGCCTCCTCGCCCGGCGAGCAAGGTCTGCCATGCCGCTGCTCGCCCAGCCACTCTCGCCGTGGCCCGCGCGCCCAGCCTGCGGCGCTTGGAGCTCCCTAGGATCCCGGAGCCTGTGCTACCCTGCTTGGGTCGGCGATGCCAGCGTGTCTCTGGCTCGCGAAGGCGCCGGCGCTCGCCGGCGCGCGTACCCGAGGATCGACGCGGCGGCGAGGCGCGGGGCGCGCACGGAGAGCCCCAAGGTCAGGAACCGCCGGATGCAGAAGAAGGTACGGCTCTCGTTCCATCTGGGAGGAATTGGGGGTTGGGGGTCGACGGCGACGGCGGCGGCAGCACAAAGAAACCGATTATCCTTGCCGTTTGTTCACCGCAGTTCAATGGCACGGCGGCGAGGCCCAGGCTGTCCGTCTTCTGCTCCAACCGGCAGCTCTATGCCATGCTCGTCGACGACCACGGCAAGAAGATCCTCTTCTACGGCAGCACCCTGCAGAGGTCCATCTGCGGCGACCCGCCATGCGGCGCCGCGGTAAGCCAACCATCCAGCTCCTGCTCGATCGTGAAGCTAGCTGCTAGCATGCGCCGCACCATTAGGGCTGAGCTGAGCTTGTTGCTGCCACAGGAGGCCGCTCGGAGGGTCGGGGAGGAGCTGGTGGAGACGTGCAAGCAGATGGACATCTCCGAGATCTCGTGCTACGATCGCAACGGGTTCGCGCGGGGGGAGAAGATGATGGCGTTCGAGATCCCCATCGCGCAGCACGGCTTCCTGCCAAGATAGCAGGCTTCATCACACTGTTTCGTTTAACCGTCACTGTGCTATGTCACACGGGCAATGCACCATGGCGGCTTGCTTCGTTTAACTGTCACTGTGAATTGTCCAAAATGTTTCGTTTCCCTGTGATTGTGCATTGTCCAAAATAAGTCCATACTGCATCTTTTAGCTATTGAAAAGTCACATCTATTGAACGTCATAGCTAAAAAAACTGGTTATTTAACAAAAAATTAGTTGGAGCTAAGTACTCGCGGACCTACTGTAACTATGTATCAAATTGTAAATTCAAATTTATTCTATATCAAGAGCTATACAAAAAGAAAATCATATCAATTTTAAACTATGTAAATTTGTTGGTTTTTTTTATTTTTTGTAACTTTTAATATAGAATGAATTTGATCTTCCAACTTTATATGTAGGTAGAGTAATGATGAGGTACGCCTATCAATTAAAATGTTTAATGAATTTTGTCTAGATCTAAAAGTAATAAAAAGGAGACAGAGATGTAGATAAAACGATGTTATTTTTTCTTTCTGTGTGTACAATGAGAAAGACTCCTAGTCTTAGTGTCCACCAACTCGCTGGTCGAAAATACTTCATGGCTCTTTCAATATTTGGCAAAAGAGCCCACATGGGATCTTCGTTAGCCATATAGTTTCCGAACAAATTACACATTATAAATGAAGAGAGGCGAGAAAGGGGATGAGAAGACCAGTCTACCCTAAGTCACAGCATGGCCAAAAGAAAACAAGGTAGAACCATATGAAGGTGTTCTTTTTAGCGTAGCTTAATTTAACTTATACTCTCACCTACAAGATCAAAGATAAGAAAATAAGATGAAAAATAATGACACCTAAGAAACTTTTTTTGAAAAATCATAATCAAAAGTCGTGTTGCTGTAATTTTAAATCCAAGATTATGAAATTCATGCCCATTTGGTTTCTATGGTCAGGAGCGAATCCAAGAAAAGAGGATATCTGATTTTAGGGTCAGTACACTAGCTTGTACGAGTTTTTCATACAACTTTTACGTACTTACTCCCTCCGTTCCAAATTGTATTTCACTGTTGACTTTTGAAGACGTCTTTTGACAATTCGCCTTATTCAAAAAAATAGTGCAAAAATACAAAAATATAAGTCATGCTTAAAATATGTTTAATGATAAAATGAATCACAACAAAATAAATAATATTTATATATATTATTTGAATAAGACGAATAGTCAAATAGAATATCTAAAAGTCAACAGTGAGCTACAATTTGGAACGGAGGGAGTACATATTACTCCTAATAGATATCTTTGAAACAGTGGCACATGCAGAGAACCAAACCCTAGGTTGCGACCGTGTCATCCGAAAAAACAAAATATTTGTTTTCTAAAAAAAACAACAAATAAGAAGATAAACATATAGACAAGGTGTGTTGAAAGCACCAGCCTCATCGCCGTTCATTCGCCCCTGTTCTAACTTCTGAGACGCCAAATTCATGTTTCGTATTCTCATGGGCTGCTGAATCGTCATTTCATAAATACGTTGAAATTTTTAAATTCTCTTTTTTGTTATACATTTATGTTAAAAAATATGCTTGTTAGTTTGTAGGTTTGTTTCGGATGTGCCACGTCACAGTTGGTTCTAAAAAAACAACATCGTCAACAAAATGGCTGCCCAATAATAGATACATGTATGAACCTTTTTGTATCACTACTAACAATTTTTATCATTTTGTACACTTCACATATAGTGGAAATTTTTCTTGCACAAGATGAATCTAATAATGTGGATTAACAGTTTGATAAACTCATCTACTAAACGAAAATTCTAGCATCCATATTAACTTATTAATTAAAGTAGGCTATATTGCTACAACAAAAAAAAAGTTCTCAAATAGAAAAATAGGTCATTTTCCTCCTGTGACCTCCACAAGAAAATAATTTGTGACCTCGAGCCGCTCTGGTGAAGCGACTCTGAAGGCGACCACCGTACCACCAATATTTCCTCTCGCCGCTGCCATCATCGCCGATGCGGTTGGCCCTTCTCCCTCCCTGCCTCTTCCTATCCCCTCCCTCTCTCCCTCGTGCAGTGCCGCGGTGGTCGTCGATTTTTGTGACTGTCGACAGATCCAGGGTCGAGTGGACAGTTCTATCATCAGGCATTTATAGATCGAGAATAAGGTCTTGTTTGTTTCAGATTAAATTAACTTAAATTTAATTAAATGAAAATTTGTTCTTTTTGTATAAGCCATATGATGTAATGTTTTGTAGTCATTCTTATGAGGGTTTAAATAGTACTTATGAAAGTTTGTAACATATTTTTTCATAATTTTTTGAACTCGTTAAAACGTATTTTGAGAGGGTCAAAAAATTGCCACCGTAAAACGCAACTCTATATTAATCTGATACAAACAAGGCCAAGGTCAGCTGGACCCGACGGCAAGACGGCAGTGAGGACCTCTTCCAGAGCGATGTGTTATGATGGTCGTCATTTTTTTTTTTAATGAAACTTTTCTTTGTTTTTTTTAAAAAAAAAGTAAAGAAAATAACGGACCTACCGAGCACTAGCAACCAACGGAACCATAGCTAGGCCAAACGGAAACAGCCACAGCAGCACACTCTCTGCCGCAAAATCGCAGCTCCCCGCGGCCCCCTCCGGATTCTTCTGGAACCTTCCTGCCCCCGCCTCCTCCAATGCCGGCGGCGATCGGGAGGCGGCGACGGCTGTAGGATGCGATGGCGCGGTCAAGGCCTAGGGTTTGGCTCCTGGCGGCCTGCGCCGCCGTGCTGCTTTGGGCCTCCGTCGGGCAGCTCGTCGCCGTCGGCCGCCTCCTCGTCCGGTTCGGCGTCGCCGGCGATGCCGACCCCTCGCCGCCGCCTGCCACGCTTCCTCCCACAAGTGCGTGATTTCTGGATTGTCTTTTTAACCCATTCTTCGCTAATTTTGATTTAAATTTGTCCTTGTTTTTATGAGCATTGTGTTTGATGAGAAAATAAGAGGATGCAAAATATGCTGAGTTAAGAAATGGTGTAGGATATTGGAGATGTAAGAGTGGATACATTTGTTAACTGCACTTTCCCGTGATAGCACATTTTGATATCCATATCCTCATTTTTGTTTAGATGCTCCCATGTTCTGTTGGTAATGCGATGCAATTATTTTACAGGTTATAAATATACTGTTGAGATGTTACTTTGTTGCTCATCACTGGAATATGGAATTTTTATTTTTTATTTTTTTTTACTCAGGGATCTACAAGAGCAATGGCTATCTGAAAATATCTTGCAACGGAGGCCTAAATCAGATGCGTTCAGAGGTCAGTCGGTGTCTGCTTACTCGCACTGTTCACTGTTCAATCCTAGATCCCCCCCCCCTCTCTCTCTCTCTCTCTCTCTCTAAAACTTCTGTTATTTTGAACCTCATGGATTTCAGATATGTGACATGGTGGCAGTTGCTCGTTTGCTAAACCTTACAATGATTGTACCAGAACTGGACAAGAGATCATTCTGGGCTGATCAAAGGTATCTTATATTCTGTTGGAGAGGTGCTCTATGTGACTAACCATGTCGAGATATCTAAAGCAAGTGGTATTAACAATCGTGTGTACTTGCAGCAATTTTGAAGACATTTTTGATGTGAGACATTTTATTGACTCATTAAGAGATGAAGTGCACATTGTCAAATGGCTTCCAAAGAGTTTTGATCAAAAGGGTTCAAAAAATATACTTAAAATGCCACCTGTGAGTTGGTCGGATGAAAAATATTACTTGCATCAGGTTTGTAAATTTATCTAGGATATACCCTTGTGTTCATTTGTATGTGCATTCTTTTTTCTAGAAGGGGGTTACAGTATATGCATTACTGTATATTCATCACAGTCTCATTCCCATATATGCAGATCTTACCACTGTTCAGCAAATACAATGCCATCCATTTTAACAAGACAGATGCTCGATTAGCCAATAATGGTATCAGCACACAGCTTCAACTGCTTAGGTGTCGTGTTAATTTTCATGCGCTGAAATTCACCCCTCAAATTGAGGCATTGGGTAATAAACTGGTAAAGAAGCTTCGAGCCAAAGGATCATTTGTGGCCTTGCATTTGCGATTTGAGATGGATATGCTTGCCTTTTCTGGTTGCAACCATGGTCTTTCTCTTGAAGAAGCCAAGGAGCTCAAAAGAATGAGGTATGCAGTTAATACTATGCAGCCATACTTTTTTTTTTGACGGGGTGGTCATACTGAGTACCATAAAGAAGCATTTTGGATATATGACGATCAATTCCATACAGAGAAAGAGGACAATTATTTTAGTGGTTGAATAGTTTTGTAATGTTAATGGTGATCATTCAAAAAGGATGAAAAAGACCCTTACCTCCATAACTCTACTAGGAGATCTCTAATTTTAGGCCAACCTCACCAATTTGGAAACTTTTAGTGAGAGTCTCAAATATAGTCAGGAAATTTTAATTAAAAAAGTTTCAAATCATAAAACTTTAAGTAGGAAATTTTCAGCTTTTGATATTTGAAAACAAAAGGTCAATTCGATTTGGAAGGGATCTTGACTCGTTTAAACAAAAAACAGCTCAATTTAAACATGAAAATCAAAATTGGGGGTTAGGGTACCTTCCTGGGTCCTAGTTTAGGAGTCCTAGGTGATAGCATGGCACCATGGCATGGGCTCCCAGCAGCAAGAATGAACTAATTGCACATTTCTATACCTACTAATTGTAACTAACATTGCCAAATTGAGTGCCAACTTACCCTTATTCCTGAGAACTGAGCATTAGCAAACTATTTATACTATCTTGTATTCTCTTCGTTAAAGTGAATACAGTGTTGCAGGTTGTTGTAGTAGGTTCTATTTTTCAAGAAGCTAACTTTTTATACCAACCAGATATGCTTATCCATGGTGGAGAGAAAAAGAAATTGATTCCCAAGTTAAGAGATTGCAAGGACTATGCCCACTTACACCTGAGGAGACATCACTTGTTTTGCAAGCTCTGGGCTTTCAGAAGGATACTCTCATCTACATTGCTGCTGGTGAAATTTATGGGGGGGAGAAAATATTGGAGCCATTACACGCTGCTTTTCCAAAACTTGTAAGTGTGCTTGTCCTTGACAAATTTCTGTCATCTACATTAATAAACTAATAATCGTGGCTCCATTTCGCAAAGTTATATTGCATTTGAGATTTTCCCTGGACAGACTAGCTAGTGTTCCAACATTGTGTGGCATGTGTGGAAATATCACTCGTTCCCTTTATGCCCCACAACCTCACTTATAAGCAGTGCTAAATATCTCAGATAAGAAAGGAGATGCTGCTAGACACAGAAGATCTGCGTCAATTCCAAAACCATTCTTCTCAAATGGCAGCACTCGATTTTATTGTATCCACGGCCAGTGATGTTTTTGTTCCCACCTATGATGGTAACATGGCAAAGCTTGTTGAAGGCCATCGAAGGTACGAACTTGGACTTAAAATCCACTTGTCATCTTGTAAAAACAGATTAACTTTTGAGATTGAGCATACAGAATGCTAGATATCTTGTGCAACAAAATTACTTATTGTAGAAGGTTGATACCTTCTGATTATAAGATACTTGTTTGTGTCTGAAATCCTCTGTGTCTGAAATCCTCAGATTCCTGGATTTCCGGAGAAGTGTGCTTCTAGATCGACGGAAATTAGTTGAACTTCTAGACCTGTACAATAACAAGACAATTTCTTGGGACAACTTCGCATCTTCTGTCCAGGAAACTCATAAAAGTCGTATCGTCCAACCATCCTGTCGACAAAAACTTAAAAACAAGCCAAAGGAAGAGGATTACTTCTATGCTAACCCCCACGAATGCTTGGCCAATTCAAGCGGGTGCAGTGAAACCAAAGATCCAGTTTCTGGAAGGTGAGCATTCAGGCATGTGACCATCTACAATCCTGCGAGGCAAATCGCGGCTGTGATGTGCAGTGGAATGAAGCCTGCCACAACACTCCATCGTCTTTTAACTGGTTCCTGATGCCCTGTTGTATAGTTTAGTTTTTTTTTTGGGTATTGATTCATTAATTTTTTTAGAACGATTAATTCTTTTCAACATGCCGAAATAGGCGTGCCTTTTTAGAGCATGTAAATTGGTTTTGTTGTTTGCTGTTGATGTTCATTAATTAATGGTTTAATGCGCGCAATATTTTATGGAATTACTGCTGCATGTTACATCATGGATATCCATGCATCACCTATACGCCCATCTGTATATGCTTGGTCCATCAAATTTCAAAGGCAGCATTACAGCTGGGCCTAAATCTCATTTCAAGCCTGCGCAAACACTGGTATAGTTGGTTCTCCACGTTTTCAGAAAAGCAAAGTAAAAAACACAATTAATATCTTTACCAGAATTCGGCCAATTATCATGGACCTTAAGGTAAAATTAGGGTTTGCAGAGAAACATGTTTATTATAAACATTGCGGCGTCCGTGCTAATATCACACAATGTAGCGGTGCCATGCATACCCTTAGCAGAAAAGAAAAACACCTTTTTCACTTGCTATCTTCTTTGATTTCGCCAATATATCATACGGCTCGGGCATCTATACAAACCACAACAGTGGTGAAAACAACTTGCACATCGTAAATGTGTATGCCTCAGCTCTTCATGCTGGTACAGCTACAGGTCTTTGGCTGGCTTTAATTCCTTTAATGGCTGCAAAGTTGCAGGAGCAAAAATAGATAAGAATTTCACAATCCAGTAAAATTCCTGATGTGGACCTATCACTTTTGCAATTTCTATTTATGAACTTAGAAAGGTAGAGGACTGAATGGTGATGCAACTGAACCAATATTTAAGAAGCCACACCTTCAGCATAGTCTTTAGCCCCAAAAACCGCGGAACCAGCAACAATGGCATTCGCTCCAGCTTCAATGACCTGTTATTTAATAAAAGGAATTAGCACCTTAATGGACCAAACTGTTAGTTCATGATACATACGAACATATGTGGGGAGATGGAATCAAAGAAGAGGGTAAAAGTAAAAGGCCAGCATGGAGAAAAAACTGAACAAAAAACATTTGCGAAACATTAACAGAGGAACAAATCAGGTCACCTTGTAGGCATTATTGGGACCAACTCCACCATCAACCTCGATCCAAGGATTCACTCCCTATGAAACAAATAGTTTGAATCCGACGCTTAAAACATCAAGACAGTGAAAATACATGTAAGCAATAAGGGATATACCTTCTCTGCACATAATCTTCTTAAGTCTGCAATTTTCTTTACTTGACTCTCGATAAAGCTCTGCCCACCAAACCCAGGATTCACGGACATAATCAATACCAGATCAACAACTGCAGTGTAAAAAAAATAGCTTGTCACTTGTCTGTACATGTTGGATGATCAACAGAATAAAGAAAGCAGTATCTGCCTTGTTGGGTTAGTAGTAAATCAATAGTTACTGCAAAGTACAATAAGAAAGCCAACTGGAGGTTTTTGTCCTGAGAGCCACATTAATCTTATGTGCAACACACACCATGGACCAGACTACATGCAGGATATACAAGGACGTCAAGACTGCTCTCACTGGAACAGCACAAATTACCTGTTAACTAAAACGATGTTACCCCTCCCCTCCCTGCGCGCATGCCTATTCGCGCCCACCACCCACAAGCACACCCAAGAAAAACAGTAGCTGAATGATGTAAGTGGTTGGTTCTGATTCACGGAATCTTGCAACATCAATCTTTTACCATTCACTATTTAATATTAACAACTAATTCCCGTAGTACATGTTAGTCATTCTATCTTTGTAAGATTATTCACTTATTGAAACAAAAGAATGTCGCAAACATAACTCATGAGTCTATCAGGCAGCATTTGGAACCTAATCTGTTAGGCGGTACAATGGTAGCACAATAGATTTTCCAAACCACACATACACGTCAAGATACTGTAAATTACTGTAAATATTGGAGTTACAATAGTATCATACCATCAAGGACATAATCTATTGCACTGAGTGGGGTTGCAGGATTCAAAACGACTCCAGCCTTTGCTCCCAGACTTTTAACCTGACAAAATTTGAGATGACTACATCACTTTTGGATTTTCTCCATGACATTAAACAACAATTACTCTCAAGCATTGGTCAATTAGTTTTAGTCAAAAAATGCATATGGTATGAAGTGAAACCAGAATAATGCAGGTGAGTTTTATTATAGCACCTATTACCATATTAAATGATTTTTTCTCAGGAACTGAATAAATAATAATTACTTGAAAAGGAGAACTGCACCATTATAGCTAGGATAATAAAAGATAAAAAAAAACTTGGCGTCACTAGTACCACATTACAGCACATAAACATCAAGGGATTGTACTCATCGTCGGTCTAACACTAGGAAGTAGAAATTATGCTCTTTCTTCAATAGTAGCCAAGTAATACTACGGCTACAGCCTGGCTACATACCAGTGAAGTTTAACCACTATGAAAAGCTCACTACTTGGAGAGCAATTCACAAAAGACAGTAGATTCATGAATAAAGTCATGAACAAATGTGTATTGCTGCTGCCAAGTAAAGTATGAACTGAAGTCATCCATAAGTAGTCACATAAAATGTACAATCAAAGTCAAAGAAACAAAATGAAAGGCAGTAATAGAAACAGACTCCAATGAAAGTCAGCATTCAATTATATTATTCAAAACAACTATATTTTGAGATAGCTGGTGCAAATTATTACCAGGTTGACTGTTCGATGTAGATGGATGGTTGAAGATTGCTCACAGTGGACACTAACAATATCAGCACCTGCCTTGATGAAATCTGGAACTCGCTGCTCAGGTTCCACAATCATCTGCAATTAAATTTAGAAACCACCACATTCATCAGGACTCAAGGGGGAGAAAAAAAACACATAAACACCTAAAATTTCACTAGGCTTTTCAATAAGTACCAGATGCACATCCAATGGAAGATCAGTCACTGGGCGCAGAGCGTCAACAACCAAAGGTCCAATCGTGATGTTTGGCACAAAACGCCCATCCATGACATCAACATGAATCCAATCACATCCTGCCACCTCTACAGCTTTTACCTAGTCATGTTCAAATGGAGTCACCAAATCAGCTTTTACCTAGTCATATTCAAATGATGTCGCAAATGAATGTGAACTATCCACTCAATATTTCGTGGAAAAATCATAATGATTTGAGAAAATTGCAGGCACACTGTCAACTATTCTATGCTTCATGCAGGTGTTGTCGTTTACATAAAATCAATACATTGTCAAGCTATTCCTTGGTCAGTGCAGTGATCATCACAACGTCATGCAGTTTGGTTGATGCTAGTATCTAAACAGACCTGTTCACCAAGCCTGGAAAAGTTTGCAGAAAGAATGGAAGGGGACACGATGATGTCATTCTTTGAGTACTTGTCGACCCGAGCAGATGCCTTCACTTGGAATGCCTTCCTGGAAACCATTGAAACAAAGTGAACCTCAAGTTCACAATTCAGAAGTAATGAGACAAGAATCAAATGACAGAAACACAATCATCCACAAATGACATGGTTCAATTCAAAACTAATGAGACAAGAATAAAATGACAGAAACACAATCAACAACAAATGACATGATTATTATTTCTACCTTTCCCCTTTCTCTGGTAACATGGGCTAAAAATCACACATAACTCAGGCACATAAAACAGCTAGCATAAGCATACGCAAACATGGTGTGTTGGCTTTTATTCGGAGTACCAAGCTCTTCCATGAACCAGCTTAGAGGATCGAATAGGCATCCCGATGCTTACTCCCCTAAATTGCGCTAATGCGTGAGAAGCTCATGACACAAGACCAACCTCCCGTTTGCCTGCCTGATATGAGATGACAAGCTAGCTGCCCAATCCCTGGGCTGCTGGCACGCATAGGTGCATAGCTCAGCTCAGCACAACCAGCTCCGCGAACGCCGTGACAGTAAGGGAGCTCGCATGCACCATTTGCAGCAGCGCACGCTCCGGTGTACGGCGGAGGCGGGGGGCGGGCGGCAACGGAACAGAGGATCGCTAGGCACTCAGCGAGACACCAGCGGCTGGAACCAGGAAGCCTGGCAGTACAGGAGGGGGGAGGAGGAAGGAAAGGGTTGGGCGGTTGGCGTGGAGGCGGCGGAGCACCCACCTGAGGGAGGAGGAGAAGACGAGGCGGCGGCGGTGGGCGAGGGAGGCGGCCCGCGGGGAGGCGAAGGTGGAGCAGAGCGAGGAGGACGGCGACGGCGACGGCGACGCCATCTGCGCACGAGCGGGCGGGCGAACGGCGGCGGCCGCTTGGTGAGGGGAGAGAGCCGGAGAGGAGACGGCGAATCGCTGGCTCAGCTTCGCTCGTTATCTGCTCGCTCCAAGCCCAACCCGATCGATCGGGGCCACAAGAAATTCGCGGCGCTTCTCCTCTGCTTCCTTCCTTCCTTGTGGGCTTGTGGCTTTGGTTGGTGGGTGACTGGACTGGGTGGCCAACGACCGCGGCTTCGTCGTCTACCAAACCTGCGCCTGCGACGGCGAGGGCTGCACAACGAAGCTGACCGGAACAGCACCCGGATCTCGCCGCGGCATCTGCTTCTTCCTCGCCACCGGCATCACAGATTCAGGATCACAAATGCTCCCGTTGCGCGAGGAAATTGTAGTTCCTGCTCTACACCACATGGTTACCACGTCAATGTAGTTCACATTTTTTGTTTATTTTCATTGGAGAACGGTGACACATGGTTACCACGCCAATTTAGTGGATATTTTGTTTATTTTTGTTGAGAACGTGACAAGTTTCTCGTTTTGCCGTCTCTACGTAAGCCATTGCTTTGCGTTTGACTAGGATTACACTAATAACTCAAACCCCATGAACTACGTGAGATTGGATCAATCTCGTTAGCTACACGAGCCTATCTTCAGCCTTTGAGCTTGAGACTCTGGAGCCGAACTCGAGCTCAAGCCCTCGTCAAGCCCGATCGAGTTTAGGCAAACATCCTCTCTCTCTCTCAATTAATTAGTTCAAACAATTCAAGCTAAACTCGAGATCAACCGAACTCACATAGCCCTCTTCTCTTACTTCACATGGCATAGATTCAAGCTCAACCGAGCTAAGCTCTTTATTCGAGCCTAACCTAGTTTCTGTTGAACCCAATACCGACTCTACCACTAAGTTCGAGTCTAATTTGAGCTGAGCTCAAGCACTGACAGCTTGCACTCGCTCGGCTTGAGTCTAGCCTTACGTGTGTATTAGAGCATGTATAGCATGCAAGCCGTTTATGCACAAGTGTTTAAGCACAGAGTGCGCACTTACAGAAAAGATCAATGCAAAGAAGCTAGTTAGGTGTCAAGTTGCTACAGCTTCGCTTTTAAAACACATGCATAAGCATAGATGCTACCTCCCCGTTATTACAAGCATTTGCATCATCCTATGTGGCAAAATAAACCTCTTTTTTTCTAAGCACATACATTGTACTCCCTCCGTTTCAAAATATAAGGCATATAATTTTTTGACGCGGTCTTTAATGCAGAACTTTGACCATTATTTGCTCTCACAATATATTATCAATAACTATAAAATTAACATCATATAAAAGTATTTTCAAATATGAATTCAACTATATGATATGCGCAACACTAAACATATATATATTTATCTTAATTTTTAGTCAAAAGTTAGAAACGTTGACTTTTCTAAATACATGCACGCCTTATATTTTGAAACGGATGGAGTACATGGTATTAGCTTCTTTTAATTTCCAATGATTACCACCAGAGACAATGTCCTTTTTGTATCTAGCTCTAGTTCATCATTATTTTTGTCACCAAAACCCAAACCGGGTTGACTTGGTCTCTTAAATTGATAAAGCTAGGTATAAATAGTCCCTATCTGATTAAGGGATCCAGTTAACCCTGTCTTGGTTTCGAGGGGGCAGAACAGGACGAAGACCGTCTTCAGGGGGGAAAAGACATTTTCCTTTTACTGGATAGATGGAAGCAGGGATGTCAATTTTATCCATGGGTTCGGGTATGGGAGTGGGTTTATACCCATGAAATATTTCGGGTTCAGGTTCGGATATAGTTTTCGGGCTTCAGGTTCGGATATGAGGAGGGTGTACCCGGAGGTACCTAACCCGGTTGCCATCCCTAGATGGAAGGTACTACAACAGTTATCTTTCAAATCACCCCCATTCAAGCCAAGAACAGCATCAGGTTTGAGATTCAAACAAACCAGCATAAAGAGAACATTGGTCAAGTGCTTGCAAAGAGAACAACAGCCGAATACGAAAAAGATCTGAGAACGTGTATCGTAATATGGTATTATGATATTCAGCAAAGATTGGTGTGTAAACTGACGTGGGGAACATAATCACATTTATGAGCTTGAATCGCCCAGGACCCCTCTTTCTCCACTGCAACAGTAGAAATGGGGCAGCTTCACTCGACCGCAACACCTGAAATGCATAAAAGCTATCCAGTGATGTCTTTGGCAACATAACAAACCAGGGTGTGTAGCTTAGGGCATGTCCAATGCTACCCCAATTTAGAGTGAACTAGCACTATCCAACACTAATCATCAGTTTTTTTCACTCTTTTATTTTATTCTATCAGCACTATTCATCACCCTAAGTTGGGGTAGCATTGGTCAGGTTCTTATGCACCATGAAATAATGCTAAAGAGTGCGCTCACAAGATTAACCATTTTCTGTTTCACATTCTGGAAAGATGCTCCAGAGCAAATGATGTGGAGAGAATTACTTCAAAAAACAGAGAGCAACAATATTTGAAGGATAACAAATCTGGAGCTGATAAAAGGAACTTTCTGAATTGTTTGGGAAGAATTGATATACCATGCTCACAAACAAAAAAAACTGTTTTTTAGCAAGTGTGACGCTAAGATCAAATGGTCTGTGTGTGACGCTAAGATCCAATAATCTGTCTGAACTCTGAAGGCCTGTATTTTTTTTAAGTCCATTAAAACCTTAACTTTATTCTGAAGAATGTGGGCTCAGATAGTGTCACCTAGGCGCTAGTTGGGCAGCAGACCAGCGCCTAGTGCCTAATCACTGCCTATGCAGGATAAATCAGCCAAGCGGCCAATGTGGGAGGGTGCCACCTAGCATGTCTGCACTCTGCACATATGCAGGCTAGCAGAAACCTAGGGAAACAGTGGCTAAAAGTACAGGACTATGCAGTTTTATCTAAACGACCTTAATAGTTGTCAAAATCAATAGTAAAACAATTAGAGTCACACATGATATTGCACAAACAAAATAACATATTTACATGCATATAAAGATGCCTTATTATGATATTAGAACGAGCATAACAAAATAGATAATCTAACAACCATAACTTTTTAAGTTCTAAATGTACCTGCAACGGACAATTACTGGAACAGGTTTCAGCGCTTGGGGTCCATTCCTCAAACCCTTCTTGTATTTCGAGACCTGGAACGCATACGAGGACATCATCATGACCAACATAGATCCACAACTGAAGTGTCTTAGGGCGATGAGATGGTGCAGATTCTTCTGAAGAGCACATTGGCAACAGGCCAGATATGATGGGTTTTGTGTCAAGGATATTGAAATATATTTGTACTTACAGGTTTTAATAGAAGGTATAAGTCATATATTAAGCCCAAAGATTCTCATTATTCACACATATGTGAATGCCCACATGGCCGCATGTGCTATATGATCAGAATTTATGTGTTCAAGCAGCATACTTTCAGAAAACTTAGTTGGTTGTCTTCGTTTTTATGGTTCATCACATGTCCATAACAGCATGATGAGTTACACATATATTAATTTCACCTCTTGACTCATTCCTCGTACATGAAACAGCTTAGTGAGTTTCTTGTTAGAAAAAAAAAGGTCAAAACTAGTAATGGCAAACATCAATCAATCTATATTTAAAAAAAATATAAATGCATGGAAAATATTTAATAGTCACAGTTGCAAAGCAACTTGAACAAATATACCCCTAAAACCGCACACGGTAGAATTTATGCTCCTACTGAAACTAACTTAAGCACAAGACACTATCTACCATTAACCTATCAAGAAATCAACAAACAGGCAGTTCGCACCATATACATGCTGATATCTGTGTTCCACTGATAAGACATTAGACATTTCGAGAGGTCGCAACTTTCTACCTACTAGTCAATTGAACGAACACCTAGAATGCACCTTCAGTCCTTCCCTACACTGCAGGATCGGCGGAGATCACCGAGGCCCGAGGAGGCCTAAGCGAGTGACAAGGAGAACCAAGAAATAGAATGAGGCATAAGCGACTGGACCTTCTTCTTGGGGACGGCCATGAGTTCCATGGCGGCGCCGGCGGTGGCGCCAAGGCCGGGGAGCACGAGCGACTGGGCCTCGTGGAGAGGAGCCGGGGGGAGAGGCGGTACAAGGGGGAGTCCGGAAGGCGGGCGAGGCGAGGCCGCCGCCGCCGCCGCCGCCGCCGCCGCCGTTCGCCGTAGCCAACCCACCGCCGCCATGGTTCGCCTTGGGAGTTCGGAGTTCGGGGCGTTGAGAGGTTGGTACGGCCGGGAGTTTTCGGCGAGGAGAGGGGAGGGAGAGGCGCTGATCTGGCCGTCGATTTTCCATCGGGCCGTTGAACGGGAGGGGAGACTGAACTCTGGGAGAGCAACCAGAAGGCGGGAAGTGCAATAATGCGTAAGCACATTCTTACGGACGCGGATCCTCTGCGTACGGAGAATACGCTTCCCATTCTTACAAGACGGAAATACGGTTATCTAAAAAAAGGGAAATTCTTTTCTATGGGATCCCGTCCGGGGTCCGTCCCCGCACCTAGTAGAGGAGGAAGAAGGGAGGAGAAAGACCGCGCCCAGCAGAGGAGGAAGAAAGGAGGAGGAAAGAGGACCTGACCTCGCCGTCGCCGCCGTCGAGCTCGCCGCCACCGTTCGGGTAAGGGTTCAGGGGGTTTGGGTTCCTCGGGGTTTAGAGAGAGGTCGGGGAGGCAGCGGACCGGCGGTTGGTCGAGGTTGGGTAAGGGCGGCGGCGGAGGCGGCGGCGGGCGCCAAGCCGGGAGGGCGGCGGCCGGGCAGGCCGACGGCGGGGGACCACGCCGACCCCGTCCGTTAGGGTGGGCGAGATGGCACCATGGCGGCGGCTAGAGGCGCCGCCAGGCGAGGCGGGTGGTGAAGGGCGGCGGAGGTGGTGGAGACACGCGGAGCGAGCGATTGAGGGGGCGAGTGATGGGGTGAGGGGGCGAGGCGGACGCGGGCAGGCGGAGGAGTGGAGGCCGAGTGGGACACGTGGCGGAGGGCGGGTGGGACGGGATCCCATCCCCCAATAGCTCCCGTAAAAAAAATAGCACTGGAGGACCATGGCATAGACAAGACAACTATGAATATTTGAACGAAGATTTAAATGAAATATGCATGTAGGTTACTAATGTCTTCCTCTTTTCTATTGATGTAACCCAGCTATGAGCCACGTGGTTTTTAAGAGCAACTTCAACTCTCACTCTATATTTTCTCTCAAAAACACTATTAGTGTCCCTCTATCCATCCCTCTAAAATTCCTTCACAAATTACACTACCCTCTAAAAGACTTCTTCCCTCCAGCAGCCCCTTTATATCTGCTACATTGTTATATTTCACATGTGACTACGAAATAGAGAAGTGTGCGGGCAATTTCTAAAATTTGTCGTCGTTATCTTCTTCATCTTTGGTCGCCGCTACAAGATTAGGGTTTAGAGATGGTGGTGGTGGGGTTTGGGGCCTTTGGTTTTAGAGGGAAGCCGAGGAGGCAGCGACTTGGCGGTGAGAATGGGCCTGTGGTGGGACGATGATGTTGAAGTCATGCAAGCAGATGAGCAGTTGAAGACGACGAGGTAGTGGCTGCAACCGGATCAACGCTGACGACCGAAGTTTGGGTGGGCGAGGGGAGGATAAGGGGCAGAGCGTTGAGATGGCAAGGGCGTCGCCAGTTAAGGATAGGTAGGCAAGGAGCCAGCAAGGATAGCACGTATAGCTGTATTTTAGCTCTTGATAGGATAGTACAGATAGATGCATTTCAACTGTTTCCTTGCCCACCGATCCAAATTTATAAGTTTAGTCAATCAGTTTAACACCCTTCAAAGCATCTCACACAAGTACTTTGTAATACTAAAATAAATATAGAGGGGCTGCCGCAGACAAGGAATCTTTTATGGTATCGTGTAAATTGTGAAAGATTTTTAGAAAGATGGATATAAGGTATTTTTGAGAAAAGATATATAGAGGGATGATGCTGATATCTATCTATCTATCTATCTACTATATAAAGTGGAGTTAAATGGAGCCGCCAAATTAATCCTAAAATCTTAGAAATTCCCACGTTAATTGAAAAATAGTAGAAATTCTCACGTTAAGCATTAAAAAAGAAAAATCTACGTTGTTGAATATGGATATTATTATACAAATCTAGCGGTCAATATTAATCTCTATAACAAACTATTAAAGCTGATCTATATATTAGAGATAACCTCTAAATCTAATCTGATAAACAAGCGGATCACCTTGCTCGTTGTTTGTAAAGACGTACAGCCGTGTCGACGCATAATAAACCACCTGACCCAATGACAGCTGATAGCCGTTGCTACTGCAACAGTCCAGATCTGACCGTTACCATACACAGCATTAAAAAAAAACGAACTGAAAAACAAACACCCCGGCATAGCCGCGCCCACAGTGCACCACTGACCACTCCCACTCTCCCAGCTCGAACACCAGCTCGAACGAACGAAAGGCGTTCATCCCACGAGCCACCGCGGCGATGGCCGGAGGATCCCGGGACGGCCTCAACGACGAGTCGCTGCAGCAGCTGCGGAGCCGCGCGACGCAGCTGCTGCTCAAGGAGGACTGGGAGGGTTACATCGCCGTCTACTCCCGCGTCATCGACGCCTTCGACGGCTCCGGCTCCGGCTCCTGCTCCGGCGACGCCAAGGACGCCCGGGTCATCTGCTCCTCGCTCGCCCACCGCGCCGACGCCCGCGCCCGCCTCGGCGACGCCGCCGGCGCGCTTGCCGACTGCGACGCGGCGCTCGCCGCCGACCTGGCCCACCCCGCCGCCCTGCTGTCGAAGGGCGCCGTCCTCCGAGACCGCGGCCGGTACGCGGCCGCGCTCGACTGCTTCCGCGCGGCGCTCGCCTCGGCCGGCACCGACGAGGCGCGGGAGCTCGTCGAACAGTGCCGGCGCCTGGAGGCGCAGGCGAGGAGCGGCGCGGTGGACTTGTCGGAGTGGGTTCTCGCGGGGTTCGCCGGAAAGTGCCCGGACCTCGCGGAGTTCGTCGGGCCGGTCGAGGTGCGCCGGTCAGCGCACGGTGGCCGGGGCCTCTTCGCGGTGAGGAACGTCGAGGCGGGGACCACCCTTATGATCGCCAAGGCCGTGGCCATTGGGAGAGGGGTGCTCCCGGACGCCGCCGCCGACGGCGGCGAGAAGATGGTGGTGTGGAAGGACTTCGTCGACAAGGTGCTCGACGCCGCCGAGAAGTGCCCGAGGACGGCGTCCTTGATCTACACACTATCAACCGGCGAGGAGCCACAGCAAGAGCTCGCCGTCCCGGACATGGCTTTGTTTAGGCAAGAACCCGACGATCTCAACGGCGGCGCCAACACGGCGGCGGAGGCAGCGAGACCGGAGGTTGTTGATGTGGACAGGATCCTGAAGGTGCTCGATGTGAACTGCTTGACCGAGGACGCGCCCTCCGCCAATCTGCTCGGCAACAATGGCGTCGTCAACTGCGGCGTGGGGCTCTGGGTGTTGCCGTCGTTCATAAACCACTCCTGCCACCCCACTGCCCGGCGCACCCACGTCGGCGACCACGCCATTGTTCACGCGTCAAGGGATATCAAAGCCGGCGAAGAGATCACATTCCCCTACTTCGACGTGCTCGTGCCGGTCGGCAAGCGCCGGGAGGCATCAAGGGCGTGGGGGTTCGAGTGCCGGTGTGACCGCTGCAGGTTCGAAGCCGAGGACGCCATTCTCAGGCTGGAGCTCGCGAGATCAGAGAAGGATTTGGCTAATGGAGGCGACATGGGAGCACTGGTGGTGCGGCTCGAGGAAAGGATGAGGAGGACCATGGTGAAGGAGAGGCGGAAGGCGTTCTTGCGAGCGTCCTTCTGGAGCGCGTACTCCTCCTTGTTCGACTCCGACAAGCTGGTGAGGAAGTGGGGGAGGCGGGTGCCAGGCGAGGCCGTCGTCGCCGAGAGCGTCGCCGACGCGGTCGGCGGGAACGAGAGAGTTCTGAGGGCAATGTTGAGGGGCGCCAACGATGGCAATGGATGCGGCAACCGGCTGGAGGTGGAAGACAAGGTGGTGAAGATTGGGAGAGCTACGTATGGCAAGGTGGTGAAGAGGCAAGCAATGAGATCTCTCTTCAGATTTGCATTCCATACCGACTACAGCAAAAGCCTCTAGATTTCGGTTCCATTCCTTATTCGTTGGTTGAGTCAATTTCCGCAGGATTAGGTTACAAAAGATGAGGAACTTCTTCAGCAAATATTCTTGTTTGCATAATATTGTTTTGTCATAAGAGGATGGCCAAGAATCAAGATCACACATGAGAGCTCTATTTTCATGCTCTCTTGGTCTTATTTTCGGATTATTCTTTCAGTATTGTCTATTGACGTTAATCCTCACCAATTTTATTGATGCCATGCCTGAAGTGAAAGTTCCTACATTGTTTACATTAGGAGTGAAGTTGTTTGGTTCAAAAAAAAAGTAGTGAAGTTGTTTCTTACACATCATTCACAACTGATGTGGTTTCAGGAGAAAAGAAAACCAACTGTGATCAACTTGACAGTTTTAAGAAATGCCGGATAGTTCATGCTTAAAGAGATTGCAAGGTTGTATTTCATCTGTTTTGTCCCTGTTAGAAGGTTTTAACTACAAGGCAACCACGTTCATCAGAATATCTACTAGGCAGCCATCTTTATCAGAATATTTTTCAATTTTACGGGGAGCATTAAATCATGGAGTATTTGTTTATAACTTCTGTAGTTTCCAATCTGCTTAACATACATGCTCCTACTTTGGGTTCACAAATTCTTTTCACGGCAGTATCTGTTTCAGATACTTGAAGTGCGTTTTCATTAGTGACCGGATGCTGCATTTTACAAAAGAAAAAAAAAAGATGGCCGGGTGGATTATAGCAATGTATACAACTCTGAGATAGAAGTTCACCTAAATCTAAGGGATAGACTATTTGGCAGGCGCCTGCAATTTTAATTTTTGTGCAGGCTCAAAAGTTCCACCATAATAATACGTTTCTTCCAGTAACTGAAAAGGTGGAAAAACGGTACAAATTTATTGAAACTTTTAGCGCCGACACGATTTCGCAGTTTCGCTATAACAAAAATAAATACATAATAAACAAAAACAAAATAAATCTATAATAAACAAAAAACAAAATAAATATATAATAAAAAACAATATAAATATATAATAAACAGATAACAAAATAAATCTATAATGAACAAAACAACCAAAATAAACCTATAATAAACAAAAAATTAATAATAAACAGAAAACTAAAAGTTCCACTAAATTTATATTGTTGTTCCACATTTCTATTCGCCGGAAGAAATGTTTTAAAAAATTGAAACTTTTAGCGCTGGTGTCCGCGCCTGCAATAACTAGTGCTGCTGTTTGGAAGGGCAGGCGCCTGCACAAAAGCTCAAATTGCAGGCGCCTGCCAAATAGCAATCCTGTAAATCTAATTGCCATATAAAAGAGAAAAGAGACACACAACTCATACATTTGGTTTAGCATAAAGAAACACATTGTGGGTCATTCTTTCGTTGGTCAGCAGATCACAAAAAGGAACTAGCTCCACCTTCTCGGGGTAGGTTAGGAACACCATATGAATGATGCAATCTTAATTCTCGGGTCACACAAAGATTATCCCAAGGTTGGTTGCATCAATGTCCAATATATCACCTAACTAAGCGACCCAATGGTACATACTACATAGCATCTCTTGCAGAGTGAACCCTTCATGAAGAGCCCCATGGAGGAAGCTCATGCCATGGCCGTGACGTCCTTCTTCCCACTAATAGGCTTCCACAAGTACATTGCGATCTTCCTTGTTTTTGTCTCTTGGATCTTGGTCCACAAGTGGAGCTTGAGGAACCAGAAAGGCCCAAGATCATGGCCAGTCATCGGCGCGACATTGGAGCAGCTGAGGAACTATCACAGGATGCACGACTGGCTTGTCGAGTACCTGTCGAAGCACAGGACGGTGACCGTCGACATGCCCTTCACCTCCTACACCTACATTGCCGACCCGGTGAACGTCGAGCATGTCCTCAAGACCAACTTCACCAATTACCCCAAGGTGAGGCTTGATGAGCCCCTCACCTTTCAGTCAGCTGAAAGAATGTCAAAGATTCAGTTCAGGCACTGATGGAGATCTCTTAAATTTTACAGGGGCAAGTGTACAGATCATACATGGATGTTCTGCTTGGCGATGGCATCTTCAACGCCGACGGTGAGACGTGGAGGAAGCAGAGGAAGACGGCGAGCTTCGAGTTCGCCTCCAAGAACTTGAGGGATTTCAGTGCCATCGTGTTCAGAGAGTACTCCCTGAAGCTGTCGAGCATACTGAGCCATGCATCCAAGGCAGGCAGAGCTGTGGACATGCAGGTCATCCATTGGTTTCTTTGCCTGGATACGCGAGCATTTCTTGGACTCTTTAATTTGATCAGATGTTTAACGCAAGAGCAAACTGAAATTCAGGAGCTTTTCATGAGGATGACGCTGGACTCGATCTGCAAGGTCGGGTTCGGGGTTGAGATCGGCACGCTGTCGCCGGAGCTCCCCGAGAACAGCTTCGCCAAGGCCTTCGATGTCGCCAACATCGTCGTGACGCTGCGGTTCATCGACCCTCTGTGGCGCCTGAAGAAGTTCTTGCACGTCGGATCGGAGGCCCTGCTCGAGAAAAGCATCAAGGTCGTGGACGAGTTCACCTACAGCGTGATCCGCCGGCGCAAGGCCGAGATCATGCAGGCTCGAGCCAGCGGCGAGGGAGAGAAGGTAACGATTTTCTGATCAGATGCAGTGTTCTTGCACGGACGGAGATCGTGTGTTGTTGTAACATTGGTGTGCAAGGGCAATCGATCGAGCAGCTGAAGCATGACATACTGTCGCGGTTCATCGAGCTGGGCGAAGCCGGCGGCGACGGCGACGGCGGCGGCGGCGGCGACGACAAGAGCCTCCGGGACGTGGTGCTCAACTTCGTGATCGCCGGGCGGGACACGACGGCGACGACGCTGTCGTGGTTCACCTACATGGCCATGACGCACCCGGCCGTGGCCGAGAAGCTGCGCCGCGAGCTGCGCGCCTTCGAGGCGGAGCGCGCGCGCGAGGAGGGCGTCGCGCTGCTCCCCTCCGCCGCCGCCGCCGGAGACGACGACGAGGCGCCGTTCGCGGCGCGCGTGGCGCAGTTCGCGAGCCTGCTGACGTACGACAGCCTCGGGAGGCTGCCGTACCTGCACGCGTGCGTGACGGAGACGCTCCGGCTGTACCCGGCGGTGCCGCAGGACCCCAAGGGCGTCCTGGAGGACGACGTGCTGCCGGACGGCACCAAGGTGAGGGCCGGCGGGATGGTGACGTACGTGCCCTACTCCATGGGGAGGATGGAGTACAACTGGGGCCCCGACGCCGCCGCCTTCCGCCCCGAGCGGTGGCTCAACGCCGACGGCGCCTTCCGCAACGCCTCGCCGTTCAAGTTCACGGCTTTCCAGGCCGGCCCCCGGATCTGCCTCGGCAAGGACTCCGCCCACCTCCAGATGAAGATGGCGCTCGCCATCCTCTGCCGCTTCTACAGCTTCCACCTCGTCGACGACCACCCCGTCCAGTACCGGATGATGACCATCCTCTCCATGGCTCACGGCCTCAAGGTCCGCGTCTCCAGGCTCGCCTAGTGTCACTGTGTAGCTGTGTCACTCTACTTGGCAGACGATAATAAACTCACTCCTTTATCTGCACCACCACCGAACGATCGAGCCTGTTCTAATTTTCCGTGGACATCGCCGTGCCATGTCCAGTAATCAGCACCATGTACGTATGCAGTATGCAGTATGCTTGATGCTTCGCAGTTTGCACTTCTTGAGTTCTCTCGACGAGAAATCAGCACAATTATGGACGAAATTTGTTAAAGCTGAGATGAAATGGACGAAATTTGTTAAAGCTGAGATGAAACGGACGGAATCTTTGGCCGAGCCTTTCTCCCCCCAATTTTGGAAATGCTGCGGAAGTCGAGCGCGCCGCGTCGGCAGCCGGCGCTGTGGCGGCGGTGCCGCAGCCTCCGGCAAATCAAGCAGGTCCATGCGCTCATGGTCCTCCGGGGCTTCCTCTCCGACCCCTCCGCGCTCCGGGAGCTCCTCTTCGCCTCCGCCGTCGCCGTCCGCGGCGCCATCACGCACGCCTACCTAGTGTTCGACCAAATCCCCCGCCCGGATTTCTTCATGTACAACACCCTCATCCGCGGCGCCGCGCACACGGCCGCGCCCCGGGACGCCGTCTCCCTGTACTCGCGCATGGCGCGGCACGGCGGCGGGGTGAGGCCCGGCAAGCTCACGTTCCCGTTCGTGCTCCGCGCGTGCACCGCCATGGGCGCGGGGGGCACCGGCGCGCAGGTGCACGCCCACGTCGTGAAGGCCGGGTGCGAGTCCGACGCGTTCGTCAAGAACGCCCTCATTGGCATGCACGCGAGCTGCGGAGACTCGGGTGTCGCGACCGCTCTGTTCGACCGCGGCGCGCGCGAGGATGCCGTGGCGTGGTCGGCGATGATCGCCGGGCACGCGAGGAGAGGGGACATTGCTGCTGCACGGAAGCTGTTCGACGAGTGTTCTGTGAAGGACCATGTGTCTTGGAACGTCATGATCACGGCGTACGCCAAGACGGGAGACATGGCGCCGGCGAGGGAGCTGTTCAACCGGGTACCCGAACGTGATGTCGTGTCCTGGAACGCCATGATTTCTGGATACGTGAGATGTGGCCTGCACACGCATGCAATGGAGCTGTTTGAGCAGATGCAATGCATGGGTGAAAAGCCAGATACTGTCACAATGCTCAGCTTGCTGTCAGCCTCTGCCGACTCCGGTGATCTAGATGCTGGCCGGAGGCTGCATTTCTCCCTTTCAGAGATGTTTTCAAGATCTGGTTTCACCGTCGTGCTTGGAAATGCCCTGATCGACATGTATGCGAAATGCGGGAGCATGAAGAGTGCACTTGAGGTGTTCTGGTCGATGCGAGATAAGGATGTCTCGACTTGGAACTCGATCATAGGAGGATTGGCATTGCACGGGCATGTCCTGGAGTCCATACATGTGTTCAAGAAAATGCTGAAGGGGAAAGTCAGGCCTGATGAAATCACCTTCGTCGCCGTCCTTATTGCGTGCAGCCATGGCGGGATGGTTGACAAGGGACGTGCGTACTTCAACTTGATGCAACAGCAGTACAGGATTGAGCCCAATGTCAAGCACTACGGTTGCATGGTTGACATGTTGGGTCGCGCAGGGCTTTTGAAAGATGCATTTGAGTTCATCGACACCATGAAGATCAAGCCTAACTCTGTCATCTGGAGGACTCTTCTTGGGGCCTGCAAGGTTCATGGTGAGATTGAACTGGCTGAGCATGCAAGCAGGCAACTGTTAGAAGCAAGAAATGACGAGAGTGGGGATTATGTGCTGCTCTCAAACATCTATGCTTCAGTTGGGGAATGGTCTGGGTCAGAGAAGGTGAGAAAGTTGATGGATGACAGTGGTATAAACAAGGAGGCAGGTCGCACGGTCGTAGATGGCATCATGGCAATGCGAAGGATCGAATGCATTCCTTTAGAGAGTCAAAATCACATTCTGAATGGCTAGAATTCATTGATTGAGTATATCTGTATATATCAACTATGAAGCTCCCCATTTTGGGCCAGTAATGATCAGGAGGTGCTGGTACAATTATGCATTACCTAACTGTACAGAATTACTAAATGAAAGTACAGTCCTTTTTTCCGGCATGCTTTCATTGAGAGGGATTTAAAAGCAGTAGGAACAAATCAAAGTGATTAACCTTAGCTGGATTGATATGATAGCAGTGTTGTCACAGTCAACACACAAAAAAGCAGTACCAAGCGGTGCATCCTGTTCAGGCAAATAATGGAACTGTAGACAACATTTTGGATTATTATTCCACTTTTAGAAGAGATGGTCATATTACCTTCGCATGAACCCTTGAGCAGCGAGTAGGGCATTCAAGGACCAAGGCACAATAATGTTGAATGAGATTGATTTTGTTGGTCTTTGTTGCTTCCACTACAACTTTCTTTCTATAAACCATACACCAGTCATTGGTTATATTTTGTATGGAAAAGGCTGTTCACTTGATTGCCCTTCATGGGGTGTTACCAAAAGAAACAAGGTTGGGCAAAATAGGCTCTCCATATCCTTCAATCCTCTTATCAGGACTACTTAAATTGCTTATAACAGACCAATGCATCTCAAAATTGGGTACCTGCCCTGCTTGTTGCATGTCATGCAAAAGTGCTGCAGCCTTCTGTTGATCGTTGCTCCTAGAATAGTTATCAAAAACAATTCTATACATGTCGTAGGATGGCGAATACCCAAAGGTGGTTAACATTTCCAAAATCTTCCTAGCATCACAGGTTCTTCCCATGGCACAAAGGCCATGTATGAGTGCATCACAGGAAATCTTAGTTGGTTTTAGGTTTGCCACCTTCATCTCAGCAAGAAAATCAAGTGCCTGGTCAAATTCTTTCAAAATACATAGTTTGTGCATAACAAGGCTGTAGCTAACTTCACTTGGAAGATTGCCTTTCTTTATCATTATATTTAGCAGCTTAACAGACATTTCCATGTCTCCTAGTATGCATAATTCATTGATCAGGGCATCAAAATTGATGCTAGATCCAATTAATGCACTTTCATTCAGGTTGTTCAGATATGATTTTGCTTCAGAATGTCTTCCAAATGAAAGAAGGCCAGATATAAGGGTTGTCTTAATGAGTAAGCTATGATTCCATCCTCTGCGTTCGATCAGGTGAAATAATTCCAATGCTTTCTCAAGGTTTCCTAACCTGCAATAGTGACTCAATACTATTCTGAGACTGCGGTTGCTTGGTGTTAATCCCTGAGCAATGCAAGCATGAAGCATATTAACCGAACGATCAGTATCTCCAGACTTGTGAAGCCCATAGACAAGGAAGTCATAGGTGGTTTTGTCTGGAGAAATGCCATTAGCTTTCATATCCTTCAATAAATTGTAAACCTGCAAAATGTTTCTTCTCTGAAGAAGACAAAAAATCAAAATGTTGTATGAAGCTAGTTCTGCAGACTGATCAGTATCATGGATCAGCTCTTTAAGTCTTAATGCCCTACAAATCCAACTTTGCTCACACATTCTGCGGACGAGAAAACGGTAGCTAGAAATAGAAAGGTTAGTATGCATCTTTAACATCATGCAACACACTGTATCAACCTTTCTCCAATTGTTTACACAACAATAAGCTTGTAAGATGGAATTTAGCAAGGTGCCACTGAACCTCTTCCCCAACATTGTTTCTTGAAAAACAAGCATTGCCCGTCTTATTTGTCCTATCTGTACTAATTCCTTCACAATGCAACAGCCGACTGAGACATCAGTAAGTTCAGTGTTCATCATAGATTGTACCAAATCCAGGGCTCGTTCTGCATCAAACATTGGTAACGAAGACGATACAAATCGGTAAGTAGACACATCTAATACTTTGCTTTTGTTGAGCCACATGTCATACATTCCAATTGATTCTGCAGTCTTCTGCTCCTTCAGGAAGCCCTCCATCACATTAAAAAATAGTGATTGATCCACAACCATACCCCTTTCTATGAGAGCCTCCAGCATTGCACATCCAACACTAGCGTAACCTGTTTTGCATAATTCTTTGAGAAGTGCATAGTATGCACTGAAAAATAAGTTAGGATAGCAGTTCGGCAACATGCTGACAAGCTTCAGATTTTCCTCAATTACTCCCCATTTGCACAATTGACTGGTGAGGGTTATCACATCCTTGCTATCAGGTGACCATGTAAACTTTGTTGCAAGATTCCAACATTCCCAGAACCCTGCTATGTCCCTGTCCATGCAGAAGCCTATCATCAAATAAGTATATGTCTCTTGATCAATAGGCAAGCCTCTTCTGAACAAACTGTCCAAAACCAATCTTGCACAAGCTGACATCCCATTCGTACTCAGTGTTTGGACAAGTAGATTTAGAGTTTGAGCATCTGTGTTGTCAAATATGTTGGGAATTTCCTCCATAAGGCGAGTGATATCCATTACATGTGCAGGGTTCATGTATAAGGCCTTTAGTAGTTCTGAGCAGCTAGCTGGTGAAATGTCATGTCCCCATTGAAAAGCTTCATCTATCAAAAGAAGAGCATTTGTTACATTGCCTAGCTGACATGCACTGACTAACTCAGAGGATATATCTGGGCAAATAGCTTCATAAAGAGTTTGGACCAATGAAATCTCAAACCTTTTGGAGTCGGTGTCCAGATACAGACCATTGCCTACTGAATCAAAAAACTCGGCTTTTGGAAAGCCAGGGGCATTGTCTCTCTTAACTTTCACTCCTAAGTGGTGCAACCCCAAGAATGATAAGGCCTTAGAGAGCACACAATTTCCAGAAGAAAGATCATTTAAACCATTAGTTTCCATAGTTTTTAAGATTTTTTCCATATCATCAAACTTTCTATATCTGCAATATCCTGCCAAAAGTACCTTATATGTTAAAAGATCTGGCAATACTTTCCTGTCAAACATGTCTTCAAGGACATATTGTGCATGTCTGTAAAGTCCCTCTCTGAAAACCCCACCTATAATAGCATTATAAGCACACACTTTAGGTTCAATATGCCTAGAAAAGCACTCCGATAAATATAGAAATGCAGTTTTCAGCTTCATTTCTCTGCAACTATGACATATAAAAACTCCAAAGGTAGTTGCATCTGGTGCAAACCCTAAGGCCTCCAGTCTTTGAAAGACTAACCATGCCTGGTCAGTACCAAGATTTGCGCATATAGACGCAAGCATTCTGTTGCAAAGACGCAACTCAGGTAAATACTTCCACTCCTCCAAGAAATTCATCATATCTCCAATATCCTTCTTCTTGCAAAATTTTTCTGCAATAGTTGACAAGGAAACCTTGCTTATTTCAATGTCCAAACTCTTTAACTTACGAATTATATGGATAACCTGTAAAAATTTGTCTTGCTTGATTAGAACCTTGACAACAAAATCAAGAACATCTCCTTCTGTGCAAGAGCCCAACCCAACTTCAAGCATGTCCATATATACTCTTAGAACTAACTTGTCTTTCCTCCTGGTTAGAAGATGAAGAAGTACTTGGTAACATGAGGCTGAAGGAATCAAACACTTGTACCGTGCACAGTCATAAAGTGCCATTGATTTCACGAGGTGACCAGCTTCTGAATATGTCTGGATAATCTGACTGAACAGTCTACTTGCATCAGTCAGGGCCCTACTGTCATCCAACAAGATAAGCAGTGATTCTGCTTGGCTGAGCATCTGAGCATCCGCAAGAACTGAAACCATGATATCATTAGACCTTGGATGATGCTGGAACTCCTTGCTCTGCCATGAAGCCCATCTATACAAATTCCATAAAAATCTTGCCTTCCTAACTTCTGCCGCATCCGGCCCAAAACTAATCAAAATGTCAAGAAAATCCCCAGGTTTCAGCTCTGAAGCACGCCAAAACCTGCGGAGGGTCTCCGGCGAGAGCCAAAACCCGAGCTTAAGAACATCTTGCAAGCTGCAGTTCCCATCAAAGGCATCCCCTCTACTCTCAAAAATATAAGAACACTTGGCTCTAACCAGTTCCCCAATACCAGAGCACAATTCCACTGCCGAATGTGCATCAACTTGGAACTTCTCCCCGGTTTCTTGACCCACATTAAATCTGGTAGGATTGTGGTTGCCTTCACCTTTCAACAAGCTCCCTTCGGTGGAGTTCAATCCCGGAACGTTATTGGCAAAACCTCGGCGTCCGATCTTGGGTTCTCGCCTGGGCCTCATGTTCACCCTGGAATTCGGAAGAGACGATTAGGGCACTCGCGCCAATACAAACAGCAATGAAAGTCTCCGGCGCCGTGCACGGCAGGGGCTTCTCCAGCGCCGTCTCACCTTAGACAACGCCGTAGATGGGTTGCTCGGCATAACTGCCATGCCTTCCACATCAGGCGGACGGACAGGGAGAGCGTGAGGGGGGCGGGCGGCGCGCCGCCTCCCAGCCGCCGCCTTGATACCCTCCTTCGCTCCTATTACTGGCACCGCCGGTGGGAGCAGCACCGGCTGGCCGCCATGGGAGGCGCGGAGCGCGCGCCGGAGGTGGTCTGCACGCTGCACAGGAGAGTGGCGGAGACTGAAGACGTAACTGGTAGGCGTGGTAGGGGGGAGGCATTTGGGCCTTGGGCTACTAAGTTATATGTGGGCCTATGTTAAAGCCCATTAATAAATCAGAATGGACCCAGCCCAATGAATCACCTGTCGAATATCAGACTAGCCAGGGTAGAACAAGGATAAAAGAGAGAGATTGGGTATAAAAGATAGCAGAACTTGGGGGAGAGAGAGAAGAACACGGGGTGACATTTGATAGACAGATTGAGGTGAGATCTGAGAGAGAAGTTGAAGAAGGGAAGTAGGTTATTAGGTGTTTCTCATTAAAATAATTCCTTCCATTACATCCAGCATCTGCTATTTGTAGGTAATATTTTTCAGACAATGGAATGCCATTCCATCCTATACATCATAGATGTAGGTAAATAAGGACAAAAGAGTTAAAGCAACAGGTGAAAAGATACAGATGTTAAGTAGTTTTGTTTTACTCCTTACAAAGGATTTCACATGTAACTGGCTTATCGCCATGTCAATCATTAAGAACATGCAGTAAGCTCATAAGATGATTTGAAATGGAGCAGTTATAAGCTGTTCTAATTGCAAACATAGCGTAGATAGACTGGGATTCCTCGCAGCATACCGAGCTAGAAATCTTAAATATACAAGTGGGAGTTTAATCTCCCCCTTGCTACCACGTGGCGTTCTTTTGGGCTAGGTTGCCTTTCTTCCAGCGTATCAATGCCCCGTTGATTCATGGCCGTCAGATCACGGGCTTCGGCTAGATCGGACCGTCCATTAATCTTAAATATACAAGTGGGAGTTTAATCTCCCCCTTGCGGCCACGTGGCGTTCTTTTGGGTTAGGTTGCCTTTCTTCTAGCGTATCAATGCCCCATTGATTCACGGCCGTCGGATCGCGGGCTTCAGCAAGATTGGACCGTCCATTAATTATTTATATATAAATAAAATTTCACGCAGCTTTGAACAAGGTGGATGCTTTGGCCTGTTGGCTAGCTGAGCTAGCGCTCAGCCAAGCGCCCACGGTTCGAATCCTCTTTACGCTACGTTCTTGCCATTTTTTCTTCCACAGGCGCGCAAGCATGGATAGCATGTTACAATTGCCGGTGCCCAATGGGTGTCTACTGTATCGTAGCTGGATGGACAGGCATGAGCATGAAGAATTCGAAAAACTGACGTTGTAGCATACTAGCATATGGTTATGTGATTTGTAACGTGCACGTTTTCAATTGCCGCGAATCATCTTCAGTTCTTGCTTTTTACCTTGATTGTAAATATAAAGCGTATTTTGACTGGAGAAAAGTCAAACTTAGTAAATTTTGACCATAAATAAATCAAATAACATGCATCGTTAGTATACCAAAGTTGTATCAAATTGTTCATATTTCAAAGTGTTTTTAATACAATATTATATTGTAACAATTCATAATATATAATAAAGGAATTTAACAGTCAAACTCTACCTTTAAAGACTTTTGTGGAGTCAAAATACGTCTTACTATATTTTAGAACGGATGGAGTAGTCGGTAAGGTTGCTCTTACATCAAGTCTCTGTGGTCTGTCTATATCCCCAACTGGGTCTAGTTACGTGCACGTTCATTGTTGTAAACTCTCAAGTCTCTGTAATGTAGTTGTTTTCATCTCTGTCCTAGTTATTGTTTGACATAATAGCTCCTGTATCAATAGTCTGCACTCTGGGATCATATTTCTAATGGAAACTGCGAATTTTTCTTTTGGAATCTTCCTCTGAAGCATGGCAGTTGACCTACCATGCTAGCTATACATGTCTTGACATCAGTTGTGTTTTTTTTTCTTTTTGGCAGATTTGATCTATGCATCGGAGGAATATCGAAACTGTCGCTGCATTTTCCGGAAAACCAGAGACAAAAATAGCTCAAAAGTTTTTTGCGCATGCTTGCACAGCCATGCATGCTTGAGCGTTTTGGGTGGTCGTCAGTTTCGAGCTTACGTGCACGCCAAAGACTTCAAAAATCTCAGCTTGGTTTAGCCTTCGTTTAACACGCGGATTAAGCCTTGTGCAGCCTCATTTCCCTCCAAAAAAGAGGTCAATTTTTGTGTGATAACATGTTCTAATGCACTATTGCTGTACCGCTGCAAGCAGCAAGAGCAAACTACTACACGTAACCATTCCAGAGCTCAATTCTAATCCTTTACACGTAACAGTGTGCACTTCTCCTTGAGCTGAACCGTGAAAGAGATCCTAATCTTTTCGGCTTCGTGTAGCCATCATGCAGTCGTACGTGTTCGCTCCGCTCCATCTCTTCCCTCTTTGCCCTCATGTTGTGTTTGATTCGATGTTAGATTAACTGGGCAAGCTTAATCTGAACTTACCTTAACTCAAGTATGTTTGGATTCTGTTATCAACTAACTATTCAGTTAATCTGTACGCACTATTTACTGGTTAATAAGGTTAATAGAGAGTGATAAATTGCACCACCCTTTTGTTGGTTTAGCTAATTCTATGCTAGTTGGATTAAGTGATGTTAACGGATTAATTAGTCCTGCTTACAAGATCACAAAGGATATTTGTCCTGCTTAACCAGGAGCAAACCGTAAGAGAAATGTCGCGGTTGATATGAAACGCTGGAAGTTGAAACACTAATGAAACACGGGGCTGTAATAACCAAGAAAAACTAATGAAACTCCTAACAAGACTTGGAAGAAACGACCTGTAGGGCCTACGTGGCTCTGTCGCCTTTCCTTGCAAGAGTCCTCAACTCAACTCTGCATGCCTTGTGGAGAATTACTTATTGGCCCAGCAATCAAGCAGGGAAGCTCACAAACACTAAAAAAGAGCAGAAAGAAAAGCCAGTGCAGGGGAGAGGAGAGAAGATGACATTGCTAAACCTCACTCCATGCCATCATGCAGTCCATCCAGGTGCTCTACTTTGCTTCATTTTTTTTTAGCAATAAAATTTTTTGAACTATTTTTTGTTTAGCAATAAAGTTTCCTTCATCTCATTAAAAATAAAGTTTGCTTCATTTCAGAGCAAGGTTGCCATACTACTTTACTAGCACAGATGTGCTTGTACACATGAGAGGTGTGTAACTTTGTTGTACGTGGGTGCAGGTGCAGCTAGGAGCATGCAGTGCAGTGGCATCAAGGTGACAGAGCTCAGATCAAGTGTGGAGAGATCAAGATCAAGGAAGGATTTTGCTCTGAATGTTTCATCGTCGCGATTGCTCACTACCTGCTCTGTGAAGACTCCTCCGTATGGCAAGTCGAAGAGGATCGATCCCAGAGACCTGTTCACCTTCTCCTACAGGTTCAACACTGACATCCCCGTGACTGAAACTCCAGGGGTAGGTAGTGTCATAATAGTGTGATATGTGCAGCCTTCCAAGTATTGGAATTTTTTTCACTTAAACCTGTCAGGTGATCTTACTCCATGAGGTTCTCTATGCAGGTGTCCATCGACGAGTACCTCAAGAACAGGACTAGGATTGTCAGAGCCGTGTTCCCTGATCAGCGCAAACGAACCAAGCTCAGCGATGTGGGTGATCTTACCGTTTCTTTCTCCAACCACTCTTCCGAAAGTGTGAACTTTGTGAGCCGAAACGAGCAGAGCATGTTTTCAAGCAAATCAAAGCTGCTGCTGAAACTTTTTTTTTCAGTGATTTTTGTTTCGTTTCACCGGTTTCGAATCCTTTTGTAGACAATGGGATATGGTTTCGAAGCCTGAAATGTAGCAGCAATCAGCCACAAGTTTCTTGCCGGTAACCATGGCTTGAACAGTAACAGGGTGCTACTCCTGCTCCATTGATGTTGCAGGAAGAGTGGAGCGTGCGGCTCGTCCCCATCCAGTTCCTCTTCCTGTCGGCGTCTCCGGTGATCGTGATGCGCTTCGTCAGCAAGTCCGGCGGGAAGGAGTACCCGCCCAACGTGCCCGTCCACGCCACCAGCCTCCTCCTCATGGAAGTGGTAAGGTCACTGACGACCCCCGTTTCCACAAGATCACGCCTGGAGCTCTGACGAGGGCACGCTGGCGACAATGGCGGCGCCGCCGTGCACGCAGACGGACTACAAGCTGGACGGCCTGGACGGCGACGCCATGCCATCGCACCTCGCGCTGACCGTCCGCGGGACGCTGTACCCGCAGCGGGAGGGGAAGAAGGGCCTCAGGGGGCACGTCGAGATGAGCGTCGGCTTCAACCTCCCGCCGGTGCTGGCGCTCGTGCCAGAAGCCATCGTCAGAGGCGTCGCGGAGACGGTCGGTCAGCTCGCCGGAAACCATCGCCGGCCTCGTCGTGCAAAATCATCATCTTTTTCTTCCCTCCCAGGGGCTCATGTGAATATGTATGTGACCATGGTGTGCAGGTGCTGAGGCAGCTCGCAGAGCAGATGAAGCAGGACTTCGACACCGGCTTGGCGGCAGATTTCAATAAGTACAGGAGGGAGAAGCTAACCGAAAAGCGCACATCGCCCTGAGAATTTTGGGGGCATTCATCACGCAGTGCACCAATTGTTTTAGTGGCCATTGCCCAACAGATTCTTTGGAGCTCATGGCATCTGCAACAGAGTGGTAACATCATCGTATTGTTCATCAGCGCGTCGACATGACAGAGAAAGATAGTGACTTATTAAAGAATCTCATTTATTCATTGTAATCTGGAGTTTTAGAATGTATATAATTACAAGAATATTCAATTTCAGAGATTGCTAATCTCAAGCTATTGTCTGTATTTACTGTCAGGCTCGAATTCGTTCCTTTTTTTTTTGGCTATCTTGGAGTCTATGTACTATGTAGTATACAGGGCCTAGGGCCTTTGCTTCAACAACTAGAGGAATACAACTAACAGATCTATACCCCCACCCCCACACCCCAAGATCCTAGTCTTCCAATGACCGCTTTCTCGCCCGTAAGTCGCGCTCAAGGCTTTGAGGCAATGGAGGAGTCCTTCCACGGCGGAAAAGGACAGCGAGAGCTTTCATTTTATGGCAGATGTTGAAAACCTACAGACAGCCACGATTATGATCAGTTGTCAGCCACAAAAAGAGTACTTATGAAAGTCATGCCCATCTATTTTCTTACTGATGACGCCTCTAACTCTGCAATTCCCTCGCATCCCTGACCACCTCCTTGTAGAATGTCACAGTACTTTATAGCATCATCCTCATCTTCGAACACCTGTAATAGCAGACAGGCATGGATCAAGAAAACAAAGTTGAAGAGAACTGGTCATTAAGAAACTGACAGTAAGTATACTCCTTGCAATCATTTCTCCCTATTCATAGCATGACTCGTTATAAATCAGGCACTATTTTTCATAATTTGATTGTGCATGGACTCGAAGCATGTGAAGCGGTGGAGATGGCCGAATTGAAAAAGTCGATGCTTTAAAACTTCCCCTATTGACTCCTTTTTAAGTTGTGTCCCCCCCCCCCCAACACCCCAAAAAAAAATTCAAAAAATGTGCCAGCTGCCAAAGAAAAAGTGTGATGCATAACTAGCTTTCAGGAACATGTTGGCAAAAATATACTCCATTTGCTAACAACTCACCAATACTCCCTCTCTGATATCTTCAACAAGCATGTTAAATTTGGAGCCAGAGTACTTTGATTTAGTCCCAACTCCTGAACCTCCTCCCTTTGAGAAGAGCATTCCAAGTTCTCTTTCAACTTCACTGCACAGAATGGCAGGTAACATATGTGCTTTGTAATTTTCAGTCAACCTCCCAACTAAGACATTACATTTAACAGTGGAAAACCAATTCTTACCCACGGCTCCTGCGTGTTTTCATTGTCCATAGATGATTATCTCTTCTAGCCAGCACGTAGACCGGCTTTGAGTCTTCTCTCCATGGGTTTGACTCCAACACTGAACCATCATGAAAAAACATGATATAGTTAATGAAATTTCAAACTTCCAAAAAATTAAATTTAGTCCAGTACACACACACTGTATAGAAAAAATCATAAGTTTGTCATCATTGATGGATTAACCTTTTATCATGATTGGTGTGCATCACAAAGACGGAGACCGTCAGATATTAAACATTTAACCCCTATTTATATTCTAGTTTGCGTTCCTACTTACTGAAAGCATCATAAGCACGACAAGGGAAGAAAAGACATGCCAATCCAGCTCAATAGCCCGTTGATCCAAAGACAATGCAAGGTTGCACTATGCAGTGCCAAAACCTAGGGAATTAAAACTGGGATCGCAACAGTTAATAATCATGTACGCACATGGTCATATATTGGGCCTCTCCTGCCCCCCTCAAACAATACATCGAACAAAACACGATAGGCATGAACGCATAAGACCATTTCATTACACAACACAGTTCCCCGTACACACAAAGATGACATCTTTGGACACCAAGCGAGTGCGCGCACCTAAACCCAACAAGGCCCCGTCATCTCCTGCTAATTACCAACCATAAAGTAGCTAAACCGCTCGTGAAAACTAAAACCCTAAGCAAATGGATCCATGAGACCATGATATGTTCAACAATTTAGGAAGTGTTACCGTCGTAGGCGAGGGAGTCGAGCGCCTCCATGAGGTGTCGCCGCATGCCGTAGGCGCGGGAGGAGACGCGGCGCAGGAACTCGCCGGAGGTCCCGGGGATGCCGCCGTCCATCCCCATGGCCCTCTCCACCTCCTGCTCGTCTCCGCCATCTCCCTCCGGAGAAGGCGGCGGCGGCGGCGGCGGAGGCCGGGAAGAGGCCGGGGCCACGACGACCCGGCGGTGCGCGGCGGCGAGGCGGGGGCGCGGCGGCGGGAGGGAGAGGAGCGAGGAGGTGAGGTTCCCCGCCAGGGTGGTGGTCGCCGGCGGCGGCGGCGGCGGCGGGAGGGAGGGCAGCGTAGCCGCCACCATTCTTGTTCGTCGAGAGATCGGAGAGGAAGGCGAGGAGGAAAAGAAGAGAAAAAATTGGAACGGGAAGTGGGAGAGTGGACACGGCGGCTCCGGTCGCGTCTCGCGTGCAGATCTTTCCAGTTTACCGCGGTTGGAGTGGCTGGGTTCGGCACGTTTTGCACTCTGTTCGGCCGGGTTCGTGCCGTGTCCTCCTGTGAGGCTGTGATCCTAGGACGCCCTTTTTTTTTTTTTCCTTCCTTCCTGCGCATTCGTCCAAAATTAGGTTCACCTCTTTAGGTGTTGCCGTCGTGCATAGCCACCTGTTTTTCCAAACGTCCTAATATAATAGAAAGTTTTACGTACGCCATTTATAAACTCTCTGTTTTTCGACTAGCTCTCAGCGAGGTGAATCTGATAGGAGAGATGGTGGCTAGGGGTGAAAACGAGTTGAGCCCAGGCTAAGCTAAGAACAGGGCAGAGCTAGCTTAGCTCAGGGTTATTCGAGTGACCGAATTAGAAAAAAGTTCGGCTCAGCCTTGTTTGGTAACTGAATCGAGCCTGAGTTAGCTTGTGAATCCTCTCGAGCTCATCTTGCAGCGTCAACCGAGGGAGGCGGGAGAAGCAGCAATGTCATCGAGCGGAGGAGGAGAAGGGAGGGGTGGCGTTGCTATCGGCCATATTTGGAGGAAGAGGAGCAAGGGAGGAGGGAGTTGAGGTGGGGGCAACGGCCGGGATTAGGAGAGGAAGAGAGATGCGGCGGTACCATTGGCTGGAGAAGCAGTATGGGCCAGAGAGGAAGAGGGAGCGTCAATGTTGCCATCGGTAGGGGGAAGGAGAGGCGGCGATGGCATTGGCCATGAGAGAAAGGTCATGACGTCGGCGGGAGAAAAGGGAGCGCTGATGTTGCTGTTGGCTTGGCGGGCTATAGCGAACGAGCCACAACTCCCACGAGTGAGCCATGCTTGGATCGGCTTGGGCTTGTTGAAACAAAAGTCTTGGGTTAAAAAAATTAAGTATATCGTAATTAATCGTCAAATAATATTATACCATCTGAAAAATATTAATATGATTGTTGGTGATTGACAAACGGCCCACCTTGAAGCAGGCCTTAGGCTGATCCCGTATCGACCCAAGGCGCGAACAGAGGACCAGCGAGCGGCTCCCATTGCATTCAACAAAGCCGCCGACTTCGTTTGCGCGCCTCCGGGCTTGACTAGGTCAAACCGTGCGACACCGTGTTCTCCGGGCTATCCGTGGCAGGAGAAGGTCCTCGGTGACCCGCTTCGCTCGTGGGCGGTGGCGGCATTATCATGGTCGCCATGCTTTCTCCGGACTTGACCGAACGCATCAGATCTTCTGGGACCCCACCGGGAGAAATCTGCTGAACGATCCGTCTTGTCGTTTGCCCTCTTTGGCGGCGGCAGATGGTTGTTATTCTTACGCGACGCCTCTAACGGTGGCGCAGAGCTGGCTCGGTCGATCAAGGCCATATTGGGGATAAAGGAAAGTGCTTTCCCAAAGAAGTTCTCCCTGAACAGGCATGTCAAGACAAACACGTGTTCAAGATTAACCCGACCGCTTCTCCTGCAGCTCGATACTCGACAGACCCTAGAACGAGACAAGAACCTCGTCACTAAAGTAAAGACCAGCGGGGGGCCATCGTATCGACCTCGGGCGGCCCACGCGTCTATAAAGGAGGATTCTTGGACATTGCGAGGGGACGGCCAACTGAACACCCGGAATTCCTGATCCGATTCCACCCGGTCCAAGCACAAGCAACATTGGCATCCGAAGTTTCCTCCACGAGTAGCCTTAGCCTTTAGCTGTCACCACTGTAAGCTCGGGATCGGCGCCTCCAGGTCCGATCCCGGCACCTCTGTACTGTTTTCCACCATATAGTCAACAAGACTGGAGTAGAGCTATTACCCGGCAGTGGGGGCTCGAACCAGGGTAAATCACTCGTGTCTCCACGATTTGCATCGTTCCTCCCTGCCTTCCCACCGTACGAAGGATCTGTACCCGGATCACCTAGTCGCACCAGGCCCTTGTCCGGGAAGACCGCGCGGCCCTAGCCTTCCGCAGGCTTGGCCGCCACCCGGGCTGCTGAGAAGGGTTGTCGTTGGGCCTCACACCAACTACAAATTCGTCTGCCGGTCCGTGGACCCGCTGCTCTTCAGGAGCGCGATTCCCAGACACCGACAGCTGGCGCCCACCGTGGGGCCCATGGCTAGCCCTCAGCACTCCGTTCCCTCGGACATGCCTGAGGTTCCGAGCAGCGACGAGGTCCTGGACCTCGAGTTCGATGAGTGCGACGATCTGGACGATTTGGTCCCGTCGTACGATGGCTGGCGGGAGGAGTACCTCGCCGAAGCCGGGGCTGACGAGATGGAGGTTGATACCTCTCTCGCCCCAGGGGTAGAGTTTCGCCCCGAGGAGTCGCTCCCGGAGCTGGACCCCTCCGTCACCCATGTCAGCGAGACTCCCATGGAGTTCGAGCTGCTTGGTGACACCGCAGCCTCCGCCGGCGACACCGGGACGTTTCCCCCGGCCTCGCGCACGTCTCGCTGCGTCTTCGCGGCCGCGGTCGACGGCAACGCCGAGGACGAGGAAGACCAGGCGCAGCTGCGCCGTCGCACAGAGGCGAGAAAGTTCTTCGATGATGCCGTCCGCCACGTCATGGATGGGATCTGTGAGGAGGACCGTCGCCAGCGCACCCGGTCGCCACCGTCGACCCCTCATCGAGACAATGACCAACCCGCTCTTGCGCAGCCAGCAGAAGGCGCGCGCCATCGCCGCGGTCGTTCGCGACTTGGAGAAGGACCCCCGTGGTTTCACCATGACGGATTTGGGTCCGGCCATCGCTGAAGGCCTGGGTACCATTACCTGTGGCATCGACCGACATCAGGAGCAGAACGGCGGTGATCGTCCGGACACCTGGCGCGGAAACCAATCCGACCACAGCGGTACTCAAAGCCGCTCGCGCCGCCACCGCAGTCGTTCGCGCCAGACCCAGACGGCCTCCTCCGCCGGCGGCTCGTCGCACGCCCGGGGCGGAGTGTTTTCCGCTGAGCCACGCCGATACCTCTCCCGAAGGCCGCGCCAGATGTTACGCCTTCTCGCGCTCTCCGCGAAGCGCCGTGGCCCCCGAGGTTCAAACCCGGGCCCATTGAGAAGTTCGACGGGAGCAAGAATCCCGAGGAGTTCCTATCCGTCTACACCACCGCCATCCGAGCTATGGGGGGAGATGAGGCCGTCATGGTCAACTACTTCCCACAAGGTGCTCGAGGCATGGCCCAACTCGGCTGTTCAACCAACGGCCCGGTTCTATCCGCAGCTGGTCACAGCTGCAGGATGCCCTCCGCACGAGCTTCCAGGGATGCTACGCTCGCTCTGGGCGCCCTCAGGACCTCAAGCTCGTAGTACAGCGAGACGATGAGAGTCTCCAGGACTTTGTGTGCCGGTTCGTCAGAGCCCGCAACACAATCCCCTGCATCTCAGATGAGGCCATCATCGAGGCCTTCAAGGATGGTGTGAGAGACCGGCGCTACAGGGACCTCGAGCTCCACCCGGTCAACACCGCGAGTGAGCTCTTCCGCACCGCCGCCCTCTACGTCAACGCCTCCGAGGCGGTGGAGCGCAAGAGGGGCCGTGCGAAGAAGAAGGCCAAGGTCGGCGATGGCTCGGGTAAAACCGACGCAGACAAGAAGAAGAAGAAGCGGCAGGAGCAGCCCGCTAAGTTCATCGCCGCCGTCGAGCCCGACCGACCGAAAGTGCCCGCCCACGGCGCCCTCCGCCAACATGCCGCCGCCTCGGCGTCCGCCAGCGACCACTACAAAGCTGGCCGCAGCCGACCCCACCGGGGTAGGCCACGGGCGGCGAGGGCACCCAAGGTCGGCCTCCCGTCCCACAAAGCAGCAGAACCGAGGTGAGGACCGCCCACGACCCGGCCTTTTCGCCGCCTTCATCAACGCCGCCATGAGCTACGCAATCGCCGCGACGGGGCCCGCCACCGGAGAACTTCTCGCCGGTCGCGGTCCCTCGCCTGAAGCCGCCGAGGCGCGCGCGCGCGCCGCACCCCAGCGGCGGATCGGGGTTTTCTGGCCCGTGTAGCCACGCCGCCGTCATCTTTGGCGAACGTCACCTACACCTCTCGCCATGAGCTCAAGGCCCGTCCCGGAGGTCCTCCACATCTCCCATGGCGAACCAGCGGCGTCATCCTTGCCTTGGTCCAGCCAAAGCCATCACCTTTTCGTGACAGATCGTCCGTGGGCTCTCCAAACCCTAGCGTCTCCGCCGGTGCTCGCCTACCATTGGCAATACTAGGGTCGACCGCGTCCTCGTCGGCAATGGGAGCTCGGCTGACATCATCACGGTAGCGTCTTAGCCTCATGCAGTCCAGCTCCAAGATCAAGGACATCACCGTCCCTTTCCATGGGATTGTCCCAGATCGTCGCCGCCCGTGGGACGGTCGTGCTACCCGTCACGTTCGGCTCCTCCGCCAACTTCCGGACGGAGTACATCACCTTTGAGGTGGTGGAAGCAGAGCTCCCTACAACGCCATCTTGGGCGCCTGCCTCTCCAAGTTCATGGCGGTCTCCCACCACGCCTATCATCGCTCAAGATGCTGGCACCCAGGAGTCATCACCGTCCGGGTAACCACAAGACGGCCCTCGATTGCGACGAGACCGGCTGGCTATGGTAGGATGACTCCTACCGTGGTCCCAGCTGCAAGGCGCTCCCAGTAGCGCCCTAAGGTGGCACTGCAGCCCGCAGAGCCCACCAAGACCGTCGTCCTCACGGAGTCAGACCCCTCCAAGGTGGTCCACGTGGGGACAACCCTCGAGCCTCAATAGGAACTCGAGCTCATCACCTTCCTCCGGGCTAACAAGGACGCGTTTGCATAGGAACCGTCCGATATGCCCGGTGTCCCAAGGGAGGTGATCGAGCACAGGCTAGCTGTCCGGCCTGACAAGAAACCGTAAAGGCGATGTCGAGGCGTGTCCCGATTGGAAGGCCAAGATCATCCAAGACCATTCGGCAAGCTGCTTCAAGCGGGCTTCATCCGCGAAGTTCAGCACTCCGATTGGCTTGCGAACCCGGTCGTCGTCCAGAAGAAAGGTGGCAAGTGGCGCATGTGTGTCGACCACCGCGACCTTAATTCCGCCTGCCCCAAGGATAACTTTCCCCTTCCACGCATAGATCAGCTAGTTGACGCTACGGCAGATTCAGCTTTGATGAGTTTCATGGATGCTTATTCCGGTTACCATCAGACACTACTAGAAAAATCAGTTTCTGTGACGTCAACACTTCGTCATCATATGTCTGCAAATCATCACTGAAGATCTTCTATGACGAACCTATGACGAAACTGTTTTTGTCATGGTATGTGCGTCATAGAAAGTTTTTAACGACGAATTGAACAAATTCGTCATAGAAAGTTATGACGTTACATTTTGTCGTCATGGAAGAGCATATTCTGTGACAAAATATTTCGTCACAAAAAGAGCCAAAAATGTCATTAATAATGACCATTTCGTCATAAAAAATACCATTCGGCCGGCCATGGAAGCCATTGACTGATTATTTTGTGACGAATATTTCATCATTAATGGATGCCACGTAAGCACTTATTTCGTCACTGATCACCTTGCGTCCATGTCAGCAGCCACCGTGTCAGCTGACTTGGCATTTTCTAGTGACGAGAATTTTCGTCACTGATGAACTTGTGCGTAGTCAGCAGCCAACGCGTCTGGTGATGTGTCATTTTTTTAGTGACGAATCGTGCCGTCATAAATTTTAGCCACGTGGACGCATGTTCGTCATGAAATACGGATATGCCACGTAATCAAGTGCATGGCACAGATTGTTTTAGTGACGACTAATTTCGTCATAGTTTTCTTAGATGTCGACAATATTATTCGTCACAAAACACTTCCATGCACTATCATAAAATATTTGGCCAATGCAAACAGACACTAGAACAGGCCGTGACCAATATATGCACAACATAGCACCATTGTCACCAACTGAAATTAATATTTAGCAAAAGGATATAGAATGGTTCACATAGATCCACACATACGACGAGTAAGTTTAAACATAGTATACAAATCGAAGAGCTAAGCAAAAAAAAGTTTTCATGTCCACTGTTTCAATAGCCCAAAACAGAATTATGAGAGGATAAGCAAGATATGCAAGTCACTGGTTGCTGGATTGACTACGCATGAGAATGCGAAGGTATGCATTAGTTTCTTCTTGCTTCTGCCTGAGATCCTCCATATCTTTCTGGGTTCGCATCAACACTTCATCTGAATCTTGTGATTTTTTCTTCAGGTTATCAATTTCCTCCTGCTGCTGATCAATGGTCTGTTGCATTGCAGCTGCTGCCTGTTTCTCTGCCTCAAGTTGCTCCTCAAGCTGTTGTTCTTTGGCCGACTTTGTCGTCTTCGAAGTGTTTGTCTGTAAGCCAGCATTCTTCAAGAATGTGCTAGTTGCACTCTTATTGTTTAGAACCTTTGAGACAACCTCTATATGAGTACATGATGACTGACCCTCCGCATCAGGCTGCAGCATACCTTCCATCTCAACCTAACATAACGAACAGATAAATTTGAGCATAGCATGGGTTGATATTATGGAGATAAGTTCATACGCATGCATTTGTAAAGATTTGAGCATATATATTAAAGTGTTATTGACAAGAGTTTAATTCACAGACAACAATATACATTCAAACATTTGTGAACATATTGAATATGAAATGAAGCTACATATTGGAAGTAAGGAACATAATACATAATAGGGAAATATATGTAGATGGCTATGCTGAAATGCTAAAATGATTAAGTTTCAACTCCAAACAAATGTGGAATTTTTTAGCATTGAAACGATAAAACAAGGTCAATTTTGTATGCTGATTTAGAATGTAAAACAAGGCCTTGGTTATGGTACTTGTATTAAGAATGTAAACAAGGTCTCAGCTATGTGACATTGTTGTTCAGAACATGCCCATCTTGATGTAACAATTATTGGCTGGTTCAAAAATGTAGTATAGAATTGACTTCATTGATTATTTCTTATAATTGCAACCAATCTACTAACGGCATGATCATAGAGAGGTAAATTTCAGACTTATATTGGAACAGATCAACTTGCTTTACTAAACTTGTTCAGACAAAAAATAGGATGTGACACTAATAAGAATAAAAATAGTCCAATGTAATTCTCTTCCAAAATGGGAGCATTCTTTACAAACAATTACTTAGTCCTAATCAAAAATAAATTAGTAAAGACTGCGCCTAATCTAGGCCCAAGCTCAGACACACACACTAATGTATTTTTTTCATTTAATCGTCAGTAGTTCCATATTTAAATGAAAGAGGTTACAGCAATAGTTCACAGGCTGCTAGGTAAAACAACAAAAAACTTTAGTTTATTGCATCCTATTTAGAAATAAATTTTCACTCATGCCAAAACCAGCTCATTGACCATATCTCCAATGCACACGAGATGGTTTCACTCTGACATGCAACATTTAAAGCAAAAAAAAAACCTTTTGTTATATGTGACTTACACAAGATAAGCACAGATTCATAAATCAGAAACTAATTGTTCAATGAATTCAGTCTTCTAAATGGACATAACATGGATCCTAGGGTGTTGAGCAAGTCGTATTCCAGAGTTGGACAATTAGAATTTGCTAGAGACCCCAAAATGATCGTGATGATTTTGGCCAAGGCTCATGGGCTAACAACTTGAAATCAAAGATCCAATGATAAATATTTATTGAAACTACGGTGCTCCTAATAGAAGACATCGCACGGTAGTGTCTATACATACAAGTCTAACTACTGTAAACATCTATTTATCTTTTTTCAGAATACGAAGGCAAATAAAATGTAGACAAATAAAAAGTATACTGGCTGATTAATTTTCCCAAAGAAGGCTTCCGTTTAAGTTAAGTCTGGAAGAGTATTACAGGCATTAGTTCCGTAGTTTGATGTTCTTATACCCCAGGTATCTGATCTGGCTCCATGCTACAATAAGAAAGCCCAAGGTCTAGAGGTAATATTTGCTAATTTAATTCAGGTGAAAAGGAGAACCCATCAGGCTAATGATAGAAAAAGTTGTGATGGTACATATATTGTAGTTCAATAAAAAGTAAGACATCAACTGGGTTTTTTCTAGTATAGGTTAGTTTACATACCAACAAGCATATAGTTGGAGTCTGCCAACACTAGAAGAAAGAAAGATGCACTGTTTATAATTCTAACTTTTATTTAGTAATCAAATAATAGAACTATGAAGAGCATCATACTATTGCGCGTTGCACAGGTTCAGAATATGCCTCCTTCTCCTTGCTGTAGTGGCATGCCTTAAACATATTCAATGCATCCAATTCTGGAACTTGGGCCCTCTCCTTCTGTAATCGAGTATATAGCGAACATAATGAAAACAATATCTTGTAAGTATTCATAATAAATGAGTAGTTGTTGGTCAAAAATATATGATAAGAAGATAATTGGTACTAACAATTGAATGGCAGTGTGCTATGTAGCTACGAGATCCTGTAGCTTGATGGAACTGCACTTTAGAACGATTCTGCTTGTTCTTCTCAGAGATTTCCTACAGTTTATAATTCAGTTAAATACATTCATTTGTGAAATATGCAAAAACAAGTTGTTCATACTTAGCACCTTGCTTTTGGGGTCTGACCATTTCTGAACAAGAGCTTGCCATTGCTCATCAGTCATATTAGACACAGGAGACGTTGTACTAACTTCATTTGCTGGAACACCATCAAAATATCGCTTCTTCAGGACATATGAGTGTGGTTCAGGTTCTATGTTATAAAAGAAACAATATTATTGTTTGAAAACGTGAGCATATTTTAACATGCAACATAGAGTATAGGCATGCAAAGTACTTAAAGGAATGACACATCATGCACAAGCACATTCATAGTTTCATGTGGAAAGATAGTAAGAGAAATAACCTATCTCTTTGCTTAATCGTGTTCTCATTGGCTGCTCCTGATTGGATGATATGAAGGCCTAGGATATATGATCTGCATTATATAGTTTAATAATAAGTGAAACACTTAGTTTAATAGTAAGTGAAACACTTAACTTCCATGGCATGCAAAGTAAGTTCTATCAAGACAATCTGACCAAAAGATCTAAAACCAAGTTCAGATCAGTACAAACAAGCTAGCTAATGACTAAACAAGGTAGCACAAACAAGTACCAGTAGCACAAACAAGTTTTGTCAGCTAGTAGTTTGGTTAAACTAGGTAATTTCTATCAAGTATGTAATAGGATGGCCCGTGCAAAATTTCAGAATAAACAATATACTACCAACTGACCATCTATCTCTTTATTAGTCTCTTTATTCAATCTGAAGGAACACTTGCAATGTCTACTTATTTCCTAGAAAGCTTTGCGTACACAAAATATTCAAGAACAAAGCTATTAGAAAATAATCTATGTCATTATAGAGTAAGATAGAATTTAGAAGGTAATGCACTTATTGTCTTTCCAAATATTTCTTTGTGTATGTTGTACCAAACATCAATGCAATCGGCAAGCAGTAAAACAAGCTGCATGTGGAGACTAATACATATGGTCTAAATATTAATGTTAGAGAGTAAAACAGATGTGTTTGGGCATCAGGTTGCTCCCCTGCTGGTAGCATTCGCCTATGTCCCATCAAACTAATTAGTCAAGTCCAGTGCAGTGCGTGTGTTGCATCAAAATAGCGCTAGTCTACTCTGCAATCTGCGAACACCGATTGACAGCAGAGGGTATCGCTGGCAAAGCAAATGAGGGGATGGAGAAGGAGATAACTAACCTGCAGCTGCGGAGCACGATTTGGCGGCTGGAGGCGACGGAGTGCAAAAGAAGGCACCGATCAGCTCCCCCGAGAGGCCTTCGCCGGCGTCGGGCCTTGAGGTAGGAGGTCGCCGCCCCTCATCGATTTAGGGTTTGCGGAAGAACCGGGCCTGTGGAGAAAGGAGGAGGCCATTTAGGGGATGCACTATGCAGATGAGGGGATGGAGAAGGAGATAACTAACCTGCAGCTACGGAGCACGATTCGGCGGCTGGAGGCGACGGAGTGCAAAAGAAGGCACCAATCAGCTCCCCCGAGAGGCCTTCGCCAGCGTCGGGCCTTGAGGTAGGAGGTCACCGCCCCTCGTCGATTTAGGGTTTGTGGAAGAACAGGAGCTGTGGAGAAGGGAGGAGACTATTTAGGGGATGCACTGTGCAGCTGGGACGTGGGCCTTTTTTAATTTAGTGGGAGCAAGCGGCGGGAGAAATTTTTCTTGTGCGGGAAAACATGGCGCCCAATTTGTTTTTTTTAGTCAAGTGCTAACAACAATTAAGCGGGAGAAAAATAAGATATTGATCAAAACGATGAGAGAAAATAAGAAAAAATTTAGATCGGTAAGGATGAGAGCACCCGGTTCATACAAGTCCTACAAATTACCAATCCATCCTGTCTTTGCCTCACCCCGTCCTCCGACAAACCCCTAGTAGCATAGAACTCTTACATGATTCTTACCAACGAGGCCCCTCCTCCTCATGTATCGGGATGAGAGCACCCGGTCTATACGGCTCCTACCGGCCGCCGACAAAGGCCCTGGCCAATCATTGCATATAAGTTGTACTTAGCCTAAAATGAGTGAAAATTGCACATAGTGCTTAGACCATCTAGTGCTTAGACCATCTAGCCCGGCCTCATCGGCCTCAGACAAAGACCACGCCACCCGTCCTACCAATCTTTGCATATAAGTTGTAGCCTAAAATGAGTGAATACTGCAACAAGGTAGAGAGCACACGCCATCCAACTCATTGTTCGGGTGTAGAGACAAGCATGGAGCTGTTGCATGGCTTTTATATATCCCTGTCATCCACCCAAGCTCCTCTCTAGGTTGGACCGCTACTTAGACCATCTAGCCCGGCCGCATCGGCCTCTGACAAAGACCCTGGCCACCTGTCGGCCCAATCATTTTCGGGCGTAGAGACAAGCACAGAGCTGTTGCAAGGCTTTTACCCACCCCACCCACACCCCCAATCGTCCGCCCTAGGTCATCTCTAAAATTTTTACCTAGAACAATAAAAGTTTGTTGAAGCCTAAGTATAGAAAAATTTAAAATAGCATTTGTACTCACAGACTCATTTGGGTCCTGTACATTTCAGCTTAACGTAGCGTAGCGTCAGGGGTGGATTCGAGCCGAGCTCGAGCTTTTTTCGAGCTCTTTCTAAAATTAACACAGATCGATTTTTTATGATTTGTACTTATTTTTAGAGAGGTAACTTTATAATCGAGCTTTCGACCGATTTCGAGCCGAGCCCAAATGCATTTGAAGGTTGTCTAAAATCAACTAATTTTAATGTTAGAACAATCTAGAATTCAATCGGATGTAATTTAAAATCGAGCCCAAAATTCAGAAAATGAGCTTTTCGTCAGCCCTACGTAGCGTAAGCGTTCAAAGAAAATTTCATTTGAAACGCTACGCCACGCTACACTAAAACCGAAATGTCTGAAGCCTTGACCGGTTTGTGGAGACAAGCATTACATAAAAATATTGAACCCACACTATGTTGGAGCCAGCCTAGCTAAGACAAAAAAATATGCCTAACTAGGAATCGAAGACCGGGCTGGTATCTGTCGATGCTCTCCCCACCTTCCCGTAAAGACCCTACCCTCCCGACGACGGCTGGCTGGCGGCGCGGCGAGGGCGTCTGCCATGGAGGATCTCGGCGGTGGCGCCCTGAGGGCAGCAGTTATGGAGAAGGTCAGCGGCGGCGTGGTTAGGGCGTCTGCCATGGAGGAGCTCAGCGGCGGCGCGGCGAGGGCGGCAACCATGGAGGAGCTCAGCGGTGGCGCGGCGAGGGCTGCAGGCATCCATGGAGGAGCTCAGCGGCGGCGCGGCGAGGGCGGCATCCATGGACAGAGCTTTTGCTTTTCTAATTTGTATTGTACCCTGTAATTGTAGTGTACCCTGTATTTTGCTTTTGTGTCATGGGACGACAATTTTGCTTTTGCATTGTTGCTTTACAGATAGAACAATTTTGATTTCTCAATTTTGACATGTAACCTCCATACTTATAACTGAGAAATGGAATACCATTGTGTTTCAACCGTGATTTTAGACCTAGTGCCTACTCTCTGCAGGAAGAGACAGAGAGCTGAAGCTCTAATTCAGACATTGGCACATTTACCTTTAATCTGTATTCCGTTTCTGGTGGAAAATCAACTCATGTAACATTAGAAGAGGAGACCCAACAAGTGACAACTAGCTGAAAAGAAGAGCAGATTCTTCCATCTGGTGTAGGGGAATCACAGGAGCTGCTTTACATTGCAATACCTGATAATAATGTATGTCCTTTGTAGCTTTGATTTAGCTACTAGTATGTGCTCGAATTTTGTTCTTTTTTCTATACTGGTTTATGTATTGATAGCCATACCTGAATAGAAATGTACATGATCTGCACATAACTAATGAGTGTGTCATTGTGAAATTTATTTTGATTCCCTCATGAATGTGCATCAGACTACTAGTCTATGCACACCTGCATCTCTTTATAAGAGCTCAAGTGGCCAAGTGGGTCTAAACGGAGAAAATAAATTCGCGGATTACATTTGCTTTTATTTCTGTAAATTTGATTACACTGAATTATGCTTGGCCTTATTTTGGAGATAAAGTGCATTTGAGTTGTTTACATGTTTTGCCATTAATTATTTTGGTCAATGTGGTCTGCAGTTTCTGAAATTTTGGATGTAAACCAGAAGGCCTTACATGGTGTTGTATGCTTCAGCTCAAAAAACTAACATTTGTTTCTTCTACTACCTTTCTAAATGCTGAAGATAGAATATAGCTAGCTCAAGATGCATATTTGTTTGCTTAATGATGGATATTGACCAAATCCATGATTTATTCCCATAATGTGGTGAAAATGAGAATTTTTTTACTGGTTCTGTTTGCATTTGCTCCATTGTACTCTCAATAAGTCAATATGGACAACTATTCATAATCAATCTCTATCAGCAAATTATAGAATGCCGTAAGGACATTCTACTGATTTAATTAGATTGTAGAAGACACTGATATTTTTCCTTGGTTCTTTTTACAGAAGATTTTCTTGGATACAACTAGATTGCTTGCACAAAGACTAATAATCTACTAGATGAGCTCTGGAAATATGTGAAGGATGCCAAGCTTGTCCAAATTACAATTTTACTCCCGGCATGTCAAGAGCAGATCCGTCGAGGATCTTCCTCCAAGAAGAGAGACAACATTTGTATGCTTGTAGGATGATAGTTGATTCTCTCTGTTTGAAATTTGTTCACTGCCAAAGGGCAGCTTGGAGCATCTCTCTTTGTTTGAATTCTGTAGAAAGTGTAAATTTTGTACAAAGTGTGTGTGACAGTGTGTTCTGAATGTTGTATAAAGTGTTTTGCTCAAAATTTCTGTACAAAGTGAATGATTATTTAAATGTGAATTCTGAAAATGTTCTGACCAAACTGTGATGTTGCCCCTGTCCAGAACAAAAATATATGGACAGAACTGAAATGTTGCCCAAAACTGAAATATATTGGCAAAACTGAATAAACCCCTTTGCTGCAATTATCAAGCATCCATATCTGATTCTTAATCATGCAAAATCTAACAATAACATCTCTGATTATTTATCATAACTGGCCATACATTTTGAAATAACAAATACAACTTGAAAATCTAAAAATTGTACAGCTAGGTTAACATATATTCTGTAGAGAGGTTCATAATTGCATATGACAAAGATTGCAAATCCATGCCTTCATATTCTTCTAGGATACCCACTTCTCTTTTTTATCCTTCAATTTGACATTCCTTTGCTGAAATTTTAAAACAAAGTGTAAGTGGTAGATCTAGTTTTGGTCTATGACATAAATAAAACCACATGAATGATAACACCAAAGGTGAAATCTATATGTACAGACCTAATTGTCATCGCTCTCGTCCATCGAAATATCGTCATGCTCATTATCGCTAACAAACTGCACGAAAGTGTCATCTTCATCGGACTCACTTGAACTATCCACCTGTCTAGTTTGGTTGACTATGTTGTGCAGTACAGTAGCCTCAACATGTTGGGCTTCCTCATCGTCATCACGGCGCAAAGTGTTCGAAGGTGGATTACTATCTTGCACGTTACATTCATTATCAGAACATTCTCCTTCTTGGTATGCACCAACATCATTAGGCTTCTCATTTTCAGTCACATTATATAGATGCCTATGCTCAAACTTCTGCACAACTCGCCAGTTTGCGCCCCGTTGAATGTCTGGTAGGTAAAATATTTTTTTTGCTTGAGAGGGCAAAATAAATGGATCTGTCTTGTACCATAAACTCTCAATATTGACAGAACTGAAATATCCATCATTTTTAATGCCTCTCGTCTTGCCCTCTAGATTGTACCACCACATCGAAATAGAACAACCGACCGAGCGAATTTGTAGATCCGAGTTGTATACCAACTCAATTATCTCTCTCGATGAACCATAAAATCCATGTATTGGCCTTTATGAGTACCCTCAGCCATGATGGAACTATTCTGTGTCTTCATGTTTTTCTCACGATCGACGGTGTTGTACCGGACGCCATTAACAATACAAGATGAGTATATTGCGACTCGAAGATCTGGACCACATGACAGTGCACGTAGGTGATCACTAACTCCATCTGTCTTCTCGCTTACATGGTTCTTAAACCATTTTGAAAATCCAAACATCAACCTTTTGTTAATATCATATGTCCCTTCTTTCTCTATCTCTTGTCTAAACATTCTGCAAAAAAGAAAAATTCAGCATACCATTACTTAACACAAAAGTAAGTTCATATTTAGCATCAAATTAAAATTTACATAGTAATAATTACTCACTTCACGTAGGGATCAACCTCATCACAATTATTTATCACATAACAAACCAGCTTGTCAAATTCATCAGGAAGGTATGTAACCCTATGGTGTCCTACTAAATTAACACCATGTGTAAAAACAGAGATGTCACAATCCGTTGGATTTTCAAGAGATTCATCCCTACTTTTTTCTCCCCGATTAAATCTAGTGTCAACATTGTCCATATATCTTGAGCAAAATGTCAAGGCCTCATCAGCTACATATGCCTCAGCAATGGACCCTTCAGGTCTCGCCCTGTTCCTCACGAAACCCTTTAAAGTGCATAATCGACGCTCTATTGGGTACATCCATCCAAATTGTACTGGACCTCTCATAATTGCCTCATCCGGTAGATGAACAGCCAAATGCACCATCACATCAAAGAAGGCAGGAGGAAATATTTTCTCAAGCTTGCAAAGAATGATTGGGATTTGAGCTTTAAGTCGTTCCAGCACATATATCTTTATATTTCTACTACACAATTCTCTAAAGAAGTTCCCAACTCGCAATTGCTTCATATATATCTCTACGCACGATTCCCCGAAGGCCAACAGGTAACACTCTTTGTAGAAAGATGTGACAATCATGAGTTTTCAAGTCTTGTAACTTGCATCCATCAGCACTAATACATCTAGATAAGTTGGAACCAAAACCATCTGGAAATTTTACCTCTTTAATAAAATCACAAAATGCAATCTTGTGCTCTTTTGTCAAGGTATAGCATGCTTGTGGAACTCGATATGAGGTTCCCCTGTCCTCTAAATGCAATTCACTCCTTATGCCCATATCTTGCAAATCAAGCCTAGCATTGATCGTGTCTTTTGTCTTCCCCACTATATCCAATAATGTACCAAGAAGATTCATGCATATGTTTCTCTCTATGTGCATCACATCAAGATTGTGTGGCAACTTCAATTCTAGCCAATATGGCAAATCAAACAATCTGGCCTTTCGGCTAAATAATTGAGGTTCATCCTTCTCATCACGCTTTCTTTTCTTATTCGTAGAAGGAGGAGGATGCTTTCCTGGTCTAACATCTTTCACTTTCTCTAGTTGCTTCAAAAGGTCATCTTTATTGAACTTGCCTGGCTTCTCACGCTTTTCATGATGTCCATCAAAAGCTAAGTTTTTCCTCATACGGTCGTCCATTGAGAGGTAACGACGGTGGCCAATGTAACATATTTTATTCCTTATACCCCGTGACAGTGGATCTTTGTCACAATGAATGCATGCATAATAACCTTTTGTAGTACGTCCTGACAAAGTGCTTAAGGCAGGGTAGTCATGGATGCACCAAATAACTGCACCACGCATATTAAACAACTCGGTGGTAAATGCATCATAAGTAGGGACACCTTGCCATAGTTCAACCAACTCTTCTATGAGAGGTTCCATGAATAAATCGAAATCCTTTCCAGGACATTTTGGGCCAGGTATGAGTAATGCCATCATGCAGTTCGACTGATCTATGCATATCCATGGTGGCATGTTGTAAGGCATCACAAGCACTGGCCACATGCTGTATGAGGAACTCATAATACCAAATGGATTAAAACCATCAGTAGCTATGCCAAGCCTCAAGTTCCTTGCATCTTCAACAAACACCGGATATTTTCTATCGAAGTCTTTCCACGCCTCCCCATCGGCGGGATGATTCATTTCACTATCATTTGGTTGTCGCTTCAACTTGTGCCATTGTCGTCCTCTGCTGTTTGTCTTGAAGTAAAATACCTCTTGAATCTTGGTATTAGTGGAAAATGTCTCAATACCTTTTGAGGAACCCGCCTATTACCATTTGCATCTCTCCACCTTGATTCTCCACATATTGGGCATTCATCTTTATTTTCATCTTGCTTTCTAAATAGCACACGCTTATTCAAGCGGACATGGATAGAATCATATCCAAGACCCAATTCACCGAGGTATTGCTTCACTTCATAAAATGAATTGGAAAGTTTGCAATGAGGAAAGCTAGTGACAACGACTTAGCTAGTGCATCAAAAGCGTAATTGCGATCCGATAGTATGACTTGACATGAAGTAACTTCACGAGAAAAGAGAATCTTGAAAATGTAGATTCGAGCAAAGTTCCGCTTCGCATCTTCAAGCACTTTAGCAAAATTTGGATGTTGTCTATCTTGGTCCGCAAATTGTAAAGAGCTCCTTAATCAAATCGGGCATTCCTCCATCATCGTTGTCATCCTCACTAACAACAAAGCCATCGTGACGAACTTTCCATATTGTAATCATTTTCATCGATATGAACGGAGATTCCACGACGTCGACATCGAATGATTCTCCATGATGAACCCACCTCGTGTATGTACTTGACATGCCATAAATATGAATGTGATCTTCCACATGGGATCGAGGTCTTCGTGTTCCGATTAAGACATCGATTTACATGGACAAAATATACCATCATTACGATTAAATCTCTCTCGAATAAATTGCATGAATTCTCCAACGCCTTGATATATGCAGGAGTAAATTGTTTACCATTTATCCAACTTCGCCCATCATCATTCAACATCATGAGAGCAAATAAATAATTAAACATGTATAAATGTGTTTTAAACAAATAGATTATCAAATATATCAAAAGGAGGCTAACGAGTAACCAATCCTATGAAGTAATCAACATACACCGTAAAAGAGATACCTTTTCGCTTTTATGTTATCTCCGATTTGTTACGTAGTTCGGCACAATCAATTAGATGGTATCTCGATCCACTTAGCATCGATCGACACCGCACAATGTGCTAAAACTTCCACAAAGAATGGTGGCGAGGCTAGGCCAAGAAAACAATATTTCGGACAACAAAAACAAATAATTAGTCTTATCCATTTTAAACTAACAAATCAATCTGCTTAATATAAAAATCATTTACTCAATTAAACTAGAATCTTGTGGTATTGTTGCACTAATAGTAAAATAGTGTATTCAAGAATACAAGATTAGTACCGAATTAGCAATCGATGGAATCTTGATTGGTTGCTCGTGTGTCGGTGTTGCTATATCGATCAAGCACTTAGGCATGGGTCGTGCGCCTCGTCATGGAGGATCGCGTCGTGAGCACTTATAAGGTAGCTGGTGGCTCAAAGGAAGGCTAGACGGAGACTTCGGCGACATGGTCTCACGACGACTTCGGTAAGACGGCGGCTTCATGATCTGGCGACTTCGGCGGCAGCCGCAACCTTTTTACGAACCGCGATTCGGCGGCAGCCGCACCTTTTCAGACAGATGCGAATCGACTTCGGCGGCGCCGCAATTTTCAGACAGACGAACTTCGGATCAAGCCCAACGCATGAAAGGCCCAAGGCAAAGCGGCGCTTATCTTGGACTCCGCCAGCTTCATCGTGCGGTACATAAAATTCATAATCTACTTGTAAATCACAAACTAACTCTAGCTCGGTGGAAGGATGTCATTGCCTTATAGCACGATCGCGAGTTCGATTCCTGGAGCGGCGGCGTTAAAAGATTTTTACTTGTGGCTGACGTGGGTCCCACATGCACTACTTAACTTCGGGGCTCCACAATTCTAGAAATTTTATTTTCAAAACAAAAATGCGACGTCGGACACACAACATACCAACTCGGCCACGTCAGACATCATGACGAAAGCATATCATCACCGTATACATATGTATGTGACGTCATCCTTGGATCGATGGCGAACACGAGGCCCTCGTTTTTATGACGATATCTACGAGTGTTTTATGACAAAATTTTATGTTTAAATCCTTTGAAAAACTCGGCCGACCGATGCAAAGCTACGATCTATGACGAATGAAACAAAGTGTCACAAAAAAACATTTTTCCATGACGGGAATTGGAAATGTCACGGAGTTTTCGTCACAGATAATCACTTTTCTTGTAGTGAGATCGCGTTGTGTAAAGAGGACGAAGAAAAAACCGCCTTTGTAACGCCTTTCGGCACATTTTGCTATACAACCATGTCCTTCGGTCTCAGAAATGCTGGCGCCACGTTCCAGCGTCTCATGCAAAAAACTCTCACTGATCAAATAAAGGCATAGCGTAGAAGTCTCGTCGGCGATATCGTAGTCAAAGCAAAGACGCCCGTGACCATGTGTCCGACCTAGTGAGACCTTCGATGACTGAGGCGGCACCGGTCAAGTTAAATCGAAATCGTCTTTGGTGTCAAGTCCGGCATGCTCTTAGGCTACGTGTCGGTAGGCGAACATCGGTCTGAACCCAAAAAATCGAGGCGGTCGAAAAGATGAGGTCGCCGACACGTGTAAGGACATCCGATCCTCACGGGCAAAATGGCGGCCTTAAGCCGTTTCATCTCCGCCCAGGAGAGACCGGCGCGCTTTACGCAAACTCTGCGCAAACACGATAGTTTGAGTGGGTGAGGAAGCCGAGGCGCGTTTTGCAACTCAGCGATATCTCGCCTCGCCGCCCGTCCTCGCTACTCCCAAGCTCGGGAAGCCCTCTGCTATACCTCTCGGTGACACCAAGCGCCGCAAGTGCGGTCTTGGCGATAGAACGAGAAGGAAGCGGCGGCGAAATCCTACTATGTGAGCGAAGTACTCACCGGCCAAAGGAGCGCTACCCGACCTTCGAAATCGTACTACGCTTTCTTGATGGCCTCGTGCAAGTTGCGTCACTATTTCCAAGCCCACTGAGTCGTTGTCCCGACTACTTACCCGATCAAGGACATTCTCCGAAACCCGGAGGCCACCGGCCGGTCGCGAAGTGGGGAGTCGAGCCGATGAGTTCGACATCGGTTAAAGATCTCGAACCGCGATCAAGGCCGAGCCCTGCTGATTCGTCGCGAGTTGACCAGGCCGGATGAGCAAAGGTCAAGCTCTCCGGTCAAGACGGGAAGAAGCTCGGTGGACTTCAGATTTTGATGGTTCACACCAGTCCGGCGATCGGGATGCGGGCTCGTTCTCATTTCCCCGATGGAGAGCGACTCCAAGACGTCATACAAATACACTTTGCGGTTACGAACAACGCCGCAGAGTATGAAACCCTAATTGCGGGCCTAAGAGCATGCGCATTGCGCTTTCGACATTAAGCGGCTTGTTGCGAAGGGGATTCGCATGACTCGTCGTCCGCCAGTCGGGGAGGAGTTTCGAACAATCGACGACTTCGATGGCGCGGTACATGGCGGAAGTGAGAAGCGGAGAAGCGTTTCACGAGTTTGAAATTAGCTACATTCGGGGAAGAGAATGGCGAGGCCGATAAGCTCGCCAAGCTCGAATCTCGCAAGAACCGGCCGCGGGGTGCTAGTCAGCACCTTTTGAAGCCCTCCATTCCTCCGGAGAGGAGGCAAAGGGACGTCTGTTACCCCCAAATCGAGACATCCGTCTTGTCTCATTCCTCGAGCAAAAGCACCTCCCGGATGACGCCATTCATCCAGTTCTTGGAGCGAGGGACATTGCGGGGCGTTCTTTGGCGTTCGGCTAAAAAGCGAGCCTAAGCTTACCGCTGCGGGGGCTTGCTGCACCGGGGGTGCTAACGGCGTGCTTTGTAAGTCGTTACCCAAGAAGAAGGTAAGTACCTTCGGCCGACATTCACGAGGGCATCGTGGCGCGCCGCCTCACACGTAACTCTCGTCGACAAAGCGTTCCGCATGGGCTACTATCGCCCATGCGATGAGCGACGCAGGTCTTAGTTAAGCCGCGAAGCTTGCCAAGATCATCGCGGATAACGCACTCACCAGCGTATGAAGCGCAAACCATTCCACTAGCGTGGCGTTCGCGGTTTGGGGCATGGACCTCTTAGGACCGTTCCCAAGGGTCTTGGTGGCAAACGTGCTTGTTCGTAGCCATCGACACCTTCGCCAAGTGGATTGAGGCCGAGCGGTCTCAACATCACCGCAATAGCTGCGATGCGTTTTTCCAAACATCGCCGCAAGGTTTGGCGTGCCCAGCGTAATCATCGTGACAATGGCACCCAATTCACAAGCCGGAGTTCAACGATTCTGCGAGAAATTGGCATGAAGCTTCGCCTTGGCCTCTGTGGCCACCCACGAGAACAGCGGCGCAATTGAACGAGCTAACGGACGCTTAGTCCAAGGCATCAAAAACGAGTCTCACGACGCCTCAAGGCCAAACAAAGAAGGTTAGGTAGACGAGCTACCGTCGATCCTCTGGGCGGTCCGGACAACGACCGGTAAGACTCTGGGAGAAACTCCTTTCCGACTAGTCTATGGCTCGGGCGATCCTCCCAACAGAGATGAGACTAGGATCCGATCGCGTTGACCGCCCGACCGTGGTCAGCGGCGAGGAGCGGCGGCTTGACCTCGACCTACTTGAGAGCGGCGCCATGAGCAATCCCTACTGAAGTCATGGCCTACCGGCGATCCTGCGTCGCTTCTGCGACGCGAAACGTATACACGAGGACCACCAAGTAGGAGACACGGTTCTCGACGCATTCGTAACCTTGCGAGCTCCAACAAGCTCAAATTTCTGGGAGGGACCGTACAAAGTAGTCGGTAGCGAAGACGCGGCTCGATCGCCTTCTTCGACAAGGACGGAACGAGCTCCTAGCTCATGGAACATCTCCTCTGCGCGACGCTTCTACGCTTAATCGGTCGTAAGTTTCCTTCATTTCAATTCGTTTCAACTCGAAAAAAAAAATTCCTTTCCCCATTCGCGAGTCGCGTTGCTCCAAGTCTTAACCATTTCAAACAAGCCTGTGGCCAAAAGCACGAAGGCTAAGGATAAAGCATTCCGAGCATTTCCACGACGGGATAAGCCGAGCTCTCGCACCTAGTGAATCTCGGCGCAAATGTGGAATTCCCTGCCCAAAGGTGATAAGCCCACGTCGAGATTTTTGGATGGCTAACTTGGTCATGGCGCTCGAAGTGAAGGCTTTCTTCGCCAGCTTTTCTCTTCCTAAGTCCTCGGCGTCACCAGACCAAGTCATCGCTGACCACCGTGAAGCTTCGAAGTTTGGGGTCGCGCGATTTTTCTAAATCACTCTAGTCTCTAGACCGCGCCTGACTCAAGTTTGCACTTAGACTTGGCCACGGCCCGGGGGCTGGATGATTAGGCGCACCAAAAACAACCTTTCTAAAGCAATCCGTTTGCCTAAACTTCTTAAGTTCGTCTCAGGACTTCGTTACTGTTCATCTAGTTTCCCTGTTTTCGCATTTCAGGATTCGCAAATCTGAACAGGAAAAAGAAGCGAACAAGCAAGCAGGAGCAAGGACGATGGGATTTTCCCAAAAGAAATTGCATTTCGACAAACTGGAAGATCTTACAAGAACAAAAGAAGGACGGGCTCCTAGACTGCCACAAAAGAGGCGCCGTCATCACTCGCTATGGCGGCGCCAAATCCTCTGATCCTCGCCACGCTTACCGGCCCGGCTGGCGACGAGTTTACGGAGTTTGGACCTCGCCGACGACGACGACTCCACTAAGCCCGTCTTTGGCGCAGAAGGTCCCATAGCTTCGGGTGGCGCTTCACGGCCGACGACAGATCGCCTGCGCACCCACCGGTTCGCTCCAGCGACTTCTGCCATCGCCTCGGCCCTCCCGCGCGGGCATTGATAGCCCGCGCGTCTAAGCGCCGCCTCCTCCGCCGCCGATAGTTCGGAAATCCGTAGGCGGCGGGGCGGCGCCGCCATGATAACCTCCGCATCGCCCTAATCCTCGCTTTCGCCATGACCAGCGGTGGAACTTCGTCTCGCTCCACCACGGCTCGTGAAACCTCTTCTTCCGCCAGCGGCGGCGCCCAAATTCGGCTAGCGGCGGCATCCTCCTCCGCCGCCAAGATGGCGTCTGTAACATCGGCGGCAATCTGCGCCGCCACCGCGTCTCTCTCATCCTCCGCCCGCCGCGCTGGCGGCCGCCAACGCTTAGCCATCTCCTCGTCGGCGCTGTTGGGCATATACCGCCATCGCGGCAGCTTAGGCCTGGCGAGGAGCCGCAACGGCGAGGAACCACGTGGCGGGACCCATAACCTCCTCCTCCTCCACTGCAGGCTGGATCGGCGCGACGGAGGAAGCGGCGGATTGGCTCGCGAACAAAGCTTCCATGAATGCACGCGCGTAGCCGGAGTTGTAGTTGGAAGACATGGTTTCAAGCTATCCTTCCTTTTTCGCCCCTTTTGCTCTGCCTCCGCTCGGAACTGGCGATTTTTTAGTTCGCTACTCTAAGACAAGCGCAGGCGAGGCGTAAGGATCACGCGCGCGCCTGCGTTTCTTGATTATAGGCGGGCGGCGCCCAATGCCCTGTCACACTGCAAGTTACCCAAAGCGTCGTCGCGCGCGAAGGGGCAAGCAATTAAAACCCACTACCCGAGCTGAGGAGACGCGAGCGCACGCACCATCTCGCGGAATACCAACCGCGCCAATCGCCGCGCGACACGTGCCGCGGCCCCGCCGTCAGTGGCAGGAGAGAAATCATTACGGGTCAGAGCCTACCGTATAGGTGTGGTCCACCCGCGCAGGCAAGGCTCGGTGATGCTCTCACGGCCCGCCACGTGGTTTAGGCCGAGTGTGTGAACCGGCGCGGGCGGTTTCGCCTCAGATATCATGCACAGCAAGCGTGCCCTCGCCGGCAATGGAACAACGTGCCAGCGCCGCAAAAGCCCACAATGTGTGCGATTTGACACAATGAATTAAGGAAAAATGGCTAAGATTTGCCACCGCGCGTTCGCGATATTAATCAGCGGGCGTTCAAAAGAAAATATACAAAAGTATATGGCGCGAGCTCGGGAACCATGGGCGGGTCAAACTACGTCCGTCTTTGCGGAGCTTTTCTAGCTCGATTTCTAAATCACGGATTAGCGTCTGCGCTGAAGTAACTCTATGGCCAGCGGCCATATCATTTTGATCTGGGCGGCTTAACTCTCGGGCCGGCGAGCTCTTCTCTCTGTTTTTCAAGGCCTCCGACTCCGCGCGGACTTCGCCCCACAGAACGAGGCACTTTCGCCTGAGCTTCTCGCAAGTTTCCTCGAGCCCGTGAGCGATGGAGTTGTGCTCGGACTTGGTAGCCGCTAGCTCTTTGACGGCCGCCTCTCTGCGTCTATACTCATCGTCAAAAGAACCCGAGCCCTTTCGCCTCTTGGCGGGCGCTTGGGCTTGAATCTTCACGACTTCCTCCACTTCCGGGCTTGGCGAGTCTCGTCATGGCCTCTGCTCTTTCTCTGCTTGTTTTCTTGGTAGCGGTACTTCTTCGGTGATCTTGCAGGCACGCACGGCGTCGACCTCGTCGGTGAGCCCGTCCGCGCGCTTTGGGCGGGCTTGCTTATGCTAGCTCGGCGGAGAGATGCTCAATCTCGCCATCATCATCATGCCTGCCGCCCATCGCTTCCATCACGAGGACGAGCCAACGATAAGCGTGTAAAGTCGAACAGAAAAACTAAGTCAAGACGCCAAAAATCCGAAGCCTAAGCATAGCGCGCAGAGTCAAAGATGTCACCTTCTGGTATGGCGAGCATGTTCCACGTCCTCGCCATGATGATCTCACGTGCGCTCCGCCAAGCCCGGCGCGGATCCCATCTGGCGCCAAGGGTTGGCGGCCACCGGTTCTCGCTACCTCCTCCGCGGACGCTGGCTCGCAACGCCGAAGCGTGATTGGAAGCAAGGTGGCGCCCGGCCGCTGCGCCGCTTTTCTCTCGGCATCCTCTAACTTGGCGCCAGTCGACCTTTGACGATGGCTCGCCTCTCGGCAAGACGGCCTCGCCAAGGCGAGCCCTGCCCTTTCAGCGCGTCCTTTAGCTCGTCCACCGTCCACTTAGCCGCCATGGCTCGTGTGGATCCTCTAGCCCGGAATTGGGCGGGGTTTGAAGTGGTAGTCTGTTCGACCGACCTCCGTCGACTGGCGGCATCTGCTCCTCCACCCATTCTGGGGTGACGGAAATCCAGCCCGCAGATGCTAGCGGGGCCACGCTGGGCATAACTACCCTTGCCCATCCGTCCGACGTCGATCTGCGCGGACCGGCCAGTCGATTGACTAACAGCATTCGACGATCAGGTGTTGGAAGCGCTTTTCCAACCGGGGTCTTGAAATGGTCGGCAACCCCTGCGGTCAATTGGCCACCACCCGCGCGCTGTGCGCGCCTTCCACGCGCAAGGGCGTAATCCACACAGGATCATCGCTGATGACGACCTGCATCGTCTCCGCCATCTCCGCTGAGCGTCCAAAGCCGCCGCCGCCGATGAAGCGATAACGGTCCTCCGCGGGTCACCGCTCCTTGCCCTTCGACTCGCCAATCCAATGCGACCTCTAGCTGCGCTTATCTGGGCCGTGATTCCCTGGTCCGACCGTTTAGTCGCCAGAAGCCCACCGCCTCCAAATTGCGCGGCAAAAGGCACTTCTCCGTGGGTTCGACCGGTGGTCTTGACCACCGCTGCCTCGGCGAAGGAAGCGGCACCTCGGTGGCCACTTTCACACAAGCAGCTGCGACAAAAACGCACGCGGTCGACACGAAAGCAGTGATAGCATGAAGCACAGTGAAACTTACGCGCGGTTCGAGCTCGGTGTCTTCGTACACCTGGCGTGGGGCGAAGAAAGAGCTCATCTCCACCGCCAACGCAGCTCGAGGTGAGCAAGGCCGCTCCCTTGCGCCTGCAGAACCTTCCTCGTGGGTCCTCGCCGTGGGGCCATCGCCGGCGGCGGGCTCGACACTAGCACGACCTCCTCATCGTCATTTGTCTCGAGTTGGTGATACGTCCTCCTCTTCTTCGTGGGCGCTGCGCCTGCACACACAACCACGAAGACTTAAGGGCGGCCGGTGCCTAGCACTCGGCCGTATTGAGGATGGAGGCTCACTGCGCGGCGCGCTGCGTTTTCCGTGTGCATCGCCAGTACTACTTTGTGCTAAGCCCGCCATGGCCGCTCGGTGCCGTCTTCCCTTACTTCGCCGTCGGCGACGGACGGCGCCCATTGATACCGCCGGCGTTCCGCCAAAGAAGGGGCCCTCGTTCGAGCCCACGGCTGGCGGTTCGCCTTGACCACCTTCCACGTCCGCCGAAGAACAAAAAGTCGCCTTATCAAAACCTCAAGGCAAGCGCGCCGTGAAATTCAATCGAACACTGCTGGCACTTACCTCTGACGGTTTGTCCTTCACAAGCCGTATCGCGGGAGCCTTGTCCAAGGGTAGCGGCATTCTGCGATCCGCGCAACCTCGCGGTTTGAGAGACTGCGAGGTCTCACTAACGGTCGACATATCCCAACTCGAGATCGACGCGCAAAGAAAGCAACTCACGCTTACCTTCATGGAAGTCGGTCGGGATCCTCCCAACCATCCATGTCGCCGACGATCGCGACGTCAGCTTCGCCCGGCCGATCCGTGCGGACAAAGCCAACAACGACCTCGTAGCCTGTCAAGCCGTCCTTAACAAGATCCTTAATGTCAGCCTCAGTGGCTTGATCCTCCGGCTGGGGCTCGCTCCGCTGGAAGATTGGCGTATCCGGCGCGGCCGCGGAGTATTCCAGAGTCGAGCTCCCGCGGTTCAGGTAGAACCACCGCCGGGCCCAACCATCAACTTTCGTCTTCACCTCATACTCAGGGTATGATTGGCTGCCCCGGGCCCGGCGCGCGGTCAGGTAGAAAACCCCGCCGTTGCCCACTCGTTTACCGACCGGCTTCAACTCAAAGAAGTCTTTGGAAGCGGGCTCACCGTCGGCTGACCCGCAGCGCCGCCGCAGAACGCATAAGATCGACAAATGAGCGTAGGATTGCGGGGATAAGTTCTCCGGCTTCAGCTCCGTAAAGGCAAAGAAGTCGGCAATAAACTGGGATTCCGGCACACGAAATCCGCAAATGGCCGAACTCTCAAAACACACCAATTCGTCGGGCTCCGGCCTTGGCTCCTGCTCCGCGCCTGGAAGCCTCCACGAGCCCGGCTTCACAAAGCCATCCCTCTCCTGCTCCATCATCCTCACTCTCGTCAAAGTACTCCCTCCTATGAGAACCATGGCGGCCGGAAGTAGAGGGCGAGAGTGCGGGAACGAGCTGGGAAGATGAAGAGTGGGGCAAAGGGGATGTTTCCGTGGCGGAAGTTCCTCGGACGCCGCCTTATGAGAGAAGGCAACAACCGAGGCGAAGATCGTGGGGTCGAGAAGGCGAATCGCCTCACCTTCGTCAAATCGGTTTCAATGCTCAAACTTTGGTTCCCGAGCTAAAACTTCCAGCGCGGCGTGGTAGGGATCTTTTTCTAAACCTCGACCGGCTCGTTCTGCGACCGCTTTCGAGGCTCGAAATTTGGTGTTGGTGATTGACAAACGGCCCACCTTGAAGCGAGCCTTAGGCGATCCGTATCGACCAAAGCGCGAACAGAGGACGAGCGAGCAGCTCGGCCGTACCGCACTCAACAAAGCCGCCGACTTCGTTTGCGGCGCCTCCGGGCTTGACTAGGTCAAACCGTGCGACATCGTGTTCTCCGGGCTATCCGTGGCAGGAGAAGGTCCTCGGTGACCCGCTTCGCTCGTGGGCGGTGGCGGCAAATTGTCATGGCCCGCCATGCTTTCTCCGGACTTGACCGAACGCATCAGATCTTCCGGGACCCCACCGGGAGAAATCTGTGAGCAATCCGTCTTGTCGTTTGCCTCTTTGGCGGTAGCGGATGGTTGTTATGCTTCGCGACGCCTCTAACGGTGGCGCAGAGCTGCTCGGTCGATCAAGGCCATATTGGGGATAAAGGAAAGTGCTTTCCCTAAAGAAGTTCTCCCGTGAGCAGGCATGTCAAGACAAACACGTGTTCATATTAACCCGACCGGCTTCTCCTGCGGGCTCGATACTCGACAGACCTAGAACGAGACAAGAACCTCGTCACTAAAGCAAAGACCAGCAGCGGGGCCATCCAGATCGACCTCAGGCGGCCCACGGCGTCTATAAAGGAGGATTCTGGACATTGCGAGGGGCAATGCCAATCAACACCCTAATTCTGATCCGATTCCACCCGTCCAAGCACAAGCAACATTGGCATCCGGTTTCCTCCACGAGTAGCCTTAGCCTTTAGTCGTCACCATCAGAAGCTCGGGATCGGCGCCTCGTGTCCGATCCGGCACCTCTATCTTGTTTTCCACCATATAGTCAACAAGATGAGTAGAGCTATTACCCGTGGTGGGGGCTCGAACCGGGGTAAATCACTCGTGTCTCCACGATTTGCATCGTTCTCCCTGCCTTCCCACGTCTGAAGGATCATGCGGATCACCTAGTCGCACTGTGCCCTTGTCCGGAAGACCATGCCCTAGCATTCCATGAGCTTGACCGCCACCCGGGCTGCTGAGAAGGGTTGTCGTTGGGCCTCACACCAACTACAAATTCGTCTGCCGGTCCGTGGACCCGCTGCTCTTCAGGAGCGCGATTCCCAGACACCGACAATGATCAACTATCATTTAGTGTGGCTAACCTACCATATTTTCAATTAAAAAATTATGAAATGGCATAGAAAAATTAAATAGGATCAACTATCATTCAGTGTGTCTAACCTACCATGTTCTCTATTAAACTAATCACATACTAAAATGGCATAAAAAAATTACTAGTTGAAAAAATTCAATGCTGCGTGAATTAAATATAAATTTTACTCTTTTTTCTCTTCCTTTTTCTCTTTTCTCTCCTTTTCTGTTCTTTTCTTTGTTTTTACTATTGTTGCTTACTAATAGTGTTAATGGGGTAACGATCGAGAGATCTTGGCCTTGTACATTTGAGCTTAGTGTAGCGTAGCGTAGCGTTTCAGTAAAATTTATCTTTTTTATATAGCCTATTTGGCGTAATAATTTGTATTAATTTTTCTCAGGTTTTAGTGGTCCTCTTAAAGATCCTAAAACTATTTTAATTTTTTTTATAATATTTAAATCTCTTTGTAAAGGCTTTTAAATTTCACTAACTGTTCTGTTACGCTGAAATGTCAATGCATATGTGTCGCCGCTTGCCACGGGCAATCACCCATGTCCCTATTTTTTATAAAAAGTTGTGGCATATATTTTTTAAAAAATAAAAAATCGCAAAGTCACACCTTCAGCCCTCAGCCGGCCCCGCAAGAACGCGATGGGCCGCCCATACGTGTAGCACAGGCAAGGCTCAAGAGAAGCCGAAGCGACTGGAACCAGCTTGCCATCCAAGACCGGTGTTGCGTGCGTGCCGACCGGACGACGTGTCGCCGCGACGTGCCACCTGAGCTCGACACCCGTCTCGCCACCACCCGCCCCGCCCGCACCGGCCGCTCCACGCGTCCGATCCCCTCCTCCCCATAAAACCCCGCGCCCCTAAACCCCCACCCCACCCATCCATCACTCCGCTCTCCACCCGCATCGAATTATTGATCACAAGATTCTGTAGCTTGGAACGACGAGATAATGGCGATCGTGTCGCGGTCCAAGAGGCTCGCGTCTCCGGCGCTGCTGCTGCTGCTTGCGGTGGCGTTCGCGGCGGCGGCGAGCGTCGCGGCCAAGACGGACGCCGGCGGCAAGGAGGATGAGTCGTGGACGGACTGGGCCAAGGACAAGCTCTCCGGGGGGCTCGGCCTGAAGCACAACGTCCACGGCGCCGACGAGGAGGAGGCTGCGCGCAAGGCCGGCCAGGCCGCCTCCGACAGGGCGGGGGAAGCCGGGGAGGCCGCGAAGGGCGCGTCAGAGAAGGCCAAGGATACGACGGTCGATGCGGTGAAGGGCGCCGCCGAGACGGCGGAGCAGGCCAAGGCGGCGGCCGCCGAGAGGGGCGCCGAGGCGCACGACCGGGCCAAGCAGGGCAAGTCCAAGGCCGACGAGAAGATCAGGGAGAAGGCCGGAGCTGCGAAGGACGCCGCCGCGGACAAGGCCGGCGCAGCCAAGGACGCGGCCGCGGAGAAGGCGGGGGCGGCGAAGGACGCGGCGTGGGAGAAGGCTGGCTCGGCGAAGGACGCCGCCGCGGATAAAGCCGGCGCCGCGAAGGACGCCGCGGGGGAGAAGGCGGAGGCCGCGAAGGACGCGGCGTGGGAGACCGCGGAGGCGGCGAAGGGGAAGGCCAACGAGGGTTACGAGAAGGTGAAGGAGAAGGCGCAGGAGACCGCGGACGCGGCCAAGGAGAAGCTGGGGGAGGCGAAGAAGAGGGTCACCGGCGCCGACGAGCTGTGAACGAGCCGGCGTGCGATTCTGAGCTCTTCTTCTTGCCATAGCTGTATCTTTGTAGGTGTTTTGTGTTCTTTACACGGTCCTGTTCATGGATCCTGCCATGCATGATGCTGCTTCTATGTTGTACAATAATGTGTAATCATCTGTAGAGAACCTTGCACGAGCAAAAACAATTTTTTTTTTTTTGGAGATGCTTTCATGTAGGCGACTGCCACGCCTTCTTGGCAGCACCGCCGCCGTCCAGCCGCTTTTATCCAGCCCCGCGGCTCCGACGGTGTCGCCGCCGCCACCGTCGCCTCGCCGTCTTTCCGATCTCTCTCAAAATCTGGAGAGCACGAACAACCCCCCTCCGCGGAGGTAAGCTACTGGAGTGAAATCGCAGACAGCCAGCCAATGTCTACGGTTGAACAAGATAGTTTTTCCATTTAAAGCTTTGCTAAATAAACTTTGGAACCGCGGTGTACACGAACACGATTTTAACATAAGCTGAAAGGATTTTACAAGCCTCTTTTCAAAAAGAGGATGTGTCACTACGGCCAGCACTACGACGACGACGACGCACTATGAACTTGCTGCAATTGGGACGCTACTGTTACTTACATTCGCTTCCTTTCCAAACCGAATTGGAAAGAATCTGCATTTTTCTCTGCTTTCTCACCTCCTCTCTAGATACAACAGAATGGCTGGATGTGATATTGCCAGATCCAGGCATGCTTCAGACGAGCAATGGAGCTTCCAGCGCCGCCGCCGCCGTCGCCGCGGGTTTTGAGGCGGCGTCCTGCAGCCTCAGCGTGGAGGTGACCAGCAGCGCGAGGGCCGCGAAGCACGCGGGGATCAACCCAGTCCCATACCTACTGACCGTGTTCAGTCCCCTAGCCTCACCGCAGCTCATCGTGCCTGCATCAAGCAGCATGACATCGAGACAGATTAGCGCACGATCAATTGATCCATTTACATTACATTACATCAGCAGAAAACATGAAACAGAATTCTAAAAGAAAAAAAGCTTCTTTGTGCTGAATTCAGATCTTCCATCTGTTACCTTCGTATGATTCGAGGACGAAGAGAGCGATTCCACAGGACATCTTGTCCAAGAAGCTCAGCGAGCCGTAGACGAAAGCGCAGCCCTTCAAGTCATCGCCGACCAGGGCGCTCTCCAGCCCGATGGTGGTGACCTGTTCCAGAGTACGCAGAGCGTGAGCAAGCTCACAGGCGCAAAGATCGGACACGGATCCTCTGCAGTTAACTGCACGGTATGGTTGGATCACTGACGTGTGAGTTCCACATGCCCTAGGTTCACTCGTCAGTGATCTAACTACAGGGGAGGAACTACAAAGGATCCGGCTCCGCAAAGATCATAACAAGCAGCACAGTGCCATTGTTCAAGACAGTGAGACAGCGCGAGGTGCAGTGACCGTTTTCAGTTACCATCACTAGAGCGTTGGCGGCGCCGATGACCATGGAGAGAGGGTACATCAGGTTGTGCATCTGGCTCGGGAGGACGAAGACCGCCGCGCCGGAGACCACCCATAGTATCGCGCCGACGGTGAGGAGCAATTTGAGGCGACGGCCGTTCCACTTGATCTCCTGCATCGTGGCAGTTGCAAAAACAGTGTGAAAAGCTGCGAGTTTTCAGTGCGAAGATTTGCAGCAGTTACTGAAAGATCACGAGGAGGACCTGCATAGCAACGGACACGAAGAAGCTGCAGCAGAATATGATCGCTGGTATCTGCAAAGAGAGGCCAAGAAGATCATAGGCGTAAGTAAAGGAGGAAAGGCACTTCCGCACAGTGGTTTGTGCCTGTCAGTTACTGTATTCAGAAGTTGTACTAGAAAAACTGAAGAACTTACGGTTGCTTTAGAGTATTCGTTCATCCTGAGGTCTCTTGTGACATAGAAGGCGATGAGCGACTGCAGACATCAATAGAGAAAAGAGTACGGAGTACATATAAGAGCGTATTAACTAGCTGCGTTCAGTGTGTTGGGTGATGTACATCTTCTTCCGTCCTCACAAAAAGAGTATTTCGTTTAGTGCGTATCAGGAAAAATTATATGCAAAAACTGTTAGATATAATCTTGGCATCTACTAAAATATTGTAGAAGGAATAGCTAGTTGGTAGCTGCATGGAGAGATGCTAGCAGCATCTAGAACTAGTAGCATTTAGAATATCACTTTTACTGCTACTTCATAAATGAACTAGATGATAGAAGCATCTAACTGTTACTATGACTAAAATATTAAAAACTAGCTATAATGTTATAGATTTATGGGTTGTGATAGCAAGTCTATAGATAGAACTTGAAAGTACACTTGTAAAGTAAAATGATCAAGATTAATGCAATGTAGAAAATAGTTTGTTTGCTGCTTGCTGCATTCTGTTTTTTGCTTTTTTGTTCTAGCTCTAGCTTGTGAGATTAGTTGTTAGCTTATGAGTGACTGTGATCTCTTGGGCTAAAGCCAATGAAAACTAATTTAGATTAGTCTTTTAGATACATGAACATGCATTTTGGGAAGAAAAAAAAAATCTCCGGTAAACAACAAATAAAAGATTCTCTTTTTTATAAAAGTTAAAAACTCGTAGCATAAATGGATAAGCAGTAAATTATTAATATATTATGTTACTTTATTCTCAGAGATTTGAGGAGTTGAATTGCATAATTCAGTCTTTGGTTTATGATACAGCAACAGCATGTACTTTGCATTTGGTGTACCTGAGACACGTTTGTAATTAACCTTGCAAGCATGTAAAGGAGAGCAACTTGGTAGTACAAGGTCTTCTTGAACCAGTAACTCCAACATATCCGAGACTGTTTCTCGCAGTTACATTCCGATTGCAAGCTGCAAAACCACATTTTCAATAAATAATATTTGTATAAACATATATTGGATTATGCATTGCTCCATGCTAAATATTTTTTCATCAACATACGTAGGTTCCTTTGTTCCAGCATGAAACACCAATAGGAAGCAACATCCAATAAAAATGGACAAGTAAGCTATCCATCGGTACTGCAGGTGAAGAAATGAAGACCAGTTTAGCTAAAAAACACTAACAATATTCTTTTTTATTTGGAGAAAATGAAAATATACTGCAAGAATAAAATCTAACTACTGACAAGGCTATCTTATTACCTGAATAACAATGTCTGAGCACACTTTCGCTTTCACTGCACCGAAGACTGCCAACGCAATTGCATATAAACCAAGATTGGCCACCTGTATTTCCAATTTGTAGTGAGCATCTTTCTCATGTGAAATAATTGCTTAAAAGAAAGCATTGTTTTTTAAAAAAAAAAATTTAGTCACTTTCAATTAAAAAGAACAACAGTAAGAAGATATCTTGTTTTCTTTAGAACCCATTATCTTTTACATGTACAAAGTTAGTAAAATAACAAGATTGGAGAATAAGTTCAAGTAAATAACTAGCATAGATTCAATAAAATAAGTGACCACTATTACTCACCATAGTGGATGCATTTCTACAGCTTGCTAAGGCTACCCGACTTGTATGGTTCAAAGTAATGCAATTCACCATCGACCTAAAAGGAAGAAGAAGATACATTGACCGGTGCTCAAACTTTATCTGTCAGATGAAAAATCTTAACTCAAATTTAAGAAGAAAAGAGTGTTTACATGTGGGAAACTTGTGTGGCAGCCCAACCGATATTAAAGACAGCTGCAAAGAAGCTGTAACCAATGGTCTTCATAAGGTATGAATCGGTCCCCAAAATGGTGCAAAGCAGGCATCCACCGAAGACAGACGAGAAGGAGATGCCGACCAGGATTGATCCTCCAATGTGCCACAGCTTGAAATGACCAAACCGGTCAATCTGATCAAATAGCACGTGTTGTTAACAGATGAATTACTGATGATACATGAGTGGCAGCGACACACAGTTTTAGTTCTTTCGGTACCATCTCGCCTGCCAGAATCGTCATTAGACCATCTGCAACCTGCCCAGAAAGCATCACGATAGCAGCATCCCTGAAGGAAACGCATGGCACAATTAATTCAGCTGCAGCAAAAATACGTCACTGCATACAAATACAGAGAACAAGCGTGATGTTGTTTGTAGACACCACATTACCTTGGAGCAAGCCCAATTTCTTGCAGGAATAGCAGCAGGTACGTGAACCAACATGCAGACGTGATGTCATTCAACATGTGGCCAACGCCATAGGATAGTATTGGCCACCGTCCCAGAGGCTGGGCAACCTGCGCCTTGGCCAGCATATCATCATTCTTCCCTTCAGCCATGGTGATTACAGGGTAGTAATACTCTTTGAATGTTTCTTCGAATGGGATTATACGGTCTGAATATCCAAAGTACCAAGCAGTGAAACAATAACATTAGTACCAGGATTAAGAAAGTATTTTTTTAAGGAAAAAAGGAAACTTGATTCAGAAAGGAGGTCTACGTGCATTGTGAAATTCATAGGAAAACAAAATCTTTTTTTTTTGGGGGCAAATGGGGTGACCTTATGCCCAACAAGAGCTACAAAGTTCTCTTTTCTCTGTGTTTAACTGAAACCGAGACATCAAATTGTTAAAGAAAGAAAAATTGCTCAGATGAAACAAGACCCTTGGACTGGGATTGGTACTGTGTCAAGTTCAAGCTATAAAAGCAGTTAGGAGATTGGCATTGCGTCAAGCTCAATCTCGACGAGCAAATGGAAGACAGTATTACGTGACATGAATTTTTATGAAATTCGCGCGAAATTAAAACGCAAAATTTTCGCAAAGAGTAAACCGCTTAGAAAAAACATAGCCGCCAGCAATCCAGCATACTACGCGCGCGCCGCAAGCAAACAAAGGGGAACAAGGAGGCAGGGAGGCCTAAAACCGAATCCCTGAAACGAAAAATCACATCTTGATCACGCCTTCGAAATAAACAGACAGGAGAGATCAATCGAGCACAGCCCATCGCGCGGTTTTCATAAGGCGGGCAATGCGCGGCACGCACGCAGACGGCTCTCCCTCACGGCGGCGGCGGCGGCCGCCGCCGCCGCCGCCGCCGCCACATCAAGAGTCAAGAACAGCAAAAAGGAAGATGAGAAGAGCGGTAATCAGAAAGAGAGATTGGTTAGGGATGAGCATCGCGGCTTTGCGCGCACGTACCCCGTGAAGAGTGAGGACGGAGAGGTAGATGTTCGCGGCGGCGCGGCGGCCTGATTGGATCCGGGGCAGCGGCGCTGGTATTTATAGGCGCCCGGGGCGCGCTCTGGCGAGCAGCCAGCGCAGTAGACGCCGCCGCGCCCACGACCCACAAGGCCACAGCACAAGAGACGAACCAGCGCAAGCCAAGTCTGCAAATTGATTGGTTTTTTTCCCTTCCATTTTTTTTCTTGGCTTTTTTTTTTTCTCTACGGATCGCTCCTGTTCCGTGTGTTCATGGTTCAGGCTCCACAATGGCGTATGGCCTTTTCCCTACCTACGCTTCGCAAAAAGAGGCAGAAGGAAGAAAGGTTTGTTCGCTCCCAAGATTCGCGTGCGAGCGGCAGCATTAATGCACAGTCAAGATGGAATATGGTCGAATAATATCCATGCCAAATTTTTTAATATTTTTTTTAACACGGATACAGATACGTGTGGCGCGGACACAAATATAGATATGAATAATGTTGGGAATGGGTACAACGTGAATACGAATCAAATCAAATATGATCACGGATGTTTTTTCATAATACATAAATCGAATTATTTTACTTCCAAAAGTAATTTAAATATATAATTAACTTAACTGGTCAGAATATCTATAAAATTTATTGATCACATGAATCGAAGAATATGAAAAAGAAAAAAAAAGTGTTTTGACATGTCTACATATTGCTACACCTTTATCAAATGGGAGTAAAAAATAGCGTGTGTGTTTAGTTGTGACCTAAATAGGTCTTTGTGTATTAAATGAGCTATTGTTTGTATGCTAGTCGGGCCTAATGTTAGAAGGTTGGTATCTAAATATTTTGAATTGCTACTACCTGAAAATATTTGTATTAGTATTCGTCGGACACTGCTCTATCGTATTTGAATTTTTATCCAAGAAAAAAATATCTGTATTTGTATCTGAATATGAAATATCTGATAAATATTCGATCAGACCCTATCTGTCGACGGTTGAGATAACGATCTCAAGTCGCTAAGGTTCTTGAAGATTGAGATAGGAGACACGCCAAACAACCACGAACAAAGAACGAAGGAGATGGGGTTTTATCTGGTTCAGCCCTCTCGGAGATAATAGCCCTATGTCCAAATTTCTTTATATATCAGAGATGAATACAAGAGGTGGCTTGGCGAGACGAACATGTCTCGGCAAGATTATGGGTGTACAGGAAGCAATATGCAAGGGCCTCGTGTCGTCCGATGATCTTGGGCGTCGATGCGATCCCTACTACGCCGTAGGGCCTTGTTTATATAGTGCGAGCAAACCGACCTCCGGGAATATCGGTTGGTGACCACGAGTGCACGTAACGAACTCGATACATGCCAAATATATCCCGAGGCAGATAAGGCATACTCCTAGTCTTGGGGATCACGACTCCTAATCCAATCCGGGAAACCAACGTCCGGGTCTTCACGTAGCCGCGCAGAACTCTTGTTCGAGATGGACTCGAACACGATTCCTTGGCCGTTCGCACCACGCCACTAGGAAGGCTCATTAGGCGGATGCATATGGGCGGATAGAACCTTCCAGGGACCGAGCCCCGGTAGGTCGCTCGATTGGGCCGTCGAGTGGGCCATAGCAATGGGCCGTGATCTAATCCCGACAATAGCCCCGAGACTCAAGTGGAAGGACTCACCAGTGGGGTCTTCCTCTTGAGACTCTAAGTCACGAAGAGGGTATTTTTCCTGCTACAAAGGCGTAGTAGCAGTGACCGAACAGTTATGGTTCAACCGAACAATACTTGTCCGGACCGAACAAACCCGCCGTCTTAGAGCAACTCTGTTGCATCGAGCAGGAACGACATCTGTCCGAGCAGAGTACCCAGCCCTCGATACAGAAAATCGGAAGAAGTGAGGTGAATCATCTCCTTGAAGCTGAACGTCATCAAGGAGGGATTGGATTCTTGGTAGTAAAGAGCGTACCACCGCATCCGGTAAGATCAGATCTTCCGGGAGAATGAACATAGCGAGTCACGAGACGGACTCGTCTTCTGCGCATCCGAGCATTCAGATGCCTAGGAAAAGATAGGGGAACCACCTCTCGGGCTAGAGCTTGCCCGAGAAAATAGAGATTGCGCTCTTGAGCGAACGTCGTGCTCAGGAGCGAAGGTGATGTGCCTCCAGAAGTAGATCGTGTGCTAGGAGCAGACAATGCATACGAATGGGAAAGGTGACCCAGCCCCAGAGCGTAGAGCTCGTCGAAGGAACCGTAAAGAGATCCGATCTCGAGCACGGAGTTCGTTAAAGGAACGAAAATACGACCAGCGAAGACGTACCAGTCAAAGGCCATCGATCCACGAGCACGAGCTCGTCGCGGGAACGAGCGTCGCCCGGCGAAGAACCGCCGCGCGAGTGATCCAAATTTCCGAGCACGGAGCTCGTCGCGGGGACGAGATCGCGCTCCGGCGAAGAGCTGCGGCGAGGTGAATCACAACCCGATGCGGTCGAGCCGCAAGAGAACGTGTGAAATCAACGCTTTACCCATGACGTATTCCTTGCGGCGGTGTTAGCGTTGTCTTGGCAAGTGCGAACCGACGCTTGAGTGCCCGTTGCGATGAGAATCGACTTCGATGGGCTTGCCCGTTCGCGATGAGAATCGACTTCGGTGGGCAAGACTCCGTTGGTGGCGCACTACCTTGACTTAGCCGAACTGTGAAGGTCAGTACCGGGCAAAGGCAAGAAATCATACGCGGGTGAAGTGAATCAGTTCCCGGGCATGCGCGGAGCGTGCCCGAGAAGAGAGGGATGCAGACATCGGTTTTGGTGGGGAAGCCTGGAACCTCGCCACGACCATCACCGGAGTCTGATGTTCCCGTTCTGTATTCCTGCGAAGACAAACAAGAAACAAGCCGCAAGGGAAAAAGAGAGCAAGAACAGGCTATAAGAAGAGCAAAGCGAGTTTTAGAAAACACGCAAAAGACGACCTACCCGCACAAGACATAATTTTCTCCGGGTACGTCCCTTGATAGCGTTAGTGTCACCGCGGCGAATGCGGAACCGACGCCAGGAGTGCCCGTTGCTATGAGAATCGACTACGATGGGCGGGACTCGTTGGTGGTGCATTGCTCGATTACCGTGCGGGAAGGATGTAGCATGGATAAAGAAGACATGTGCGGGCAAGTGCAGCCCCGCTGCGGCTAAGACCGCTAACCAGAGAAGGCGATCGGGACCTTAGCCGCAGGCAAAATGTGCGAGGCGAAATCTTATCCGGGCATGGACCCGTGCAGCGTTGGTGTCGTCTCGGCGGTGCGGAACCAACGCCAGAGTGCCGTTCGCGATGAGAATCGGCTACGGTGGGCATGCCCGTTCGCGATGAGAATCGCTTACGGTGGCGAAACTCCATCGGTGGTGCACCGCTTGTTAACCGGAGCTGTACAAGTCGTTGCGAGATAAAAAGACATACTCGCACGCGGGGAGCGCTACGGGAGCGAAAGACCAACGAGGTTTTGGAAAACCAACGCCAAGGAAAGGAACGAAAAAACTGAAAACGTATCGGGGTTGTCGAAATTCAGCTCAAGAACCGATCGACCGGGAGAGGCGATCCTCCGAGGAGCGGCCGAGCAACTCAAGACCGCCGAAAGCGGCGCTTGAATCGAGCGAGAGTCGATCGAGCTGCTTTTCACAAAAAGAGCAAAGAAAAGATAAGGACGAACAGAAAACCAAGAGAAAGGCGAACAGCTAGAAAGTTTAAGAAAACCGGTGAACGCAGCCAAACTCCCAAATTTCGTTATGCAATTGCTCGAGGACTGAGTTTGCGAACTCGAACAGTGCACAAGAGAAAGAGCGACGCCTAGCCCCGATGCAGACGATGCATGAAGACCTGAACTTGCGACTTCAAGCACGTGCGTAGAGAGTTAGAGCGACAACCGTATCTGATCGACTCGTTCGAACCGCTCGTTAACGTAAGTTAGGCGATTCAAAGTAACCGAACAAGGAAAGTGCCTGCGCGGAGGGCTTACGAGCGAGCTTTGTCAAGTGGTTGTGGCGTGGCGGTAAGTGCCTCTGCGCGGAGGGCTTACGAGCGAGCTTAGCCGCAAGGTGGATGCCGTGTTACGCAACTCGAGTTTAGGAACTTGTTGAAGCTAGATACGGGCGGAAAACCTTAAGATTGCGGAGCCAAGAGTTCGCAAGACCGGACGACCATCAAGTGTTACCGAGAGAAGACGAGTGGTGAGAAGGGCGCGGGGGCGCGAACATTCACCGCTCAATGGGTTGAACTTTACATGGCGGCAGAGACTTGACGAACTAAGGCGCGAAATTTGAGAAAAAGCGCGAAGCTAGGAAACGAAAGACCTACACGAGGAACTTACAAAGCTGGTCGATGTTCCAAGTGCTGGTCAGCTCTCTTCCGTCATCCACTGTCAGGCGAACGACCGGGATCCGAAAGGAGTTTTGATCCAGCCCCCGAGCAAGGAGCTCGTCGCGGGGACAGACGCTGCCCGGCGAAGAGTGCCGGCGCTGAGTTGATCCAGCCCGAGCACGGAGCTCGTCGTGGGGACAGACGCGCACCGGCGAAGAGCTGCCGGCCGCGAAGAGATCCGGCCCGAGCACGGAGCTCGTCGCGGGGACAGACGGGCGCTCGGCGAAGAGCCCCGCGAAGAGATCCAGCTCGAGCACGGAGCCGGAATCGATCTGAAAGCGATCAAGGTCGAAGGATCGATCCGATCTGGCAGGGGAAGAGACATCCTGCCCTTCTGAGTCGTAGTCCTCAGGGAGAATCTCCGTGTCGCTGATGGAGTTCGACATGTTCGATCTGCGTATCCCCACGGTGGGCGCCAGCTGTCGACGGTTGAGATAACGATCTCAAGTCGCTAAGGTTCTTGAAGATTGAGATAGGAGACACGCCAAACAACCACGAACAAAGAACGAGCAGAGATGGGTTTTTATCTGGTTCGAGCCTCTCGGGAGAGATAATAGCCCTACGTCCAGCCTTTCTTATATATCAGAGATGAATACAAGAGGTGGCTTGGCGAGACGAACATGTCTCGTCGAGATTATGGGTGTACAGGAAGCAATATGCAAGGGCCTCGTGTCGTCCGATGATCTTGGACGTCAGATGCAGTCCCCTCTACACGCCGTAGGGGCCTTGTTTATATAGTGCAGAGCAAACCGACCTACCGAGGGAATATCGGGCTGGGCTGACCACGAGTACGTAACGAACTCGATACATGCCAAATATATTCCGAGGCAGATAAGACATACTCCTAGTCTTGGGGATCACGACTCCTAATCCAATCCGGGAAACCAACGTCCGGGTCTTCACGTAGCCGCGCAGAACTCTTCTTCGAGACGGACTCGAACACGATTCCTTGGCCGTTACGCACCACGCCAGCTAGGAAGCTGTTCGGCAGGATGCATATAGGCCAGATAGAACCTTCCAGGGGACTGGGCCCTGGTAGGCTGTTCGATTGGGCCGTCAGGGAGTGGGCCATGGCAATGGGCCGTGATCTAATCCCCGACACTATCCATATTTGTATCCGATCGGATCAGTCGAGAACTATCCGAACCTTTTTTTACCCTGGTACAATATGTTCCTTAGCTCCAACTAGAATACTACATGGTTTTCACAAAAAAAAAATCTTGTTATGTTTTTTGGTTAGGATTATGCCAGTCACATGCGATGAGACGGGTGAGATCGGTGGACAAATCATAAATGGATTGCCTAAAGATTGACATTTTATTAAAGAAAATACCTTGCATCTCATTGTAAAGCCGTTTAATATTTTTCATGTTTTCACTTAAATGCCTGTCTCTTTTTGTGCAATTGAGGTGTTATTTATCTCATTCCATGCCATTGCCGTCAAGCTTCGTTAGTTTTCTCCATTTTCTTTTTTCACAATATCCTAAATACCCCCTTCTCTCTCTTCTGTTCTCTCTATCGCCCATCTCTCTCTCCCCTCCCCATGTGTAAACACATTCTCTTGCAGATGCACTAGCTCTCGGGCTACGCTTAAGGCTTTATATCCGTCATCCTCTTCCCCTCTAGATCACCTCCCCTCCATTGCACGAGCCTTGAGCGTCGATGCCATGGTCCTTCGTAAGCAAAGATTAGTCAAGATGGAATGGAAAATATGGTTCGATACAAATATATTGAACTTGTTGGGTCTCTGCTTTTAAAAAATATGTTGGCTTCCAAACAAATACTCCCTCCGTTCCAAATTGTAGTTCACTGTTGGCTTTTGGACACGTCTTTTGACCATTCGTCTTATTCAAAAAATTAATGCAAACATAAAAAATATAAATCATGCTTAAAGTATGTTTAATAATAAAATAAATTACAACAAAATAAATAATATTTACATATATTTTTTGAATAAGACGAATGGTCAAATAAAATATCCAAAAGTCAACAGTGAACTATAATTTGAAACGGTGGGAGTAGCTTTTAGAATTTGAGTTTTACTATAGTATTTTATTCTTGTTGGACTACACACCGGAAATGCTTCCCTGGGTGAAATTGATAACGTACTTGTTTGCATGAGCAGGTGAATATACATTAGTAGATAAGAAATGTATCTACAAGTATATTTAATGTTTCACGGTTGTTTTGTTAATTACTAGAGTAGTCAACAGTGGTACCACACAGGATAATATTAAGCGATTGCGACCTCATGTAAGAAGACCCAACTAAACGATGGCTCATAATGATGCATCCGGTTATGGAATGGCATCCAACAAATTGATCCTTTAATTAAAGGTAAAATAAATTATACACTATACAAGAATGCGCTTGCTACTTAGCTAGCTCTGCCGTTCATTTTGAATAGAAGGAAAAAAATATATCATGCACAAAATAGACACCAACATTAGAGATGAAATCGTTACGCTATAGTGCTATACTATAGCGCTCAGTAGACATATAAAGCCCAGCATGGCAAGAGCCATGTCAAAGCAAGAATAAAACATGAACCACACTTAACAAAAAGACAAAAACAAAAAAAAAACACCCTCGAGGCCTAGACATGACTATCCACGTGGTAAAAATTTATTTTTGCGAAATACAATGCCAACTGCCAGGTGCCAGCCATTGTACATCCATACGTTTTAGCATGCTCTGAAGCCAAATGGAAAAAAAGAAAAGTTTACAACATGCATGGAGTGCCGCTCTACTGACTTAACTAGTTTTTTTTTATAGAAGTAGCTAGCTAGTTTATTTATTTAAGGGAAAAAAACTATTTGACCTGCAAATAGAAACAATAACTGCTAGCTTCGAAAGAAAACAAATAAAAAAAGAGTTGTTTTTATTAGTCTATTTTTTCGACTCGTTAGTTGTATCTTCATTTTTATTTTTATTTTTTGAGAGGGAGTTGTATCTTCAAATGTATCTTCAAATTGTCATATTAAAACGCGTGCAACAAGCATGCAGCACAAATTAGCAATCAGCTAATCAGAGGTCGATATATGTTGGCACCTTAAAAGAAGACAAAATAGCCATGGCTGCCACCTACCAACTTAATTAAATAATTAGCACAATCACTTTGGTAATCAAGGGTTCACACTCCTGCCCATTTTAACTTGAAAAATTATTAGCATTTCAGCTTCAACCAATACAAGTGCTGTTTTAACTGTTACTAGTCAACAAAACAATGTGAATTCAAGAAAGGTTATTCTTGACCTGATTCCTTTTGGTCATGCGACAAATATTGCCTAAAGTCAGGGTAGATTTGGTCATCCAAGAAATCAGGAACAAGCCGCCTGTCGTGAATTCTGACAGTATTAGTAACGACACAAGCGCATTTGATCAGAAAACTAGACTGTCAGGCTAACAGACATGTATTATTGTTCACCACAAGCTTTCATGTGATGTTAAATTTGAAATATATTCTATGAGCTCAATAGAACCAGTGAATTTAGATAACTACAACTATTTCATCACTACAAACTGCATCAGCCTAATCAATGGAGGCATCAGTTATTCCGGTCAGGCATGTGCCTTGATTCATGATGCGGTCATATCCTGCAGCAATCATGCAGAGTTTACGATTATTATTAAGGCGTTATAAGATCAGCAGACAAACTCGGGTTCTTTTAGCACAAGAAATCGAATGGGTAGGTTATAAAACTATGGCAAGTCGTCAAACACATGGACCAAGTTGGCAGGGGGCAAGGGTCCAAAGTTCTTTCCTTGCTAGAGAATAGAGATCCATCCAAAGGGCTAACCACATTGGCAGCCCATGGTATGCTGTTGACAGAGAAGCGCAGGGGCTTAGCAGCCCATGGCCTACTGCACCTGTTCCCTGGCTTTGACTAGCACACCAACGATCCAATGGTCAGATATTCAGATCAGGATCAGGTTAAAAAAATAGTGATTTCATTGTCATCGTCTTCATCATTATCGCTTTCTTTCCTTGACAATGAACTTCAAACGACCGATAAACTTCTCCATAGATAGACTGGCAAACTTGTCATGTGATATATACTGCCCCCACTCCTGTCTGGCAAATTTGACAAAATTATTTTCCTGTCAATTTCTACTGTATAATGCAAAGACGTTTGTTAGGAATATGATACAATTAGCAAATGCGTGGTCATTAGACAGAGTGCATCACTCATGCAAAAGCCGCCGAGAAGTAAACCTGGATGCATGCAGAGAGTCGGCAGCTATTAAAAGATTGCAATTCATGCATGCACTGAAGAGAATATCTAGGACAATCTTTTTCAGCGATAACACTCACAGTACCACAGATCTGATGCCAAAAGTATCCGGTACATTAACAACCAGGCAGGAAGGATTCATAATATTTATTCCTTTCACACCTTCTAAAGTCTAGTCTGCTGCTACAACATAGTTTGGCAAGCCTAGCAAGCCAAAAGGAGGAAAAGCAGCGTGATAAGGATGAAGGGGGATATCCTACCTTCTCAACATGTATAACAACATGACATCCATCAATATGATTTCTGCAGCCTACCATCAGCAAATCCTGAAGCATCAGCTCACCCAATCATCAGTACTTCCGGGTAACCCACCCACATCGTGTAAGATTCTCTCCACCGCGCCCCCCAAACACCCCCCCAAAAAAAAACTCTAGTTATAGGCAACCAAGGTTCTGATCTCTTGTCTGACAAATGACAAATAGTGTGTGAATTGGCCAACATCGAAGAGAAATTCGAGGAATGACTGAATGAAGCAACAGGCAAGCTATCTGTTTGCTGGGGTTCTGCTAGCCATTTCAGCTTCTTGTCGACAGATTGTTCCAAAATCAGAGTATGTTTCTGCTTCACAGACAGCCATACTCAAACTTGGAGCACTTGACAATGTATAATGTGGGACTTCAAATTACGACCTGCAATGGCTGACCACAGGTTTGCCATGAAAGATCTGTGTTGTCCTTTCCGAGTAAAAGTCTCCCAGATGCGGGCACTGTCAATCTCAATAACTGTTGTTGGGTCAAAGACATCAACAAGAGTGATGCTCATATTGTTGCGGATAATACAGAGCTTTCCATTTAGTGAGACCAAGGCCGCGGCCTCAAAAGCCCGTGAATTGCCCAGATGGTGCCTGCTATCCATGAATCTGATCCATGACCCTGTGTCTTCATCATAAACTCTAAGCTTGCAACCATCCCGGCAATCCGCTGAATAAAGATGACCATCAAAAGAAATGCTTGGATTCCGCCAGCCATTAACCATTTCACCACCAGTTATTGACCATGCATTGGATGTTGGGAGATAGACCTCACTCACAACCTGGCGATGAGAATCAAGCCCTTTTAGGAACCACTTACCATCATATACAACTCCAATGAAAGGTACCATTCCTGTGCTCATTTCAGTAATGCTGGACCATCTATTCCTGTTTGGATCATAAACCTCAGCAGACCTTAGAGTTCTCTGTACGCCTTCACACTCCCCACCAGCAACATACAGGCAGTTGTTTATGACACAGGAACCAAAGCAGTGTCGCTTCCGTAGCATATCTGGAGCTCGGTGCCATTTGTTTGTCCGAGCATTGTAAAATACAACACGCCTCATAGATCCTCGTACTAGGTCTTTGCCACCAAATAAGTACAGATAGCAGCCACTAAGAACAGCACAACCAAAGCCCACGGCTTCTGAATACTCCGGTGGAACTGGAGGAAGTGATTTCCACAGTTGGTGTACTGGATCAAAGGCATGCCAAGATATCTTTCGATCACGGTCCCTTTTGAACACATAAACCCATTCTTCTGCCATGCCAAATTTACTGCGCAAGGAGTAAAAGTAATTCCCAGATAAAAGTTTGTTCCATCGTTTACAGACTAACTGAAGATTGGGGTGCTCAGCTCGAGGAACACGCATGAGACAGGCAATAGCCAGGTCATCAGGAAGGCCAGGCAGAAGTGGTGCCTGAAGTCGACACCTCTCCTTGCGTGAATTCCTTGACTTGCGCTTGTTTGGTTTGATATCAGGTTGCATGCACAGCTTAGCACCAGGGACAAACTTTCTAGCACTCACAACAGTTTTAAGACCTCCATCAACCCTGCAGTAGCAGGAAACAGACTCTACCTGCAAAAGCATTGATCAATCATGTCAAGATACTTATATCTGAATGCGGAATAACAAAATCACACCATTACATGTATACAGGAACGTTATATTCTTGTCCAGCTGCTAGCAAATATTGCTGGGATGAATCTCAATACTGGAAGAGTAACCATGTTCAAATCTACAACAGTTGATGTTTATCATACGAAGCAGAGGGAGCAGGTCATTTGGCTGTACAACAGAAACTAAATATTTAACAAGGCATTGATATAATATCCCCAGCTCCCCCCTTATCAGCCCGGCCTTTAAATTACTGTTCATGAGAAAAATTCAAAATTCAGGCTGAGAACAGTGGGCTGTGTGGCTTGGGCGGGATGAATTCAAAATACAGGCACAGTAGTATAGGGGATGAGATGGGGATGCTCTTAGAAGTGAAGAGCCCTGAATTCACTCTTGCTTCACAGAACTACTCATAAAAAACTAAAAGTACAGTTATAAATAAGATTAAGAATAAGTGCAGAAATTAATTTAATACAGGAGCACTTAGCAGCTGCTGTACAGATTTGGGTTCAGAATGAAATCAGCTTGGTTTTCACTTGGTTGTGATCCCAACTGTAAGTTGTTTCACTGACATATATAAATGTATCGAATAATCCTAGCTACATAACCTTTCCATTCAGAAAAAAAAATATAGTTGTTCTAAATGTGTAAAACTCATATAGATCTCCCATGTGATATCGTTTGTAATTGTGGAAGTAGCACCTGACCTGAACAGAATATCTAAGCTAAAGGCAACACTAACAAGTTAGCCTCCATCATTTATTTGAATAGGAAAGATCACACCTGTTGACTCACGGCTAGCCTGGCCACAGTTTGACTTGGATTGGCCGATATACTGAGGATGGCCAGCTACAGCCAGTATGTTCATCCATATTTAAACATGTGGACTTGACAATTTCTTGTGATGGCATTCTCTTATAAAATGTAAATGTAACAGAATTCTTAAACAACAAGTAGCATCTGAGCAGTACCACTAAGATTACTTACAGCTCCACTAAAAAATTATGAATCACCACAACATTTCATCAGAAAAGACTACTGAGCCTTCAGAGAGTGAGTCAGGGACAACTGGACATTTGAAACCTAGGCTGGACGACCAAGCCCCAAAGGAGCAAGGACCCAGATCAAGGCTTCAACCACCGCAAAACCCACAAAGCTCCAGGCTTTGAGCAGGAAACCACCAGATTTAAGAAGAGAGACCTCAGCTTGAAGCCAGAGGTGGAACCTTCGGCCCAAGAACGCCGGCTCCGAGCTAAATTTACGCATCTTGCAGCTAAGATAGCAGACGCTGTTGAAGGCCAATGATGAAGGTGGGGAACGGAACTTACCAGCGGAGCACGGACGCGGATTCTTCCCGCGGGCCGCGTCGGGCCCCCCCCGGCAGCCGCGTCCATGGCCGGATCGAGCCGAGCAATCAACGGAACTCCTCAATCCCGAACACCCCAGAGGAAGTAGAGATGCCGCCTCCACTCCACGAGGATCCCCTTCCGCAGTGGCGGACCCAGGATTTTATCCTAGGGTAGGCCTAATCAAACAAAAAAAAAAATCTAACGCACATCTTAAAAAAAATTGCTTCAAAACTCAAGAGTGCTGTCACTTGTCAAGTGCGTGCATTAGTGCATATATACTTTATATAGTGTATACTTACCAAGAACTTGTATGTGTAGAGGGCTAGACTCTAGAAGCGTGGAGGCGGAGGGGCGGCGGCCGGCGGACTGGCGGAGGCGCGGAGGGCCGAGGGGCGGAGGGCGGCGGCCAGCGGCCGGCGGAGCCGCGGAGGCCGGAGCCGGAGCCGGAGAGGTGGCGGGCTGCGGATCAGCGGAGGCCGGAGGGGCGGTGGTCGGCAGAGGGCCGGAGGGGCGGCGGCCGGCGGACGGGCGGAGGCCGGAGGGCGGCGGCGCCTGGGAACGGGAGGAGGCGTGCTGCGTGCGAGACGCAAGGGAGGAGGGGCGGCGTGGCACTGACCGGACTGTGGCTGTGGATTACTGGGCCAGCCAGGTCGGGCGGAGGCACAGCCAGCGAGGCAGGTCCAAGCTCTAAGCTTGCCGGCTGCAGATCCAGATCGGGTTGTGGACTTGTGGTGGGGCAGCTCCAAGGTGGGCGGAAACACCGTCGGGGCAGCTCCACGCCGGCGGCACAGCAGGTGAGGCCCAGGGTGTTGTAGCCGGCGGCGCAGAAGACCGTCTTGCTTGCTTGCAAGTTGCCGCAGGGAGTGAAGAAGATAGCGGAAGGATTGGAAGAAAGATGGAGGGCTGGGAACTGGAAGGAGAGTAACCAAACAGGCAAACGGCTCGGGCTGAGTGTTGCCTGGCTACCTCAGGCTCGGCCGTTTGGCTTCGAGGACTCGTCGCCAAGGACTTCTTCCTCAGCCATCAAAAGTACCAGTGACTCCGTCGCCGACATGCGGGCCATAGTGGGCTCGTGGCTCGGACTCACCTGTAAGAGCATCCCAACGGAGACATCAGTAGTGTTTTAGATAGCGACATAGAGCGACTGTTGAAGATATTGATAACTTCAACTGTAGATGATCTTAATCTCTTTGTCATGCCCCGTCGCTGCAATAGACTTGTCCTAGTCCATTGTAGCGAGTATGTTTAGGTAGCGCCGCAATGGCGAAGAAAGAAAGAAAAGTCAAGTGCTGCCATAGATTTGATCCAATTTCTCTTTACCGATGACTTCCGGACAATCGGTGTAGAGAAACGGAGTTGGATCTGCGGCAGGAGTTTTAGCATTCATTTCTACTTTGTAAGGCCTTGTTCTTTTGAGCTGATCCGAACGGCTAAACAACTGAATGACTGAAATGACTGAATTTCGAGAGCTTCTCTAAATAGTCTCGAGATTTGGATCATTTCGTTTGACTTGCTTTTTAAATCGTTAGGACTCACCTTCAGGACAACGAAAAAATGGACTAAAAAACTAAAAGCATTTATCTTTTCAAAACGTAGACAACGTTAAGCTATTAAGACGTTTTAGCTGTTAAGCTGAAACGAACAGGGCCTAAGTCTTTTTGTGTAGGTTTGGGGTTGTTGTCGAGTTGTTCAACTCCAGTCATGTTTGGTCTTTGCGCATTAGCCAATAAGATATCTCTCTGGGTCATTGATGGCACGGACGAGGAAAAGGAAGAGGTTTATGCTGGATCTATTCAAATATCTTCGTCGGAGGATTAAAGAGCAAGATTTGAGATGCGTTCTGACAAACACATGTTAGCGGTCTCAAAGATGACGACGAATATACAAGTTTTCAAGCCTATTATTGATGTTTATCTTTAATTACGTCTCCCTATGAGGATGTGCGTGGAGGATATGTAGTTGACAGCTGTCGGTGTCTGGGAAACACGTCCCTGAAGAGCAGCGGGTTCACGGACCGGCAGACGAATTTATAGTTGGTGTGAGACCCAACGACCACCCTTCTCAGCAGCTCGGGGCGACGGCCGAGCCTACGGGGGGCTCAGGCCACGCAATCTTTCAGACTAAGCCTAGTGCGATTTGGCAATCCGGATACAGATCCTTCGTACGGTGAGAGGAAGAGGGAGAGAGAGAAAGCAATACAAACTGTGAAGACACAAGCGATTTACCCTGGTTCGAGCCCCAGCTGCCGTAATGCTGGCTACTCCACCTCGTTGATTATCGGTGGAAAAGCAGATCTGAGAGGGTGTCGAGACCGGGCTTGAAGGCACCGATCCCGAGCTTATAGGGGGTTTTGGACACTCTGGTGGCTAAGGACTACCGCTACTGCTAAGGAAGCTTCGAATGAGTGTGTTGTTTGGGTGGCTTGAGACTGCTTCAATCACCTGGCCCGAACGGATCTAGGGCCTTCCCTTTTATAGGCGCGGCAGGTCGTCCGGAGCTGATGTGGCGGGCCCCGCGTCTATCTCTGCTTTAGTGGCGGTGTTCTTGTCTCATTCCGGGCTCTGTCAGTGCGGAGCTGCGGAGAAACCGTTAGGTTAATCTTGTGCGTGTTTGTCTTGAGATGCCGATACGGGGAAGAAGCATGCTTTAGGGAGAAAGCACTTTCCCATTATCCCCCGATACAACATTGAGTGGACCGGCCCAGCCTCGCGCCACCCGTTGGGGACGTCGCGTAGCGTAACAATCGTCGTCGCCTGCCAAAGGAGCAAACGATAAACCGAACTGTCCGCGTGCCTCTCCCCGGGCTGCGGGTTCCCGGGAAGACACAGTTCCTCCTGGTCAAAGGAGGGGAAAGTACAGTGGGACATGACAGTTGTCGCCACCTACCTACGGACAGGCGGACTACCTGCGGGACCCTCTCCCATGCTAAGGATAGCCCGGGAGGTGCGCCACGCTCCTGGCTGAGATCTAGGGAGGCGCAGTTGACCAGGTCAAGCCCGGGGAAACCCTGGCGGGCTATATGCTTCCTTTAGTACGGCCAGGGGCGGCCTTTTGAACTTTCTGTACGTGCGGTGGGCCGGTACGGAATCGGCCCAAGGCCTGTCTTGGGATGGGCCACTTATCAATCACCAACAACAGTGATACAGATGACTATGATCTCCGAATTCGATGATGTCAACAACCATAGTGAAGCTAGATGTATAAGTTGTTTATCGATTAAATCCTACCTGTCTTTTGTTGTTGACCTGGCTATCAGCTGTGGATATTTCTATAAAACGGTTTTGGTACAAAAGATCTTAAAATTTCTCTCGAAAAAGTATTCCTAGGTACACTCTTGCAATCTTTTAACAAAAACTAGACTGGTAGTGCATTAAAAATGAATTTTTCTTGGATGAAATAAGGAGAATTATGTTTTGAAATGTTGAGGTATTTCCATATTTCAAATACCTAGTTGATCCAGAAAAAATGTATTGCAGATAGCCCTTTCGACATCATGTTATGATAAAAGAGTTTGAAGAAAGGTTGCATGCCATATTACTTTAGGCGAAGGATAGAATAAAACTTAAGGAAGTGCACTAATAAATAGTAAAATGTAAAATCAAAGTCATGGATACACTAATAAGAACGTGTCATGCTAAATAGAACGAATATAGTGTTATTATAAAGAAAAAAAGTCTACTTCATCCCTAAAATATTCGTCAAGTACACATAACCTCCCAAACTACAAAAACCATGTAGGTATTCTAATCCCTAAAAAATTTAAACCAATGCAGGTAACCCCGTGACAATTTCTCATAGCGGTTTTGCCATACGGAGTTAACACAGGAAGCATGGCAGAGGGACACGCTTATTGAGATGTGGACTCATAGCGGGCGAGGCCCAATGTCAGTGACATGCATGCTGTTTTGTCCACGTGGCTAATAACGTGTCACCCTAGTTACAAAAGAAACAAATAGATAATTTTTTTACTAGCAGCAGTTTCAGGACATATTTGGTTAACTTTTTGATTAATTTGGTTCATTAAAGTTTATCTAAACTATTGGCTGGGTTTGGTTGAAAAGTTAATAGTTGGTTGGTACTTTGTTCCTGCTACGTGGCCTTGTGTTCTTTACAAGCAGACTTGTTCCCTCTCCCTAACACGTGGGCCACACCAATGCCACCAGCTCTCCTCTCCTCTCCGGTCCATGGTTTCCCCTGTTCATGAATCACCGACAGGTGGGACCCACCGGCCGGCCAACCTGTCTGCTGCTGACAGCGTAGTGCTTCCCAACCACTTGCCGCAGCACACGCGGCGCGCGACGCGCGGGACCCACCGTCCAGTACTACTCGCCCTCTCCTCTCCGGTCACTGCCTCTCACTCACGCAGGCCGCAGCCTCACACTCTCCACCACCCTCCGGCCCCGACCCCGAGCGCTCTCCCCCTCTCTAGCCGCCGGCGACGAGCTCGAGCTCGAGCTGGTGCTCCAGCTCGGAGGCGCAGGCGCCGGCGGCGGGGGCATGGAGCCCATGAGCGTGGACAGCGGAGGCTGCCGGGGCCTGGACGCGCAGATCGAGCAGCTAATGCAGTGCCGCCCGCTCGCCGAGCAGGAGGTGAGATCCCGTGCCGACGCGCCGCCGCTCCATTTTGGTTTCTCGCTCGCCCGGCGCCGGTTCCGCGACGCGATCTGGCGAGCGGCGGCTTTGATCCGTTACGACGGCGTCTCTAGGGTTTTTGCCCCGCTTGTTGGTTGGGCGGTGTGGATTTGGGGTGTGATCCGGTGATTTGGGGGGCGATTCGACCGGCTTTTGTGCTGCTTGGTGATTTGGCTGTTTAGAGCGATGATGTTACGGGCAGTTTAAGGCTAATGATGGCGGGTTTTGAATCATTCTGATGTTGTGGTTCAGGTTTTGGTTTCTCGTGGTAGATCTCTAGTAATAGCCGGTGGAAAAGAAGCATAAAAAAATTGAAATTCACAATCACCTCTTCGCTGCAGCTTTTGGTTAGACGAAAAAAATCTTCACCAAATGTAATAACGAATTAGCGATAGTAAAAATGGCATATTTAGGGTCAAGTATATCACCTACAGGCTAAAACATATACATTTGGTAGGTATGCATGGAATCTGGTCGGTTGACCAAAAACAGGAATATTTGATGCACATAAATGTCGATAGACTTGGTGCTTTAAAATTCTTGGAATCGGAGATTCTAGTTGTGTCCTTACGGCCCCACATGTTCAGGTTAAAGCACTGTGTGAGAAGGCCAAGGAGATATTGATGGAGGAAAGCAACGTTCAGGTATCACATTCTATCCGTTCTCTTCATACTATTATGCAGGGCATATTCAATTTTCTTCTTTATTGCTGACTCCAAAGGTTGTTGCATACATATTGTCTTTGATCTTGGCATTGCATTTGAGCAGCAACACCCATTTTGTTGCTCCAGATGGTCGATCCTTACGCTCCCACTCCTATGTGTCAAAGAGTGTTAATGTGTTATAACAAGGACTTTTACATGTTTCAGGTTTTAAGTTTTATGCATTGCTAGTTTCTCTTCTATGCCGCCAAGTGGAAATTTATAAAGTTCCATTCAAATAGCTTGAACTGTCATTCACATAAGCATGTTAAGTTCTTCTGACAGTATTTAAATGCTCTATGCCATGGTAAGGTACAACGGCAAATAAGCATTGGCTTTAAGGTTTTGTTGTGGTTTTTGGTATGCAGCCTGTCAAAAGTCCAGTGACAATTTGTGGTGATATTCATGGACAGTTCCATGATCTTATTGAGCTTTTCCGGATTGGTGGGAAGGTACTAAGTACTAACTAGGTTGACTAATATCTTTTTTTCCTGCCCTAATTCCAAATCGTGCATTCAGCAATCAACTGTCAAAAGGCTAACATTTTTTTCTTTGTTGCTTCAGTGTCCAGATACTAATTATTTATTTATGGGGGATTATGTCGATCGTGGATATTATTCTGTGGAGACTGTTACCGTAAGAATTAACCTACTTGTTTAATTTCACATATTTCATTATTAAGGCTGCAAAAAGATTTGTTTTCTGGAGTTCTACTTTCAGATGTTTCTTACCATCTTAAGGTTTGAATTTGTGTTACAAGCAATCATTATGTAACGATATTCCTTATTCAGCTTTTGGTAGCATTGAAGGTGCGCCACCCACATCGGATTACAATCCTTCGTGGAAACCACGAGAGCCGGCAGGTACTATTATACATTGTTTTCTCAATGTTTATGACATGATACAATCAATGTCTCAAATTAGTTAAAAACTTGAGCAGATCACTTAACTAAGTCTTGCATTTCCTGTTAAATTTTTAATACGGAAATGGCTTTATTAGAATTTAGATGTAGTTCCTCTTAATGGTAAACTTGTTATTTTGTGTGTTAACCTATAGTCCCTTTTTTTTCCCAATGACTGCAGATTACACAAGTGTACGGATTCTACGACGAATGCCTACGAAAGTGAGTTACTGTGTTTTGGTACATTAAAATTTTAATGTATTCCTTTCCTCCTCTAGCCTGTTTATGCACTATATCATTGACACTGTTCCAGAGAATTCTATGCTTGGTCTATCTGTTCCAAATGTTCTGTGGCATTTCTTGGCTTAGTTTAATATATAATCATGCCTCTTGTGCTAATGTATATGATATCTATTTGTTGTCCTGTGCCTTTTTTTTCCTCTGAATTGATAAGATTTCCCCTCCAGACTAGCATAGACTTAGTATCAATTGTATACTAACGTGTTGCCAACCTAGTTGGACGATTTTTCGTTCTGAAGCACCCTACCTCTATGTAATCATGTTGTCTGTTAATTTCTATATTATATATAATTGTATAAATTCTTTAGTTCATAGAGGTTGATTCCCCTAAAGATGTCTCTGTTACAAGTTTGCAACCAAGTTATAAGCTCATTGCTTGTTCTTACTGTTGTTGAATCTTGTTTCAAGGTATGGCAATGCTAACGTATGGAAGATATTCACAGATCTTTTTGACTATTTTCCATTGACAGCACTGGTGTGTATTCTGAAACTGGAACCTCCTTTTTTCTTAAATCAATATTTAATTCCCTTTTTTCTTTGCTTCCCTAGTATTCGCACGCTTATTGTTTGTTACACTATTGAATTATGCAATTCTAATTTGTCTGGGGCATTTGTCAACTGCTGTTTGTATGGTTGTACCTCACCGACTTGGCACCGTATCTGTGTGGCGTGATTAATGTATAGTTTATGGTTTCAGTTGTCAAAAACACCTTGGATGACAACACCTTAATTGTTATTGTAGTAGTTGTAGAATTGAAAATAACTCCCTAGGATTTTTGGTGATTAGGGAGTTATACGATTTGATGCCAACCATGCTTCATTCCTGGTAGATCTTTAGCTTCCCAATTTATGAATCGAGTGCTTGAAGCTGACACGAAAATAATTAGATAATGTAATAAAACATCTTTTCGTTCTGTCTGTCTGAATATAATCATTATTGGCTGCACCATATATTTGATTTATCCATCTTCTCAAGTCTCAACAATCTTAAGGAGTTAAGGTTTCCTTGAACTTTCCCCAACATGGTGTGTTCATGGGGTATGTTTAACAATGTCATTTTTTGTGTGTTCTTGAAGGTGGAATCTGAAATTTTCTGTCTCCATGGTGGTTTATCTCCATCAATTGAGAACCTTGATAGTGTGCGTAGCCTAGATCGTGTCCAAGAGGTTCCACACGAGGGGCCTATGTGTGATCTTTTATGGTCTGATCCAGACGATCGATGTGGTTGGGGCATATCTCCTCGTGGCGCTGGCTACACTTTTGGGCAGGTACTACTCGGTTTTGCCTCTTTTTGACAACTTATCTACAAACTTCCTGTTCTGGTTTGTTCATTCTGTTTTTCTTCCCAGGACATTTCTGAACAATTCAATCATACCAACAATCTCAAACTGGTAGCTCGGGCTCATCAGTTAGTTATGGAGGGATATAATTGGGCTCATGTAAGTTCGGTTGGACCTTTACATACTTTATCAGCTATCATTATGGAAGTCTTCTTTTTTTGTGATTTTTCGCTATGCATATGCAGGAACAAAAGGTGGTTACCATATTCAGTGCTCCAAATTATTGTTACCGATGTGGCAACATGGCATCCATTTTAGAGGTAGATGACTGCAACGGCCACACATTTATCCAGGTGAGCATTACACCTTTTCCTTGCTACGCTCTGTTTTCATGGGCTTCATTTTGCTATGCATGTAACATGAGTTTGTACATTTATTGTCTATTGCTTCTAGTTTTGTACTGTAAAGCGATTGAAACTTGAAAGAAAAATGCAATGTGCCACCTCACTTATTAAGACATGATAATTAGCTTCATTATACCCTGAATTTGGCTTCTCATGTATGCTGTAGAATTGCTGTATACGTTTTGTCAAGTCCATCTCCAATTTTTGCAGTTTGAGCCAGCTCCAAGGAGAGGTGAGCCAGACGTAACAAGGAGAACACCTGATTATTTCCTTTGAGCTATTGGTGGCACTATTTTCTGAGCTTGTAGTATTGAGGTTCACCATGCTTTGGTAAGTGACATTCTGCTGCATCCAAATCTGCACATGGGCCATCCAACAATAACAAGGCAAAACATGGCCCTATGTAAAACTTGACCCCCATTGGTGAATGCTAGAGATGCTGCTATCCTGAAACCAGACAAGCGTGCCATGGCCTCATGCAGCCATGCCTGACCTTCAGGTGAAAAAGGGTCATGCATCCTCTCCCTCCCTTGTATGCGTTTAAGCCAAAGGCTTGTATCGAGAGTCTTGTAATTTGTATCATCGATGGCAATATACAGTTAATCTTCGTCCAGCATTTCAAGTCTTTTGGACTGAAAAAAAAAATGCTAACTATATATGCATTCTCTATGAAGTGTAGCCGATTGATCCAAGCTTTTTTCTCCCTTAGATCTTAGGTCATGATAATACATGGAGATGAGGAGAGCAAATATTCCTATAATGTAGAGCAAACATGTACGTATATACTGAAACAAATATGCCTGACGGTCATGAACCTTACCAATGCATCAATCAACTGAACGTCGCGCAGATCGTCTAGGCTAGCGATCGAACGGCATGCAAGAACCAATCTAGTATACACGCCGCCGGCGCATCTCATGTCTGGGGCTCGCCGTCGATCACACGGCGGCTCCGGCGAGCAACGGGTTCGCCGTGGACGACGCGGCGGCAGCGGCGATGCCCCTGCCCTTCATGACGTGCTTCCTGAGCCCTGGGATGTGCACGTTGGTGATGTAGTCCGCCCAGTCGATGCTCCGCACGTCGAAGTGGAACCGCGCCGCCTCCTCCGGCGACATGTCGGCGATGAGCCGCTGGGTGTTGCCGTTGTCGAACCTGCCGCCGTAGAAGGTGTAGGGCTGGTAGATGCTGCCCAGGTGGATGGTCTGCTCGACGGACTTGGCGCAGAGCTCCCGCACCCGCTGCGACAGCCGCCGCTCGCCGGCGCCGGCGTTGGAGACGGCGGCGGCGCTCCGCAGCAGAGCGTCCGTCTCCACGTAGCTGGCGAACTGCTCCATGCTGTCGAAGAGGCGCATCGGCGGCACGCGGATGGGCTGCCCCGCCGCGTCGCTGTAGGGGCGGCCGGTGAAGTGCTGGAACAGCAGCCGGCTCAACTCGCCGAACACCAGCGGGTTCACCGTCGACGACGCCACGTGGTACACGTGCATCCCCGCCGCCGCCCCACCCCCGTGCTTCGCCATCGACGCCAGCGTCGCGTTCACCACCATGTCCGCCGGAACCTCCATTACCAACACAGAAACAACCGCACGTATCATTGCCAATTTGCCATTCGCCATTGCCAAGAAGCCAAGATAGATAGCTCATGTGATTTTGAGATAGATATATATATATATATATATATATATATATATATATATATATATATATATATATATATATATATATATATATATATATATATATATATATATATCAAACATCTGCTCGATTACCACATCAAGAACGCCTTCTGGATCGGCGAGGAATCCGCTGAGCTGGCCCTTGCCGTAGTACAGGACAACTGGATCCATCATCCTGAGTTCGATTCGCCATTGGATCACAAAACGAAGGAGCCGAGTTGATATATGGGCAGCATGAATTCTGTCAGAATCTGTACCTGTTCCCTTCCATCCAGCCCGGGAAGGGGTCCCTCCAGGTGCTCTCTATGACGCTTGGCCGGATCGTCACCACCGGTATCTCTCCTCGCATGCTGTTGATCACCATCTCTCCCATGGCCTTGGTGAACACGTACGTATCTTGCCACCCATGGAGCTTCGCCCTACCAGTAGTAAAATACCAATCAAGCATCATAAATCAGTAATTAGCAGCGATGATTCATTATCATGCATGCATGCAACCAGCTGCATTGCATGATTTCATCTTCAGAGTTCATGCTGAACCACTGACATGTGGAAGAAATTTGTATCTAGTATATTGACGTGTACCTCTCTAGGCCTAAATCTTTCATTTCTTGGGAGAAAGGAGCTGAATCATCGGAGTGCCTTCTCGAGTCAAAAGCCAGCTTTATCTCTGCCTCGATGTCCAGAACGGTGTTCTTGTGCTCTGAAGAACCTGACAGCTCCTTTGCTATGGTGTCTCCCAAGCGAAATGGCTTCTCTAGCACCACACCTTGCCTCTGTCCATTCACATACGCTGTTCGATCGGCAAGTATTGTGTTCAAAGCTCAAATTAACACAGCCATGTTGCATCAAAACATGCAAGTTTTTTAAAGTTTAGCATTGATCTGACCTGTCGAGACTTGCAAGAAGAGCTTGAGCCTTCGAAACCGGTGTGCGAAGCTCATTATCCGGAACGGACCCACGGTGTTGATGTCCATGGCGACATCATACCTGAAACCGAAAGCACATGCAGCACCTTAATTAGTTGGCCGTGAAGGGATCGAAGAGCGAAATATTTCTTAATTTCGAGCAGTGAAATCTTTCTTAATTTGGATCAATAATGACACTATATCTAGTACTACAGCATGACACAATGCAGGATGGAACGACCTCTCATCGAATGTGGTGTTCGCCGCCGAGTTTACGATGATGTCCACCTCGTCGGCGATCTCGCCGGCGAGCTCGGGGGCAATGCCGAGGTCGGCTTCCCTCACGTCGCCGACCACAGGAACCAGCTTCCTCGACACGAAGCTGTGGTACTCTCTCCCGTGGATTTCCTGCAAGCATTTGAACAGCTCCGTGTCGACTACCTGCATGCACATCGCGTACAGGAAAAAAAAAACACGATCTTGCTGATGAAATTTTTTTGGGGGAAAATGTGATCTTATGGGCAGAAGAACAGTGACTTAGTTTAATTACCTCGTTTAGCAACCTTGTCAGTGCTGTTTCACGATCCTTGGCCTTGATCAGCACATATATCTTGCCAACATCCGGATTCGTCCTCAACATTTTCTCGATAAGAACTGACCATACACGGATCAAGAACAGTGGAAATCAAGCAATCAGCTCGGTGAATAATTAACGAGATTAATTAGAGAAGCAAAAAGAAGCAGCACCTTTTGCCAGGAACCCAGTTCCGCCGGTGATGAGGAAGTTCTTGCCGCCAAGGAACCGCGCGATCCCAATGCCATCGCCGTGACCCGGCGCCGAGTTCTCGCCGTGCACGGAGGAGGAAGCTGGCCACGACGGCGACCCACCGGAGCCGCTGCCCACGCAGCACGCCACGCCGGCGTAGCCGCGCCGCTTGCTGAGCGGCAATGCAGCGACGCCCGTGGAAGCGCGGCCGGCCTCGCCGACGGCGGCGAGGCCCGGCGGGCGCCTGGCGGCGGCGACGGCACGGGAGAGGTTCACGCACGAGCTCCCCATGGCCGCGCGCGCGCCACAGGATGGAGCTAGCAGTCGCCTCGCCCGTACTACAGCGAGATCGATCGATGGGAGGAAGACGATGGCGAGCGAGTAGGTGGGTGCGCGTTGAGGCTAGCTACTTCCTGCCTGCCAATCACCTGGGATCGAGCTAGCTAGCTGGGGATCAAGAAAGAGACGGAGCCAGTCACCTACTGGCTACTGCGATGCAGAGCCGAGCCGAACACCGAGTAGCAGAGCACTGGATGCATGGATGGATCGCTCGCTCGCTCGCTCGGCATGCATGCAGATGCAGTGAGTGAGAGGGCAGATCGATCGCGCGAGGAGCAGCGGCTTTAAAGCTTGCAAAGAGAGAGCGAGCTGTGGAGGCGGCCATCTTTTTGCCGCCGGCCGGACGAGCAATTTACAAAGCTCGCAGGAGGAGGCGCGGCGGCGAGATGCGTGGAACGGGAAGGGAGGCGGCCATCGTGTGGTTGTGTGAGTGCTCACTGCTCAGCGTTCGGCCATGGGCGAGGCGATGGAGCCATGCAAAGCCCGTGCAGGCGCTTCTTGAGTTCTTGGAACGGAAATCAGCCTAGCTAAGTAGTTGCGTGCAATTGTGCAAACCACGCCATATATATGTTGCCCCTGCTCATAAGTCATAACACCACGCTAAATTTCATACTATTAGTTTTGAGTTCCGAATTATTCTTATATAAGATCATAAATATTTCCATATATTTTACCGCATCGTATTACGTACATCGATTTTTTTTTAAAAAATAGCAGTCTTAAATATATGCAAAATTATAGCAATCTAGTAAAATTAATAAAAATAGGTGAATTTTTTCTACGAGATTACATGATCATAGTAACTAAAATATATAATTTAAATAGAAATTCATCAAATATTTTTATGTAAAAATATGTATAACACTTTACTCAGACTATCTTTAGCCAATTGAAGACTTGTGCACAATTTTGGCATCCCGAGGATCGAGTTGAACCGGTTTTACAATTTAGAACTAAAATTGATTGATGACGATACTTTTTTAATTTTTTTTCCCAGATAGGTAGTCATTTTTAAAGCCGCCAGCTTAACCGTAAACAAGAATACCTCTAAAAAACCGTGAAAAGGTTAGATTTCTGTGCGTATGACAGTGCACTATAGTGACATTTTAGCGAGAAGAGTGGCAAATTGTAATTTCAATGGCCGATCACTTGACACGTGCGGCAGGAAAAGAAATCAGGAATGCCTTCCGTTTCTCTATGCCCATCCGATTCTATAGGCCCACAGACGACGTGGTCACCTTTTCTCCGAACTCCGGCCTGCCTTATCTCCGTGGACTGCGCGGACGTTGAAACTCGAGGCACGGCCTTTGGGCCGCACCATTTCTTTCCTTAATTTCAGAAGGAGGTCGGTCCGGCCCATATAGTACGGAAGCAGCATTCTCATGGCCCCACGGGCTTGAGAGGGTAATGAAAGAAGGCTGGCCTCGTGCAAATTTGCCCGAACAGCGAGCACAGCCACCTCCACCTCCACCTCCACAGGCTGCAATTTTGCAAATTGTCCTGATTGGTGCGTGCATATAGGTGCGGAAATGCATTCCCGTTTTTGAAACAAAAGACCACTTCTTTTTTCTATCAAATTTTTCCATGAAGTCCTTTGGGCTGTCTCCAACACCCTTCATTAAAGCACTCTCTACCCTAAAATAGGGGATATATTCTTCCTCTATGCACTGCAATAACGTTCCATATTTCATTCCCTAAAATAGAAAACTTCTCTCCATTTCCTTATATGTAGGGATTCTCTCTCATTTCCTTATACAATTCTCCATACAGCGAACGCTGATGGAGAGGGGAGAAATGTAGGAAGAGAATCTTTTTAAAGAAAGCATGTATATGAGGCTATAGGGGATCAAATTTAGCGCTTACTGTTGGAGACAGCCTTACTCCCCTTCCCCCTCTCATGCCCTCATTTTTTTATACCATGTTAAAGTTTATTAAAAAAATATATCATCCTTTTACATGAAGACATGTAGCTAACAAAAAAAATGCTACATGCAATCCTAAAGGGTGTATATGCAAAACAAAAAAAAACTTTAAAAGAACTTGTTGTCCACTCATCACCGTCCAAGACGAGTCAAAACTTGTCTCCATCATTTCCTTCTCTTTAGCAAAACTTGATTGAGAATAGATTAAGGCCTTGTTCTTTTCAGCGTTGAGTAAAGTTGAGTTTTACTGTAGCAAAATTAAGAGTTCTTGAAACGTGGTCCAAAAAGGCTGAAAAAATAGTTTCAAGATGTTTGATAAGAACAAGGTAAATTTTGTTACAGTAAAACTCAATTCAGCTTTACGCTGAAAAGAACAAAGCCTAAAAATACCAACATCAACCAAAGTTAGAATAACATAATGCTACCTCTGTATATAGGCCTGTGCGATTATATTACAAATGGGCTTCTAACTCAGCCTGAACAGTGCTGTGGCAATGCTCAATAGCCCAAGCCCATTAGGACAGCACGGGAGGAAGGCCCTAGCTAACAAAGTAACGAGGCTTGTTCTAGGCTGCTTTGTGATTCACATGTTAGTACAAATAGCCCATCAGCCCATTAAGCATCACCGCATCGGTGCATCACGTAATGCTATTGGGCTATTAGCCACCGGTGCTATACTGCTATTAGTCGGTGCTAATACTGCTATTGACCCAAGTTGCACTCTCTAAGTATATACTATTACTATACTTTGTTTTCTCTTTTTTTTCACTTTTTTATTTCGTGCTATCATAGACTACATGGGTAAAATATCGTATCAAGCATGTTTTATGTTCTACTTTTTTATTACTTGGGGTGATTTTTTTTACGGAAGTTGCATTGCATTAGAGTTTAGCTCGGGGCTTGACGATATCCTGTATCCGCTACTGGTTCCAACATGCGAGTGTAGGAGACTAGTCTATCAAAAATTCGCTTCATCCTTTTGTAATACCACCTCACCCTAATCATGAACGCGCGATATAGAATCGTTCAGACTTGAGACCCAGTTGGTGCGGATGCAACATCACAAGCATCGCGCTTTTGGTTGAGCTCTCGTCACACCCTCGCTGACTCTTCTTACACCCCGCTGCTGAAGAAGCAACTCATTTCTGAAACGAGTCCTTTGATAGAACTTGTTTATTGCTATCGGTTTAGCTGTTTCAGTCTCAGTCTTTCTGGATATATGCTGTTTTATTTCATTGATGGTGCATGCATACATCAGATGTCTTTTGTTCTGAGAAAGGACGCTCCGGTCAGGTTGAATCCACCAGCTCTCTGAATAATTGGCATTCAAGTGGCGATATTATGCTAATGAAATCTTCTGTACTTTAATTCTGGGTTTCCATTTGTGCTCCATGTCTAGACTTTGCATGCCAAGATGTTAGTGTGTCCAATCTTGGCACTGGAGGCTGCTCAGCTTTGTAATCAAACAACGAAATGAGATCATCATTCATGCATGCCTAACCAAAGCAGACCACTGGGTACGAATAGATTGATTATGACAAAGCTTGCCACAGGAAATGCAGCAGGTTAACAACATCGAACAACTTAACTTTTTCATATTTGTCAGCATGACACAAAGACAACTACAGTTGAACTCCCTTCGGTGTTAAAGTTTTTTTTTTTCATTGAAAAACTTTCAGGTACTTTATATAGAAAAGACTCCATTTCACTTGCAGCCATCAGAACCATCCAAAGCTCGTATGATGCACACTAGTATGCTCCAAGGGAGAGATCCATGGCGTCGGCAGGACAAAGTAGGATACTGCTAATCCCGTTGCAAAGCAGTAGGATACTAAACTCTACTGTACAATCATGGCTGTGACGTCACCTCTGATTTGATATTTGTATTAGTACTTCTCATTGCTCATTATTCAGTGTCCACCCAACTGCACAATGCATATATATGGCGATGCAAACCTCATTTTAATTATTTTAATCGCCACCGCTCATTTGACGCAGCTCACTGAGATTCTTGGGGACCATGGGAAGATCGCATCGCTGTATTATACGCTCTCACCTCAAATTAGAGCATGTTTGGTTCCGTCTTGGCAGTGATTTCAACCATCTATGACTCAATTTCATAGTAAAAATGTGTCCCTCCTAGGCTTCTCGAAACCTAGAAGGCAGAAGCCGCTTCTCAAAGCTCTCGAATACCGGTTGCGCTAAACATCATGCCTTCTCGAAACTGCTTCTGTCAGCTCCCCAATCCAGCATTTTAGCAATAGTCATTCCAAACGGAGCTACAGCTTTCAACAGCTGATTGGACATGCAAAACTGTCGCCACACGGCAAGAACGGCCAGGACGACCAGGCATGATGCGATGCGTCTCTTAGGACATGTCAAAGCTTGATCGATCTCACTCTTACTCATCAGCGTAAGTGTGAATTGAACATGGGCAGCGCATTGGCTTTTCGCCGGCGAGGCATGCATGCAACTGCATGCAAGGACCGCCATGTGCGTTGCGCCCTAGCTAACAAATAAGAACTGTCGGCCTGCCTGGAGCTAAGTCCTGAATGGACAACGCAATGCGTATATATACGTACTATTTGGCTACTTGTCCTTCCAACGAGCCAGCGCTGATTAGATCAGTTAATGACTGGCTGCTTGGATGTATAGTGAGCATGCATGTTAAATCTGATCCATGCTGCTGCTGCTGCTGACTGCTGACTGGCTGATATGCTTGCATATTCCAAGGAGAATGTGGTCCTTGGGAGAACATGGTGCTTGCAGCTTACAGAGCAGATTGCTGAAGAGACCATGTGGGTCTTAGGTATCATCAAGAAGAAAAAAAATCTTCATCAGCTGCCTCTCAAGCTTTCCAGACAGAGCAACAAGTGTTGTTCTGTTCATCTATTGCAACGTCACAAATGCTTGATTTCTTACTCTAGATTAGCGATGTCCTGTCCATTGTTGCAAGCTGCAAGCCTGCAACAGCCAAGAGGGGCAGCACTAGCCGTCTGCTGCGTCGTTGATTCTAGGGGTTGTAAATTTTGTTTTCTTTTGCTCCACGAGTTGATTATCTTGTGGATGTAGACTTAATCTCATAATAAAAAAATAACAAATGTCTTTCATCCATAAACTTTCAACAAAGCAACAAATCGGATAATAAGATGCAAATTGGATTGGAATATCGGTACCTATGGTATCGTGAAAGCCCATTTTAGTTCCTTGACGAGTCAAAACCAGGCTTGAGGGTGGTTTTAGATGACGTGAAAAACATCTCACCCGATTTTGCCCCATGAATACCTTGTTGACGTTACGTCCACACTAACCTGACCGGGTATGGCACCGGCGCATCAGCCAAAAACGCCCTCAATTTTGCAATTATCTTTTTTAAAAAATCAATTTTGTGGTACATAATTATTGGCCGTATTGTATTTAGATTGCCACCAATAATTACGACAACTACTACGAATCTACTATGGATTTACGACACGTACTGTCTGTAATCTTCGAAGGAGAGCAGAGAGGCGCAAGTGCCACCCGGTTGCCAACGCAGGTAGCGACGAAGACAGGGGGCATCCCGGAACAGGACCCAACGAGGCATGCCACTTCCCGGTGACGCGATCGCACCGGGAACACGCGCAAGCGCTGATGCCAGCCACAGGGGGCGCAGCCTCGGGACAAGGAGAAGAAGCAAAGCAAGCAAACGAAGCAGTTTTACAGTGCGGAGGCAGCGCCTCTCACCTGTACAACTGTTCGTGCTCGGGAGATGAGAAGCCAGCATGCATGCATGCATGCAGATGCAGTACTGGCCGGTGCTGCTCGATCGTTCGCTGCAGCATGCAGGCGACGTCGAGCGCCGTGCCGACGGCTCAGGAACCATCGATCCTAGGTAGACATCTTCCAAACCGGCCACTGGGCATGCACTGCACTGACGCCGGCTGCTGCGATCTACCGCTGCGCACTGCTGTTTGATGTGCATACTGCATACTGCATAGCATATGACACCCCATGATGCGTATCGATCACAGCCAAAGAAAAAGGATTGGATACTGCTCACTTCACAGGTTATTATCTTTTTTTTTACACTTTATTTTTGGCGGGCGTTTCAGGTCGAGCGTCGCATGGAAATTTTACTGTCGGACACGTGATGTCAGCATGGAACTTTTAAAAAATTACTGTGGAACTTTAGAAAATAACCGTGGAACATCGATAAATATACATATGAAACATCGCAAAAAGCGCTACAATCGTTAAATTTGTACGAACACGATTATGACCGCTATAGCCACTAAATCGACCATTATTTCCCGCTTTTTTACGTGTTATAACACTGCTATGCTACTTTTGAATCGAAATCACAAGAACCGTGTTTCATTTAAGCGAAAAGCACTCTGCGATGTACGAGAGAGAAACAAGGGAAGGGGATGAAAAGAAAGGGGGAGGGAGGAAGAGACATCAAAGCTAAGTAATGTGATTTACTCACTATGGCTCTAGTGATCTACGCGTCTTGTGACGAGAAAATTCTCCTTAATTTTGACGACTAATTGCGCATGGCTCAATTTGCACTGCACGAAAATTCAACAATTTCTCTCCTTCCCAATGTTCCATGCTGCTATAAAAGGCAACAATTTATCTCCTTAATGTTCCACATCATATATACGATCCTCATGTTGAAGTCTCTTATTGACATCTTTGGCTAGACAGCTGCCAAATGACTACACATCTTCCCAATGTTCCATGCCGCTATAAAAGGCAACAATTTATCTCCTTCTTAATGTTCCACATCATATATACGATCCTCATGTTGAAGTCTCTTATTGACACCTTTGCGAAATGACTACACATCTTTGCGAACAACTAGAAAGTAATTTTGGCGCTGGTGAACACCTATGTTTGGGTCCATTTATCGATATTCATGTATACGTGGTTTTTGATAGCACTGTGGGATCAGACGATTCGGTCCCGCAGGTATAATACGGCCTCAAAATAAAACCCGGATTTTTTTATTGTCTCCGTGGACAGGGATTTGAACCTGGATGGTGAGCTTTACGGCCAAATTAACACCTTACCATCTGCCCTAGAAACGGTTCTCCTTGTATAACTTTCATTTGAACACAGCATGCATATATCTTTTTTCAATGGAACTATGCCTATTCCCACTCCCACGGAAGATTAGAAACTGTGTAAAGCCTTATGGTTGAGGTAGCTTTGGTACAACATGTATTTACACGCACAAATTTTTATAGCCCACGCACACACGCGCGGACACGAACAATTGGTTGACACGGACGAGCTCCCTACATTACATGTACGTTGTTACACTCGATCTCCGGGGGGTGTCGGCGATATGCCGATACGACGGAGGTCACTTGGCGGCGGCCATGGCGGCGTCGTAGAAGCGGGTCCTCCTGACCTCCTCCGGCGGGATGAAGGCGTCGGGGCCGAGCCCCTGGACGTTGAAGACGACGTCGTCGATGGTCCAGGTCTCCTCCATCCGCGTGACGACGCGCGGCGCGCGCACGCCGACGCCGAAGCGCGCGAGGTGCGCCGTGGAGCGGCCGGCGTGCGCGACGGCGACGCCGTCGACGGCGAGGTAGTCGGCGACGTCGGAGGCGATGGTGGTCTCCCAGTACATGGCCGGCGCGCCGGGGGCCTGGATCCGCGTCAGCTGCGAGTCCTCCACCCGCGCCAGCAGCCCGCTCCGCTGGCTGAAGAACCCCGCCACGCCGTGCCGGATCACCTCCGCCGTGCCGTCGCTCCACGTCGACAGCACCGACGGCCCCACGTCCACCCGCAGCACGAAGCAGTCCTCCCCGTCCACCAGCTTCTCGCCGGCATGCTCCGCCGTCCTGAAGATGGACGCGATCGCCACGGGGTCCAGCCCCTGCATCCATGCATCCATGCCCAAATTACTCAGTCTCAGCTCATTCATTACTGTCAGTGTCACCATGAGCAGAGCATCCATGGCCAAATTACTCAGCTCATTGATTACTGACACCATGAGGCCAGCCCCTCTCTCTCTCTCTCTCTCTCTCTCTGCTTTTGCCTGGGTAAAAAATGGACTAGTACATTTTTTTTTGGCAAGTGAAAATTAATTTTAAGATATTTCACTGTGCTAGCTAAGTAGCTAGTCATATTCACTAATGCGAACAGCGAACATGGATATATATTAGTCATATGAACAGTATGCCAGTGAAGTTTAGCGGATAAAAACCCGCCTGGCAAGTTGGCATGCATATATCATGCATGTGTTTTGGACTTTTGGTGATTACAATGATGTGGAATTTGAGAACATTCCAGCATTGTCACCACTGTGATTTATTCAAGCAAATCAATCTGACGCAGTACATGATTTCTTCAGATTTTTCCAGGAAACGAAATAGAATTAGTCGACAAAGTCGTATGCTCACCTATAGCCAAGCTGAGGTAATGATTACCCTAGGCGAACGACTTAACCAATTAACTAATCAAGGGCATACTGATCCAATATTCAAACAGTTAGACCTGCTACGCAATTAATTTTTTTTTTGGTAAGTATAAAGATTTCAGAATCAGAGCATGATTTCAGCACCCAATTTTCCTAACTGCAAGTGGCTAGTTTTTTTTTCAAAAAAAAAAAAACTGACAACGTATAGCAGGAGAGTCTTGTTGTTCAATCAAATAAATCAAAGTCCCTCATTTATTTCCTTTCAGAGGATTGGGATCAACATTTGATCGATCAGCTATTGATTTCCTGAGAATACTGATGCAATTTGCACTAAAAACGTTACTCGTTGCCAATGTATTTTTTTAACAAAAAACATCAGCTTCCACCAGTCAACTCCACTTGTACACTAGCATACGCTGCACATGTGTCGTCCAGCAAGAAGTAAGATAACAATGTCCAATTTGGCAAGTTGTTCAGGATAAGCCTGAAGAAAGGCGCCCAGTCTTAGCTGATGAACAGACACAGCGATAAAACATTCAGACATCTCCCACTGGCCACATTGTAAAAGAGCAGGCCACACACAGAGATATTCTAGCCCCATGTGAGCCAAGGCAAAGGCAGACTAGGCAGGCTAATCTTAATCTCACACCTAATGCGTCTCATCCCCGGTCAAAGTACAGAGAGGAGCTAAAGAAAGCACTGCAGCATCAATAATGCCACCAACATTGTACGGTGTGGCAATACTGGCAGTTTGGTACGGGTTATGGCATGGCAATATGGCATGGCATGCAGACATGCAGTGCTGTGCTGGTGTGGTGTGGTGTGCTGCCTACCGGCTTCAGATCCCAAGGCTTTGGGCGGCTGCAGAAGCACGTTTTGTAATACCTTAATTTTTTGTTCGTCCTCTTAGAGGAGGGCTTTCTAACCCTAACAAAATTTTGTAACTCATCGCTTTCAATGAATGGCAGCTCTGGTGTCCTTTAAAAAAAAAACTGTGCAGGGCAGGGCACTGTGCATGTGTGTGATAGGATACTAAGCTGCTTTTAGCAAAGGAGATTCTTCGGTTCCTCCCTCGCAATCCAGTTGTTCCTCTTGTCTGATGCATCTCCATGCCCATGCTCTTCTCCTTTGTTCTGCTTTGCTCATGCACTGATGCAAAGGAGGGCTATACAATGGCAAAGCGGAAAGGAAGGGGAAGAGGGGCCCACAAGTCATGGACTCGGGCCAGGGTAGGAGCAGCTGTGGCAATGCATGCGAGGCACGCCGTGCCATGGCTGGCCGGTGATGACTGATGAGCGAGGGAAAGTAATGGAAAAGACGAGGAATATGGCATCACGATGCAGGCGCCGTAGTGTTGAGGGAGTGTGAGGAGGCGCCAACCTGGAGGGCGCGGCGGAGGGGGCGTGAGCCGCCGCGCGCGGCGTGGGCGCCGAGCCAGGGCGTGCGGCGCCACGCGACGCGGCCGTCGCTGCCGGCGGCGACGTGCTGCCCGGCCACCGACATCTCGACGAGCCACATGCTGGGCGCGAGCTGCCACACCACGAAGCTCCCCTCGTGGCCCCGCCCGCCGCCGCCGCCGCCGCCGGCAGCCGGCTCCTGCAGCATCGCCAGCCGCACCCGCCCCGCCGCGTACATGCTCTTGACGGCGCCCTCGATCTTCCCGCACCCCGTCGTCGCCCTGAACTGCTCGATGATGTACTGCGCCGACGACGCCACCTGCGCACGCAGACAGTACATAAGCAATGGAAGCTCGAGGGGATCACGTCGTCATGAACTCATGATGCAGAGTTGCAGACGCACGTGTCGGGGGAGGCGCGGGAGGAGGGGCACGGGGGAGAGCGGGCAGGCGAGGACGGAGAGGAGGACGCGAAGGTCGGCGGCGGGGCGCGCGCCGGCGCCGGCGCCGGAGAGGATGCGCGCCCAGCGGTGCAGCGCGGCGTGCAGGCCGGAGCGCCGGCACGCCGCCTCCTCCTCGCCGCCGCCGGGCTCCTCGGCGAGCGGCTCCAGCGCCACCCTCGACCTCATCTCCCCCGAATCCGATCGCTTCCCTTCCAAGAATCAACGCGGCCTCGCAGCTAGCTTGGCTTCGGCGTGAGGCTGCTGCGACTGCGACTGCGACTGCGAGGGCTTGCTGCTTGTGCTGCGCGGCGCTATTTGAAGGTCGGGGCGGGGAGGAGTGCAGCTTGCGGTTGCAGGGGCGGACGGAGAAGGTGCGCGCGGAGGCCGGGGGTGGGGCCGAAGCGTCAGCGGCGGAGCGTGTGGAGTGCGGCGGAAGGGAGGCGAGCTGCCGGGTTGGGGAGCCGTCAAAATCTCGCGGGAAGGAACAGCGGGTGGCCACTGCCCTGGACGCGCGCTACTAGCTGGTGGTCGCTTGGAAGCAGGGCGAGCCTGCTTCTCACGCAAGTGAAGCCTGCCCTGCTCTCCTCTCCTCTCCTCTCCTCTCATGCCGTCATGTCAGCGTCTTTTAGACGGATCCGGATCCTTTGACATTGTGCGGTAATGTTACGGTGCTACAGTACCGTGACATTCTCTTTGAACCATCGGATCAAAAAAGAGAGGCCAAGATTCAATAGACACTATGCAAAAAACACTGTAGCAAACACTGTAGCATCTGTTTTTTCCCTATCCTATGTCACTTCACATGGTTCATTCGTTGAGCATTTGATGGCTGAGATCATTGGAATTTCACGGTACTGTAGCACCGTGACATTCCAGTTGGAATGTCAGGGGATCCGAATCCCTTTTAGACCATCGGATACATGCTTGACCATCGGATCCCGCGTCTCAGATTCATGCATGCCCTTGTAAACCAGTTTAAACAAGCAAGTTTCGAGGTTAGAGTTTCCCAAGAGCCGTGCAAGGGAAAAAAAGAAGAAGAGGAAATGGTTAGGCGTGACACAGATCCATCCATCGTTCTCTTCGTCGACGGCCTCTAGACAATTGATGGAGGAGGCGATGTCAGATCCGTGGCTAGTGGAGCTAGTGATAGTAGTAGTTAAAGGTTTGGAATAAGCGTCTTTCGCTCGTTGATGGGGAGTTAGAACAGACAACGCCCTGGCTTTCTTCGATGGCGGCTCCTCGCAAGCTCCAACAGCGTTATCAGTAGTAATGTTGTCATTGCGGCGATGAAGGCTGTAAGATAGGGCAGATGAGCTACTCAAGATGGGGTAGAGTTCGAGCTCAGATTGAGTTTGAAAAGCTAAACGAGACAATCTCGAGGCCGATCCCAAGTTCGAGTCTAATTCAAGACGAGCCTAACCTTGATCTTGAGCCTTTTTTTTAGCCTAACCAAGGCTAGACAAACATCATTATCGGAAATTAGGAACCGGAGTCCCTACGTACTGAGCTCACTCGTTGAAACAGGGGATCAACAGACCCTTTTGTCGATGCACTAGGCATTCGAAAGCTAAGGAGCTCACAACAGTCTCGACAAACAAACACAATAATTTTTTACCCTGCTTCAGGCCTCTCATTGGTAGAATGACAGCTCTTCATCCAAACTCGTATTTCTTAGTAAAAAATATTAGGGGGGGAGGGGGGGCTATTTGAGCATAATGGGGCTTGCCCAAACAGCTGCATATGTGTTACATGACTATTGAGCATGTAGTGAAATGCTTTTGAGTAGACCCTCCTCCCGCACCTTCCATGCAAGAGCGCCGATGCCCATTTATGTAGGTGGGAGAAGGGAGGTAGGACTTCATCTGCCTGAGACACGGCCCGGAGACCGATTCTAACCGAGCTTGCATCGAGCTCAATCTCAAGCCTGACTCTAAGCTCGGTGCTGATTTGAGTCAAGCCCAAGCCATAGACCACCCCTAAGCTTCCATCGAGCTCAATCTCAATCCTGACTCTAAGGCCCGACGATGCTTCTCTTCTTCTTTGTGAATTGGTAGAGTTGTTGTCTCTATTTGAGGTTGCTCGAAAAAACTATATATACCATCCCACATGTCATAGACACGTGGGAAAAAAATCAAAGCATTCGTTTAAAAGAAAAAAACATAGCGATGGATTATACAGGTTTGTTATTTCGCAGGCGCCTGTAATTTACGAAATTGTGCAGGCGCAAAAAATTCCACTAAATTTCTTCTGTTTTTTCACATTTTCATTTACTAGAAAAAATGTTTCACGATAGTGGAATTTTTTACGCGTGGTCTGATTTATTATAGATTTATTTTATTTTCTGTTTATTATAGATTTATTTTGTTTTCTGTTTTTCACGTAGATATATTTTTTTCGCACGTATTTGATTTTTTCCATTTTAACTTTCCTCCGTAATCAACCGTGTTAGCTGTGAGGGTTTGTTTTTCTGTAAATTGACTGCCACTACATATATAGTGCAGGCGTGTACACAAATCTTGAAAATGCACGGCATTTTTTTTTCTGATCCAAACGCTTGTCTTTTCAAACCATGTCTCAAATATCTTTAGGCCACTTCACAAATCCCTCGAAACCCGGTTGCATCGCGCCCGATGGAGTTGGGCGTGGGCTTTCATGGCATCCACGGCTGTATGTTCGTCGATGCGGCCTGTACCTTCGCTCCAAAGGCCAAACAGAGACGCGCACGCGCGTCTCGCTCGCTTGCACCTGCATGCCTCGTCAGTGCCAATTCCGGCCACCCTGCAAGGATCAATCGATGCGATCGAAGCTGCTTTCCGCTGCATGACGGCAACCGCGTTTATGCGTCGATGGTTGGAGACTTGCAGGAACTGGAATGAGCCGAGTGCGACCTGCCACCCGCTCGCCCAAGGCTTCCATCCCCATCGACCTCTCCCTCTCTATCCATCTTTCTCTCCCTTTCTTGATCATCTCCTCCGTTCTTTCCACGGCCGGATCCTCGCTCGGATTCAGCTTCGAACGCAAGGCTTCCTCGCTTGGATCCATGGAGACGTACGTCGCCGCCGTTCGCGTCTTGGCTGGCCTGAAGTGGAACCAGGGGAGAGGCTGGCTGGTATTCAATGATCCTGCCGCATTCCTGCGAGCGGCTGTACCTTGCCGACGAGCCAGCCCCATCTCGCTCTGAATCCCCAGTGATCCTCTGGATTTCCAGCGATGAGGGTCGTACGATCGCCGCAGACCGAGGCGGGGCCGTACGGCGCCATTGCTGGATGCCCGATGTAATGGTTGCATGCTTTATTGCCGTGCTCAGATGCTGGCCCGGCCAATTTATCAGGATTCAGTTTTATGCCCGCATTGCTCCTGGCACTGCACTGCAAACTGAATGTTTTCATTTACATTCACGCCCCAGTTCATGGCAAATGTTTTTTTTCCCCATCTGTCCTGGTTCTTGGAACAGGTTTCAGATATGCTGGAGAAGGTTGCTTGCTTACACCCTTAATGCAGGATCTGAAAATATAGGCAGTAAAGACAGGAACTTGCAAGCTTGGCCTAGAAGGATGGATGGATGGATGGCTAGGATATTGTAAGCTATTAGTTGCATTGTGTGCTAAGCAAGTTCAGTGGAACCGGAAATTCAGCTCCAATGTTACTGTCAGGAATGATGGTACAGTGGCTGCTGTGCTTGGACCGATCGACCGTTCTAGTCACATAACCAGAATTGCAATTGGCATAGTAATACTAGGAGACATTAGGCCATGATCACTGCTAGTTCAACTGTTCAAGTCCATATATAACTGACTGGAGGAGTGCGTGTCCTTTTCATGCCGCTCGAGTGCTGTTTGGTAGAATCTAGATAATGCCATTCGATACGTGCATATGATTCTTCATCAAAACATGGATATGTTTCAACGCAATTAAGAATTTAAGCTGGTGAGAGCGTGTCATAATCACATGAGACCTGACACTGACAATGCAACATTACCTCGCAACATAAAATTCTGATGGCTGCATGTTGGTGACAAACTGACAACTGATACTAGATCCGAAGTGATAGACGAACAAGGAGTACTATGCAACAAAACAAACATGGTGAAGGCCCGTACGTAAACAAAATAGATCAATAATTAAAAAGGGTTAGAATTTCAGAGCTATTTAGGGATAGAAATAGAATGACGATAGCGATAGTTTTTAAGGGATAAGTGTGATCCATCTAAGTACTTGTCGTCCATAAGCCCGTGTCTTTCAGTCTTCCATTTTATTGAGCCAGTCAACATGCTTGGGCACAAAATAGTGAACATCCTGTTGTTTCGCTCTAGCCACAAGTGTCAGATGGTCGCAGCTAAGATTGAGAGCGTGCCTCGCGGTGGTCTGTCCTGGAGGATGTCGAAGTTCCACCAAGCTTGGAAGCTAGAGGTCTGATTCCAGGTCAACGGGTTGAGGGAGGGGGAGTTTGTGAGTATAGCCAGTCGAGACCAAATGTGGACGCTGAAGTCGCATTGGAGGAAGATGTGCTCAGGGGTCTCCAGGTTGCGCATACAGAGCTGGCACAAGTAAGCGTTTGGTAGGTGACGACGTACCCAAAGTTTCCAAGCAGCATGAAGAGAGGGGGAGGGGCAGCGACCAATGAACTGAAGCCAGTAGGCCGAACGGACGGAGAAAACACCGTTGCTGGTGAAGCGCCAGCCCCATTGGTCTGAGTCACCTGCTTCTGGGACAAAGGGAGCCAAGCGTCGTAGTAAGGAGATGAGCTCTGGTATTCCGTGCAGCTGACCGACCCCGCACCATCTTTCTCCAACAACTCATTGACGAGCTGCGGCTCTGGGTGGCCGCAGGAGCCAATTTTGTAATTAATTAGAAAATAGTTTTTCTCATCCCCCGGGGGGAGGGTCCCCATCCCCCCACTTGTAATCTCCTCTCTTTTGATTAATAGATGGTAGTTCTCCTGCCCTTTACTCAAAAAAAAAAAAATAGTGAACATTGGCATGTCATCAGTGATCGGTTATTGATTTTATTGTGCCAGACTGCCAGTCAACAAGCATAGCCTAGCTTAACAGTGGGTGATTTCTGGCCGTGTGGTCATCCTTGAGAGTTTTTCTAAACCAATCAATTCCATAAAAGTAAAGAAAATGCATATCAATTCCATGAAAGAAAAAAAGTAATTTCAACTAGTGAGTACACATCATTTGCACCCTAACACACCTGAAGCACAGCAAAAGACTGGACAAAACATTATATGAAGTCAAAGGATCGGCTTAAATCATAAGATCAGATCAAAGCCAAAAACAGCCTACAAGTTTTGTAAGAGGTCTTGATTTGTGTTCATATATGATCCAGATTCAAAGAAAAAGCCAAGTCTGATGAAGCATACCGGAGGCTGTAGCCAGTGGGCTCGGGTCCGAGTGGAGTGGTACAGATTGTTACAATGTTGGACCTTATGTCGCCACCATCTATAAATACCTCTTATAAACCACATGGAAAAATTAACACATTGTATTCCTCTGTGTTTTGTAACTTTTCAAAAAATAATGAAGCTTTGCCGACCGATGCCCTTGATTTTTTCATGTAAGGGTTTTTTCCACGTTAAATATGTGTATTTTGTTTCACTTGGTTTTGATCTACTTTGTGCTTTTGTGCTCGTCGATTTATAACAGTCTGATGTCTTTAACACTGGAATAATGCAGTCTTAGTTTTAGCTATATTGTAGTATTACACATGCCGTTTTTATTTTAAGAACTACACGCATTGTGTATTTTTAGCCACACCAAATATGTCACAAGTTGCTCTCTTTTTTGCTCCCTCAGAATATTTAAGCACCTAGTTATTTATAGGACGAAGGTCTGAAACAACCACCGCCGTGTTTTTGCCATCTGCCCCTCTTCCGTGGTCATTAACCATTTCACCATTTTATTCTTTGATTCCTCCTAAATCTACCTTCATTTGCCCCTGAAAATTTTGCTTGTTCTTTTTAGCCTTCTGCAGTTCTGCTTCACAGGCCTCGCATCAGGAGGTCTGGTCGGTTAATGGTGCAAGACTGCAAGTACTTTTGGATGTAACGAGGTATGGTTGATGGTTATTTGCCTTTTTGTTGCAGAAATACCTTTTTCATGATCTTTTTGTTTGCTTGATTCATAATGTTTTGTGTTGGAACAAGACGCATTGATGAAAGCAACATTTTGAACTAAGAATCAGGAATGAAATGTCACTTTTTTATATATGTGCTGTACTTTTATAGTCCTCATTCTGTTCAAAATTTCTGAACCTCTACTTCTGAACATATCTTATACAGAAAACATATGGTCATTGTAAGAGACAATATTGAAATACAGTAAAAAAAAAAACTTTATTTGGTATCCCTTCAAAACATAGAATGATAGAAACACAACAAAGAGAAAAATACATGAAATCTGTTATGAGACAACCCTGTTGATTCACAGAACCTGCGTTAGTTATCCTTGATTTTCATTTTACAATGCAGGGTGTCCACACACACACAAAGTATACTAGTGCTGCAGAGATCCAAAGCAATAGAAGTAAAGCCTATCAGAGGAGACAATAGGCATAAGGCAGACCAACCAACAAACAAAAACTATCACTATATTTTCCAATCAGTAAAATGGGCCTGTCAATCTCATACCCATCAGATGACTACCTGCCAATGGATGATGAGAACACGGACCGGCTGTTTGTTCGATCTCTCAGCTTCGACAATCTTAGCACCCTTGAGTCCCCACCGGCATTGCTCAATGCCCTTAGCTCCGAGAGACTTACGATAAGAGGCTCCTTAAGCTTCAGGAGAAGATCAGAGGGTGATCCATTTCATGTTGAAACTACAATATCCATCGTGAGTCCTAAACCAGACAAGGAGAGTTGCAGCCATAAGCATACTGGCCTACCAAGATATGGATCCACCGAATACCTGCCACCGGATTCTCCAGTGGTCACGATGGTCAGCCCGAAGCACCAGGCCGCAGCAGTAAGGTTGCAGAAGGTGTACAAGAGCTTCAGAACAAGGCGACAGCTTGCTGATTGTGCTGTTCTCGTTGAACAACGGTGGTATGTATCGTCTCATGTGCTAGTCATGCATTGTCTTGTCACTATGGTGATGGTCTGAAATTTATGATGTTGAATTCAGGTGGAAATTGCTTGACTTTGCGCTGCTCAAGCGCAGCTCAGTGTCGTTCTTCGAGGTAGAGAAGCCAGAGTCAGCACTATCAAGATGGTCTCGTGCTAGAACGAGGGCTGCCAAGGTATTTACACATTATTCTGACCGTGATCCTCCGATATTTTTTTTGAAACAAAGGGGCAGGAGAGCTGCCTTGCATTGATTCAAAGATAGAAGAGTTTACAGAGCGGGGGGAGACAACGGCCCCTCCCCCCAGGGGCCTTGAACAAAAAGTTAATCTATTCAAAATTGGCGCCCGCAGCCCCCCAAAGGCGCAGGTCATCTAGTAGGTGGTCGAAGAAGAGAGCTCTAGGTCGCTCGATCTGACGAAAAATCCGGTTGTTTCGCTCAAGCCAGAGGTACCAGATGGTTGCCAGGACTGCTGAAAGCATACCCCAGAAGGACCCAACCTGTAGGATGTCATTTGCCCACCACAGCTTGAAGTCGTGGACGTAATTCCAGCCCTCCGGGTTCAATTGTGGTGTTTCTAGCAGGGCAGACAGACGCCCCCAAATGTAGCAACTGAAAGCGCATTGAAGGAGAAGATGTTCTGGGGTTTCTAGGTTGTGAGTACAAAGGGGGTAAAAATAGTTGTTTGGTAGTTGTCTCCGGAGTAAGGCGTCCGCTGTGAAGACCCGTTTGTGAAGCAGCAACCAGAGAAAAAACTTGCATTTAGAAGGTGCCCAAAGCTTCCAGACCTTATGGAGAGTTGGTGTGGCAACCCGGCCCACAAATTGAAGTAAATAAGCCGACTTGACTGAGAATTGCTCATTTGCAGTGAAGTGCCAAAACAGCTGATCGGGCTCATTTGGGGACAGGGTGGTTTGAGCAATCCGTCTGAGAAGATCGACCAGCTGCGGGATCATGTCCGGGGAAATTTTGCGCCTTAGGTCCATTATCCAGTTGTTGTTTGTCACGGCATCAAGTACTGGTCTGTTCTTTTTGGATGCTGCAATGAAAAGTGTTGGGGCTATCTGATTTGGTGCGCAGCCGGAGAGCCATTTATCTTCCCAGAAGGAGAGTGAGGCGCCATTGCGCAGGATCGCTGAGCATCCTGCCCGTAGCAGGGCTGCATCGATGTCAGAACGGCGACCATCCCAGAGGGGTGCTTGAGAGGACTTGTTAAGCCAGAGCCATCGCAGCCTGAGGGCCCCGGCGAAGCGGGGAAGGTCTAGAATGCCGAGGCCCCCAAGTGAGGTCGGAGAGCAGACCGTGGTCCAGTTAACCCTGCCCCCCACCGATGGTTGAATCCGTCCCTTTCCACAACCAAGATCGGCGGATGGAGTCGATTTTCTTCAGAACGGACGGAGGCGGTTGAATAGCCGACAGGACGTAAGTTGGCAGCGCAGATAGGACTACCTTGAGAAGGGTGAGGCGACCCCCTTTCGACATTAGCGGTCCTCGCCAGCCAGCCAACCTAGAGGCGATCTTGTCTATGAGTGGCTGAAAGTGGACGTGGCGTAGTCTCCTGGTGGATAGAGGGATCCCTAGGTATTTGATAGGGAAGGTGGTTTTTTCGGTGGGGAAGTCGTGCAGGATGGTATCGAGGTCAAACTCGTCACATCTGATCGGCACGACCTGGCTTTTAGAGAAGTTTGTGCGGAGGCCTGTGATAGCTCCGAATTCCTGGAGGATGACAGTGAGTGTGGAGACATCTTCCTTGGAAGGGTGCAAGAAAATTGCCGCGCCGTCAGCAAAAAGCGAGATTCTGGAGATGCTGCTGTTGTTGGATCCCCGGATTTGGGATAGGGCTCCAGCCTCAGTAGCTCGATGGAGCAGGGCGATGAGCAGTTCAATGGCAATATTGAAGAGCAGGGGGAGAGAGAGTCTCCCTGGCGCAGACCCCTGCCGTGGTAGATTGTGTCAATGGTCCGGCCATTTAGGAGCACCCTAGATGAAGCGGTGGAGAGGGATAGGGAGATCCAATCACGCCAGTGGGGTCCAAAGCCGCGGGCGCGGAGGTTGTCTAGGAGGTACAGTCAGGAAACTGAGTCGAACGCCTTTTCAAGGTCAAGTTTAAAGAGGAGGGCAGGGGTCCTTGCTCTGTGTAAGGTTTTTGCCACGTTTTGGAGGAGGAGGAAGTTGTCTTGTATGTGCCTTTTCTTAATGAAAGCGCTTTTGCAGGGCGAGATGAGCTCGTTCATGAAAGGGGCCAGGCGGGAGGACAGAATTTTGGTGAACAGTTTACCCACGCTATGGATGAGACTGATGGGTCGGTAGTCGGATGCGGAGACTGGGCTTTCTTTTTTAGGGAGCAAAATGATGTGGGCATTGTTGGTTGCCGTCAAGCCGGTCCCATCGAGATTAAAGATGCATTGGATGGCTGCTAGGAGATCCCTGCAAATGAAGTCCCAGCAGGATTTGAAGAAGTCCCAGGTGAATCCGTCCGGCCCTGGAGCTTTGTCATTTGGGAGAGACATAACAACTAGCTTGAGTTCTTCCAAGGTCAACGGTTCTTCGAGGGAGGATAGGTCGACGATAGGGAGGCCCAGGTAGTCCCAGTTGAAACATCTATTAACGACAGGATGGTTGAGCACGGAAGCTTGACCGAAAATAGAGTTGAAGTGGTGGTGCAGCCTATCAGCTATGTCTTGAAATTCCGTTTGCAGGTCGGAGGGGGATTGGAGAGAGTGAATGAAGTTTTTCCGGCGTCGGCCGTTCGCCCTGAGGTGAAAATACTTGGTGTAGGCATCACCGAGCCTTAACCAAGAAAGGCGAGATCGCTGCTTCCACTTGATTTTCTCAATGGCGCTTAGCCCCAGCACTCTGGTCTTAAGCTGGCGTCGTAGAATAATCTCCTCAGGTGAGAGTGACCGCGATTCCATTGCCACATCCAATAAACGAATGATTTCCGAGGCCAAGGCGAGCTGGAGTTTGATGTCCCCGACCTGGGAGCTGCACCACGCACGAAGAGTTGAGGCGGTTCGCTTGAGCTTAGAGTGGAAGCGGATGAGGGGGTGAAGAGGTTCTTGCGAGGGATGAGTGCACCAGGCTTGCTGTGCGACCTCCAGGAAACCAGGGATTTTGAGCCAGTAGTTCTCGAAACGGAAACGCCTCGGTGGACGAGGGATTTTTTCAGCGGAAAGCAGCAGGGCACAGTGGTCTGAGCTGGCCGAGGAGAGTGGCAAAAGGCAACATGATGAAAAAAGGAGCTCCCAGGCTGAAGTGGCGAAGGCCCGGTCTAAACGAACCAGAGTAGGGTTGGTTTGTTCATTGCTCCAGGTGAAACACCGTCCAGAGAGGTGTATTTCACGAAGGCAGCAGTCGTCAAGCGCTGCGTGGAAGCGAGTCATGAGACGGCGGTTGAGGTTGGACTTATTCTTGTCTGAGGCCTTATAGATTAAGTTGAAGTCGCCTGACGACGCGAGGGTGGGTCATGTAGTGGGGAGGCAATGGTTAGCAACTCCTGGAGAAAAAGGTCCTTCTCATGCTCCAAGGTTGCCCTATAGACATTTGTAAGGATCCAACTAGATTGACCGGTTGTAGTGGAAAACCGAGCGGATATGGAATGTTGAAGGATGAGAGTGTCAGAAACTTGAAACGTGGAGTCATCCCAGAAGAGGAGCAAACCTCCCCTCGTGCCCGAGGCTGGGAGTTGCAAGTGACCTCGGAGTCTATGGCCGCAAATCTCCATTAGGATTTGAGTGGAAGGGTTTGCTAACTTTGATTCTTGAATAGCTAGGATTGTGGGGTTGTGGGAGCAGACAAGGGAGGCGACGATGTCCCGTTTAGCAGCGGTGTTGAGACCGCGCACATTCCAACTGAGGATCTTCATGGGGGACACCAATCAGACACAACTGTAAGGGGTGCCATGGGCGGGGATTTTAACCCCCACGCCACTCAATTCGCAAGTCTCGTCTCCTACGCCATTACTTTGATGAGCTGCTTCACCATGCCACGGGGTTGCAATTTCTTACCTCAGTGCCATTAAGCTCATTTTACTCATTTGAAATTCTTTTCATCATTATTAATCTTTTTATTCTTTTCCCGGCCGAGGACGCCGACGCCTTGTGGCCGGTCGCCGGCCGGCTTCCGTGACTGTCTCCACCGCCCGGCTTCCGCATGACGCGGTGCTCGCGGGAGAATCTTCTCGACGCCTCGGCAACTTGGAGTTGTCGATGGAGTTGTACGGTGGAGGTGCTGTCGCTGTCGACCTCGCCGGGCTTGTTGTTCCCGAGCACCGGTCTTCTTCTGGTCGTTCTCCTTCCCGGCGTGTTCCTCCGCTCACGCCGACTTCTTGGCGGCAGCGCCATGGCGAGGACCTGGCGGGCGACCAACGCCCGGCTTGTGCGGCTTCTTTGCGGCGACACAGCACAAGCGTCGGCGTCCTCCAAATGGAAAAAGAATAGAAAAAGATTAATAATGATAAAAAGAATTTCAAATAGGTGAAAATGAGCTTAATGGCACTGAGGTAAGAAATTCGCAACCCCGGTGGTGTGGTGGAGCAGGCTCGCGAAAGTAATGGCGTAGGAGACGAGGCTTGCGAATTGAGTGGCGTGGGGGTTAAAATCCCGGCGTGGGCGTGGAGGAAGGCTAGGCCGAGCCCTCAACCACGTCATGGCCGAGCTCAGTTAGGTCCACCGTAGGGCGTTGAAGGCCACAAAGGTCCGCCATTAGAGAGATGGTGGCACGATCGAGCGGCGCGGTGGAGAGAAGCGTCTGGAGCTGGTCAGCCAGGTCGTCGACGGCAACAGTGGAGTGGATCCCCAAGTGTCGTGCGAGAAGGCTCTGGGCCTTATGAATCGCAGGCACAGAGGAGGAGCCAACCGGCGGGAGGGCAGGGCGTGCGGCGGCGAGGCGGGAACTGCGGCGAATGGAAGTGGGCTTCTTAGGAATGGAAGTGGGCTTCTTAGGCAGCCTGAGGGGGTGGAAGTCAAGAGTGGAGGGGGGGAGGCGGCTGTGGCCAAGGCAATTAGCCCAAGGGCCGAGGAAAGTGGCGTCGGGGTGGAGATGGTGGCCCCGAGAACCATTGGGTCGAGGCCCTGAAGTGAAGGTGGGGGTGTAAAACAGTCTGACGGTCCAACTCTTGAAAGAGGAACTCTGGCTGGGCCAAAAAGGAGTCAGCTGGTCTAGAGGAAAGCCCGCGAGGGGGTAAGGGCCCGCTGGGTGGAGGCAATCGGCAGGTCCCAGCGCAGCAAAGATCGCGGGTCAAAGGAGGTTTGAATCCCTCGCCGAGGCACGTGAAAGCGCCCCGACGCCGCTCTCGTGTACACCGCCCGAGGCGTGAGAAGCGAGCCCGATCAACGCGCGACGCCGCCAGGTTGACGACGGCCGATGGCGAGGCGCGTCCGCGCGGGCGTCGCCGTCGATCTCGGCCCGGTTCAACCTCGCCAGCGTCGGAGGAGAGAATGTCGCGCCCTCGAGGCGCTGAGAGAGCGTCGCCGCCGAGACCAGCGAGAGGCGACGATGCAAATGAAGCGCCACGAAGCGCGCGCGGCGGCGCCTGAGGCGCTGGGTGAGCGCCGCCGCTTAAGCCAAGCCAGGCGAGGCCGCATTGAGCTCCAAACAAGCGACGACGCGCGAGGTAGAGAGGACGACGCCCGGTCGCGGGTCGACAACGCGGCCGCAGACGACGAGGAGCGCGAAGCGCGACGGCGACGAGGTGGAGAGGGAGAACACGCAACGCCGCTGGCGTAGAGGGCGAAGCGTGCTTTCATGGGCATAGACGGCTCGGCGCCGGCGCGACGGGGAGCGCGAAACATGCCCGATGGCCTTCTGAGGAAGAGGCGGCGGCAGAGGTGGCGCGACAGCGATTGCCATGGCGCCGCGGCGCGGCGGCGAGGGGCATGCGCCGCCGCCGCCCTCACTGCCACTGTCCGAACCGTGGTAAGGTCTGAATAGGGAGTGGCAGGAGGTCGACGGCGCCGCCAGCACCAAGGGAGGGACGGTGTCGGGGTAGCCCATGTTCCAAGGGTGCGGCTCGAGGACCGGAAAGCCGCCGTCCACACTCGAGGACACGGCCGTGAAGTCCTCGACCGTGTCGACATGGACGAGCAACCGATGCACCGAAGCGCAGGGAGGGCGTGGCCTGGGGGCACCGGCGAATCTGGATGGGTCGTGGCCGCCGCCGCGGCGGGGCTCCATGAACGGCAAGGGCTCGACGAGCTCAAGCTCAACCTCCAAGGGAATGCTCGCAGGGTCACGGGTCCAGACCTAGGCCCTGAAGGAGGAGGTATCAAGGCGCCTCCTCGAGTTCTCTTCGACGGTGTCAAGGCGGCCGACACCCGCGAAGATGCGGTCGACCACTTCAACGGACCAAGCGTGCAGTGGGAGGCCCTCCAAGAAAACCCGCACTCGGTAGCGCCGGCGCCGGGGCCCCAATCGCATGGATGTCGCCGGCGATGGCCTCCAGAGCGAAGTGGCGCCATGGGCACGGAAGAGCTCGCTGGCTAGCCTTGCTCGCTCCGCAGGTAAAGCGGCCAAGAATCGCAGTGGGCATGGTGGGTGACGGTGATGTCAAAGATGGGGATGTCGGTTTGCAAGCCGATCATTGGGCGACCCAATCGGAATCCGGTGCGTGCATCGGTGATGGAGACGATGACACCACGGCGGTGCAGCACGCCAGCGTCCCAGCGGATGGCCGACGTGGCCTCAATGCAAACACGAGCTGAGGGGGGCGTTGCGGGGGCGAGGGTGGAGCGGCGCAGGGGAGCCGTGGCGTCGGGGGCGGGTGAAAGGGGTAGGAACGCAAGGTGGGGCTGGCCGGGAAGAGGAGCAAGGCGGTGGTGGCGGCGAGAATGTGGTTTGCAAGGATGGAGAGCGGCGGGCGCGCGCCGGCGACAGAAGGCGGCCATATGTCCCGAGCGAAGGCAAGAGAAGCACTTCACTGGGTCACGGCAAGCCGCTGCTCGGTGGTCCTTAGCGAGGCAACGGGAGCATCGATCTTTTAGGCCACCGCGGAGGAGGTGGCTTGCGCGGTGAGCTCCGGCAATGAAGAGGCCGCGGCTCTGTTGGGGGCGACGCAGGCCACGCCGCCGCCGCCTCGGGCCTGCTAGTTGCCATTCCGAGGAAGAACACGAGGCCGGGGCAACTGCGATGGAGCGGAGGCGGGGCATGGAGGAAATGGCTGGCGCAATAGTGGCGGCAGGCAAGTTCGGATGGGGGATGGAGGGAGTAAAGGCAGCCTGGCGGAGGTGGTTGGGCGCGCTCGAAGGGGAGCCAGAGGCAACAACGGGCGTGAGGATCTGTGGCCGATGGTCGGTGGATCTCGAATCTGGGCCTTGGCCGAGCATGGGTCAACCGGCCGAGCCATGGCGCAGGGCGTGGGGTGAGGTGGCCGTGTTCGCCGGAGTGGCGAGGCACGGGGCGAAGCGGTGAGGCCGAGGGGTAGGCGGCGGAGGTGGAGGCGGCGCTGGAGAGTGGCCGAGGCGGCGGCGGGGAGATCGGGAAGGCGGCGGAGGCCGAGGGGAAGGCGAGAGAGGTGGAGGCGGCGCGGAGAGTGGCCAAGGCGGCAAGTGAGAGCGGAGGCGGCGGCGGTGGTGGAAAGCGGCGGTGGAGGGCGGCGTCGGTGGTGGGCGAGGCGGCGTCGGTGGTGGAGGGGCAGCGGTGGGGGCGAGGAGGAGGCGGCGGTGAGGCCGATGGGGGCCGAGGCGTCGGTGGAGATGGAGAGTGGCCGAGGAGGCGGCGGTGGTGGAGGCCGAGGCAGCGTCGGTGGTGGAGGGGGCGGCGTCGGCGACAGCGGCGGGCGGCGGCGGCTAGGGGAAACCCTAGTCGCCCCGCATGTCGCATGAGCTGGGCTGGGCTCTGATTCCGATCCTCCGATATTGGAATAGAGGATTGTTCATAGAAGTATAGAACCAATGTTTGCAACAGTGTTGTGGTCTTCCTATATTGAACTGTTGAGATCGACATTGTTACTGGTCAGTCCCGTCTTGGTATGTTGAACTGCAGCATTAACGTGACAATACTGCTGTCTATAGTACAGTGACATAGAGATACGAACCTGCTGAAATGATATAGTATTGTTTTCTTCTTCAAAGCATTGTGGTATTACTGAGCACTGAATTCATACAGTTGATGTCGGCTTCTGTTGTCACTTCAGGTAGGGAAGGGTCTGTCCAAGGATGAAAAGGCTCAGAAGCTCGCACTGCAGCACTGGCTGGAAGCTGTATGCTTCAAAAACACTCCTTTTCCAAATACTATCCAACGATAGCACTGAACAGATCAAACTGAAAATTTTAGTCATGTTTCATGGACAGATTGACCCTCGGCATCGGTATGGCCACAACCTCCACTACTATTACCAACATTGGCTTCATTGTGAGAGTAAACAACCATTCTTCTATTGGTACAATATTACAGTTCATGTGAAACACTGAAGATTGTTTGTGAATCAGATTAGGAAAAAAAATTACTTCCATGATAGGCTGGATGTAGGTGAAGGAAAGGAGGTCAACCTTGATGACCACTGCCCAAGATGGAAGTTGTTGCAGCAATGCATCAGGTATCTTGGCCCAGTAAGTTGCTCCTGAAAACCAATCAGCCTGAAATCTTAAAAAGGAAAAGAGATCACATCTCTGAACAGAAGATGGTGATGTAACTTATGCAGAAAGAGAGAGAGACCTATGAGGTAATAATAGAGGATAGGAAGTTGATGTACAAGTTGAACCGCAAGATTGTTGACACGTCCGAGGGCCCCAAGGATTCAAAATGGATCTTCGTGTTGAGCACAACAAGAGCTCTATACATCGGCGCGGTTAGAGAACAGAGCCATTTGTCACTTTTCAGTAGTACTGAATTGAACCACGAACCTCACCAGTAACTGATTAAATGAGTATATTGTTGCAGAAGAATAAGGGTACATTTCAGCACTCTAGCTTCCTTGCTGGTGGAGCCACATCTGCTGCCGGGAGACTAATCGTGCAGGATGGAATCCTCAAGGTGCTGGATCTGCAGATTTCTACAAGCCTCGCAGCTTTTCATATGTACAGCACAAAACTAACCTGTCTGAATTTGTCGCCCATCTTCGTCAGGCTGTCTGGCCTCATAGCGGGCACTACCGGCCCACGGAGGCAAACTTCAGGGAATTTATGAGCTATCTGAAGAAAAGGAACATAGATCTTTCACATGTCAAGGTAAATAGATAAAATCTGAAGTATTGTTCCCTAGATGCCACCAAAAATAAAAGGCCAAACCACAACTTTGCTGATACAATGAACATGTTATGTTTCGTTGTCGGTTTTGCTACAGTTGAGCCCATCAGAAGGTGAAGAGGACGAGTGGCTCAGGCTGAGAAGTGGCCTCTCCCACTCCCAGCTCGAACTAACCGAGAGCAGCAAGCTCGAGAAGCAGGAAGGCACCATGCCCCATCCCTCTCGAGCCGTCGAGGACAAGATCGCCCCCACGCCGGCCACACCATCTTCCACCAGGGGCGAAACGGAGACGACCACGGCGGCAGGCTCGCCGGCGTTGAAGAGATCCTCGTCCGGCAACCGGCTGCAGCGCAAACGGCCGCCGAGGCTGACGGTGAACAAGGGCCGGCTGGCCAAGGGCGCGGCGGAGCAGGGCGCCGGCGCGTTCGGGGACAGCCTCGACTTCTGCAAGGAGAACCTGTTCAGGGGCGGCGAGGGCGGCGACGACGACGAGGAGGAGGTGGTCGTGCCGCAGGAGAAGATCCTGCACCGGATCAACTCCAAGATGGCCATGAACTCGTACCAGCTCGGGAAGCAGCTCACGTTCCGGTGGACGACCGGCGCCGGGCCGCGGATCGGGTGCGTCCGGGACTACCCGCCGGAGCTGCAGTCCCGGGCGCTGGAGCAGGTCAGCCTGTCCCCGCGGGGCGGCGCCGGCCCGGCGAGGATGGGGACGCCGCGGCAGAGCCCGGCGTGCGCGCCGCCGCTCGCTTTGCCGACGCCGACGGGCATCGGGCACGGCGGCGCGCTGTGCCCCACGGCCGGCACTCCGACATCTCGGCTGCGGCACGGTGCAGCATAGAAGCCTCTACGTGGTGGCCGGCGTTTGCTGCCATTGACGGCGACCTCCTCAAGTTGAAGAATTTTACGCGAGCGGCGGCGGCGGCGGCACAGGAGACGGGAGTGTGAATTGTTTGGCGAATTTGAGTAGGACAAGACGGGAAGTCGATTTGCTTCCATAGATGATTGTGTACTTGTACTCTAGTCTGCGTAGGATTGCACCCAATGAATGGCAATTTCTTTTCGGGTGACTTTTGGATGGAAAAACAGGAGTACAAGGCATTGTTGTTTTTGTATGGAAAATCAAGAGAGTATATAAAGCCACTACTGTTCAACTTCCATCGGCACTGGATAAACCAAAAAAAAAATAAGGGAGCGTCTAAAATCCAGGTGACCGTCCATGCACGCGCGCTCGGCGGATCCACTCGTCGGCGAGCGGACGGGCGAGCCCAGTCGCGTGGGTTCTAGCAAACCCGGAAAAATAAACCTTTCGCCAGCACACTATGAAATGAAGAAACACCCAAACTTCAACCTTCACCAAATGCATAAACTGACACATCATATGTACTTATGGGCTGGCACCGCAAGAAACTCTCTTGCTGAGACAAGCAAGCAATATGGGCCTATGTCATGGGAAATGCTACATAAGTAACAGAACTGAAAGGAGGATATAATCAGGTAGCATAAAATTGAGCTAATATTCAACCCATGCATCCATTTTAGCTAATGTAAGCATACATAAGCATGTCTCACTACACCAAATGCACTTTTAACTTTGAAAATAAAGCAAAACTGCAGCGGTAACACCAGGCTTACTACTCAAAAAGTTCCAAGGGCCATAACGAGTTTTGACAACCATCGCACAATTTTGACAGCACCCAACCGCCTCAGCGCAGCCTCCTGGCCTCTCTCTCTGACTCAAGCAGGGTAAGGAAGTCACCCTCACGGATCGGGCCCTTAACGTTCCTCATGATGAGACGGTTCTGGTCATCCAAGAACTTGACTCTGACCTGGGTCACCTGACCCCTGGAGCCAGTCCGGCCGATCACCTTTACCACAACAGCCAACTTCACCTGGGTGTCCATGCTGCATCAACAAAGGCATAACAATTTATTGAGATGAACTAGGCGCCTGCTCAAGTAACTGTCTCGAATTACACTTGAAGAAAATAAAATCATGCCAAGACTGAAAGTTGCAAGGAAGAATGCGTGCAGATTTAGACTTCAACGACTTAAGCATGCATAGTAGACTTCAAAGACCCAAGCATGAAGTTTTCACATATGGATGGAAGCTACACAAAATAGACCAGATTTGATGCCCCAGATCATTACAATAAGAAAGACTGAACGTTCAAGCGGCCATGAAAATATGCTACGCAAACCATGAAATTAAGCTAGCTGGACATCATTCCTAGTTCAAGCACAGCTTTACTACTAAACGCTAACCTCCCCTCAACATTCTAGAAGTACCAAAACAAGGTTTGCCTAGCCCACAGTAACTCATTAAGTCATCCCTATATATAGAATGAATTAATGATTTCCAAACTACATGAAAAATTAATCAAGAACCCATGTTACTCCAGTTTCAATCGACCAATTCACATGCTTGACTAGGGTTGAGTGATCAATCTATATATTGTTGCACATAGGCCAGACAAATCAACTTAATTAAAAAAATAGCACTGGTTCATCCGTAGTGTCGTTTCAATTGACCAATTCAATTCACACGCTTGACTAGGGTTCAGTGATCAATATAAGTATGGGAAATTTAGCTGTATGACACTCAATTGGCTTCACTTGGTAAAAATAACACCCAATTCGTTGCGCTTCCGTCCAGTGACACCCGGACAACGAATTGGGTGTCATTTTTACCAAGTGAAGCCAATTGTCATACGGCTAAATTTCCCAAGTAAGTACTGTTGCACGTAGGCGGGACAAAAAAATCAAATTAATACAACAATAACTCTGAATCATCCGTATTGTCGTTTCAATCGATCAATTCACATGCTTGACAAGGGTTCAGTGATCAATCTATGTATTGTTAAACGTAGGCGAGACATATCAACTTAACTCAACAATGACTGAATCATCCGTAGTGTCATAATTTTCAGCAAAGGTTCACAAACTAAAAAATAATCTCCTATCGACGTGCCATGAATTCTCCGTAAATTCACAGTTCTTAACGGGATCACGGAAGAAGCGGAGTGGAAACCATCGAAGTAGAACAGCTCCACACACGAATCACAACTGGCGAGTCAGTGTCAGATGCTACAAATCGGAGAATAGACGAACCTGTCTTCCTCGTGCGGACGAAGATCGACGAGCGCGAAGCAATGGCGGGGGCGGCGGCGGCGCGAAGAGAGAGAGTAAAGAAGTTCAGGAAAAACCTAGGCTGAGCACCGACGCGCCCTCACGGAGACAAGGTAACTCCATACTGGGCCGTTTCAGTGGACCTTAATGGACTGTATTGGTGAGTCCCAATAGGCTGTGCTTTTCGGATTACCACAAGTGTTTTCGTTTTTCAATTTTTCACTTTCCCCATATTTCGTCAAATATAATACTTTTTGGAACAACTTGGCAAATATATAAGAAATGGCGAGCGCCAGGCGTCGGACGTCCGACCGGAGCGCTCGCGCCGGACCATCCTCGGCCATTGGATCACCGGCACCGCGCGCATCCGAGCGCTGCCATGCGCCCGCATCCCCGCATGTGTAGACTAGCCGCACAAGATGTTTTTTTTTTAGGGTACAACACCAGACGCACACAAACACACACCACAACACACTCACACCACACGCACGCACCCGCGTGTGCGTCTGAACACACGCTAGAAGATGAAATGGAGGATACTAGCTCCGGCCTAACGCACACGCGTGTGTGTACCCTAAAATTTTTATTCAGCGAGGCACCCGGCCGATCCAAGGATCGAACCCGGGCGGGCAGCCTGCACACCCGCAGAGCTTGCCAACCGAGCTACGGCTAGCCGCACGAGATGTTGGTTAAATGTAGTTGATCATTTTTTCCATTAAACTTCTGATTTTTGCATAAAATTCAAACAGTGTTCAAAATGCGTGAAATAAATTTCATAATTCTTCCAAAATCGAGAGCAACCCATTTTAAATACTTTTTAATTTTTTTATTTTTCACTTTTCAAATTTTTTAATGTGAACCTATGAGAAGGCACTTGGATGAAACTTCGATGTAATCTGATGAAACTTAGATGAAATCTGTTGAAACTTGTATGAGACCTGTTGAAACTTGATGAAACTTGCATTAAACCTGATGCAACTTGACAGTTCGGCAACTTTAATGAATATAAAATCCAAGTTTTAGTAGACGAAACCCCAGTTTCAACAGGTAAGTTTGAAGAGTTATATGGCAACATATATCTTGTTTTGTTCGAAAAATACGAGGAACACGTTGGTGCAAACGGTTTGTGGATTAGAGTACCCAGTCAAAAATTATAGTCACCAAAAAAAATATTGTGAGACCCACCCTGCATGCCGACACAGTGTAAGTGTTTCCTGGAAATTTAGCGATCGTACTTTCATAATGCGGTCCAAAAATAAATGAATAATCTTACAGTTTTTTTGTCGGGTTACGGACCTTACGGTACATCAGAGAGAAATTGGAAAACTCAGTGCATACTCAATAAAAGTACGATTCTCTCTCTCTCTACCGCAGAATGGTAATTTAAATCAACGCCAATCGTCAAAGATCAATAAAGGCTCTCTTTGGCTAGCTGGTTAGTTTGATTTTATAGACTGTCCGGTATAACATTTTATAATATTTTTTTGGTTTATAAGGTTTACTCAAGAATCTTTTAAAATTTAATAATTTTTAGTCTTTTCATACTTTTTTTTAGGAATCTTATTTTTTAGCTCAATCAAACTGAACCGCGAATCAAAGAGGGTGAAAGATATAATACGAACCAAAAAAATCATGTCTGTGCTTACGAAGTTTGGATTATGCACTACGACAAACCCTGGCGACAGATGATCTTGGAGATGTGGCTCATCTGTCGTAAAAGAAACTCTAGAATCTTTCAAAACGCGTCAATGCCGACCGATCAATTGTTTAGCCTTCTTCCCGTTTTTTTCATTTTCCGCTCAACATTGTAACTGTTCTTTCCTTCTATTAATACAAGGCGGTAACTACTGGCCTTTCAAAAAAAGAGTGTGGATTGTGCATCACTGAGCTATGACCTGGCTTAGCTGGCTAGGAACAGTACAAGATCACGATTCAGATTTCAGAGACACCAAACAACATCGATCAAAAGCTCATAACCAACAGGCAAGCAAGCACCATTATGAGGATGGAAAATCATCAAATGGCTCACCAATTCGCAGAAACATTAATCACTTAAATCAGGATCAGCAGTAACCAGTGGTACCAGCACTACTGGTACTAGAAAGTCCAGAAAGCAAAGATACCATGAACGCCATTCATAGCAGAAAAGAAGAGTGCAGCAAACAGTACAGTGCCAACGAATTACCACTATCTGTCACGTACTAGTGTACTACAACACAAGACAAGTTATTACTTTTTCTTTTCCGGACATTGTTGAATACAATAAGAAGCTCGCCACCACACACTCCTTCTTCTTCTTTATCCTCAATCTGATACCGTGTTCTTGATCGCCGGGGGCTGCTGCGGAGACAGGAGATGTGAGTGAACGGAGGTCTAGAAGGAGGCTGCCGGGAGGGCCGCGGGTAGGAGCAGGAGGAGGTAGCCGGCAAGAAACGCCGCCGTCAGCGCAACTCCGGCGGTCGCCGGCGACGAGGCGCCGCCCCCGTTGGTGGCCTGCTGCGCGCGGGAGTTGGTCGTCGCCGTCGTGTTGTCCTTCGCTGCGAGACGGGGAGATTGGGCCGGTGAAACTGTCAGTAAAAAAAGCAATGGGAAATGTTGATGGAACACAGGGTCGCACAGCAGCATATAGGGGGGGTGTTGCTTTTACTTATGTTCATAGGTTAATTCCAACTCATAAGCAAATCTTAACTCATCATGCAACAAGTCCAGATTTTGATCATCCCAAACCATATGTGAACATGAACACAAACAAAAGTCTGTGATGCGATCCACGTCTGAGCAGAGGCAAAGCGTGATGATAGCAAACAACGGCGTGCGCCACTTTGTGTCCCACATGTCGCATGTCTATCGTGGCGATTCAGTCCTCCCGTTCACATGACAAGAACCAATCTACTCCCTCTGATCACAAGCAGACACAGCCTCCAAAAATACAGTTTTCATGGCTAATTACTAATCAAACTTTATTTATAAAACTTACTGAAGCTACGGTATTTATCGAAATGCTTCCTCCATTTATTTATACATGGCATATATATTTTGATTTTCAAAAGTCAAATTTTGTAAACTTTAGCAAACAATTAGTCAATTGTAAACAGAGGAGCACTTTTGAAGAAGAATATGATTGTTTGGACCATATTATAACATGTATTGGTTTATGTGTTAGTTTACTTTTATTACATGTTTGAATCCTACATAATTTACATATGACCCGACTTTGTACCTGGTAAACGATTTTTATCCGTTTGTATAATATCTGATACCCGTTTTCTATCGACCGTAAAAATCTATAACCGTAACCGTATCCAACCAGATTTTGAGATACCCGTATATGACCCGATACCAAAAAAATAAATTAGAGTAGGATACCATAAGACCTACTACCCGACCAAACCCGACCCGTTTTCACTCCTAAGGAGAGTCGCTTCGCCGAGGAGATCTAGAGTAACATTCGGCAAGGATTAGCATTCCGGGGGCCGGGGCTCACGGACGCTCCGTCTACCAGAGCCTCACTTTTAGGTCCTGCACATTTCAGCTTATCGTAGCGTAGCGTAGCGCTTCAGCAAAATTAAAAAACCTTTAAATAGAGATTTAAATATTGTAAAAAAATAATTTAAAAATAGTTTTAGGATCTTTAAGAGGACTACAAAAAACCTGAGAAAAATCATTACAAATTATTACACCAAATAGGCTATATAAAAAAGATAAATTTTACTGAAACGCTACGCTACGCTACACTAAAATGGAGGCAGTTGAAGGCTCACCTGGAGATGCAGCGGTGCCCTTGTCGCCGCCGGGGGTGAAGATGGCGGCGTCTTTGGAGTTGGGAGGGATATGCAGAAGCTCTGCATCACAACACAACCCACATTTACTGATTATTTTGATAACTTTAAACAAAACTGTTTAAAACCCTATAAAAACAACTACAAAATAGTACATCCGCAAATTGTATAAAAATAATAAATTTTTATTTAATTTAATCCGAAAAAAACAATCCGCATGCAACGATTGGATTCAGAATTGCAGCGGAGCCATGCATCGCATGCAGTAGTCTCCAGAATGGTAGGGAGACACTCGAAATGTTCAGCGTCGCCCCACAAAGAGACGAGGGGCTCATCTCAATTCTCATGGTCACGGGCCACAACAAACAAAGCACCCATAAACACGCAGTGACAGACAGCAGCGCCGGGCATAACATTGTAGGAAAGGTTTATTAGCTACCATATGGTGCTTGATCCTGTAACTAACGCACTATTTGATTCAATGTTTTAGTTTACTTGTGATTCTATTTGAAAATATTGTTATTTTCTACACGTTGTTGGGTGTAACGCTTTGAAATATTCTTTTAAAATTTCATAGAGATTTTCTTGAAGATTAAAAATATTTTAAATAATTTGTTTAGCTTACTCATACCTTTTCACAATACCCTTTCTTTTACAAAGATTATCAGTTCTTCTGACTACAACAAAATTTAAACTAAGACAGAGAATCGAAGATTGCCTAAAAGCCGTGGTGATTACAGATTTACAGTAGTGCATGGAGGATGAGATGAAGAGGAAGATTGGGGGGTGAGGACTGAGGGGCGTACGGGGGCAGTGGGAGACGTTGGCGTGGGTGGCGCCGCAGGCGGAGGGGAGGGCGAGGGCGAGGGTGGCGTTGATCTTGATGCCCAGGTTGGGGTCGTCCTTGTCCTTCACCAGCACGCACAGGCACTTGGGGCTCTTCCCCAGCACCTGCCGCAGCCCGCCGCAGCAGTCCGGCGGCGGCGCCCGCGCCTGCCCCTGCACGTACTGCAGGCACGGCGCCAGCCCCACCAGCTGGTCCGCGCACTCCGTCCGGTCCGCGCTCATGTCCGCCGCCGCCGCCGCCGCTGCAGCCGCCGCCACCGCCACCGCCACCACCACCATCGCCGCCGCCATCGATCCCTCTCCGATCTCTCTCAGCTCCTTGCCTTGCGAGAGTGTGGGAGCAAGTGAAGTGTCTCGTAGTCGCGGGAGTGAGCCAGCTACTGTCTGAGCTGTGGGAGTGTTGGTGAGGGGGAGTTATAGCGAGCTCAGTGAGTGAACGTGACGTGCTGGTATGGGCTATGGCAGTGGCGCACTGCTGTGCAGTGGGCACTCGATGCATACCAGGGAGGCCCCCAGCTGCATCAGCATCCCCTGATGCACACGCCGGCGAAGACGTTAAAAACGGCATGCCTGCACGCAGGCACACGCGTATACGCCGTCGAAGCCGAGGCCATGGGGATGTCGTCGCTGGCAATGGACGGTGCAGGCGCAGCCCAAGGGGGAAAGAAGGATGTGCGGTGTGTGGGTCATGCCCGCGGCGTGGCGGACGCCGGGGATGCGAGGCTAGATCGGCGGCGTGTCCTCCGCCGCGCGCGCGCGCTCCGGCCACTAGTGGTGGCAGCGGAGCAGCGGCGATTCATGTGCGCGCTTCCATCTTCTTGACGGAATCGACGGCGGGGGCAGATGCCAATTAACTTGGGCATTCATTCATGCCGGGGAGCACTACTGTCACACGCGGTCACGATGGCCTGAATTCACCATCACCTCCGTCCATGTGGAGTAGCTGCCACCAACGCATACGTGGGGTTGTTCTTGCCGCCCTTGATGGATCTTGGAAAGAGCACACGCCACTACGCCAGTCCAGTGTTACCTATTGAACCTGGAGTTAACAGTTTACACATCTTGAGTACCCCCTCTGTCCTGAAATATAAGGATTCGAAGCATTCAAATCTTGTCCTAAAATATAAGAATTCCTACCATTCAAGTTTTCCCTCCAACCATCATTCATTCAAATTTCTTCCCATCTTACCCCCAACCACTTTCCCACTCACCACATACCATCATTAATTGAGAGGCATTATAGTACTTTCCTCTTCTCTTTAATCTCTCCTTTAAATGCTAGAAGTTCTTATATTTCAGGACGGAGGGAGTAGTTTTTTTTTTTTTTTTTCAGACAGGCGCTGGGCTACGAGTGAGCTGGAAATTTTTCCACTCGCTTCAGTGAGGTGCGGAGGAAAAGCAAGGTGGCAGCAGCAATTGGTATGGCAAGTATTTGTACTCGGAGCCTAGCTATAGAGCCGAGTGGCAGCAGCAGCGATTCATGCACACGCTTCCATTTTTTGACGGAATCGATGGTGGGGGCAACGGGGAGCAGCTGCCAATTAACTTAGGCATTCATACCGGGGAGCACCGTCTCACGCATTCACGATGGCCTGAATTCTCGTCGACACGCTGAATGTCCTGGTCGATGTGCCGCTGGAGAACAAGTCGGTACGAATCTTTTCATCGAGCAATTTATGCCATATATACTAACATGACATTGGTCTATCTCAAGCTTGTGCCAAAGTCCAACAACTCTCCACACTCCGATCAAAATCTAAGATGAAGCCCAAGTCGTCTGCAAGTGTGGTTCAGGCAACACAGACCATTTCAACTTCGAACAACACCTAGGCCAAATATGGAGTCTGTTTTCGACGTTCTACCACTCTACAGAAGGCTTAAGAGATAAACTTTCCGACGCATCTGGTCCCACTGTGAAATTCCATTAGAAGCATTAGGAAGTTTCGAAATACAAAGGAGAACAGAATCTGACCGGCGCTGCGTCACTGTCTTTTTAGGACCAAAGCCTAGGTATCCCTAGGGTTTTGTGTCCACTCCCTTGGCCACCTCCTAGGCTATTTTTAGCCATTGTTTCTTCATTTTTCAATAGATTTTGATTTGTTTAGCAGTTCGTTGTGTGTGATGCTTCTCCAAATTTGCTTGTGTTTACTAGACCAACCAAGTTGGACTTCGAAACCTCAAATTTAATTTACTGTGAACTTTATCCTTGTTTGCAATTTCAATTGCTTTTATCTTGTTCTTGTTTGTTTTTTGGTTGCTTGCAAGAATTGATCTTCAGGTCAATTGTGTTCTTAGCATGGTTGATAACAACTTGTGAGTGCAGTTTAGCTATTGTCGAATTACAATTTTGTGTGGTTGGTAGCAGGATTGTCAAGGTCACTCTACCAAACCAAAATTATACGTCTTAATAGAAAATCAGAACATGTTCCCTCCTCAAGTAAGATCGAGCTCGGCTAATATAGATTCGATACCATAGAGATTATGTAAAAAGAAAAAAAAAAGAAATGAAGGTCCATTTTAAACCACTCAACTATCTAAAAAGTTCACTCTACACCCTTAAACTATAAAATCGGTTATTTAACACTTCTATCTATTAAAACTAGGTCACTTTACATTCTCGACGGTTTAGGAGAGCGGTTTTATTGATGGGGCATCCGGATTAGTCAACTTGCATTTACACACGGGGTAATTGTTGCTTTTTGGGCTAAAAAAAGATAAATCCTAAAAAACATTAGTGCATAACCGTTAGAAAAAGAATAATTTCTGAAAAATGATTATTTGAAATATCTACAATAGCTTTAAAGTTAATTCATTTTTAATTACTTCTATTTTATTAAAAAATACCTAGGATCATAAGATTATTATGTACCAAAGTATTTTGAAAAATTTATCCATAATTTTTTATAACAAAAATCACTAATTAGGCAACCAATATACGTGATTTGGATAAAAACTAGATGCCACACTACAAAAATCACCGAGGGAGTAAAATGACATGTTTTGACATATTAGGGTGTTACTCCCTCCGTTATGAAATAGTTGTCGTTTTGGACATTGACACGGTCTCCAAAATGCAACTTTGACCACTAAAAACTATTGTAATTTAATTTTAACATGCATTAAAATTATACTTTTATGAAAGTTCTATTCGAAACGAATTCATCTATATGAATTTTATGCTTCAAATCTAAATTATTTAGAAGTATTTTATAGATAAAATTTTAAAACATTGACTTAGGACATGTCTAAAACGACAACTATTTCAGGATGGAGGGAGTATTAAATAACTAGATTTCTATTTTGTGGTGTAAATTAGAATTTTTAGATAGTTGAGGGATGTAAAATGAGCTTATTAAAAAAGAGTAAAAAACTTGAGTAGACTAGAACAAAACTCGAGTTTAGGCTTAAGTAAATTTGATAAAATAATACTTTATGAAGAAAAATAAAGGTTTGAATGAACTCGATGAAGTTTAAGTAGGCTCAGAAATAACTCTTGCTGGAATACACTTCATAAAATATAATTTTACAAAGAAAAACAAAGCTTAAAAAAGTTCGAGCTCATTTTGACCAGTCTCGCACGCTTAAGGCTAGGTTCGATTCGAGCTTGTTTAAGGTTCGAGATGAGCTAGAATTGAACTTCTACCGAGCTGAACTTTACCGGTTCATCAGACCACAAGCTTTTCTTTGCAGCCATGTATTGGACTATATACCAGTGAACTGGAAATTTTCCCACCGCCTTTTAGGGATGCAAAAGGGCCGACACAAGGGTATCATTTGATCCTCTCTAGTTCATTTGTTTGTATAGAAAATTGAAACGATGGGTTAGAAATTGAGTTTTTAGCTCATTTCGAATTTACTAGGATGTCCCCGGAGCCGGCATTTTTGCATCCCTACCGCCTATAGAGAGAGGTGCGGAGGACAAGCAAAGTGACAGCAGCAAACGGTACGTATCACAAGTCTTTGTACTCGGTCGGAGCCTGGAGCCGAGCACCGGGAGAAATCCCAAGCATCGATAGGGTGGCTGGCACACTGAAGTACTGCATTGGCAGCCTTTAACTTGGGTAAGGCAGGGCAATGAATCCTGCGGCCTACGGCCAGACAATTAATCAGGCTACAGTACGGCTTGGCATGGGAGCTGCTGGCGAGTGGCGACGGGAGTAATTCGGGTGGTTGCTACTTTTACTGGACTGGCAGTCTGGCAGTACAATCACCCTTGATTTCCCCCAAATGCCAGTAGGGTTAACTCTGATCGGCTACTAGCTCGTCCTCGGCCACTCATGGGTCTGATCCAGGATCCACAGGTCATTGGTTTTACATGTGGTGCATCTATGGAACGTAGGTCTATGGTGTACGTATATGTCATTGTCACGTAGTGATATGTTTTACAAAATCTTAATCTTATAATGGTATATTGGTATAAGTGCAATTGTAAAGTCGCTGTTTGAACAAAATCACATCTAGATCAGCTTCATTGCTTCCAAGATAAAAAGGGTGCATCGGTTGGGTCCATTTGTAAAGAAACTCATCAAGTGACGACGGCGTTAGGGTGGTGGCGTTCCGGCACCCCCTCCCCGTCCCTCCCCTCCTCGGCGCCGGCCGGAGAGGCGCGCGGATCTGGTGCCCGGGTGGCCGGATCTGGCGCGGGTGCCCCACCTTCCCCTCCTCCCTTTCGAAGCTCTTGGTGAAGCAGCGTCGGTTCCACCTCTTCCGGTGATGTCTTGGGTGACCGGTGCCTTGGTGGCCGCTCCGACCGGCCGGCTGCCTAGATCTAGCGTCGTGGCCGCTAGCCCCGGCGATGTTTGGCAGGAAGGTGCATCGGCGTCTGGCGTGTGGTCAGCGCCTTGGTGGCCTGCTCTGGCTTTGTTGGCGGATTCTGGCGGCGCGGTGTCTCAGCTCTAGAGTCGTTGTGCAGCGGCGGTGCATCGGCGGTCCGGCGAGCTCCGTGGCGGCTTGTCGCGGCGTCCTCTCGGCTCTCAGCATTGCCACCCCCTCCGTTCCTCTCCCCCTGTCTTGGTCCCGCCCTTCGCCATGCTGCCCTCCTCTCCCTGCGAGGTGCAAATTGGCGGCGACGGAGTCTTCCCTGGCGGGTCGTGGAGGCCGGAGTTCCCATGCTCTCGGCGAGGTCCCTCGTTGCCGTCGTGGCCTTCCCTCTCTGTGAGGCGTTTGATGGTGGCGTTGGCATCTTCCTTGTTTGGCGCCTGGTTGGTGGTCTTTGCTCTGGGTTGTTGCAGTGTCGTTGGCCTCGGCTTGTTTTCTCTTGATGGATGTTCCTTTGGCATCCTCAATGTGGTGGTGGCATGGTTGGGCGCAATGGGTGAAAGCCACGCCTCTAGGGCGGTGTGTCGGTGTCTGGCGTCGTTCCTCGTTGGAGGCATTCTTTGTTTTGCACCTCCATGTTGAGCGAAAGCTTGGTGCGATGGCGGCAATGGCGGTCTCTCACCGTCGTTACCTCGTTGGAGGCGTCGTTCTCCGTCCGACATCACATCCTTTGTTATGCTTGCCGGTCTATCCATCCTTTGTTGCCGATCGTCGTTGTGTCGTGGTGTCTGTGTGGCGACTTTGATCGGCGGTTCGTGTCTCCCCTCTCCCGCCCATAGTAGTTCTCTTCGTCCTTCTGGTTGGTGGTCAGTCTTTGCGGTGTGCTTGGCGGTTGGCGGTTGATGTTACTGCTGCAGTGTTCGGTGCTTTCAACCATCTTTTTTGTTCTTTCTTGACTTTTCTGCAGGATTTTTCCCATTGTACGCTTATTCCTCTTCTTATCTGAGAATGCCAGCGTTGCTGTGCCTTCAAAAAAAAAAAATCGATGGTGTTGATTTTTTTTTTCTCAGTGATTAATATGGGACTTTCTCTTTACCACACACCCGGAATCCCTCCCCCACCGGCTCAACTGGCCTCCTCTACTGACTATCCGCCTCCCTATGACATTCAACGTTCACTCTGCCGCCCACTCCACCGCCTACCACTGCCTTCCACCACCCTCCGCTGCCCACTCCGCTGGTCTGCACCCTCATCAGTTGCCCGCCCCTCTGCCTAGGGTTGTCCGTTTGTTCTCCATCTCATGATGGAACATCGACCACGACTACTACAAAGACATGTCCTATGACCACACCTGTTTGGCCATCGTTGTCCCTCTTATTTACCATCTCGTTCTGATAGTTGTAGTTCATAATAGTTTTTTTATGGAGGAAAGCCTGCAATATGTGATATTTTGGAATTGTCATAGATGGATGGCATTTTTTAAAAGGAGGCTGGAACTCACCATTAAGGGCAATTTTTTTCTTCTGATTTTACAGAAGTCCCCTCTATCACATATCTTCACCATTATATTTTCTTCTGAAACACTATCGATGTCCCCTCTATTCATTCCTCTAAAAATACTTCACAATTGACACTGCCTTAAAAAATATTTCTTTTTCTTCAGCAACCCCTCTATATCTGTTACAGTATTATAAAAGGACCGCTGAAAATACTCTAAAAACATACATTTTAAAAAATTGTGCTGGACGTGAACACGAGCCCTCCTAAAAAGGACGAAAGCTTTTATCCGGCCATAATTATTCACTACCAAGTATCAACGAATTTTTTACTGTCCTAGCATTAATTTAAATCGAAATTAAAAAAAAATTGCCCGTTTAAAAAAATTAAAAAAATAGCATCCTAGCGCCCGTTCAACGGCGCTATATATAATCGCCCGATAGGCAGGCGTTATTAAAACCTCTGAAGACAAGAGAGCCGAACCAACGGCAGCAGGCGTGTAATGGCGACAACGGTCGAGTCAATAATCGCCTGTTGGATGAGCATTTTATCATTTGTTGAAAAAAACCGCCTGGATTGAATGAGGCGTTTTATCTGTGAGAATGGATCGCCTGTTGACGGGCGCTAATTAATTAACCCCCCATGTGGCGGCGCGGATCGAACCTGATACTCATTTGCCACCCTTGTACAGAGAAAAGAGGAGAGGAGGAGGAGGAGAGAAGAGGGAGAGGAGGAGAAGAGGAGAGGAGGAGGAGGAAGAGAGAAGAGGGTGAGGAGGAGAAGAGAAGAAAAAAAAGGTAATTTTAAAACTACATATATTTTTATTTTGTAATGTTTAAAAACAAGGTAGGTTAGCAATATGGACATGATAAATTGAATATTTCGTTTAAAGCCTAGATTTAGCGATTAGGTTTTAATAAAAATTAGGTATATTTTACGTAATTTTTATGCACATTTGATTTAGAGTTTTAAATTAGAATAATATTCCGATATGTTTTTGTATGAATATGTAAATGAGTTTTAGGATTTAATGTTTTATAATATATGTGGTAATTTGTAGTCTATATTTAGGGTTATAACTAGAAATCGTAAGAGAGGGCTATACGTTGATTTAATGCGTATGTTTATTTTTATCTGATTTTACGGTTAGGGTTTATAAATTTAGAGGACATGTGTAGGTCTGCGTTAGGGTAATAGCAGACTCGATTTATATGAAGCATAATGCACGTTGGTTTAAAGCATATTACAAAGGATTAAAAGCGATAAATCTTTAAGATGTTTTTGTCGAGACAAAAATAATTATAATTTATTAGTAGTTCATTTCGTTTTAAATGCAGAGGTCAATGGGAGATGTAAAATATTTTAATGTTCATTATGGGCAAGGGATATCAATTTTGGTCGAGACGGGTAGACCTATCTATGTTCGGCCGGTGATGTTGGGGATATCTAGGCCCACGGAGAGAACGTTAGCGAGACTTGAAAATTGGTCATTAAGGACGTTTAAAATTAACCACGAAGAATATGGTGCGGATATCGGTATTTGTTGCTAGCCGTACTACTGAAAGACCTTATTGGGAGTTGGTACCAATAAAGGCAACCCGAGGATGGAGCGTTATGTTGAGATCGCCAGCGAGCGAGGACAACCATCTGCACTTCTTGTTCGGGCCAAATCTGAGGAACAAAATGAAGAAGCTTTGCATCAACTTTGTCGAAGGAAGTAATGTAGTGCAGGAAGAGGTGCAGGAAGATGGTGGCGACACCGAGCATGTGGTCTTTGGAAGAGGTGGAGGAGCTGGAGGAGACAAGGGATGGATCAAGTGAGCAACAAACAACACAGGAACCCATAGGTGCGGCGGATGAGGGGAGTATATTGAAGCTATAGTTGTGGAGATGGGGCCGAGGATCTTGAGCACGAGCAAGTCCACGAGGAAGATGTGTCGACGATGAGAGTCCGGTGGCTTTCAAAATGTCGTCTTGGTCGAGTGGAACTCATCAAACTTTGCGAGCTATCTATCCGAGAAGACACTCAAACAACTGGGAATACCACGAGCGAGGTGACACAAGGAGCGACATACCCCTCGAAGGAAGAATTGGTGACAGCCGTGAAGATTTGGGCATTATCACTTATGAGAGAATTCAGGGTTGTCAGGTCTAGCCGAAGTGTGTACGATGTGGTGTGTGTTGTCCCCGGTTGCCCTTGGCGTGTGCATGCCTTTAAAGGAAAGTGGGTGGAATACTGGGTATGTTCAATAGTGAGGGAGCATAATTGTACGGTGGTGAGGTCGATGAAAACACGTAAATCTAACATCAACAATGGTGGCACATATAATGCAGGCTCAAATAGCGAGAACGTTAACTACGAGCCTCGGTCTATCATTCGAGCCATGGAGGAACAATTTCAGTACACTATTCCGTATGCAACTGCTTGGAGGGCAAAGCAAAAAGCATTAGAGATGAGATTTGGAACATATGAAGCATCTTATGCGAATATGTCATCCCTGTTGGCGGCCATAGCTAAGAGAAATTTGGGTACATATTATGATTACAAAGAGGTGGAGGCAGAGGGCGATGATATTGGAAAGTTCGTTCTGCGTGGTTTTCTTTGCCTTGAGGCGATGCATCGAGGATTTTAAAATTATCCTCCGCTTCTATGTGTTGTGGAACATTCCTAATCGGCAAGTATAAAGGCGATCTGATCGCAATCGCCGCTGACGGAACAACGGATTCTGCCGGTGGCATTTGCTTTTGTGGAAGGTGAGAATACTGAGAGCTGGTACTGGTTTTTAGAGAGGGTGAAGCATGCGGTTGTTGTTGGCAGATCAGATGTTTGTATAATTCATGACAGACATCTTGGATTGTTGGCGGCGATCGAAGAAATTAAGTTTGGCTCTGACTATCGAGCTACTCAGTGGCCGGACATACATACCCGGTGGTGCATGAGACATATGGGTGCCAATTTCTTTAGCCAGTTTAAGAATAAGCACTTAATGAATCTGTTCAAGCGATTGTGCAAGCAAAATCAACAACGTAAGTTCAATCGGCTTTAGCGGACTTTGGATGAGTGACGACGAAGCATACCGGGAGGTGGGAGCGTGAGGAATGTAAGAATTACAATTTTTCAGAATGGATTGAAGATCGTCCGAAGAGAAGTGGGCATTGCTCTATGATTCGGAAGGTCGTGATACGGGATCATGACCACAAACTTGGCGGAGGTATACAAGCTGGGTCATGAGAGGGACCGAGGCACTTTAGCTTGTAGCAATTGTCGAGGGATTACGCACCAACATGCAAGTATTTCATGGACGGTATCGAAGCGACCTATATTGCCATGTCGATAATCGGTTGTTCTTTTACGGGGTTGTCACAAAGTACATCATTGAAAAGGTTAAGAAGGCATGACTACACTCACCTCACGCCAATGGGTGCGGACGAGTTGAGGTATGAAGTTCATTTGCATGGATAGGGCTCGCCTTGGGCGTAAACGTCGAGAGAAGAGCGAGTGCATTCTTGCGATGATCAATGCAAGTGCTCTGTCGTGGTCAAACTTTTACACAAGCCTTGCTCTCATGTACTTGCAATGACGTCAATGACAAATCAATCAACATACAATTATGTTTCTCAAGATTACAGGAAGGAAGCTATACTACATACTTGGCATGCCGAGATATACGGTACGGTATGTACGGGTCATTCATCGACCAGTTAGGCATTAAATCAGTAGGCATGTCCCGGATAGGAACAAGTGAAATGCAACTTAGGGCGCCGAGTGCATCGGCGTATTCGAAATGACATGGATCACTCGAGGCGTAGGCGTCCCGTGAAGATATGCGCAGATGCAATGAGGTTGACCACACGTATCAAAATTGTAACAAACCCAGTAGTGGAATGTACGATTTCGAGGCTGGACCTTCAGGTTCAGCACACGATGGTCGACGTCCTTTCCATTGACTGGACATGTAATGTAATGCGGCGAAATTTGTAATATTTATATTCGTGTATGTCATGTTGTAACGAAATAACATTTCAATTTGGGCTTCTCACCATGTATTGTAATAATGCTATATTCGTTGCAGACATTTACTATGTATAATGAGGAGTGTTTGTCATATTAAAATTTGTGTTATCTGTATTTGAAAGTGTAACATCCCAAAATTTTAAACCCAATTTGGCACGTTAATAATTTCTTAAATGCATGATTTAAAAATGTTAAATCATCCATTATTGCATCATGACATCATCACTTCATGCATTGCATCTAAATTAGAAAAACAATTTAATCTTTCCAAGTCTATGCCTTTGGTGGAAAAATATGGTAATGGTTTTAAATAATATTTTCTATAAACCAATACCCCATGCGAAGTTATTTGAAAATAAATTATAAATTTTGGGGAAACAAAATAATATTTCCTAAAAGTATTAATTTGCTAAAAAGGTTTTGGAGAAAATAGGTTCTTTGGAAATCAGGAAATTCAAAACATCTATTTCCTTTCTCGGCCCAAGTTCGGCCCGGTCGCCCCCTTTCCCTCTTTCTCCCGCGCCCCCTCTTCTCCTCTGTTGGGCATTCTTGCTCTCGCCAGCCCAACTTCGCTGCCTCCTTCCTTTTGCCTCCGTCTTGTGAGCACGACAGTGGAGCCCCCGCGTCAGCCCCTCCTCCCTCTTCTTCCTCCCCTGTTTCTTTCCTCTGTTCGCCTCGCCGAATCGCCGCCGCTGTTCCTCTCTTCTCTCTCCCGGGGCCTCGCCATGGCTCCTTTCCCCATGCATCGCCGCCCCTACACTCTTCCGCCGGACCCCTCTCCGTCCCCTACCCCCTTTCTTGTCTTGTCGCCGGCCGGAATCGGAGCCGACGAGTGCCAAACCGCGCGTGGCATTGAATGTGTCCCGAGCGGAGCTCGCCTATAAGTGGGGAACTGCTCCCCCTTTGCTCTCTGCCTTTCGCGCCACAGCTCTGTTGAACTCCCGAGCCGGTGCGTCGTCTCCGCCGCGTCTTCTATTCTCCCTTCCCTACCTCGCTCTCGTCCCGTTCGGTTTAACATCACCCCGGGGATTGACTCGCAGGTCGCCCCAGCGAAGCTCTCGACAAGCGAACCGACGCCGTGTGATCCGCGCGCGTGTTCCGGAGCTCGCACCGTCGTCGCCGTAGCGGTCTCATCGCCTTGCCATCTCCTCGACCAGCGAGCTCAAAGGTAGCCCTTGTTCCTCCTCATTGTCATCCCCGAGTAATTGTGACCCGCCGTGTGATTCATCGCCGCCGCAATGACCGCCGTTACGCCGCCACACAATGTCGCGTTACTCACCCCTGTCCTCCCGCGGGATGGTTAGACCCTCATTTGCTTCGCCTCGCTCGCGTCTCGCCAGCAGCGCTAATCGCCTCTGGTGGCGGGCCGTCGCCGCCGTTGGCTGCGTCGCCGCCGTTCGCCTCCCTCATTTTCTTCCCCTCTACCTCTGCGGTGCCGCCCGGCAGGTGGGACCCGTTGTGCTTGACGCCTCGCCCTCGCTCTCGCGGTGCCGAAGCGCTGGCTGCCATTCTTGGGCCGTCTGCCGAGCCGGCCCCCTTTGCCGTTGGGCCTTTCCCTTTTATTTTCGTTTTACATTTCTGGTTAAATCATTTTATTTGGTACCTAAAAGTATTTATTAAAATAGCTTGTGCATGCTAAAAATTCTGTAAAAATTAGTAAAATTACTTTATTAGTTTCTGAACCTGGGAAAATTATGTATCTGCATGTCATGCATTTGGAGTCCATTTTTGGTTAAATAGATAAACTCTAGGTGCATCTTTAAATTTCATGTGCTGTAATTATTCTATTTAAATTCAGGAAAAATACTTTGGAGGTTGCTGGACCCTAAAAATATTAGTTGTATGCATGGCATCCATCCAGCATCTGTTTTAGTTATGCAAGTAATTTTGGGATGGCATCATACCATGTATGCATTAACCATTTAGCATCATGTTTCCTTTAAATGAAAATGCATGGAAAATAGGGTTTCTGCATTTTTCTAAAAACAGCATGACATAAAATGTTTTACTTATGTGTGTTGTATTGCTTTGCATGCGTGTACGCGTTTAGGAGGTCAAGCTCTCGAAGACCCGATCGACGACGCCCCCTTCGCTTTCCCCGGAACCGATCAAGGCAAGTTCCCCTTTGATCATATTGAGAAGCCATTTTCGGTTATTTAGAAAATGCTATTAGACTTGAAAATATGCATGCTAGTTTAAAAGATAAATGCCGTATTTCCTAGACTTAGTTATCATGACCAAATAGAAAGGTAAGAAATATGGTAGGATTAAACCTAAGGCTAAAGTATAAATTGCTCTTATTTATATGCCCTGATTGTGGTAGGATAAATGCTTAAAATCATTTATGCGGAATGATTCAATCATTTGAGTGAAAGGTGAATGTTTAAGAAATGGTTGGAAAAGGGTGATTTAAAGATAGCGCATCGTGGGTGATCTTTGAGTAGGAAATGATTTTCCTCTTACCCCAAAATCTTTCCGACTAGGAGATATTTTGTCGATCGGTCACAGAGGGCACCATGTTTTGAAACTGGCTAAAATATCAAATCTCCCTAGTCTAAGGACTGCTCATCCTATGATCCTATGGTGAGCCATAACAATGCGACCTCGAGTCCCGAATGGGGCGGGGCCCGATCGTTAGCCCTCGTGGTTGTGGTCTTGTGGCGAAACACCGTCTGGGTGCGTAGCCTCTCGAGGTAAGGCGTACCCACTCTGCAGAGTTAAAAGCTGTCATGATAGCCGTGCTCATGATTATGAGCATCTGAAGGGTGATTATATGGTAGTTTCTTCATTTTAAAACAAATTTAGAAAAGGGAATTTAAAGAAAGGATTTGAGATGAGTAAAGATTTGAGAAGGATTTCGTTTGAGCTAGGTGCCACCGCGATATTCCGGATTGGGTGACGGCCTACTAGGAAAGTGTCGCGTGGAATGGACCTAGCCGTTTTGAAAAAGAAAAGAAGAAAGGATTTTGTTCTCGCTATGTACTTCGAGGCCAAGTGGCGAGAACCGTTTGAAAGAACCCAAAGAAAGTGATTAAGATTTCTTGTTTATAAATTGCTTTGTCAAAACTAGGCTAATAAATGCATTTCCATAAAATAACCTAAGCCTTCCTTGTGCGTAACCGCATTTGCATAATTCAGGACTTGCGAGTACAATTTGTACTCACCATCCTTTTCTCCCTCTCTTTTCAAAATTTCAACAACCGGTCCATCCGAGTATGGTCCGCCGTCCAAGAGGAGGACCCGGATTACGTCGAGGCGTTCTCGACGAAGAGTATGAAGAATAGGGTTCTGCGTTCCTCTGACCTCCGTGCTCGTGGGATGAATAAAATCCTAGATGTTGTATTAGGCTTGTATCGTTGTGTACTCGATTTGCGGCTGCGAGCCGTTGTATGTTGTTTATACCGGACTATGTTCCGTTTGTAATAATAATATCGTTGGCATTTGCTTTTACGATATCGTGTGTACTAGCCATGATCCTTGGGACTAAATGCGGGTTTACGCAGTGGAATCCGATCTTGTAAATCGGGTGCCGATGCAATTGGTATCGAGCCAGCTCTTATTGGCCCTAGGGCGTAGCCCTAGAAATTAGAGACCATATAATTTTTAAAAAAGAAATAATTGTTAAATATATTCTTATTCTTCGCAATCTACTTTTGGTGATGATCTTTTGAAAACTTGTAGATCTGGCGTTAGCTTCTGACCTTTTGGTGTTGGCTACGGAGGTTTCGTCGCGCACCGCTTCCGATCTTTGAGCACGCTGGTTTTGGTGACCCCATGTACCATGGTGCCATTGCTCCACGCAAGGGACGCATATCTTTGGGTGGTGTCGTCACCATCTTTGCTGCCGTCCCCACCTACCCGGGTCCGCTCACATTCGCCACTCGCGTCACCGCCAGACGCCATCCAGACGTGTCGGACTTGTTTCTACACCGACTCATGATCTGTTCACGCGCGTGAGTGTGTCGGTGTAATAAATACCGGTACAAAGAGCATTGAAAGGCCGAGAGGGCCCCACGCGCGTCGGTGCAGCAAGGCAAGGCCCAATGGCGTGGCGAGCCCCTCGAAGGCCGAGGGCCCCACGCGTCGGCGGGCGAAGCGAGGCCCCAGCGTGGCGAGCCCCTCGAAGGCCAGAGGGCCCCACGCGTCAGGCGGCGAGCGAGGCCAAGCCAGCGTGGCGAGCCCCTCGAAGGCCAGAGGGGCCCCACGCGTCAAAGGGGCGAAGCGAGGCCCCAGCCGTGGGCGAGCCCCTCGAAGGCCGGGAGGGCCCCACGCGTCAGGGCGAGCGAGGCCCCAGCGTGGCGAGCCCCTCGAAGGCCAGGAGGGCCCCACGCGCCCAGTGGGTGCGTGGGCGAGCCCCTGGAGGCGAAGTCGAGGCCCCACGCCAGCGGGCGTGTGGCGAGCCCCTCCGATGGTGAGGCGAGGGCCCCACGCCCCAGCGGGTGCGTGGTGAGCCCCTCTGAAGACCAGTGAGGGCCCAGCTGTCAAAGGGGCCCGCGTGTGGGAGTATTGCGTAAGAGTCTTGGGACGAAGGCTCCCCTGCCATGAAGGACGAAGCGCATTAATGAGACATCACGCGAGTAGACAATGGAAGAAATGATTACCGCTTCTGATGGCCCTTGCAGTCTGGCGGCTATCCTTTGTGGCGCCAAGAATTGACAGCAGAGAGGAGGTTTGCTTGAAGAGGCCGCCTGCGTCGGGAGGCAGGTAGGCCCCACCCGCAGACTCACCGGTGTGGATGTGCGGGTGAGAGGCCACTGCGAGCACGCGAGGGCGGCACAAGGCAGCGTGGGCAGCGGCACGCGTTTACCTCTCTTCGTCGTGTCTTGTCAAGGTATCGAGGGCACCTTTGTCGCTTACTCCTCGGCTCTCTCCGTCGGTTCGAGGCTTGTATAAAAGGAGAGGAGAGAGAGGGAAGGGGCACGTTGGGTAGGATTCAACACTCGGTTCGTGAGAGCACTCTGTAAAGACTTTCCCTTTCAACCACAATCGAAAAGAGCTAAGGCTCGGCAGAGTAGGACTATTACCCGCGAGGGGTCCGAACACAGGTAAATCTGCTGAAGTCGTTCCTTGTTGAGCCCGACGCCAAATCGAATCGAGCTTGATCGAGTCGGCTAGCGAGTAAAAATCGACCGAGGTGTGATCCGCATGATGGTTGAGCGGAGAACACGCCGTCGATGGCGCGCCAGTAGGGGAGCGCTTAGCGTCGGTTCAAGCTCTTGACCCTTCTTCGAGGCGATGGCGGAGAAGCGATCCGCGATGGAGCGAGAAGCGGCCGCTAGAGCTGCGGCCACGAGTCGGCCGCGGCGATGGCGGCGATCACCGGCGGTGGCCGCCGCCTAGGGCCGAGCCTGGCGAAAGCGACCACCTCGGCCAAGCTAGGCGGCGCTGGCCTTGGAGAGTGCACTCCAAAGACAGAACCTCCACGCGGCGAGGCCTCGCTGAAAACCCACCGTTCGGTGACCGGACTCCGGCGGCGCCGGTTGGCCGGCTTTGGCCCACACGCCGACGCCGCCTGGGCGGTGGTGCAAGTCTCGGGGCGGGGAACCGGCGTTTCGCGTCCTCGTTTTTGTTGCCCTCGCATTCCTCTCGCAGATCTCCTGTTGAGGGGGGGCGGGGCCAAGATGACAAGAGCCAGGCGACCCCTACGGGGGCTCGGCCGGCCAGCGTCTGTGTGGCGCGATCTCGGTCCCATCGGAGGACCGCCACTTGTCGCATGGAGAAGACTGCGTGACAAGCTCCGCAGGGCGCGACGAAGCGCGATCACATTGCCGCCGCCGCTGCGCTGACCAGCAAGAGGTTCCACAGGCTGCCCCGCCAGTGAGGTGGCGCTTCTTGGCGCCACCTAGGCGACGGGCGGCGGGCGAGGACGCGTCCGGGAGCGAGGAGCTCCGGCGTCGGTGCCGCGCCTTTTCTAAGGAGTCACGCGCGTCCATGGCGGAACGGTTCGTCCGCCCCCATCGAAAAGTACGACGGCTCCACCAACCCTGATGAGTTTTTGCAGATCTATACGACGGTGATGCAACCGACTGGAGGGTCGGGGAAGGTTCTGGCGAACTACTTTCCCGCGGTCCTCACCGGCGGAGCCCGCTCGTGGCTCATGAACCTGCCCCCGGAGTCCGTGGGGTCATGGAAGGAGCTCTCGGAGCTCTTCGTCACCAACTTCCAGGGCACCTTCGAGCAGCCCGGGGTAGAAGACGACCTCCACAACGTGGAGCAGAAGAAAGGAGAGTCGTTGCGCGACTATATTCGGCGCTTCAGTCAGGTCCGCAACACCATCCCTGACATCTCCATCGACGCCGTGGTCACGGCATTCAGGAGAGGCGCCCGAGACCCCAAGGTCAAAGAGAAGATGGCCACCCGCAAGATTAAGACCACGGAAGAGCTCTTCACCTTGGCGCTGAAGTCGCCCTCCAAAGTGAGCTCAGATCCGCCCGGCCGCGCGGCGGGGCCAACCACGGCGGCGAGGCCGGGACCTCGAGGAACCCCGGCGGCAAGGACAAGAAGAAGCGCAAGGCGGCCGAGACCGGACAGGTCATGGCAGCCGAGCGCGACGACGACGACGACGACGACGCATGCCAAGAATGGGCGCGGCGGGCGTAAAAGAGGAGGTCGCGGCGCCGGGCGGTACGGTCCCCGTAGGGTGGCCGAGGCGGCGGCTCGGGCGATCGCCGGGTCCGCGACGGCCCTCGCGCTGCCGAAGCGGCGGCGAGACCATCGCCTCGCGAGTGGGACGGAAGGCCCTATTGTCCCATCCACCGCAACAACTCTCACGACTTGGCGGATTGCCATGTCGTCGACAAGAAGATGGTGGACGGCGAGTCCACGAGCAACAGCGCAAGCAGCGCGTCCGCGATGGCAAGGGCAAGGAGGCGGCTTCGCTGGTTTTCAGCGAGCGGAGCGCGAGGTTGCCGCCATCCACGGGCGTTCGCCACCTATCCGTCCCACGCTAGCTTTAAGCGCGCGATGAGAGGTGTCGCCGCCGTGCCCGGCTTTGGGTCGGTGAAACCGGGGCGTGGTCGGGAGCGATCGATTGCGTTCAACAAAGCCGATCACCCAACCAAGATCCGCTTGCCCTGGGCATCTCCGATCGTGGTTGCACCCACGGTCCGGAATGTAAAGTTAGGGCGGGTCTTTGGTAGACGGAGGAGTTCCTCAACCTCCGTCCGCCGGGGGCCACAAGCGCTTCAAATCCAGCGGCAGAGCTTCGCCTAACGCCCCGTTCTTGACATCACGGGCCGAGTCCGAGTCACCAGGCGCATTAGTCTCCGGTGACTTTGAGGTTCGACAACTTCCGCACCGAGATGCTCGAGTTTGAGGTGGCGGATTTCGACCTCTCTACAACGCCATACTAGGTCGGCGTGCCACCAAGTTCATGGCGGTGTGCCACTATGCGCACATGGTGGTGAAGATCCGGGCCACCGGCCCCATCGTTTGAAAGTGGACGCCGAGGCGCCTCCGCTGCGACAAGGACGCCACCTGGCGGGCGACGGTCCTGTGGCCGAGGCTTGACCGGGAGCTCCTCCGCGAACCGTGCCTCCCGGTTCGTCACGGAGGTTAAAGGCGGTCTCCCGAGCGAGTCGACCCAGCCGAGACCGTTCGGGTGGCGCCTCTCGGCGCCAAATAGGAAGGCGCTTCGTCTCCTTCCTCCAGCTTAACGCAGACGTGTTTGCGTGGCAACCGTCTGACATGGTGGGGTCCCTGTGGAGGTGATTGAGCACAAATTGGCGGCGTTCCCCGCCACGACCGGTCATGCAAAAGTCCGGAAGCGATCGGTGGAGCGCCGAAGTTATCCGCCAGAGGTGGACAAGTCTTAAGGCGGGGTCGTCCGCGATGTCGCCCATCCTGTGGCTCGCGAACCCGTCCTCGCTAAGAAATCCAACGGCGCCGGAGGATGTCGTGGACTTCACCGACCTCAACAAGGCATGCCCGGCGATCCGTACCGCCGCCCCGCGTCGATCTCATCGTCGACTCAAGCTGCGAGGGTGCGGCAACATGCTACGGATGCGCACTCTGGGTACCACCGTTAGCATGGCGAAGAAGATGAAGACAAGACCGCCTTTGTCACGCCCATGGGCGTCTACTGCTATACAAGGATGGCGTTCGGACTGAAGAATGCGGGCCCAACCTATCAGCGGGCCATGCATATCGCTCACCGCTCCCAAGTGGGGCGGAACCTGGAGGTGTATGTCGACGACCTGGTGGTGAAGTCCAAGAAGGCGGAGGAGTTGATCGGCGACTTGGAAGAGACCTTCGCCAACCTGAGGAAGCATCGCATCAAGCTTAATCCAGAGAATGCGTGTTCGCCGTTCCGTCAGACAAGCTACCGGATTCTCGCTTCCCGAGGGGATTGAGGCGAACCCCGACAAGATCGCAGCGATCGAGAACATGAAGCCCCGACGCGACTTCGGCAGATGCAAGGTTGCTTGTGGGTCGCTTGACCTCCCTGGGTCGCTTATAGCTCGCCTGGGGACAAAAGTCTCCCACCGCTCAAGCTCCTAAGGAAGACCAACCAATTGAGTGGACGGCGGAGGCGCAGGAGGCGCTCGACGGCTCGAAGAAGTACCTTACCTCCCGCCCGTGTGAGGTCGCCCTGCACTGGCGAGCCGCTGATCCTCTACGCCGCGCAAACCCCAGCGGTCAGTCGCGGTGCCGGTGGCGGAGAGAGAGGGCGCCCAGCCCATTTACTACGCCGGCAAGGTCCTCCACGACGCCAAACAAGGTATTCACAGACCGGAAGATGCTCTACGCCAGGCCGACAAAGATCCCGAAGCTACGCCACTACTTCGGGCGAGAAGTCACGTGTTGACTAAGTATCCCTTGCGGAGATCCTCTTCAACCGCGAGGCGACGGGTCGACGCTGCCAAGGGCCATGGAGCTGGCGGAATTCGATCTCAAATTCGCTCCCGAACGGCCATCAAAGGGCAAGCTCGCGGAGTTCATCGGTGAGTGGACTCGCGGACGCAGAACTCAAGATACCGGTCTCCTCGCCGTGGACTCTTCTTCTTGACGGCTCATTTCGGCCGGAGGGGTCATCAAGTCGTCTGGTGTCTCCCACCGGCGATGTCGTTCGGCACTGGTGGTCTTGGACTTCCGCGCCACCAACAACGCCGCTGAGTATGAAGGATCGCCGCGGGCTCGTAGTAGCCACCCTTGGCATCCGGCGGCTACAAGTAAAGGCGACTCTCTCTGGTCATCAACCAGCGAGGAAGGATTTCTCCCGCCGGATCCCGCTATGGCGGCCTACTCGGCGGAGGTGCGCCGGTTGAGCGGCACTTTGAGGGTTTGGGCCGGCACATCCCCGCCGTGACAACTACATGGCGGATGAACTGCCTCGCATTGCCTCGCCAAGGGCACCTGCTCCGCCGGGTCTTTGAAGAAAGACTCACGCGCCGCTCGTCGCAGCCCCGCTTCAAGCGGGACGACGCTTTCTCGACGCAGCTCCACCTTCGAGGAGACGCCACCAATCTCGCCGCAGCCCCGACAGAGGGAGGAGGCGGAAGAACCGCCGAGGCGGTTGAGACGGAAACGCCAAAGCCAGCGCGGAGTACGCCGGCGACAATGTATGTAACGCCGCCGCGACTCGTCCGGGAAGGTCGATGGATGGATCCGATCCTAGCCTACCGCTGGATGGAGTGATCCCCACGATGACGCTGCCGGCCGAGAAGATAGCGCCGCAAGGCTGCCGCCACGCCCGTAGGTGGGGACCTATATCGCCAGTAGCGCAAATGGAGTTCTACCGGCGCGCCACCGGAAGCGGGAGTGAAATTCTCTCGAGATCCATGGAGGCATGTCGCGGGAGCCATTCAGGAGCCGGGCGTTGGTCGGGAAAGCTTTCCGCCACGGTTTTATTGGCCTCTCGCCTCCGTGATGCCTTCGAGCCGCGAGGAAATGCGGCGTGCCAATTTCATGCTAAGCAAATCCACGACCGCCCAGCGCCGCAAACCATTCCGCTCTCCCGCCGCTCGCGGTCTGGGCCGATATTCTGGGCCCGTTCACGGGCGACCGGAGGGTACACTCATCTGCTCGCCGCCATCGGCAAGTTCACCAAGTGGGTCGGCTCGCCGTCCCGGCGATCACGCCCGCAGCGGCTATCAAGTTTATGAAGAGCATCTTCGTCCGGTTCGTGTCGCCAATGTAATTATCATCGATAATGGCGCCGCCTCAAAAGCGCTGATTTCCAAGATCGGTGCGAGTTGGGTACTGTCGTGCTTTTGCCTCCGCTATTCTTGCACCAAGAGCAATGGGCAAGTGGAGCGGCTAACGCGAAGTACTCAAAGGGCTCAAGACAAGGGCGTTCGACGACTGGAGAAGCGCTGCAAGCGCTGGCGGAGGAAGTTCCCATCAGACAGGGCGCCGCGGACAACTCCCAGCAGAGCCACCGCGAGACCCCTTTCCCGGTGTATGGCTCGAGGCGGTGCTCCCATCGAGCTCGCCGGTTCCCAAGAGTGGCGGCGTTCAGCGAAGACCAAGACCGACCGGCGTCGGGATGAAGTAAATCTCCGGAGGAGATCCGAGACAGGCGCGATCCGGCCGCCAAGTATCGGCAGCGCCATTGTTATCAAGCAAGGCGGTGTGTGAGAACATCGGCAAGCATGCACCTCGTCCCGCGAAAATCCAAACGCAGTGGGCGCAACAAACTGTCTCCCCTGGGAGGCCCCTTCAAGGTGGTCTCGGCCTCCCTTGGGGCTCGGCCAGGCTCGCATTCGAGGACGGTCGTGAATTGGCGAACACTTGAACGCCGAGCAATGAGGAAGTTCTACCCAGAGGTAGCAGTTCGAAGCCTTTTTTTTCCTTCCTTTGGAGCCGAAAGGGCGAGGTCTTCTTCCTTCACCGCCGCCTCGGCAAGCGTTGTACAAAGCCATCTTCAATAAGAGATAAGTTCGTCTCCTTGTGGGCATCTGCTTTTTTCGCCTCAAATCTGTTAGAAAGCATTCAGTCGAAAGTCGGTAGCGAAAAAAGTACTCAAGGCGATGGCCCTTAGTTGCAAGGATTTAACGCCTATGACTCATGGGTTAGGGCGAAGCGGCGACGGAAGGCGGGCTCTAGCTCGTGTGTCGGCTTGGTCTAGGCAATGCGCCAACAATGCACCGGCGACTAGACCACTTCCAAGGCTAAGTTCCGCCACGCGATGTCTAGGGTCGGCTCAAGAAGAGGCCATAAGGGTTGAAGTAACCAGATGCCCGAGGAAAAGCGCCACTTTCAACAGTAAAGCTCGCCTAAAGCTTTTTGGCGATCGCTGGCTTAGCCTTAGAAAGGTCTCATAGAAAACATTCTCGCCGAAAGTCGGTAGCGAAAGTACTTAAGGTCGATGGCCCTTGATTGCAAAGGCAAATGCTTATAACTTACGCCGGTGCGAGGCGGCGACGGAAGGCGGTTTCTAGCTCGGTGTGTCGGCTTGGTCTAGGCAATGCGCCAACAATGCACCGCGACTAGACCACTTCCGAAGCTAAGCGCCGCCACGTAACGCTTAAGTCGGGTTGCGAGAGGCCATAAGGGTTGAAGTAACCAGACGCCTAAGGAAGCAAAGCTCACTTGCGCGAACGCTCGATCTAAAACCTTTGGCGGCGGGTGCCCCATTTCGCCAAAGAAGTCAAAATCGTGCGAAGTTCAAATAAGACTCACAAAGAAAAGAGCAAAAGTTTGTTTGCATTTATAGGCAACAATCACAAGGCAAAAGGCGAGGAGTCTCGCCATCCCCGGTTCGCGCTTTCCGCTGGAGCGGCGCTTCATCATGGACACGCGGTCGGGCGGCGGTGTCAACCCGCTACCGCCGAACCGGTCCACCGGGCGCGGGTTCTCCGGTGGCGGCGCCGAGGTCAAACGCGCGCGCCCCGCCAGCGATTGCTCAGATGAACCGCTGCTTCAAGCGCGCGTGGCGACCGCTTTCGTCGCTTCGCGTCCGCAGCCGCCGGAAGGACGCGCAGAAGCTTCGCGTTCGCCCCACGGCGCCGGGCGTCATCGCGCGCCGCCTCCTCAGCGAGGATGCAGGAAACACCCAAGGATGCTGGCGCCCGGAAGCCGCGAGAGGTCGTCTTGCAAAGATGTCGGCGAGGGTCCGGAGGCGCTCGAAGTGCTCCAGGCGGAGGTCTTCGATCTGCTTGGCGGCCGAGGCGGCGGCGGCTTGGGCTGCCGCAGCCTCGCGGGTCATCGCCTCCTTCGCGGCGGTCTCTTGGCCAAGGGCCCGCCGCAGTTCGCCGGCGGATCGCTCCGCCAAGGCAAGGGCTTGTTCCCTGCCGCCCAGCGCGGGAGAGGTGCGGCCTCCAAAGGAGCGCCCCACGCCGGGCGTCACGGCCGAGATGGCGGCGGCGCCAAGAAGCGAGGTTGCCGAGGGTTCTCCGCCGCCGCCGACTCTCCGCCGCCACTGGCAGCCTCCGCCGGCGAACGGCGGCGCCGGGGCCGGCGAAGTCGCGTGGAGCGGAGCTCGATGCCCCAGCGTCCGCCCTGCTCCAAGAAGGACAAACAGGTTCGTGTATGCAAAACCGCGTAGCATGCTAACCCCACGCGGCGTGTCGAAAGCGCAGGAAAGCCAACTGAAGCGGTGCGCTCAAGGCGAAAGCTGAAGGGGAGCTCCAAGTCGCTTGCTTGCGCGGAGGTGGCGGCGCTGTCGCGGTCATGTCGCCGCCGCCGAACTCGACGCCGGCGGCTGGCGCGAAGCGGTGCCGTCTGCGGCGAAGCGCCAATACAGAAGAAAGCGCCGCGCAGGAGCGCCGCATAGGAGGAGCGGAAGAAACCAGCAGCGGCGCCAGCTTCGAAGAGTCGCCGCGCTCGCCCGGTGGCGAGCGGCGGCGAGCAGCAGGCCCCGGCCGGTTGGGGCCGCGGGGCGGCGGAAGCTCAGACTTGAAGAGCGCTCTTCGGCTCGCCCTCCTCTCGCTGCCGCTGCCGACAAAGAAGGATGAGGCGGCGCTTCCCGAGGGCGCGGCGAGTCACCGCCACGACAGAGCAGCAGCTGCCGCGAAGCTTGGGCGGTCGCCGGTGGCGGCTCGCGGATCTGCAGCGGTCCCCGGCCACGGACCGCAGGACCGAGACCTCCATGGGGGCAACGCCGCAAGTGAAGGTTGCGCCCCGCTGGTCCCGCCGCAGAGGGCGGATGCCCGCCGGCGGGCGATGCCGCCGGTCGGCGCGCGTCATCGAGCCCGCCACCGATCCCGGAGCACGCCGCCTCAAGACGCTCCCATCACCAACACCCGAGGAAGAAGCAAAGAGTTGGCTATTAGCCAAAAATGGAAAGAAGGAAGGTACAAAATCCAAAAGAGCGAGGGTATTCACCTCCAAGAGCAGCGCTGGTCCCGCCGTTATCGCCGTAGTACGCCCAGCGGGCGCACTCGCCGCGGGCGGCAAAGTCGGCGCCGCAAAAAATCCGCCGCCACGGGTTCCGTGAGTTCTCGGCGGCGAGCTCGACAATGCGCGCCGCCATCACCTCCGTGTTTCGCCAGATCGTCTGCTGTTCAGCCGGGCCCCCGGCCGGCGCGGGCTCCGGATCGCCGGAAGAGTAAGATCGTCCGCAGCCGCTTGAGTCCTCCACGACAACCATTGCCGGTGCCGCCCTTCCAGCTGGACTTGACCGCGAAGGGATAAAGGCGAGGTAACGCGGAGCGTGAAGTAGCAGCCCCAACCGCGCCGAAAGCGAGCCCGTGCAAGACGAAGAGTCGACGCCAAAGCGGAGATTCGCATCGCCCCCACGAACATCTCGCAGAGGTGGGCGAAGATGACCAGGCCATGATCGAAGTTGGGAACCAGGTGCGCCGCCGATCCCGTAGAAGGCGAGCACCCCTGTGAAGAATTGAGTACGGCGGACAAGGCCCGCCAAAGACGCCAGAGAAGGTCACGATCTCCCCGCGAGGACTCGCAGATGATGGTGCCGGGCGCTGAACCGGGCGGTGGTCGGTGGCACGAAGATTCAAGCCGCCGCCACCCGATCCTCATCGACGGTGGAAGCGAGCAAGGCGACTCCGAAGATGGTGCGGCATCCATGCTGCGGCCCTTGCCGCGCTGGGAGCCATGGAAGATTTGGCGGTGGCGCCGGCGAAGGCTTGGTGGCGACATGCGAGGATGCTTTGGTAGCAATAAGAAGGCAGAGGACCACTTTAAGACTTAGCGTCTGGAAGGATTACGCGCGCCGAGTGAAGTATTTATAGGCGTGGCGCGAAGCGCGATGCTTGATTCCGCTTCACGCTGCTGCGCGCATCATTTGCCCCGCTTTTTGGTTTCCGAAAAGCGCGCGTGGTTCCCAAGGAAGATCGTGTGCGTGGAGAATCAGCGACGGGCGGCGCGCAGTGGTGGGCTCCCACGATTCGCCTCCGCCGCGAAGAAACGGAAAAGTACCCGCGACGGTTCACAGATCATGGTGGACCCGGCCACTGTCGGTGTAATAAATACCGGGTACAAAGAGCATTCGAAGGTCGAGAGGGCCCCACGCGTCGGCGTGGCGAGCCCCTGAGGCGAGTCGAGGGCCCCACGCCGCCAAAGTGGGCGTGGGCGAGCCCTCCGATGGTGAGGCGAGGGCCCCACGCGCCAGCGGGTGCGTGGGCGAGCCCCTCTCGAAGACCCCGTGAGGGCCCCTGTCGAGGGGGGCCCAGCGTGGGGGAGTATTGCGTATGAGTCTTGGACGAAGGCTCCCCTGCCGCTGAAGGACGGCGCATTTAATGAGACATCACGCGAGTAGACAATGAAGAAATGATTACTGCTCTGATGGGCCCTTGCAGTCTGGAAGCACACACTGTGGGCGCCAAGAATTGACAGCAGAGAGGAGGTTTGCTTGAAGAGGCCGCCTGCCGAGGAGCAGGCGAGGCCCCACCCGCAGACTCACCGGCAGGATCAGGCGGGTGAGAGGCCACTTGCGAGCACGCGAGAAGCGGCACAAGGCAGCGCGGCGCAGCACGCGTGCCTCTTCGTCGTGTCTTGTCAATTATAATCGAGGGCATCAGATCGCTTACTTCCTCGCTCTCTCCGTCGGTTCGAGGCTTGTATAAAAGGAGAGGAGAGAGAGGGAAGGGGCACGCTGGGTAGGATTCAACACTCGCCTGTGAGAGCACTCAGAAAGACTTTCCTTTCAACCACAATCGAAAAAGAGCTAAGGCTCGGCAGAGTAGGACTATTACCCGCGAGGGGTCCAACTCGGTAAATCATGCGAGTCGTTCCTTGTTGAGCCCGACGCCAAATCGAATCGAGCTTGATCGAGTCGGCTAGCGAGTAAAAAATCTGACCAGGTGTGATCCGCAGCGGTTGAGCGGAGAACACGCCGTCAAGTCAGCACGCCTCCCCGCTTCGCTTTTTTCCTTTCGCCGCCAGACGAGCTGCTCACCACGCCAGACGGCCGAGGGTGAGAGTGACTGACGGTACCACCTTGCCGAGCTCGTCCAATCCTCGACGACGCAGACACCATCGCCTCATGGGAGTTGAATTCGCCACGACGCCAACCGCCACCGGACTCGATCAAGAAGGAGTGCCGCGATCTTAAAAGCGCGACTCCCATCACTTGGTGGAGAAGATCCACCTTCGCAAGAGGCTCCGTGAGTTGGTTCGCGAGAACCGCCGCCTCCGGGAATGCCGCCTTCCTCCCGGACTCCTACTCCTGCCGCTTCGTCCTCGCGCCCGAAGGAGAAGGATGTTGGCTCCAGCCCAAGCTCGAGCCCAAGGATCCCGGCCGATCTTCCCTCGTGCTCCTTCGAGCTCACCCTCAAGAATCTTCGCTGATCTGGGTCCAACTGAGTGAGGGCGCCGCCCTACCCTTGTCGAGCTTCGTGGCATTCCCCGATGGTTCGCTTCGCCGCCGCCGGGTTGGCAGCCCGCCGTCGACATCGGCGATGATGAAGAAGAAGAAGACCCCGTCGAGTTGATTTCCGAGTCCGACTACGAGCAGGTTTAGCTTGTAGCTCTCCCTACCCTTTGCAAGAGTCGCTGTCGTCCTTTCTTTTCCTTTTTCTTTTGCTTTGCGTCTTGTCCGCCGCTTTGCCGCTTTGCCGCCGGTTCCCCACTTCAATAACTGGCCGCCTTTTAAGAGGACCGCCCATTGCTTGTGTTGCCGCCTTCGGCTGCTGCTTCTTTGTGCCGCCGCCAAGTTCCCGCCAGGTTGCCACTGCTTCTCCAACCCCTTGATGAGAGGAGGCCGGAGATCCGCCTCCGTGAGTCCTCTCGCCGCCGCCTGATCCTCCTCGCCGCCCGCTCCGCTCATGAGCCCTCGCCGCTCGGTGAGCCCTCGCCCTCATGAGTCCCTCGCCGTTCTCTCGAGTCCTCCTCGCCGTGTTCCAAGCCCTCGTCTTCCTCGAGTCCTCGCCCTCGGCCCGAGCCGAGCGAGTTCCAGTTGTTTCTCGAGGAGATGAGGCACTTCCCGCTGTGGATCACCGTGGTAACCATCCTACTTTGGTTGGTGCTTACCTGGTGGGCCCTGTGTATCCAGTCCTACTAATCGCCCCGGTGCCAGTCCCTCACTACTAGAAAAACGCTAATCTATGATGAAACAAATATGTCATTAAAAACAGTGAATTTGTCATTAATACATTTCTATGACGAACTTATGACGAATGGATGATCGTCATATTATCCCCGTCACATATGAAACGCTATGACAAATTTGCTTACTTTGTCACAAAACTAAATGCATCCATGACAAAATACAAATCGTCATGGAACTTTTTTCAGCACACACACCTTGTCCGACGTGTCATCCAAATACCATGTCATCATCCGACGTGGAATTTTTTGTGACGAAAATATTTCATCATAGAATATGAATGACATGGAGCCTACCCATCGTCTATATCCGACGTGTCATCTAGGTCATTGTGAACGTGGACTTATTTTGTGACGAAAATATTCGTCACTAAAATGCGATGACATGGTTCGTAACCTTCAACCTCATGATATATTTTTGTGACGAATTTTTTTCATCACATATGCATGTTGACGAATCTTCAAATGGAGCAAATGAAATTCGTAAAACTAGGCATGTAAGAGCATACAGCTTGAGATAATGACCACAAGTTAACACTGGAACTTCCAGATATTAACCACAAGTTCACATAGATATAAGTTCACACAGAGACCATACAAGCACATAATTAACCATCCATTGGAACTACTAGGCACAACTAGCTAGAATACTTGGACTACATATCACCACACACAACCAAAAGTACAAAAGTTCACCAAGTTCATCGAGACCACCACCATCAAGAACACTAATTTCGGAGCTACCTCGATAAGGTCAATGACGAAGAATCGATCGGTCGATCCCGCTTCTTCTTGAATTCCTCCAACTCTTTTGTGTATTGGCCATATCCTCATTTGTCTTAGCCATCACTTCCTCTCACACTTAAGCTTGTTTTTTCAGGCTATCAAGTTCTTGTCTAAGCACGGCCGATTCCTTTTTTTTCTTCCTCAAGTTCCTCTCAAGAGCTTTTTCAAGAGATGTCACGATTGTTTTGAGATAATTTGTAACCCGACATTCTTCGTAAACGTGCTATTGGCGCTGGTTTGGGATAGAACACGAGACAACCTCAAGATTAGATCTTGATGTCTCACCTTCTTCAACAAGTGTTTGAAGATATTTTCCATACCACTCTACAAAATGCAAGAATTAATTCATTGTTAGCTAGGACAATATGAAGCATGATGCACTAAAGAACAAACATATGCAGAGAACAAACTATAAAAAGGAGTGATCTCAATATTTGATGGACACCAAGATAGTTTGATGGACAAACTATATGCAGGGAACAAACATATGCAGGGAAAAAACATCTTGCAAATTGTAAAAAAATATTGTCATTCTGGTATAAAGTAAATATGGCAATAGAAAATGTTATACTATCTTCACATTGATCTTTAGTACATAAACAGAAGTGCTAGAGAACCATACATAAATGTTTTTAAACCATAATATGCAATTATATCAAGCAAAACTCAGACACACATGGTCAAAAGGTGATGATAATACCTAAGTGGTTAAGTTTCACTAGACATGGTTTCATTGCAATATATACATAGTTAATAATTTTTCTATGCATAGGCCCTATGGATGTTTGGTAATTGATTAAAGGAATAGACAGTATATGTCTTATGGTAGGGAGCAAGATGGAAGCATATGGACTCACAATTGCATCTTTAATGAATTTGTTAAGTCCTTTTTTCTTGTTATGGCATTCCTTAAAGAGGTCCAACGCATTCAAACTTCTATCCTTGGTGTTCTCCTCCGTAAATGCAACATTACATCAAGAATTAAACCAAGTGGACCTTGGATCGTAAAAAATACATAAATTGAACCTAAGACCATAACAAAAAGCTATTAAGAATCCATGCATGAACTAGAGCAAATAAACCACTCAAAGAACAACCATAGTAAGAAAACAACTCTCTGGAAATAGGTTTAAATAAAACCATAAAAGCATGGGCCAAATGTATGACAATAGCGCTTAAAAACAAGTATTCTTGTCCTTCTATGTCTCCAACTAAGAAAGAAACAGATCAACGAAATGAAGACAACAATCAATAGAAATGGTAGTAAAATTCATATCTCGTAGTAGTAAAATTCCAATCATGCAACTTTTTTCATGTTCGCTTTTACCTAGCAAGTTTATCTATTTTTATTATTCATTGGTGGTACAATTTGTATGGGTTATACTTGGTTTTCTAATTGATCTGTAACATGCTTGTTTGATCAAATAAGAAAAAAAAACTGATTATCGCTTGTCTATAAAGTTAATTGAAAATAGCCTTGCTTTTTGCATCCGATCAAGTTGAAACCAAGAATCTCCACCGCTCATCACCATATTTGGTACAGAGAGGTAGTGCTGATTTCATTAGCGTGAACACCATTAAAGTAGTAATTTCATTCAATTATATAAACCGCATGATAGCAACCATGCTATGCACAGTAAACTATAGAAGCCTAGGCTATGCAACTATGTCGCCCCCCACATACATGATTATTATAATGATAGCTGCCAAAATGGATGGAAGGGTACTGAGTCACTCAAGGTACACACCATTGGCGGCCTCGAGAATTAGTGGTTACCGCCTAGAACCCCAACTCTAAACCATCTCAATTATGTGACCTACAATGGAAGAAACTACCAAATGGTCAAAGATAAATAGAAAATTGGCAGAAAAAAGAAATAAAATCATACAAGCATTGTGTTTAATATTAAGCAACCAAATTAGGTGTGATTGAGGGGTTAAATACTAAATTTCAATACAGCATATAAATGAAAATCAGTGTGTATAGACATTGCCAAAAATTATGCATATAAGCTCAATGTCAGGAAATTAGGTGTTCATAGCAAGATTTCATCCACCAAAAACATCTGGAAGTTATATTGGTTAAGTCCAGGAAGTGATTGTTCTTCAAATACATGAATTGAACAGCCCGGTATCTAGAAAGCAACATTCTTACACATAATGTGATTGTTGCCTAACACCTCACCGTCTAGGAAATATGAACAGCAATTAGACCATAAGAAATTTGTCCTTTTCATTATGTATCGCCTATTAAGCCGATAATAACTGAATCCCAAGTCCCAGCCGCAACCGGTAGTTGATATCATCCTTTCAACAATGTAAATTGGACTCAGTCGCATACTGAACAAGAGCATTCAGATCACGCGGGCATTACAGGCGCAGGAGGAACCACGCACCAACACGCGAGGAAACGGAGGGGTCCATTTTCCATACCCGTATGAGGTTGGTGATGGGCGCGAGCGATGAGGCACCAAGCGCGGAGAGTGCAAGGATTTCCTCGTCGGGTAGGGCTCCAAAGACGGTGGACTTCCTCCTTGGCTCACTCGATTTGGGGATCCCGTGGGTTTGGATGGACAAAGGGCTGTGGACGTGGGGTGAGTAATTTGGGCAAACGAGAGTCAAATCGGATGTAGAAGAACTCACCAACGCCGTCTAGAAGGCCGGCAACAGCAGCGCCGCCTGCCGCTCCATCTCCAAGGCAAACCCGAGAACAGCGAGGACGGGGCGGCGATGAGGTGGATCTGCTGCTCCGATGGGAGGGTTTCGAGGATGTGGTACCGTGGCCGCTGCAGGGCGCCGAGGTGGGGAGTCGGAGGCGCCACGGCCGAGGTGGGGGAGGAGGTCATGAGGCGGCCACGACCGAGGTGGGGGAGGAGGCCGGGAGGCAAAGTGGTTTCTAGTTTGGTTCTCACAGGAGGATGGAATGGAACACGGATATTTTCACGCTAATGAAAATTTAAGCGCGAAATTTTTTTTTTTGAGAAGGAAAGCGCTGAATATTTGGTACCGCGCCAATTTTTTGGCTTTGGGAAAACCCTCAAAATCTAATTTCCATTCAATTTAATTCTAGAAATATTTATAAATTTATTTCAATATGTTTTTTTAAAGAAATGCAATTTTAGTTTTGTTAATTTTGGAAAATCTTTTAAAGCTACATATAAAAAATGAAAGCTCAGCAAGATTCGTGGTAGGGTGTTAATTGACTGAATATCCATCAAATTGATCAAATTCGTATATTAGCTGGCACTGGCATGCGTGCAGAGAACTAGATTAGATGGGTAGCAACCGTAGCATCCCATGCCGGGCTGACGCAGCAGGATACATCAAGAAACTAATGGAGAAATAATCCGGACGCACCTGAGGTTAAAGGAGTTGTTTAATTAGCAGTAGATTGACGAAGGAGGAGGGCGCACAGATGGGATCGGCAAAATTGGAGGGGATCGCGAAAGGATGTGGCCTCCACGCCACTGTCGTTGCCACCGCTGTCGACTCCAACTCAAACCAGCGCCTCCAAGAACCTGCGCGCAGTCGCTGCCTTTGCGTGCATGCACCATCGCCCCGTGTGCATGCACCTCCAAGCTCCATGCGAGACTCAACAAACCAGATCGGTTTTTCTATTACGGAGCCACGTAGGACAAACCCTAATATTCATGATGAAAGCCGATTTCGTCACCGTTCCTCTATCAAGATTTATTGGCAGACATGAAGTTGTATGGCAATTTTTATTTTGTTCTGTGACACTTATTTGGATTTCGTCACAGATTTCTTTGAGCCACAGCTCGACATCTAATATTTGTGACGCTTCTCGAAATTTTGTCACAGATATTACATCTTTAATGACAAATTTTGTAAACGTCACGAGCAAAGTGTCATGGATAGGCGAATTTCTACTAGTGCCTGTAACCCGTAGGTAGTTAGCTCGTGATTGGGCTGACGTACCGGTTTGTGGTACCGCGCCCCTATTGTACCCTGAAAACTATTATTTTATGTATGTGAGTGTGCACCGTGCCAAGTTTGCATATTTTAACTCATGTTTTGGAAAAATCCGGGTTTTAGCTCTTTCCCCTTATTGTCTCTCGTCCTCTTGGCAAGCAGATGGTGATTTCACGCCGTGCTGGGCGTGGTGATATTATCCGTGGTCGAGCCCGTGGTGGTGCCGCTAGCAGAGCTAGTGGGCCCCGCCGACTTGGGAGGTTAGCCCAAACAGCCCCTGCTCCAGCCCGATCTTCCGTTGGAGGGCCACCCCGTGAGCTCAACCTTTTTCCCTCTCTAGCGCCACAAATACTCCCCCAAAACCCCCAAGAGAATCCACGAGAGAACCCACAAGAAAATCCCCGAGAGAACCCCCAAGAGAACCAAGCCGAGTCTCCCCACCTTCCACCGCCCCCACCTAGAGATCCCACTGCGAGAGAGATCTTGGAGATGCAGTTCCAGATGTTCCGAGAGCTTATGAGAGAAAGAAATAATGCTCCTACTCCTCCACCCGTGCCACACCATCCACCTCCTATCCGTACCCGTGTTAACGACTTCCTGAGAGCCAACCCTCCCAAGTTCGGTGGGTCTGCGGATGCCATGGAGGCAGCAGATTGGTTGATGGCGATTGAGAAATGTTTGATTATGTTCCAATGCGGAGTGTAAGATCAAGCCTCCCTTGGGCTTAATGTTTTGGTAATTGATGCCAACTGGGCCTCGACGGATCGCATCAAGGCTAAGGATCTTATTTTCTAGTTCTTCTATTTTCCTTGTGTGCAGAAATCGCTTCGCCCATCCGCCCATTGATGTCTGCAAGATCATCTCTCGGTTGTAGGTCCCACTGAGCACAAGTTCCAGTCCATCTGAGTGAGTTCGAGCGGGTTCTAGAGATGCCAGGTGTCCAGGGTTCGAGAGAGTTCGGGGGAGTACAGCTGTCCAGGGTTTTCGTAGCCGCCAAGTTCAAAGCCAGATATTTTTCTTTAGGCGCGAAACCTCCCGCCGATTCCACAAGTCGACAAGATAGGCCAACAACCCTAGGTGTGACGTCGGGCAAAGTTGGTATAGCCAAAACTCGAGTGGGAAAAATTTCAGCCCCACCGGACGGCGTCCGGTCGCAATCGGACGGCGTCCGGTGAGCCCAAGCCAAATTCTACCTAAGTCCCAAATTCACTCCACCGTCGGACGGCGTCCGATCGTTTTCGACGGGTCCGACAATGAGGGTTCCTAACGAGTGAGCTCGAAATTTGGCTAAGTCTCAACGCCTGATAGCCTCGCTTGACGGCGTTCGATCGACCGGACGGCGTCCGGTGAAGAAGAAATTTGAGCGCAAGGATCTTGGACGGCGTCGTAAGCGCCCGACGACGGGCCACCTCTCTCGCCGGACGCGTCTGAGATAGTTTATCGGACGCGTCCGATGACGGCTAAACCAGAGACCGAACACTGGCGGGCGCCTGTTCACGCTGCGACAGTAGCTTCGCCGGACGATCCGGAAACCACGGACAGCGTCCGACGGCACAAATTTTGGCAAGACCCCACTGCTTGGACGGCGTCCGACGGAACTGACGGCGTCCGACCGAGTGATCTGAAACTCGCGATTTAATCTGAGCCGCCCATTTCTAGGGTTCCGCCTTGGGCCTATAAATAGGGGCTTAGTGTACGGGTAAAATTGAGAGAGCCATCATTAGCGACCACCCTTTGCCTTAGCCACCCATGAGAGCTCCTCCCATGGCACCCACCTCCACCTAGGGTTCCATGTGCTCGAGAGATTGAGAGGGAGAAGAAGAGAGGAAGGAGAAGAAGAAGGTGATCCCTACCTCCTCCCATCATCTCCAAGGTTTGCCCCATCTCCCATGGCGTTTTTGCCCTAGTCTTCATGGGGAGTGAGAAGGGGTAGTGGTGAGAGACGATCTCGATCTTGTGCTCTTGGGACTTCGCCGCCGGAGAGATCGTCGTCACCCCACGGGACTTCATCAACCGTACGACAACATCTGCTCCATCCGTTGGAGGCACAAGTCCGCCGTGTGTCGGCGGCCATCTCCGTGTGTCGGGGGTGCCACGATTTCCGTGTGTCGGAGCCAAATCCTCCATGTGTTGGGGGTGTCTCATGTGTTGAGACGAAACCCACCGTGTGTCGGTGGTCGGTGCCGTGTGTCGGTGCCGGTGGGTGTGAGTGCTCTCGCCAGAGAGAACTCGCCTCTGTGAAGGTTTGGAGCTCGCCACCATGTGTTGGTGAAGAGCTACCGAGTGGATTGAGGGCTAGGGACGAGAGAGTCCCGACTTTTCTGTGTGAAGTTTCTCAACGGAGACGATGTGCTCATGTGTTGAGCACCGAACTTGTAAACACCTCGGTTTGCGTCTCCTCATCTCACTTGTTTAATTACGCATATTGTCTTGATCGCTTGCATGTGAGTGCCATCGAGCCTCCTAGTAGTCGCTTGTGCATTATTGTGATCACTTCCGCAACTTGACTCTAGGTCAATCGATAGCTTGGACTCTTAATTTGACTAAGTAAATGCTTAATCGAGAGAAGTAAAATTTGAAAAGGGCCGATTCACCCCCCCTCTCGGCCTAGGATCCTTACACGGAGACCTGGAGAGTGTTCGCCTGCACCTCACCATCGAGTTGCGTCCACCGGTGGGACACATTCTATGAGTCTCACGATGCTCCTGAGACTATCACCTGGGATGAGTTTGTTGAGGCATTTGAGGAAAATTATGTCCCCGACAGCTCAAAGGAGGCTAAGAGGCGTGAGTTTCATGCCTTGGTTCAGGGGAACATGACGATGCATGAGTATCTCACTCAGTTTACTCTGCTGGCTCGTTATGTGCCCCGTGATGTGAGGAATGATGCTGACAAGATCTACTTCTTCAAGAAGGGTATGGACCCTGAGATTCGAGCCTTGATCGATTCCACTGAGTTCACCACCTTCAAGCAGTTGTTTGCCAGTGCTGTGAAGCAGGAGGAGAACCGTCGTCAGTGTTTGGCTGCTAGGAAGAGAAAGAGAGCCCAGCAGGATGGTCATCCTAGCTCTCGTCCTAAGGGACACCGCACCCGTGGTCGTGCGCCTGCTGTTTCTCCTCACCCACGTTCTCAGTGGGTGATGCCTCGCCCAGTGCCGCAGTCAGCTCCACCGGTCCGCACCCAGATGTCAGCTCTCCCCAAGAAGGACCTGTCGAGCATCAAGTGCTTCGCATGTCAGCAGATGGGACACTACGCCAGTTCTTGTCCCAACAAAGGTGCCGTGTCCGCACAAGGTCAAGCCAAAGTTGTGTTGCCAAGGCCCGCGAACTCCGTGCCAGCTCGTGGGAATTTTCCGCAAGCCAGGAATGCAGCTTCTGTTGGACGTGGTCGGGTGAACCACGCCGGCCGAGGACGCCCACGCCAATTTCATGCAAAGATGGGTAAGTTTCATATCAACTCAATCCCCGCTACTGCATTATTTGATTCTGGTGCAACGCATTCATTTATTGCCGCATCATTTGCTAAAAATCATGGTCTTGAAGTAAGTGCATTAGAGAAACCTATGCTGATTAAATCCCCTGGAAAAGTCATTTGTACCCTGTTGATGTGCCCTGGTGTTTGCATTGAAATTGAGAGTGTGGAATTTTTAGCAGACCTAGTGGTCATTGATTCAAAAGGGATAGAAGTGATACTAGGCATGGATTGGTTAGCCAAATATAAGGGTCATATTGATCAGTGTTTCTAAAAAGTCAAGTTGACTAGTGGTGATGGTAAGGAAGTTCAATTTGTTGCTAACTCCGGTCCTGAAAATCTGATTGCCCTAAATAAGTTGGAAGGGTCTGATCTAAAGAATATGCCTATCTTGAGGGAATTTCCTGATGTGTTTCCCGAGGAGTTGCCAGGCATGCCGCCTGAAAGAGATGTTGAGTTTGTTATTGACTTAGCTCCTGGTACTGCGCCTATCTCCCAAAGGCCGTACCGTCTTTCCGCCAATCTAATGGCTGAGTTGAAGAAACAGATCGAAGAGTTGCAAGAGAAAGGATTTATACGCCCTAGTGCGTCGCCTTGGGGTGCTCCAGTAATTTTTGTGAAAAAGAAGGATGGATCCCTAAGGATGTGTGTGGACTATAGGTCACTTAATGAGGTGACCATTAAAAACAAATACCCTCTGCCTCGCATTGATGATCTATTTGATCAGTTGAAAGGAGCCTCTATTTTCTCAAAAATTGATCTAAGGTCTGGGTACCACCAAATCAGAATCAAGGAGTCTGATATTCCTAAGTCAGCTTTCACTACTCGGTATGGTCTGTATGAGTTCACTGTCATGTCCTTTGGTCTTACCAATGCTCCTGCTTATTTCATGAACTTGATGAACAAAGTATTCATGGATTTCCTTGATAAATTTGTGGTTGTGTTCATTGATGACATTCTGATCTATTCCAAGTCTGAAGAGGAGCATGAGATCCACTTGAGGATGGTTCTCGAAAGGTTAAGGGAGCATCAATTGTTCGCCAAGCTGAGTAAGTGTGAATTTTGGATGAAAGAAGTGTCTTTCCTTGGTCACTTCATTTCTGCTGAAGGTGTTGCTGTGGATCCTGAGAAAGTAGCATCTGTGGTTGACTGGAAGCAACCGAAGTCTGTGACTCAAGTCAGAAGTTTCCTTGGTTTGGCGGGGTATTACCGCCGATTCATCGAAGGGTTCTCCAAAATAGCCCGACCGATTACCAATTTGTTGAAGAAAGAAAAGAAGTTTGAATGGACCGCCAGTTGTGAAGGTAGTTTCCAAGAATTGAAAAAGCGTCTGACTTCAGCCCCTGTGCTAGTTTTGCCTGATATTCGCAAAGAGTTTGAGATTTTCTGTGATGCATCTCGTCAAGGTCTTGGTTGTGTCCTTATGCAAGAAGGAAGAGTGGTGGCTTATGCATCTCGTCAGCTTAAGCCACATGAGCAAAATTACCCCACCCATGATTTGGAATTAGCTGCTGTGGTGCATGCCTTGAAAATTTGGAGGCATTATCTCATGGGAAATCGCACTGAGATATTCACCGACCATAAGAGTCTTAAGTACATTTTCACCCAGCCTGACCTGAATCTGAGGCAAAGGCGTTGGTTGGAGTTAATCAAGGATTATGATGTGGGAATTCACTATCACCCTGGCAAAGCCAATGTGGTGGCTGATGCTCTAAGCCGCCGCCCCGCCTTTCGTCCGCGAGTACCGAAGGAGCTCCTGACTATCGACGCACGCTGGGTTCACAGGTGAGGACAAAATTGTATATTGCTTAATGAAATTTTACGATATCTTATTTATTATTTATATGTAGGTTACGCCTTGCCTGCTTACTCCCAGTGTGCCGGATGCTCGAGGCGACTGGCCTCGAGGAGCGACAGGCCCTTCCGCGTTGGCTTCAGCAGACACGGTTCGGCTTCGACAGGTCTTTGCTTGCAGCTCTCGTCGACCGGTGGAGGCCAGAGACCCACACCTTCCACCGCCTGTGGTGAGGTCGCCCACCCTACAGATGTGTCCTATATACTAGGACTTCCTGTGCGGGTGACCCAGTGGTGGTCAGGATGTGTCGCCACTTTGGCGTCTTGAGTGATGGCCCGACGCCAATATCCAACAAGGCGGGGTTCCCCTACGTGCCCATTCCAAATTCGAGACGCATGGGCCGACGAAGAGGTGAATACCGCAGTTTACGGTAGAGGCAAATTGTAAATGATATTCTTTCTAACCGGTGACGTTATGCATAATAGCTTGTTAAACTTTTTAACAAAGTGAGACCATCCACCCGAGGCAGACGAGGCTACGGTGTCCGGACACCTCGAGGCGCACTGCTTTGGTCGTTCGGCACGTGTTGTTTTGCAACACGTCCGGAATGCGATGGACAAGTTTCTTCTTTCAGACGCCTGGGATCGCCGACTCAGGGAGATCAGTACCACAGTCTGATTGGGCCTCCGCGGTGCTTGCGGCTACATACAAATTGTCGATCAAGCGTGTACAAGACGGAGGAGGCGGAGCCACGATCACAGTCATCCATCGCTACTCCTGTTGTGGTCGTGACGAGAGATCGCCGTCGGTCGACCTCTCATGGATCACAGCAGGTACGGCGCCGTACTACCACGAGACCGAGGAGGATAGACCTACGATGGGTTTTCTGTGGTTTCGCCGACGGGTAATGAAATAACCACACTTTCGATTTAACAATTTGTCATCCTATCTTATTGATATTCTGTAATTTAACAATTTCACCTCTTTTGCAGCCGACGTGGGCTCACGTCACACCCCACAGGGACTACCCGGACTACGTTCGGATGCTGGACGAGCTGCAGGACCACGACTTCCAGTGGCAGCCCTATCGGGATGACCTCGTCGAGGCTCGTGCACCTCTTGGTCTGTCGTCGCTTTGTACGCGTGACTCCGAGTACTGGCTTACGAGGAAGCCAGTACTCTTCGACATCTTTGTCGAGGAGTACTCACCGCACAGGGTGATGCGCCAGTTCGGGCTACGACAGGAGTTTCCCCTACCAGTCGTGCACACCGTTCCCCGTCACGTTCACCAGTATGTTCGATACTCGTGCTTTCTTCATAATTGTTGTTATCGTAGTGTAATGGTCTAAACATTTCATAATGCTGTAGGGTCACCAGACGAGGTCAGAGTGCCGGCGCTCTTTGGGCCCCTGCGATGGTCCGATGGGTGGAAGAGTGGGAACATGCACTGGAGGATATCGTCGACGAGGATCGGGAGTACGACGGCAGCACGTTCGACGCGTACCTACGGTGGTACGTACCCGCTACGCGCACTCGTGTCGGATACACGCCTCCTACGGAGATCGTGCACGTACCTAGCGTTTCCGACACGTACCCTGAGCACCACCGACAGGCTGCATATCAAGCGGTAACATTTCTATCTCGAACGGATAATTACTACTTTGCCTGCATCATAAAACTTACAATTGTGTCGGATGTCGTGTTTTCGATAATTGTTGAACAGCTTGACCTTGTACGACTGTCCGGCTTAAAAGCGCGCCATGCAATGGAGCGCATCCAGACGGGTATCCAGATGACGACAAGCGAGGTCTTTGAGTCCTTCAAAAGGATTTACGACAAGTGCACGCGAGTATGACGTTTGACGTCTGTTCGCCGATCCAGCGCCTCGCTTCAGTACTGCGGCCCCCAGACCCTCTTCTCCCAGATAGTACATATGAATTATAATAATTAAATATACGCCGCATATGAATTATAATAATTTAATATACGTCGCGTCAAATCGGCAAAGATCCCGTGCTCGGCAAAGACCGAGTGTCGAGGGACGTCCGGAGGCTTGCAGGGTCTTTTGGCCCACTCAGACGTGCTGTGGTCGTCCGGAGGCTTCGAGGGTCTTTCCCCCTCGGACGCGTGCGGGTCGTCCGGAGGTTTCAGCGTCTTCCGGCCCCGCCACGACGTGCCCTCTACGTCGGGTGGGTTTCGCGCCCGATCCGTCCTTCATTGACGTGCGGGCTCGTCCCACTCAGCGGCCTCGCTGCTTCACGGGTCGTTCAAGCCACCGCTGCGCCCACTTTTGATGGTTAGTTCTCCTGTTTTCATTTTGATAGTCGATATGTGATGATACTTACAAATAAACACATTGCGAGATCCTGCGTTGGCCTCGGCTTGGGATGGCCCAGGCGGGCGCCGAGATGCGTTCTGACCATCTCGTCGATCCACCGGTGTGCAGAGCGATCCACTCCCGGCGGACTCCTTCGACTACTTTACGTGAGTCGCCAGGAGATAGGCCGTCCTGCTTGCTCGAGGCACCCCTGTCACCTCGCAGCAGTCGCAGCCAGAGCATGCGACGCCGGAGCCACAGCCCCGACCGCAGCGAGACGTCGGGGCCCCGGACCGCTTCACTTTTCCCTCTACACAGCTCGGACGTGCGCGCAAGTCTCGAGCTGATGGTTCTGTTATGGGCGTGAAGCCTAAGAGGGGGCGTCCGTAGGACGTATGTTAGTACATACCTTTTGTTTGTTGTTAGTACCGCTACTATGTCACTTTCCATATCTTATTGTTATTAATTTGTTTCTGTTATTTTATGCACGCTCGACTGTACACCGCAATGTTTAACGCCGATCGTACACGCAATGTTTAACGCTAGACGACGTGGCGTCAGATTCGGTAGCGCAGTAAGCAAATGCGCAACGCCTAAAATGTCTTCGATTTTTTCCTATTATGGAAAACACATCGCAATTAAACTCATAAATTAAATACATAACAAGTCGCACGAACATCAATGATACAACCATTGTAACATAAGGTCGTCACTCAAATACCTACTATTTTACGTGCATGGCCACGGTACGTGTAAAAGGGTTGTGGCATTACATACGAACACCACGTGGCTGAACATTGAGAAGTCACTTCCCACGTTGTGTGAAAATACCCTGGATATTGTTCTTGCATGACCGATCTTCGCCGAAGAATTTCTGCGTTCGGTGTGCTGGGGTAATGGCATCCACAGAGGCATGAGGTGTCACTACAAAAACGAGTTGGGATGTAGTGTTGATCGAGAACCATGCGGTTTGACGGCTTCGCGTTTGCCGTCGGCTGTTGGCGATGCCTCTGAGGACGCTGCTGAGTTGTTGTTGTGCAGATGGCTGTAGTGCACGGAGCCTGCTCTTCAAGCGATCTATCTTTGCGTGGAGGCTTGCGATGTAAAAATATGCAGCGCTCGGGTAAGGCTCATCCATCCACAGGTAACATCTGGAATCTGTGAGTTCAATTGATATACTTAGTCTGCGCACGAGATGTATGACGGAAAATAAGGACGATACTTACGTTGTAGTCTGGGCACCGGTAGAATCTACGACTAGTGAAGCCTTCATGGACGTAGTCGAACCACTGCACAACGGCAGGGTTACCACACTGGCATTTCGGCCATAGCCATATTGAAGCATAGCTTCGATCTCTCAGGAGGGCTGGACCATCTCTCCAGTCGTCGTAGTCCAACACACGCATGCCAGATGCAGGCGGACGAGCATGCTCTCCTGGACCAAATGATTCCCACCATGTATCAGGAATGAACGGCCGTGTGGAAAGATCCCAACTTGCCATGGTGTATGTGAGGTTCTGCGGTTCGAAACTTATGGAGGCACGATATTTATAGATGGAAAGGGTACCACACTATCACGGTGAGAAGAGATAAATGTTAAGTATTTTTTAAGCAATAATTCACGTATACTGTTCGTGAAATTGACCATCCACCGCCAACACCGCAATCCCACCCTTTTCTCTCTCCGTCGGTGCAAACATGTCCTTCCGCGTGTCCTATCTCTCTCCGTCGATAAACACTTTGCAATAGGAAGCGACGTGACAAAGACAAATAGCAACAGATTCTACATGTGCTTATACAAAGTGTCAAAGCGACATGACAAAGACAAAGAGACAAAAGTCGATCACACGTTGTTCGTACGAGCTTATACACAAGTTTAAAAGCGACTTCTCGCCCACGCTACCGGTACGAATCCGATGTCAATTTCCTTTAAATGGAGCACCCGGTGCCCACGAATCTCGCACCATACTAACACCCATAGCACATATCTAGTTTTTGAACACTCGTCACTTGCACAAGAACTGTATCTTCAATCATTTCGGAGGTGGTCTCTTATTTCATTCCGTTTAATTGTGACAATATTTTTGATTTTATTCTGTTCAACCTGCTTATATGTGTGTTCTATATGTTTCATCGTCCTTTTTATGTGTAGTAGATGGATAACGTGCATACTACTACTCGTCCATTTGTGCCACCTAGATGGTGGCTTTCATATGGCCCAGGAGTTGAAGCACACGAACCCTCTGAAGATTTGCCGATCGTATCGAGAGCTCACTACAACACAAATCTTACGATGCTTAGAGATCCAGAGTTCTATAGAGGATGGCCGCAGTGCCTCCACCGGATCGACACGGTCGTGCAGATTTATGATCGTGTTGCAGATGGTTTTACGGGCCGTAGGTTTTACCGATGTCCCATGTTTGAGGTGCGTATACCATCAAAATTAATCATATTAGGTTAATAAAAGGTTATTCGAAACAAACTCGATTTTTTGCAGGCACAGGATTGTGGCTTTACAAAATGGATGGATGATTCATACCCCATGGCTGCATCTACATACATAGACTATCTGCACGGAAGAATACAACAGTTACAGCATCGAGTAAATGGTCTATTGACTGTGCAAGCGACAAAGTGGGAGCGAATGCGATTAGTTCTTGATACATAATTTGAGGCGAACCCCCCATGCACCAATTATAAATGCCTTTGTGGATGTCACTACCCGACAATCAACGAATTTAGGCGCTAAGCGAAATAAATTTCGGAGAGAGTACGGGCACATCGAAGATCCGGATCAGAGAAAACCTTTCATGCAAAGACTCGGTGGTGCATTTGTCCATGTCATTTTCGGATCAAGCGCCTTAAACGGATGCGTATTTGTATTCGATCAAAGTCGAACAAATAAAGTGTCATTTTACCTTCTCTTATCATTCTCGGTTGTCACCGTCAAATTTTATGGTTTCTCACAACCGATGCTTAAATATTAAAATAAATTGATTAACGTGATACAAGTCATCGCACGTTATATGGATAAAACAATTTAACATATTAGCGCATCATAACTAAACCTACACTTCCCACTCTTTCGTCGAATAATTTGCTCTTGCTTCCCTTTTATAGCCGAGTCCGTTAATTAAATTATCAACAAAACCTAATTAGCTTCCCTAATTAGCAATTTCTGGTTGCATGCACGTATTAGAGTTTTATGGTCAGGAATCCGATGGCACTGGCACGAATTATTATTGTCAGGAATCCGATGGCAGTGGCAGACAGGAAATGACGGTGGTGCCAGGCACGAATTGATGGCAGCGCGAATCCGATGTAAAAACACTGTAGTCCTGCCTCTTACACATAAAGCGCCTACTGGACGGGCGCTTTATATAAAACGCCCGCTGGACGGGCGCTATTTAAATAGCGCCTGCTGGACGGGCATTTTATAGACAGTCGTCCGTCCAGTGGGCGTCAGGATGCTATTTTTTTAATTTTTTTTAAACGGGCAATTATTTTTTTAATTTCGATTTAAATTAATGCTACTACAGTAAAAAAATTCAAGTATCAACGCAGTTAACGGGCCTTATGGAAGCGGGCCTAGTCCTTCCAGTGAAGTCATCGGGCTGGCCTGCGGCGCCACTGCCTCAGCTTCAGCATCGCATTCATCCCCCATCCTCGCCGTCGCCGATTCCGGCGAGCAACGCCGCAGGGATCAAGATTATTGGCGACCCATCACATCCCCTGCCCTCCAATTAATGGCGGCGGCGCCATCCCCTCGCGACCAACCGGCGACTCCGCCGCCACGAATGTCCATACCCCCATACCGGAAACATTCGCGCTGCCGGCCGCGTGGCTCGGAGTCCTTCCGGGACCTGCTCGCGCGTGCCCATTTGCCCTTTCCTCCCGGGCCTCGGGCTCTCTGCGCCAGCGACATGGAGAGCGACGCGGATGAGCTGCGAGCGATGGCCGAGCGATCGAGCAATCAAGCTGGATCGAGCAGCGCAGCGCGCGCCCGCCATGAACGCTCGGAGAAAGATGCGCAACCGCCGCAATAAGAGCCGCCATGATTGGCTGCCTCTCCCAGCATTAAGCGTGCTTAATGCATGCTCTCAAGAAAAAAGATTATGGATTTAAGCTCGCACCTTTTTCGGATCACCGCGATCGTTTCGAAGGGCTGACAATGTCACAATGATATGGCAGGGCACACGAGCTGCCGAGCAGACACTGTCAAGGTGTGCCGAGCTACGAAATTAGGAGCAGTATCAACGAGTTTCTTCGATAGCAGTTTTGAAAGAAATTTGGATAACTAATAATAGATCGAGTGTTGCACAGGTTGGTTTCTTTTCTTTAAAACTCCGTTTAGTGGTTATTTTTTACCTCTTATAAGATTATTTTTTTAAAAAAAAAAAAACTCCACTCCTCTGATAGGCTCGCGTACTCACCCAGTCACCCTAGCTGTCCGAGAGTGACAGGGGATGGGGCGCGAGAGAGTGCACTGCTAGCTGCAGCCTGAAGCTGAGCTGGGGGATCAGGCGTGCAGGGCACGCGCGGGCGATCCGCCGGAAGCTCGGGGGCCGTCGGATCGCGGAGCTCGGACGGCCGGATGGATATCGACGCATGCATGGGAGTGGCATGCAAATATGCAATGCATTATGGCAGCACCCGTGCCGGGGAGTGGCAGCATGGGTTGGACACTGTGTAAACCACTAGGCTAGGCTTAACCGCTAACTACCACTCCTTGCATCCAGTGTACGTTGCACGCTCGGAGAGAGAGTGAGAGCATGCATGCCACTGTGTCACTAGTACTTGCACATATTATGCTCGCATCATGAGTCATCACAGAGCATGGGGGCAAACTAATGGCAACATTCCGTAGCGAGGAATATTCAGTATGGGACGTAGGGCATGCATGGCGGAAGCAGAGCGGTGTGGGCGAAAACTAAAAGCTGGCTAGCCGCTAACCACTCCAATCATCCAGAAACCAGGTGGCTAGCTCTTCCTATGCAAACCCTCTAAGGCCCTGTTTAAAAGTGGAGTATTTTTATAGTTTCTATGCAAAACCATGGTATTCTCAAATATCATGGTATTTTAGACCATGAGGTGTTTGGAAGCAACCTCAAAAACTCTGTTTTAAAAACCATGGTATTGGCAATACCATGGTATTTTTGGAGTATTGTAGACTCCACTCTAATCTAAAGTTTTCTCGCTTGTGCTAGCAAACCATGGTATTGAAAAACCATAGTATTTCATGGTCATAGCAAAACACAAACCATGGTATTACAAAACCATGGTTTTCAAAAACTTTGTTGCCAAACAGGCCCTGAATTTTAACCTGTTTCGTCAATCCTTTAAACTTGCATTTCTTGCCATCGTGTCTATTATTAATGAGGTTATCTATATTTCTGAAAACATGCCTATGTATGTGTTTTTTTATTGTGGATTCGTGGTGAACACTCCTGGATGTCACCTGGGTGTTGGGTGACCTAGGTTAACTCCTCGTCAATGCTGAAATCCTTCTCTCTTTTTTTTTTCTGGTTCCCTTCTGATTTTAGCACAGCAACACGGGTCAAAATCCATTATATTTGTAATAATATGCTTATTTACAACTCCACCGTTATGGTGGAGTAGTGAGCACTATCATTTGTCACCTGGGAGACCAGGTTCAATCCCTAGCAATGACAAATCTCTCTCTCTCTCTCTCTCTCTCTCTCTCTCTCTCTCTCTCTCTCCCCCCCTCTCTCGGCCAGCAACTTGAGTGGATATTAGAAGAAATTATTTTACATATATCTTTTAAAAGGTTGGTAGGATATTGCATTGTTTGAGCTCATGATCGAATGATCGACATTTTCTTGTGATGTGGACACAATTTCCCCTTTTATAAAAAGGGCCAACAAATTGAATGGATGTTGGAAGAAATTATATTACATATAACTTTTAAAAGAACGATCGGATATTATTTGAGCTCACGATTGGACAACCAACATTTTCTTGGCACGTAGCAACATTGGGGTTGTCATCCCCGGAGAGCTTCAACCATATAATAACTATATTATAGTTGATGCCAACTCCATTATAAACTGGATTTGTAATCGTTGACCATATGCATCGTACAATGTTTTCGTGTGATTGTAAGGGGGTTGTATACATCTACGATGTAGAGGCTAGAATATATTTTCATTATGTAAAAAAAACACCATACGATGTAGTCTCATTAACAAAAAAGTATCAAGTATGAAGTACGAAGGACCGGGGTACCGCGCGGACATGAACCATAAAGTATCAAGTATTGCATAGTTTTGTTGTCGTTGTTGTTATTGTCAAATACTCCATTCTAAATTAACAATCTTTTAGACAAAACTAAGTCAAATTAAGTTTTAAAATTTTATTCAAAAAAATTAAGCTATTTGGATTGGACACGTAAAAACCATATATACAAATTCATCTAGAAAAACACCTTTAGAACACTATATCTTTAGAAATCCTATAAATAAATTACAATAATAATCGACTATCAAAATTACATTTTAAAGGCCATGGCAACGCTAACGACTGTCGTTTCAGAACGGGGGAGCAGCGGAAAAAAGGACGCAATTAAGCTACCCGACACGGTTTGCTGCATATGGGTGGTGAAATTAAGCTAAAGCCAAGCGGATTAACTAATTTTTCTAGAGAGTACCACTAGGCCCTACTGGTGCTTAAAGGTAGTATTGTTGTGTTCACGCCTCAACTAATTTTTCTAGAGAGATTCTGCCGTCTCGCGGCACGGCGAAACAAGGGGACGGCTACTCGGCTAGGGCTAGGCAAGGAAGCCAACCACATATATACTGTACTAGCTAATCTGGCTATCCACCTTAGCCAGTGTCCAAACGCACCGGCCAACCACCCAAAAACTCTAGATACATAACTCATTGTTTGTTCATTGATCACTCATTCAAGCTCCATGCATGCATGCATGTGTCCTGGTTATTTCACCGTGTTCTTTGAAGACTAATTAAACTAATTAACTACTCCTATTTTGTTATGAGAGCGTGCGTGTGTGTGTGACTGACTGGGGCAGTATATACTGCATAAGGAAGTGACAGTTGCATAATGGAGCAACCAAGGGCAGATTACGATGTAGATTCTTTCATGACTTTTAAAGCATTATTTTTCTAGATCTTACTTAGACCATGTATAACAGTTTAGCTCAGCAGTTTTTAAGTCATCTATAAACTCATACAATGGTAGGGTTGACTTAGAGACAATTGCATATTTTTTTATGCCACTTAATCACATGTAAGATTTCTTAATTCGCATGTAAAGTCATCTCTTGTCTCAACTCTCTATGCGTGTCTCTCTCTTTCACATTATTATCCACCCTATATGGCAAACCTTATAGACGGTTTAGAAACAGTTAATGTATACCATTATGCATGCTCTTAGAGCATCTCCAATGGTGCTAGCTATAAAAAAATGACATGGCGCTAAGAGATAGTATATAGACAATATCGATGCTAGCTATAGTGTTGCCTCTAAAATTAATTTGGGTACACATGTAATAGTGTGTATCCACCTTGTAATCCGCTAGAGACTATCTCTATCTAGCTCTCCTCTCTTTCTCTCCTCCATATAAACAAAAAACTGATGTGGAGCTCTTATAGTCAGCTGATGTGGTCCCATTGGAGATACTCTTAGGTTGATCCAGCGATATTTTACCGTCAACTCGATGCATGATGCTCTTACTTTAGACTTTACCGCTCACCAACCAGCCGTTATGTTGCCATTTCTCCTGGACGCATGTACGGGCCCTGCTAGCTCTCACACTATAAATCCACGTGCGCGCGTATCGCCGTATGTGGTTGTGCTTCGTGCTCTGGGCTCGCGGATTGTGATCGAGTGGCGATGGTGGTGGCCGGCGGCGACCCGTTCCCGGCGGTGGACAAATGCGACGCGTCGTGCCGCGGGGGGCACACCGTGGTGTCGGACCTGGACGGGGCGCTGCTCCGGTCGCGCAGCGCCTTCCCCTACTACGCGCTCGTCGCCTTCGAGACCGGCGGCTTGCCGCGGCTGGCGCTGCTCCTGCTGCTCGCGCCGCTGGCGGCGGCGCTGCGCCGCGCGGCGTTCGAGGCGGCGGCCGTGCGGGTGCTGGTGTTCGCCGCCACCGCCGGAGCGCGCGTCGCCGACATTGAGTCGGCCGCGCGCGCCGTGCTGCCCAGGTTCTACGCCGCCGACGTGCACCCGGCCGCGTGGCGCGTCTTCGCGGCGTGCGGCCGGCGGTGGGTGGTGACGGCGACCCCGCGGGTAATGGCGGAGCCGTTCCTGCAGGGCCACCTCGGCGCCGACGCCGTCGCCGGCACGGAGCTCGCGGCGTGGGGCGGGCGCGCCACCGGGTTCGTGGACGCGCGGCGAGGCGTGCTCGTCGGCGACGCGAAGGCGGCGGCGCTGAGGGAGATGGTCGGCGGCGGCGACGCGCCGGAGGTCGGGCTGGGGAGCAGGAGGTCGGACTACGCCTTCATGAGCCTTTGCAAGGTCACTTAATCAGTTAATCCCACTGCTAAAGTGTTAATCACTAGTCGTCCAATCTCCTGTTGGCTGTTGCTACTACTCGACGTCAATGTTTTTGCATGCACCGTCAAAGTTTCAATCTCACGAAGCCATTGATGCACGCATTTGCATGTCTATATGTTAGTCCATAAAACACTACTCCGTTGTGGTTAATCTCAAACTCTATGCGCTATCCAATAGTCTCATGTCAGTATTTAAATTTAGAGACTCTTTTTCTCAATCTCTATATATACATCTTTAGATTTTTTGAGGATAGTCCCTGCTTAAAAGAATGTAAATATATAAAACGAGCGAGGTGGCCCGCGCGTTTGCGCGGCTAGATTTGTTTTGGTATATAGTATTTATCTCTAACTCCTAATCTATCTCTAACATATCATATCGGATTTAGAGTTTATCTCTAATATATTATATCAACTTTAGTATTTAATATGAATTTCTAATATTTTCTTTTAATCTAAGCCACATAGATCTTTTATTTTTTCTTTGATTAATCTATCCCGTTAAAATTTGGTCCCGCAGTTGATTGAACGGATAGAATAACCATATTATATCATCTTTAGTATTTAATCCGAATTTCTAATATTCTTCTTTTCATCTAAGCCGTTATAATCCGGGCCCCATAAAATCAACGGCATAGATCTTTTATTTTTTCTTAATTTAAGTAAGAATTTTTTTGATTGATCTTGGCCGTTATAATTTGGTCCCACCGTTGATCGAATGGCTGAAATAATTTGGATGATGTGGACTAACGTGGTGGCTTCTTTTTCCCCTCCTTTATATATATATAATAGATAGATAAATAGAATTCAGAGAAGAGATATAGAAAATAAAACATAGATCGAGATTCTGCTGGAGATGCCTTTAGAATCTAAAAATGCCAAATTTTCAAATTTCATGGACTATTCACTAGCTTGCACCGGTAGCAACTAATCCTACTGGTACACAGCAGATGCAGTAATGCTAGCTATGCATAATATAAACTAGTGTTTAGAAGAAAGAGCTCTTTTATAGCAGTACATATGCACTGTCAAATACGGAGTATATAATAAAGCAGTAGCACAATTCAAATGATCTAACTGTCCATTTAGAAAATGCCTCACAAAAATATACTAATATTTATATCATTTGAGGTATAAATGCTATCACGGTACTAGCATGGTAATATAAAAAACCAAAGCCAACCTAAAATGTAGCAAAAAGAATTAAATAGTATCGGTGAGTACACATACTTGTCTATCTGCGCCACGACACCGTGTCGCCACCATCCTCTAAGCCATGTGTTGGTTGTACTCTTATCCCACCCCTATTCGTTGTCCTCTAGTCTCATAGTTTACCTTGACACCTGCACTACTTAAGCCCCCCTCTCGTCTTTGGCTTTCTACATGACCCGTAGGATTCATTGTGGTTTATCCCTCTTTGTTCAGCCGACGGTTTTGATGGTGTGACCCCTTCGACTACAATAAAATGTCGACATTAGGTGTGGCCGTGTGAGATAGTGAGAGAATAGGGACGAAGGTTACTGCTTGGTTGCTGGCTTTTACTTCGGTGCATGCCAATGATGTCTTGGTTGGTAAGGCAGGGGAGTGCCCGAGTGGAATTATTGGACTAATGGAGATGTGTTGTTTCGAGTGTGTTTTAAGAGCGGGAGAGTCGTGTTTGAGTTAGAAAAGTGGCTCAATGAGAAAAAAGATTAAATTTTGAATTTAAGACCTTTGAATCGTTATAGAAAACCGTCAAAGCGTTTGTTTCGTACGGAACAAATTACTCTCCAATTTTCTTTGCTTTCTAAAAAAAATTAACATTGCATCTGCATGCAACATGCATGCTGGCGGTGACTTCTGCTGTTGACTGTTGACTGCAGGAGGCGTACGTGGTGCCTCGGGCGACGGGGGAGGCCGTGCGCGCGGACGAGCTGCCGAAGCCGATCGTCTTCCACGACGGCCGCCTCGTGCAGCGGCCGACCCCGGCGGCGGCGCTGCTCGCCGTGGTGTGGTTCCCCGTCGGCTTCCTTCTCGCGTGCTTCCGCATCGCCGCCGGGGCGCTCCTGCCGATGCCGTGGGTGTACCACGCCTTCTGGGCGCTGGGCGTGCGCGTCGTCGTGCGAGGCGTGCCGCCGCCGCAGCCGCGCGCCGCCGACGGCCGCCGCCCGGGCGTGCTCTTCGTCTGCAGCCACCGCACCCTCCTCGACGCCATCTTCCTCTCCGTCGCGCTCCGCCGCCCCGTGGCCACCGTCACCTACTCCCTCTCCCGCCTCTCCGAGTTCCTCTCGCCCATCCCCACCGTCCGCCTCGCCCGCGACCGCGCCGCCGACGCCGCCATGATCACCGGCCTGCTCGCCGGCGGCGACCTCGCCATCTGCCCCGAGGGGACCACCTGCCGGGAGCCCTTCCTGCTCCGCTTCTCGGCGCTCTTCGCCGAGCTCACCGACGACATCGTGCCGGTGGCGACGGAGTGCCGGATGAGCATGTTCCACGGCACGACGGCGAGGGGCTGGAAGGGGATGGACCCCTTCTACTTCTTCATGAACCCGAGCCCGGTGTACACCATCACCTTCCTCAGCAAGCTGCCGCCCGAGCTCACCTGCGGCGGCGGCAAGTCCAGCCACGAGGTCGCCAACTACGTGCAGAAGCTCATAGCCGCCACGCTCTCCTACGAGTGCACCGGCTTAACCAGGAAGGACAAGTACCGGGCACTCGCCGGCAACGACGGCCTCGTTGCCGTCAAGACGCCGAACAAGGGCATGATTGGTGGCTGAAACCGGGAGACGGCCATAAACTTTGTACATTTTCTAGCCATACGGTGAATTGGGAACTGGAGGCATCACGCTATGTAGAAAGCAGCACGAAAAATGCAAAACGAATTGCGCATTTATATATGGCTTTTTGCTCACGCGCTGGGATGGATGTTTCAAATGTTTTTATAAAGGGCGTAACTGAAAATCGAGAAAATTTCGATAGACATTTTTTACATTAACTGATAACTAAATTTACATATAGTATAATGTTGTAAAATAGGTGCAACAATCAACTAAATGATACTTGTTAGTTTGTTGTCTGTTAATTCAAAAAAAAAAAAGAGATATACAAATGGCTACGTATAGAACTCAACGTATAGACCAAAATAATACATTTTTTTTACTTAAAATATTTAATGCTTGCATGAGCCTATCTTAAAAATGTTTAGATTTTATGGGAGTATTTTTTACTTCTTTTCTAGCAAAAATACGCAAGAGAATAAACACAGATCTCATAGCAAAAGCAGTAGCCACGATAGCTAGCCAGAGATCTACATAGGTTGGATCGGGTCACGCCTCAACCTGACCTGACCTGACCTAACCCTAGAAGCTCGCCTCGACCCGAACCCGAGACTACCTTGACGATGCCCTAGACACGAGGTGGTCGACAAGAAGAGGTAGAGGAGTTGTTGTGTTGATAACCGTGGAGGCGGCAGCGCTGCAAGCCTACAACTAGCAACCACAACGCCACTCAATTGTTGAGAAGAAAATTGTGCCACCGTCTTGGAGGTGAACCATTAAGGCCTCAAATTTAGCCGTTGCCATGGATGAAAACCGTGCCGCCGCCATTACTGTGGAGGGGGATCGAGTTGCCACCGCCACCATGGAAGGGCATGACCAATGTCATGGGGCAGGGGTATAGGAGGTGGAGGTTTGTGGGGCCCTTCATCATGGAAGGGAACTGCATCGTCGCCATAGAGGAGGTGACCGCCACCATCGAGGGGACTATCATTGTTCAGGCCTCAGATTTGGTTGCTATCAACCTGCCATGTGAGGGGGGATTGTGTCATCATTTGCAGCCATGAAGGGGGGCATACTATTTGTTACAAGCATGAAGGGGAGCCACGCTGTCGCTACAACCGTGGAGGGGGACTACGCCACTGCCGCCGTTGTGGCAGTGCCATACATCGGAGGTCATATGAAAGAAGAGAGATGGAGGGAGAAAGCATGTGTGAGAGAGACAGAGGGAGATGGATGGTGGGGTGGTAGGTTGGGCGGTTTGGGATGATCAGCTAGGGTTTGTGTCACTGTGATCGGTGACTCGTGAGTGGTGGAGTGATGCAATGCCTTGGCTAGTGATCTAAGCTATCCAATTAAAATCAAAGGGTACAGATGAGGCCAGATCAAGTCAGGGCAATAGTTGACCTGGACCTAACTTTGGTTGAAACCAGGGATCTGATCTGAACTTGACCTAACTGTCGGATCGGAACCCGATGGGTCGAGTTATAATTTAGACCTCCAGTGATAGCATAAGGGAATGTTCAAAAGCCACACTCGAAATGCCGATGGGTCGAGTTATAATTTAGACCTCTGGTGATAGCATAAGGGAATGTTCAAAAGCCACACTCGAAATGCAAATCGATGGGTGCAACTGTGCAAGAACAATTTCTCTTATTCCGATCAGTGACTCAGCTGGTAGCAATCAGCAGCTACACTCTGCACAAGTTGCAACTCTTCCGGCAGAAACCAGGTGAGCCCCTGGTGCCGACCATGTATCGAGGGTTCTTTGCGCACTCCCCTGCAGCAGCCCACCTAGAGCAGAGATCATCTTCGTCCTGGCATCCACCGGAGGATCGCCGGCGATTGCCGAAGGCTCTTACGTGGATCCATTTCGTCGCCGACCACTTCTCGCCGTCGATGACAGGGCAGCTCCCGTGCAAGCTGTCTGTGTCGACCGTCCCATTGGGGTGGAGGCTGAAGAACAGCAGCGCGTCGCCTTTCACAGGTTTCACTGCAGGATAGACAAAGAACCACACCATCACGGATTAAAAAAAAACGCCATGGAGCGAATCCCAAATTCTAAATATCGAGGCATCGAGGTCCTAAAAAATGGATAAAATTATTCAAAACCCTAACTTTTTATTTTGCGTTGCTGTTTACGGTTTACCTGCATACCCCTGTCTTGAACACTCAGACATGGTGTCGTTTTTAGGCTGCTGCAGGCTACTCTGTTGGAGAAAAGAAGTTGAAGGCTTGAAGCCATTGCAAAGAAATCATCTTTAGGAGATGGAAGCCACAAGGGAGAGAAACAGGTTACCTCTGAGTTGGGGAAGACGGTCTCTCCTCCCATCCGGACATTAGAGAGGTACATGAGCACGGTGGCGATTCGATCCCCTCCACGCCGTTGATAGCGTTTGCCGCGAATATAATCGAAATGCGGCCTGTACCTCTCGGCCTTCTGGTAACGCAGTATTTGGATGGATTCACCATTCTCTGAACATTTTAGGATAGTTAAACTACTGGAAACAGTAGAAAATGCATATGCACTCATCACTCCTGCTGGTTTTTTTTCACTTTACAGTGTTCAGAGCAACGTACCTGGTGGAAGCAAGGTCCAGGCAGCAATCCTCTTCTCTATTCTCGAGACAACTTCATCCTTCGAATAAACAGGTAAATTTGAGATAATTTGTGAGATCCACAGTTCATGCCATGTTTGCGTATCACTGCTACGTAGGTATAACACATTGGCCTTATCAAGTTTATAACCAAATGGATGACCATTATAACACAACTCTGCACAAAACTCCACACCTTCTACAAGAAACACAATGAACAATATCAAGCATGTCTCTCCGCATAGGCATTCTTTGCACTCCACGAGAGACGTACTTTTTTCCATTCCAAAGATATGCATCGACTTATCCACCATCCTTTTCAAATATGCAACCATTGGCCTTGTATGGCCTCATTGCGTATAATAAGTGCCGTTTCAAAACCACAACAATAACCTTTGGCTTGGCTTTAGGATCGATAATCCAAAGGCAGAAGTGGCCTTGGACTGAAGTAAAACTCACACCATAGGTCATTTTGAGACGACAACCGTCCAATTTAAGTGAGAAATATTTTTAAAAGGACAAAAAAACATGCAATAAAAATTTATGTGCACACGCACACCCGCGATAACTCTACACTACTCGTGAATGTAGCTACGCGCGAGTCGGGAGTCTGGTTTGTGAAGAATCTTTTTATTTGCATGTGTCCACTTTTGTGGGAGGCTGAATTAGTTAGCTAGCCAGGGAAAGAAACCACACAATTAAATAGGCATGCAAACTTCTTTGTCTTCCATTTTTTTGTTATAATTTCTAAATGGAAGATTAGATTGACAAACAGTTTTTACCATTGCGTTAGTTAGCCACCACCGTGCGAACTGTGAGTCGAGCTAGCACGAGGTTGACTCGACCATGGCTTCCTAGGTCGAAATAGTCGGGTAAGCGGCAACGATACCAACCTCCCGATTTAGTTTGTCAGGCTCGACTCAGTTGATCAGCTCAAGGATCAATCCATAAATAGATAAACAATAGTGCTAACTAACCGATGAGTTGAAAAGTCTCAGATGCAAGTGATAACGTCAACATACACGGTGATGACATCACATACATGATAACAATGTCAACACGAAACTGTATGAAACTTATTTGAAATTATGTGAAACGTTATGAAAATTTATGAATCTACATAAAACTTTTTTGAAATTAGATGAAACTGTTTGAATTTTTATGAAACTAGATGAAACCATCGGTTAATGAAACTGTTTTAAACCATTTGATCAAACTTTATGAAACTATATTAAACTACTTGAAATAGCTAATCCATTAAAAATGATTTCAATGAATCACCGTTCCTAACAACAGCATGGATCAAATAGTTTAGGTTTTGACACTTGGAATGTTGACATGTGATCGAGGACTTGCTGCTATACGGACCCACATGCAAGACTGTGACAAGGGTCCCGTTCTTTTGAGCTAATTTGATCTGTTGAATGACTGAACTTCGAAAGCTTCTCGAGATAATTTCAAGATTTGGATCCATTTCGTTTTACTTACAAGTTTTAAGATCCACCTTCGAAACAGCAAAAAAAAAAGACTTACAAAAACTGAAAACATATGTTTTTTCAAAACGTAGATAAATTGTTAATCTGTTAAGCCGTTAAGATAAAAAAAAAAAAATGGGCCAAAATCTCCGCAAGAAAACGGCATTGCACCATTGCGTAGCCGGTAGGACAGCAGCGCATCACCCTGAAGTGTTGACAGCGACGTCGAAGTGTCTGTTGACTGTAGCACAGTAGCACCCCAAAACAAATCGTGGCTACGAGAAGATAAAGCAACTGACGGATCGCACTGAAAAACATTTCTGCCACTCAGGGCAGTAGCCAACGTGATCTCGATCTGCAACGCAACTCCCTCCTGCCACACTGATCAAGTGATGATCATGGAAAGAAAGAAAGAAAGGAAGGATGAAAGAAAGAAAAAAAGAAGCATCTTTGCAGCGATCCTCACCTGCTTCTTGGCGAGGAACATGCCGGAGCTGGTCCTGACGGCGCTCATCACGCTCTTCCCCGACGCGCGGTCCACCACCGTGGACTTCTCGAGCCCGCCGTCCTTGGCCTTCGCGGTTGATCACGCGCACAAAGGCCACGTCAGAGTCGCAAACGCGCCGCAATCGAGATTCGAGAGATCGCCCCCGTCCCCCGCGAGATCGATCGGGGAAAACTCACCAGCGCGACGAGGTGATCGCACTCCGCCTCCGACAGGAACCCCTCGTACAGGAACGCCCTGCAGCGAGCTCGCGGCAAACAACGCATCAGCGCCCTTGAGCACCAGCGCCACGCGGTGTGCGATCTCTCGGGAGGAAGAGGAGGAAGAGGAGGAGGAGGAGGAGGAGAGGCGGCGGGGCGGACTGGCGGAGCGATCGCTCACCTGGGGCGCCACGAGACGTGGGCGGAGGGGGAGGGGTCGAAGCGCCCTCCGCGGCCGGCGGCGGAGGAGAGGGCGCCCTCGCCGGCGGCGGCGAAGCGGAGCAGGAGGGCGGCGAGGAGCAGGAGAGCCATGCGGCGGCGGGCACGGGAGGGGAGGGCGGGGTCTCGTCGGGCAGAGCTCCCCTTCGGCGTCGGAGACGACGGGTCGGGACGTGGGACCCAAAGTCAGAAGTCAAAGGGCAGATACTACACCGTGGGCCCGGCTGTATCCGCGTGACGAGGGCCGTGGTCGAAACCTTCTGGAAGCTCACATGGGCCCATATATGGGCCTCTCGTCACCAGGCCCTTATTGATTTCAGGCAGCCTTAGCAGGATGGGTCCAATTCGGCTTGAAAAAGCCCAATCAATGTACCGAACATAAATTCGGCTTTAATAAATTAACATTTAGCTGTTCGTTCCGTTACATCACTGGATGCTTGTTGCTTTCGTTTCACACTGCACGTTGCTTGTTGCTTTCGTTTCACACTACACGTTAAGCTAGGTTTGGAGAAGCCATAACGTTTATTCGAAGTAGATCATTGAGACATTTAAGAAGGGTTTTCAGGTAATCAGAAAATGCCTTCCGCATTCAGAGCTGCACCAGGAGATTCCTTAATTTTCTTTTAAGACATCCTTAAAAAAATAGATTCCTTAAATTGTCATACTCTAAAGCCAAATTTAGAGATTAGCACATGAGAGATCCCTATTTAAATTTTTTCTGTGATGATCATCCCCTAAAATTCCATCCACTAAATTGAGGTTGGCTGACTCAGCCCTCCTGAAAGTGATAATAATGAATTTAGGGGATGGTGCACACCCATTCCGCTTTAGGCAATGTGATACAACAATCTCTTGGTAATAAACGTTTATTCATCCAACCTATAAATTTAACTTAGAGAAGGAATCAGAGGGTCTTTGATGCGAAATATTGATGCCAACAACCAATATATTAAAGGGAAAAAAAAGTCCAATTGGTCTCTATCATAGTTGAGATTGATAATTGGCCTTTCAAAGTTCAACCCATGGTTTTGAGTGGTTTTATGTTGGTTTGTTGGTCCACGTGATGATTTTCAGCAACGTGGCATCACGAGTGGTCAATCAAAAAGTCATTTATTTGTATTGTTAGATCGATATGTCATACTCATATTTATATATCATTCATATTTTTGAGAGATGGAGGAAGTGATAGATATGTATGGATTATAAAGGGGAAACGAGAAAGATGACAAGTGGGCCTATGGTGAAAAACAATAAAATGCCAATTATGCATTTGACATGTCCACCATGTCACATGACAAAACGAATTTGACAAATCATAGGGGCGAATTTTCCCCTCTAAAAAGTCCAAATCCGAAAAAAGAGTACGGATCTCGAGGCTCCTGCGCAAGCAGACCCCCCTCCATCCGTGCGGCCGCCACCCCCCGGATGCCGTTAAACCCTAGCGCCCTTCCCTCCCCTATTTCTAGGGTTTTAACCCACAAGGCCACAACCAGCACGCCACTCCTTTCCCTGCAAACCAGCAACCGCATAGCACGCAACGCCGCCGCCGCCAAAGAAGCCACCTCGCCGGAGTGTCGCCGGAGAAGAAGCCATGGATCGGTACCAGCGGGTCGAGAAGCCGCGGCCCGAGTCAGCCGCCATCAGCGAGAACGAGATCCGCATCACCACCCAGGGCCTCATCCGCAACTACGTCACCTACGCCACCTCCCTTCTCCAGGTACCACACTAGCCGCCACTCTCGTAGCCGTCGGCCGCCCGCTCCGCCTGCGCGCATCACTTATTCACGGTTTCTCCGGCTAGATCTCGCCGACGCGCGTCTAAACCGGCGGTATTTGGGAGAAGCACCTTGTTTAGGGCCTGATGAAAATGCTCGTTAGTTTGGGGCACCCTTCCGTGTGCGACGTACATGGAAGCGAGGGAGGGTTTGGGCTCGGATGCTCGCGCGTTTTACATTCGGAGGTATCGATTTGGTGAGCGGTGTGCTGTGTGGTTTCTGGTTTGCACCTCACTACCTCAGCACGTGGCTTACAAAAGGAATGCATTTAGTCTCGCGATTCGTGGCTTCCTGTTAGTTTGGACACACTAAAACCTCAAATACACTGCAAGGTGAGGTTTTGCCCTCGTTCATTTGTAATTTGTTGGAAGATTTATGCGTGCCATTTGTCGTATATTTTGTAATGAGGGATGTGCATAATGTTTTAACATAGTTGCAAGTGTTTGAGGTGGCACATGATGTTATCGCATAGCAAGGAGTAATTAGCTAGGATGCCAGGAGGCAAATTTGCTATGTTTAACATTATATCTATTCCGATTTAAGGGTCTCACATGCAACCTATTATGCGATTCAGACACATGGGAATTCCCTTGTTGTTGCCTGTTTTAATTACTCAAGAGTCAGGAGGGTTTGTTATTGATGTGTAGCGTGCTGCTTACAGATTGGAGATCCACAATACAATAAAATGTGCATGCCCAGCTTGAGTCCAATCAGCAGGTGTTGTTGTTTAGTACGTCATGCAGTGTACTTTAGCGTACCTTTTAATGAGCTGCATGTTCTAGTTCTGATTATTGAATTGAATTGGCTGTAAAAAATATCGTGCAATCTAGTTGCTTATATGTGCCATCAGACTTCAATGGCAGGGCAAGTGCCTACAGCCCGCTACCCACCAATTGATGATGAGTGGAATTTTAGGAGGGGCCAATGGAAGAGCAAATGATCTAAGTAGTACACAACCCAAATTATACTCTAGTATTAAAGGTTTATCTAAAATTTTGACAAATATTGAGGGGCCATGAACCACTTTGGTCTTTACCACCCTCACCCACCGGTTCCCTCCAAACAGTAAACAGCTGTTGTGGCCATAGATGTTACTCCCTCCAGTTCTCAAATAATAGACGTTTTGGACATTGACACGGTCTCCAAAAAGCAACTTTGACCATAGAAAACCATTCTAATTTATTTACAAAATGCACTAAAATTATAATATTATGAAAGTTCTTTTCGAGACGAATCTATACATATGAATTTTATGTACTCAATCAAAATAGTTTAAAAATTATCGATGGATAAAGTTTCAAAACTTTGACTTTGGACAAAGCTAAAACGTCTATTATTTGTGAACTGGAGGGAGTATATGTGTAACCTGAAATCCTCTTTTTTTTTGTGTGACAATTGTCTCCGATTTGGAGTGTGACAATCTGAAACGGTGCTATTAGATCATTCTGGAAGAGAAAAAAAATCAAGGAGGATGCATTACAAAACTATCTAACCAAAGATCAAAAGGTCTGGTTCAAAATTCTATTGTTTCTTCCGACCCGGGGAAATTGTCAAAGCATTTGACGATTGACACATTGCAATATAAAGGACTAGTTTAAAAAATCCTAGATAGGAGGAGGGTCGGTCTCAAAATAAATGAGGAGTTAGTTGTAGAATATTACTCTCGTCAGACTTGAACTTAATGAAAAAAAATGTATTATTCATTACTCTTTGATTTGATTTGACATATTATCTGTATTTTACTAACTATCATTGCTCATCCAAATCATGTTTACTGGTATGCATGCTATCAATCTTATATGTTGTTCAAAGCAGGAAAAACGGGTGAAAGAAATTGTTTTGAAGGCTATGGGACAGGCTATCAGCAAGACAGTGGCTATTGCTGAGATCATAAAGGTCGTTTTGTTATTATATTCCTTTTTTTGTTTACCATTGTTAGGACTATTGAAAATTGACTCGTCTCTATCAAACCGCAGAAAAGGATCCCTGGGTTGCATCAAGATACATCAATCAGTTCAGTCAGTATTACAGATGTATGGGAACCCATTGAGGAGGGCCTTGTACCGTTAAGTTTCACAGAACTATTTTGTTTGCTGATATATTCTCTCACCATCCCTTTGTTCAATTTTATTTATCTATGCTGTCATGTGGCAGATTGGAGATGACTCGCCATGTTTCAATGATATCAATTTCCTTGTCTCCTAAGGAGCTTAACAGGAATTCACCTGGGTATTCTGTTTGACTTGCTTTTGTTTTTGGGATTTATTTTGAAACATTTACCGAGGCACTAGCTTTGTCCAATGAGTGCTGAAAAGATTCTAATATAGACATCTGTATAATATTTGTATCTTTTTTTTTTGTAGTTATCAAGCTCCATTGCATGCAGAGCCACTTAATAAACCACAAAGGTACCAGCAAGCTCAGCAGTATCAACAGCAGCAGCAGCAACCGAGACAAATTCAAGGTCAAACAGGTGAATATACAATTGGTGGTTATATGTCCATTTGTGTGATTTATTTGCTAACTTGTTCATTTTATACTGAAGATTCCTACGGACGTGGCCGTGGTAGAGGCAGAGGGCGAGGTAGGGGCTGGGGTGGCAGGGGAGGCTATGGTGGAGGATATGGTGGGTATGATAACAATCAAGGAGGTTATGGTGGATATGGACACCAAGGTGGGTATGGACATCAAGGTGGATATGGCAACCAGGGAGGGTATGGCCATAACCAAGGTGGCTACAGAGGGTATGGTTACAACCAAGGCGGATATGGAGGATACGGTAAGCACTATGATAGAGTAATTTTTTTAGTTTTATTCGGAAGACTTGTGTTAAGTGTTTATTACAAGGTAATTACTGATGCAGGAATTGTCTAATAATCTTCTTGTCAGAAAATGGAGGCTGGAACTACAACCGGAATATAGGCGGCGGCGGAGGGCGAGGAAGAGGCAACTGGGGATATGCTGGTATGTATAATATATGAGAAACCTACATTCTGTGTGTCCATGAATTTGACCTAATTTTTCTTATAACTTGGTGTGAGTTTTTGGGGTGGTGGGCTGTAATTTACTTCCTTCTGTATTCCAATCCAAGTCCCAACCCTTCTTAATCCCTGTATATTTGTATTTCAATCATTTACAAGCGTTGACTTCTAATAGAAACGTTGTTTCCCAGTCCATGTGACAAAAGGTGCCACAAAAAAAAATCTGTAAATTACAGAATCATGATTCTTTTATAAATTGTTTGAGGGCATCAATTTGTAAGTGCCTGGGTTTACTGTGGCAGTTTGCCTAGTGTGATCGGGTGCTTGTTTAGATTATGAAATCTAATTACGGTGTAATCTTGCTATATAGTGAAAGTCTTTAAGAAAAGAATGGTGGCATCTATAATTGCAGGCCCAGGATATGAACGCGGTGGCAGAAGTGCAGGTGTCCCAGGAGGCAGGGGCTATGTGCGGGGCCGTGGGCGGATGGGCGGCGGCCGTGGGCGGGGCAACCAAAATTATTGAACCGTGATGGGAGAAAGGAGAGATAAAGGACGCGTTCTGAAATGAACCGTTTAGCGCTGTTTCCTTTGAACAATCAACTAGCCCTCCCAGTTTTTTAGCCATAACCATCAATGGCGTCTGTACCATTGCTTCAATTCTGTGGGATTTTGACAAGTATGCCAAGCTTCATGGGACACCTTTCCTGTATTTAAGAGTGCATTTTTGGTTAGGTTCCACATATTTCCATCTTCGCCTTTGTGATCATTGGCGCTGTCCGATTGGTATGCATTTTAATGTAATTATTTACAGTCGTTCAGTTAACCTGGGGCGGAAATGCGCTGTGTGCCCGTGTGTAATGTTCAGGCATGGCGAATCAGGTATGAGCCTTCCGCAGCTGAATGGGCCACGGATTGAAGGGATACGTGGGCCTAGTAGGATCACTATACATTCTGTAGTGATTTCTGTCGAGATCGTAGAGAGCCCTGCCGGCCTGGCCTACCCTCGAGCCGTAGCGGTTTGGGCTTGAGCTGTACTTCATTTTGCCAGGACCAGGAAAGAAGCCCATTTTCCTTGCCAGATGCCGAAGTCCATTACTTACGTTGGATGATCAAACTGTGAACCCACCACTGATATCTACTCCCTCCGGTACACAAAAAGGTCGTGTTTAATCAGACTTGTCCTAAATCAAAGTTATAAAACTTGAATAGTGTTTTAGGGGGTGGGATAGAGGGGTTGTTGGGGATGCCAAGTATTTTATAGATAAAGTTTTATAAAGAGAACTTCCATAATATATAAATTTTATGAAGTTTTTAATAAATTGTAATGGTAAGTGATGGTCAAAACTGCATTCTAAAGATCGTGTCAATGTCTAAACAACAAGTTTTCATGAACTGGATGAAGTAGTACTTATTTATTTTCACGTGCAACAACTCTTAAAAAGAATTGCAACCACTAATTTACTCAAAATTCTAGGGTTAAAACCTAACAAGGGGAAGGAAACAAATCCATGAAAACCAAGCCTAAGTTAACACCCTTGGTAAAACTTAAGCTGGCCGTTGGATAAATAAAATGACACAAAATATAGTGCATATATCCCATAAAATATTTAAAATGCACCTAGTTACTACACGCATTAAGGGCTTGTTTGGATGGGGCCGTAGGAATGCTTTGCTGGCGAACGCCCTGAGCGTCCGTTTGATCGCGCAGAACATGATCGTTCTTTCTGGCCGGCCAGAAATGCTGCTGGCGGGCTCGATCCAAACACGCCCTAACTCAGGTAGTCATGTGACATGTAAAAAGAGAGGGATCGAACCCATGGGCCATGGATCTGTGCGCGGCCCACCGGGGCCTGATGGCTGTCTCATTGGACACGTATCGCGTCACGCGAGAAGGCGACTATGCAAGCTAGAAGCTACTACTGGACAGTGCCGGATGAACATGCCCCGCAATGCAGGCTCCGACGAGGCAACAAGGCCACTGCGTTCGCGCTCCACTGAACCTGGACGGGTCCTAGTCCAGGTGCAGCTGCCCGGTCAGATTCATTTGATCGGATAGCTTAGCTGATAGCTCCTCCCCGGCTGATTGGTTATATTACAGGGACAGCTCTCTGCTCTCCTGCTCGACGGTCATGGTGCCTAGCCGTACGGCGTTAATCCCGTTGCAAGAAGCGAGCAGAAATTATCGAGAGGAAATTAAGCACAACTACTAGCTAGCCAGCCAGCTCACGCTCGCTAATTACGCAGTATTTACCTGGAGAGGAATGGGTCAGCTGGCCGGTGTGGATCTGCCGGAGAGCTTGCCGACGCCGGCGGCGGCGGCGGCGGCGCACGTCGTGCACAAGATCCCGTCCGGCGACGGGCCCTATGCACGGGCAAAGCACTACCAGGTACATGAATGGCTGGATTTGCTTGGCTTTCCTGCTACATATGAATCTTAATTTCCGGTGTCTGGGGGGTTAATTTTGGGAAAGAGAACAATGTGTTATATATCTCATGTGATTTACTTCGATTTGATCTGCGTTATGCATTGGAATTTATCCAGGATGAAGGTAAATGAGGCGAATAGTTTTGTTTGGTCCGAAGCTAACTTGTACTATTAGCTAGCTATGCTACATATAAAAGTATTATATATGTGGACTCCAGAACGCCAATGCTCTATATACCCACAAAAAGGTAATGAAAAGGAAAGAGAAGTGGATAACTTCCTTGGTAGCTACGGGCGGTTTGTAGTTTTGCATACAATAGAGGTGATGAAATCAAAACGGTGAATTAAAGATCTTTTCTAGCTAGAAGGTACTGAGCTTTCCATCATGCTTTCTGTGGGCGCGTCAAGTTCATATATTGATCAACTGGGCATATACATGTACTCCATACTGCTACCACAAATGGAGTGACTAGTAATAACGTTGGTTTGGACATTATATTCAAAGTCTCTAAAAACATCTTTGACACTAATAACACTCATAATCCATTTATAAAAATATATTGAAATTATTATATTACGGAAGTACTCTTCAACATATTCTCAATATAAATAGTTTAAAAATAAAACTTTGACTCGCAAGTATCTCAAATAACTTATATTTATGACATGAGGGAGTTCAAACCTCTATCCTATAATTAAAATAGGGTCTAAAAGAGCCACCACATGCATTAATTCTAAATTGGAAAGGAAAAGGGATCTACACTGTTGATTGTTGTGGGTCCGGACTATTTCATGTAAACTACGAAAAAAAGAAGTTCAAAATAAAATAAATAAATAAGAGTTCGTGCTAAACTAAAAAAGATTTTAAAATAGGGTCTAAAAGAGCCACCACATGCATTAATTCTAAATTGGAAAGGAAAAAGGATCTACACTGTTGATTGTTGTGGGTCCGGACTATTTCATGTAAACTACGACAAAAAGAAGTTCAAAATAAAAAAAAAATAAGAGTTTGTGCTAAACTAAAAAAGAGTTTATATCAACTACATGGAAACAATAATAGAAATTTAGAATTAAAAATAATAGAAATAAGAGTTCATGTCAGATTAAAATAAAGAGTTCATATCCACTGGAATGAAAAATAAAAAAATTGTTACTTATCAATCGCATGAAAACAAAACCGCAGTCCATGTCTTTTTGCCTTACTGTATAACTAAATTTACATATGACTGATATTGTAAAAAGTGCATAATAAACCGTGAAAAAGTTTATGTACTATTTTTTGTTTCTATAAATATTCTACCATGTACCATGTTCAGCATAGCAAATTTATATTGCAGCAATTTTACATACCCATCAAATCAAATGAACAAAAAAGAAACAAGAGCAACCTGCTAGTAGTTCGATCGACGCAAAATAGTACACATAAACTTTTGTTTACAATTCATAGTGCATTTTTACCACATTAATCATAAGTAAACACTTCAATTAAGATTTTATGTATTTTCACGCAACTAACGAGGAGTCACGTCTAAACAAAAATTGCATGAACTTAAAATAGAAAATAGAAATAAGAGTTCATATCAAATTAAACAATTGAAATAAATCTAGCCGTGTGCAAACGCATGAAACACCATGCTCGTTTTTATCAAGCAAAAATGCGCGCAATAGACATTTGCATGATGGTGTGATGCTGTTAATGTAGTCAATCATTATGAATTTGTAGAGTAGCAAGTGATCAAAGATGCATGCATGCATGAAGGAGCTAAGCTAACAGAAACATTACGTACTCGCAATTGATTGTTAAGCTGGTGGAGAAAGACCTGGACGCGTCGATCGCGTGGTTCTGGAAGGCGATATACAGCGGCGACAAGGTGGACAGCGCGCTCAAGGACATGGCCGTCGTGATGAAGCAGCGAGGCTACCTCAACGAGGCCGTCGACGCCATCCACTCGCTCAGGCACCTCTGCCCCAGGCAGTCCCAGGATTCGCTCGACAACATCCTCCTCGACCTCTACAAGGCAAGCATCGATCCAAACTAATGTAATTCACCGATGTTTTGGACATCGATACGGCCTCTTCAAAACGCTCAACAGCTCATGATGTTTCGGACATTGACACGGTCTATAAAATAACCAGCCGCTGTCTCTGGATTCATGCATGGTGCAGGCGAGCGGCAGGACGAAGGAGGAGATCGAGCTGCTGAAGCAGAAGCTGCGGAGGATCTACCTCGGCGAGGCGTTCCATGGCCGGACGACCAAGCGCGCCCGGTCGCACGGCCGCAAGATCCACGTCTCCGTCAAGCAGGAAACCTCGCGCGTTCTCGTAAGTGCATGAGAGCATCCCATCTGCCCCTGTGTCATGCCCCTATAAAACACTGTTCACTCGCAGCAGACCACTCGCACGCACTGCAGTAGTCTGCTTGGTTTGAATTTTCTGGACGCGAGTACTGTAGCAACAGGGATTTACAGTTGCTGCTGGGATGCTCTAGCATGCACGCATCCATGCACGTCCGTCGCAAACATGGCGTCGCCGGGGCCAATTGGTCATGCATGCATGCGATGCAAGAAGCTAGCAGCTCGATCTGACGACGATGTCGCTGGCTTGGCCTTTGCGTGCATGCACAGGGGAACCTGGCGTGGGCGTACATGCAGCAGCGCAACCACATGGCGGCGGAGGTGGTGTACCGGAAGGCGCAGATGATCGATCCGGACGCGAACAAGGCCTGCAACCTCGCGCTCTGCCTCATCGAGCAGTCCCGCCTCGCCGACGCCGAGCTCGTGCTCGCCGAGGTGCTCGCCGGGAGGCACCGCGTGCACGCCGCCCGGGAGAACGACGGCAAGGTCGCCAGGAAGGTGGAGGAGCTGCTGGCCAGGATCAGCGCGGCGGCGGGCGCCGGCGCCGGCGTCCACGGCGGCGACGGCGGCGTGGAGGACGAGATGGTGGAGCTCCTGGACGTCGTGGTCAGGCACTGGGCGGCGCCGTACAGGAGGAGCAGCCGGAGGCTCCCCGTGTTCGAGGAGATCACTCCTCTCTCCAGAGAGCAAATGGCTTGCTAGAAGCAAAACCAAGGAAGCATGCAGCAGCAACATCTTCTCTACCTAGGTTGAGCAGTCAATTTCATGCACCTGTTACCCATCACAAAGCTTGCATCGAATCTATACTATAGGGAGTCTGTGCATTGCAATTAATCAAAGATCGCCCTCTCCAATTCACTCCGCCACATGCGACTGCCATCGAGCAAAACCGTAAACGCGGATCATGTAATTGTCGAACGTGTCACATGGATGTAGATATGTTTAATGTGTACAAAAAGCTATTTTAGATGTGCATGTGTGGTTCGCATGTGCCTATGCATGCGGATGTGTTAAAAAGACAAGTGTAACTGTGTAACCGTGCGAGTCGGACCATCGGACCTCTCAACGTGGAACATCGTTTTCCATCTGAGAAATAGAATTCAGTTCTTTCAAGGCGGATCTTTTCAGAAAAGATACTCTAATCAATTCAAGGGTGATCATCACTTTAGCAAGGGCAAGAAGAAGCTAAATACAAAATTACAGAAGAAATACCTCATCGATCAACAATACTAGCATTACAATTGGAAAGAACTGTTGGGCATCCTGTGCATGTACAGGAGACGGCTCTGTAAATAATGTATTGTGAGCCTTGGTCTACATGTATATAACTAAAAATTAAGAATGTGATCAGCGACAGTAATGACATTAAACTGACTGATTCTGGCGTCACAGTATGACTGATGTCTCTATGGGTTGTTTACTATGTAAAAAATATGCTGCATATATGCTGTAGTAGCAACATCTGCCTTTCTTCCCCTGCCCTTTTCGCATCTTTTCTTGAACAGCATCAGACCAAAGGCTATATCAGTATCCATTATGGTGAGCATTCTATATACTTCGCGTCACCAGCAGTTGAAGTCACGGCAAACTGTCAATACGATGAGAAGGATCAAGGCGACAACGATGCCGAAAACGATGAGCTTTATCTTCATGTTCTCCCACCACATCTTCTGCCGAATCTTTGCCCCTTGCTTCCTGAAGTCCTGCGCCTGAAGACAAAAGAAAGGACGCCCTCATCCCTCATGGACAGAGATTAACAGCGATAACCGATAAAGATGACAAAAAAAAATTGGGTAGGGGTGTTCATAACGAGTGTGTTCCAAACCTGCGAGCGGAGATCCTCTGTCTTGTCAACGAGTAGCTCGATTTTCTCACCACGATCTAGCACCTGATGCGTCAAGAGATTAAGCAACATGCTGTTAATTAGGATAAGCAAACATTGCCTAATATTCAGAAATACTCCTATAGGGATCAGTACCTAGACCTGCTCATGGGCGGCCCGACCCGGCCTAAAAAAGCCCGGCCCGCCCGGCCGACCGGTCTTGCCGGCCGGGTCGGCCTCGTCCGGCTTGGCCGGCCGGGCCGAACTCGAAAAAAACAACAATGATAGCCGTGGCGGGCCGGGCTTTGGGCTTCGACCGGTTCGCCCAAAACCGAAGCTCGAGCGTTAGGCGGGCTGGCTCGAGCTCGGTCCGGCGGGACCGGGCTTTTCCAAGCTCGGCCCGAAACCCGGCCCGACCCGATGGATGATCAGGTCTATCGGTACCCATATCCATCATAGTAAAAGAGAACTCACCTTTTCGATGTTTTGCATCATCACCCCCTTAACCTCTGTAACCTGAGCCTTCACTTTTGCAAGTTTGTCAATCTCCTCAGGGTGCTGGTCACAGTACCTCATGTGTTCTTTCAGTTTAGGCCTGGAAAAGAGGCATCCGTTTATAGTAATAACAAGCAAGGTGACCCGCGCGTTTGCGCGGCTAGATTTGTGTTAAGATAGATAATATATCAGATTAGATTTAGAGTTTATCTCTAATATATAGATCAGCTTCAGTAGTTTTTTTATACAGGTTAATATTGACCGATAGATTTACATAATAATATCCATAGTTTGTTATACAGGTTAATATTGATCGCTAGATTTACATAATAATATCCATATTCAACGATGTAGATTTTTTTCCTTTTTCTATGATTAACGTGAGAATTTCTTCTATTTTTCGATTAACGTGGGAATTTCTAGGATTTTAGGATTAATGTGGTGGCTCCGTTTAACTCTGCTTTATATAGATAGTAGATAGATAGATAGCATATATGATAGTGATTTAAGCTACTCACATTGCACTATTGAGTAGCAAGCTTTAATTTATAGCAGTAATTCAGGGTAGGTAATCTCATAATGTGCAGCTTGCATCATGGTGTTCCCTAAAAATCTGGGAATATATATTTCAAGTAAAATTACCCATATTCTCTCTTCAGGCTATTGGCAGTGGCACTTCTGGCTTTGCCTCCACTGTATTTCTTGGCAAAGTCTTCCTTAACCCTCTCAATGAAACCAATTGGAAGTTGCCGACCAGCAGACTCAGTAGCAACGACACAGTATGCTGAAAATCAAATGCATTGTCAAGTGAAACCAATTGAGCTAGAATCAATTGTATAGCAGAACCATTCATTCGATCATCTTAGAAGTTAGAAGCATCAGAAAATTTGATTTCAAATTCAGTGTTATATATTTTAAAAATACAACTCAATCAGGGACTACAACCAGAGTGCAAGTATATTATAATATTAAAGCTTATTAGACAAATTGGTGTTAGTTTTCCAAAAGGATTACGAGGTGATAAATATCAACTTAATCATGCATCATTAGTAAAGTGTGATAGAGCAAGATAGGAACATACACGCCGGGACCACCCTGCACTGATAATGAGCATTGAGCATAAATAGAATGCACAAACAAAGGGGTTTCAAAAAACATAGCACCATATTTTAAAAAAATTACAGAAGTCTTATAGTAGACGACAACATCATTGAGCACTACCTTTTTTTTTTGGGTATCATTTAACATTAATTATCTTGAAGGGAAATGTATCGCTTATTTACATCAATACTTCTAGAATATGTAAATGTTAGAACTTATAAGAAAAGGCTACGGAGGTAGAAATGGATGGAAGGATCATTACTAGGTCCAGATTCATATACATATCGCTGAAACTAAGAAACTTGCCAATAGGTTGCTCGCCAATCAAACATGACGTTTGTCATGATAACCTTGTCCTTAATCAAAGAGTAAAATGCATCGGCGGCCCTCGAACTTGGCAGGGGGTGTCATCTCGGTCCCGAACTCGAAAAAACCAAGATTGGTCCTCGAACTTGCACGGGGTGTCATCCGGTCTCAAACTCGAGAAAACCAACTGTTGGTCTCGAACTTGACAGGGGTGTCATCCAGTTCCCTAAACTTGGCAGGGGGTGTCATCCAGGTCCCCAAACTCAAACAAATTTTGAAAAAAATCATAAAAAACAGAAAAAAAAATCTTATAAAACTATGGGAAGATCATAAAAACATAAAATCATAAAAAAAAAATTGATTATTTTCTCATAGTTTTATAAGATTTATCCTAATTTTTGCATAGTAAAATTTGCATTTTTTTAGTTTGGGGACCTGGATAACACCCCTACCAAGCTTAGGGACCTGGATGACACCCCGTCTTAGTTCAGGGATCTCTATCAATTTTCTCGATCGAGACCGGAATGACACCACCTGCCAAGTTCGAGGGCCGCCGGTGCATTTTACTCTTAATCAAAACCAGAAATGATCATGATAGCCAGTTAGCCACAATGATCAAAGCAATCGAAGCAAGAAGTCAGGTATCACAATTTCCATCATTCTGATGTATGTAACTACCAACTGAAATGGGGATCACATCTGCTTTCCCTAAAGAAATGAACCAGTGAAAAAAAAAACTGAGCGAGCAAACCATTAAAATTTTGAATCACTTAACGCACTGAATATATAAATGCAACATCCTCTGCGCTTCTCACCTCACTTGTCTAAGCAACCAAGATACAAACAAAAAAAAACTGAATTTACTCCCAAAAAAAAAAATTAATTTGTCGATCCACACGCATCTGAACAAATCTAACATGCATGATCGATCTAGCATTGTGGATCCATGATTGATCGCCAAACACCACCATATATGGATGAACGCACGCAACCGGCCCGCAGATTGAAAGGGGAGAAGCGCATGGGCGAGGGGGGCTAGCTATTACTGAATCCATCGTGGACGTGGTAGTTGAAGGTGTGGCCGTCGCAGGTGTAGGTGAAGCGGTTGTTGTTGGCGGGGAGCTTCTGCAGGCACTCGGCGGCGACGGAGGCGAAGTTGCCGGAGAGCTCGGCGTGGTCGGCCAGCACGGCGGCGCCGCGCGCCACGAAGCTGTACACCAGCGTCTTCTGCTGCCCCATCCCTCCGGCCGCCGGCGCCCACACGACCTAGCTCTAGCTGGCTAGACGGGATCGGAGAAGAGGGGGAGATCGGATCGAGGAGGCGGTGGGGGGCTAGTGGCGGGAATAGGATCGAGGGGTGGAGAGAGGGAGGAGGTGGCGGGGAGTTGTGGTGGTGCTGCGTTAGGGTTGCTAAATTTAGGCTTGTGGTGGTGCATGTGCGTGCGGGGAGGACGGTGGCGGGGGTAGGAGTGGTGAACGCCATGCACGACGGCGTGTTTGTCACCAACTACGGCCTTGCCCAGCTCACTAGCATCGCCGCGCCGGCGAAGTGTAGGGCAAGGCACCGCACCGGAGGTGGCCATGCGGCGGCAACATGCATGGACCAGCCGCAGCGAGTGAGGTCGGTGGTGCAGGAGTGGACGTTGCAGGTGTTCAGCGTCGTCATCATTGCCGGCCTTCAGCTGCAATCATTTGGCATATGTGGCTCGAGAGAAACAACCGCATCTACCGCCAGGAGGAAAGACTGGCTACGACATTCATGAACGCTTTAACCGATGACCTGCAGCTTTGGACTGCCGTAGGAGCTCTCTTTGTAATAACGTAACGAGTGTGTGTGTGGGCCTGGGGAAGGGGTCGTAAACTCCCCCCCACCCTGTAACTGTTTCCTCTTCTTTTCAATATACTGGGCAGTTCTTCTGCCCTTGTTCAAAAATTTTTTTTCATTGCCGGCCTCCACGTCGCACTCTGTTGTCACAACGCCTCCAGGCTCACGGCTCTGCTGCTCGAGCCCTTTGCTGCAAAGGTCGAGGTGGTATCGATTCTCACCAAGGTGGTAATTGTTGCCGCATTGGTGCCCGCGACTATCTTCTCCGTTGTCGAGTCCATGTCTGCGACCATCTTCTCCATCGCCGAGTCCATGTATACGGTGGCAGCCTTCTGTCTAAGTGACCTCAGTCTGCTCTGATTTGGGACCCTGATGACGAGGTCGTGGTTGTCTGGTTGACAAGGATGGGATTTGCGGGCGCTGGTGATGTGGGGCTTCATTTTGGTCATAGAAGGGGTCTGATCAGCCAAAAGGCTCGTCGACCTAATGTAGTGAATGACAATGGCACTTAGGGGTGAAAAAAGGAGGACAAGTTAACGGAGTTGGTGACACTAGCATTGAGGGTAGCAAAGAAATTAAACCGGTGGCATGGAAGGGGAAAGAAGATTCTCTATGGGCAATAAATAATTTTCAACTTTTTCAGTGGCACGTTAAGAAATTTCCTCTCAAGATAAACTTCTTATTTCCCTTTCATATCCACTCAACATGAACACCTACAAGAATAAGAGGAACATTTTAGTGATTATTTGGATCAATATTGTATTAATTAGAGGTAAGTTTTGAGAAATATGAGTTTAACACGATTTTTTGAAAAATATTTTTTAGTGCTGTATTATATTGTTTACTAAGATTAAATAATGTAGCTATCTAAAAAATAACAATACCTTGGAGGAGAAAATGCATGCGTGTTGCAATAAATTTTAAATAGACGTTGTCGAAATAACCGGTGACAAGTGATGACCATATGTATGCCGATGACCAAACAAAAGAGGACCAAATGAGCATGTCTTTTGAGGTTAGAGTCGATGGTTCTTTCTTAGCTCCATCTCTGTTGCAAAGCTAGACATGAAAGTTTCTTTTCATCCAGCTCCTCGCGAATGAGATGTGAAAGCGTGCAAATTTCTCTAATTTCATAATATTCAAAATATTATGGATAGGAGAATTTTTATATATTCCTATTCAAAATGATTACATGTTTCCCCATAAAATTGAATCATGCCACAATAATAGCGTGAGGGTCCAATAATAAAGGTGCATGTTTTTAAATCACAAAATTGTCCGTGCCGTGTCATCCTTCCCATCTGCATACACTGGCTTCCTTTTCTATGTGTGGCTTGGGGGTGATGGGCCTCCTTTCCACTAGATTCCTCGACACGACATCAATGATGGTGGGTAGTAGCACGGGAAAGGGATATGACAAGAGGTGCCTGTTGAATGGGTGTGTTAATTTCAGTGGGGTGGAGAGGGCTGACATTGATCATGGGGAGGCAATCAAATGAATGGATCTCCATAACATACGACTATGCGAGGGAGAAAAGATTTGATTATTTTGAAGAGATAAATAATGTTTTGGTTGAAATTTATATATAGAAGGGAAGGAAAAATAGTTTCAAAAAATAAGGGTAACATACTATATATGTCGATGTGAATTTGGATGGTAGAGATTAAACAATGGCCCTACCACTATTGTCACCATCGTTAGACGATTGTAGTAGCACAATATAGATATAGGAAAAATATGTTTTCCTTGTGTCATGTTGGAGGTTGGTTTATGACATCACAAGCTATTTTTTCCTAAAACCACGAGATTGTTGGTCCACGTAAAAACAACCTAATAAAAACAATCGATAAAATGTCATTTTGCATAAAGTTGTGATAGTTCATATCACTGGTATCACACTACTCAAGGTTTTCAAACAAATATCGGTGTCGGGTGTAAGCAACATTGAGAGTATCCAAACATAGCATCTTAAACAATGTATGACATTTAATAAGTTCACAATTTCACATACTAAAATTCATGTAAGTAGAAGCAAACAAAATATTTGATTTTCATTCACCTCCAACATTTTATCCACAGGTCTTTTAAAAAATAAAAAACCGTGTTTGATGGTAGACACATGAATTGGGAAGAAGAACATATGTTTTTCAAATAAAACAAATGAATGTTACTAAAATCTCAATCATTGATACTACTCAATAAATTTTGGCACGAGGAAACGATAGAGTATAAAACAATGACGAGAGTATGGGACAGTGCAACTCAAGAATGAATCGATAACAAGATGATATGTATGTAGTTTATCGATTCTTTTTCATATTTTTATAATAAAATCTCCTAAAAAATCTACATCTTAAGGAATGCATGATGAAGGAGAAAAACATAATTTTTTTAGGCTTATTTAGGGCCTCTTTGATAGCTTGTTTTAGTTTAGTTTTTGTTGGGATTGCAACTTTTGTTATTTTTACATACACCATTCACCTTATTTTTTGAAAATATTTTTTTAATAACTTTGTAGGGTTTTTCTCAAAGATCTCAAAAATATTTTTTTAATAATTTATTTAGCCTTTTCATACCACTTTCAAAGGTGGTTAAATTTTCCCAACAAAAACTAAACTAAAACTAAAAAAGCTATCAAAGAGGTCCTTAACCTCTACATTACACTCCATAAGGCTAGTGATATGGATTAAGAAAAACAAGTACAAAAGAGTAAGACATCCAACTAAATATCGAATGCTCCACAAAATATTCCAGACATGAATATGTAACATGAGTAATGTTTCCACCGGAATCAATGCCCACAAAATATTGGAAAATATTTTATTGTGTCTAAATGTGCATATCGATGTTTCGACCACGGTTGAACGGTAACATCAAGGTAACAGAAGGATGCAATTTTTTAAATACACATTGCATTAAACACCTAACTCAGAAGCGATACACACAATATTAAGCATTTTTTACATTTGACCTTGTTTGTTTCAGATTAAATTAAATGAAATGAAATGAAAGTATGTTATTTTTGTATAAGCCAAATGATGTAATGTTTTGTAGTCATTCTCATGGGGTTTTAAATAGTTTTTCTTAAAGTTTGTAACCCATTTCATTCATAATTTTTTAAACTCGTTAAAATGTATTTTGAGAGGGTTACAAATTTGCTACAGTAAAACACAACTCAACATTAATCTGAAACAAACAATGACAAAATTAAATTATGATTGTACACTTTTTTGCTGCAATCAAAGCGTTCAAGGGATAATGCTTGGATCAAATATACGAACGTCTAACATAACAACAATGAGTGTATTATAATGACAGTAATCCTGCGACTTGCTAATGAGTAATTTATAATTTAAATTTAAATATGTAGTTGCATATTTTCCATCCATCTCCTATTTTTTTATATGCAGCTTTTCTTTTTTAAGTGTGGTTGGAGACTCTTTGGTAGACCCACGGAAATAGGAAGAGAAAGAGACATTTTGGAAAAGGAAAAAAATGGAAAGAGTATTTTTTTATTAGAATTATTGTCCGCTTTTTTATATCTGGGCACCTCGTCACGCCTCTTCGCCCCCATCTCATTCCCGATGGGCCGAAAGAAGCGAACCCTCCTACCAAACCCTACTCCTCCGCCCCCGCCGCCCGGCGCCGCCCGCCGGCAGCCGGATGAGGCGGCGGCTGTGGCGGCGGGGGACGGCGACAGCGCCTCCGTGCGCGCGGAGTGCGAGAAGGCCCTCGCCTGCCTGCAGCGCGGCAGCCACGCGAGGGCGTTGCGGCTCATGAAGGACGCCATCGCGCGCCACGGGGAGGACTCGCCGCTCCTCCTCCGAGCGCACGGCACCGTGCACGCCCGCACCGCCACGATCCTCGACGACTCCGCCACCCGCGCGCGCCACCGCCGGGCGGCGCTCCAGGCCGCCCGCCGAGCCGTCGAGCTTGCGCCGGACTCCGTTGAGCTCGCCCATTTCCACGCCATGCTCCTCTACGACGCCGCCTCCGACACCCGCGGGTATGAGGAAGTCATTGCCGAGTGCGAGCGTGGGATCAACATCAATGCCCCCTCCGACCCGACTCCTCACTCCCTTAGGCTGCCCGCCCCTGATGTCGAGCACGTCCAATCCGAGCTCCGTTCCCTGATCCAGAGGGCCAACCTAGCAAACATCTCCAGTTGGGTCAGGACCCTAGGCGGCAACACTGGGGATGATAGGCTTCGGTTCATCCCTATGCGTCGCCTGGCTGAGGAACCCATGGACCTCCGCCTTGTCCCAGAAGCACCCGCCCCCCGCCGTCCAAATGAGATCAAGAAGGCTACCAAGACCCAGGATGAGCGCCGCAAGGAGATCGAGGTGCGTATCGCTGCAATGAGATTGCTGGAGCAGCAGCAGCAGCACAATTCTGCCAATATTTCCACTGGCGCCTCCTCACCGCCACAGTCATTGGGAGATGAGGCCCCCTCCTCGTCGTCTCAGTCATCAGCGGCCGGACATCGTGCTGACCGGAGAAAGGGCGGGCCAAGAAAAGTAGCAATCTCTTCAGTGTCTGACCGCATGGACCAGGTGCGTGCGTTCTGGGACATGATGCCTATGGATTGCAGGCTCGTGTTCTTAAACATTAGAATTTCTGAGCTCAAATTGCACTATGCTGCTGCAATGCATAAGGAGAAAGATGCCACCAATGCAGCATCTTATGTGCTTAATGAGGTGCTAAGTTTCGCTACTAGGAGCGGGAACTGGGAGTTCTGGCCATGCGGCCAGTGTGGGAAGCGCTTTGCAGATTTGGAGTCCCACCTGCAGCATGCGCTGCGGGAGCATGTGGGCATATTATCGCCTGGGCTGCAGACTATGGTGCCACAGGAAATTGATGCTGACTGGGCAGCAATGCTCATTGGTTCAAGCTGGAGGCCAGTGGATGCTGCGGCAACCCTCAGATTGCTCGAGGAAGAGCAAGGTGATAATATTGGCCCAGATAGAGACAAGGATTCGACGTCGTCTGATATTTGGAGTACTAAAGACAAATCAGACACGTCAGAATCCTCGGCATCACCGCACAATGAAGAATGTCATAGTTTCGGAGTGGTAATGAGGGAAGGTGATCGGAAGTGGCCACTGTCCGATGATGATGAAAGAGCAAAGATTTTGGAGAGGATTCATTCATTGTTCCAAATCCTTGTGAAGTACAAGAATCTTTCAGTGAGCCATCTGAACAAGGTGATACATTTTGCTATGGAGGAACTAAGGGGGATGCCTTCTGGGTCACTGCTACTTAACCACTCTCTGAGTGAGTCACCACTCTGCATTTGTTTTTTGGAGGCATCATCACTGCGGAAGGTGCTCAAGTTCCTGCAGGACCTAGTACAGTCATGTGGACTTAATAGACCTTTAGAGAAGGATGGGGAAATAGGTGATGGGGATAGTTTCCAAAAAAATCACAACATCCTGCAGAAAGTTACACTGGATTCTGATTCGTCGACACTGATCCTTGATGATCAGGCATTTGTTGGGAAGTCTGATCCTGATAATGTCGATACTGATGCATTCCTATCATGGTTGTATACTGGATCTTCAATTGGTGAGCAGCTGATGGATTGGAACCGTTTGCTTGATGAGAGATCAAATCAGGGTGTGCAGATCCTGCAGATGCTCGAGAAAGAATTCTCCATCTTGCAGAACTGCTGTGAACGGAAGCATGAACAGTTGAATAATGAGGAGGGTTTGCTTGCTGTGGATACTCTTTTATTTGAGGAGCAAAGGCGAAGGGACCATGTGGGGCGGTATGCATTTCAAGGATATGAGGAGCTCTTAAAGAAGAGGCAGGAGGACTTGTTAGACCACAATGCTGAGGAGCTGTTTAACGGTTGCAAATCTGAGTTGGATGCAATCTCTGCTATTTTGAAGGAAGTTCACACAGCAAACTTTGCGTATGATGAAGCCTTTTCTGGCATGACCTTTGATGGGGCAGAAGAAGATGATTGGAGGTTCCATGACTTTGTACATCCAAATGATTCTGTGGTACAATCGGTTCTTATAAAGCTGAAGGAACAAATTAGTGTGGAGGTCAGTTATTCTACCTCTGTATCTATCAGCAGAAGTTAAAGTTGACCTACATTCCATTATAATACTTGTTTCCTTAATTACTTTGACATGCAATTATAATGCCTGTTTCCATAACTGTTTAACTTGCAGCTTAGCAAGATAGACGCTAGGATTATGCGAAGTTTAGCTGTGATGCAGCAACTGGAACTCAAGCTTGGACCTGCTTCTGTCATTGATTATCGAACAATTCTCATTCCCCTTTTGAAATCCTTCTTGCAGGTGTGCATGCTGCTTCTCCATAAACACTCAGTTATTTTAATGCATTGTACTCATCCATTTCTTAATTGTGGTTATGGTATGGTAATTTAGAGCCGTTTGGAAGAGATGGTGGACAGGGATGCCAAAGAGAGATCTGATGCTGCAAGTGAAGCATTCTTGGCTGAGCTTGCTTTAGATGCTAAGAAGAATGTAAACAAAGGGGGTGACACAAAGCAATGCTATGAGAAATTAAAGGATAAGAAGAAAACGCGGGATTCTCGGAGGCCTAAAGATCTTAAGGTAGCTGTGCTTTTGAGTTTGATCATATTGTATTATATTTTGCCCTTGTTGCTTACAAAAAGAGTTATCTTTTTTGCTGTAATGCTCCTAAAATTCTTTATAGGATTTGAGTTGGAGTGATCAATATCTTGTTCGCCAGGACAGTCCAGATGAGGAGATATCAATGCCATCGTAAGTGAATGCCCTATGTGCACAACTTACTTCTTTATTAACTGGCAATGCACTCTACATATATTTTTTTTTCCAGAGAAGCAATTGAAACTTCCCTCTTTATTTTTCCTCTGAGTACCTGAGATTACTCAGTACTATTAATTTAAAATCCCAATCAACATATGGATATTTGGTTAGACAGCAGTACTTAATCTGGAGAATTTTCTTTCGGAAAGATATTTCATACGTTGTTGCAGATTCACAAGATCTGTTTTGGCCTTTGAGTGGTGATGTTTCCCTGTTGAATATAGTTGATAATTAACTAGTTACAAAGAAAAATTTAGGGACATAGTTGATAAGTTACGAAGAAGTTTAGAAACTTGTGGACACTTCAATATTAATATACTGCCCTCAATCTTGAGGTGCCATCATATCATGGTAAATGGTGATGCATGCATCGGTACTGCATGCACTTCCATATGCGTTTAGCATTCTATGGTAATACTTGTAAATTGAAATCATTGTTCATCTCATGGGTTTCTGCTTCTTCAGACCATTTTAGCCGTGCCTTTTATTTTCTCTTGACACAAAAGCCATGGCTTTCATGGGCTTCTCATTGGAATATATTATGTGCTGCATAATGATTCTAAATTTCGGTAGTGATTCCCTAGCATGAAATAAAAAGGCAGCATTGGGATCATTTTTTTTAATAAACATCGTTTTTTTTGCTTTAAAACTCTCATGCGTGCGACTTTAATTTATTTGATTATGTCTAACTTGCAGTCAGACTCTTGTTGACAATGATGACTTTGATTGCAAACATTCAACAAGTGATGATTACTTAAATGAACAAGAAGAACTTAGGCATAGAGTACAGCTTGAAGCAGAGGAAAGAAAGCTGGAGGAAACTTTGGAGTATCAAAGACAGATTGAGGAGCAGGCAAAGAAGAAGCATCTTGCAGAGCAATGTAGAAATACTTCAACAGCTTCTGATGTTGGGGAAACTGATTATTTGATTGATGTAAATTTGAACAAGGACCAGGCTAACCATCAAATTGCACCAAATAACTTGTCACCTGCTTGTCTTGAAGGCATAAAGTTTGGTGATTTTCGCTTTTCTGAAGTTTCTTTGCTGGAAGAATATTCTGGTTCTAGATTCTGTGCTAGGGAGCTGCTGCACAAGATGGATAACAGTCACAGGGAAAACCATAATGGATTGGGCTCTCCTGGGGCATATGCTTCAACCAACAGTGATGTGGACCTTAGTAAGCCGACCTTGAAAATGAACGGAGTTTGGAAAGATGCACAAAATACAAAATTTCCAACTAATCCTATCATCCAGAGGTCTAAGAAAAGTACTATTCAACCACGTAAGAAATCTATCCAAGGTTATAAATTATGAGTTATGACTTGTCTAAATTAGACCATTTTGTTTAATTTTTTGTTTGAAACTGCAATACAACAATTTATATCTGTCTTACTGCAGGCATGCCCAGTGTTATTCACGATGATGATGGTTCCAAGATATCTCATCAACAATATGGTACGTCAGTCCCACGATGGAGCAGTTCTGTCAAAGTTGCTGACTTGGCCAGTCAGAGCTTTCAAGATGCTAGACAAAACAAGCTACATATGTTCTCTTCAGATGATCCATGGAATGCGTTTAAAGCTCACTCCACTGGAACAGAGAATTCAAATCATGAGAAAGGTAGCTATAGTTCAATCTTATTATTGTATGTATTTATACATATCTCTTGATCTTGTATGTATTCAAATTAGGAGTGCTGGTTATAGATTTTGAGGATTGTATGAAATCCATGTTGCACAAAACTTTACATATTAGGCTAGCTTATAGTGACATCCAATCACTGGTTCCTTCTAAGTTTACCGTATCAAATTGCATCAGCATGACAAATTCACTACTTTCCTACTCTTTTACCTATCTTTACTTTATTATGTACTATTATAAAGCAGTGCTGGAATACTTATCATTTTAGTTAAACAAAATGGTAATATGTTTCCTATATATATTATACATAAATACTTTTCAATTTGTGAATTTCATTTACAAAATTGATTGCGTGAGTACAGCTAAAAGTTGGAAAAATACTAAAATAGATTGAAGCAACACTCTTATTGTTATTCTGACTTTTGTTATCAAACTATTACAGTGAATGACATCCTTGGGTCTTTCATCTAATATTTATTGAAGCATGTTTAGATATGTCCTTGACGAAACCACTTATAACTCTTCTTGTTTACCATAGCCATGCAACATATTACTTCCAATTGTTTCTTTGTTTATTCTAATCATTCATAATGCATTATATCTTGTGAATTTCCTAAAAACAGTTTTTTTATAGATTGACATTATGTGCATATTTCCTTGTCATTCATTTGATTTGAACATTTTTAAACCTATTCCTGTTATATCCAGTTGACAGCGGCACAATCTCATCGGCAGTCGTACCCAATGAGAATGATTATGAAAAAATGTTCCATGAAGACCTCTTAAAAGCTGTTCACCAAAGCCTTGGTACTGCTTCTTCTCTCTTCCCAACAAGCTAAAATCTTGGTCCTTGAACATGCATGGATATTTCACTTCAACAACCAGCTAGCGTACTGTACCACTTGTATTATTTTAAGGTGTTTGTTAATTGCTACAGATGTGCGGTTGTGATTTTAGATTATGCAAAGCATGCCTTCATCATGTCAGCCATGATTTGAGTTGTTTATGCTGAATTGCTGAGGCTGTTTGCATGGTCCTTTTCTATTTCCGTAATGAATACTAATTTGACTATCGCCAAAAGACCTAGATGTTGTAGTAAAAAACACACAGCATTAGCTATAAAATATAAAATTACAGTGTATTGCCTTCAACATATTGCCAATTTTAAGACAATTTTGTTCATGAAATCTGATTGTAGTTTAGCTAGCCAATCCGTAACGAATCTGATACAAGCTGCAATGTATGTCTAAATAATGTTATCTATAAATGCTGAAATATTGTCTTTAATTTGATGCCAGTCTCATGCGAAGAATTTAGGCTTGGTTAGGAGCTGCAAGAGTATGGTTTTTGTTATTTCCTTTGCTTTGATGTTCCTTTAGATTTCTAGAATTTTTTCTGGTTGCCACTACATGGAGTTTTACACAATCACTGCTTTATATAAATACTGGTGTGATGCCCGTGCGTTGGAACGGAACACCTGCAAGTATATTGTTTTTTTCGAATGTTTTTATATGCTAACCATTACATAGTATGCATCTTCACAGTGATAACAAGGGACAAAAAATACTTCTCTGTTCAGGGGGGAAAACCTTTTGTTAGGAAACCGACTCAGAATTTACATAATTGGAACGACTGAATACCATACAATCTTCCCAACTTTTTAAGTCAAGCATTTGCAATGATGATTCTTAGAACTATCTGATTCATAAATCCCAGTTTTCACATAGGCTATCATTTCTTCAAATTTTCTGTGAGTTGTACTGCATCAATTGGACCACTTCAGTATACTCTTTAGCGTGTATTCTTTGGGCGGGGCCGTGGAGGCGAGAGGGCGGATGACATGGTGGAGCCGTGGAGGTTGGAGGCAGCCCAGGGTGGGAGTGGGACCCTGGATGGTCGCATTGGGAGGGGAGGAGAGGGGTGGTAGATCTGCTTCTGACAGGTGGTTGGTGTGTGTGAGATGGTGGGAACTGGGAGGTGGGATTCAATAAAATTTGGAAGATGCGTACCATGCACCTATCTTTTAAATAATAGGTATAGAGATAGAGATAGAGATGATGGATGGCATGGTGGGTAATTCTAATGAAGTGTGACACCACCAGCACTCACCACAAGAGGCTTTTTAATAGCAGAGATGATCCTCTGACATTCATTCTCTAGTATATGACAGTTTCTAGCTACACATGTTATGTTAATGAGGTCATTTGGATTTGTGTTGTCTTGGTTTTTTTGTAACATAAACTCTATTTCAAGCTTCTGATTCTTTTAATACTGATGTGGCAGTCACTTCAAATGGGAAAGAAGTGCATGGTGCTGGCCTTAAAAATGCTGCCGGTGAATACAATTGTTTCTTGAATGTGGTTATTCAGGTAATTGTGTAGATTTGTAATCTTATACAATCGTGCTTCAAGCTCACATAATTTTCTTCTATAATCTATATGCAGTCATTATGGCACTTAAGGCAGTTTCGAGATGAGTTCCTTAGAACATCATCATGTCATAAGCATGTTGAAGATCCTTGTGCTGTTTGTGCTTTATATGATATCTTCATTGACTTGAGCAAAGCATCAGCGGGGCAAGGAGAAGCTGTTGCACCTACTTCTTTAAGGATTGCTTTGAGCAAATCCTATCCTAACAACAAATTCTTTCAGGAGGTATATTACTATCATCTATGTTATAGTCAATTGTTCTTTAGGCACATTTCTACATGATTGTATCCCTTAACATCGACCACTACAATGACCTTTTGGTGATCTGATATCCACCATGTTAGTTCCTTGATGAACACATTTTTTTTGCCAGGGACAAATGAATGATGCATCTGAGGTACTGGGAGTGATCTTTGAGTGCCTGCATAAGTCGTACACTTCTCATGCTGATTGCCATGTTAATTCTCACGGGAACAATTCTATTGGCTCATGGGATTGTACAAACAGTTCTTGCATAGCTCACCGCCTTTTTGGACTGGATATCTATGAAAGGATGAATTGCCACAGCTGTGGGTTGGAGTCTAGACGACTTAAATATACGTCATTTTTCCATAATGTCAATGCTAGTTCACTTCGAACTGCAAAGGTTAATTGTCTTCCTTGGGTTGATTCTTGTTATATGTATTAGTTATATCCTTGTTTATATGGCTTAAATATGTTGAAAAATTAGGATTATGACTAGTTCCATTTTGCAGATGATGTGTCCAGATCATTCATTTGATGATCTTTTAAAGACTGTGGTAATGAATGACCAACTAACCTGTGATCCAGATGTTGGCGGTTGTGGAAAACCAAATCATATACACCACATCCTCTCTTGTTCCCCTTATGTTTTTACACTAGGTAAACTTTTTTCTGTTAGATATACATGTGCATTCAATCAGTCATTTCCAGTCCAGGAGCTCTAACAAATATTGATGTAGTCCAGGAGCTCTTGAAACACATTAGTTTAAGCTTCCATAGTGTTGTGGGATTTCCTGCTTCAGTCTGAGTTGACCATTCTTAATCAAGCAACTGCTATTAAATTTGTTTCTTGCATGATGTCTCCACATTTGTTATTCATTTTTGTGCGTGTGTGCATTTGCATTAGTGTTTGCATGTTCTTTGTGGAATGAGAGAAATTTATTGATACGACTACCCTTACCTGTTATTTGTTTTTATTTTAGTTTTGGGATGGCAGAACAACAAAGAGTGTGTGGATGACATATCTGCAACTTTGGCTGGTATTTCAACTGAGATAGACATTAGCGTCTTTTACCGCGGTCTAGATCAAGGAAGCAAACATTCTTTGGTGTCAGTGGTATGTAGACAACTCCCTATTTCTTTTATTTTTTCACATTTCTATAATGGATATCTGAAGCTATTGTTGGTAGCTTCTTTCATAAACCTTTGGTAAATGTGTTCTGCCTGTACACATATCAAACATGTTATGTAGCAGCAAAAACGGCATATAATCTTTTCTAGGGATATTTTTATGTGGCCACTGGACTACCAGGTGGATACAGAAACTACAAAAATACTATTAAGTTACAGGAATATTGGAATTAGATGCTACTTTCTTTTGGGGTTGCAATTTTTTTTCTTTTTTTTTTGGAGTTAACTGTATCGGTGGATGCGCTTACCCTATTACCCTATTGAGTAGTTTGCACTTGAACAACCCCGATGATATTTCAAGCTGGTAGGATGTAATTATGTATACTGTAGTCTGTGGCCGTGGGTACACTAGGGCAAGCAGTGGCAGCATATTTGAGTTGCAACTACGAAATGAGTACTGTAAAAACCAATGACATCATGAATCACATAGGTTAATGTGTTTTGACTTGTGTTACATTGCCAATGTTAGCCAACTATGTGTCAAGAAAGTACTAGTCTGTGTTCGGTGCTATAGCTTATTGTGTGCCTGGAAACTACTATTTCAGAGCTTCACCACTAAAAAAACCCTAATTATGTTGTTTTTACACACGCAGGTTTGTTACTATGGGCAGCATTATCATTGCTTTGCTATAGAGAATGAGCAGTGGGTCATGTATGATGACCAGACTGTTAAGGTAATTAGATAAAACCTTACGAAAGTAAACCATCAAAGTAGTAAACCCTCCTTTCTGATTTTCCTATGCTAACTTAGAATGACCCACCTTTGATTCACCCTTGTCTGTGCAGGTAATTGGTGGTTGGGCTGATGTGCTCATTATGTGTGAGAGAGGTCATTTACAACCTCAAGTGCTCTTCTTCGAGGCTGCAAAATAATTATTCTTCAAAGTCAAGAGTGTCATGCCATGGCTTAACACATGTCTTTCAGATATAGGTTTTTCCCTGTGGTTGTGGAGATTAGAAATAGGATATACCAAATTCGTTTTGAGGTGTGGGGGAGGGTGGAGCGGTTAATTAGCGGTTGCACTGATCTGTCAGTTTTGTTGACCCCCTTCTTAAATAAACGGTCATCTGATCTGAGCATACTAGAAAGGAAAGGTAAAACACACCTTTTTTCTATTTTGAACTTCGGTATAGTTCTGATCAAAATCCTGTCAATAAGATAATTCGCCGTAGAGGTGGGAGTAGGATGACTTCGATCGTGTGCTGCCACTGAGCCACCGAGGGGAACGCACCCATCAAAATTGTTGCCGCATGCCCGCATGGATCAACGATGTACAGATTTTTTTTGCGCCTGCAATTTGAAGGGCCTCTATAGGAGCATTGCATGTGTCCATCCTAAGATTTGAAAGAAAAAAATATGTTATGCACCCTTGTTTTGTTCCCTGAAGAAGGGTTGGAAATGGAAACGAAGTAGTGCCATTTGGGATACGCAGCTGACATTGAAAAGATATATTGTGCCCAGAAAGTTGCGAAGCATCGAGCAGTCGCCGTGTGTTTACCTGGCTTTTGTCTCATTACGCTATGATCCATGTCTTTAGGGCGATTCACTCACATAACTCACACATCGATCTGAAGTTGGGAATAATATTTTTTATGACGGGCAGAAATTTTTTGTAGCTTTACAGTGCTATGTGAGTAATTTTACCCTTTTTTTTGTTTTATTTTAGCTGTATGCAGCAGTATGCTGAGTCCTGCGAACGGCCAAAGATGTATTCAAAAGTTAAAAGCGTCAAACAAAAAGAACGGAGGACGTATAAGTGCTAGTCGACATGCTCGCTCACTCATTTACATACAGGCCCACGTTGATCCTGAAAAAACGAACTAGAGTCTATGGAGGGCGAGTTAAAATTCAACACGATAATATCAATTCTTTCTTCCCTGCACACTGCTTTGTCCTGTCCCTTACAAGAGATGATAAGGTATGGCGTGCTGTCGCAAGTGAGCTGGCTCGAGACCATGGAGCTCCTGCTCCTGCCGCTGGCGCACGCCGCCACCTTCTCCCGCAGCCCCGCTCCCGCCTTCCGACTCCACCCCGCTCCGAGGAGCCGCGCGCGCCCGCCGCTCGCCCGCAGGAAGCGGGGCGGCGGCGGCGACGACGCCGCCGCGGAGCCCAAAGTCATCACCATCGGCCGCCCCGGGAAGAGCGCGCGCCGCCGCGACAGGAAGCGACGGCAGCAAGAAGAAGAGGCCGAGGCGGAGGCGGAGGCGGAGGCGGACGACGGCGAGAGGGACGAGGCCATCCCGGAGGCGGTGACGAACCGGATGATGCGGCGGGTGGGGGTGTGGGTGGGGGCGCCGCTGGCGCTGGGGGTGGGGTTCTTCCCGGTGTTCTACTACCTCAAGGCGGTGGCGAAGGTGGACGTGCCGACGTGGATCCCCTTCGGCGTCTCCTTCGTCTTCTTCGGCGCGGCGCTCGCCGGCGTCAGCTACGGCATCGTCTCCGCCAGCTGGGACCCCGCCAGGGAGGGCTCCCTGCTCGGCTGGAACGAGGCTCGCCGGAACTGGCCCGTCTTCTGGGAGTCGCTCCGCGGCCGCTCCCCGCCTCCGTAGCTAGCTTCATACCTGCAACTGCAAGTCTTCAGCTGCAACTACACCCTGTTTCTATCGTCGCCTTGTATGTACTGTAATTTGTAGCACAGCTCGCTAGCTCATAATCCGATGAGATCTTCTGGGTTCTTGCAAGTCTGCGTGGAGTGATCACTGGCACTGCCAAGCCGACGTGCTGATGGTAGCCGTGCCATGTCAATGTGTTCCCTGAGCAAACATGTTTTCTTGGCAGGAACAAGTGAGTGATGCGTCTGAGGCTTCGGGAGTCATCTTCCAGTGCCTACACAAGAGCAAGCTTGCAGTGACAGCGTATTCCTGTTGTGACTATTAAAGGCATATATAGATGACATCGGGCTGTGTTTCTTTTGGCGGTTAGATTATAATCTAAAAAGGTTGTGATGTTTTTATAGAAGATTTAAAGAGCTAAAAAAATTATGAAAAAAATATTTTTGAGATCTTTAAGATAAATTATGCAAAGTTTCGAAAAAATAACTATAAAATATTTCAAAATATAACCGGTACAAAAATGACAAATTTTAAGCTGTAGCTTATGATATGATTATAAGCTGAAAGAAACAGAGCATGACTCACGTTGGCCAATGTGTGGCCAATGTGTTTTGTCATGTGTTACATTGCCTGTGGTAAACCAACCGTGCATCTGTTTATTTCTGACATACGCGGTGTCATTTGCTTGGGGGGACACTATCTTGCTTCAGTCGTCCAAGATGAGTACAAATACATCTTAACCAATGCATCTAATATAGCTAATCATGCTGTTTTACGAATGCAGGTTTGTCCCTATGGGCCGGCATGCAGCATTACCAATTTACCATTGCTTTGCTAACGATAACGAACATTTACAGCCTCAAGTGCTCTTCCTAGAAAATAACTCTCAAATGCTCTTCTTCGAGTCTGCAAATTGTCCATTCTTGGCAGTCAAAATAGTGTCGATCATACGCCATGATGCCAGGTTTAGCATGCCTCTCAGCTATAGTAGGTTTATACCTGTGATTGTGAAGAACAGAAATAGGAGATGCGTACAACGTTCGGTTTTGAGGAGCACTAATTGGGAGAGCATCATGGCCGTGGCGATCACCTCGGGCCGTTCTTTAATTTCTGCACCGACACCAAACGGGCTGCTTCCCCTTCGATGTAATGGGCCGTCCACCGCCGGTCTACCGCCACTGTTTCTTCGGGTCCGGAAGCATCTGCAAATTCTGTGGCGTGCCGTTCTTTTTTTTAATAAATAAACGGAAAGGCTTTAGGCCGAACGGCCGGCGCGTCCGGACGCGCGCGAGCGACCGCACGTCTCGTGCCTTGCGAGCGTTCCCGCACGCCTCCATGGCCTTGTACGCCGGCCTGCATGCCGCATGTGCATGGCCACGCACGCACAGCATGCAAACACAGCACCGCATGCAAACACATAGCACAATACACTCTTTTTTCCTTTTGATGGCTATAAATTTTGACTGGGTGCTTTAACCCACAAACCATTTGCACCAACGTGTTTCTCGTATTTTTACGAACAAAACAAGATGTTTGTTGCCATATAAATCTTCAAACTTACCTGATGAAACTTGGGTTTCGCCTACTAAAACTTGGGTTTCATACTCGTTAAATTTTGCCGAACTGTCAAGTTTCATCAGCTTTAATCCAAGTTTCATCAAGTTTCAACAGGTTTTATCCAAGTTTCTTCAAGTTTCATCAGATCAATTCAAGTTTCATCAAGTTTCAACAGGTTTCATCAAGTTTCATCAGGTTACATCGAAGTTTCATCCAAGTTCATCATATTTCATCAGCACACAACCAAGTTTCATTGGCAAACGGCTAAGTTTCGCTAGTATACATGTAAGTTTCATAAGTGCCTTCTCCTAGGTTCACATCAAAAAAAGAAAAAGTGAAAAAAAAAGTCCAAAAAAAATTAAAAGTATTTAAAATGGGTTGCTCTCAATTTTAGAAGAATTATGAAATTTATTCCACACATTTTGAACGCTATTTGAATTTTATACAAAAATCAGAAGTTTAATTGAAAAATCGATCAACTGCACGGCTAACAACTCGCTATATCGCGCGACTGCATAACCTTCGATGCTCATTGTCTTGGTGATCCAACGACCAGTCGTCACTTGCATACAAGGCGTCCGGTCGGACGTCCGACGCCTGGCGCTTGCCATAAATAAAATTTCCATTACATTGACCAAATGTTTGCAAGAATAGAAACTATCGTAACACAACTCCGTCTATATGACCGATGTCAACCATAAGCATTATTAAGATCAATTAGCATTTTTATCATTTGAGTAAACCCATTTATTGTATGCGTGCTACGATGTTTGCAATAGTAATACTGTATTAGGCATTTTAGATATGTTTTGCAAGATATTTTTTTTCTTGAAAGAGATAATGTACGAACTTCCCATTTCAACTTCTTTATCAATTTTTTTCTCTAATCTATCTCCATTGGTGGCATCAATAGAACGATAAAAGTATTCGACGTCATCATGAAGAGGACCTCTACACCAACTCGACACAAAAATCCCAAACCATGGAAGATGACAAATCCCGATACTCCATGAATAAACTAGATTGTGGAACACATGTACGAAACCTATATATGAAAGATGTTGAGTAGGCCACCAACCACAAGGATCACACTCATGAATTCTACAATGAACTTATACCAAGTTGTTTAGCAATTGACGCTATCACGGAGGTCTGCGTATACAAACCCTAAATTTATAAATTAGATTCTGTTAAAATAGTTTTAAAACAAGAAGAGGGTGGATGTCCTAGCAATGATGATGAGGGAATGATAGATGGGGCATGGAAGAAGAAAGGGATGGACAATGGTCTTAAATTATTACGAAATGTTCATAATGCCATGCATATGTGAAGTCTCACTAATTTACAATATCGTGTAGACGATTTTATGTTTTTTAATGTCACATGTGTGGGTGGCCATTCTACGGTGGCGCGCATCTAACTAACACTACGGATTAAGTAATATAATTAACATGAATTGGGACCAAAACAAGATAGCTATCAATGTCGACGGATCTGGCCGTCCGGCGCCCCTCTTCCTTGAAGCAGAAACAAGGGATCCAAGAGAGAAACAAATGCTGGTCACCCCTCAGTCTCTCACCGCATCCTCCTCGCTGGCTTCGTTCGCCTCGCCGTCGCCGTACGTTGCCCACCGCCGACGCAACTCCGGCGAATAAACAAAGCAAAACGACGAGCCGAGCGGCGGGCGCAGCAGAAAGAAAGAGTCAGATATTATTGATGTGGTGGTGGTAGCGGTGGGTGCGTAGCTAGGGTAGCAGCGGCCGTGCCTCCTGCCGCCGATGACGCTCACTCATCGCTGGCTCGCCACCTCACTTCCTGTGTTTCCACTGCTCACTCGCTCGCTCACTTTCTCGCTAGCTGCTAGCTGCCTGGCCGATGAAGGGAAGGGATGTGCCGTACGTATAGACGTAATGCATGCATAGGAAGTACTCACAGTAACAGTACTTGCTCCAACCGTATCCTTTGATTGATTAAGGCCTTGTACATTTCCGCTCAGTAGAGCGTAGCGTAGTGTTTCTGTAAAACTTATCTTCTTTACATAGCCTATTTGATGTAATAATTTGTAACTAGCATGATGACCCGCGCATTTGCGCGGCTAGATTACTTAGTTTGTATGTAGATTTGGAGCCATCTATTTAAAGTTAATAAAACTATATTTGAAATCTACACCTTAATTGTATAAAATTATATTTTTTTTACTTTGATAATATGGAAACTTTCATTTTCTTAGAGCATGGCGGCCATGCAACATCCCGAAAATATAGAAATTAGAAATATTAAATCAATAGATTATATTTTATATTAGATTTGGCTACCAAGCTTTAGAACATGTATTTTTTCTTTACAACTTTTCCTTGATTAGATGCAGAATAACAAAGTATGCACAGGCATTTGTAAATTTAGGTTTTCTTATTGTAGTATCTATTGGATGCTATAAGACTTCTAATCATGAAGCGTTTTGATTTGCACCATTGTAAGTTGTCTCCATCTAATACTTTTGGTCCTCAATAATAGATGTCCCCTTAGTCTTTTGATATATGCAACAATGTGTCCATCCAAGTTAGTCATCTACTATTCGGGTTTCTAATCATGCAGTGTTTTGATTTCCATAATTGCATAACCATGCCTTATTTTGATCTATAGCAGCAAGTAGACGTCTCCTTCTAAATTTTTAGTATGCAACAATCAGACCGTCGACAACTCCTTGCCATCAACGATTTTCCTACCATTTGAGTTGTAATTTTCAAACGCTTTGATATGTATGCAACATGTAGATGTTTGCTTTGCAGGCTTTTGAATGCTATCTTCTCCTCGTGCCTCTCTCTAGGTTCTAATTTCCATGATGTTTTGATTTGTAGCCATGCGTAGTCATTTTCTTTACAGCGTGCCTAATGTTTTCTCCTCATGACCTTAGATTCATCTACTCTCTCTATATTTTAATATTAAAATCATTTCAATTAGGAGTAGCACATAGACATCGCCTTCTAGAATTTTGACCTAACATATATATAGATGTCTCATCCCATCCTTAGGATTTTAAATCGACGACAATCTTTTAACATTAAAAGCCATGCATGTTTATTTGGCATTTAGCTACATTCGCACACCTCAAAAAATATTTGTGTATACATCATACATGCAGGCCAAGAGCTTTAGTGAAAAAGGGAAAAAGATAAATACATAAAAACTAATATCTCATATACAATTGATATTAGGATGCAATACAACAAATAACTTTATAGTTGATGGCAAGAGGACATACAATTTGTTCATGCAAGGAAGAAACATAGTATGATTGATATGTCAGTTGGACTGCATGGCAACCAGATTGAATTTTAATGTTTTTTCTATTTTATTATTGTAGTCAACGTAAACTCTCCTTTAAAAATCTAGGCAATTATAATTTAGACTCAAGATGATTAATAGTTTATATTTTTTATATTAACATCTATTTTATTGTAGCCAACATAAACTTTTAAAATCTACACCAATATAATTTGGCTCACGGAGTAGATTTTTTTTTATAAGTTGACTTATCATAGTTGATTTAGTTAACATATCATAATTTGGCCAAGATTATGATATAGTCTAATCACAATATGTCTATATATAATCTTGTTAGATCTGCATCGTTATAATCTAAACCCACCATAGTTAATTGTGTAGATGCACCGTTGTAATCTAGACCCACCATAGTTAACTGTAGATATTTTCTTTTTATTACGATTAATGTGAGAATTTTTAGTATTTTTTGATTTATAGATAGTAGACAGATGTATGTTTTTAATCTAGGCTGGATGAGGTCTTGGGGTTCAAATCCCACTTCTACCAATATATTTCCAACTTTTGGCAACACTACAACCGGTTCGTGGACCCGGCAACAACCGATTCGTGAACCCGGCACCCGGTAGTGATACCCGTGAGTATCACTCCTAGTTTATTGGTAGTGAATAGTGATACCCGTGAGTATCACTCCCGTTGGTTTGTTACAATCACCAAAACCCAAGAGCAAAGGGGTTTGGACCGGTCGTAAATCCAACTCTCTAGTAGTGAGCATGCGGTGGCACCTCTAAATTCTAATATCTGCAAGGGTTGGAAGCTATGCATTGTCAAGTCTTTCGATTTATATTTGATTACTTTCAACTTGTAATTTATAATAAGACATTTTGGACCAATTTAATTAGAAGCATGTAGATATATATCGTAAAATCCGGTTAAACATATAGTGCTATGAAATTTCAACTTTTCTATCGTTGAGAAAATCTACGTCATTATTAGTTGAACTAATTACCTTAACTGATTTGGAAGTAAAAGCAACGTATCTAAGGCTAATCAAGATATAATCTATGATATGCATGCATATATTAGATGTGAGTTCCATCATTAATTCATGATTGAGAGCATATTCACGTACCTTGGAAGCCCCATGGTTTGAACTTGTAGATTTTGGGGTCTGCAATGATAACGTGGGGCATATATACGGCGAGAAGGTAGCATGGTTGCCTTTTTCTTCCAAATAAACCCTCATGTCTAGTCGTTGGTCTGATTACCATGGAAACCGCGGATCGCCGAGCTCATCTCGCAGCTTCCGATGAAAACCCTAGCTAGCTCGGGCCATTGATCAATCACGTTTGATCTTTTTTATTCTAAATCATATATAGTATATAGTAGACGAATAGATAGATTCAATCTAGATCGTTATAATATGGTCCCACCGTTGATCCAACGGCTGAGATAATTTGGGTGATGTGGACATAGGCCGTAATAGTAGATAGACTATCCTATATTAGCGAGATTTAATCTGAGCCGTTATAATCTGGTCCCACCGTTGATCCGACGACTGAGATAATTTGGGTGATGTGGACGAACGTGGTGGCTCCGTTTTCCCCTCCTTTAATTATATAATAGATGCTTTTTCCCAGGTTTTTAGTAGTTCTCTTAAAGATACTAAAACTATTTTTAAATTATTTTTTATAATATTTGAAACTATCTTTAAAGACTTTCAAATTTTGCTAAAACGCTACACTACGTTATGCTAAGCTAAAATGTACAAGACCTAATTATGTCGAGAGTCAAGTGCTCGATCCACTGGGACTCCGGATTCCTACGTGCCCCAGGGATCTGTTGGGCTTTTGATGGGCTACTTGGGCCTTGGCCCATTCGGAGATTAAGAAGCAACTAACGATGGCGACATCATGCATTCTTGGCGGCAGCGGCGCGGCCGTTCCGCGCATCATGGTGGCGCGCAACGCGCGCGTCGTGGGGCTGGTCATCCGGCTTTTTCCGCGCGGTTCGTTGCTCCTCCGTGTTTATCCCTTTCTATTTAGTCAGTTGCCTTCTCGGGTGGGCAGGTGTGCTTGCACGAGCTCACTTTTTCCCCTCTTTATCTGTGCACTCCACTGCTCCTGCTCGCCCGTCGGTTCGCTGGCCGGCGGTGGCCCTTGTGGTGGTGGTGGTGCTACCCCTCTGGCCCTCTCCGACTTGGGTACCCGGTGGCCACGGGTTTGGGCGTCGAGTCTCTGTGCTACTCCTCGGGTCTCCACCTTGACTTGGTTCGTGGTGGGGACGACAGGCATCGTATATCCGGATCATCTCGTCGGTGGTTACACGGTGTAACCCGACGATCTGTTTTCTAGGACATCGAGCTGATTGCCTTTCTTTGCTGCCTTCCATGTCGGCTCGGATCCGATGCTGAGTAAGAATTTATGTAGCTTTCCTCTTTGTGGTTGGTTGTGCAGTGTACCAATTGGAGATTTTGGGTATCTAATTCTTGAATTAGAGGCTAAATCTTTGGTTTGGAACACTGCTTTGTGTTTGTGGTATTTATCCTAATTGCTCTGTGATTGAGGCATATAAATATAATTTGTTGATTATATCTTGCGCAACATATTTAGTGCAAAAGAGTATTCAGTGCAAAAATGCAAACATCAATCCTCAGCCCTTGGATCTCATCCCAACGGCCCAGCCCCGACCCGCTCTCCCTGATTGATCTCATCCCAAACGCAAGAGATATATGCAAGTTAGATAATCAGGCTCTTATGGATTAGGGAGGTGGTTGGGGCTAGGCCGTTGGGATGAGATCCAAGGGCCGAGGATTGATGTTTGTATTTTTGCACTGAATACTCTTTTGCAGTGAATATGTTGCCTATATCTTGTGGTACATTCAATTAGTAGCTGCACTGTTTAAGGATTTATTTTATATTCATGCCAATCCATGCCATGATCTCTTGATGTTTAGTCTATGGATACTTGTTATCTTGATCTGTTATTGGTTCCTTCGGCTGTACTAGTGTGCTATTCAGATTACACTTAGTAATCTGTTTATTATTTCTGGTACATTCGCTTAGCACTTTAGTGCTGTTCGGTTGGCTCAGATTGATCTGATTTGGGTTCAGTGGTTATTGACTTTGAATACTTGTAGATCAACAGATCTATTTGGCTAAATCGGGATGTTCTGAACTTAATTCCATTCCAAAACAGTGCAGAAAAAATTGTCTAATCCTTGATGTTGGTCTCGGATTATATTTTCTTGTAAAATCACTGAGTACGATAACTACGACGGCTGTTGTTCAACAACCAATTATCGGTTAAATCTGAGAGCTCCCTAATCAATTCAATGGTGATTTATTCACTTGATTTTCATGGTATTGATGTGTTTTTTCTCAAATTATTTATATTTTGTTTATTTGGTCAATTTATTATGCTTATATCGCACTAAGTTCAACATGATCCTCTGTCCATGTGTCAATGCCTATAACGGCACTATCGTAACGGGTAGAGAATACCAGCTCCTCCTACGTGCCGTGCCCTATGGCGTATGCATGCGGTTGAGCTGATCGATAGCTCTAGGAATTAGGCCATGCTTTTTTAGGCCAGTCCGAGCACAACTCGATTTTGTAAGCCCAAAGCATGGCATGACACAAAATGATTTGGGCCATGCCAGGCCTGAGAAGCCGGCACGACGGGCTGCCTAGCATGGCCCGACTGTACGGGCCGTGCTTGGGTCGGTACGGTTTCGAATTAAGGCACGAGTCAGTAATTTGTATTGTTCATGGTTAATCGTTGCTATGATATTTTTTTTTGTTCTACATGAAAGTTGTAAAAAATTTTAAGACACATTTTTTTCATGTAGACAACCTTTTCATTTGAGCAATGCATCAATTTATAAAATATATTTAGTACGCTGGCTTTTTTAGGATCCACATCACACATTTTGGTAATTTGCATTTTTCAAGGTATTACGCTGCTCAAATGAATTTAAATTCTACACTAAAGTTGTAGAGAATTTCAATACGCATATTTTTTTCATTCGAGCAACGTACAAATTTTTTAAAAACATTTATCATTCCGTTTTATCGAACGTGTCGTGCTCGAACTAGCCCGATCCGATGAAGACACCTCATGCTTTTGGGCCGTGCCGTTCGTGTTCGTGGCTTTTGGCTGTCCTTACCGGAGCCCGGCATGTCTCGAGCGAGCGTACGTACTTGATCGATCCAGAGAGAGAGAGAGAGGCGAGAGGCGAGACATATTATCTTTGTGCACGCGCTGCTCTCTCGATCGATGAACCCTAATCCTGTGTCCTGAGTGAGCGAGTCGCATCGACCAAAGGCAAAGCTGTGAAGACCTAAAAAGAACAGGAACCGACAGCCGAGGTGAGCAGTGGCGGGAGGGGTACGAGCAAACGGAGCAGTTCTCTTGTTTGACACGCGCATGTGAAGCCGTGAAGGTGACGACGCGATTGGCCATGCGACGACCAGCGTCAGTGAGGAGCGCCCGTACACGCCAGCCCAGCTCCAAGGGCTCGATTTGACCATTTGCTTCACGCCCCTCCATCTGCTCTGCTGCGTGCTCGCGTTTCATTGCATGCATACATGCATGAGGGATGTTTGGCAATGGCAGGAGCATCGTCAATAACGTCTTTGTAACTCTTCTCTAACGACTATTGATGTACGTTCTCTTTTGTCTTTCTCTAAAATTACTTCACAGTTTAGTTATGCTATACGTTAAGTGATTTTTTTTCCTCCGACACCTCTTCTATGTCTGCTAATACTATAGAGGACTTGATGGAAATGTTAACGATGGAGAGTACTCCTACGTAGACAGCTAACTGCAGGTGCATCAGCGCAGGATCGAGTAGAGTAAGTAGTATGTAGACTTTGTAGAGTAGAATAATACATGCTGCAACTATGCACGCAGGGAGGTCAGGTGAGGTGAGGCTGCCTCTGCGAATGGCCACATGCATCTGGTCTGGACTCTGGAGACGACGATTCTGCCCTGCTGCACGGCCATGTGGCGACCCATCAAGGCATCAACAGGCTCAGATCGCAGCAAGCGCGGAACACGGACACGGGTTCGGGGCCCTTGTCCGTGCTGCTTCACCGCCCATCTCGTTAATTTCTAGGTTAGACTGTTCAGCAACACGGCAACATAACAATGGCACTGTTCGTTTTGAGCTAAAAACTAGCGTCAGATTATCACCTTAAAAGAAAAACGGTAGACCCTTCATAGAAAGTTTGGAGGGCCCAAAAAAAATTTGAGAAAAAAATACTAATGACGTGTGGGTCACATTGCTGGTTTCCTTATAAGAGTGAGACCCTTCATTCTCATTGCTATCAGAATTCAGAACGGGAAACAAAATACGTTGTTTAATATATTTTTGTACTTGCTACTTTTAACAGACCAAATGCTCTGCAGTTTAGTATAGTCGATCACGTCTGGACAATATCTGGTACCAACAAAAAAAAAAGCATGTGAATGGTCCAGAACGCTGACGGGTGATACGCTCCTCCGGTTGTACGTATCCCGGTCCCGGCATACAGATGAGACGAGATCCGTTATTACATCAGGCTGCATTGCTACGTATGTACGCATCCACAGTTCCACACTAGCCCACAGTGAACAACGGCCAACGGGTTGCCGAGATGCACCGCCGTTTAATAAAAAGGTAAAATTTGCTTCGACGACGTTTAGCTAGTCCCTGCTCACCCCGGCTCCACACCGCTGCGCGCCTGGGGTATCTGCAAGCCTGCAACGGGAAAAAAAAATACAAGAAAATTGCTGTTACAGTATTAAAGTAGATTAAGGGGTCATCTGTTGAGACCCAGTGATCTAGGTCGATATTTGTTATCTATTATACGTGATCTTTCCACCCTCATCTTTCCCATAAATCCTGATTCGCTCATCCAGAACGACATGAGTCTCTCGTCTTTGACACCACCACTCCCTTTCTTAGGCGGCGCCTCTCTCCCTCCTCTTTATCACCTCTTATGACTGGCGCCACACTCTCCTCATCCTTCATATTCAGTGGTACTTCATATACCTCTGTCATCCCTAGCTACCCCCTGTTGTCCCATCTATTTGCATCGGGGTGATGCCCTCGCCCCTCTGTTTCGACCCTCACACCGTCCCATCGACCGTGTCCAATGTAATCTCCACCGTTGCGTGTCTATCACCTTACCGTCGTTGCTCACCATCCTATACGGGCACCACAGCTTTGGCGGTGGCAATCCGTTGTGTCCTTTTCAGCATTCCTCCAATCCTAGGTGTGGCATCGGCTTTGGCAAGGAGTAGCTAGATGCCTTCGCTTAAGCTCTTTTAACCCCCACAACTGGTGACACCAGGCAGACCTAGCTAGCTGGTGGTACATGGATATCTGGTGCCCACCTCCTACTTCTAGACCGCGCAAGAGCTAATTTGGCGGGCTTTAGGATACTTTGGAATCTCTGGCTCGAGAACTCTGATCGACCGATGGAGATCTTCCGCAACTTCACCCTCAACAATCTTCGCACACGAGCGGTGGTGTGCACACACGAGCTTGTAAGCGGTGGCTCTCACGAGCTTGTCAAACAGTGGTGCATGGTGCTTATGAACGCAACGGCAGTGTACACGAGCAGCAACAACAACGTCATGCATGAGTGGCGGCGGCGGCGGCGACGGCAACGCTCTCCCTAGGGCTCGACAATGCAAGCGCTTGCACTAAGGTAAGATATAGTTATAGGATACACCAAGATGTATTACTTCATCATAGCTTTTAAATCTGATATAATCAATGACTCCGATGAGAAATATTGAAATGGAGGAAAAAAAAAAACAAAACATGATAAAACAGCTCGCAAAGTAAACGGGGGTGTGCGTGGTGGCGTCCGATCCGCGGCGAGAAGACTGACAAGGCATGGTTGCCATCGAGGCTTGGATCACCGCCGGGGCGCGTCGTTTTGGTTTGGAGCCCGACGCGATTTGGTCCCGCCACTAATCGCACCAGAATCGCCTCTTTTTTCTCCAATCTTTCATGTCCTCTCGCGCTTTAACCGGCCATCTTTGCGCAAAAGGCTCCATGCGCTTGGTGGTTTTCCGTTTCCGCCAGTGGGGCACATACGTGGTGCATCCGTAGTGCATGCTTCGCTGCACGTTCGTGACAATTCAGTGTGGCTGCATGCATACATATCTTCCTCCTGGCCACTGACACGTTGCTACGTGCTGGTGCTGGACGTTCACGCATTTAGCGACCGCACCATGGAGAATTGGAGATCGATTCAGATCTCTGCAAATTTTCACTCGAGAGCAGATCGATCGGGCAACAACCTCAGCTAGCTGCAATCCGATCGCGTCCATTGAATGGCCTGTCTCTTCTGTCAACAAATTTTAACTACCAGCTCCAGCTCTCCATCCACGCCACGGCCTCGCCGTACAGAGAGATGCTGTCCATCTCGTCTTGCTACCACCCTACATTGTAACGAACTTGTCACTTGTCAGCGTTGGGAATCCTAAAATGTCACACTTCCTGATGAGCCTGACAAGGTGATACATGCCATTGCGTTTCTTCTTCGCTGGCTCCATCACAAACATTGGGAATTCAAGTAGCAAAGCAGCATGCTTTTGCAGGATTAATATTAGTAGAAGACCATCGGATCAGCGGAACCTTAGCTCTTAAGAGTTAAGACGCATTCGCGTCTTTCTTTTAGTGCTGACTCCTATATACCCTGCTCGTGGTTGTATCTCCATATACCGACAGCGTAAAAAGAGGATGGAAAATTGGACAGGCGTATGCTGCAAGGACCTGAAGCTGTGCATGTGAGCGCATCTCTGCTCTCCTTTCGCTTTTCGCTCGTATACTCTCTCTCGTCAGCTTAAGCTGATTTACGGTATAAAGTATTAATTGTGGCATGCTACACCGGTTTATGAGCTTAAAAGTGAACCGATTTATTACTCAAAACATACGTATAAGACGTAGGCCTAACAAAAAAAAGAAAAATAAATGAGAAAAGAACACATTAAAATTAATCTGGTTTGAATATACAAAGCCATTGGGTAATTGCTCTCAAAGGATTGACTCCCTCGTGTGCATCCACAACACGAGCAATATTGGAGGCTGTGACCGACAAAGACGACAAATTTGCATTGAATATTTTCCTTTTTTTTCTAAGTAAAATATGCTAGCAAAGACATTGTTTGGCTTGATGTCTATCTAATGAACCTAAAACCTTGGAAATCTTTATTAAAATTCTGGGGAAATCTCTATGAGAGTGTTTACTGTTCTCTAAAAATCATACAGTACTATTTTTACCGGGTAGACGGGAGAGCTGGGAAGTGAAATTCTTATCAGGGTAGGTGGTACGAATTGTGGCGGCCGAATGGCGTGCCCACCGTCAGAAATCAGGCACCTCTAGATCATCAACGTCACAGGGAGGGAGCCCCGGGGAGCGGACTCAGCGGAGAGGACAGGGAGGCCACCATGGTGAGCTGCCATCTTTGTATTGTTGCTACTTCCGCCTCCTCCCCACTGCCCACCCACACCCACATACACACACACGCCTACACTCTCTTTCAAAAAAAAAAAAAAAAAGCTGCTTGGAGAGGGAGAGCGCCATTATTATAACGCCGTAGGCCAAAAGCTCTGCTACACTCCCCCAGCCCCCACTGTCACTCCTCCCAAGAACCGAGCAAAGAATCCTGGAATCCAAGGACCAAGAACAGCATCCCCAACAAAAACAGGGGGAGGGGGGTGGTGGAGTGGAGTAGGAGGTGGTGAAGGGGAAGACCAGTGAAGACCACGCGCACACATTCGCCCAGGGCGCGGCGCACAACCTGCGCCTGTGCCTTGCCGGCGTGGTCTTCCTTTTCTGCCACCTTCTTGGAGTGGGAGGGTGATGGCGCGGCGGTGCCCGGCTGCGCTGCTGGGCTGCGCGGTGGCGGCGGTGGCCGTGCTGGCGGCCGCCGTGGAATGCGCGGTGACGTACGACAGGAAGGCGGTGGTGATCAACGGGCAGAGGAGGATTCTCTTCTCCGGATCCATACACTACCCCAGGAGCACCCCTGATGTAACCGCATTTTCTTGGAAAAAATGCCTTCTTTTCCCTCCTTTTCCTGGGAAGTTTCTTTGGGGGTGGTTTTTGGTGTGCTTGGCGGTTTCTTGGTGCAAATGTTCCTTGCTTCCTGGTACAGTTTTTTTTTTTTTTTTTGATTTTCTCTCGGAGCATGTTTTGCTTGACATTTTTTCAGAAAAAGATTAAATATCCTTTTTTCTTCATGAGATTTTCTTGCGATGCTGTTATTTTCTTCTCCCCCTGCTACCATTTTTGTGATTTTTTGCTGCTCAGCATTGGGGATGTTTCGGTGTTTGGGGTAAAATGCGGGGTTGCTTTGTTTTTTTGGCGTATCATCTTTTGATATCTTTTGGTGCTGTACTAAATTAATATCCTGGTGTTTTTTACGTCAGATGTGGGAAGGGCTCATTCAGAAGGCTAAAGATGGAGGCTTGGATGTGATCCAGACTTACGTGTTCTGGAATGGGCATGAACCAACTCCCGGAAATGTACTAAATTTACACTTAGCACCTCTTCCTTGGTATGGCACATAAGAATTTCAACGGTATTTTTTCGCTTCGTGCAGTACAATTTCGAAGGGAGGTACGATTTGGTCAGATTCATTAAAACTGTCCAAAAAGCTGGGTTGTTTGTTCATCTACGCATCGGTCCCTACATTTGTGGGGAGTGGAATTTTGGGTATTCCCTTATCTTCCTAAAATCATCATCGTAAAATGAAATAGGAGTAAATACTGCTCGCATTTTTCTATTTTCAGTTTGACGAATGTATGTGTTACGTTTGTACTTTTGTCTCTTGACTTCTGCTGCCATGCCCATTTTGTAGTGGCTTCCCAGTTTGGCTGAAGTATGTACCAGGCATCAGCTTTAGGACAGACAATGAACCTTTCAAGGTTTGTTGAATTCACCAACATTTCTTGATCTTATTGGAGATGCAGTGTTTTTTTTTTAAAAAAAATATTAATGCTTGTGCATGCTCTGCAGACGGCCATGCAGGGTTTCACAGAGAAAATTGTGGAGATGATGAAGAGTGAAGAACTCTTTGCTTCCCAAGGTGGCCCTATTATCCTCTCTCAGGCAAGTATAAACATTTTCCTCACCCTGGATTCGGAAGTGTTGCATGATATGGTTATTTACGGCATAGGATAATTGGAGATTACTGGAAAGCCTGCTAAATTGTGTCTGACTGCGACTAGTGGTGGTACACCAAAGAATATGGGATTGACAGGGTCGTATCCTTGGAGGAATCGAGGAATAGGAGAAGATAAGAGTTTTTATGGATAGATATAGAGCAGATGTTATTTGTATCAACCACGTGTGGCTAACCTATGGGCCCAAACCACAGTAATCCAATGTTTGGTCTTGGTGTCAGTTTGTGCCTTAATCATAGCATCAGGTGACATCTTCAGAATTGATGGTGTAGCGAAAGGTTTTCAACTATTTTTTCTGCTTTTGGCATGTTTCTTTAGAGGATAGTTATTTTAAATTTCTTTTATATGACCCTTTATATTCTCGTTTTGTTCCACTTGTGGGTTCCACCTCTAGGCTACCCCGACTTGCTTGGGACAAAAGGCTTGGTTGTTGTTGTTGTTGTTCTGTCTGTGGCATGTAACATTGCCAATTCTTTCTTCCAAGTGCTCTGATTGTTTCTACTCCTGATGCAAATCTTAACAGAGCAATCTAGGATCGTGTGGTTTAGTAGTATCTAGAAATTTAAGGCACAATGGTGGAAATCTGTTAACATGATTCATCTTAATTTGCAAGTATTCTCACAGTTGCTCATGGTGTTGACTGTTGTTATTTGGGGGTGCAGATTGAAAATGAGTATGGGCCAGAAGGAAAAGAGTTTGGGGCCGCTGGCCAGTCATACATCAACTGGGCAGCTAAGATGGCTGTAGGATTGGACACCGGTGTGCCATGGGTGATGTGCAAGGAGGACGATGCACCAGATCCAGTGGTATGATAATCATGTCCCTATCAACCTATTTGTGGTTAGCAGGTGCCAGATTTGGCAAATTGGTGGTTATTTCACCTCATTCTTATAGAACATTAAATTCTCTGCTGAATATGTTCATTTAGTTAGCTGTAAAATGTGTAAAAAGGATTTAGAATACTTTAGTGCATATTTTTGTGGGGCAAGTTATAAACATATACTCCCTCCGTCCCAATATATAGGGCGCATAAATTTTTTTGAGCTGTCCCATAATACAAGGTGTTTCCTCGTTACTCCCTTGAAAAAGGCACGCAAAAAGGCACACGCAATTAACTGCTAGCTTGAGCAATTAACTCCTCATGAATGGACCTGCACGCGTGGGAGAAAAAGAAAGTTTCCTGCTAGCTTATCAGCTCATGCGTGGGAGATAGGCTGCATGTATTCTTTTTATTCATTGGGAACGTGCCGATTTCTCGAGCCATGAGATAATTAAAGATGGCTTATTTCCTTAAACCCCATCCCTTGGTCTTAGTCAAAATTTTTATGCGCCCTGCCGCCCTCTATATTGGGACGGAGAGTAGTAGTATTATAACGAAAATAATCAGATAATACCAAAATTATGATTGTGTTAGATGACGATCATGGCATATGATGTTTTGTAGAAGGAACTGTTAGACTATAACTTTTGTTCTTTGAACAGATAAATGCATGCAATGGTTTCTACTGTGATGCCTTCACCCCTAACAAGGCTTACAAGCCCATGATGTGGACTGAAGCTTGGAGTGGTTGGTAAGTGTTCTTTTTTGGGGGTTGGAGAAAATACTATTTCTTGTCAAAATACTGCAACTAGAATTTCCATCAATGTTGTTGACATTTTTATCATCTGGAATCTGTTGATTTATAGTAGTTGTCAGTAAAGTGTCATTAATATGCACAATATTTCAGGTTTACTGAATTTGGTGGGACCATTCGTCAACGGCCAGTTGAAGATCTTGCATATGGTGTTGCCCGCTTCGTTCAAAAGGGTGGTTCTTTTATCAACTACTATATGGTAAGGCTAAAAAGTTACATGCTTATCAATTAGTGGCCTTGTATATTCCCGAGGGAAAAATATCCATGGTTGGTGCTTTATCAATTTTTCTCAACATAGTATCATGGAGGAACAAATTTTGGGCGCACCGCAGGGGGCCCCTTCATCACCACCAGCTATGACTATGATGCTCCACTTGATGAATATGGTAAGTGCTGCTATGTTACGGAGAAAAGCAGTTATCAATATATTCATTTTTTCTCTATTATTTGTCTACATTTTTAATGTGATAGTGATATTTTCCTGACAAAGATTGGATTTTTGTCTCGTGGGCTACATCATTCTTACTCAAAGTTTGTTCCGTTAATTTCCAGGACTTGTAAGGGAACCAAAGTATGGACATCTTAGAGACCTCCACAGAGCTGTAAAGTTATGTGAGCAGGCTTTGGTTTCTGTTGATCCGACCGTGACATCCCTTGGAAGTATGCAAGAGGTCTGTCTTGATTGTCATTCCCCCTCAATGAAGTATATGTGATATATGGCTTGATGCATCATTGATATATAACACCCGTACTTCAGGCCCATGTCTTCCAATCTTCCTCTAGATGTGCAGCTTTCCTTGCGAATTACAATTCTAATTCTTATGCAAAAGTTGTCTTCAAGAATGAGCATTACAGCCTTCCACCATGGTCAATCAGCATCCTTCCTGATTGCAAAAACGTTGTTTTTAACACTGCAACGGTAAGTTTGGCTTTTGCTTATCTCCGAATGGCATCATGTTAACCACCCTCTGGTCTTTTTGTCAAACCAATATATGGCGGCTTTGCTTAGCTTGTTTAAACATTTACCATCTCTACAGGTTGGCGTCCAGACATCTCAAATGCAAATGTGGGCAGATGAGGCCTCTTCAATGGCATGGGAGAGGTATGATGAGGAGGTTGACTCACTGGTAGCTGCTCCACTGCTAGCTACAACTGGTCTACTTGAGCAGCTTAATGTTACGAGAGACACCAGTGATTACCTCTGGTACATCACCAGGTAATGCTGCGGCAATATGTGCACACAGTTTATTCTTAGTATTTGGGATACAAGATTCTTTTGTGCACATAGTTTTGCTTTGGTTTGCTATTTACGAAAGATTGAATGGCGCTATCCTTTGCGCTAAATCATACCATGAGTAAAATTAATTGTTATATCTGAAACTTTTACTACCTTTTACAGTGTGGATGTAAACCCATCAGAAAAGTCCCTGCAAGGTGGCAAGCCTCTGTCTCTCACTGTGCAGTCTGCCGGCCATGCATTGCATATCTTTATCAATGGACAGCTCCAAGGTTTTCTACTTGAAAAAGTTTTATCCTGTTATACAAAATTAATGCTGCAGAAACTTAGTGCATAAAATAATTTTGTTGTAGGTTCTGCTTATGGAACCAGGGAAGATCGGAGAATCACATATAATGGCAAGATTAACCTTCGTGCTGGTACTAACAAAATTGCACTACTGAGTGTTGCTTGTGGGCTGCCGGTTCGTCCTCTCAACGCTGCATGAATTTACATAGGCTTACAGTTAATCATCTAGCATATGACTGATTATTCTCCTCCTGCCAAAAAGAACGTCGGAGTGCATTATGAGACATGGAATACGGGTGTTGTTGGTCCTGTTGTGATTCACGGGATGGATGAAGGGTCGCGGGATCTGACATGGCAGACCTGGTCCTATCAGGTATAATCAGTATCCAGTAATTTTGCTGATGAATTAATATTAATATTAAAGTATGAAAGAGGTAAATATACCTTTTTCCATGCTAGGTTGGCCTGAAAGGTGAACAGATGAATCTAAACTCCTTAGAAGGCTCGGGCTCAGTCGAATGGATGCAAGGATCATTGTTAGCACAGAATCAACAGCCATTGGCATGGTATAGGGTATGAAAAATAAACTTGTCATAACTTTTTATCCGATTATCATGTTTTGTAGCCACGCTTATGATTGCTAGTTGTCATAGGCATACTTTGATATTCCCAGTGGTGATGAGCCACTGGCTCTAGATATGAGTAGCATGGGTAAGGGTCAAATCTGGATAAATGGACAAAGCATTGGACGATACTGGACAGCATATGCAAATGGGGACTGCAAACCTTGCAGTTACACCGGGACATACCGAGCACCCAAGTGCCAAGCAGGTTGCGGTCAGCCCACTCAGCGTTGGTAAGAAACATTCGCAATTTCCTGACTAGCACCTCGTATTTTCTTTTGTAGCAAAATCATACCATACGGCATACAGTTTGGTATCTGTCTCTTTTTTACATTTCCATTAAAATTTTCATTTCTTTTCCTTTATTCTTTTGTGGTTCTACTTGTTAGTGAAACATTGGTAACTAAAAGGTTTGAACTGTTAATATGCAGGTATCATGTGCCAAGATCCTGGTTGCAACCAAATAGGAATCTGTTAGTAGTTTTTGAGGAACTTGGTGGGGATTCTTCAAAGATTGCCCTTGTGAAGAGGTCAGTCTCAATTGTCTGTGCTGATGTATCGGAGTATCATCCAAATATCAAGAACTGGCAGATCGAGAGCTATGGAGAGCCTGAGTTCCACAGGCCGAAGGTGCATTTAAGATGTGCACCTGGGCAGTCCATTTCTGCCATCAAATTTGCAAGCTTTGGGACACCTCTGGGGACCTGTGGAAATTTCCAGCAAGGGGATTGTCATTCAGCTAATTCACACACTGTTCTTGAGGAGGTTAGTTTATTGTTATGAGTCATTTCAGTCTCCTTGAATTCTTGTCCTGTAAAATAATACTTGCACTATGCGATATTCCATGTTTTTGAACATAGGGATTTCAGTATTTCACATAATCTTTGCAGTAAAATAATATAATTTCTGCAGGAATTCTATGAAATTTCCATGTTCTCAATGTTATGCAACTCACTATTTTTTTCTTGTATTTATTTGAACAGAAATGCATTGGGCAACAAAGATGTGTTGTCACCATCTCCCCCAACAACTTTGGTGGAGATCCCTGCCCAAATGTGATGAAAAAGGTGGCAGTTGAGGCGATATGTTCTGGTGCATAGGCAATTTCTTCGAATTCAGACTAGTTTTTGGAAAGCGTAAAAAAGGTGGCCTTGTGCTTGATCAAGCAGAGGAAGGCGATGTGGAGGAGAGTTCAATTGTAAAGTAGCGACTTCACATGAATTTGTCTGGCTGGAGGATTAGAAGGCCATTTTATTGGCATTAGTTGGTCAGATTTCAGATTAGGATTTGTACTCTGCTGCATCTCCATGAATTGTTCAAAGCGACCAATTGCTAATTGAAGTTGGTCCTGGAATGGAGTGTTGGCAGAGCAAAGGCAAAAGATTGATGCATTCTTTTGCTTGTTAGTATGCATGATTCTCGTCTTTCTTGAAAGGAAGAAAGATGCAGGTTAATTGTGCATGTACGTACCTTGTGTTGAACTACAGGTTATGTGAGGAACCGTTCAATTGTGCAATGAGCATGAATATGACTGACATAGGCGATAGCTGGCGCTTGAATTAAATTCCATATAATTCGTGTGGTGAGGCTGAAAAAGGTGTATGCGATGCAGTGTTAAAGCCCTGTAAAATGGATTCATCGTGTTTATCCCTGACTCTGCCCGTAGTTTCTTGACTGAAGAAGTATGAATGATGCTGCAGACGGTACTGGATGCTCTTGCCACCAATCTTGCAGGAGCCGGCACCAGAATTCTTAGCTGCTGAGTGCTGACGGAACGTTTATCCTGGATTGAACTTGCTCATGCCGGACCGAATGATCGCGCGAATCGATGGCGCTGAAGGGCAAGCATGTACGTAGGCATGCAGGCATGCATCAATGGCTCCAACATTAGAGAAGCATAGCAGCGTAATCACGAGTTGTTCTGGGACAGGCGCACAGCACGAATGATGATGCTGAAGAATTAGCAGAAACATCAATAAGAGCCGGGAAAAAAACAGGCATGCGTCTGTGACATGCCATCTCCAAGTCTCCAACAGATGCCATCTCTTTCTCAAAAAAAGAAAAAAGAAAAAGAAAAAAAGTTGCCATCTCAAATATATTTTCTATGGTGTTGCCACTTACCTGCACGGCCCCGATGTTACGGGAGAAGGCGGCCTGCTCGCTTGGCCCAGATAGACCACAGGCCCAAACAGGCGGCCGGTGACAGCCCACTGACCCACCCCAACTAGAGACGAAAATTTGGGCCGTGTCGCGTGCCAAAGGCCGGTGCAAAATAGGCTGGCCTAGCCCGAAAACATGCTGGGCGGCCACTGGGCCGTGTCGGTCCGAGCATGGCACACGGGAGACAAAGGGCTAAATATATCTTTATCTTTACCTAATAATAATAAAGAGAATAGCGTTTCCATCTTCTTCCGTCCGTGGAAGGCTTCCCAGCCGTCCGATCGCGATCGCACGGCTCCATCCACGCACGCCTTAGCATGAAAACCTAGCGGGCCGCTCCTTCCGCTCCTGCCCCAGCGCCTCCTCCCCGAGCCGCGCCCTCCCTCTCCTCCTCCCCTCCACCATCTCCTCGCCCGACGCCTGCCACCGCCACCTCCCCCGTCGTCCTGGCCGTGCTGGCCGCCGGCCGCCCCCCGGATACCCTAGCCTTCCGCTCCTGCCACCGCGCCTCCTCCCACTTTGCCTCCCCTCCCCCTCGCGCCGCCTCCTCCCCAATCCTCCCCGTGCCGGCCCCTCCCCGACGCCCTCCCTCTCCTCCTCCCCTCCACCATCTCCGCGGCGGCGAAGAGGGACTGGACGCTGGCCTCGTCAGAGACGTCGGCTCTCACGGCGACGGCGCGCTGGAGCTCCGCGGCGAGCACGTCGGCCTCCGCCGCGCTGGACGCGTACCCGAGGACGAGACTCGCGCCGAGGGAGGACAGGTGGGCGGCGATGGCGCGGGACGCGCCGGTGACGATGGCCACGCGGCCGACGAGGGGCTGGGCCGCCGGTGGCGGCAACGGCTGCGGCGGCGTCCATCTCGGTCTGGGTTTCTTGCGCCCCGCGCGTGCGCATCGGTTCTTATCTAGGGATGATGCGCGCGTGCTTTTCTATGTTCATCCTGCTTGGAGCCTGCATCTTAGTTGCTGCATAGAAGGATACAACAGTGGCAGTTTATATGTCAATTATTATACGTATAGTACCCAATTGCATCACGTGAAGCATCTAGCAAGTATTGGTTTTGATCTTAGTCCAAATAAATATCTCCATGCCAATGAAACTAATTTTTGTAACTTTTAAAATAAAAGGCTTTTTGTTGAATAGTATTCGAGTCTATTGGGAACTCATCAGAAGTTGAGCTCTTAAAAGGGTCCATGTCCTTGTGCAAAATTTAGGATTATATTTAGCTATATGTATGTCATAGGTGTTGTTTCCTTGTTGGTAACAGCAGTTTATGCTTGATTTGTGGATGCCAACCGCTAGATTTACTAGATGATAATCTGCTTTCAGTATTCATTACAGTGAACTGGTCTAAAATGTTTATTGTAAGGTCTATAATTGTCAACAATAAAATGGAAGAAAGAGGGAATTTATAAGCCAATACTGCTGAAATATGTTTGTTGTGCCTGCGTGCTAAATTATCTGTCAGTAAATCCTATTTTATGTTCTATCATCACTAGCTATCCTATAAACTGACCTCCTGTTTTATTTGATACGCAGGTTGGATGTACAAGCTCTTCATGCCCTTGTTAGCAGTTTCTTTCTGCTTGACACTCATGGATAAATTTATACTCATGAGCTCCTATTACTTGGATGAGTTTCTCTATGTCAAGCATCTTTACTCTTGTTTGTCTCAGATATTTTACCTGAAGTTTTGTCCAGTATTTCATCGATCTTGTGTTATTTGTGGGAGCCCTAATATTGTTTCGGTTCATACTTGTCATGACCTTTAATCTCTTTTCAGGTATCCTGGTTTGGTTGTCAACTTCTATGCTCCCTCGTGTTATTGGAATAATCGATTGGTTAGAATTCGTCTCCTTATTTTAACCTCACATTTAATGATTCTCATTACTTATGTTATTATATATTTTAATATGTTTCTGTGGCAATGATTAGTTAATTATAGTATGAAAATGTGCAAGTCATCTGAGCATACTGTGCAGAACCGCAGATGTGTTTTGTCTTCAAAGTTTGTTCTGTTCTTTTTTGTGATCCGCCAATGAACTCCTGATATTTGGTTCGAGGTCTGTTCCATGTTGGAATCAAATTGCAGTAGAAATTCAGGTATACTATACTAATTCCATCTATCGAGTTTAACTAATTTTTATGGCCTTTTCATCATTGTAGGCTTCAGGTGATCACTATATCTCATCAGGGTATTGAAAAAGTACTCCTCACAACATAAAATCAATGCATTTTGGTAGGTTCAGGAATAATGCAATACTGACTTCCATCTTTCCTACAGGTAGTTTGTCGATCAGAGGGGGCATATTAAAGTGTTTTTTATTTCTCCCGTTGCAACGCACGGGTATTTTTGCTAGTTTTAATAAATTACGTAGTTCTCCATGAAAAAGATGTGTGCCATAATTCTTTTCGTGTAGAACAAAAAAATCGTATAAGTAATAGAAGACCTCAAAAAATGATATCTACTGAAGAGAGTGGCGTCGACCCTAAAGGAGGTAGCGCACTAATTTTTCTTTTATATAAATTCATAAAATGAAATAGATGTAACACGCGAAACATGCATATCCGAATTCTGTATAACTTTTATATGAATGCAAGTTCATTCGAGAACATCAAAATCTTAAAAAACGCAATACAAACAAATTTTAATTCGGACCGTATCAGCTCTAGCACGCCGATACATGTAGGGTGGGTCAAGCGGCCTGCCGCGTTAGCATTCTAGGCCCCGCCTGGTACGCCATTTGTGTTGTGGCTGCTCAGCCCATTTCCTTTCTTACATGGTGGCGTTTCGAGCCATCAAAATCGTGTCTTTGTTTGGACCACCTTAGAAAAAGCCCGACCCGACTTCCAGCATCAAGCCTAATTGCTTGTACTATGCTCTACATCTACATCTATATCTACATCTACTGCACAACTGCGACCAAGATGACACGGCTATCGAAGCATAAAAGAGAAGAGCATGACATATCCATTTGCTTTTAAAAAAAATTACTGTAAGAACCGCCGATCCATTCCTAAAACAATAGATCATCATTTACGTGATGTCTGGATTTTTTTTGTTCATACGAGAATCAGGGACAATTTCCTTCGCTGACCGCGCGCGCGGCGCCTTTCCTCCGACTCGACCGATCGGCGTGCATGCGCGCCGGCGCTTTATGGGAAGCAGGAAATCTTGATAGAAAGCGTGGAGAAGAAACGCATGCAGGCGCTGTTGCTTCCCAGCGAAAGCAGCCGTTTTTCCGCTGCTTTTACGGCACTGTGCAGTGTTGCCGAGCTCGATTGCTCGATGCTGAGATGGTGTCCAACCATTTTTTTTTGCTTCGTTTCATTCCCTTTTTTATGTTTTTTTTATTCGTTTCCCACCATCTTCAACATCATACATTGAAAGAATTTCGTGAAAAAAATAACGAAGGGAGAATTTCCTTCTAAAGAAAATACACGAAGAAATTTCTTGTGCTGAGAACCATGAAGAAATTCTGTTGAACCATCTCCAAGAATCTCTTCGCAAAGAAGAAAAAAAATTCCACGAAAAGATACCGTTGAAGATGATCTCAAGACAAAAAAGGGCCTTGTTTGTTTCAAATTAAATTAAATGAAAATTTGTAATTTTTATGTAAGCCAAATGATGTAATGTTTTATAGTCATTTTTGTGGGGTTTCAAATAGTACTTCTTAAAGTTTGTAAAATATTTTTTTCGTAATTTTTTGAACTCGTTAAAACGTATTTTGAGGGGGTCAAAAATTTGCTACATTAAAACGCAACTCTACATTAATCTGAAACAAACAAGGCCCCTAAAAAGATTCAGTCGGAGATGATCTCCTATTCTCCTCGTGCAGCAGCCGGTTACACCCGACTCGAGTGCTCGCTCACAAGGCCGTGGAACTGCGTGCTTACGGGTGGCTGGGTGCACGTACCAGCCTGCATGAGAATGTTCATCTGCATGTGGTTTTACCTTCTGATCTCATGGAGTCACGCTGCAGCACACGAACACGTTCACGCTGCTACAGTGACTGGCAGCTGCTGATGGAGCTCGGTTGGCCCCATCGGCATCTTTCAACTGCAAGCTGCCTCCAGCCTCCAGGCTCCAGGCTCCAGGCAAGTCAGAAAAAGGATGGCAAGTCAGGTTAGGTATGGCTTGATCATCAGCTGATGCCATCCTCTGCGCGCGTTTCACGTGACCTCACAAGAAAAATCATGCTTTATCCTCGTTTGGTACAGAACCATCTCCGAACGCAATGCAGCACGATTTTTTTTAGAGAAATTTTGTGGTACTAAACATGAGTAGGAACCGTCCATCGTTTTAAATCGAAAGATTGTTTTTTTTTATTTTTCACACTATTTTAATAGTATTCATATTATAATGTTAATATATGATTTATGTGGAGGTCCTTTTGAGTGAATGGTCAATCCAAATTATACTACCGCTCTAGTATATTTGTCAATGTGTCCTATAAAAATGCTTACTTTTAATGATATGGTAGCATAAAATTGATCTAACCATTTATTTTGAAGGATATTATCGTTGTTGGGAGTCTTCTTTGGTTAAATTCTTTCTTATGTTGGATTTAATCTTCATGAATTGAACCTTTGATGTTTACAAGAAGTTAATCTTTAATAAAAATGCAAAGCTCCTGTCTTCTTGCTTAAAAAAATACTATGCAAATAGTATAAAAAATTGAAAACATTTTCAACCACTGGATCAAGAGGAATAAATCAAAATGATTCTGAGCCGTCGGATCTACGGGAATAATGTCTCATGTTAATCTTAATGTACTGTAAAAACTTATAATTTTTTTTTATTGTGGTCTGTCAACTCTATGCCGAAATTTTTTTCCCCTCCTCGTTCTTGCATGATTGATGATTGATCAGTCTGACACTAACTGGTAGTAATAACTACATGTTCCTTGTTAACCCCACCTAGGCTTAACAACGTCTGTACTGCTGAGATACTTGCATTGCAATTACATCCGTTTGCCAAAGAACAGTACTGATCAAAAATTTTGTCGGGCTCCCAGTGTTGGTCTTGCGTGAGGCGGCCACCTCTTCTTCGGATATCTCCTTGGTTCCATTCTTATCTTTTCGTTGGACATGACAGTTTGACAGTTCAATGTTTGCGTCGATGATTGGTCACACTCTCTCTTGTCAATGGCCCTGAACAGTGGACAGCATCTCTTCTATGGACTGCTCCTGAACAGTATCTTAAAGACTCGGGAGTTTATTCCCTATTAGCCTACAGCAATTTCCCAATTAATTAGACACTTCTGTTTGCTACTTAGTTACACTTGCACGCACACTTATCATCGAAAAGACACCGGCGAATCATGAGACGACGCGGCGAGCTAGTCCCAATCGCCCTAATTCCAGTGACGAGCTGACGGGATCGAGGTCGCCTTAATTAAGAAAAGCGAGGAGGACAAGCTGAGGACGATCACAGACAGCTAGTGATTAGGGCCTTAAGCGAGTTTGTTAGTTCCAGAGGAGTGACACGTAAGGAGCCTGCAATGGCGTTGGGTGGCACAGGCCGATCTGGACGAGATGCACCGCATGCAGATGCTGGCCTGACGGTTCAAGAACCGACATGCCTGCATGCCATGCTAGCTGTAGGTGATCCAACCTGATGGGATGCCTATAACTAAATGCGATATGACTTATATTTCTTGAGAAATAAGGGATGTGATCTTCACATTTCGGTCTCTAATCTGACGCCTTAGGGTTTCCCCTAGCCGCCGCCGCCGCCGCCACCGCCATGCCACCGCCGCCGTCCCTCCACCTCCGACGCCGCCTCCCGCCCCTCGGACCCCCACCGCCGACGCCTCGGACCCCCACGCCGCCGCCTCCTCTCTCCCACCACCATCGACGCCCTCCCCTCGGCTCTCACCACCACCGGCGCCGCCGCCGCCAAGAT